>CM049437.1:89145615-90593395 GCA_026929855.1 Poa annua | reverse complement strand
CAATTGCGGCAAAAGAACTCGCAGAAGGAAGAGGCCAAGGGCGCAGCCGAAGCCGCTCGCGAAATCATCGCAGTCGCCGCCCTCCGCGAAGTAGCGCAAGAAGGAACTCCAATCGCCGACGATCAAGAAGCCGATCGCGAAGCAGGTCTAGAAGATCGGACAGCAGGAAGCGAAGAAAAAGGTTCTTGCTTGTATGACTAGGTAAAATATTAAGTTTATCTTGTCATTTTCAGTGATAGCTAATGAAAGAATATGATGTTCGACATTCTATATGCCTCAGACATAGATTCTATCAGACTGAAAGCTCGACTTGGTGTGACCCAAGTTCTTGGTTGAAGAACGGGTTCTAGAGTGATCCTTGTGTGGATCAATAAACACACGTTAAGTATATTCTTCAGTGTCTGTGAGAACTAAAGATATGTTTTCTGGTAAAGGGTAAGAGTGGAAAGACAACTTGCCGTAAAATGGTTACGATGATGCAAGTTATGACACTGACCCATACGACTAGAAATCTCATATAGGAGATGTCCTTTATTTTGAAGAAAGACATGGTTAGCTTGCGAAGTCGCATATGAATGCACTGTCGCATAATCTACATAGGTATAGAAATATATGGCAACTTCAGAAGTAACAAGTGTGATTGGACTGAACAGTTTTCCGAGCATATGTGGTTCCCCTTAATAGATCTTTTAGACTTTTAAGGCCCATGCTACGCGAAGGTTCGAGTCTCACTCCATCGACTAAGATATATTTCACCGTCATCGTAAGATACGGGATGATGTCAAACTAGGTGACATAGAAGTGTTGCAAAGCACATATAGGTCTCAATCTGTGAGATCTGTTGACTGTATTCCTTTTCCACGAGACAAGCATGCACCAAGTTGCTATGGGTGTTGAGCTTTTACCAAGTTGTAAACTAGATTAAGTGTTACTCTAGTGCAAGTGGGAGACTGAAGGAGATATGCCCTAGAGGCACTTAATAAAGATAGTTTATTCGTCATATCTCAATTGTTCATTATATGTTTTATACCATGCTATAAATGTATTAAGCGGAAACATTAATACGCGTGTGGTAGATAAACAATCAGGTCCCTAGTAGCCTCTATCTAACTAGTTCATTGGGCAATTGATGATCGAGGTTTCCCGATCATGTGACATTGATGTCAGTTGACAATGGAGTCATGTCATTGGGAGAATGACGTGATGGACATACCCAATATTTGTAGGACGTAGTCATGACGCCTTTGACCGTGAGATCAACTCTTATTGCTATTCCTGAAAGATACTTTGATTGCATCAAACGTCATATCTTAACAGTGTGACAATAAAGGTGTCCCTCTCGGGTATCGGAAGGGAGTATGTTGAGACGAGTGATCAAGAGCGGGATTTGCCAGTCCGCATAGCAGGATAGATACTCTAGGGCCCACTCAGTGAGATTATGTCAAATGAGCTTGCAAGCATGTGACTAGGTCACAGGGACATAATATCATGGACGAGTAGAAGATAGTGTTGTCGGTAACGAGACCAGGCTAGGTATCATGATATCTATGGACGAGTCTCGGACACACTAAGTATCGCCATGGCAAAAGGTTTAAGACTCGACGTCTAGGTTCGAACGACAAAGTTATTCGTTATCTCACAGGGATTAATTCTGGGTATCCAAGGTCCACGAATTAGTCATTGATCGGAGAGCGCGTCTTGATCATGTCTGGTGAGATCTCGAACCGCTAAGGTAACACACTTAAGGGGAGTCGACAAGTTTACCGGAAAAGAGAAAGCACCGGAAAAGTTCCGGAAGAGAATCCGAAGTCGTATCGGAGAACCGAAGATAGTTCGGAGAGTTTCGGAAAAGTTCCGGAAGAGAGGAAATTGTTTATATATGTTAAATTAATGTTAATTAGTGAATTAATATTATTTTAATGAATTTATAATGATTAAATTCGTATTTAAACATGCAGCCCACTAACTAGGCCTTCCCCGGAGGGGAGAAGGCCCATATGGGGGCCGAACTTCCTCCCAAGGGCCAAACCCACCAAGGGGTGCCGAATGGGCCCTAGGGGCCCATAGGGAGCCGGCCTCCCTCCCCCTTGTTGGTGCGGTTTGGGGTTTAGTCCCACCTTGCCAATTTAGCAAGGTGGGGTGCCCCCTTTCTCCTATATATAGTGGGGGAGAGAGCCCCTCTTAACAACCAATCTCTCTCTTCTTCTCCTTGAAAACGTGATTCCTCCATTGGAGTTGCGCCAAGGTGAAGTTCTCTCCACCATACGCACACCGCCGTGCTGCTGGTCTTCCGGTACAAGTCTTCCGCTGCTCGTCCCTGGATCGGAGCCCGAAGGTCGTCGTCTTCACCGTACGTGTGTGGATCCCTACGAGGTGCCACGCTAGTGGTGCTCGGAGGTCTTCTTCCTCTACACGACCTCGAGGTCGTCTTCGTCGGCTTCATCGACAACGCTTGTGCGGGAGCGTAATCCCCGCGTTTCGGTCTACAAGGGTATGTATATCGATCTCCTCCGTATTACTATATCTGCATAGTATAGATCCTGGCTAGTTTAAGGTTATCGTTGTTAGAAAATTTATTATTTTCTGCCTGCGATTCCCTTCAGTGGTATCAGAGCCGATCTATGCGTAGATATAGTTCTACGCTTTTAGAACCCGTGTTTATCACGGGGGAATCGTTCTTTTATTTGCTACACTCTCGCGTGCACTTGCATTGTCGGCAGCATTGAGTTGATGAAGCGGCCCGGACCGACTTTACGCGTATGCTTACGCGAGACTGGTTCCACAACTGACATGCGGCTTGTACCGTATATGTGGCTGGCGGGTGTCTGTCTCTCTCTTTAGTTGGCTTTGCATTTTCAATGGAGGGCCCGAAAGGGATGAATAAACATGCAATTATTTGATCGTTGTTGTGGTAATAGGTTCGTAGGTATGAAACCTGTTCTATTTACGAAAGCCCCAAGCCACGTAAAATATGCAAAAGATAAAGTAGAAAGCGTCTAACTTTATCTTGCAGGGGGCAATGTGATATGGTCAAGGTAGGTTTGATAAATTGTTTATAAACTGTGGGCGCGAAGGAGACCATCGGCGCAAGGACCATATCACGTCGCATTACATTTGATTTTATGTTGTTGTTTACATCTTATATTGTGTGTATATATATATATAGTTATATATTAGTTACACGGCGGTAGTAATATAAGATGATCCCTCCAAAATACCATTAGTATTCTCCCTTTGGCGTGCACCACCAAGAAAGTTCTACGTTATGAGGCAGGCCATGACGATCGGGTGTCAGACATATCGTCGTTCGCATACAGTGGGTGTAAGACATGTTTGCACAAGCGTATACGCTGAAGGTTATTATGGCGAGCCTAGCATGTACAGACATGGCCTCGGAACACGGTGACCGAAAAGTTAAGCATGAGACACAGAGTTGTTGTGATTGACATGTCGATGTCTACCTTTGAAGTTATGTTGCCGGCTCTGACGATGAGGGGTTGCATAATGGATGAGGATCGTGTAATCACTAAAATGATTAGAGTGATATTCGTTTTGAGTGAGAGTTCTGGTAGTTTTATTTTATTAAAACTTGAACCCTATTTTATAATGAACAAAGTCTTTATGTTTTGCAAAACCTTTGTAGATATTAACCAATGTAATAGCCTTCTTAAAAAATTAGGCGCAATCCTGCGATTGAGAAACTTAAAAGGTTGGGTCCAAACTTCATAGTTTTATACTTTAGCTTGTGGATACTCCTTGTTTAAACCATTAGCTCTTTGTGATACAATACCCGCTAGGAGATAAACCCGGAGATTCCGATAACAAAAGGATAATTTGGATTATCAAGTTTTTGTGCGGATAATATCATCATAGTCCAGTGTATGCTATGATCTCTGCCATAGAGAATTAACGGTGGGTGGGAGTTGTTAGATCGCGAACATATGAGATGATCGCTAAACTCAGGATACACAGTTGGGTTGATGAAGTTTATCAGTACGTTGACTGTTTTTCTTCTCAACCAAGATGGAAGAGAATGCACGCATTGAAGGAGCACGTGGCAGTCATACTTGATAACACTGGTCATACTCGATGACATTGGTCATACTTGATGACATTGAGACGCCTCGCTCAGCTCGATCACTGGATGACAGACAACGTTGCCAGATGCAAATGCTTTGTCATAGACTATGTCATGCAATGGGAATCGTTCACGTTCATGGTTCTTGATTGCGTTGGAAGAATCAAGAAGATGAAACAGATCGCCGGGAAGTCATCAATGATGATGGTGTATATATGATATACACGTTATGAATGTTTTACCTAAACAAGTACTCGCAGTAGTGACTAAGTTTTTGATACTAGTCATGTTTTATGAAAACCAGATTTACTACTTGAGTAGCTTGTAAGGATGAGGCGACAATGTGTGTTGATGATGGTAGACAAAATGTTGTGATGGCCATAGACACTCACCCTCTAGATCTACCATTTGAATAAATTATTTTATGATCGCCTGTTAGTATGATCGTTATAAGTGTGTTTCCTCTAGCGAGACGATTGTTCATATATGTTAGTGACAAAATCGTTGTCCTATATTTATGAAGTAATGATCATAAGCCGATTTGAATTTAGATTGTAGAAGCTCCCACATTCATAATATTAATGCCAAAGGATACAAACTTAATAAAGACACCACATTCGTGTGGCACTACCGTTTAAGTCATGTCAATGTTATAGTAAATGAACAAGCTCCATACGGATGGATCTACAAATTCTTAGATTTGATCTTTTGACACTTGCAAGATAACTAAGACACCGTTTTCGGAAAGCGGGCATATAACTTATTGATAATCATGCATATAGATGTATGTGGATCAATGAAGTAATTAACGTGTAGTGGAGACCTTTATTTCGTAAACTTCACTGAACGTTTTGAGTATAACTTGTTGAGAATCATGCATATGGGTGTATGTGAATCAATGAAATACTTTAACGTATAGTGGAAGTCTTTATTTCATAGACTTCATGAATATTCCGAGTAGATATATGGATATCCACTTAAGAAATGTTAGTCTGGAAATTTTGATTCGATCAAACAAGTTCAGAATGAAGTAGGAAAATAAATTTAACAAGAAAAATCAAATTCCTGCGATACAGATCGAGGAAATAAAGATTTGAGTTATAATGTTGGCATATCATTGGAAGACTTGTGAGAAGAGTTCCACAAATTACGTCGCATGGAACACCATAGTGTTATGGTATGTTAGGACGTCGTAATCGCACCCTATCGAATAGTGTGTGGTAAATAAATCTCTTATCGAATTATTGTGATCATTGGATTCATATGGTAGAAACATAACATTCACGTTAGATAATATGGAAACCATTTAAATCCATGGAGACAATATCATATGAGTGATGGCATGGCTTTTAGCCTAGATTGTCGTTTCAGCAATTTAGTGTTTCGATGTGATCAAACCTAAAATGGATAAATCTTTATAGTGTACCGTACCTAAATAATTAGTTGGGTACATGTCTCACGACATAGGCAAAAACGTTGCCGGAATACACCTTGCAAAAGAAATAGTTTCTTGTCCAAGGGTATAAGTGGGAAAGAAAGTAGAGCAAGACGAAGTTAATGAACTTTCTCTCCAGACATCAGAGTGGCGCAACGGAAAGTGTTTCCGGTGTTATGCTCCTCAACTGGAAAGAAGCTGATGATAAAGATCATGATGCTCTGCTCATACTAAGAACGTAGGCGTATTCCACACTATGTGGTACGACAATCTTGTTATGAAGGTCATGTTAATGGAATATGACAGACCTACGAACTACGAAGAAGAGATGGTAGACCTAAGTCCGAGAAATGGCTATGAGTCATATATGATCCGAGATAAAATCCATGTACGATTACCAGGTAATGACTTGGTAGATCTTCTTGATGGCATCTAATCTGTTAATAGAATATGGAATTTTATGAGAGAATAGACACTGATAAGAATCGATTTGTCGTGAAACAGTTCCGACAGATTCAAAAGTTGACCACAACGAGATTTTGTCTCAAGTGGCGAAGCCTAAATCTATTCGGGGTCGTTTAGCAATTACTATAATTTCAAATTGAGAAATTGATAGATGGATAAGGAAACCATGTTTCTTAATGGTATCATTAAGAAAGAGTTGTAATTAGTACAATGAAATGGTTTGGTGATCCTGAGGATGCTAAACATGTATGCAAACTTCAGCTGTCCATTAATGTGCTGAAGCAAGCATATCGGAGCTGGAATCTTCACTTTGATTATGTGATCAAACGATTTTGGAGTTGTCCAAAATAGTTGAAGAAACTTGCATTTGCAAATAAGTGAGTGGGAACTAAGTAGCTTTTCTTGATCTTATATGTGGAAGGCATATTTGAGTGGGAGCAAGGTGTCATTCATGATTTTATATGTAACGACATATTGAGAATGATACAGATCCTCTAGTAAAGTATAAAGGATTATTTAAGTGATTAAATTTTCTATGAATGAAGTTAGAAGTATTAGGCATCCGATCTATAATTGTATAGATCAAAAGGGGCTTAATAACATTAAGTTGGAATATTTTCCTAGATTAAGATTCTGAAGTGTTGCTGAATAGAACAAGCGAAGAAAAAGGTTCTTGCTTGTATGACTAGGTAAAATATTAAGTTTATATTGGCATTTTCAGTGATAGCTAATGAAAGAATATGATGTTCGACATTCTCTATGCCTCAGACATAGATTGTATCAGACTGAAAGCTCGACTTGGTGTGACCCAAGTTCTTGGTTGAAGAACGGGTTCTAGAGTGATCCTTATGTGGATCAATGAACAAACGTTAAGTATATTCTTCAGTGTCTGTGAGAACTAAAGATATGTTTTCTGGTAAAGTGTAAGAGTGGAAAGACAACTTGCCGTAAAACGGTTACGATGATGCAAGTTATGACACTGACCCATACGACTAGAAATCTCATATAGGAGATGTGCTTTATTTTGAAGAAAGACATGGTTAGCTTGCGAAGTCGCATATGAATGCACTGTCGCATAATCTACATAGGTATAGAAATATATGGCAACTTCAGAAGTAGCAAGTGTGATGGGACTGAACAGTTTTCCGAGCATATGTGGTTCCCCTTAATAGATCTCTTAGACTTTTAGGGCGTGTTTGGTAGCCCGTATGCCCTCAGATAATCTCCCCCACCCAACTTTTTGTTATTTGGTAGGTTGGGTTGTGTCTCTTGGGCCATGCCCACATCGTGCAAAAAGCCTCCTCAGCCAGGTTGAGGAGAGAAGTCAGAATCGAGCTTCTCTCCCCAACCAGGCTCGCTTCGTCCGCCCGCAGCCCCGCATGCGAGAAGCGACCCACCCCCAGACCGTGACCCCCACCTCTCTCTCCCTCTCATTCCTTCTGGAGCTTCTCTCTCCATGACGCTACACCGAGCCTTGCTCTCTCCTCTGAAATCGCCGACCGCCGCAGAGCCCGCCGTGAGGACGGCGCCGACCGCCGCACCCCACACGCCCATCGCCGCGCCCCCATCTCCGCGTCCCCGACACCCGACCGCCGCACCGCAGCGGACAGTGAGAGGAACCGCCATTCTCATGGGCTCATGTCGCCACCGTTCACCGCCGGCCGAAGAGGAGCGACGCGGCCTCCCGGCGACTCCCAGGTTCCAGCCTCGTCCACCGCCGGCCGAGGAAGAGCTTCGCCGGCCGGTCCATGTCCAGGACGCGAGGAGGAGCCTCGCCGGCCGGTCCATGTCCAGGACGCGAGGAGGAGCCTCGCCGGCCGGTCCATGTCTAGGACGCGAGGAGGAAGGATCTCGCCCTCCAGGACGCGAGGAGGAGACGACCAGCGGGGAGCAGGAGCTCCTGGCGGCGCACGGCGGCAGCGCGTGGCCGGCGATGGGCGCTCGCCGGCGTTGGTGCTGCAGCCCGAGCCCAAGGCTCCAGGGACCTGATTGTTTTTGCAGTTAGGGACCTAAATGCGTTTTATTTTTGTGTGGCATGGCTGAAGTCATACATGCTACCAAACAGGATCCCAACCCAGCTTAGCTCAACTCATTCAATCTACCAAACATAACAAATAAAACCCACTTGTATGTGGGTAGCATGGCTCTACTCAGCTTGTATGGGTTGAGATAACCCACCCAGGCTACCAAACACACCCTTAAGGCCCATGCTACGCGAAGGTTCGAGTCTCACTCCATCGACTAAGATATATTTCACCGTCATCGTAAGATACGGGATGATGTCAAACTAGGTGACATAGAAGTGTTGCAAAGCATATATAGGTCCCAATCTGTGAGATCTGTTGACTGTATTCCTCTTCCACGAGACAAGCATGCACCAAGTTGCTATGGGTGTTGAGCTTTTACCAAGTTGTAAACTAGATTAAGTGTTACTCTAGTGCAAGTGGGAGACTGAAGGAGATATGCCCTAGAGGCATTTAATAAAGATAGTTTATTCGTCATATCTCAATTGTTAATTATATGTTTTATACCATGCTATAACTGTATTAAGCGGAAACATTAATACGCGTGTGGTAGATAAACAACCAGGTCCCTAGTAGCCTCTATCTAACTAGTTCATTGGGCAATTGATGATCGAGGTTTCCCGATCATGTGACATTGATGTCAGTTGACAATGGAGTCATGTCATTGGGAGAATGACGTGATGGACATACCCAATATTTGTAGGACGTAGTCATTACGCCTTTGACCGTGAGATCAACTCTTATTGCTATTCCTGAAAGATACTTTGATTGCATCAAACGTCATATCTTAACAGTGTGACAATAAAGGTGTCCCTCTCGGGTATCGGAAGGGAGTATGTTGAGACGAGGGATCAATTGCGGGATTTGCCAGTCCGCATAGCAGGATAGATACTCTAGGGCCCACTCGGTGAGATTATGTCAAATGAGCTTGCAAGCATGTGACTAGGTCACAGGGACATAATATCATGGACGAGTAGAAGATAGTGTTGTCGGTAACGAGACCAGCCTAGGTATCATGATATATATGGACAAGTCTCGGACACACTAAGTATCGCCATGGCAAAAGGTTTAAGACTCGACGTCTAGGTTCGAACGACAAAGTTATTCGTTATCTCACAGGGATTAATTCTGGGTATCCAAGTTCCACGAATTAGTCATTGATCGGAGAGCGCGTCTTGATCATGTCTTGCGAGATCTCGAACCGTTAGGGTAACACACTTAAGGGGAGTCGACAAGTTTACCGGAAAAGAGAAAGCACCGGAAAAGTTCCGGAAGAGAATCCGAAGTCGTATCGGAGAACCGAAGATAGTTCGGAGAGTTTCGGAAAAGTTTTGGAAGAGAGGAAATTGTTTATATATGTTAAATTAATGTTAATTGGTGAATTAATATTATTTTAATGAATTTATAATGATTAAATTCGTATTTAAACATGCAGCCCACTAAATGGGCCTTCCCCGGAGGGGAGAAGGCCCATATGGGGGCCGAACTTCCTCCCAAGGGCCAAACCCACCAAGGGGTGCCGAATGGGCCCTAGGGGCCCATAGGGAGCCGTTCTCCCTCCCCCTTGTTGGTGCGGTTTGGGGTAGGTGGGGTGCCCCCTTTCTCCTATATATAGTGGGGGAGAGAGCCCCTCTCAACAACCAATCTCTCTCTTCTTCTCCTTGAAAACGTGATTCCTCCATTGGAGTTGCGCAAAGGTGAAGTTCTCTCCACCATACGCACACCGTCGTGCTGCTGGTCTTCCGGTCCAAGTCTTCCGCTGCTCGTCCCTGGATCGGAGCCCGGAGGTCGTCGTCTTCACCGTACGTGTGTGGATCCCTACGAGATGCCACGCTAGTGGTGCTCGGAGGTCTTCTTCCTCTACACGACCTCGAGGTCGTCTTCGTCGGCTTCATCGACAACGCTTGTGCGGGAGCGTAATCCCCGCATTACGGTCTAAAAGGGTATGTATATCGATCTCCTTCGTATTACTATATCTGCATAGTATAGATCCTGGCTAGTTTAAGGCTATCGTTGTTAGAAAATTTATTGTTTTCTGCCTGCGATCCCCTTCATTAACGCCATCTACAAACACCTTCCATGGTATAGTTCCAGGCAAGGCTATCATACCCAAAGGCACGATACAACTCGATGTCACATTTGGAGACATGACACATTTCAGAACTGAGTCAATCGAGTTCGAAGTTGTCGACTGGAGGTTGCAATATCATGCCATACTGGGGCGACCAGCATTCGCTCGGTTCATGGCAGTGCCACACTATGCATACCTTCGACTGAAAATGCCAGGTCCAAAAGGAGTGATCACAGTCAATGGAAACTTTCAAAGGTCAGACGCCTGTGACCGTGATTTAAATAAAATCTCTGAGACGTTCGGAGCGGAACAAACACTCGAGGAGCTCTCGCTCACCAGTGACGCGACATATATGCCAGATTATAAGAAACAACCAGTCGACAAGACATTTAACGCCGCAGATGATACACGAACGCATCAGATACATCCAAGTGATCCCGCCAAGACAGTCAAGGTGTCGTCAAGTCTACCACCCGCATAGGAAAGCGCGCTCATCGAATTCCTCCATGAGAACTGGGATATGTTTGCCTGGTGCGCAGCCGACATGCCAGCCATACCCAGGGAATTCGCCGAGCACTCTCTCCAACTCAGTCCAGGAACTAGACCGGTCAAACAAGCAGTACGTCGTGTGTCAGGGCCGAAAAGAGAAGCCATAGAGAAACATGTAGACAAGCTACTCAAAGCAAACTTCATCCGAGAGATTAAAAAATCAGAATGGGTAGCTAACCCCGTGATAGTTGAAAAGAAGAAGACAACTGCAACCAGGATGTGCATCGACTTCACAGGGCTCAACAAATGCTGTCCAAAAGACCATTTTCCACTACCTCGTATCGACCAAATCGTTGACTCTACTGCAGGATGCGCACGACTGTCATTTCTAGACGCGTATTCAGGATGCCATCAGATAAAGATGAAAATCGAATATGAAGAAAAAACAGCCTTCACAACTCCACTCGGAGTATATTGTTACACCACCATGCCCTTCGGCCTCAAGAACGCAGGCGCCACCTACCAGCGCATGATGCAAAATTGTTTGAAAACACAAATCGGCAAAAATGCTGAAGTTTACGTTGACGATATAGTTATCAAATCAAAAGAGGAACATACACTACTCTCCGACATACAAGAGACATTCGACAACCTGCGAGGGTATAACATAAAGTTAAACCCAGACAAGTGTACTTTCGGCGTCCCGGCCGGAGAACTTTTGGGATACTTAGTCTCAGCTCGCGGAATTGAGGCGAATCCGGAAAAAATACATGCCATATTAACCATGCAAAGGCCTACGTACCAAGCTCTATGAAGTACAACAGTTGACAGGACGGGTAGCAGCCCTCAGTCGATTCATCAGCAAATTAGGCGAAAAGGCACTGCCATTGTATCGACTGATGAAAAAATCGGATAAGTTCGAGTGGACCAACGAAGCTGAGGCAGCATTTATCGACCTCAAGCGAATGCTCACCAAGCCCCCCATACTAGTAGCACCAAAAGAAAAAGAACCGCTGTACCTATATGTGGCAGCAACAAACATGGTGCTGAGTACAGTACTGGTAGTCGAGCGAATAGAAGAAGGCAAAATGCAAATCGTACAAAGACCAGTGTATCCAAACAGAGATATCCACACTTCCAGAAGCTAGCTTACGCCGTCTTCATAACAACAAGAAAGTTAAGACACTACTTCACGGAGCACCCAATCACGGTGATCAGCAAATCCGCAATAGGAGACATACTCACAAACCCAGACGCAACTGTACGAGTGGCAAAATGGCTTATCGAGCTGTGACCTCTGGGAATCAAGTACGACCACCCGAAAGCCATCAAAGCCCAAGTCCTGCCTGATTTCACCACCGAGTGGATAGAATCTCAACTGCCTAGAATACCCGACGTATCTAACTCGTGGACAATGTACTTTGATGGGTCCAAGAAGAATGAAGGCGCGGGTGTCGGGCTCATATCACCCAAGGGCGACAAATTGAAATATGTTCTACAAATGGACTTTACAAGGCCATCAAACAACGAAGCCGAATACGAAGGATTAATACATGGCATGCGAATGGCCAAAGCTTTGGGATACACTAGACTGATGATATATGGTGACTCAAATCTAGTCGTTCAGCAAACAATGAAAGCCTGCGATGCCATAGCGGACAACATGATTGCATACCACGATCTATATTGCAAATTAGAGGGAGACTTCGATGGATGTGAACTAAGACATCGGACGGGAGAGTAACGAAGAAGCAGACACATTAGCCAACATCGGCTCGACTAAAATCCAGGTTCCACCCGGTGTTTTTCTAGAGCGTATAGAGCACAGATCAATTCACAAATAGCGGTCAGCGTCAACCACGATGGAGGCAGGAAAGGAAATCGCACCAAGCATGACAGACCCTCCAGTCGAGGTGCTCCTATGTCAAGGAGATCATGTGACGCCAACTTGGACTGAACCAATACTGGCATTCTTACTTCGCGAAGAGCTACCAGACGACACAACGGAGGCAAGACGAGTAGCTCATCGCGCCAAAGCATACACCATCATAAACGGTGAACTTTACAAAAGAAGCATCTCAGGTATATTTCAGAGATGTGTAGAGTTTGAAGACGGCAAAACTATACTTCGCGACATTCATGCAGGAACTTACGGGCACCACGCTGGCTGTAGGTCGCTCGTAGCCAAAGCATTCAGAGCAGGGTTCTACTAGCCTACCGCACTCAAAGACGCAGAAGATATAGTCAAACGATGCATCGGATGTCAAAAATTCGCAAACAAGCCTCATGCACCGGCGTCAGCACTCAAAACCATACCACTAACATGGCCTTTTTCCCAGTGGGGACTGGACATGGTGGGACCACTCAAAAAATCATCACCTGGAGGACACACCCACTTACTGGTGGCAGTCGATAAGTTCACAAAATGGATTGAAGCAGTCCCAATCACAAATTCAACTGCGACTACGGCGGTCAGTTTCATAAAATCCATCGTATACAGATTTGGTGTGCCAAACAGCATTATCACGGATAATGGCACAAATTTCACAGACGAGGAATTCCGCACTTTTTGCAAAGAATGGGATATCACGCTAAATTATGCGTCGGTGGCACATCCACAGTCCAACGGGCAAGTCGAAAAAGCCAACGGTCTTGTATGCACGGGCATCAAAAAAAGGTTACTGGTCCCACTCAAAAGAGCCGCAGGTGGCTGGGTTGATGAACTCCCGGCGGTACTTTGGAGTTTACGCACAACCCCAAATGCTTCTACCCAGTTTACCCCATTCTTTATGGTTTACGGAGCAGAAGCAGTCCTGCCACCGGAAGTAAGATTCAACGCTCCAAGAGTCGACGCGTACAATGAAGAGGAAGCAAACGAATCACAAGAAAACACAATGGACTTACTCGACGAAGCACGCGACACAGCCCTAGCCCGCACAGTTGTCTACCAGCAAGATCTCAGAAATTATCACAGTCGATGCCTTCCTCCCAGAACATTCATGGTGGGAGACTTAGTACTACGGCTGAAGCAGAAAAAGGTGCACAAGCTAGCATCACCATGGAAAGGACCGTTCATCATCACCGAAGTCATCGAAGGAGGCGCTTATCGACTGAAGTATGTCCAGACGGGAGAACTATCGCATAATCCATGGAATGTGGCGCACCTGCGCCGCTTCTATGCGTAGGCCCTACAACTGACTGATGTAATAGAGCCCAAATATACCAAAAGGGCCAGCAGATTTTAGACGTGCTCTTTTCCTTACCAGGTTACCTAAGGGGGCTGGAAGGTTTTTAATGAGGCGGTCTGCTGGTCAAATATCTTCAATAAAGATGACACTTCTTTATAAATATTTCCGCATACCTCTCATCGCATATCTACAACCCACCCGAATGGCTCGGGGGCTGGGCCTTGGTCAAAATAAACACACACAAAACTCCCCCCCCCCCCCCCCCCCCTTGAGCAACGAGGGACGAAGATCTCAAAGTTAAAACAACTTTGAGATATACTTGAAGATACAAGTGGTTTACATAAATAAACATACCGGGAAAATTTCACATAACCCCGCCTCCCTCAATGGACTCGGGGGCTGGAGGACTGAACAAAGATATCAGATAAGGAGTATATCATACAGCTCGAATATGGCAACATCATAAGCAAACATCATCATATTACAAAATCGATCAAAACGATCACAAAACGTCGACTAGTCGCGAGGCACAAACGCTAAGTCACCCCTACGTGACTTGTGCTTGGCGGAAACTTCAGCTACTCGACGCTCCATGGTACAGATGCTAATTCTAGCAAGATGAACAGTAGAATCTAAGACACCCCTAAAAGCCAAAGGTTTTCCATTTGGTTTCTTAGGGTAGTCGGAAAGGATAGCTGATGCACACGGTGGGTGTGTTGTTGGGAGACCCCAAGAGGAAGGTATGAAGTAGTGCAGCAACAAGTTTCCCTCAGTTGTGAAACCAAGGTTATCGAACCAGTAGGAAATAATGAATTCCCCCGAGGTGTCAACGGCGCCAGAAAAATCTGCGACGTAAAGGCGCCAGAGAATGCTTCCTGGGACGTAGGTGACGTGGAACCTGCACACAACACAATCAAGATACTTTGCCCCAACTTAACGGTGAGGTTGTCAATCTCACCGGCTTGCTGTAACAAAGGATTAAACGTATGTGTGGAAGAAAGATGTTTGTTTGCAGAAAGTAACAGGTTTGCAGTTTGTGGTTTATCAGATTAAATAGAAGGACCGGGGTCCACAGTTCACTAGTGGTGTCTCTCCATAAATAATAATAACATTCATGCGGGTAAAAAAATTACAGCTGGGCAATTGATAGAATAATGATGAGCAAACCAATGCATATACCAACGTTATGATGTCTAGTGTGAGATTCATTCGGGCATTACAACAATATACATAGACCGTTCCAACCGCATCTATGACTAATAATCCACCTTCCGGTTAGCGTCCGCACCCCTTTCAGTATTAAGTTGCATGCAACAGATTATCGCCTTAAGCACTGTGTGTAAAGTAAGTAAGTAACATCATCCTTAGATAAAGTATTACTGTTTTATCCCTAGTAGCAACAGTACATCTACAACCTTAGAGCTAGCTGTCACCACCCCAGATTTAATAGAGACATGAACCTACTATCGAGCATAAATACCCCCTCTTGGAGTCACAAGCATCTACTTGGCCAGAGCATACACAAGTAACGGAGAGCATGCAAGATCATTAAATAGCACACACATGATATATTATGAAGCAATAACTTTAGTACTCAATATTCATCGGATCCCAGCAAACACAGCATGAAGTATTACATAACGGTGATCTTGATCATGATAGGCAGCTCACAAGATCTAAACATGATAGCACAAGAGGAGAAGACAACCATCTAGCTACTGCTATGGACCCGTAGTCCAAGGGTAGACTACTCACGCATCAGTCCGGAGGCGGTCATGGCGACGTAGAGGCCTCCGGTGACGATTCCCCCTCCCGGCAGGGTGCCGGGGAGGAGTTCTGATCTCTCCCGAATTGGTGTTGACGACGGCGGCGGCTTGGGACCCGTGGAGGAAAATATGAACACCGTGCTAGGGTTTTTGGTCTGGGGGGGTATATGTAGGCGAAAGGGCGAAGTCGGTGGCGCCTCGAGGGGCCCACACCTGGTCCTCACGCGGCCAGGGGGCCTGCCGCGCGAGCACGGGGTGGCGCCGCCTCGGTGGCCCACTTCGTCTCGTGTTCGGCTTTCTGGAACGTTCCCGATGAAAAACTGATTTCAGAAAAGAAATCGTCCAATTCCGAGAATATTTCCTTAAGTACTTTTCTGAAACCAAAAACAGCAGAAAACAGGGAACTGGCACTGTGGCATCTTGTTAATAGGTTAGTCCCAGAAAATGCATAAAACTATATAAAATGCATATAAAACATGTAATAACTTGGTATAATATAGCATGGAACATAAGAAATTATAGATACGTTGGAGACGTATCAACATCCCCAAGCTTAGTTCTACTTGTCCCGAGTAGGCAAGAACGATAAAAGAAGAATAATTTCTGAAGTGACATGCTTAAACACAATCTTGATCATAATATAATGTAAGGCTCATGTTATGAATGAAGTGACTCAAGGCAATGATCTATAGTTTGCTAACAAATAGACAAGGAGTAAACAACTACATCATATAAGTAAAACTTTTCATGAATAGTACTTTCAAACAAGCATCAAAAAGATTTGCATAAGAGTTAACTCATAAAGCAATATTATCTAAGCAAAAGAGCATTGAAGCAACACAAAGGAAGATATAAGTTTCAGCATTGGCTTTCAACTTTTGAACATGTATATCATATAGATAGTTGTCAACACAAAGAAATATAACAAGTGCAATAAGTAAGCATATAAGAATTGTTGCACACAGTTGACACAAGTGTTTGCTTCGGGGATAGAAAGAAGTAGATAAACTGACTCAACATAAAGTAAAAGATAGGCCCTTCGCAGAGGGAAGCAGGGATACAAGCATGTGCTAGAGCTTCTTAGTTTTATAGGTTTTTGAAATCATATAGAGAGCATAAAAGTAAGTTTTGAGCGGTGTTTGTCATTGTCAACGAATGGTAATGGGCACTCTACCCCCCTTGTCCACCAGACTTTCAAGAGCGGCTCCCATGAAGGACGTTATTTCTACCAGCAAGGTAGATCATCCCTCTTATCTCTTTTGTTTACACATATCGTTAAAAACTGTTGTCATTGCTTGACTGATTGGATCAGGGCAAAAATGTGAGGAGATTGCAGCGGTTAAAGTTGTAATTAATTGAGACTGGGCACCCCATTTGCCAGCTCTTTTTGCAAAGTTAATGGATAAGCGGATGTATATGCCACTAGTCCGGTTGTGAAAGTCTGTCTAAAAGCAAATGACAAGGTTGATATCCGTAACACCACATACTTCCTCATGAGCTAATAAACATTGACACAAATAAGAGATAATATGTTTTGAATAATAAAAGGTAGCACACGAAGTATTTGCTTGGAATGGCAGGAAATACCATGTTGTAGGTAGGTATGGTGGACACAAATGGCATAGGTTTTGGCTCAAGGATTGTGGATGCACGAGAAGCATTCCCTCTCAGTACAAGGCTTTGGCTAGCAAGGTTGTTTGAAACAAACACAAGTATAAACTATGACAACAAGACGTATATAAAAACATATTGCAAGCATTATAAAACTCTACATTGTCTTCCTTGTTGTTCAAACACTTTAACTAGAAAATATCTGGACCTTAGAGATACCAAACATCTAAACAAAATTTCAGCAAGTTTTACGGTAGTTCCTCACTAATAGGTTTTAACTACATGATGTAAAAGCTTAAACATGATCTACTTGAGAGCTCAAAACAATTGCCAAGCACCACAACATGCAAGATAACAATCCATAAGAGCATGTATATCCTTTTCATTATACCATCTACCACACTTAGCATTTTCTGTTCTCAACCAAACACCAATCAACTTATTTAAAAGATAAACTCTCCAAGTAATTAAACAATGAGATATGAGAGTATGACATAATAAAGCTAACAGCTCTAGCAAGAGATGCATGAAAAACAAGAGCTAGAAAGCATTGAAGTAACATAGAAGAATACTCAACAAATATAAGTGAAGAATACGAGTATTCATAAGAAAAAGCGGAGCGTGTCTCTCTCCCACAAAGGAATGCTAGGATCCATTTTATTCAGAGAATGAAAATAAATAAAACAAAAACAAACCGACGCTTCAAGAAAAGCACATAAGAAGTGGCGGAATTAAAATATAGTTTCACTAGAAAGGACCTGATAGTTTGTTGATGAAGAAGGGGATGCCTTGGGCATCCCCAAGCTTTGACGCTTGAGTCTTCTTGAAATATGTCGGGGATGAACCACCGGGGCATCCCCAAGCTTTGGCTTTACTATCCTCTTGATCACATCATATCATCATTCTCTCTTGATCCTTGAAAACTTCCTCCACACCAAACTTAGAGTAAACTTCATTAGAGGGTTAGTGCAACAAAAATTATGATATTCTGTAGGAACACAATTGCTACCAATGCTACTGGACATTAGCTACAGCCACTGATACTTCATAGGATAAAAAGATCCAATCAAAATAGCAAAAGAGGCATTGCAAAATAAATGGCAGAATCTGTCAAAAACAGAACAGTCCGTAAAGACGAATTTTTTCGAGGCACTTAACTTGCTCAGATCAGAAAACTCGAAACTAATGAAAGTTGCATATATATCTGAGGATTACGCACAAAAAAGGGCAGATTATTTGGATTTTTCTGTGAGGAGTTATGAATTAAACGGTGGACAGCAGAAAACTGTTTCTGCGCAGGAATCAAAATTTAGCATTAACTTTCAACTAGAGGCTTATCTTGACACAACAATGCAATAAAATAAAGATACAAAGGAATTGCTACAGAGGTAGGACAAGTCCTTGACTAAAGCTGAAAATAAAAGATAATGGGTTGCCTCCCAAAAGCGCTTTCTTTAATGTCTTTTAGCTAGGCTTGATAGTTCTAATGATGCTATCATTAAGATAGAAAATGAAGGAAAAGAAGCATCAAGAAGCAAATTCAAAACACATTTAAGTCTAACCCACTTCCTATGCATAGGAATCTTGCACACAAATAAATTCACAAAGAACAAAGTGACAAGCATAGGAAGATAAAACAAGAGTAACTTCAAAACTTTTAGCATATAGAGAGGTGTTTTAGTACCATGAAAACTTTTACAACCATATTCTCCTCTCTCATAATAATTTTCAGTAGTAGAAATAAATTCAACCATATAACCACAAGAATCATTCAACTTAGATAATATAGGCACATAAAGAGGATCATTAAATTTATTTTGGAATTCATTAGCATGCTTTCCTCTTTCAAAATAGTTACTAAGATCAATATCAAATTTAAGATCATGGTTGCAACAAAGATTTGGAACTAGAGACAATTGCAAAGCACATAAGTATCTCTCAACATAAGCAAATTTCTCCTCCATGGTGTAATTAGGAGAATTCAAGAACAAAGTAGGACTCTCATGAGTAAGAGTACCATTACAAGCAGCAATTATATCATTTTTATTCTCACATAAATGAGTAATAACTTCTAAACATAGAGGATTATTGATAAGCATAGGACCATCATCTAAAGCATTATCATATATAACATTAGAGACCACATTTTTACTTTCTGTTATTTCCATTTTGTTTGAGTCAACGAACATGCTTTTTTCAAATTTATCAAAAGTAGATATTTCAATAGATTCATGACATTCAACAATATAGCACACTTCCTCCTTAGGTAGGCATGGAGGGCAATCAAATAATGTAAGAGTTAAAGAATTACTATCTTTAGGAGGTAGATCCTCCTTTTGTTCTTCACTCTCCTCCTCTTTTTCATCTAATGAGTTTTCAGGTTCAGCAATTTCTTCTTCTATAGGTTCCTGCAAGACAACGGTTTCTTCTCTATGAGGAAAAATCCTCTTAACATGTTCAGTAATATAAGAGTTTTCATTCTTATAGTTATCAAAACAATATTTAAGTATAGCAAGACTTTCAGATTTATAAAGGGGCATCAATCTTATGCTCAAGATAAGAACTAATTTCAAGTGCACCCTTAAAGATAATAAATTCTTCCATCCTTTCTACCTCATAAGCGTTATAGTAACCTTTAACATAAGAAGCTAGGGTTTCATTTTCATTACAAGCACATTGGAAAGGAAAGTGTTTAGACTTCCTATGACAATTAGATTCATTAAAGCAAAAAGTTTTGCCAAATAGATAGCATAAATCTCTAGCATATCCCTCTAGTTGATTTAACAATTTCCATAAGTACATCCCTTTTTGTGACAAACGGTAATTCCTATAATATCTTCGTTCATTTTCCGTGGAGCAACCTTGCCAACAAGATCTAGTTTCATAGAGATAAGCCATTGATAGCAAATAAACAACTAGACATAATAACAAACCGAAATAACAAATGCATACAAAATGCAAAACTGAAAATAAAATATGCAAACCGAAAAAATAAATGCAAGTAACTAAATTTTTTTGTATTTTTTATATTAAGCAAACAAGACAGTAATAAAAATAAACTAAGCAAGACAATAACAAAATAAAAAGATTGGATGTGCGAGAACTCCCCTCGTAGAAGAATCTTCAAATCACCGGCAACGAAGTTGACGGAGGAGTGTGAAGGTCTTCAAAGGAATTCTTATTTCCCCGGCAACGGCGCCAGAAAAATTGCTTGATGCACACGGTGGGTGTGTTGTTGGGAGACCCCAAGAGGAAGGTATGAAGTAGTGCAGCAACAAGTTTCCCTCAGTTGTGAAACCAAGGTTATCGAACCAGTAGGAAATAATGAATTCCCCCGAGGTGTCAACGGCGCCAGAAAAATCTGCGACGTAAAGGCGCCAGAGAATGCTTCCTGGGACGTAGGTGACGTGGAACCTGCACACAACACAATCAAGATACTTTGCCCCAACTTAACGGTGAGGTTGTCAATCTCACCGGCTTGCTGTAACAAAGGATTAAACGTATGTGTGGAAGAAAGATGTTTGTTTGCAGAAAGTAACAGGTTTGTAGTATGTGGTTTATCAGATTAAATAGAAGAACCGGGGTACACAGTTCACTAGTGGTGTATCTCCATAAATAATAATAACATTCATGCGGGTAAACAAATTACAGCTGGGCAATTGATAGAATAATGATGAGCAAACCAATGCATATACCAACGTTATGATGTCTAGTGTGAGATTCATTCGGGCATTACAACAATATACATAGACCGTTCCAACCGCATCTATGACTAATAATCCACCTTCCGGTTAGCGTCCGCACCCCTTTCAGTATTAAGTTGCATGCAACAGATTATCGCCTTAAGCACTGTGTGTAAAGTAAGTAAGTAACATCATCCTTAGACAAAGTACTACTGTTTTATCCCTAGTAGCAACAGTACATCTACAACCTTAGAGCTAGCTGTCACCACCCCAGATTTAATAGAGACATGAACCTACTATCGAGCATAAATACCCCCTCTTGGAGTCACAAGCATCTACTTGGCCAGAGCATACACAAGTAACGGAGAGCATGCAAGATCATTAAATAGCACACACATGATATATTATGAAGCAATAACTTTAGTACTCAATATTCATCGGATCCCAGCAAACACAACATGAAGTATTACATAACGGTGATCTTGATCATGATAGGCAACTCACAAGATCTAAACATGATAGCACAAGAGGAGAAGACAACCATCTAGCTACTGCTATGGACCCGTAGTCCAAGGGTAGACTACTCACGCATCAGTCCGGAGGCGGTCATGGCGACGTAGAGGCCTCCGGTGACGATTCCCCCTCCCGGCAGGGTGCCGGGGAGGAGTTCTGATCTCTCCCGAATTGGTGTTGACGACGGCGGCGGCTTGGGACCCGTGGAGGAAAATATGAACACCATGCTAGGGTTTTTGGTCTGGGGGGGTATATGTAGGCGAAAGGGCGAAGTCGGTGGCGCCTCGAGGGGCCCACACCTGGTCCTCACGCGGCCAGGGGGCCTGCCGCGCGAGCACGGGGTGGCGCCGCCTCGGTGGCCCACTTCGTCTCGTGTTCGGCTTTCTGGAACGTTCCCGATGAAAAACTGATTTCAGAAAAGAAATCGTCCAATTCCGAGAATATTTCCTTAAGTACTTTTCTGAAACCAAAAACAGCAGAAAACAGGGAACTGGCACTGTGGCATCTTGTTAATAGGTTAGTCCCAGAAAATGCATAAAACTATATAAAATGCATATAAAACATGTAATAACTTGGTATAATATAGCATGGAACATAAGAAATTATAGATACGTTGGAGACGTATCAACATCCCCAAGCTTAGTTCTACTTGTCCCGAGTAGGCAAGAACGATAAAAGAAGAATAATTTCTGAAGTGACATGCTTAAACACAATCTTGATCATAATATAATGTAAGGCTCATGTTATGAATGAAGTGACTCAAGGCAATGATCTATAGTTTGCTAACAAATAGACAAGGAGTAAACAACTACATCATATAAGTAAAACTTTTCATGAATAGTACTTTCAAACAAGCATCAAAAAGATTTGCATAAGAGTTAACTCATAAAGCAATATTATCTAAGCAAAAGAGCATTGAAGCAACACAAAGGAAGATATAAGTTTCAGCATTGGCTTTCAACTTTTGAACATGTATATCATATAGATAGTTGTCAACACAAAGAAATATAACAAGTGCAATAAGTAAGCATATAAGAATTGTTGCACACAGTTGACACAAGTGTTTGCTTCGGGGATAGAAAGAAGTAGATAAACTGACTCAACATAAAGTAAAAGATAGGCCCTTCGCAGAGGGAAGCAGGGATACAAGCATGTGCTAGAGCTTCTTAGTTTTATAGGTTTTTGAAATCATATAGAGAGCATAAAAGTAAGTTTTGAGCGGTGTTTGTCATTGTCAACGAATGGTAATGGGCACTCTACCCCCCTTGTCCACCAGACTTTCAAGAGCGGCTCCCATGAAGGACGTTATTTCTACCAGCAAGGTAGATCATCCCTCTTATCTCTTTTGTTTACACATATCGTTAAAAACTGTTGTCATTGCTTGACTGATTGGATCAGGGCAAAAATGTGAGGAGATTGCAGCGGTTAAAGTTGTAATTAATTGAGACTGGGCACCCCATTTGCCAGCTCTTTTTGCAAAGTTAATGGATAAGCGGATGTATATGCCACTAGTCCGGTTGTGAAAGTCTGTCTAAAAGCAAATGACAAGGTTGATATCCGTAACACCACATACTTCCTCATGAGCTAATAAACATTGACACAAATAAGAGATAATATGTTTTGAATAATAAAAGGTAGCACACGAAGTATTTGCTTGGAATGGCAGGAAATACCATGTTGTAGGTAGGTATGGTGGACACAAATGGCATAGGTTTTGGCTCAAGGATTGTGGATGCACGAGAAGCATTCCCTCTCAGTACAAGGCTTTGGCTAGCAAGGTTGTTTGAAACAAACACAAGTATAAACTATGACAACAAGACGTATATAAAAACATATTGCAAGCATTATAAAACTCTACATTGTCTTCCTTGTTGTTCAAACACTTTAACTAGAAAATATCTGGACCTTAGAGATACCAAACATCTAAACAAAATTTCAGCAAGTTTTACGGTAGTTCCTCACTAATAGGTTTTAACTACATGATGTAAAAGCTTAAACATGATCTACTTGAGAGCTCAAAACAATTGCCAAGCACCACAACATGCAAGATAACAATCCATAAGAGCATGTATATCCTTTTCATTATACCATCTACCACACTTAGCATTTTCTGTTCTCAACCAAACACCAATCAACTTATTTAAAAGATAAACTCTCCAAGTAATTAAACAATGAGATATGAGAGTATGACATAATAAAGCTAACAGCTCTAGCAAGAGATGCATGAAAAACAAGAGCTAGAAAGCATTGAAGTAACATAGAAGAATACTCAACAAATATAAGTGAAGAATACGAGTATTCATAAGAAAAAGCGGAGCGTGTCTCTCTCCCACAAAGGAATGCTAGGATCCATTTTATTCAGAGAATGAAAATAAATAAAACAAAAACAAACCGACGCTTCAAGAAAAGCACATAAGAAGTGGCGGAATTAAAATATAGTTTCACTAGAAAGGACCTGATAGTTTGTTGATGAAGAAGGGGATGCCTTGGGCATCCCCAAGCTTTGACGCTTGAGTCTTCTTGAAATATGTCGGGGATGAACCACCGGGGCATCCCCAAGCTTTGGCTTTACTATCCTCTTGATCACATCATATCATCATTCTCTCTTGATCCTTGAAAACTTCCTCCACACCAAACTTAGAGTAAACTTCATTAGAGGGTTAGTGCAACAAAAATTATGATATTCTGTAGGAACACAATTGCTACCAATGCTACTGGACATTAGCTACAGCCACTGATACTTCATAGGATAAAAAGATCCAATCAAAATAGCAAAAGAGGCATTGCAAAATAAATGGCAGAATCTGTCAAAAACAGAACAGTCCGTAAAGACGAATTTTTTCGAGGCACTTAACTTGCTCAGATCAGAAAACTCGAAACTAATGAAAGTTGCATATATATCTGAGGATTACGCACAAAAAAGGGCAGATTATTTGGATTTTTCTGTGAGGAGTTATGAATTAAACGGTGGACAGCAGAAAACTGTTTCTGCGCAGGAATCAAAATTTAGCATTAACTTTCAACTAGAGGCTTATCTTGACACAACAATGCAATAAAATAAAGATACAAAGGAATTGCTACAGAGGTAGGACAAGTCCTTGACTAAAGCTGAAAATAAAAGATAATGGGTTGCCTCCCAAAAGCGCTTTCTTTAATGTCTTTTAGCTAGGCTTGATAGTTCTAATGATGCTATCATTAAGATAGAAAATGAAGGAAAAGAAGCATCAAGAAGCAAATTCAAAACACATTTAAGTCTAACCCACTTCCTATGCATAGGAATCTTGCACACAAATAAATTCACAAAGAACAAAGTGACAAGCATAGGAAGATAAAACAAGAGTAACTTCAAAACTTTTAGCATATAGAGAGGTGTTTTAGTACCATGAAAACTTTTACAACCATATTCTCCTCTCTCATAATAATTTTCAGTAGTAGAAATAAATTCAACCATATAACCACAAGAATCATTCAACTTAGATAATATAGGCACATAAAGAGGATCATTAAATTTATTTTGGAATTCATTAGCATGCTTTCCTCTTTCAAAATAGTTACTAAGATCAATATCAAATTTAAGATCATGGTTGCAACAAAGATTTGGAACTAGAGACAATTGCAAAGCACATAAGTATCTCTCAACATAAGCAAATTTCTCCTCCATGGTGTAATTAGGAGAATTCAAGAACAAAGTAGGACTCTCATGAGTAAGAGTACCATTACAAGCAGCAATTATATCATTTTTATTCTCACATAAATGAGTAATAACTTCTAAACATAGAGGATTATTGATAAGCATAGGACCATCATCTAAAGCATTATCATATATAACATTAGAGACCACATTTTTACTTTCTGTTATTTCCATTTTGTTTGAGTCAACGAACATGCTTTTTTCAAATTTATCAAAAGTAGATATTTCAATAGATTCATGACATTCAACAATATAGCACACTTCCTCCTTAGGTAGGCATGGAGGGCAATCAAATAATGTAAGAGTTAAAGAATTACTATCTTTAGGAGGTAGATCCTCCTTTTGTTCTTCACTCTCCTCCTCTTTTTCATCTAATGAGTTTTCAGGTTCAGCAATTTCTTCTTCTATAGGTTCCTGCAAGACAACGGTTTCTTCTCTATGAGGAAAAATCCTCTTAACATGTTCAGTAATATAAGAGTTTTCATTCTTATAGTTATCAAAACAATATTTAAGTATAGCAAGACTTTCAGATTTATAAAGGGGCATCAATCTTATGCTCAAGATAAGAACTAATTTCAAGTGCACCCTTAAAGATAATAAATTCTTCCATCCTTTCTACCTCATAAGCGTTATAGTAACCTTTAACATAAGAAGCTAGGGTTTCATTTTCATTACAAGCACATTGGAAAGGAAAGTGTTTAGACTTCCTATGACAATTAGATTCATTAAAGCAAAAAGTTTTGCCAAATAGATAGCATAAATCTCTAGCATATCCCTCTAGTTGATTTAACAATTTCCATAAGTACATCCCTTTTTGTGACAAACGGTAATTCCTATAATATCTTCGTTCATTTTCCGTGGAGCAACCTTGCCAACAAGATCTAGTTTCATAGAGATAAGCCATTGATAGCAAATAAACAACTAGACATAATAACAAACCGAAATAACAAATGCATACAAAATGCAAAACTGAAAATAAAATATGCAAACCGAAAAAATAAATGCAAGTAACTAAATTTTTTTGTATTTTTTATATTAAGCAAACAAGACAGTAATAAAAATAAACTAAGCAAGACAATAACAAAATAAAAAGATTGGATGTGCGAGAACTCCCCTCGTAGAAGAATCTTCAAATCACCGGCAACGAAGTTGACGGAGGAGTGTGAAGGTCTTCAAAGGAATTCTTATTTCCCCGGCAACGGCGCCAGAAAAATTGCTTGATGCACACGGTGGGTGTGTTGTTGGGAGACCCCAAGAGGAAGGTATGAAGTAGTGCAGCAACAAGTTTCCCTCAGTTGTGAAACCAAGGTTATCGAACCAGTAGGAAATAATGAATTCCCCCGAGGTGTCAACGGCGCCAGAAAAATCTGCGACGTAAAGGCGCCAGAGAATGCTTCCTGGGACGTAGGTGACGTGGAACCTGCACACAACACAATCAAGATACTTTGCCCCAACTTAACGGTGAGGTTGTCAATCTCACCGGCTTGCTGTAACAAAGGATTAAACGTATGTGTGGAAGAAAGATGTTTGTTTGCAGAAAGTAACAGGTTTGTAGTATGTGGTTTATCAGATTAAATAGAAGAACCGGGGTACACAGTTCACTAGTGGTGTATCTCCATAAATAATAATAACATTCATGCGGGTAAACAAATTACAGCTGGGCAATTGATAGAATAATGATGAGCAAACCAATGCATATACCAACGTTATGATGTCTAGTGTGAGATTCATTCGGGCATTACAACAATATACATAGACCGTTCCAACCGCATCTATGACTAATAATCCACCTTCCGGTTAGCGTCCGCACCCCTTTCAGTATTAAGTTGCATGCAACAGATTATCGCCTTAAGCACTGTGTGTAAAGTAAGTAAGTAACATCATCCTTAGACAAAGTACTACTGTTTTATCCCTAGTAGCAACAGTACATCTACAACCTTAGAGCTAGCTGTCACCACCCCAGATTTAATAGAGACATGAACCTACTATCGAGCATAAATACCCCCTCTTGGAGTCACAAGCATCTACTTGGCCAGAGCATACACAAGTAACGGAGAGCATGCAAGATCATTAAATAGCACACACATGATATATTATGAAGCAATAACTTTAGTACTCAATATTCATCGGATCCCAGCAAACACAACATGAAGTATTACATAACGGTGATCTTGATCATGATAGGCAACTCACAAGATCTAAACATGATAGCACAAGAGGAGAAGACAACCATCTAGCTACTGCTATGGACCCGTAGTCCAAGGGTAGACTACTCACGCATCAGTCCGGAGGCGGTCATGGCGACGTAGAGGCCTCCGGTGACGATTCCCCCTCCCGGCAGGGTGCCGGGGAGGAGTTCTGATCTCTCCCGAATTGGTGTTGACGACGGCGGCGGCTTGGGACCCGTGGAGGAAAATATGAACACCATGCTAGGGTTTTTGGTCTGGGGGGGTATATGTAGGCGAAAGGGCGAAGTCGGTGGCGCCTCGAGGGGCCCACACCTGGTCCTCACGCGGCCAGGGGGCCTGCCGCGCGAGCACGGGGTGGCGCCGCCTCGGTGGCCCACTTCGTCTCGTGTTCGGCTTTCTGGAACGTTCCCGATGAAAAACTGATTTCAGAAAAGAAATCGTCCAATTCCGAGAATATTTCCTTAAGTACTTTTCTGAAACCAAAAACAGCAGAAAACAGGGAACTGGCACTGTGGCATCTTGTTAATAGGTTAGTCCCAGAAAATGCATAAAACTATATAAAATGCATATAAAACATGTAATAACTTGGTATAATATAGCATGGAACATAAGAAATTATAGATACGTTGGAGACGTATCAACATCCCCAAGCTTAGTTCTACTTGTCCCGAGTAGGCAAGAACGATAAAAGAAGAATAATTTCTGAAGTGACATGCTTAAACACAATCTTGATCATAATATAATGTAAGGCTCATGTTATGAATGAAGTGACTCAAGGCAATGATCTATAGTTTGCTAACAAATAGACAAGGAGTAAACAACTACATCATATAAGTAAAACTTTTCATGAATAGTACTTTCAAACAAGCATCAAAAAGATTTGCATAAGAGTTAACTCATAAAGCAATATTATCTAAGCAAAAGAGCATTGAAGCAACACAAAGGAAGATATAAGTTTCAGCATTGGCTTTCAACTTTTGAACATGTATATCATATAGATAGTTGTCAACACAAAGAAATATAACAAGTGCAATAAGTAAGCATATAAGAATTGTTGCACACAGTTGACACAAGTGTTTGCTTCGGGGATAGAAAGAAGTAGATAAACTGACTCAACATAAAGTAAAAGATAGGCCCTTCGCAGAGGGAAGCAGGGATACAAGCATGTGCTAGAGCTTCTTAGTTTTATAGGTTTTTGAAATCATATAGAGAGCATAAAAGTAAGTTTTGAGCGGTGTTTGTCATTGTCAACGAATGGTAATGGGCACTCTACCCCCCTTGTCCACCAGACTTTCAAGAGCGGCTCCCATGAAGGACGTTATTTCTACCAGCAAGGTAGATCATCCCTCTTATCTCTTTTGTTTACACATATCGTTAAAAACTGTTGTCATTGCTTGACTGATTGGATCAGGGCAAAAATGTGAGGAGATTGCAGCGGTTAAAGTTGTAATTAATTGAGACTGGGCACCCCATTTGCCAGCTCTTTTTGCAAAGTTAATGGATAAGCGGATGTATATGCCACTAGTCCGGTTGTGAAAGTCTGTCTAAAAGCAAATGACAAGGTTGATATCCGTAACACCACATACTTCCTCATGAGCTAATAAACATTGACACAAATAAGAGATAATATGTTTTGAATAATAAAAGGTAGCACACGAAGTATTTGCTTGGAATGGCAGGAAATACCATGTTGTAGGTAGGTATGGTGGACACAAATGGCATAGGTTTTGGCTCAAGGATTGTGGATGCACGAGAAGCATTCCCTCTCAGTACAAGGCTTTGGCTAGCAAGGTTGTTTGAAACAAACACAAGTATAAACTATGACAACAAGACGTATATAAAAACATATTGCAAGCATTATAAAACTCTACATTGTCTTCCTTGTTGTTCAAACACTTTAACTAGAAAATATCTGGACCTTAGAGATACCAAACATCTAAACAAAATTTCAGCAAGTTTTACGGTAGTTCCTCACTAATAGGTTTTAACTACATGATGTAAAAGCTTAAACATGATCTACTTGAGAGCTCAAAACAATTGCCAAGCACCACAACATGCAAGATAACAATCCATAAGAGCATGTATATCCTTTTCATTATACCATCTACCACACTTAGCATTTTCTGTTCTCAACCAAACACCAATCAACTTATTTAAAAGATAAACTCTCCAAGTAATTAAACAATGAGATATGAGAGTATGACATAATAAAGCTAACAGCTCTAGCAAGAGATGCATGAAAAACAAGAGCTAGAAAGCATTGAAGTAACATAGAAGAATACTCAACAAATATAAGTGAAGAATACGAGTATTCATAAGAAAAAGCGGAGCGTGTCTCTCTCCCACAAAGGAATGCTAGGATCCATTTTATTCAGAGAATGAAAATAAATAAAACAAAAACAAACCGACGCTTCAAGAAAAGCACATAAGAAGTGGCGGAATTAAAATATAGTTTCACTAGAAAGGACCTGATAGTTTGTTGATGAAGAAGGGGATGCCTTGGGCATCCCCAAGCTTTGACGCTTGAGTCTTCTTGAAATATGTCGGGGATGAACCACCGGGGCATCCCCAAGCTTTGGCTTTACTATCCTCTTGATCACATCATATCATCATTCTCTCTTGATCCTTGAAAACTTCCTCCACACCAAACTTAGAGTAAACTTCATTAGAGGGTTAGTGCAACAAAAATTATGATATTCTGTAGGAACACAATTGCTACCAATGCTACTGGACATTAGCTACAGCCACTGATACTTCATAGGATAAAAAGATCCAATCAAAATAGCAAAAGAGGCATTGCAAAATAAATGGCAGAATCTGTCAAAAACAGAACAGTCCGTAAAGACGAATTTTTTCGAGGCACTTAACTTGCTCAGATCAGAAAACTCGAAACTAATGAAAGTTGCATATATATCTGAGGATTACGCACAAAAAAGGGCAGATTATTTGGATTTTTCTGTGAGGAGTTATGAATTAAACGGTGGACAGCAGAAAACTGTTTCTGCGCAGGAATCAAAATTTAGCATTAACTTTCAACTAGAGGCTTATCTTGACACAACAATGCAATAAAATAAAGATACAAAGGAATTGCTACAGAGGTAGGACAAGTCCTTGACTAAAGCTGAAAATAAAAGATAATGGGTTGCCTCCCAAAAGCGCTTTCTTTAATGTCTTTTAGCTAGGCTTGATAGTTCTAATGATGCTATCATTAAGATAGAAAATGAAGGAAAAGAAGCATCAAGAAGCAAATTCAAAACACATTTAAGTCTAACCCACTTCCTATGCATAGGAATCTTGCACACAAATAAATTCACAAAGAACAAAGTGACAAGCATAGGAAGATAAAACAAGAGTAACTTCAAAACTTTTAGCATATAGAGAGGTGTTTTAGTACCATGAAAACTTTTACAACCATATTCTCCTCTCTCATAATAATTTTCAGTAGTAGAAATAAATTCAACCATATAACCACAAGAATCATTCAACTTAGATAATATAGGCACATAAAGAGGATCATTAAATTTATTTTGGAATTCATTAGCATGCTTTCCTCTTTCAAAATAGTTACTAAGATCAATATCAAATTTAAGATCATGGTTGCAACAAAGATTTGGAACTAGAGACAATTGCAAAGCACATAAGTATCTCTCAACATAAGCAAATTTCTCCTCCATGGTGTAATTAGGAGAATTCAAGAACAAAGTAGGACTCTCATGAGTAAGAGTACCATTACAAGCAGCAATTATATCATTTTTATTCTCACATAAATGAGTAATAACTTCTAAACATAGAGGATTATTGATAAGCATAGGACCATCATCTAAAGCATTATCATATATAACATTAGAGACCACATTTTTACTTTCTGTTATTTCCATTTTGTTTGAGTCAACGAACATGCTTTTTTCAAATTTATCAAAAGTAGATATTTCAATAGATTCATGACATTCAACAATATAGCACACTTCCTCCTTAGGTAGGCATGGAGGGCAATCAAATAATGTAAGAGTTAAAGAATTACTATCTTTAGGAGGTAGATCCTCCTTTTGTTCTTCACTCTCCTCCTCTTTTTCATCTAATGAGTTTTCAGGTTCAGCAATTTCTTCTTCTATAGGTTCCTGCAAGACAACGGTTTCTTCTCTATGAGGAAAAATCCTCTTAACATGTTCAGTAATATAAGAGTTTTCATTCTTATAGTTATCAAAACAATATTTAAGTATAGCAAGACTTTCAGATTTATAAAGGGGCATCAATCTTATGCTCAAGATAAGAACTAATTTCAAGTGCACCCTTAAAGATAATAAATTCTTCCATCCTTTCTACCTCATAAGCGTTATAGTAACCTTTAACATAAGAAGCTAGGGTTTCATTTTCATTACAAGCACATTGGAAAGGAAAGTGTTTAGACTTCCTATGACAATTAGATTCATTAAAGCAAAAAGTTTTGCCAAATAGATAGCATAAATCTCTAGCATATCCCTCTAGTTGATTTAACAATTTCCATAAGTACATCCCTTTTTGTGACAAACGGTAATTCCTATAATATCTTCGTTCATTTTCCGTGGAGCAACCTTGCCAACAAGATCTAGTTTCATAGAGATAAGCCATTGATAGCAAATAAACAACTAGACATAATAACAAACCGAAATAACAAATGCATACAAAATGCAAAACTGAAAATAAAATATGCAAACCGAAAAAATAAATGCAAGTAACTAAATTTTTTTGTATTTTTTATATTAAGCAAACAAGACAGTAATAAAAATAAACTAAGCAAGACAATAACAAAATAAAAAGATTGGATGTGCGAGAACTCCCCTCGTAGAAGAATCTTCAAATCACCGGCAACGAAGTTGACGGAGGAGTGTGAAGGTCTTCAAAGGAATTCTTATTTCCCCGGCAACGGCGCCAGAAAAATTGCTTGATGCACACGGTGGGTGTGTTGTTGGGAGACCCCAAGAGGAAGGTATGAAGTAGTGCAGCAACAAGTTTCCCTCAGTTGTGAAACCAAGGTTATCGAACCAGTAGGAAATAATGAATTCCCCCGAGGTGTCAACGGCGCCAGAAAAATCTGCGACGTAAAGGCGCCAGAGAATGCTTCCTGGGACGTAGGTGACGTGGAACCTACACACAACACAATCAAGATACTTTGCCCCAACTTAACGGTGAGGTTGTCAATCTCACCGGCTTGCTGTAACAAAGGATTAAACGTATGTGTGGAAGAAAGATGTTTGTTTGCAGAAACTAACAGGTTTGTAGTATGTGGTTTATCAGATTAAATAGAAGAACCGGGGTACACAGTTCACTAGTGGTGTATCTCCATAAATAATAATAACATTCATGCGGGTAAACAAATTACAGCTGGGCAATTGATAGAATAATGATGAGCAAACCAATGCATATACCAACGTTATGATGTCTAGTGTGAGATTCATTCGGGCATTACAACAATATACATAGACCGTTCCAACCGCATCTATGACTAATAATCCACCTTCCGGTTAGCGTCCGCACCCCTTTCAGTATTAAGTTGCATGCAACAGATTATCGCCTTAAGCACTGTGTGTAAAGTAAGTAAGTAACATCATCCTTAGACAAAGTACTACTGTTTTATCCCTAGTAGCAACAGTACATCTACAACCTTAGAGCTAGCTGTCACCACCCCAGATTTAATAGAGACATGAACCTACTATCGAGCATAAATACCCCCTCTTGGAGTCACAAGCATCTACTTGGCCAGAGCATACACAAGTAACGGAGAGCATGCAAGATCATTAAATAGCACACACATGATATATTATGAAGCAATAACTTTAGTACTCAATATTCATCGGATCCCAGCAAACACAACATGAAGTATTACATAACGGTGATCTTGATCATGATAGGCAACTCACAAGATCTAAACATGATAGCACAAGAGGAGAAGACAACCATCTAGCTACTGCTATGGACCCGTAGTCCAAGGGTAGACTACTCACGCATCAGTCCGGAGGCGGTCATGGCGACGTAGAGGCCTCCGGTGACGATTCCCCCTCCCGGCAGGGTGCCGGGGAGGAGTTCTGATCTCTCCCGAATTGGTGTTGACGACGGCGGCGGCTCGGGACCCGTGGAGGAAAATATGAACACCGTGCTAGGGTTTTTGGTCTGGGGGGTATATGTAGGCGAAAGGGCGAAGTCGGTGGCGCCCCGAGGGGCCCACACCTGGTCCTCGCGCGGCCAGGGGGCCTGCCGCGCGAGCACGGGGTGGCGCCGCCTCGGTGGCCCACTTCGTCTCGTGTTCGGCTTTCTGGAACGTTCCCGATGAAAAACTGACTTCAGAAAAGAAATCGTCCAATTCCGAGAATATTTCCTTAAGTACTTTTCTGAAACCAAAAACAGCAGAAAACAGGGAACTGGCACTGTGGCATCTTGTTAATAGGTTAGTCCCAGAAAATGCATAAAACTATATAAAATGCATATAAAACATGTAATAACTTGGTATAATATAGCATGGAACATAAGAAATTATAGATACGTTGGAGACGTATCAATAGCGTCATAATCGGCGGTCGCACCATTCGCAAGAAGAAGCTTGGGGGCAGGTTCTGAGCCGCGTACCGCCAAGTCGCGTGCCCAATCCTTTATGGTTGTCGAACCAGGACCAAGTATATCAGAGAATCCTTGAGCAGTCGTTGGAATTTCCGCCCATGGTAGAACCTCCGTGAATATAGATCCAAGGGTCCGAGTGGAAACGTCCAAGGAGCACTTGGAACGCTCGAGGGCCCTGCCCAGCTCCTCGATCACACGCTCGAGTGACAAATCACCCATCGCGTTATCATCAGGGACACAAGAGGAATAACCTTTCCAAAAACATGAAAAGAGGAAGTCTAAGACGATAGAAGGAGAAAGCAAAAAAGATCTACACAGCATAAACTCGCAAACCTGCCACAGCATGCACAAAGACAAGCAACTGCGTAGCGCGCTCTCCCTCTCGACTGACGACGGAACGCCGAACATTCTCCAGTTCAGCTTTCGCATGCAGTCGCTGGTCGACAAGCTGACGTTCCACGACAGCCAGTCGCTTTTTGATGGCGAGCTTCTTTTCTGAAATAAGTACGTGTTAAGAGCATAGATCCACATAAAGCACAAGCGCTTAATATTGCGAAGAGTCAGGAGCAGAAACGCCTACGGCTCAACTTTTCCAACTTGGAGCAAAGAGTAACTCGTTCCTCCTCCACCTGCGCAAAGGCCCGGCCAACAGCAACTAGGCCACTTACAGCAGGCTGCACAAAAATAGCGGTACATGACAAAACAAACGACCAACTCGTACAAAAGCATAAGTTCGTCAAAAGAGACTTACGTGCTCTACCCAGTCGAAGGAAGCAGGTGTCGACTGGCCACCGGTCGAAGCAGCAGCAAGTGACGTCTGATCGTCAGTCGCTGCAACTGGTAAATGGCGTGCCCAAAACGGGACATCGGTCACATGAGAAGAAAGGTCAAACTCTCCAAGAACTATCTCCTCCGCATCCTCCAGCCGGCACAAACGACGACGTTTGATAACACATCCAGTTATAGGCTCTTCAACATGTTGGGAAGAATGTTCCTCGTCAGCAGCATTCTCTCGAGTACTAAAAAGGCCAGCCGTAAGCAGGAGATCATCAGTCGCCTCCAACTCGATCAGCTGACGAGCCTCCTCTGTCTCACCATGTTCAGGAAGGGGAGGAAGAGTCGAAGCAGTCAAATGCCCCTGACCAAGCAAAAAGGCACATTAAAAATGTGTACTCAAATGATAGATACGCAAAAGTACAAAGCTGCACGAGTACCTCAGGAAGAGGAGTCCAAAGGCTAAAAGGGAAAACAGAGAAGTCGAAGGAAGCAACGTCATCAGGCTTGACGCTGGTAATATACTTGACGTGGTCATGAAATACATGACCTGCCAGTTCCACATCACTCATACGAGTAACGTCAAGTGGACCCTCATAACGCCACAAGGGGTGGGCACGATGTTGTAAAGGCCACACTCGACGCTTCACAAAGGTGCTGATCAGTTGAATACCCGTAACGGTTTTGAGCAACTCCTTCACCTTAACCATAAGGAGATAGGCCTCTTCCGCTTCTTCAGTCGAAAGAGAATGCTGCCAAGCTTTCGTCTTCATAATAGGTTTCCAAGTCGAAAACAATGTCTTTACCTCCTGATCGATGGGAACGTAAAACCATTTGTTCCTCCATGTCCGAGCAGGGACGACTGCCATCAGATCAAAATACGGACAGTCGTCGCGTACCTCAATACAGAAACTACCAGTGCGAAAGACGAGACTCTCGCAACACATAAGCTCCACTTGAAAGATTGATTTCCAGATATCCCAGCTAGGAGACACTCCCAAAAAGCACTCGCACAAAACCACGAAGCAGGCAGTGTGCAAAATACCTTGAGGAGTAAGATCGTGAATCTGAATCCCATATGCGTGCAGAAGGCCGCGCACAAAATCATGCAGAGGAAAGCCAAAACCGCGAGGAAGAAAATTGGCAAAACAAACCCGTTCATTAGGGAGAGACTCAGGAAATACTTCCCTGCTGGAAGGAGCGCGGGCAGCGAGCTTATCCATCGAAGGAAGCAATCCAAATTGGCGAAACGCCGCCACTTCTTTTCAGTAATGGTGGACTTCACCCAATCTCCAGGCATCTTTTTTGAAATCGCCGTAAGGGAATGCGTCAGTCGAAATCCCCTTCCCTTTCTCGGCGGCGGTGGCAGGGGAAGCAGGCCCAGAAGCACCGGAGTTTTTCTTTGGAGCCATGGCGTAAAAGGAGCGCAGGGGCGGAAACAGAGCGCGAACGCGTGAGGAAGAAGAAGAGGCAGAGGAAAAGAAAGCAGATGGTAGGGTAAAAGAAATTACGGCGGCGAGGTCCATATTTACCACAGCACGAGAAATGATCTCAGCTGTCTGGGCACGATACCTTGGCCACGTGTCATAATCAAAGAGCAACTGTCGCTGCCCACGCCGCCCACTACGCACGTAAAACGAGGAGGTTATGATCACACCGCGGAAAATTCGCCACGTCCGGTCAAATCAGAACTGAACCGGCGTCTCCCGCGGTCAAACAAATGGGTCCACAATGACATGTATTGTCATAGGCTCTGCACACACGCCAAAGACGTCATGAGTGACGTCACCCAAAAGCAGCAAAGGCATAAAGAGATCAATTGACAGTCAGACGACTGAACAAACAGACGCGAACATGCAAAAGTCTCTCGACTAGGCACTAAGTCAGAACACTCTTCGAGTGGTCGAGTGTACTCCCATCGGGAGCAAGTGAAAAATCTTCGACTGCCATAAAAGTAAGAAAAAACAAATTTTGAGATTATCCTTCATTACAGGTAAAAAAGCACAATCTCGGGGGCTACTCCCATCGGGATCACTGTCGTGCACCCGATAGATTCTTAAAATCATAAACAGGCAGACAAAATAAAAGACAAATACTTTGTCGAAAATCCTTTGTCGCAAATCACAGTCGAAAGACAAATACAAAGATATACTATCAAAGGCATGAAATATGAGACGTGCACTATGTAGTGAGTCCATGACTGATTCTCCGAATTAGCCAAGCACTCGGGGGCTAATGACGAGGTTATACCAAATAGGCACCCAATCGTGTGGGTACCCGGTGCACGTGATGACTATAGCCCAATTGTCGATAGACTGAATAAGCCCAACAAGCAAAAGCCCAAGATGAAGAGGTTTACTATAGGTAGACATAGTCGGTTGTACTTTCCATATTTATATTCCTAGTCAGTTACGTACCCGAGACCCGTACCCCTATAAAGGGACAGGAGGGTAGCCGATGAGGTATACGCCCAAACAGAACCTCAAAACCCTAGCGAGATCCACGTCTCGCTAGACCATTGTACTCACCGCATATTCACGATCAATACAGACAGGCAGGAATTAGGGGTGTTACCTCAGTCGAGGGCCCTGAACCTGGGTAATTCCTGCTTGTCAGCCGACGAATCTACTAACATTACGCGTTCTCTACCTCATAACTCTAACCCTATGCTATCAGTCATGGGTATTGATGGGGACACCCCTCGTCACTCTTCCAACCAATTTCAATAATATGTTCTAGAATTGGTAAAATGGGCCATTGAATCTCATCATGGCCAGAGAGAACTAGAGGAGCACGCCCCACCCCTATCTATAACACACCTTTGAGTTCAGTATAATCATGCCAGGGTGGCAAGTAAGTAAAACATGGATCTGTGTGTGTGTTTGTGATTTAATTTCGGTCATATGGAACCGTAAAAATGACAGTCTTTAATAATTTTGTGATTCATCATTTTTTTGCAGTTTATTCGTATGACTGTATTAGATTCACACTTGTTCCTACATTCTCTCGGAGAAGCAGTGGGAACCTATGGCTTCTGGATGTAGCCATCTGGAGATAGTTGATCGGGATATCTACAATCAGGGGGATGGTGGCATACTCGACGACTAAGTGATGCATATGGCGACTCTTGTTCGTCTTATTCTGTTGGTTTACTTACACGTACACCTTGTGAGACCCACGAGAATCGAGATGCAATACTAAATATAAAAAATCTGCAATAAGATGAATGTGTGCATTGATTAAGATACCAAGGCTATGTTTCCCTTCTTGATAAAGAAAATCGTAGTTGTCTTTTTTACGTAGAAAATACAGTGTTGTGTGCATTACCTTGTTTAGTTAGCTCCCTCACATCTACTATGACCAACCTCTCCAACAAGATAAACAATAGGGCTTGGAGCAAAAAAAAATGTGTCTTCCACTAAAAAAAGAATTTACTTGTGAATTCTAGACCAACCTTTTGAGGTCATTTTTAAATTGTTAAGGTAAGTGATCTAACATTCAATTCGATAGGAATAAATTTGTTCACATGGAGAACTCCAAAGAGGTTAGGTTAAAATCGGCGAAAACTATTCAACCATGTCTCTAGGATTGTCCGAGAAGGCAAGAGCCCATGGAACATTCTCATTGCTACCATTTGGTCCTTTGACTCTAATGTCACAGAAATTTCATTTCTAAAATGTCAAAAGTGTGGTTCGAGTTTGCATCGTTAAAGTGATTTAATCGCAAAAAAGTGATTTTAAGGTAGCGATAGACATGTGGCAGCCCAGTTAGCTACGTAATTACGAAAACTACTACAAATATGGTAAGTAAAATAGGAGTAATAATATAAAAAATGATGTATCTTTTTATTATGAAAAATCAGCTAGTTTGACAAATGTTGGTGTGGGGTTAAAGAAAGAAAAAGGAGTAATTGATAAAACTATGTTTTTTTGTATTGTGAAAAACAATTTAGATCGACAAATGTTTGTGTGTGTGTCCCGCCGGGGGGGGGGGGGGGGGGGGGGGGATAAGAATAAAAGTCTGTTAAAAACCCCGATGTTTCTTTTAGTTGTGAAAAAACAACTAGTTTAACAAATATTTATGTGGAGTTAACAGAAAAATGTGAGTAAAAGAAAAAGATTTTTTATTGTATGAAAAATCAACTAGTGCGACACTAATTGATAACATTTAAAACTTGAAGCATTATTATAGGAATAAATTATAGTATCCTAAAATTATCATGGGTTCTATAATAATATTTATTTTGTGTGCACTTTTAATTTTCAAAATCTACAATAAACTTAAATATGTATGTTATTCTCTACATTTCTGACTTCTTTTTAGTTCCCATAGTAGCCCATCCAAGGGTTTTAAATTTTTAGCGCGGACTATAGAGCCACGTACATGAAACCAGTAGACGTCGTTATTCAAAACAGCTTTTGGTGGAGTACGCTAAGAAATATAGCCAGATTTGACAACTGACGCATATAAAATGTCAGATGTTAGAGTTGGTAGTGAACAAATGGAGTTTGACAACAGTTTAAAGGTCATATATATATTCGTCCAGCAAAAAGAAAACATACGGCTTAAATGGTTTTACGTCTGACTTCCTCGAAGGTTTTCACCCCGCTTTATAAATAAATCAACTATCCACAATCTACATTATATATAAAACAGGTTCCAAACACGGAAAAATAAGAGGTTTTGTTGGGGCCACAACACAGAGATGCCCAAAGCTATCACTACAATTTCTGACAAACTCTACCAAGTAGAGCTCAACGGCTGGTAGGCGAAGATAGTAGGCGAGCCGCCTTCAAAAGATTCTCAAGTATACTGTCTAGCCGCTCCATATCCCGCTGTCTAGACAACGGATGTCACTACTGCAGGAAAGTTAAGAATTTGAAAACTGAGTCAGCGGCCCGTCGCCGCCGGTGTAGTTGTCGGTGGATGTTGAACTGTCGAAGATGCAAGATTGTACATATTCAGATACTTACGATATTCATAGAGCCGGCAGGGTAGTATTCCATCAATACCGTCTTGCTACCCTACAGACTGACTTCCAGGAGCTTAATTTCATGATTTGGTGTGGTATCCACCTCAATACGTGATGTAGAGTTCCCAAGATTTTTTGTTTTCCCGAATCGCCGTCGCTAAGACTTAAGAGTGTAGACAATGCTAGGTGGAAGACTTGACAAAGATCAGTACTCAGCAATCAGCATACTAGCGTAACCATGTACAAGTATCCAACACTACTATACTGCTTACGATATTCAGCGGTCTGTAGGGTAGCAAGACGGTATTGATGGAATACTACCCTGCCGGCTCTGTGAATATCGTAAGTATCTGAATATGTACAATCTTGCATCTTAACAGTTCAACATCCACCAACAACTACACCGGCGGCAGCGGCGGCTCTGACGGCAACGGCGCCATCTTACCGCTCTTCTGCGGCTCGACGTGACACCGGCAGACGGGGCACGTCGCGTGCGAGTCGAGCCACATGTCGATGCACCCCACGTGGAACGTATGCGCGCACAACGGCAGCCGCCGCGCCGTCTCTCCGCCTCGCAGGGTCTCTAGGCACACCGTGCACTGGGCCTCGCCGTCGCCAGCACTAACGAACGCCGGGATCGCCGCTATGGCAGCCTGCGACAGACCGCCCCGCTCCACGACTGCCGTCTCGGCCTGCTGCTGCGGCGACACCTCCGGCGCTGCTGCCAAGAAGCGGCTGGTGCAGGAGAGCAGGAACATGACCGCGCAGTAGAGCACGAGCGCGATCCAGACGTACTTGACGAACGCGGAGAGGAGGACGAGGAGCAGGAGCACCGGGTAGGACGCGAGCACCAGCGTGCTTCCCGGCCCGGCGTCGAGGACGCCGCCGCCGTGCGCCTGCCATGGGTTTGTCGGGTGGTCCTCTGACGACGACATGGTTAAATTTGCTAGAACGCTTTCGTGCAGTCAGGATCGGGTGCAGTGCTTGTGACCTGTGACTTGTGAGCAATGGCGCCGTCGTCAGTCGCTGATATGTAGGCTGGGAGGAAGCTTGTGGAAGAAATGGATAATGCTTTAATTCGTTGACAGCGCAGGGAGCTGTATCTAAGGAAGGGCGGATTTGGGTTAGTATATTGACCAGGCAAGGTCGCCTCTAGTACTTGGATTTAGGTTTAGATATATGATCTTGAAGAATATAATAATGATCGAATGCCAATTATAGTGGATAAACGACAACATATACGTGGCGTTTTATTTAAGGGATCGTCCATCATACTTACTTGCTAGATTCCATGGTTTTACTATATGATCATCTAAATATTGTTTGCTGCGATAGATGCAACAATGGCTGACACATCTCTCTTACGTATATTGTATTAGCCTTATGCTTATCAGGGTTCGAGCCACTGCATGCAGGTCCCCCTAGTGCCGCTAGAAACTAGTCCAGGATATTTCATTCTGAGTTCGCTGTGATCCACTGCGACCATGTCGCCAAGTTTACGACTTCTCATGAAGCCAGCCTACAGCGACGCGTATTGCATCGCACGTAATTTCATTGAGTTAAGAAAAATAACATTTCGTTGACGATTGTAGTGCATATTACTGGCAAATATCCGGAGAAACTTTCTTTCACGATTTAAAATAGGCACGATCATCTAAGTTGATTTCTGAACCAAAAAGCTCAGGTTTTCTGCAGCAATCTGTTTGCGCAAGCTTGGTCTATTAGGTATCAACTGGACGCTGCCCCCCGTTCCTCTGCTATCTGCTCGCAGCTTGGGCGGTCTTGTCTCGAATCTCGAGAACAGGGTCAAATGCTTGTTTAGGAGAGCACAGGCTTTTTCTAAATTCCATTTTGAGAATGTAGCACAGGCTTAAAATAGATGGTGAACTGGTGCGTGGCCTGTTTATAGCCCAGTAAGCTTACGGACCCAATGGCCCACTTCGGCCAACTATTTGTCTAGTGCGTTACAAGGCATATAATTTTCATTTTCTTTCAAAAAATATGAGTTATTATTTTATTTACTAGGAAGAGTAATTAGAGATTTCAAGCTCTTTGAGAAGATCAACTAAAACCTACAGTCATATCAACTTTTGACGCCATTTTTTATGACTTGGACATCGAAGGTAGCGGCACATGCACTGAAAATCGTAACAATTGAAATATGGCATACGTGTGTAACCACTGCAGAGAACTGGATCATAGAATAAAATAGGCATATTTGACAATACCCTTATCATTTTTGTTTATTATGAATCAATGAAACAACGTTTCGAGGGACATAGTTGAAGCCCAACAAAAATGAAGTAATTCATTGATTCTTATATCAATACAAATACATAGACATATCTCAAGCATGTCTTATGGTCTTCCTCTAGGAAAAAATATAGGAATGTAACTAGCTCTATAGTTGTGCATTTTCACTTGCCTAAGCTTGTACCTCTGTTTCGTAAAATAACGTGTCTAAATTGTGTTAAAAGTCAAACAATGTCCAGTTTGATAAAAAAAACTATCAAATTTTACAATGTCAAAACGATCTCATAAGATACATCACCAAATATATTTTCATAATGAATCTTTAGAATATTATAGTTGTTGGTGTTTTTTCTGTACAATTGGTCAAACTTACATTGTTTGACACCAGAAAGGATATACACGCCTTGTTCGTAGGAAAGAAAGTAGTATCTATGAAGTGAGATCAACATGTATATATTTGAAATTACTAGTATATCAAAATACACCTTCACATTTTTACTCCTATCTTGTAAAATTGTTTAGTATGCAAAATTTTCATTCATGAATAAGCACCTCAGCTAATTGGTCAAAATGAAGTGTTATTTTTTCTAGATAAAATAAGTCGCCGCACCAGCGAGACCTCCATGACTTTGGAACCGCTAGGGACCATGGGACACAACCGTACAACCATATTCGATTTCTTCAAAGTTCGTTCGTTTGTAGTTCAGGCTTGTACCATCGGGGTTGAAAAGCTCAGACAAAGTTTACGGAAATATTTATGAAATTGGTTAATCTTTTCCAATATGTTGTTAATTAGCTCTGTGAAATTCATTCAAAAGTCTAAGAAAACAAAGTTAAAAGCACTAAGTATATGTGAAATCCATTACGTACCCTGTAATAAAGAAACATATTTCAAAATGTAAAGGAATCTGAAATAAATCTTTAGAAAATCGTGATTTTTGTGATCTGTCTAAAAAAAGGTCGTGAAAAGGTTATTTTATTAACAAATTTATCTTTTCTGCACAAGACATATATTTTTTGTTTTTTCGTGAAACGACTTTACGAACACATAATATTTCAAATGTGTTTAAACTGAATTTTAAATAGATGTGGACATGCACCCGGAGGCAAAACATCTCTATGTATATATTTTCTTCCAAGAGTTTTCAATATTTGTTTTCCTCCTTGGCTCCGGTTGGGCGGTACTAGCACTTGACGGTCGGCAACAACCGGAGTTTTGCGTTATTCAAAAAAAAAAAAACAACAACCGGAGTTTTGCCACTAGATGCTGGGACCCACTGCAATCGCTTTCCTTTGCTCCAGCATACATATCCTTCGTCCATCCATCGTTTGTTTATAGGAGCAGAAAAACAAGCGGTGACGGCGACCGGGACGCTGCAATGCTGCTTGGAGCACCCGGACAAAGGCTCGTACCGCATAGTTCACGCCACGCCCCCACTTGGCCATAGTGCTCGACAGCGACGCCCGGGAGTCGTCGTTATCCATCGGGTGAAACCTCTCGTCCGTAATTCCATGGGCAACGAAACCTCCCAATTGCATCCCTGGTCATAGCGAGTTGATTTTGCCGGCCTCAACGGACTTCAACGGACCGACGTAGATGGACACGCGTAATTTTAATTGTTTGGGTGGCTAAACGGATAGAAGTCTAGTTATATCCGTCACTACATCTAATAGGCCGACACATTATGTCCGGCCAGCTAAGATTTTAGCTTTTTATTCAAATTTACATTGATAATTCGAAAATTATATTGAAATTGAAAAGAATAACATAATATAAGACCTAAAATCTAAATCTAAGCCTCCTCTTCCTCGTACTCCTCCGGAGGTGGTGGAGTAGCCGGCACGATCGTCGGCGCCTCGCCTAGAGCTGGCACCGCGGTCCCACGGTGGTGCAAGCCACCTTGGATCTGCGCTTGCCAATCAAGACCCCTATTGATATCATGGCTTGTACAGGCTCCACGACATGGCCGGTGGTGATGGTGGTGGTGGAGTTCCCGGCACGACAACATTTTCTACAAGCTCTTTCTCTGCCACCACAATCTCTTCTAGAACACTCTTCGTCAGGCATGGTCAACGCCTCCAACACGGCCACACGCTCTTCTTCTCGGTTCGCCATCGATACGATGAGTGGCAGGTCGCGGGAAGGGAGTTTATAGGTGTGGCTGAACGCGGTTTGGGAGTACCCAAACCGTCGAGCTTGATATGAACGGCGGCGATCCAGCTGTCGACATTAAATCCTGCCACTATCTAAGAGGGAAAAGTAAGAAATTAACAACCGTCCACCAAAGTTTGGACGCGCGTGTTATAAGTGGGAAGATAGGGGGGGGGGGGGGGGGGGGGGGTTCGGCCATGAGGACCATAGAGCTACGAGTCCGCTCAGCAAAGAGCTTCCTCCTCGACGTTGTAGGCGTCGTTGTATGCGGCCTCTAGCGTCGTACTTACCTGCTTCGGCAGCCGCACCCACACCGAACTCGTTGCAACAATGGCGCCGGCACGTGCTCTGACGCGTGCACTCGACTTGGTCGAGTAGATGCTGCGGCGGAGGTCGCAGATATATTCTGGCGTAATTTCGATCTACGAGCGGATGTGGTGGCCTCCGTTGCTTGGTGGGGACGAGCGAAGCTAGGATTTCTAGCCCTAGGGTTTTGACAGGCCGACGCTTTATAGAGCTCCACCGCCCAAACTTAACAGGGGTGTAGGTGGCCGTTTGTAGCTCTTACGGCCGCTGACTCGCTGGCCAAGGGCGGACATGGGGCAGACGCAGTAGAGGTCCAGGAGTTTTCGCAGCTGACACAAATGTGACCTAAAATTAACCCGAAAATGGACCGTAACGGACAACGATCCTTTTATGTCACCGCGTTGGACCTTGAATTTTACTCGCACGGACGGAAACGGACAAGCGTGGACCGGTCGTTGGAGTTATTCCTCACCCAACCACTAAAATTGGATTTACGGTTTGGGAAGTCGATCGTCACACGGAACAGTTACTGCCATATAATCCAAAAAAAAGAATTTGGCACTGCATTTTGATCATCAACTGTCGTGGTGGTATCACGGCAGATGCCATAGGATGGCTAATTGTGTGGGGCCGATGGACGCTGGTGGATCCGGGGATGGCTAGCGAGCTGAGGAGCTCACACGAGGAATGGCTAAGAACTGCCGAAACCAACTCGGGCAGGAGAGAAACCGCAAGAACACATGAAGTACACACCCGAAACCTCTAGCAAACAAGAACACACACGATGTACCCAGGTTCGGGGCCCTCGTGAGGAGGTAAGACCCCTACTCCTGCCTTTCCTCACTATATATGTGTCTCGCAAGATCTACAAGATGCTCCTTGAGCTGTTTTGCCTCTAACTCTAGGAAGAACACAAGAACAAGGATGAACTACTAGGAGGAGAGGAGTAAATGCGCCTATAGTTTTGGTTCTCTCGTTGGTGTCCCTCTCACAGGAGGAGTGAGGGCACTATTTATAGAAGTCCGGCCAACTTGCCCGGAAACCCTAGCTCCTCCGGGTCCCACTGGACAATAGCTACAGTCCAACAGCGATGTCGACATCCCTACCACGACCTAGAGCCGAGCTATCCGACATAGGTCGAGGTAGGCCATGATGCCTCTTGCCGTAGCCGCCGCCGGCCTAGGTGATGATGCTTCCCCTGTCAGAGACAGGACGTGTCTTCTCCATGCCTTGTCTCCTGTCAGTCAGTTGGCAGTACAGTGGAATAATCACATCGCCCTTGTCTTGTACCCTTTGTCCCGCGCCCGTGTCAGGCGGGAGGTGACTTAGCTTCCGTGTCAGACGGGTCAGTGTCCTTGCAGTGTACTTGCCCTTGACTTGTGGTCCGACATAGGATATGCCGGACGACCTTGCTCTACCCGGCATGGCTATGCCGGATCTTCCGTCGTATCCCGGCAGGGATATGCCGGGCCTGCTTACTCGGAACACCTTCCCGAGCCCCGGCATGGCTATGCCGGAACTTCTTTCCTGCACACAACAGATAGAGATACGACACCGACATGGAGAAGTCGGTCCGGTTACGTCGGTCCGACCCAAGTTTGTTTACCAGCGTGCCTTGCCTTGGTCTTTCCCACGCCAAGAGTATGCCGGCTTCCTCCGACATACACCCGGGTCAGCCTTGGTCAAAGCCCAATCCGGTCGGAGCCCTGCTCACTTGCACTTATCTCTGATACCACACAAGAGAATGCCCCTAGGCCCAGCCGCTCGAAGATGTCTTAGGCTTACTCCCAAAGACATCTTCGAGAAGCTGGTTCTTAGGAGAACTCTCTGCTCCTGCCTGAATGAGAATGAGGGACTGAGGGTCTATTTATAGTATCACTAGGGGAGACAACCTGGCCCCTGCACTCTCCAAAGGGCACCTCTTGACCTCTCCCAAGAGTCACCTCCTGAGTATTCCCAAAGGGCGTCACTTCACGCCCCGAAGGGTCACATGACCTTTGGAGCTAGGCAAAGGACAATTACAACTGTAAACATGAGTATCTTACCCACGCCTTTAACCTACCCGGGGGTAGCCCCCCGACACTAGTCCCCGAAGCTGGTGTAGTCCTGCAGACTTGGATGAAGGGTTGCATCAGATTTAACCAGACAACTGCCTTGAACCAACGGCCGACATTACCATGTCGGGTAAACCAACTGCTCCGACTTGCTCAAGTCGGTCCGCTCAAAATCCATCCGGGCCTGATAAGAAAACTCCGACATGCTTATCCCGACATATCACGAGACCATCCGACATTGCCGTCTCGGTTTGACATCGAGCTCCCAACCATCCTTGATCTTTGTTTCGGTACCTCCGACATCAACAAATCTTTTCTCAGATCTCCTTCCGAGACGTGTCACTCACACGCTGCACCATCCCGAGAATTGCGCCACGCGGTCTGACAAGCCGTCATGAAAACGCCGCACGGACCCCACCAGTCGTCACATCCCGCAGACACTCGAGTGGTTTGACCCCGAGGCGCCTCCTCGATTCCTGGGTTGGCAACCGCACTCGATCCCGCCGCGGACGGTTCCTATTCCGTAACCCACGGTGTGGCCGATCGTGCGGCCGTAAACACTCCAACTGCACCAACTGCCACATACACGATCCCACGATCCGCTCGAAATGAACGGGCGGGAAAAACGGCAACCACATCTCCTCCTTCCCTCTTAAATTCGGCGGCGAGATTATCTTTTTTCCCCTCCGCACCATCTTCTTCCTCCCTGCTTCTCTCTCGCTCTCGAGCAAACCGCCGCCGCGACGCACGCAGCGCACGATTCGCACGCCGGAGCTCTCGACGCCGGCGACAGGAACTCGCCGCGCCACCATTGGGACGAGGGTCTCTCGCGCCGCTACTCCAAACTCCACGGTAAGTTCTTCCTCGATCTCTGGTTAGATCATCCCACGCTCGGCCGCGAGAGTTCTTCCCTGTTCTTTGCTAGGATAGGCTAGGGTTTGAACCAACTCACCCGTAGATCTTCATATTTGTCACCATTGCACTGCTATCGGTTCCTCCTTACCAAATCTTGCCATAGTTTCTCAACTTCGGTTTCCGCAGCACTGCTAGGGTTCTCCCTAATTAGAACCATTTAACTTTCTTTTACAAGGCCTCGGTAGATCTTTGTCATTCTATCCCGGTAACAGACTCGAGTTATAGAGTGCGCTCCTTCCTCGCCGACATACCATTTGCTTCCTCTTGGTGCACCCGACTAATATATCGCTTATGCCGCAGGCCAGCTCCGACATGTCCTCTGAGACCGCCGACATGAGCACCGAAGGAGTCCGGGGTGGATGGGAAGGCTCCGACGCAACCCAAGACGACATCGACTGGCTGCGCCGGACTCATCGCATCCTGGAGCGAGTCTTCTGCCGACTTCCCGAGGGGGAGAACGAACCCCAAGCTGAACCCGGGGAGCGGGTAGTTTTCGTCACGCATTTCGAGCGTGGCTTTGCCCTCCCGGCGAGCCCTTTCTTCCCTTCTTTCCTTGACCACTACGGTCTTCAACCTCACCATCTTCCGGCTAATGCCATCACCCTCTCGGCCTCTGGCCCGTTGTCAAATTATGGGCCCGATACTTCCAACTCCGGAAGCAGAGCATCCCCAACAAAGGCGTCAAGGCCAAGGAGATGACTGCCTGCGGAGCCGCCATCATAGTTCCTTGGAGGGAGTCCGACTTCCCCCGGATCTCGGGCCTGGAGTCCTGCCGGAAGTGGCAACGGAGCTTCTTCTACGTGAAGAACCCAGACTCGGCTGAAGGCACCGAGGAGGAGGAGGCCGAGTTCCTTAACTTGCCCGAATTCAACATTGCCCCTCCGACGGCTCAACTTCACTGGACTTCCGACCTGAAGACGTCGGATCCGGAGATCGACGCGATCCACGAGCACTTACTGTCGATCAAGGGCGAGCTCACGGCCGAGGACCTGCTCTGCACGTTCGTCAGCCGCCGGGTGTGTCCCCTCCAGGCCTGAGTTCACAAGATCTGCCACATGAGTGGCCGATACGACCCGACTCGGGTCAGCATCTTCACCCTCACCCAGGCGCAGGTATATCGGCGGGTCCAAGCCATCGCCCAGGCCGAGTTGGACGAGGATTGGACCTGGGGGCTGAAGCCCTACTCGCGCTCTCGTCCTCCACCACAAGTAAGTGTTCGCTCATCCAACCGACATAAGCCACCATCCGACAAACTTGTGCCGCAACCAGCTTTATACTTATACGATATTCCTTCTTTCTTCTCGCAGAGGTTTGCCCGGCAGCTCATTGAAGACCAGAGTCAGCCACGGGAGAGTGGCACCCGGACCTCCCCGTTCCGGAAATCCTACTGAGAGAGGACCCGGATGACGAGGACCATCTGTCCATCCCGCTGGCCCGTGCCCCCGCTCCGGGTAAGCCTCGTGCCCCTGTTCCGATCAACGAGTGGTCCGATGACGACGAGGATGAATGTCGAATCATTGACGTTATTGACGCTACTCCTCTCAACTTCGCGCCTCCAGCACCTCCGACAGCCACTACCTCTACGAAGCGAGGCGAAACTCGCAAGCGAGCCGGCACCGGTACGTCGGATGCCGGCGGCTCTGAAGCTGGGGCCAAGAGGGCCAAGACCGGCAAGAAGTCGGCAGTCAAGCCACCCAAGAAGAAGGGTCCTCCGACCTCCACCGGGTAAGCTGATCTCCCGACACTGCTTGTATTGTGCCAGTCTAATTTCTCTGACATCTCCTGTCGAGTTAACATATGCTTATCCCGAAACAGCGCCCCGCTGAAACTGAACCCGGCCGGGCCCCAAGGCCGGAGAAACGCCTAGGATGCTGGGTCGGCCCGAGCAGAAGCCTCCCCGACACACAGCAGCCGGGCTGCCACACCGCCACGGACTGCCAGCGCCGCGACCGGGAGAGATAGAGGAGCCTCTGACCGGGATGTCGGATCTCGTGGGGACGTCCCTTCTTTCGCACCGGAGCAATCTCCGGCCACGGGGGCCTCACCCCGGTCGGGAGGGTCCCGACAGCTACCGACACAACGCCCCCAGCAACAGCAGCAGCAGCAACAACAACAGCAACGGCAACAACAACAACAACAACCGCAGCCGTCCCGGACTCAGCAACAGAGGCGCCCGCAGCCCTCCGATGCTAATACTTCCAAGACAGTCATTGCGCACGCCGGGTCGGCCGCCTCGGGTCGGCGAGATGGGAAGTCCGCGGCTACCGACAAGCCAGCGGGCCACAAGAGAGGTGAGGTTCCTCCGGGTAAAATCCTAGTGGTACCTCCTCCTCGCGTTGCGGTCAAGACGGCCGCGCTGCAAATGCTAGAGGCCACTGCCGGTCGAGCTCCTCCTGCTGCCGAGTTGCTCATCTCGGGTGATGACTGTTCAGGTTCGATGGAGCAGTTCAATCTGGACTGGAATGCTGCCGACACCAGCGAAGTATCCTCCTCGGACCCGAATGTCCAACATCCTGCCGGGTCCGGGAAGATCGCCCAATCTTTGCACACTTTGCAGTGCGCAGTTCTCCGGATGACCCGGGATGCCGAGGTGAGTCCCTTGAATATATACATCCCCACTAGTCCCCGAGATTCGGGTCGAGTAACTGAGGCTCGACCGAGTAAAGATTACTCGGCGGGAATCATCCTATAACTCTGTTAACGCCTTGCTTCATTCCAGGCCTGCAACAAGGAGCGGACCCGACTGTTCCAAAAGCTGCTTGTCAAGCACGGGGTACTCCGGAAGAATTACAAGACTCTCCAGGCGGCACAAGGTACTTCCCATCCCTTACCGACATACTTTTCCTTCTCCCGCTTCCTTTTCTAACACCATCAACTCGCCGACCTTGTCAGCTGAAAAAGAGGCCCAAGCTGCCGCTGCGCACAAGTCTGCACTTGAAAAGGTGCAGGCCGAGGTAATCCGGCTTCGCCAAGAACTCGCGAAGTCCAACCAGGACAAGGCCGAGATGATGAAGGCCATGGATGAGGTCCTGGAGTCTCAGGAGGAGGTTGTTACGGATCTCCAATCTCGCGCCGCCTTGGTCGAGGAAAAAATGTCCCTCCTCACGGCCAAGTGCGACACCTGGCTGGGCGAGCTGCAACGAATCAACCACCAAATGGACAGTAAGTCTCCTTCCTTTTCCTTCTTGCTTATTCGGTTTCCAACACGACTTCACTAATGCCGGTTTGCCTTCTAACCCGACAATAGCTCTTTTCTCGTCAGAGTAGTTCTCGCACACGCAACTTGCTGCTGTCCAGGCTGTCAACAAGGCCCGGGGTAAGAGAGCGCAGCTCGGTCCCATCTCGACTGAGTGGGACGTTGAGGATCATCTGATAGACCTTAACGCGCGCCTCGTCCCCCTGAAAAGCCTCGGCCTGGGACTGCTTGATGCCGGCATTGCGGTCTTCCGGCAATTGTGGCCCGGCATCGAGCCTCCCAAAGCTATTCCCGAGTTGGCCGAAGAACTGAAGAAGGCCGAGCTAAGACTTCGAGAGTGGAGATCCTCCGCTGCTCGCGCCGGGGCGGATCAGGCCTTGTCCTTTGTACTATCCTGGTACGAAGAGATTGACCTGGACCAAGTCAAGACGCAGCGCGAGAACTCTGCCTGGACCACTGAGCCGTCCAAGATCCAGCGCCGTGATGCACACGGTGGGTGTGTTGTTGGGAGACCCCAAGAGGAAGGTATGAAGTAGTGCAGCAGCAAGTTTCCCTCAGTTGTGAAACCAAGGTTATCGAACCAGTAGGAAATAATGAATTCCCCCGAGGTGTCAACGGCGCCAGAAAAATCTGCGACGTAAAGGCGCCAGAAAATGCTTCCTGGGACGTAGGTGACGTGGAACCTGCACACAACACAATCAAGATACTTTGCCCCAACTTAACGGTGAGGTTGTCAATCTCACCGGCTTGCTGTAACAAAGGATTAAACGTATGTGTGGAAGAAAGATGTTTGTTTGCAGAAAGTAACAGGTTTGCAGTTTGTGATTTATCAGATTAAAGAGAAGGACCGGGGTCCACAGTTCACTAGTGGTGTCTCTCCATAAATAATAATAACATTCATGCGGGTAAACAAATTACAGCTGGGCAATTGATAGAATAATGATGAGCAAACCAATGCATATACCAATGTTATGATGTCTAGTGTGAGATTCATTCGGGCATTACAACAATATACATAGACCGTTCCAACCGCATCTATGACTAATAATCCACCTTCCGGTTAGCGTCCGCACCCCTTTCAGTATTAAGTTGCATGCAACAGATTATCGCCTTAAGCACTGTGTGTAAAGTAAGTAAGTAACATCATCCTTAGACAAAGTACTACTGTTTTATCGCTAGTAGCAACAGTACATCTACAACCTTAGAGCTAGCTGTCACCACCCCAGATTTAATAGAGACATGAACCTACTATCGAGCATAAATACCCCCTCTTGGAGTCACAAGCATCTACTTGGCCAGAGCATACACAAGTAACGGAGAGCATGCAAGATCATTAAATAGCACACACATGATATATTATGAAGCAATAACTTTAGTACTCAATATTCATCGGATCCCAGCAAACACAACATGAAGTATTACATAACGGTGATCTTGATCATGATAGGCAGCTCACAAGATCTAAACATGATAGCACAAGAGGAGAAGACAACCATCTAGCTACTGCTATGGACCCGTAGTCCAAGGATAGACTACTCACGCATCAGTCCGGAGGCGGTCATGGCGACGTAGAGGCCTCCGGTGACGATTCCCCCTCCCGGCAGGGTGCCGGGGAGAAGTTCTGATCTCTCCCGAATTGGTGTTGACGACGGCGGCGGCTCGGGACCCGTGGAGGAAAATATGAACACCGTGATAGGGTTTTTAGTCTGGGGGGTATTTGTAGGCGAAAGGGCAAAGTCGGTGGCGCCCCGAGGGGCCCACACCTGGTCCTTGCGCGGCCAGGAGTGCTGCCGCGCGAGCACGTGGTGGCGCCGCCTCGGTGGCCCACTTCGTCTCGTGTTCGGCTTTCTGGAACGTCCCCGATGAAAAACTGACTTAAGAAAAGAAATCATCCAATTCCGAGAATATTTCCTTAAGTACTTTTCTGAAACCAAAAACAGCAGAAAACAGTGAACTGGCACTGTGGCATCTTGTTAATAGGTTAGTCCTAGAAAATGCATAAAACTATATAAAATGCATATAAAACATGTGATAACTTGGTATAATATAGCATGGAACATAAGAAATTATAGATACGTTGGAGACGTATCAACATCCCCAAGCTTAGTTCTACTCGTCCCGAGTAGGCAAGAACGATAAAAGAAGAATAATTTCTGAAGTGACATGCTTAAACACAATCTTGATCATAATATAATGTAAGGCTCATGTTATGAATGAAGTGACTCAAGGCAATGATCTATAGTTTGCTAACAAATAGACAAGGAGTAAACAACTACATCATATAAGTAAAACTTTTCATGAATAGTACTTTCAAACAAGCATAAAAAAGATTTGCATAAGAGTTAACTCATAAAGCAATATTATCTAAGCAAAAGAGCATTGAAGCAACACAAAGGAAGATATAAGTTTCAGCATTGGCTTTCAACTTTTGAACATGTATATCATATAGATAGTTGTCAACACAAAGAAATATAACAAGTGCAATAAGTAAGCATATAAGAATTGTTGCACACAGTTGACACAAGTGTTTGCTTCGGGGATAGAAAGAAGTAGGTAAACTGACTCAATATAAAGTAAAAGATAGGCCCTTCGCAGAGGGAAGCAGGGATACAAGCATGTGCTAGAGCTTCTTAGTTTTATAGGTTTTTGAAATCATATAGAGAGCATAAAAGTAAGTTTTGAGCGGTGTTTGTCGTTGTCAACGAATGGTAATGGGCACTCTACCCCCCTTGTCAACCAGACTTTCTTAAGAGCGGCTCCCATGAAGGACGTTATTTCTACCCAAGGGCAGATCATCCCTCTTTTCTCTTTTGTTTACACATGTAGTTTAGAACTAGTATCATTGCTTGGCTGATTAGATCAGGGCAAAAATGTGAAGAGAATGCAGCGGTTAAAGTTGTAATTAATTGGGACTGGGCACCCCATTTGCCAGCTCTTTTTGCAAAGTTAATGGATAAGCGGTGTATATGCCACTAGTCCGGTTGGTGAAAGTCTGTCTAAAAGCAAATGACAAGGTTGATATCCGTAACATCACATACTTCCTCATGAGCTAATAAACATTGACACAAATAAGGGATAATAAATTTTGAATAAAAGGTAGCACATGAAGTATTTACTTGGAATGGCAGGAAATACCATGTAGTAGGTAGGTATGGTGGACACAAATGGCATAGGTTTTGGCTCAAGGATTATGGATGCACGAGAAGCATTCCCTCTCAGTACAAGGCTTTGGCTAGCAAGGTTGTTTGAAACAAACACAAGTATAAACTATGACAACAAGACGTATATAAAAACATATTGCAAGCATTATAAAACTCTACATTGTCTTCCTTGTTGTTCAAACACTTTAACTAGAAAATATCTGGACCTTAGAGATACCAAACATGCAAACCAAATTTCAGCAAGTTTTACGGTAGTTCTTCATTAATAGGTTTTAACTACATGATGTAAAAGCTTAAACATGATCTACTTGAGAGCTCAAAACAATTGCCAAGCACCACAACATGCAAGATAACAATCCATAAGAGCATGTATATCTTTCTTTATACCATCTACCACATTTAGCATTTTCTGTTCTCAACCAAACACCAATCAATTTATTTAAAAGATAAACTCTCCAAGTAATTAAACAATGAGATATAAGAGTATGATATAATAAAGCTAACAACTCTAGCAAGAGATGCATGAAAAACAAGAGCTAGGAAGCATTGAAGTAACATAGAAGAATACTCAACAAATATAAGTGAAGAATACAAGTGTTCATAAGAAAAAGCGGAGCGTGTTTCTCTCCCACAAAGGAATGCTAGGATCCATTTTATTCAGAGAATGAAAATAATAAAAACAAAAACAAAAACAAACCGACGCTTCAAGAAAAGCACATAAGAAGTGGCGGAATTAAAATATAGTTTCACTAGAAAGGACCTGATAGTTTGCTGATGAAGAAGGGGATGCCTTGGGCATCCCCAAGCTTTGACGCTTGAGTCTTCTTGAAATATGTTGGGGATGAACCACCGGGGCATCCCCAAGCTTTGGCTTTACTATCCTCTTGATCACATCATATCATCCTTCTCTCTTGATCCTTGAAAACTTCCTCCACACCAAACTTAGAGTAAACTTAATTAGAGGGTTAGTGCACAAGAAATTATGATATTCTGTAGGAACACAATTGCTACCAATGCTACTGGACATTAGCTACAGCCACTGATACTTCATAGGATAAAAAGATCCAATCAAAATAGCAAAAGAGGCATTGCAAAATAAATGGCAGAATCTGTCAAAAACAGAACAGTCCGTAAAGACGAATTTTTTCGAGGCACTTAACTTGCTCAGATCAGAAAACTCAAAACTAATGAAAGTTGCATATATATCTGAGGATTACGCACAAAAAAGGGCAGATTATTTGGATTTTTCTGTGAGGAGTAACGAATTAAACGGTGGACAGCAGAAAACTGTTTCTGCGCAGGAATCCAAATTTAGCATGAACTTTCAACTAGAGGCTTATCTTGACACAACAATGCAATAAAATAAAGATACAAAGAAATTGCTACAGAGGTAGGACAAGTCCTTGACTAAAGCTTAAAATAAAAGATAGCGGGTTGCCTCCCAAAAGCGCTTTCTTTAATCCCTTTTAGCTAGGCTTGATAGTTCTAATGATGCTCTCATGAAGATAGAAAATGAAGCAAAGGAGCATCAAGAAGCAAATTCAAAACACATTTAAGTCTAACCCAGTTCCTATGCATAGGAATCTTGTACACAAATAGATTCACAAAGAACAAAGTGACAAGCTCAGGAAGATAAAACAAGAGTAACTTCAAAACTTTTAGCATATAGAGAGGTGTTTTAGTACCATGAAAACTTCTACAACCATATTCCCCTCTCATAATAATTTTCAGTAGTAGAAATAAATTCAACCATATAACCACAAGAATCATTCAACTTAGATAATATAGGCACATAAAGAGGATCATTAAATTTATTTTGGAATTCATTAGCATGCTTTCCTCTTTCAAAATAGTTACTAAGATCAATATCAAGTTTAAGATCATGGTTGCAACAAAGATTTGGAACTAGAGACAATTGCAAAGCACATAACTATCTCTCAACATAAGCAAATTTCTCCTCCATGGTGTAATTAGGAGAATTCAAGAACAAATTAGGACTCTCATGAGTAAGAGTACCATTACAAGCAACAATTATATCATTTTTATTCTCACATAAATGAGTAATAACTTCTAAACATAGAGGATTATTGATAAGCATAGGACCATCATCTAAAGCATTATCATATATAACATTAGGGACCACATTTTTATTTTCTGTTATTTCCATTTTGTTTGAGTCAAGGAACATGTTTTTTTCAAATTTATCAAAAGTAGATATTTCAATAGATTCATGACATTCAACAATACAGCACACTTCCTCCTTAGGTAGGCATGGAGGGCAATCAAATAATGTAAGGGTTAAAGAGTTACTATCTTTAGGAGGTAGATCCTCCTTTTGTTCTTCACTCTCCTCCTCTTTTTCATCTAATGAGTTTTCAGGTTAAGCAATTTCTTCTTCTATAGGTTCCTGCAAGACAACGGTTTCTTCTGTATGAGGAAAAATCCTCTTGACATGTTCAGTAATATAAGAGTTTTCATTCTTATAGTTATCAAAACAATATTTAAGTATAGCAAGACTTTCAGATTTATAAGGGGCATCAATCTTATGCTCAAGATAAGAACTAATTTCAAGTGCACCCTTAAAGATAATAAATTCTTTCATCCTTTCTACCTCATAAGCATTATAGTAACCTTTAACATAAGAAGCTAGGGTTTCATTTTCATTACAAGCACATTGGAAAGGAAAGTGTTTAGACTTCCTATGACAATTAGATTCATTAAAGCAAAAAGTTTTGCCAAATAGATAGCATAAATTTCTAGCATATCCCTCTAGTTGATTTAACAATTTCCATAAGTACATCCCTTTTTGTGACAAACGGTAATTCCTATAATATCTTCGTTCATTTTCCGTGGAGCAACCTTGCCAACAAGATCTAGTTTCATAGAGATAAGCCATTGATAGCAAATAAACAACTAGACATAATAACAAACCGAAATAACAAATGCATACAAAATGCAAAACTGAAAATAAAATATGCAAACCGAAATAAACAAAGTAATGCAAGTAACTAATTTTTTTATATTTTTGATATTAAGCACACAAGATAGTAATAAAAATAAACTAAGCGAGACAATAACAAAATAAAAAGATTGGATGTGAGAGACTCCCCTCGTAGAAGAATCTTCAAATCACCGGCAACGAAGTTGACGGAGGAGTGTGAAGGTCTTCAAAGGAATTCTTATTTCCCCGGCAACGGCGGCAGAAAAATGTTTGATGCACACGGTGGGTGTGTTGTTGGGAGACCCCAAGAGGAAGGTATGAAGTAGTGCAGCAGCAAGTTTCCCTGAGTTGTGAAACCAAGGTTATCGAACCAGTAGGAAATAATGAATTCCCCCGAGGTGTCAACGACGCCAGAAAAATCTGTGACGTAAAGGCGCCAGAAAATGCTTCCTAGGACGTAGGTGACGTGGAACGTGCACACAACACAATCAAGATACTTTGCCCCAACTTTACGGTGAGGTTGTCAATCTCACCGGCTTGCTGTAACAAAGGATTAAACGTATGTGTAGAAGAAAGATATTTGTTTGCAGAAAGTAACAGGTTTGCAGTTTGTGGTTTATCAGATTAAAGAGAAGGACCGGGGTCCACAGTTCACTAGTGGTGTCTCTCCATAAATAATAATAACATTCATGCGGGTAAACAAATTACAGCTGGGCAATTGATAGAATAATGATGAGCAAACCAATGCATATACCAATGTTATGATGTCTAGTGTGAGATTCATTCGGGCATTACAACAATATACATAGACCGTTCCAACCGCATCTATGACTAATAATCCACCTTCCGGTTAGCGTCCGCACCCCTTTCAGTATTAAGTTGCATGCAACAGATTATCGCCTTAAGCACTGTGTGTAAAGTAAGTAAGTAACATCATCCTTAGACAAAGTACTACTGTTTTATCCCTAGTAGCAACAGTACATCTACAACCTTAGAGCTAGCTGTCACCACGCCAGATTTAATAGACATGAACCTACTATCGAGCATAAATACCCCCTCTTGGAGTCACAAGCATCTACTTGGCCAGAGCATACACAAGTAACGGAGAGAATGCAAGATCATTAAATAGCACACACATGATATATTATGAAGCAATAACTTTAGTACTCAATATTCATCGGATCCCAGCAAACACAACATGAATTATTACATAACGGTGATCTTGATCATGATAGGCAGCTCACAAGATCTAAACATGATAGTACAAGAGGAGAAGACAACCATCTAGCTACTGCTATGGACCCGTAGTCCAAGGGTAGACTACTCACGCATCAGTCCGGAGGCGGTCATGGCGACGTAGAGGCCTCCGGTGACGATTCCCCCTCCCGGCAGGGTGCCGGGGAGAAGTTCTGATCTCTCCCGAATTGGTGTTGACGACGGCGGCGGCTCGGGACCCGTGGAGGAAAATATGAACACCGTGCTAGGGTTTTTAGTCTGGGGGGTATTTGTAGGCGAAAGGGCGAAGTCGGTGGCGCCCCGAGGGGCCCACACCTGGTCCTCGCGCGGCCAGGAGTGCTGCCGCGCGAGCACGTGGTGGCGCCACCTCGGTGGCCCACTTCGTCTCGTGTTCGGCTTTCTGGAACGTCCCCGATGAAAAACTGACTTCAGAAAAGAAATCGTCCAATTCCGAGAATATTTCCTTAAGTACTTTTCTGAAACCAAAAACAGCTGAAAACAGGGAACTGGCACTGTGGCATCTTGTTAATAGGTTAGTCCCAGAAAATGCATAAAACTATATAAAATGCATATAAAACATGTGATAACTTGGTATAATATAGCATGGAACATAAGAAATTATAGATACGTTGGAGACGTATCACGCCGCCGAGGAGCCGCCGACTATATGGCCAAGTACTCGCGCCCTCATGAATTTGTTGCCGGCGCCGTCTATTCTGACGATGACGAGTCCGAGACCGAAGCCAGCGAAGACGAAGATGAAGAGTAGGCCAACTCGGAGGAGACCGCCGACATGGACATCGAGGCGGGAGTCCCCGAGTCCACTGCGCAGACCCCGGAGTCCGGGACCGCGGCTACTAATACCGAGAAGACCGCTGCCGCCGTTTCCACATCCGCCGCTGCCGACACCACTGCGCCGGGAGCAGCCGACATCACCAAATCGGCCGCCACCGACACCGGCCATTCGGAAGCGACCGGCACAGCTGTGCCAACTGCGCCCGAGACTCCCTCAGAGCCATCTTCCGTTGGCGCCACAGCATCGGTCTCCACTCCTGCTGCCGAGACAACTTAGGCAAATCTGTTAAATCCCCGGAATGCCGGGTGCATATGTAATATATACAATTTTAAGTAGAATACTCTTGCTACACTGCCTTATTGATTCGAACAAGTACTCGGCTATGTCGGATTACTTTACACCGAGTACCCGGGTTTACTTTCTCGTTTACTATACTTAGTGATTTTTGCTCTTGTCTACCATACAGGCGTTCGACAGTCGAGTCACAAAATCACGACTATAGCATACGGTACTAGAAAATGCCCGAGTTAAGGTTTAAAGGTATTCGACATAACGGAAGAATATTTTTTTTTTTAAACAAACGGAAGAATAATTGAAAAACAGGGTTAGCATACGACATGTGCCGAATTGCTTTTATACCGAGTCCCCGAGTTCGTTTTCGTGTTTACCATCTTCCACTATTTTTGCTCTTGACTACCACTTTGGGCGTTCGTCAGTCGAGTCAAAAGATCATTTCACATAGCATACATTACTTAACTTTGAAGTAAGGTTGAAAGCTTATTCGGCACATGGACAATATATATAAAACATATAAGGCAGTCCCCGAGTCTCACTTGGAGACGCCGACATACAGATAATAAGGAAATAACTGAAACAAAATACAAGTAAAGACAGGGCAGTCCCCGAGTCCATCCCGGGGTGCCGTCATGCAAAAGACATAAAAAGGAAACAATCATGCGGAAAAGGCAGTCCCCGAGTTTCATTTCGGGGTGCCGGCATTTCATTCATCAGAGACCGAGATACATACACTGTGCTCTTTATGTGTAAAAGGGACGAAGTAGCGCTACATTCCATGGCCGTTTGGTTTCCTCCCCGGCTCTATCCATTACACCTTTTCTAGCTTCCTGCGCATCTACAAGATAATAAGAGTCGTTGTGCAGAGCTCTACTCACAACGAAAGGTCCTTCCCATGGAGGTGACAACTTGTGCATGCCGACAGTGCGCTGTATCAGCCTTAGCACCAGATCTCCTTATCTAAACACCCGGGGGTGTACCTTCCGGCTATGATAGCGTCGGAGGTCTTGCTGATATATTGCTGACCGAGATAGGGCCAATTCTCTTGCTTCTTCGAGTAAGTCGACATCATTCTCTCGGGCTTCTCTTGCCTCGATTTCTGTAAACATTGCTACTCTGGGCGAGTCATACTGTATGTCGGTTGGCAACACTGCCTCTGCACCATATACCATAAAGAATGGCGTGTATCCGGTGGATCTGTTGGGTGTGGTCCGGAAACCCCATAGTACCGCCGGTATCTCTTCTATCCAGCACCCCGGAGTCCGCAGGAGTGGTTCTATCAGTCGGGCTTTTATGCCGGCAAGCACCAATGCATTGGCCCTTTCGACTTGTCCGTTTGCCTCCGGGTGAGCCACCGAGGCCACATCAAGTCGGATTCTTTTCTCCGCACAGAACCGAGCAAACTCCCCTACTGCAAAATTGGTGCCATTGTCCCTGATAATGCTGTGGGGGTAACCATATCTCAGTATAATATCCTTTAAAAATGAGACGGCAGTAGCTCCATCACACTTCCGAATCGGCTTCACCTCGATCCACTTGGTGAACTTGTCCACCATGACCAGTATATGAGTCATGTGACCTCGCGCCGGCTTGAATGGACCCACCATATCCAAGCACCATACAGCTAACAGCCAAGTGATGGGGATTGTCTTCAGCGCTGCTGCCGGCATGTGTATCCTGTGGGCAAACCTCTGCCAACCTCCACATTTTCGGACGATATCTTCCACTTGTTGCAGAGCCGTGAGCCAGTAAAACCCATGCAGGAAAACTTTAGCCACCAATGCCCTTGACGAAGCATGGTGACCGCACTCCCCTTGATGTATCTCGAGGAGCATCTCCTGCCCTTCTTCCGGCTCGACGCATCGCTGCAGCACCTCGGTGACACTTCTCTTGTACAGCTCTTGGTTGATAACCGTGTAGGCCTTGGATCTTCTCACCACTTGCCGAGCTTCAACCTCATTGTCGGGCAAGGTCCCATCCACAATATATGCCATAATGGGCTGCGCCCAACCCGGAACCGGCCTCACAGGGAAGATTGGGGCGTCTATGTCCATAGGCTCGGCCGACATCACCTCTGCCGACATATCCTGCGCAGTCCCCGGGTTCAGCCAAATGCTCCCGACATCAACCTCCATGGGCACAACCTCTGCTTCCGAGCTCTTCGGGATAAAGATGGACTCTAACTCGGGTGATGGCTTGATTGACGGTTTCCTCAAGTGCTCCAAAGCTATACCGGGTGGGACCGCGTCCCGTGATGACCCCAACTTGGACAGTACATCCGCAACCTCATTCTCTCCCCGGGGTATGTGCTTGAACTCGCATCCTTCAAAAAATCCGGAAATTTTTTGCACATGGAACCGATATGACGCCATGTTGGCATCCAAAGCGTCCCAATTCCCGGACACTTGTTGCACCACCAAGTATGAGTCGCCATAGCATTCTATCCGACGAATGCCAATCTCCTTGGCGACATTGAGCCCATGCACGAGTGCCTCATACTCGGCTACATTATTGGATGCCGAGAAGTGAATCTGGAGCACATACTTCAGCACATCTTGCTTCGGTGAGGTGAGGACTACTCCGGCACCCAATCCGATCTTTGCCTTGGACCCATCAAAATGCATTTTCCAGAAGTTGAAGTCGGGCAGGGGGGGCTCATACTGCATCTCGGCCCAGTCCACCAAAAAGTCCGGCACCGCCTGCGACTTAATGGCGTCTCTCCTCTCGTAAGTCGGGGCGTACGGAGATAACTGGATAGCCCACTTGGCAATTCGGCCACTGGCATCTTTGCACCCGATGATCTCAGACAGGGGAGCCTCGCTCACCACTGTGACCGGATGTTCTTGAAAGTAGTGCTTCAACTTGGTGACCGCCAGGTATACGCCATAAGCCATCTTCTGGTAGTGCGGGAAATTCTGCTTGGAGAGGGAGAGCACCTCACTCAGATAATACACGGGCCTCTGCACCACCTTATCACACTCTTCTCGCTCCACCACCATTACCACGCTTACAACCCAGTTTGTAGCCGCGATATAGAGCAACATCGGCTCCTTGGGCAACGGGGATGCCAACACCGGTGCATTTGAGAGTGTCTTCTTCAAGTCATTAAAAGCTGCATCGGCCTGCGGGGTCCACACAAAAGTTTTGCTCTTTTTCATGAGCTGATACGAAGGCAAAGCTTTCTCTCCTAACCGGCTTACGAACCGACTCAGGGATGCCAAGCACCCGGTGAATTTCTGTACATCTTTGAGACGGGTGGGCAGCTTCATGCTCTCGATGGCACGGATCTTGCCCGGGTTAACCTCAATACCCCGGCTAGACACAAGGAATCCGAGTAACTTTCCGGCCGGCACACCGAAAGTACATTTATCCGGGTTAAGTTTCATTCGAAATTTTCTCAAATTAGCGAATGTTTCTCTTAGGTCATCGATCAGAGTGGATTTTTCTTTTCTTTTTATGACTATGTCGTCGACATACACTTCGGCATTCCGACCTATTTGATCGTGCAAGCATTTCTGCATGCACCTCTGATATGTGGCACCAGCATTTCTCAACCCGAAGGTCATGACACGATAGCAATAAGCCCCGTACGGGGTAATAAAAGCAGTCTTTAATTGATCAGCCGGGTTCAAAGGTATCTGGTGAAAACCAGAATATGCATCTACAAAAGACAAAAGCTCACACCCGGCAGTGGAGTCGATCACTTGATCTATCCCGGGGAGCGGGAAGGGATCCTTCGGGCATGCCTTGTTGAGGTTGGTGAAGTCGATACACATGCTCCACACCTTGGCCAGCAGGGGGTCATCCTTCTTCTTCTCTACCAGGACCGGGTTAGACAACCAGTCCGGGTGCAGCACTTCCATCACAAATCCAGCCGCAAGCAATACGGCTAGATGTTCCATGATCGCAGCTCTTCTCTCGTCCGAGAGACGTCTTGTCGGTTGCTTCACCGGCTTTGCATCTGGCCTGACAAATAACGAGTGCTCAGCCAACTCCCTCGGAACTCCTTGAAGGTCATCATTCGACCAGGCAAAGACATCCCGATTCTCACGGAGGAAGTCGGTGAGCTCGCCTTCCTATTTGCTGTCCAAGCTGGTGCCAATGATCACCCGGTGCTCCGGGTTAGCCGGGTCCACAACGACCTTCTTGGTCTCCTTTGGTGGCTGGAAGGAAGCATGCTGCTCCGGGTTTGCCATCCCGGGCATACCGAGTTGTGAAGCTTGGGCCAGTGTCACCACCTTCTGGATTCTCTTCTTCTCCTCGGCTATGACCAGTGATTCGGCCAAGCATGAGCCGGCAGTGGCACACTCGATAGAGCGTTTGTAGTCGCCCGAGATGGTGATTATGCCATTCGGACCCGGCATCTTCATCTTCAGGTAGCCCATGTGAGTCGAGATCATAAACTTGGCCAGAGCAGGTCGGCCAATCAGGGCATGGTATGGACTTTCGAGTTCCACCACCTCGAACTCAAGGCTCTCAGTCCGGCAGTTCTCCCGGGTTCCGAACAGCACATCCACCCAGATTTTGCCCATAGGCGAACAAGAAACCCCCGGCACAATGCCATGGAAGGTCGTGCTAGTTGGCAGCAGTGTGTTCAGAGACACCCCCAACTTCAACATAGTGTACTTGTACATGATGTTGATGGCACTGCCATTGTCGACCAGGACTCTGATGAACCGGACGTTGATACTCGGCCCGATGAATGTCGGGTCCACTACTAGGGCGTAGCCTCCTGGCTTAGGCATGACTCGGGGGTGATCCTTCCGACCCCATGTGATCTCCATCTCGGACCAGTGCATGAACTTGGGCACTGCCGACATAACTGCGTTCACCTCGAGTGCGCGCTGGCGCAGACTCTTCTTGTCAGTGGGCTCGGTCACAAAGACCACATAGCTCTGATGAGCTTCCTGATAATCGCCCTGCGGGTACCCGCCCTGGTTGCTGGGACCGGCATTGTTGTTGCCCCGAATGCTCACCATGTTTACCGGCCTTACCGATGGCCGCCTCTGAGCTGGCGGGTTAACCCGGACAGCATTGGCCCCTGTCACTGGTGCCGGTGGTCTTGGAGCTGCGGGCCTTTACGGGGCAATCACCAGAGATCCTCCTGGTGCGCCTTCTCGCCGCATGCGCTGATACCAGCTGCATTGCCGAGTTGTGTGATTTGCTGGCCGGTTGGGCTCGATAGTGTGATAGCAGCAGGGCTTGTCCAACATCTCTTCGTAAGTCAAGGGCTTCCTCTGCTCGACCCAAGTCTTCTTTACCTCCTGGTTCTGACCCCAAGCCTGGCCGTTGGTATTCTGACGCTGGTTGTTGCCGGCATCACCCTGCTCCCGGGTTACCGCCGCCACCTGTTGCGAGGCATAGTGAAAGTCGGGCTCCCTCCTCTTGTGACCAAAGTCCTGGCCGTCATTGTTTCTGCCCGGTCCGGATCTGTTGTTATCCGGGTTCCTCCTACTCGGTTCGCCCGAGTCTAGCAGAGGCTGCATCGAATCACCGAGAGCATAGCTGTCGGCAATTCTCATTGTCACGGCCAAAGTGGCCGGCATCTCACTCTGAAGTTTCTGCCATAGCATGGAGCCGTGTCGGCATCCCTGCGCAAACCATGAAATGGCTTGTGCCTCCACAACCCCTTCGCAGGAGTTGCGGATAGTGCTCCACCGAGTCAAGTATTCTCGGTCTGTTTCGTTGTCCCTCTGCCTGCACATCGCAAGCTGCTGAGGTCGGTTTGGTCTCATGTAGGTGCTGGAGAAGTTGCTGACAAAGGCTTTCTCGAAGTCCAGCCAGCTGTTGACACTTCCCTCTCTCAAGTTGTTGAGCCAGATCCGGGCTGGCCCCTCTAGCATCTGCGGGATATATCTCACCGCCCACCGGCGGTTTCCCCCCGCAATGTGCACTGCTGTCACATAGTCGGTCAGCCAGTCCTCCGGCTTGGTGCTGCCGTCATAAGTCTTGGCTCCCCTGTTCAACTGAAAGTGATGGACAGGCGGCTCCGACATAATCCTGGGTCCAAAACAAGAAGGACCAGGTGGGCCTTGCTCCTCCATCAGCTCGGACCGATATATCCGATCCAGCTTGTACCGGGCATCATTTGGATCCAACTGGCGAGTTCCCAGTCGAGACCCCAGAGCACTCTCATAAGCATGGTACCCGGCTTTGGCCATTGCCGACTTGCCGTCATCATATCGGCTGGCTCCCTGTCCAACCACTTGCCGCTGTGGCACCGCTCCAACAACCTGATGCCTCGGGGCCTGATTCTGCACCGGATAGCGAGGTGGATGCCCACGACCAACCGAGTTGGCATTTCCGACATTCCGATTACTCGGAGCCTGACGGCTTCTGCTCTGGGCCTGCCCAACATTACCCTGCTCTGCTATCTGCTTTCCGACATACGCCGGGTCGTATGTCTGCATCTGGAGCTGCTGGTTTCCTCCGGAGTTCCCACTCCGGTTTTGTCCTCTCCCGACATGCGGAGAGGAAGCCTGTCCTCTGGACCTCTCACTGGCAGCTCTCGTCGAGTGCACGACTTGGGATCCACCCCCAGCCGGATTGGCTCTCTGAAGGCCTCATTCTGCCGAGTTGCCACTTCCACCAACTCATTGACCCGGTCTTGTTGCTTGCGGCGAGCTTCTCCGGTTAGACCGGATAACTCGGCCCTTGCTGCCTCAGCTGCCCTAAGAGTCTTGGCTGGAGAACTGTAATTCGGCCTAGCTGCCGACATCACACTAGGAGTCATACTGGATGTAGCCCTGCCATCCCTCTCTATCTCGGCATTGAGGCCTCTGCCTCTTCTGCGTACCTCAGCCTCACGGTTAGGCCGGCCTCCTACCGGTGACAAACCATGAGTCGCGTCGTACTCACGCAGGACACGGTCAAAGTCCCTCCTGACCTCAGCTAATGCTACAGCCTCCTGCAGCAACTTTTGTCGCTCTGCCTCTAACTCGGCTGCCACTGGCACAGTCAGCCTCTCCACTGTCTCTCTCAGAGGCTCAGTCCTTACCGGGGCACGGGATGTCTCGGCGCCGTCCTATACCTGCCTCTCCAGCGCCTGCTTGGCCCTCCGGGTTGACCTTTCCACGGGCGCGATGACCGGCTCCTCGGTAGCGGGACCCGTCACGCCGGCCATCATGACTGCGCAACTCTCGGGGCGAGTGGTACGCCGGCCGCGAGCCGCACAGACAGCTGGAGGATTCTCGGCCACGAGCACCTGCTCCGGGTACTCGCAGACGAACTCGGTGGCGACATAGGTGGCGAAGGCGCCGAACTCGATGACGCAGCCGTTTGCCGGGAACGGCCTGCCGCGGAAGCAGCCGGCGTTGTCGCTGACGAACTCCATGTCGCCGAACTTGACGACGAGTCCGGAGAGGACCCGCGTGTCGGAGTGGATGACAGAGCCCGTCCGGATGAGTACACCAGCCAGCGCCTCTACCTGCCCCACGGTGGGCGCCAACTGTCGTGGTGGTATCACGGCAGATGCCATAGGATGGCTAATTGTGTGGGGCCGATGGACGCTGGTGGATCCGGGGAGGGCTAACGAGCTGAGGAGCTCACACGAGGAATGGCTAAGAACTGCCGAAACCGACTCGGGCAGGGGAGAAACCGCAAGAACACACGAAGTACACACCCGAAACCTCTAGCAAACTAGAACACACACGATGTACCCAGGTTCGGGGCCCTCGTGAGGAGGTAAGACCCCTACTCCTGCCTTTCCTCACTATATATGTGTCTCACAAGATCTACAAGATGCTCCTTGAGCTGTTTTGCCTCTAACTCTAGGAAGAACACAAGAACAAGGATGAACTACTAGGAGGAGAGGAGTAAATGCGCCTATAGTTTTGGTTCTCTCGTTGGTGTCCCTCTCACAGGAGGAGTGAGGGCGCTATTTATAGAAGTCCGGCCGAGTTGCCCGGAAACCCTAGCTCCTCCGGGTCCCACTGAACAACAGCTACAGTCCAACAGCGATGTCGACATCCCTACCACGACCTAGAGCCGAGCTATCCGACATAGATCGAGGTAGGCCATGATGCCTCTTGCCGTAGCCGCCGCCGACCTAGGTGATGATGCTTCCCCTGTCAGAGACAGGACGTGTCTTATCCATGCCTTGTCTCATGTCAGTCAGTTGGCAGTATAGTGGAATAATCACATCGCCCTTGTCTTGTACCCTTTGTCCCGCGCCCGTGTCAGGCGGGAGGTGACTTAGCTTCCGTGTCAGACGGGTCAGTGTCCTTGCAGTGTACTTGCCCTTGACTTCTGGTCCGACATAGGATATGCCGGACGACCTTGCTCTACTCGGCATGGCTATGCCGGATCTTCCGTCGTATCCCGGCAGGGATTTGCCGGGCCTGCTTACTCGGAACACCTTCCCGAGCCCCGGCATGGCTATGCCGGAACTTCTTTCCTGCACACAACAGATAGAGATACGACACCGACATGGACAAGTCGGTCCGGTTACGTCGGTCCGACCCAAGTTTGTTTACCAGCGTGCCTTGCCTTGGTCTTTCCCACGCCAAGAGTATGCCGGCTTCCTCCGGCATACACCCGGGTCAGCCTTGGTCAAAGCCCAATCCGGCCGGAGCCCTGCTCACTTGCACTTATCTCTGATACCACACAAGAGAATGCCCCTAGGCCCAGCCGCTCGAAAATGTCTTAGGCTTACTCCCAAATATCTTCGAGAAGCTGGTTCTTAGGAGAACTCTCTGCTCCTGCCTGAATGAGGGACTGAGTATCTATTTATAGTATCACCAGGGGAGACAACCTGTCCCCTGCACTCTCCAAAGGGCACCTCTTGACCTCTCCCAAGAATCACCTCCTGAGTATTCCCAAAGGGCGTCACTTCACGTCCCGAAGGGTCACATGACCTTTGGAGCTAGGCAAAGGACAATTACCACTGTAAACATGAGTATCTTACCCATGCCTTTACCCTACCCGGGGGTAGCCCCCGACATCAACAAACATAACTCATCCGCTAGCTAGCAAGCACCGTACAAGATAAAACATAACTTTTAGGGCTGGACTCTTTTAAACTACATCCACCCTCCGTTTCACAGCATAAGAAATTATAAGTGTTGTACATTTTATTTAGATTCAGTAAATGTACCCCGGTTCTTGAAGATAAACAAGATGCATTCTATTAGAAGCCGCTCCTGCCACGATAATATTTGTAAAATAGCTCCATTGAGCCCAATGTTGGTAATGGAACCGATTCCTATAATTATGAAACACATGTGAGATACAAATGAATAGAATATTCTTTTTTTTTAAATTTCGTTGACCAAAAGAAGTTGAAACTTCCTACCTCCTATTATTATTAACTAGACAATTTGGCGCGGCGTGTCGCCGCGCCCATGTGGTAGTATTAGATATCACTATTTGGCTTCTTGGACTGAATCCCATGTAAAGAGAATATTCAAAACATAGAGAAAATAAGCTGTAATCCAGTTTACTCTACAAAATGACGAAATAGTAATATCACCAATCTGTATTGTATAATATTGTTTCTATGCAATGAACTGAGAACAGTACAATTGCACATGCAGAAAATAAGAGTACATCTTGTAATGAAGAAGCGCTGCATACTAAAAAAATTGTAACTCAGACCATCTAACACAAAAAGGGCATAATAAGAGTTTGATTTTCATAATTAAGCAAAAGGCTGTAATAAATAACAAAGCATTGGAGAAAAATGTAATTCAGACATGTCACATTAAAATGATAGGGATAGAGAAAATTCAGAGTACACATTTAATCATTTCTACTCTTAGTTCAGCAGTACATGTGCATTCAGTTTTTACCAAAGTGCAAGTTTACAAATAGTAGGTGCTCATCGTTAGTAAATTGGCTGGACATGAAAACCCTGACTGAGTGAATCAAAAAGAGGATTTCAAAACAATTGTAAAAGTTAGATATATGACCATTCAACTCCGCAATCAAGGGATTATGCATGTTCAGAATAAGAAACCAACCTCATGCATTCGGAAAGATGCTTTGGTCCAAGTACATGATTCTTCACTTGAGAACGATCTGGTCATATCGTAAATGATCTAAGGTAGTTGCAAGTTGTTGCTGTATAATTACACAAAGTCACACCTATCAATCTTGTAGTGTCACAATGTCACCCTATCAATTCTGCAGTGTCACCAAAAAAACCATAGAACAGATCAGAACCAAAGCCTTAGTCATCCAGTGAAAGAGTCATAGCAAATATAGTAAAAGAAGCAAAAAAGGTGCAAGCCTGAGTTAACCCAGAAAAGAACAACAGCCAACTAAAACCTGGGCTAAAAATTAATAAGCGTGAATCTGAAAGAGAAACCGGGACAAAGTGATACTGATCAGCGCACCCTCACCTTGTTTTTGACTTTGCTGCTATCTATAATTACTCTCTGATATCTCTAAACTATGTTGATCATAAATTGCTCTATAGAGATCATGAATTGTTCAAGTAACAAATGGCAATACAGAGAATGAGCCTTTATGTAGGAGGAGAAATATAGGCATTGGACCTACCATTGGCAGAACCAAGTGACGACACATACGTAAATAAAAAATTCAGTTGTCTACCATGAACTACATATCCTAACCCACAAATGCCTTACATAACTAATAAGTGTCCTCATCCACATATCCATCACGCATAACTAATCAGTGTAATAAATCATAGGAGGAGAAGCTCACCATTTGACATCACCAAATGGAGAAGCTGCCGTAGACATTGGAACTGTCATGCACCACCATTGAAGTCCTCCGAGCCAGGAGCCGCCACAACAACTTCATCGCTCTAGCCTTTTTCCTTGCAAGCCACAGTCATAACTCCCCTTCCCAAGCCTCTGCATGAAGAAGGTATCTTCAGTGAACACACAGGGAGAGAAATAATGCATATATGAATAGGATAATATATACCAATTATCTTAATGGAGATCAACGGTAGGCAATCATACAATGAAACAACTGGTAAAAACATATATAGCTACTACCCTAACTAAATGAACAAACCGATGTGAGGTTTACCTTAACTGCAAGCACAACCAATCTCAGCTATCTAGCAAGGCCAAGAACAATTTTATCTACTGGTTCCATACATCCTAGCAATTTTCTAGTAATTAATAAGATATCTTTTGGCAAAGTTTTTTGGTAGACCAGCGGCATCACAAACACCTTGCCAAGTCCAATGAATTACAAACAGAAATGGCAGTTGCATTCAAGGACAACACCAAAATAACAACTATAGTCCTGTAAAATCGACGATGGCACAGATTAGTCAGCACCAAATTTGGGGGCTTGCCAGTTTATCATACAACACGGTGAAGTGAGAAGATCTGATCATGGAAGTACTGAAAAACGGGTTTAACGATCGACGTCAAACAAAGTTAATAAGCTTGTGAACCATCTGGTGTTTCATTTGTTCCATCAAGTGGACATACAGTGGTGTTACAATTGACTACTAATGCGTGCAGAAATATGCAGAATTATTTGTTATATGACTATCAGGGCATGAGGCGTTGGCAATCAATAGAAAAAAATTAAACGAAGAATACCTAATGAGGGAAAACACAGAGATGTCGCAGGTGGTGCTGCCGTTAGCCTCGCCCAACGTCGCCGGCCGCTGGACATACTCAATCTTCTCCTTGCTACAATTGTTAGCACATGGCTTATGAAAGGAGGGTGAGAGGATGGCTGGGACGATTCCTATTTCCTTTTAACTGTCATTGGCACATGAGCTCCTCCACTGCATCAATAATCGTACTAAGGAACTGATTAACCTAAGAAAATAAGGTAGACTGCAGCAGGTCACAAATTCGCAACTGACCAAATTCAAAAGTTAAGAAAAGATGGATCAGATGCTGGCATAATTACTTGCCTGTACCGTGAGGAAATTAGAACCGAAAATTTGTGACTGAATATAATTATTATGTACCTTACCATATATATATTCATATGAGTCAACTGGAAAGAGGATAATATATAGAACCTTTCTTCAAGATAAATAGTTTTGTTGGTGCCACTATCTCTGTTATCATAAATCCACAGCCGGGACTGAAAAAGCAAGGATTATAATCTTGCTTGTGTCACCAGGTTTGATTGCTTTCCATCATATGAAAACTTATATTCAATAGGGAACCACCGGAAAATAAAGAAAGGTGTCGAGATCTGAAATCTGTCAACTCACCGTGCAGTGCACCTTCCAGGCTCATGGCCAAGCGCCTGGGATTTTGGATCATGGCGGGCGGCAGCTAAACACAGATCAAGCGCCTGGGAATTTGGATAGTGGCGAGCGGCAGCTAAACACAGATCGTTGTGGAGAAAGATGATTCTTCTTGTACATCACGCAGCCCTAGGCGGATTGTACCACTATCGGGAGAGAGTATGCAGGGGAGAAATTCCTCCGCTGTTGCCATGGATCCACGGAGCCGCAAAATCTGAGTATATGTGCGATAAATAAACTTTTCGTAGGGAATCTAAAAGGAGATTACACTTACGCTCGGGATTTCTTTGAAGATGACGGCTGGCGGCGTGGTAGAGGAAATGGCCGACGGCGGCGAGGTCACCACCTCCACCACATCCAACAACCGCGCTAGCCTCTGGATAGAAAGATGGAGGAGAGGGTGCCAGGGTGGCGTGTCGATCGCGCGGAAGGGCGACGGCGGAGACAACCGGACGCGGCCGGAATCTTACGGTGAAGGCGTCGGCGATTCTGGATCGCAGAGAAGGGGAATCGCGGGGTGAGAGAGAGAGAGGTCGCGAGCGGGTGGGAGGAGGGGGAACTGCACGGTTATTTTGCAGAAAAGCATATGAAGTTTTAGGTATTTGCGAATAGGTCCTACGCAGCGTTAAAATATGTACTGCGGGGCACGATGTCGATCTGCGAGGCGTTTTTATGCAAAACAGCCACGGTGACCGGTGGGAACCGGCACGACCGGCCGGCGACCGGGCAACGTGTCGCGATTTCATTGGCAGAAACTCGCCAGCTACAGTAGCCGGGGTTTGGAGGTCGACACGGACGCATCTAGGCCGTCCGTCGAGGCGATCGGACGGCCATCATTCAACGCGCGACGTGGCCGCAGGACTGGGAGCGAATCCGTCTTACTTTTATATATATAGTACCTATACCTAGGGCGGAAATAGATAATGAACATGAGGTAACAATTCCACGTTAATCCGAATCAATCCATATACTCCCATCTTTAATAAGATTCCCGCTCTTGTGAAACGGAGTAAACGGAGTGAGTATATTTGAACAAGATCTATACAAACCAAAAGTGACGGCACCGCTGCACTAGTTGAGTAGTTGTCGTAGTAATGCCGAAGGTCGCGCGGAGTTAGGCGCTCGGTGCGCTCCTTCCTCTCAAACTGCCGCGAGCTGCATGCTCGATGCTCTAGTAGAGGATGCTCACTAGCTGGTCGACGTTCACCGCTTCGGCCCACTAGGTGGCCGAACGACGCCGCTTCTTCGAGCGAACGGCGGAGCGAAAGGACTTCTGCCGGATACGCTCCATCGGTTTGTCAGCGTTGGTGCTTGCGGCGAGCTCCCGTCGGAAGAGTTGGAGTACTCCAAAGCCGGCAGCAACGGCCCCGTGTCGACGCTAAAAACGTCAGGAGGAGGCACACCACCGAATCCGTGCTCCATTTCGTGATGGAGATGCGGCTAATTCCTTGCAGGAGTGGACTAACCCTAGAGCAGAGGAGATTAATATTGCGGAGTGGATCAGAGCTCACCCTAAACGGCCAGAGTACTCTTGATATATTTGATATATTGGCAGGGGATGCATATCTGGGCCGGGCCGATTTGTGGTGCTTGTTTAGGTTATAAGATATTAAAAATCGCATTGGCCCTGATTTAAAACGGCGAAAATGTATATCGCGTTTACCGTCTCCGAAAAACCAGTTTCCGTTCTGAAAGTGGTGACGCAGATATTCTCTTTTAAGTGTCGAATTTGCGACAACACCTCTGGAACGGTAAAACTGGTGGTTTCATCATTTTCGTCCAAAAGATCAAATCTTCTAAGCAATTAAAAGATGCAATAATTCAGTTTTACATAAAATTAGCTTGATCGCCACGGCCCTACACCTTCATATACCAATGTTAAAGCAAACAAAGCAAGCTCAGTTTCCCTCCCCAGCCCGCCTATCTACCGGTGAATAGTAGGATTTCATCGGACCCCAAAAACATATTTATAATTCACTACCTTTTACGGGTGCTGCTAGCCGCCGATTTTTTAATCGTAGCTCGAGAAACTGAAAAGTGACGGATTATTTTACAATTTTCACACATTTACATGTTGTGTTTTTTTTCGAGAATAACAGGGGGGTTTTTAGCCCCACCGCTTGTTATTATTGCTCGACCACAGCCCTTCGAAATGGGGCACCGTTTCTGTTATAGGCAAAGCATAAGGGGGGGGGAGGGGTAAACACTAAAAAAAGATACATCAACAAAAAAACTAGGAGGTAGCAAGGGAAGACAGGAACGCACGCAGGCGATCAGTCTCCCGTTTCGAGTCCGGCTTCAGCCGGTGCGACCACAGCAGAAGGTCAGCCGACGCGCGGTGAAGAACGTCCGAAGGAGAGGAAGGGCGGCTGTTGAAGACGACGTCGTTTCTGGCCTTCCACAACTGCCATAGGATGGCGGAGGCAAGCAAGTCCCAAGCCGCGGCATCACAGGGCGTCGAAGGCGGAGTCTCCCATACGCCGATGTTTCTCGTGTCGCAGTAGCCGAGACGCGCCCAGACAGCAGCCGGGAGGGCGCAGGAGAACAGGAGATGGCGGGTGGTCTCAATATCGCCGCAAGAGGCACAACAGGGGGAGGGTGCACAGTTCTTGAAGTGGAGATTGGCGCGAGTGCTGAGACGGTTGGCGCCAGCTAGGATGCGGAAGATCTTAATCTTCGGCGGGAGGCGGGAGGCCCAGCAGGAGGCGGCGTTGATGTCGGAGATGCTCACCGGGGCACAGCAGGTGTATGCCCCACGAGAGCTGAACGCAGCGGTGCCCCCCTACATGTTGTGTTAGAGATGCTCGTACTGGACCGGTAAGGTTTTACAAAGTTTTGACATGAAGAAGAGATTGTCACGCTTCTTCCAAGATTTCACGCAATCTAAAGTACACGCCCTGATAACGGAAACGACAGTGAACCAAGAGGGAACAAGATGGTCCTCATTCTCCAGTCACCATCGCAATGCCCTCGTTAACGCTCGAGATCGGCTGCTGTTTTGGTAAGGGTTAGATAGCTATCACTGAGGGCTAAACAGAGTTTTGTTTTTTCTTGAAAAATCATTTATGCTAGAAGATTCAAAATGTACAGTATGATGAGAAAATAAAATTGGACTGTCTAACCGACAGGCAGCTGTTTTTGCAATTCGTCATCAGACAGATTTTCCAATTCATTTACACTCAGTAGAAGCCCACCGCTCATTACCAGTCGTCTCATTTTTTGTTTCCGTGGCCTTTTTATCTCATTCCTGTTTTTTTGTTCGAGCCCACGTGCTGCCTGTCCCTCATCTGTCAGCCCAGACAGCTGTTGCACAGAAAAAAAGCCCGAAACAATCCTTCCTACGCTATCCCTACAAGCGTAAGGCCGCAAAAGAAAAATGAGAACATAAAAAAAAAAAGGTATGTACTTGTTATGAGGATGTAATTATATGGGAAAATGTAGATACTACAAGCATGTACCTCTGAATATCAAACTGAATATTTCATAGAATCGCATGTTACAGTGTTATATGAAATTTTAGAAAGTTACCATTTTACTAACCTAGATGTTTTACGATTACAACTGAAGAATATATCATCTTGTTTCACACCTATACAAACACCAACCCGCCGTGAAAAAAATATATCAAAAGAAGCATGCAAACCCAAGCACAAACAAAAAGGTCCTCCTCCTTTATCCGGGCTTGGAACCGGCTACCAGCACATATTGGTAGGCAGAGTTACCATACCCCCCACAAAACGCCATAACCCCATATACACTAAAACAAACAAAACAACAAAATTAATTAAAAAGATGCAGTCCCATAAAAAAAGTAAACACAAAGAAATGAAAAATAAAGGTCTCATGAGTCGACTACAACAGTCTTGAAACTGAAACACCCAAAGCAAAAAATAAAAATTAATCAAATCAAAACAGATCAAAAGCGCAAAACTGAATAATTGAGCAAAGATAGAGTGACTAAACTGAACAAAATAGCAATACTGAAAAAAATAATGATACTGAAGAACTGACGCTCAATAAAAGATTGAAACAATCACAGAACTGAAACAATAACACTTATTTTAACACTGACAAGACTGAGTTTTAAATAAAAGATTGATACTAAAACTAAACTGAAACAATGACACTTATTTTAACACTGACAAGACTGAAACAATGACGAAGAAAAGACAGAAACGACAAAACTGAAACAATGGCACTGACACTCACAAAACTGAAAAAATGACTATGATTTTAACACTGACAAAATGAATAAATGATTTTCTGTGAAACAAGAGACTGAAACAATGACGCTGATAAATAACAATGACGCTGAATAAAAATGAAGCTAAATCTGATCAATGAATGACAAAAATGATTTTCTGTGAAACAAGAGACTGAAACAATGAAGCTGATAAATAACAATGACGCTGAATTAAAATGACCCTAAATCTGATCAATGAATGACATAAATGAGAGAAAATACTGAATCTGGACAACAATGACGCTGAATAAATAACTGAATCTAAATAATGAATGACAAGAATGGAGCTGATATTGAAAACAATAAATGACGCTGATATTGAAAATAAGGAAATAATGAGGTAAATTAACTAAATAATGAAGAAAATAAGCAAAGAATCAAAGCTTATAAAGTCTTATGATAGATGAAAATAAGCAAACCCCGGTCAGGTCCAACATTGCTGCATTTGGGTAAAAATACATATTGAGAAAAAGCAACAGAAACTGACAGTGTCTCCCCTAAATGCAAAACACAAATCAAACCAGACAGTGTTGTTCCCGCCTACAAACCAAACACGCAAAAAAGACACTACTCCTGCCTACAAACCAAAACACGCAGAGACACTTCTGCTAAAAAACATGACAGTGAAGCACCCACCTGCATGAAAACACATGACGAAAACCCCTAGTTGCATCCTCGAATCACTGCATCCATGTTGAAAACACACATCTAACACGCTATCAAAACAGAAATCAGTCTAAAACTTCTCGATCTGATGCACAAAATCAGTATATCGCCGGGAGCTCTTGTCAACAAGTGGTGATGAGCAAGTGATTTACCGCGGGTACTACGAATATCCGTGAGTACAAACCCTAGCTGCGCGCAAGCACGACGGGGGCGAGCGGATGGGAACATGGAGTGAATAACGGCAAAACACGAACCTGCTACGTCGCCGGCGACGACGCTCGAAACCAGCTCGGCTGTGCGGAACAAACGAATCCCGGCCAACTCCATAGCCCATCAATTTCACTACTGATTTTGCAAAAAACGACAGCAAAATCTAAATGAGAGGCGACGAGCGAGCTAGCAATAGAGCTCAAAAGGGTGCGTGGAAATGGGCGGACAGATACGCCGCGGCGCCATACCAGAACAGCTTATTATAAGCGAGCAGAAAAGGAGCTCAGTTACATCTACACTCTTAGAAGAGTTTAAAGCATATGGACTAAAAAATATCCGGCTTGTTTGCGCCTGCACTCTTAGAAAAAAGGAGCTCAGTACATCTATAAAACTACATTTACAAAAAAAGAAGCTCAGTCGCAGCTACAAAATTCAACATAAAAAAAGGCAGGTTCAAAAGGTCAACTATAATCTACCCCCCTGCAATTGAGAGAGCGGTATTGAGTAGTGCTCTAGGCAAAAAGCTCAAAGGGGAAAACCTTGCAAGTGCTGTAAAATTGGTGGTCGATTTTTAGCTCAACTACATCCTACTTTACCATCGACCAAAGCACAGAAAATATAACAAAAAGCTACACTTGTCATCTCAAGTTCCACATTACTGAAGTAGATAATGAACTAGAAATGCTGTAAAGCAATGCTCTGTACCTAAAATATAGCAGGACAAACAACCAAATGAAACTTCTATGAATTGGTTCTGTGAACTAATAACGCCGTGCAAACTCTTTTATCACTAATATAATAGTTCTCTGAATTAGTTATCTGAACTGAAATAGTTATCTCTGAAATAATACGGTAGCTACCAACTATCAATGAACGCATGTAAACACATACAGTAGGGGCACAAAAAACCTGTAAATTAGGTCACAGTATCTAGCACAACACATGAACTAGATCGTCTCGCATGAGCTACAGTTCAAAAAAAAATCCCTGCCTGAGTACAGGCTCGAATCATGGGCGCAAATAATCTCACAGAAAATAGCACAGATCAAGCAGTGTACCTACACAGAACGTAGCTCTACCACAACAAAATGGCCGCCCAAATCTGTGAAGTAAAAACACACAAATCTATGAAGGAATCGAACCAGATATCAACAACTAAGGTGGCGGGGCCGTACGAACAGACAAATTGAACGCATACCAAATCACACACATCCTCGTGGTGCCGAATCAGGGGATCATCAGGTCACATCCTAGCTCGAACACGAACACACAAATCACCGCTCGATCTATGAATCGCAACATGATAACTCAGCGGGCTGCGCATGCTCGATTGGACTTCCATTCGAGAAGAGGGAAAGGGTAGGGGCTGCATACGGGAAAATTCACCCCTACCTGCGGAGCTTCAGCTCGATTGGACTTCGCCGCTCGCCGGGGAGGACAAGCTCGCTGCTTGCCGCTGATTCTGCAAAAAACGACAGCAAAATCAAGCCCACGTGCTGCCTGTCCCTCATCTGTTTTTTTATCTCATTCCGTGCTGCCTGTCCCTCATCTGTCAGCCCAGACAGCTGTTGCACAGAAAAAAAGCCCGAAACAATCCTTCCTACGCTATTCCTACAAGCGTAAGGCCGCAAAAGAAAAATGAGAACATAAAAAAAAGGATGTACTTGTTATGAGGATGTAATTATATGGGAAAATGTAGATACTACAAGCATGTACCCCTGAATATCAAACTGAATATTTCATAGAATCGCATGTTACAGTGTTATATGAAATTTTAGAAAGTTACCATTTTACTACCCTAGATGTTTTACGATTACAACTGTAGAATATATCATCTTGTTTCGCACCTATACAAACACCAACCCGCCGTGAAAAATAAAAAATATCAAAAGAAGCATCCAAACCCAAGCACAAACAAAAAGGTCCTCCTCCTTTATCCGGGCTTGGAACCGGCTACCAGCACATATTGGTAGGCAGAGTTACCATACCCCCCACAAAACGCCATAACCCCATATACACTAAAACAAACAAAACAACAAAACTAATTAAAAAGATGCAGTCCCCATAAAAAAAGTAAACACAAAAAAATGAAAAATAAAGGTCTCATGAGTCGACTACAAGAGACTTGAAACTGAAACACCCAAAGCAAAAAATAAAAAATAATCAAATCAAAACAGATCAAAAGCGCAAAACTGAATAATTGAGCAAAGATAGAGTGACTAAACTGAACAAAATAGCAATACTGAAAAAATAATGATACTGAAGAACTGACGCTCAATAAAAGACTGAAACAATCACAGAACTGAAACAATAACACTTATTTTAACACTGACAAGACTGAGTTTTAAATAAAAAACTGATACTAAAACTAAACTGAAACAATGACACTTATTTTAACACTAACAAGACTGAAACAATGACGAAGAAAAGACAGAAACGACAAAACTGAAACAATGACACTGACACTCACAAAACTGAAAAAATGACTATGATTTTAACACTGACACAATGAATAAATGATTTTCTGTGAAACAAGAGACTGAAACAATGACGCTGATAAATAACAATGACGCTGAATAAAAATGAAGCTAAATCTGATCAATGAATGACAAAAATGATTTTCTGTGAAACAAGAGACTGAAACAATGAAGCTGATAAATAACAATGACGCTGAATTAAAATGACCCTAAATCTGATCAATGAATGACATAAATGAGAGAAAATACTGAATCTGGACAACAATGACGTTGAATAAATAACTGAATCTAAATAATGAATGACAAGAATGGAGCTGATATTGAAAACAATAAATGACGCTGATATTGAAAATAAGGAAATAATGAGGTAAATTAACTAAATAATGAAGAAAATAAGCAAAGAATCAAAGCCTATAAAGTCTTATGATAGATGAAAATAAGTAAACCCCGGTCAGGTCCAACATTGCTGCATTTGGGTAAAAATACATATTGAGAAAAAACAATAGAAACTGACAGTGTCTCCCCTAAATGCAAAACACAAATCAAACCAGACAGTGTTGTTCCTGCCTACAAACCAAACACGCAAAAAAGACACTACTCCTGCCTACAAACCCGAACACGCAGAGACACTTCTGCTAAAAAACATGACAGTGAAGCACCCACCTGCACGAAAACACATGACGAAAACCCCTAGTTGCATCCTCGAATCACTGCATCCATGTTGAAAACACACATCTAACACGCTATCAAAACAGAAATCAGTCTAAAACTTCTCGATCTGATGCACAAAATCAGTATATCGCCGGGAGCTCTTGTCAACAAGTGGTGATGAGCAAGTGATTTACCGCGGGTACTACGAAGATCCGTGAGTATAAACCCTAGCTGCGCGCGAGCACGACGGGGGCGAGCGGATGGGAACATGGAGTGAATAACGGCAAAACACGAACCTGCTACGTCGCCGGCGACGACGCTCGAAACCAGCTCGGTTGTGCGGAACAAACGAATCCCGGCCAACTCCATAGCCCATCAATTTCACTACTGATTTTGCAAAAAACGACAGCAAAATCTAAATGAGAGGCGACGAGTGAGCTAGCAATAGAGCTCAAAAGGGTGCGTGGAAATGGGCGGACAGATACGCCGCGACGCCATACCAGAACAGCTTATTATAAGCAATCAGAAAAGGAGCTCAGTTACATCTACACTCTTAGAAGAGTTTAAAGCATATGGACTAAAAAATATCCGGCTTGTTTGTGCGTGCACTCTTAGAAAAAAGGAGCTCAGTACATCTATAAAACTACATTTACAAAAAAAGAAGCCCGGTCGCAGCTACAAAATTCAACATAAAAAAAGGCAGGTTCAGAAGGTCAACTATAATCTACCCCCCTGCAATTGAGAGAGCGGTATTGAGTAGTGCTCTAGGCAAAAAGCTCAAAGGGGAAAACCTTGCAAGTGCTGTAAAATTGGTGGTCGATTTTTAGCTCAACTACATTGTTGGGGGGATCATAACCCGGTAGGCCCATGAAGAGTGAAGCATGGTCGGGTTTCAGTGATAGGCCGGAGAGCTTGTCGGTAACCCGGCCTAAGTAAGGAAGGCTCTAGAAGACCTGGAGGCAGTACGCATCACGGAGTCCAAGACTTGGAGGATACGAAAGACAAGACGAGTTAGAGTAGAACTCCAAGTAGTCTTATCATGTAAACCAGGAGACCCGGATGTCTTTATAAGCGGGCTCCTAGGTCATAGAGAGATAAGTCGAATAAGTTAAGAGAGGCTACGAGAAGCCATAGGCCGAATAAGATAGACAAAAGAGAGAGAGCTCCCGAGAGAGAGCTCCCACGTCGCCGGAGTCATCTAAACCCGGCAATCGCCATTGGCGCACCATGTAACCTATTATCATATCAGTGATTTATAGCAAGACGTAGGGATCCTCCACCGAGTGGACCCGAACTTGGGTAAAAAACATCTCCTCCCTCGTATAGCTAGACAATCTCCTGAACACCAGAGTCGACTTGCCCCTCGTCTCAAAGTTTCCACCCGGAAACATCTGCCGTGACAATCCCACGACAGTTGGCGTCCACCGTGGGGCCTGCGGCCAAGTATATGCTCATCAAAGGAGAAGCTCTGTGAGGGATTGAGAACTTCATCAAGTGCAAAGTCGTCATCAATCGCATCATCGATAATTTGGGGAAAGCCGAAAACAGATTCGCTAGAGGAGCCGGGGAGCCGGCCATGGAGAAGGTGGCCTTGGATGAGCCGGAGAAAGATCAAAAAAAAAAAGAAGGAGAAGAAGAAAACACGTCAAGATCCAGATTCGTCGGCGTCGTCATTGCCATTGCCTCCCGGGTACAGAAATATAGATCGCTTATGAAGAGCCGGACAGCATGATCCGATCCATGATTGCAGGCTCCTCACGAGCAACTCAAAAGAATTGCGGTCGAGAAAATCCTTAGCTGTCGTCGACAAGTCGTAATCGATCTAGGTTCATAAGTCAACCGAAGTACTAGAAGGACGCTCATGCCAGGCTGTGCGAGTTCGTACAATATACAAGGACAGACGTGCTGGAGAAGGAAATATTTACAAACTGTGCGCTACACTGCTACTAGGTCCATCGTCCATCAGTCCATGTGAAGCTCGGCTTCCAAAGCTGTCAAAGAAAAAGAAAAAGCTAGAACTCTGAAGTTTCCAGCTAGTTTGGCTCCTTCGTTACATGGCGCAAAGAAAAAGAAAAAGAAGAGATAGAAGACCGGCCTGGGAGAAATAAGAGAGCCAGCAATGCTGCAGTCTGAATCGAACAAGGACTTAGGCAGCTGTCAAACCGGATACAACACCAATTAATGCAAAGCCATGGTTGGTCGCGTCCAGGCCAAAGAAAGGTTTTTGCTTTTTGGTTGTTGACTGTTTTGCGTTTCGTCGTAAGTCCTTTTTCTGGCCGTCCGTCTCTGTATGAAGATTCGTGCCCGATTTCTGTCCAGCTATGCGTCTGCGTTCGCTGGTGGAGTCTCGTGACGGGTTTGGATACGGGTCGGGCCCGGCCCATTTTCTTTTTTGTCTGATTTTCCCGTGTGTGGCCCGTAGAGATAACTTTAATTTTGAATTTTTTTTCCTGTGTTTTTGCTGGCCGCGTGTCTGCTCGCGAGAAGATAGAGAGAAGCGGCGGAACAGAGCTTTCTCGAGGAGCGACGGCTATGGCGGAGATCCGCGACGGCGAAAGAGGGCGGAGGCGTCGCCGGAGGCGGTTCATGTGCCTCCGTTTGTTATACCTCTTCCCCTACTGAGTATTCGTGCTATCTCGTATCCGTCCTTGTTGAATTTTTGGTCGCCGGAGTTGTTTGTTGCTGCGGGCGCGTGTAGGTTGTGTCGCCGGAGGTTGTTCAGGACTTCAGGAGCCTCCGTTTGTTATCTTTCTTTTCCTCTACTCAGTATTGTGTGCCATCTCGTATTCGTGCTTTGTCGACATTTTGGTCGCCGGAGTTGTTCGTTGGCTGCGGCGTGCAGGTTATAGAGGTCTTGTGGTTTTCTAGGGTTAGTTGAGGCCAGCAGGGCTCTTATTTGTTCTCAATCCGGGCACCTGCCCCGTCTATGTTAGTTGTTGAGCACTTTTGTGTGCAGTGGATGAGGATTTGTGCATTCGAATGTGTTGGAATCGGTCTGAATCTGCAGCGAGTTGACTCTGGATCCAGATGTTGTTTGTTCTCAATCTGGGGCAGCTACGTGCATCTACAGAGGATGAGGTTTTGTTTGATGTTTTTCTGTATTTGATGCGTCAGAATCGGCCGGAATCTGCTGTGCCCCGCTTAGTGTTGTTCATGCGTGCTTGGTTAAGTATCGGTGGTTCTGATCTCGGGTGATGGTTTTAGGTGTTTTTGTGGAGGGACTTCGTGCTTTGTATTAGCTTGAGCATCAATCCTTAGTGCTTCTATGCATTATGTGCTCATTTTGTATGTAGTTTTGGGACTGTATCGTGTCATCTGTTGGAGAGGCTGCAATTGCTCAGATATTCAAGTTGTTACTAATTCTAAGTTTCAATTCAGGAGTTTCTTTGTGTGTCAGGGGAAGATCACTGTAGCGGATATGATAGCATTTCCCCTTCTGAAGTAGCATCAGCAAAGCATGATGGTAAGTTGGTAGCCTCATACGCAACATTTTTTCTTCCATGAATATACTTTGGGAAAAACTTACTCGTTGTTTTTTTTCTTTTCAGGTAATCTCAAATACTGGGAGAGTTCCATTACTCTTGTGAACATTATTAAAAATGGGATCCGTGATGGGCAGCTGAGCTTTAGGGGCAAGAGAGTTCTGGAGGTAACTTCCATTTTATGAAATTTCTGAATGGTGCTCTGGAAGCTTCGTACTAGGTTTATGGCCCTGCTCCTGCTTCCATAGAAGCAGAATATGTGCCACTGTTTGGGTTTCTGCATGGCACTAGTGTAGGTACTTAGTTTATTTCGAGTCCTTTAGGAAAAGTTTTTGAGCTTGATGTCTATGTATCCAAAGCACCTGCTAAATTTGTTTTCTACATGCCCACGGCACTAGAAGTCATTTTTTATCATTCTTGTAACTCAGTCTTATTAGTCTCATTGTAGCTCTTATTTGTTAAGTCTTATCAGTCTCTCATTCTAGTAACTCAGTCTCACAGTTAATTCTTCAGTATTTAGTCATTTTTTCAGTCACTCATTTGCTTCTTTAATTTTCTCATTAAATTATCAGTCCTCACTCATCAGTCATTTTTTCTTCATTCTGTCAGCTATTTCAATCTCATTCTAATTTAATTCAATGTTCTTCCTTCTTTCTGTTTTCACTATATTTTACTCAGTCTTGTTTTCAATCTATCAGTGTACCATTTTAAATTGCTCAGTTTCAGTAGATCGTATTTGTGAAGTCTTTTAGTTTCAGTGATTCAGTGTCTCAGTCTAGTTTTCAGTGTTTGTTATTCAGTCTTGATTTAGTGTTTTATTCATGTTTCAGTGATTCAGTGTTTCTCAGTATTGTTTTCAGTTAAGTGATTCAGTGCCTCAGCGTTTATTTATTTTGTCAGTTACGTTTCAGTGATTAAGTGTCTCAGTCTAGTGTCCAGATGTTGTGTATTCAGTCTTGATTTATTGTTTTATTCATGTTTCGGTGATTCATTGTTTCTCAGTATTGTTTTCAGTTATTCATTGCTTCTCTCTATCTCTATTTATCTCTATCTCTCTCTCTCAGTCTTAGTCCCTATTCCCTTTCTCTCTCTCTTTTGTCTCTCTCTCTCTATATGTCATGTGTTCATTCTCTCTCTCTGTATATGCATATCTCTCATATTTTTCTCTTTATCGCAGTCTTTGAGTCTCTATATCTTTTCTCTCTCTCATCTCTCTCTCTCTATCAGTCATCTGTTTATTCTCTCTCTGTATCTGCATCTCTCTCTCTCTGGTACTTTCTTTTTTAGATAATAGCAACGTTTGCAGGGTTGTCTCTGTTTCCATTAGTAGCAGATTGGTACTACTCTCTCTCTCTCTCTATTCTCTAGGGTTGTCTCTGTTTTAATGTATAGAACTATTCTCTCTCTCTTTTTTGGATTTAGTTATCTCTCTCTGTTTTAGATTTAGTTATCTCTCTCTCTGTTTGTTAGATACATGATTATATTCAGTTCTCTCTCTCTTACTCTGTTATATTCATTGCTAATAACAGTCACAGATGTTGCACACAATGGACTGGTTATCAATTTTTTTCACATGGTTCTTTTTCCTGAAGCTTTAGTACATGTTTTTATTGGCTTACAGCGGATCCCACAGGAGTTTGCCTCTGTTCTGAATATATCTAAGGCGGGGAATGCGTTTCATATGGACTTGCTTGGATCAACCATGAAGTCAAATACTACACCTGCAAAGATCAAAAGATTTGCTACAGGGCTGGATGGCCGCAATTTTCCACTCAGCACAACATAGGCGATAAGTTTGTTGTGCTGATCCTCTTCCACAAAGACAATGGCGGCCGCCTGGTTGTCTAATTCGAAGCTCTGTAGACCTCAGCATGGGAGTTATTCTAGTTTGTCTCAGTATTTGAGTCTTTATTTCTATTTTATTCTCTATTATTATTGTGTCTATCTTTTGTCTCATTACTTGGCAGTTTAGTCTCTATTATCTGCCAGGTTGCTACACATGTTTTAACTGTCTTAATGCTTTTGAACCTTGTTAGTGCAAGATAAAGCATATATATGGTCGTGTTTTTCCCTTCTATTTATGTGAACTCAGCTACATTATGAATTCTGGAAGTTATATGATCGAACCAGCTTGTGATAAGTGTGTTCTACTTTTGGAATGTCTCTGTTTGTTTTTTGTTTTCTGCTACAGCTGGTTAAATCAAAGAGGCTTCTGAATTTTTACCTTTGTGAGGGAGGATTGCTGCGTCTGTAGTGGGGGATCCCTTTTCTTCTCTATTGTTCTAGATTCGGGGGCGAAGCTCAGCTGTTCCTGAATGTTTTTGGTGAAAATGATTGGAAGATCAGATAGAGGATTGGGGAAGTTCTCTATAAGTGCTGTCAGTTTTATTCAGAGAACAAACCTGGATCCCTGAAGATGGAAGAGTGTCGAGGTCAGTTCCTTAGCCATCTGGGTTTTTGATTATCTCCATCTTCTCGTTTGTTTGTGTATTTTCTTTCTTACATATCAGAAATGGAAGGAGCTCTAGATCTTCCTTTTTGCTGTTCTTGGGGTCTGGGGTGGAGGTTCCGTGGCCTCTGTGTCTAGTTTTTTTTTCTGTTATCGGGCCGTGGACGTCGTGTTAAGTTTAAGTAGGGCTGGTGGTGTAGGCAGGATGTTGTTGGATTCAGGCCCAGAACCGGTTGAGGTGAGAGCTGTCGCGGGCCTTTTTCGTTTCAGTGTTTTTTCCGCGCGCTGGGCAGCTGGGTTGGGAGACGTACGCATGGACAGAAAATTCGACTGACGACGAAATCAAAATCAGTCGACTGACCATTAGACACTCCCCAAAGAAAAAATTAGATGGGACCCGTGTTTCGTCACGTCAATAGGCAAGAGCAAGCTACCGCACGGATCGTCATTTGCAGTAATAGATCGTCGTTGCATAATGTATAAAAGCCGGCCATGAAAGAAATCTAGCCAGAAAAAGAGCCGTACAAGGAAGAACAAATTTTCACGCTGTCCATACAGGAAAGGAAAAGGGAATAGAGTGCTGCATGCTTCGAGGGCCAAATCAATTCATATGTGATTCGGTTTCTAAAGCCAAGAAAGAAAAGAATACGACGACCCGGCCGTACGCCGGTTTCCAGAAGCAACGAGAGAATTGACCCGGCTGTGGCCGGCTTTGAGCGAGTTATAAGGAAAAGAAAAGGAAGGAAAGAAAAGCCCAAATTCCAAAAGATCAAAAGCAAGCAGTGGCACATATGTTCGCATGCAGTTAAGGAGATAGGAGAAGGTCGTCTGTTCACGTGGATGGAACCATGGCAGTCCGGTTTCTAAAATAGAGAATAAAAGAAATGCACAAAAGGAAAAGTATACACCGCCGGCCGGGTTACGGCCAGGCTGAGAGATTGTACGGGTCTGAGGCAATTCCAATCCAAAGAAAAAATAGGACGGGACTAATTGGCAGGCGCATGCTGGTTAGCTTATGTGTACGCAAAGAGAAATGCCCCTTTTGCATGCATGCACAAACAGACAAACAAGCTGATGTCATCCCGCATTAAATGCGAAAATCCAAAATTTAAAAAGTTTCGTAGAACAAACCGTTTATCCGATTGAGAATCCGTTTTCACCGTTAGACTAGTCACGACGAGATCTTCAAAACTAGATCCCATGTTGATATGTTCCGACAACTTTTTTTTTTCGCCCAGAAGTTACCACCCTGTAACATATAAGTTATCCAGTCTTGCATACGTAAGTTACCCACCATATTAGCGATTAGTTTTTGGGTCGAAATAGAACCATTTTTCTTGTTCTTTTAGATCTTTACGAGCTTTTAAGTTACCACATTATTTTGAGATGGTAGATTTTTTATGCATGCATAAGTATTAGGACGATAAATGTCAATTTCATAGTGAAACTACATATAAAAAGATGAACATTATGTTTGTAACTATTATTTAGAGGACATGGTAATTATATCAATTTCGGGTAACTATAACAATATTGTGGTGGATAACTACACATGAAAACGCATGAGATAACTTTATCAGTACTGAGTTATAACTATTATCGAGAGTAGGGTAAATATAACGATTTTACGGTGGATAACTACACATAAAAACACATGGGTAACTTTATTACTAATGGGGGTAACTTTATCAGTATTTGGGTGATAAGTATTGCCGAGAGAGTATGATAACTACATGTGTAACTTTATTCATATCGGGGGTAACTTTATCAGTATTAGGCGGGTAACTCCATCAGTACTGGGTGGGTAATGTTATCAGTACTAGATTGGTAACTTTATCAGTAATAGGTGGGTAATTATTACCAATAGAGTATTTTTTATGGTGTAATTGTTATTATGAAAATAGAGAATTATCATTCTAATACTTATGAAGTTGAACGAGTGTTTTAGTGTATAGTTATCAACTTATGCATGATACATTTACCATCCTAACGTGATATTCACTTATGAATAACTAGGTGTGGTGACTTCAAAAATAAAAAAATAAAAAAGAACAATAAAAATGGTTATATTTTAACCCGAAAACTAATCGTTAATATGGTCGGTAACTTACATAGTACAACCTGGGTAACTTATATGCTATGAGGTGGGTAACTTTTGGGTCCGAAAAAAAAGTTGTCGGAATATGTCAATATGGGATCTAGTTTTGAAGATCTCGTCGCGACTAACTCAGCGGTGAAAACGGATTCTAAATCGGATAAACGGTTTGGCCTACAAATCATTTTGAATTTTCGAATTTGCATTTACCGCGGGATGACATCAGCAATTTTGATATTTAGTGCATGCATGCAAAAGAAGCTCATTTCTTTCTCACCCGCGTGCGTACGGTTATGCCAAATATAAGGTGCCTGCTAATTAGATTTCCCGAAAAAATATGCTGTAGCAATAGTTCAAGTTCCGAGCGAAAATTACAGCGACCGGCACTTGAGTGCTCCTCACGTGTGCCGTTGCTTGTTGGAAAAAAGAGAAGAGAAATAAAGAAGTACGTGGTTAGTTCGACCCGGCCGCTGCCAGACGGGCTCAGACGACCTCGCAAGGATAGATGACCCGGTCATGTACCGGCTTCAGATAACTATTGGGGACTGGGCCATGAGCCGGCCCCGCGGCAACGCGATCATCTTAAATATTGCTATGGCCGCCCAGGACAGCCCGCGCATTTGCACAACATCATCAATAACGCCAAGAGTGCTACGCAATTTCGGTTAGCGATACCCAGGAGCGATTTGCAACAAAAATTAGCTCAGCCCAGGAGTGCTACGCAACTTCGGTTAGCGATGCCCAGGAGTGCTTTGCGATGAAAAAAAGTGTTGGCCAAGAGTGTTACGCAACTTCGGTTAGCGATGCCCAGGAGTGCTTCACAGCCAAATATTAGCTTCGCCCAAGAGTGTTACGCAATTTCGGTTAGCGTGCCCAAGAGTGCTTCGCAATATGGCAAATTTAAGGTCTTGGGGGCTGATCGCTTGAATAGCGCAGTTACAAACTCAAGACCCGGCAAAAAAGCCACATTGGTCATGGGGGCTGATTACTTAAAAGAAAGGTACAGCTACAATCTCATGATCCGGCAAGTATCAGAGCCACTGTATTCTTGGTTTCCTAACTTAAGCTCGATGTGACTCGCGCTTATATGGCCTGATTCACCTGTAAATTCAATCAGCCTGATGCCCATTGGGACTTGTCTGACCCTGTTTTTATCAGAGAAGAGGAGACAACCGGACGCGGCCGGAATCTTACGGTGAAGGCGTCGGCGATTCTGGATCGCAGAGAAGGGGAATCGCGGGGTGAGAGAGAGAGAGGTCGCGAGCGGGTGGGAGGAGGGGGAACTGCACGGTTATTTTGCAGAAAAGCATATGAAGTTTTAGGTATTTGCGAATAGGTCCTACGCAGCGTTAAAATATGTACTGCGGGGCACGATGTCGATCTGCGAGGCGTTTTTATGCAAAACAGCCACGGTGACCGGTGGGAACCGGCACGACCGGCCGGCGACCGGGCAACGTGTCGCGATTTCATTGGCAGAAACTCGCCAGCTACAGTAGCCGGGGTTTGGAGGTCGACACGGACGCATCTAGGCCGTCCGTCGAGGCGATCGGACGGCCATCATTCAACGCGCGACGTGGCCGCAGGACTGGGAGCGAATCCGTCTTACTTTTATATATATAGTACCTATACCTAGGGCGGAAATAGATAATGAACATGAGGTAACAATTCCACGTTAATCCGAATCAATCCATATACTCCCATCTTTAATAAGATTCCCGCTCTTGTGAAACGGAGTAAACGGAGTGAGTATATTTGAACAAGATCTATACAAACCAAAAGTGACGGCACCGCTGCACTAGTTGAGTAGTTGTCGTAGTAATGCCGAAGGTCGCGCGGAGTTAGGCGCTCGGTGCGCTCCTTCCTCTCAAACTGCCGCGAGCTGCATGCTCGATGCTCTAGTAGAGGATGCTCACTAGCTGGTCGACGTTCACCGCTTCGGCCCACTAGGTGGCCGAACGACGCCGCTTCTTCGAGCGAACGGCGGAGCGAAAGGACTTCTGCCGGATACGCTCCATCGGTTTGTCAGCGTTGGTGCTTGCGGCGAGCTCCCGTCGGAAGAGTTGGAGTACTCCAAAGCCGGCAGCAACGGCCCCGTGTCGACGCTAAAAACGTCAGGAGGAGGCACACCACCGAATCCGTGCTCCATTTCGTGATGGAGATGCGGCTAATTCCTTGCAGGAGTGGACTAACCCTAGAGCAGAGGAGATTAATATTGCGGAGTGGATCAGAGCTCACCCTAAACGGCCAGAGTACTCTTGATATATTTGATATATTGGCAGGGGATGCATATCTGGGCCGGGCCGATTTGTGGTGCTTGTTTAGGTTATAAGATATTAAAAATCGCATTGGCCCTGATTTAAAACGGCGAAAATGTATATCGCGTTTACCGTCTCCGAAAAACCAGTTTCCGTTCTGAAAGTGGTGACGCAGATATTCTCTTTTAAGTGTCGAATTTGCGACAACACCTCTGGAACGGTAAAACTGGTGGTTTCATCATTTTCGTCCAAAAGATCAAATCTTCTAAGCAATTAAAAGATGCAATAATTCAGTTTTACATAAAATTAGCTTGATCGCCACGGCCCTACACCTTCATATACCAATGTTAAAGCAAACAAAGCAAGCTCAGTTTCCCTCCCCAGCCCGCCTATCTACCGGTGAATAGTAGGATTTCATCGGACCCCAAAAACATATTTATAATTCACTACCTTTTACGGGTGCTGCTAGCCGCCGATTTTTTAATCGTAGCTCGAGAAACTGAAAAGTGACGGATTATTTTACAATTTTCACACATTTACATGTTGTGTTTTTTTTCGAGAATAACAGGGGGGTTTTTAGCCCCACCGCTTGTTATTATTGCTCGACCACAGCCCTTCGAAATGGGGCACCGTTTCTGTTATAGGCAAAGCATAAGGGGGGGGGAGGGGTAAACACTAAAAAAAGATACATCAACAAAAAAACTAGGAGGTAGCAAGGGAAGACAGGAACGCACGCAGGCGATCAGTCTCCCGTTTCGAGTCCGGCTTCAGCCGGTGCGACCACAGCAGAAGGTCAGCCGACGCGCGGTGAAGAACGTCCGAAGGAGAGGAAGGGCGGCTGTTGAAGACGACGTCGTTTCTGGCCTTCCACAACTGCCATAGGATGGCGGAGGCAAGCAAGTCCCAAGCCGCGGCATCACAGGGCGTCGAAGGCGGAGTCTCCCATACGCCGATGTTTCTCGTGTCGCAGTAGCCGAGACGCGCCCAGACAGCAGCCGGGAGGGCGCAGGAGAACAGGAGATGGCGGGTGGTCTCAATATCGCCGCAAGAGGCACAACAGGGGGAGGGTGCACAGTTCTTGAAGTGGAGATTGGCGCGAGTGCTGAGACGGTTGGCGCCAGCTAGGATGCGGAAGATCTTAATCTTCGGCGGGAGGCGGGAGGCCCAGCAGGAGGCGGCGTTGATGTCGGAGATGCTCACCGGGGCACAGCAGGTGTATGCCCCACGAGAGCTGAACGCAGCGGTGCCCCCCTACATGTTGTGTTAGAGATGCTCGTACTGGACCGGTAAGGTTTTACAAAGTTTTGACATGAAGAAGAGATTGTCACGCTTCTTCCAAGATTTCACGCAATCTAAAGTACACGCCCTGATAACGGAAACGACAGTGAACCAAGAGGGAACAAGATGGTCCTCATTCTCCAGTCACCATCGCAATGCCCTCGTTAACGCTCGAGATCGGCTGCTGTTTTGGTAAGGGTTAGATAGCTATCACTGAGGGCTAAACAGAGTTTTGTTTTTTCTTGAAAAATCATTTATGCTAGAAGATTCAAAATGTACAGTATGATGAGAAAATAAAATTGGACTGTCTAACCGACAGGCAGCTGTTTTTGCAATTCGTCATCAGACAGATTTTCCAATTCATTTACACTCAGTAGAAGCCCACCGCTCATTACCAGTCGTCTCATTTTTTGTTTCCGTGGCCTTTTTATCTCATTCCTGTTTTTTTGTTCGAGCCCACGTGCTGCCTGTCCCTCATCTGTCAGCCCAGACAGCTGTTGCACAGAAAAAAAGCCCGAAACAATCCTTCCTACGCTATCCCTACAAGCGTAAGGCCGCAAAAGAAAAATGAGAACATAAAAAAAAAAAGGTATGTACTTGTTATGAGGATGTAATTATATGGGAAAATGTAGATACTACAAGCATGTACCTCTGAATATCAAACTGAATATTTCATAGAATCGCATGTTACAGTGTTATATGAAATTTTAGAAAGTTACCATTTTACTAACCTAGATGTTTTACGATTACAACTGAAGAATATATCATCTTGTTTCACACCTATACAAACACCAACCCGCCGTGAAAAAAATATATCAAAAGAAGCATGCAAACCCAAGCACAAACAAAAAGGTCCTCCTCCTTTATCCGGGCTTGGAACCGGCTACCAGCACATATTGGTAGGCAGAGTTACCATACCCCCCACAAAACGCCATAACCCCATATACACTAAAACAAACAAAACAACAAAATTAATTAAAAAGATGCAGTCCCATAAAAAAAGTAAACACAAAGAAATGAAAAATAAAGGTCTCATGAGTCGACTACAACAGTCTTGAAACTGAAACACCCAAAGCAAAAAATAAAAATTAATCAAATCAAAACAGATCAAAAGCGCAAAACTGAATAATTGAGCAAAGATAGAGTGACTAAACTGAACAAAATAGCAATACTGAAAAAAATAATGATACTGAAGAACTGACGCTCAATAAAAGATTGAAACAATCACAGAACTGAAACAATAACACTTATTTTAACACTGACAAGACTGAGTTTTAAATAAAAGATTGATACTAAAACTAAACTGAAACAATGACACTTATTTTAACACTGACAAGACTGAAACAATGACGAAGAAAAGACAGAAACGACAAAACTGAAACAATGGCACTGACACTCACAAAACTGAAAAAATGACTATGATTTTAACACTGACAAAATGAATAAATGATTTTCTGTGAAACAAGAGACTGAAACAATGACGCTGATAAATAACAATGACGCTGAATAAAAATGAAGCTAAATCTGATCAATGAATGACAAAAATGATTTTCTGTGAAACAAGAGACTGAAACAATGAAGCTGATAAATAACAATGACGCTGAATTAAAATGACCCTAAATCTGATCAATGAATGACATAAATGAGAGAAAATACTGAATCTGGACAACAATGACGCTGAATAAATAACTGAATCTAAATAATGAATGACAAGAATGGAGCTGATATTGAAAACAATAAATGACGCTGATATTGAAAATAAGGAAATAATGAGGTAAATTAACTAAATAATGAAGAAAATAAGCAAAGAATCAAAGCTTATAAAGTCTTATGATAGATGAAAATAAGCAAACCCCGGTCAGGTCCAACATTGCTGCATTTGGGTAAAAATACATATTGAGAAAAAGCAACAGAAACTGACAGTGTCTCCCCTAAATGCAAAACACAAATCAAACCAGACAGTGTTGTTCCCGCCTACAAACCAAACACGCAAAAAAGACACTACTCCTGCCTACAAACCAAAACACGCAGAGACACTTCTGCTAAAAAACATGACAGTGAAGCACCCACCTGCATGAAAACACATGACGAAAACCCCTAGTTGCATCCTCGAATCACTGCATCCATGTTGAAAACACACATCTAACACGCTATCAAAACAGAAATCAGTCTAAAACTTCTCGATCTGATGCACAAAATCAGTATATCGCCGGGAGCTCTTGTCAACAAGTGGTGATGAGCAAGTGATTTACCGCGGGTACTACGAATATCCGTGAGTACAAACCCTAGCTGCGCGCAAGCACGACGGGGGCGAGCGGATGGGAACATGGAGTGAATAACGGCAAAACACGAACCTGCTACGTCGCCGGCGACGACGCTCGAAACCAGCTCGGCTGTGCGGAACAAACGAATCCCGGCCAACTCCATAGCCCATCAATTTCACTACTGATTTTGCAAAAAACGACAGCAAAATCTAAATGAGAGGCGACGAGCGAGCTAGCAATAGAGCTCAAAAGGGTGCGTGGAAATGGGCGGACAGATACGCCGCGGCGCCATACCAGAACAGCTTATTATAAGCAAGCAGAAAAGGAGCTCAGTTACATCTACACTCTTAGAAGAGTTTAAAGCATATGGACTAAAAAATATCCGGCTTGTTTGCGCCTGCACTCTTAGAAAAAAGGAGCTCAGTACATCTATAAAACTACATTTACAAAAAAAGAAGCTCAGTCGCAGCTACAAAATTCAACATAAAAAAAGGCAGGTTCAAAAGGTCAACTATAATCTACCCCCCTGCAATTGAGAGAGCGGTATTGAGTAGTGCTCTAGGCAAAAAGCTCAAAGGGGAAAACCTTGCAAGTGCTGTAAAATTGGTGGTCGATTTTTAGCTCAACTACATCCTACTTTACCATCGACCAAAGCACAGAAAATATAACAAAAAGCTACACTTGTCATCTCAAGTTCCACATTACTGAAGTAGATAATGAACTAGAAATGTTGTAAAGCAATGCTCTGTACCTAAAATATAGCAGGACAAACAACCAAATGAAACTTCTATGAATTGGTTCTGTGAACTAATAACGCCGTGCAAACTCTTTTATCACTAATATAATAGTTCTCTGAATTAGTTATCTGAACTGAAATAGTTATCTCTGAAATAATACGGTAGCTACCAACTATCAATGAACGCATGTAAACACATACAGTAGGGGCACAAAAAACCTGTAAATTAGGTCACAGTATCTAGCACAACACATGAACTAGATCGTCTCGCATGAGCTACAGTTCAAAAAAAAATCCCTGCCTGAGTACAGGCTCGAATCATGGGCGCAAATAATCTCACAGAAAATAGCACAGATCAAGCAGTGTACCTACACAGAACGTAGCTCTACCACAACAAAATGGCCGCCCAAATCTGTGAAGTAAAAACACACAAATCTATGAAGGAATCGAACCAGATATCAACAACTAAGGTGGCGGGGCCGTACGAACAGACAAATTGAACGCATACCAAATCACACACATCCTCGTGGTGCCGAATCAGGGGATCATCAGGTCACATCCTAGCTCGAACACGAACACACAAATCACCGCTCGATCTATGAATCGCAACATGATAACTCAGCGGGCTGCGCATGCTCGATTGGACTTCCATTCGAGAAGAGGGAAAGGGTAGGGGCTGCATACGGGAAAATTCACCCCTACCTGCGGAGCTTCAGCTCGATTGGACTTCGCCGCTCGCCGGGGAGGACAAGCTCGCTGCTTGCCGCTGATTCTGCAAAAAACGACAGCAAAATCAAGCCCACGTGCTGCCTGTCCCTCATCTGTTTTTTTATCTCATTCCGTGCTGCCTGTCCCTCATCTGTCAGCCCAGACAGCTGTTGCACAGAAAAAAAGCCCGAAACAATCCTTCCTACGCTATTCCTACAAGCGTAAGGCCGCAAAAGAAAAATGAGAACATAAAAAAAAGGATGTACTTGTTATGAGGATGTAATTATATGGGAAAATGTAGATACTACAAGCATGTACCCCTGAATATCAAACTGAATATTTCATAGAATCGCATGTTACAGTGTTATATGAAATTTTAGAAAGTTACCATTTTACTACCCTAGATGTTTTACGATTACAACTGTAGAATATATCATCTTGTTTCGCACCTATACAAACACCAACCCGCCGTGAAAAATAAAAAATATCAAAAGAAGCATCCAAACCCAAGCACAAACAAAAAGGTCCTCCTCCTTTATCCGGGCTTGGAACCGGCTACCAGCACATATTGGTAGGCAGAGTTACCATACCCCCCACAAAACGCCATAACCCCATATACACTAAAACAAACAAAACAACAAAACTAATTAAAAAGATGCAGTCCCCATAAAAAAAGTAAACACAAAGAAATGAAAAATAAAGGTCTCATGAGTCGACTACAAGAGACTTGAAACTGAAACACCCAAAGCAAAAAATAAAAAATAATCAAATCAAAACAGATCAAAAGCGCAAAACTGAATAATTGAGCAAAGATAGAGTGACTAAACTGAACAAAATAGCAATACTGAAAAAATAATGATACTGAAGAACTGACGCTCAATAAAAGACTGAAACAATCACAGAACTGAAACAATAACACTTATTTTAACACTGACAAGACTGAGTTTTAAATAAAAAACTGATACTAAAACTAAACTGAAACAATGACACTTATTTTAACACTAACAAGACTGAAACAATGACGAAGAAAAGACAGAAACGACAAAACTGAAACAATGACACTGACACTCACAAAACTGAAAAAATGACTATGATTTTAACACTGACACAATGAATAAATGATTTTCTGTGAAACAAGAGACTGAAACAATGACGCTGATAAATAACAATGACGCTGAATAAAAATGAAGCTAAATCTGATCAATGAATGACAAAAATGATTTTCTGTGAAACAAGAGACTGAAACAATGAAGCTGATAAATAACAATGACGCTGAATTAAAATGACCCTAAATCTGATCAATGAATGACATAAATGAGAGAAAATACTGAATCTGGACAACAATGACGTTGAATAAATAACTGAATCTAAATAATGAATGACAAGAATGGAGCTGATATTGAAAACAATAAATGACGCTGATATTGAAAATAAGGAAATAATGAGGTAAATTAACTAAATAATGAAGAAAATAAGCAAAGAATCAAAGCCTATAAAGTCTTATGATAGATGAAAATAAGTAAACCCCGGTCAGGTCCAACATTGCTGCATTTGGGTAAAAATACATATTGAGAAAAAACAATAGAAACTGACAGTGTCTCCCCTAAATGCAAAACACAAATCAAACCAGACAGTGTTGTTCCTGCCTACAAACCAAACACGCAAAAAAGACACTACTCCTGCCTACAAACCCGAACACGCAGAGACACTTCTGCTAAAAAACATGACAGTGAAGCACCCACCTGCACGAAAACACATGACGAAAACCCCTAGTTGCATCCTCGAATCACTGCATCCATGTTGAAAACACACATCTAACACGCTATCAAAACAGAAATCAGTCTAAAACTTCTCGATCTGATGCACAAAATCAGTATATCGCCGGGAGCTCTTGTCAACAAGTGGTGATGAGCAAGTGATTTACCGCGGGTACTACGAAGATCCGTGAGTATAAACCCTAGCTGCGCGCGAGCACGACGGGGGCGAGCGGATGGGAACATGGAGTGAATAACGGCAAAACACGAACCTGCTACGTCGCCGGCGACGACGCTCGAAACCAGCTCGGTTGTGCGGAACAAACGAATCCCGGCCAACTCCATAGCCCATCAATTTCACTACTGATTTTGCAAAAAACGACAGCAAAATCTAAATGAGAGGCGACGAGTGAGCTAGCAATAGAGCTCAAAAGGGTGCGTGGAAATGGGCGGACAGATACGCCGCGACGCCATACCAGAACAGCTTATTATAAGCAATCAGAAAAGGAGCTCAGTTACATCTACACTCTTAGAAGAGTTTAAAGCATATGGACTAAAAAATATCCGGCTTGTTTGTGCGTGCACTCTTAGAAAAAAGGAGCTCAGTACATCTATAAAACTACATTTACAAAAAAAGAAGCCCGGTCGCAGCTACAAAATTCAACATAAAAAAAGGCAGGTTCAGAAGGTCAACTATAATCTACCCCCCTGCAATTGAGAGAGCGGTATTGAGTAGTGCTCTAGGCAAAAAGCTCAAAGGGGAAAACCTTGCAAGTGCTGTAAAATTGGTGGTCGATTTTTAGCTCAACTACATTGTTGGGGGGATCATAACCCGGTAGGCCCATGAAGAGTGAAGCATGGTCGGGTTTCAGTGATAGGCCGGAGAGCTTGTCGGTAACCCGGCCTAAGTAAGGAAGGCTCTAGAAGACCTGGAGGCAGTACGCATCACGGAGTCCAAGACTTGGAGGATACGAAAGACAAGACGAGTTAGAGTAGAACTCCAAGTAGTCTTATCATGTAAACCAGGAGACCCGGATGTCTTTATAAGCGGGCTCCTAGGTCATAGAGAGATAAGTCGAATAAGTTAAGAGAGGCTACGAGAAGCCATAGGCCGAATAAGATAGACAAAAGAGAGAGAGCTCCCGAGAGAGAGCTCCCACGTCGCCGGAGTCATCTAAACCCGGCAATCGCCATTGGCGCACCATGTAACCTATTATCATATCAGTGATTTATAGCAAGACGTAGGGATCCTCCACCGAGTGGACCCGAACTTGGGTAAAAAACATCTCCTCCCTCGTATAGCTAGACAATCTCCTGAACACCAGAGTCGACTTGCCCCTCGTCTCAAAGTTTCCACCCGGAAACATCTACCGTGACAATCCCACGACAGTTGGCGTCCACCGTGGGGCCTGCGGCCAAGTATATGCTCATCAAAGGAGAAGCTCTGTGAGGGATTGAGAACTTCATCAAGTGCAAAGTCGTCATCAATCGCATCATCGATAATTTGGGGAAAGCCGAAAACAGATTCGCTAGAGGAGCCGGGGAGCCGGCCATGGAGAAGGTGGCCTTGGATGAGCCGGAGAAAGATCAAAAAAAAAAAGAAGGAGAAGAAGAAAACACGTCAAGATCCAGATTCGTCGGCGTCGTCATTGCCATTGCCTCCCGGGTACAGAAATATAGATCGCTTATGAAGAGCCGGACAGCATGATCCGATCCATGATTGCAGGCTCCTCACGAGCAACTCAAAAGAATTGCGGTCGAGAAAATCCTTAGCTGTCGTCGACAAGTCGTAATCGATCTAGGTTCATAAGTCAACCGAAGTACTAGAAGGACGCTCATGCCAGGCTGTGCGAGTTCGTACAATATACAAGGACAGACGTGCTGGAGAAGGAAATATTTACAAACTGTGCGCTACACTGCTACTAGGTCCATCGTCCATCAGTCCATGTGAAGCTCGGCTTCCAAAGCTGTCAAAGAAAAAGAAAAAGCTAGAACTCTGAAGTTTCCAGCTAGTTTGGCTCCTTCGTTACATGGCGCAAAGAAAAAGAAAAAGAAGAGATAGAAGACCGGCCTGGGAGAAATAAGAGAGCCAGCAATGCTGCAGTCTGAATCGAACAAGGACTTAGGCAGCTGTCAAACCGGATACAACACCAATTAATGCAAAGCCATGGTTGGTCGCGTCCAGGCCAAAGAAAGGTTTTTGCTTTTTGGTTGTTGACTGTTTTGCGTTTCGTCGTAAGTCCTTTTTCTGGCCGTCCGTCTCTGTATGAAGATTCGTGCCCGATTTCTGTCCAGCTATGCGTCTGCGTTCGCTGGTGGAGTCTCGTGACGGGTTTGGATACGGGTCGGGCCCGGCCCATTTTCTTTTTTGTCTGATTTTCCCGTGTGTGGCCCGTAGAGATAACTTTAATTTTGAATTTTTTTTCCTGTGTTTTTGCTGGCCGCGTGTCTGCTCGCGAGAAGATAGAGAGAAGCGGCGGAACAGAGCTTTCTCGAGGAGCGACGGCTATGGCGGAGATCCGCGACGGCGAAAGAGGGCGGAGGCGTCGCCGGAGGCGGTTCATGTGCCTCCGTTTGTTATACCTCTTCCCCTACTGAGTATTCGTGCTATCTCGTATCCGTCCTTGTTGAATTTTTGGTCGCCGGAGTTGTTTGTTGCTGCGGGCGCGTGTAGGTTGTGTCGCCGGAGGTTGTTCAGGACTTCAGGAGCCTCCGTTTGTTATCTTTCTTTTCCTCTACTCAGTATTGTGTGCCATCTCGTATTCGTGCTTTGTCGACATTTTGGTCGCCGGAGTTGTTCGTTGGCTGCGGCGTGCAGGTTATAGAGGTCTTGTGGTTTTCTAGGGTTAGTTGAGGCCAGCAGGGCTCTTATTTGTTCTCAATCCGGGCACCTGCCCCGTCTATGTTAGTTGTTGAGCACTTTTGTGTGCAGTGGATGAGGATTTGTGCATTCGAATGTGTTGGAATCGGTCTGAATCTGCAGCGAGTTGACTCTGGATCCAGATGTTGTTTGTTCTCAATCTGGGGCAGCTACGTGCATCTACAGAGGATGAGGTTTTGTTTGATGTTTTTCTGTATTTGATGCGTCAGAATCGGCCGGAATCTGCTGTGCCCCGCTTAGTGTTGTTCATGCGTGCTTGGTTAAGTATCGGTGGTTCTGATCTCAGGTGATGGTTTTAGGTGTTTTTGTGGAGGGACTTCGTGCTTTGTATTAGCTTGAGCATCAATCCTTAGTGCTTCTATGCATTATGTGCTCATTTTGTATGTAGTTTTGGGACTGTATCGTGTCATCTGTTGGAGAGGCTGCAATTGCTCAGATATTCAAGTTGTTACTAATTCTAAGTTTCAATTCAGGAGTTTCTTTGTGTGTCAGGGGAAGATCACTGTAGCGGATATGATAGCATTTCCCCTTCTGAAGTAGCATCAGCAAAGCATGATGGTAAGTTGGTAGCCTCATACGCAACATTTTTTCTTCCATGAATATACTTTGGGAAAAACTTACTCGTTGTTTTTTTTCTTTTCAGGTAATCTCAAATACTGGGAGAGTTCCATTACTCTTGTGAACATTATTAAAAATGGGATCCGTGATGGGCAGCTGAGCTTTAGGGGCAAGAGAGTTCTGGAGGTAACTTCCATTTTATGAAATTTCTGAATGGTGCTCTGGAAGCTTCGTACTAGGTTTATGGCCCTGCTCCTGCTTCCATAGAAGCAGAATATGTGCCACTGTTTGGGTTTCTGCATGGCACTAGTGTAGGTACTTAGTTTATTTCGAGTCCTTTAGGAAAAGTTTTTGAGCTTGATGTCTATGTATCCAAAGCACCTGCTAAATTTGTTTTCTACATGCCCACGGCACTAGAAGTCATTTTTTATCATTCTTGTAACTCAGTCTTATTAGTCTCATTGTAGCTCTTATTTGTTAAGTCTTATCAGTCTCTCATTCTAGTAACTCAGTCTCACAGTTAATTCTTCAGTATTTAGTCATTTTTTCAGTCACTCATTTGCTTCTTTAATTTTCTCATTAAATTATCAGTCCTCACTCATCAGTCATTTTTTCTTCATTCTGTCAGCTATTTCAATCTCATTCTAATTTAATTCAATGTTCTTCCTTCTTTCTGTTTTCACTATATTTTACTCAGTCTTGTTTTCAATCTATCAGTGTACCATTTTAAATTGCTCAGTTTCAGTAGATCGTATTTGTGAAGTCTTTTAGTTTCAGTGATTCAGTGTCTCAGTCTAGTTTTCAGTGTTTGTTATTCAGTCTTGATTTAGTGTTTTATTCATGTTTCAGTGATTCAGTGTTTCTCAGTATTGTTTTCAGTTAAGTGATTCAGTGCCTCAGCGTTTATTTATTTTGTCAGTTACGTTTCAGTGATTAAGTGTCTCAGTCTAGTGTCCAGATGTTGTGTATTCAGTCTTGATTTATTGTTTTATTCATGTTTCGGTGATTCATTGTTTCTCAGTATTGTTTTCAGTTATTCATTGCTTCTCTCTATCTCTATTTATCTCTATCTCTCTCTCTCAGTCTTAGTCCCTATTCCCTTTCTCTCTCTCTTTTGTCTCTCTCTCTCTATATGTCATGTGTTCATTCTCTCTCTCTCTGTATATGCATATCTCTCATATTTTTCTCTTTATCGCAGTCTTTGAGTCTCTATATCTTTTCTCTCTCTCATCTCTCTCTCTCTATCAGTCATCTGTTTATTCTCTCTCTGTATCTGCATCTCTCTCTCTCTGGTACTTTCTTTTTTAGATAATAGCAACGTTTGCAGGGTTGTCTCTGTTTCCATTAGTAGCAGATTGGTACTACTCTCTCTCTCTCTCTATTCTCTAGGGTTGTCTCTGTTTTAATGTATAGAACTATTCTCTCTCTCTTTTTTGGATTTAGTTATCTCTCTCTGTTTTAGATTTAGTTATCTCTCTCTCTGTTTGTTAGATACATGATTATATTCAGTTCTCTCTCTCTTACTCTGTTATATTCATTGCTAATAACAGTCACAGATGTTGCACACAATGGACTGGTTATCAATTTTTTTCACATGGTTCTTTTTCCTGAAGCTTTAGTACATGTTTTTATTGGCTTACAGCGGATCCCACAGGAGTTTGCCTCTGTTCTGAATATATCTAAGGCGGGGAATGCGTTTCATATGGACTTGCTTGGATCAACCATGAAGTCAAATACTACACCTGCAAAGATCAAAAGATTTGCTACAGGGCTGGATGGCCGCAATTTTCCACTCAGCACAACATAGGCGATAAGTTTGTTGTGCTGATCCTCTTCCACAAAGACAATGGCGGCCGCCTGGTTGTCTAATTCGAAGCTCTGTAGACCTCAGCATGGGAGTTATTCTAGTTTGTCTCAGTATTTGAGTCTTTATTTCTATTTTATTCTCTATTATTATTGTGTCTATCTTTTGTCTCATTACTTGGCAGTTTAGTCTCTATTATCTGCCAGGTTGCTACACATGTTTTAACTGTCTTAATGCTTTTGAACCTTGTTAGTGCAAGATAAAGCATATATATGGTCGTGTTTTTCCCTTCTATTTATGTGAACTCAGCTACATTATGAATTCTGGAAGTTATATGATCGAACCAGCTTGTGATAAGTGTGTTCTACTTTTGGAATGTCTCTGTTTGTTTTTTGTTTTCTGCTACAGCTGGTTAAATCAAAGAGGCTTCTGAATTTTTACCTTTGTGAGGGAGGATTGCTGCGTCTGTAGTGGGGGATCCCTTTTCTTCTCTATTGTTCTAGATTCGGGGGCGAAGCTCAGCTGTTCCTGAATGTTTTTGGTGAAAATGATTGGAAGATCAGATAGAGGATTGGGGAAGTTCTCTATAAGTGCTGTCAGTTTTATTCAGAGAACAAACCTGGATCCCTGAAGATGGAAGAGTGTCGAGGTCAGTTCCTTAGCCATCTGGGTTTTTGATTATCTCCATCTTCTCGTTTGTTTGTGTATTTTCTTTCTTACATATCAGAAATGGAAGGAGCTCTAGATCTTCCTTTTTGCTGTTCTTGGGGTCTGGGGTGGAGGTTCCGTGGCCTCTGTGTCTAGTTTTTTTTTCTGTTATCGGGCCGTGGACGTCGTGTTAAGTTTAAGTAGGGCTGGTGGTGTAGGCAGGATGTTGTTGGATTCAGGCCCAGAACCGGTTGAGGTGAGAGCTGTCGCGGGCCTTTTTCGTTTCAGTGTTTTTTCCGCGCGCTGGGCAGCTGGGTTGGGAGACGTACGCATGGACAGAAAATTCGACTGACGACGAAATCAAAATCAGTCGACTGACCATTAGACACTCCCCAAAGAAAAAATTAGATGGGACCCGTGTTTCGTCACGTCAATAGGCAAGAGCAAGCTACCGCACGGATCGTCATTTGCAGTAATAGATCGTCGTTGCATAATGTATAAAAGCCGGCCATGAAAGAAATCTAGCCAGAAAAAGAGCCGTACAAGGAAGAACAAATTTTCACGCTGTCCATACAGGAAAGGAAAAGGGAATAGAGTGCTGCATGCTTCGAGGGCCAAATCAATTCATATGTGATTCGGTTTCTAAAGCCAAGAAAGAAAAGAATACGACGACCCGGCCGTACGCCGGTTTCCAGAAGCAACGAGAGAATTGACCCGGCTGTGGCCGGCTTTGAGCGAGTTATAAGGAAAAGAAAAGGAAGGAAAGAAAAGCCCAAATTCCAAAACATCAAAAGCAAGCAGTGGCACATATGTTCGCATGCAGTTAAGGAGATAGGAGAAGGTCGTCTGTTCACGTGGATGGAACCATGGCAGTCCGGTTTCTAAAATAGAGAATAAAAGAAATGCACAAAAGGAAAAGTATACACCGCCGGCCGGGTTACCGCCAGGCTGAGAGATTGTACGGGTCTGAGGCAATTCCAATCCAAAGAAAAAATAGGACGGGACTAATTGGCAGCATGCTGGTTAGCTTATGTGTACGCAAAGAGAAATGCCCCTTTTGCATGCATGCACAAACAGACAAACAAGCTGATGTCATCCCGCATTAAATGCGAAAATCCAAAATTTAAAAAGTTTCGTAGAACAAACCGTTTATCCGATTGAGAATCCGTTTTCACCGTTAGACTAGTCACGACGAGATCTTCAAAACTAGATCCCATGTTGATATGTTCCGACAACTTTTTTTTTTCGCCCAGAAGTTACCACCCTGTAACATATAAGTTATCCAGTCTTGCATACGTAAGTTACTCACCATATTAGCGATTAGTTTTTGGGTCGAAATAGAACCATTTTTCTTGTTCTTTTAGATCTTTACGAGCTTTTAAGTTACCACATTATTTTGAGATGGTAGATTTTTTATGCATGCATAAGTATTAGGACGATAAATGTCAATTTCATAGTGAAACTACATATAAAAAGATGAACATTGTGTTTGTAACTATTATTTAGAGGACATGGTAATTATATCAATTTCGGGTAACTATAACAATATTGTGGTGGATAACTACACATGAAAACGCATGAGATAACTTTATCAGTACTGAGTTATAACTATTATCGAGAGTAGGGTAAATATAACGATTTTACGGTGGATAACTACACATAAAAACACATGGGTAACTTTATTACTAATGGGGGTAACTTTATCAGTATTTGGGTGATAAGTATTGCCGAGAGAGTATGATAACTACATGTGTAACTTTATTCATATCGGGGGTAACTTTATCAGTATTAGGCGGGTAACTCCATCAGTACTGGGTGGGTAATGTTATCAGTACTAGATTGGTAACTTTATCAGTAATAGGTGGGTAATTATTACCAATAGAGTATTTTTTATGGTGTAATTGTTATTATGAAAATAGAGAATTATCATTCTAATACTTATGAAGTTGAACGAGTGTTTTAGTGTATAGTTATCAACTTATGCATGATACATTTACCATCCTAACGTGATATTCACTTATGAATAACTAGGTGTGGTGACTTCAAAAATAAAAAAATAAAAAAGAACAATAAAAATGGTTATATTTTAACCCGAAAACTAATCGTTAATATGGTCGGTAACTTACATAGTACAACCTGGGTAACTTATATGCTATGAGGTGGGTAACTTTTGGGTCCGAAAAAAAAGTTGTCGGAATATGTCAATATGGGATCTAGTTTTGAAGATCTCGTCGCGACTAACTCAGCGGTGAAAACGGATTCTAAATCGGATAAACGGTTTGGCCTACAAATCATTTTGAATTTTCGAATTTGCATTTACTGCGGGATGACATCAGCAATTTTGATATTTAGTGCATGCATGCAAAAGAAGCTCATTTCTTTCTCACCCGCGTGCGTACGGTTATGCCAAATATAAGGTGCCTGCTAATTAGATTTCCCGAAAAAATATGCTGTAGCAATAGTTCAAGTTCCGAGCGAAAATTACAGCGACCGGCACTTGAGTGCTCCTCACGTGTGCCGTTGCTTGTTGGAAAAAAGAGAAGAGAAATAAAGAAGTACGTGGTCAGTTCGACCCGGCCGCTGCCAGACGGGCTCAGACGACCTCGCAAGGATAGATGACCCGGTCATGTACCGGCTTCAGATAACTATTGGGGACTGGGCCATGAGCCGGCCCCGCGGCAACGCGATCATCTTAAATATTGCTATGGCCGCCCAGGACAGCCCGCGCATTTGCACAACATCATCAATAACGCCAAGAGTGCTACGCAATTTCGGTTAGCGATACCCAGGAGCGATTTGCAACAAAAATTAGCTCAGCCCAGGAGTGCTACGCAACTTCGGTTAGCGATGCCCAGGAGTGCTTTGCGATGAAAAAAAGTGTTGGCCAAGAGTGTTACGCAACTTCGGTTAGCGATGCCCAGGAGTGCTTCACAGCCAAATATTAGCTTCGCCCAAGAGTGTTACGCAATTTCGGTTAGCGTGCCCAAGAGTGCTTCGCAATATGGCAAATTTAAGGTCTTGGGGGCTGATCGCTTGAATAGCGCAGTTACAAACTCAAGACCCGGCAAAAAAGCCACATTGGTCATGGGGGCTGATTACTTAAAAGAAAGGTACAGCTACAATCTCATGATCCGGCAAGTATCAGAGCCACTGTATTCTTGGTTTCCTAACTTAAGCTCGATGTGACTCGCGCTTATATGGCCTGATTCACCTGTAAATTCAATCAGCCTGATGCCCATTGGGACTTGTCTGACCCTGTTTTTATCAGAGAAGAGGAGACAACCGGACGCGGCCGGAATCTTACGGTGAAGGCGTCGGCGATTCTGGATCGCAGAGAAGGGGAATCGCGGGGTGAGAGAGAGAGAGGTCGCGAGCGGGTGGGAGGAGGGGGAACTGCACGGTTATTTTGCAGAAAAGCATATGAAGTTTTAGGTATTTGCGAATAGGTCCTACGCAGCGTTAAAATATGTACTGCGGGGCACGATGTCGATCTGCGAGGCGTTTTTATGCAAAACAGCCACGGTGACCGGTGGGAACCGGCACGACCGGCCGGCGACCGGGCAACGTGTCGCGATTTCATTGGCAGAAACTCGCCAGCTACAGTAGCCGGGGTTTGGAGGTCGACACGGACGCATCTAGGCCGTCCGTCGAGGCGATCGGACGGCCATCATTCAACGCGCGACGTGGCCGCAGGACTGGGAGCGAATCCGTCTTACTTTTATATATATAGTACCTATACCTAGGGCGGAAATAGATAATGAACATGAGGTAACAATTCCACGTTAATCCGAATCAATCCATATACTCCCATCTTTAATAAGATTCCCGCTCTTGTGAAACGGAGTAAACGGAGTGAGTATATTTGAACAAGATCTATACAAACCAAAAGTGACGGCACCGCTGCACTAGTTGAGTAGTTGTCGTAGTAATGCCGAAGGTCGCGCGGAGTTAGGCGCTCGGTGCGCTCCTTCCTCTCAAACTGCCGCGAGCTGCATGCTCGATGCTCTAGTAGAGGATGCTCACTAGCTGGTCGACGTTCACCGCTTCGGCCCACTAGGTGGCCGAACGACGCCGCTTCTTCGAGCGAACGGCGGAGCGAAAGGACTTCTGCCGGATACGCTCCATCGGTTTGTCAGCGTTGGTGCTTGCGGCGAGCTCCCGTCGGAAGAGTTGGAGTACTCCAAAGCCGGCAGCAACGGCCCCGTGTCGACGCTAAAAACGTCAGGAGGAGGCACACCACCGAATCCGTGCTCCATTTCGTGATGGAGATGCGGCTAATTCCTTGCAGGAGTGGACTAACCCTAGAGCAGAGGAGATTAATATTGCGGAGTGGATCAGAGCTCACCCTAAACGGCCAGAGTACTCTTGATATATTTGATATATTGGCAGGGGATGCATATCTGGGCCGGGCCGATTTGTGGTGCTTGTTTAGGTTATAAGATATTAAAAATCGCATTGGCCCTGATTTAAAACGGCGAAAATGTATATCGCGTTTACCGTCTCCGAAAAACCAGTTTCCGTTCTGAAAGTGGTGACGCAGATATTCTCTTTTAAGTGTCGAATTTGCGACAACACCTCTGGAACGGTAAAACTGGTGGTTTCATCATTTTCGTCCAAAAGATCAAATCTTCTAAGCAATTAAAAGATGCAATAATTCAGTTTTACATAAAATTAGCTTGATCGCCACGGCCCTACACCTTCATATACCAATGTTAAAGCAAACAAAGCAAGCTCAGTTTCCCTCCCCAGCCCGCCATGATATTTTTTTATTTTTCTAAGCAATTAAAAGATGTAACTGAGCTCCTTTTCTGCTTGCTTATAATAAACACCAAATCTGTGAAGTAAAAACACACAAATCTATGAAGGAATCGAACCAGATATCAACAACTAAGGTGGCGGGGCCGTACGAACAGACAAATTGAACGCATACCAAAACATACACATCCTCGTGGTGCCGAATCAGGGGATCAGCGGGTCACATCCTAGCTCGAACACGAACACACAAATCACCGCTCGATCTATGAATCGCAACATGATAACTCAGCGGTCTGCGCATGCTCGATTGGACTTCCATTCGAGAAAAGGGAAAGGGTAGGGGCTGCTGCGTACGGGAAAATTCACCCCTACCTGCGGAGCTTCAGCTCGATTGGACTTCGCCGCTCGCCGGGGAGGACAAGCTCGCTGCTCGCCGCTGATTCTGCAAAAAACGACAGCAAAATCGAAATGAGAGGCGACGAGCGAGCTAGCAACAGAGCTCAAAAGGGGCGCGGAAATAGGCGGACAGATACGACGAGGTGCCATACCGGAACAGCTTCCCCGCCCACCGCCCCGCTTGCCGCCGCACCGGGACCGCTCCCCCAGTTCCGCCGCCAACCGAGCCGCCAAACCCCGTCGCCTCTCCCTCGGATCTGTGTGTTGCCAACCACCGAAAGCCGAGGAATGAAAAGAGACAGAGCTATCCTACCGCTGGGCACAGATTTCAAAACACAGGTAAAAACCGGTCGGCATGAACGAAAACTAAACCGGAATCAAGAAAACCGCAAAAAACCGAACGGGAGAGAAGCGTGTAGCCGCGTTCCATGATTCGTGCGCGCAAAAGCACTGGACGGTGACAGATCTGTCTGAGCTGATGGATAGAAAAGGTGAAAAAATTGCGAAAGGATGAGAATAGATTCACATCATACACGTCACATCTCACAACAACCGTGAACATGGCACGATCACTGCGACAAATTCGAAATAAATATTAAAATCTTGACTACTCTGTCCCATAGGTTGCTTCGCTCGAATAATCACTTTGATTACGTGGGCAGCTAACGCCTCATTAGTGCTCTCTCTCGACATTAATTTCTCTTGACGTGTTCCCGCAAGAAAAAGGCGAATTTGCGAGGCGATAGACAGACTCCGGCGAAGAATCCTCCACAAAAACACTGTTCTTTCACGGATTCTTCCAGCTGAGGATCCAAGGGAAGAAGAGAATCTCATCCCGGGCAGCGCGCGAGTGTGATGCGCGCGGCCTCGCCGGCGGCGCGGCGGCGATGGATTTCCCGTGGCTGGACCTGCCCTTCACCTTCCTCACGCTGCTCCTGGCCACCCGCCTCGCCTACGACTACTACGGCGTCGTCGCCGCCACCTTCACCGGCAGCTTCTCCCTCCAAATCTTCCTCTTCTACTGCTTCGCGCGCTGGTACAACCAGACCATGCCCCCCCGCGCCGACCTGCTGCCGTCCACGTCGCGGCAGCACGACGACGACGGCGGCGGCGCCCCGCCCGTCCTGACGCCGCTGCTGGACACGACGCCCGGGGCTGGCGCCGCCGCGGCCGCGGGGACCTTGCTGGCCAACCGCTGCCTGGCCTTCGTCTTCATGGTGTTCGTCCCCCTCATCATCGTCGTCTTCGAGCGCAGCCAGGCGGACGTCGTCGCCTACGGGCTCTGCCTCGTCAACATCGTCGTCATGGTCGTCTGGCTCTCGCCGGACTCGGCGGGCTCCGTGTCGGCTGCCAAGTCGTTCCTGAGGCTCAGCGACGACGAGGACGACGAAAGCGGCGGCAGCGGCAGCGGCGGCGCCGAGGACAAGTGCTGCGTCTGCCTCGCCGGCATGCGGGAGGAGCAGCTCCTTCGGGACCTGCCTCGGTGTGGGCACCGGTTCCACGACAAGTGCATCGGCAAGTGGCTCAAGGCCGGGCACCCGACGTGCCCCGTGTGCCGGGCGCTGGCGGCGCCACCGCCGGCCGGATACGCTGACTCGCTCGATGACTCCATTAGCCCTGTCTAGCTCTCTGTTTCAGTCCTGCGTCCGATCTAGTAAATCATTCCTAGAGAAGATCAGGCGCTTGCAATGGTGAAGTGTTGGGTAGTAGATTCTTGATGATGTGTATTGAAGTTTGCTGAACGAATTGTTTGTGTCGACTGGAAATGTTCAGTTATAGCCTGTAAAAAACTCCTCTTGCTCTGAATATTTGATAACCAAATCTTTCTATTTTTGCGCAAGTGTGCAGTGATTGTACATTCTGTTCATACAAGAGTATCGGACAAACAAAATCATAGTATACACCAAAATCCTCTATCTCTCAGAATCTGGACTGACCTCATTTCAGTCTTGCCTGAATGTTGGTTTGACAATGAAAAACCAAAAAAACTGAAATGGACTTGAAAATAAAAAGGGTATATATTACACAAAAGCAAAACTATTTGGGTTGGAGTACCTACAGAACCCAATTTTCGATACTGTAACAAAAACACCTACTGTTAAATCTAGTTGTAAGTTGTAACACATACACCCCTAATCTACACAGTCTGCCTGACTCGCTATAGTTGTAAGTTGCTCAATTTTTCCATGTTACTCATTATGGTTAATTTTGAACATTATTACGATTTTTGCAAGGCCGACTGACTCGATGAATGACTCCATTAGCCCAGTTTACCTCTGTTTCAGACTTACAGTCCTGCATCCAGTCTACTCCTAGAGAAGATGAAGATTAGACACTGGCAATGGCGAAGTGGTTGGTTAGTTACTTGATGATGGCAAGTTTTCTGAACATTGTGTAGACTGGACATGTTCTGTAAGAAAAAACACCTCTTGTTCTGAATATTTGATAACAAAGTCATTTTTGTCTTGCAAAAATGTGCAATCATTGTACATTCTATTTAAACAAGAGTATCTAAGAAATATAATCATACTATCTACTAAAATCCTTAATCTCCCAAAATCGTGGACTAAGCCTCTGAGCAGCCTTGCCTGAATGTTGGTTTGATGATAGAAAAAACTCAACTGGACATGGAAAATAAAATAGAGAAGATTGCACAAAATTACAATTATTGAGGACGATCGGAGTACCGAAAAAACCCAACCTTCAAGTCTTGGTCACAAAAACACCTACGATTGCGTCTAGTTGTAAGTTGTAACACATACCCCTAAACTACACATTTTCTAATGATTTGTTGATGTGAATATGGAGTTTTCCGGTTTTCAAATTGGACGACATTGAATATGTAGTACTAATTCGAATATACGGTATGATTCGAACCTCCATTCCAACGAATAAGGCACACAAGTTTCCCAAGATTTTTCTTTGACCAAAAATTAATCCACATACATAAGGACTATTTGATAAAAAAATTGGTATCACTAGAAGGTGTTTTTCAATACGAATCTAACAATATTAATTATGTAGCAAATAATCGAGATATTGTTGCTGGATTCTTTTGGTAAAAGTTTATCTCAAAATTCGCGTGCGGCCTTACTCAAATAAATGGAGGGAAAAGTCAAATACGAAACTACTGTGGGCACGCTGACCAAAGTTCATGTTTACTTTGCCGTGCCATCCACGTGGCAACTCTTAGCACGTAGAGAAGATAAGGTTCAGAAAGTATCAACCTGATCTCATCTAAGTACTGTAGGATCGATCTCCTAACAAACCGGAAGCTGTTACGGATCAATGATAGCCATGATCACGCCGTTGATCGAATATCCAGATCTTCTAAAATCCTTGCGTCGAGCTATTGATCGACCACGCCATCCATGGCTCGCCACCAGACCACCTGCCCCTGGGGCGTCGAGCTGTTCGAGGCCATCGCCATCTTCGTCGCCGGGATCTGCATAGGCGCGCTGGCCGTAGCGGGCTACCGGAGGAACCCCAGCGTCACCGTCATCCTCCTGGGCGGTGTCCCCACCGTCATCTTCTTCACGATCGCCGCGGGCGTGTGCACCGTCGCCCTTCGCAAGAGGAGGGCCTCGCGTGATCAGGGCGCCGGCCGTTGCGACGACGTGGAGGATCAGAGAGGCCTGAACAACAATGCCGCCGGCCGTCAGCGCGAGGGCGCCGTCTTCGGCCTGCCGGCGAGCGCTATAGCAGAGCTCCACGCCATGAGCGGCGGGGGACGGATGCGCTCAGCGAAGGACGTTGGCCCGGACGTGGAGGAATGCGCCGTGTGCCTCGGCGAGGTGGGGAGTGGCGAGGACACGAGGCGGCTGCCGGCGTGCGGGCACGCGTTCCACAAGCAATGCGTCGCGCAGTGGCTGGTCGTCCACTCGACGTGCCCGATATGCCGGCGCATCGTCTACCACGAGTACCGTCCATGTGCCTAAACGCCTGACCTAACGCTTTGCTTTTTTTTTCTTTGTTTGGATAATCGCTGCAGCACTTTGTGTGCATGTGGTTTTCGTTAAGATTGTAAATTCATACGAGAATTAAGCAGAATCGGAGATTTGCCCAGAGTCCGCCCTTTGAATCAAGTAGACCAGTTCACCAGACCGACCTTCTCCGGCGTTTTCGACTATTCGTTTCTTCTTACTAAGATAACTGTATGGAAGTGATTACTAAGCTCGGTGTCTAGGACGATTGATTAGTAAGCATGTTTTCAAGATGCAGTATGCAAATTACAGGAAGCTTGGTGTCTAGAACAGTTGTGAACAGATGAAACTAACAGAAAAGCTTGGCAAACCATACTTTTATGTCTGAACAAACCAATTCGGATTTACAAACCACAATTGTATAGAAATTTCACGAATGGGAAATTCGGATCAGCAATTTTGGATACAAAGATTTGGTGTCTAGAGCGGTCATTATGCCTGAGATAAAACCTGACCACGTAAACTCCAAGATGGCCTGCCAGCTTGTCGCCATCGATGAGCTCTTGCAGTACAAGCTCCCGCATGCCGGCGTAGTTGGAATAAGCACGATAGCCCACAGAGACCCAGCCATGCGCTAGCCTAACAAAAACACTGCAAATCGCACCTCCAAAAGGATATCGTGATCGGCGCAGTGATTCGGCCGCCGGCTGGCATGCCGCTAAAACTCGTGTTCATCGTCGCTGCTCCGGTCGGCCTAACGAGCGCCATACTGTACCTCGCCGGTGTCCCCTGGAAAATCAACATCCGCATCGCCACCGTCCTTGCCGCCTTCCTCTTCGTCGCCGGGCTGTTCGAGCGAGCGCGCGCCCGCGCCAGGTCGCGACGCCTGCAGCTTGAGCAAGAACCGGCCGAGAGTGATCAGTCCATGGCCACGCTACCACGCGAACCGGCAGTCGGGCTAGGCCGGGAAGCGGTCGCCGGCCTGCCTGTCTACAGGTACGACAAGACGGTGCGCGGCGGCGGAGAGGGCGATCAGTGCGCCGTGTGCCTCGCCGATATTAGGCCGACGGAGGTGGTGAAGCAGCTGCCGGCGTGCACGCACCTGTTCCACGAAGGGTGCATCGACGTGTGGCTGTGGTCGCACAGGACGTGTCCGGTATGCCGGTCTCCGGTTGAGGCATCCGCCGTGCCGGCCGTGGAAGTGGCCGCGCGTGCTCTGCAATTGGTGTAATCTTCCTGGCATTGGCTACAAATCTTTTCAGTATTTTTTGTGTCTGTTATCTCTCGAAGTTTTTGCACTCCTCGGTAATTGTTTTTAGATAAAAGGCGCCAAAACCTTAAATTAATAAGGCCACAAGTCACAAGGCCAAAGTAAAGATACATAAGACCAGGGCAAAGATCTCAATCACGCAGCGGTTTCCTTCTCCATTGAAGAGAGCCAAACCGCATGTGCGGCCTTCCTTCCGAGCGTTCTCTCCGGTGCTCTCCTCCCCTGACGGTCTCCGGGTCGTTGGTGGGAGGGGGTCGCCGGACCCCACACGCGTGGTGTCTATAGCAGTAGTTTAGGCTAGCTTGCTTTTGTGTTTCGACCGGCCTTGACCTGTGCTCTCGCGGAGGTGATGGCGGTGGTGAATAAAATTCCTTCAGATCCTTCCTCAACGCGGAGTTCTTCAGTCGCGTCGCTGGTGGATCTGGGAGATGTGTTAATTAGTCAAGCGAGATCGACGCGGCGGCGGCGTCGATTTTGTGGTGGCCTTATGTGCTTCCATCCCGCGGTCGCGAGGACGTTTGCTCCAACGTCATCGTGAGGATTGGATACCTTAAGTTATGTAGGATGTAGCAGGATCGCCAGTGTTGGCGCTGTCAAGCGCGGTGGTGGTGATCTGATCTGTATGATAGAGAGGGTTTGGCACAAGAAATACGGTTGCAGGTTGATGGCTTCGGGTCAACTCTTCGACAATGTCAAGTGAAGACGGCAGAGCCATGTGCCGACGAACGCGGGGAAGATCCCCGACCGACGAGCCACACAGTTTTAGGTCGTGTAGCGACCTTCTTCATTGGCTCACAACGCAGTTTTGCCTGCTATTGCGTTTCTTCGGTCTTGGGCAAGTTGGTGTCTCTCCTATTTCCGGCGAAGCTTTGGCGAGATCGCGTACGGTGGTGCAGACGGTTGTTTTGCTTTTAGGTCCCCCAAGGGTCTTTATGATATTTTTGTGTGGGGTCCTTTTTGCAAAGTGTTGATCAAGTTAGCTTCTGGTTGTTTCTAGCTTGTGACTACGTGTGGGTTTGTACTCCTGTTTAATGAATGAAACGTGGTTACCTGAAAAGAAAGACCGAGGCAACGCCCAAATAGGTAGAAACACTGGAGCAACTAGGATCACCCGTCAACTGCAACGAAAGCGGCGCCTAGTCTCGACCAAGATGACCACCAACTCCACTAGGGGATGACGATTTTTTGTATACAACCCACACAACTTGTCCGCAAGATTTCTTAGCCTTGGCTTGTCGACCACCTTGGCACTTAGGGATCAGAATTGCAAGAACATGGAACATTTTAAAATAAGGTCAATCAGACGCTTAATGAGTTTCCTCTCAATATCAAGTTCATTACGTATGCTCCACAATATCAATGTGACAACACCAACTCTGATTTACGAACATGCTCCACACCACCCTACGGTGTTGACCCGAGAGAGACAAAAGAATCGCGAAAACACGTCGGGCACCAAGCGCACCCAAGCGTCGAACGTAGCACACTCCATGCAAACTTGGCAAGCGAGCAACCAAAGAACATGTGGGTGGCGTCTTCCACGACCCCACACAATGCGCAAGTGCCATAAGATGGACCGTGACGGGTGGCAAGATGCATACCCGATGGCAGACGGTCAAGAATCAGCCGTAAAGAAAAGATCTTGATTTTAAGGGGAAGTTGGCCCTCCAAACATCCGCAAAATGTGCCACGGTTGTCCCTTGCACTAACTACCTATACATGGACGAAACGGAGTAGACCCTCGACTCCTCTAACGACCACGACACCACATCCAGCCCATCCGACATGACTAACTGACGGAACACCTGATCCTATTTTACGCATTCTGCCGCCGCCGGCTGGTTCAAAGTACGCCTGAGATGCAGCGGGGTGTGCAGCACCTCCACCCGCCTGCTGATTTTCACAAATGGCAAAGATACGCGGGAAGCGATCCTTCAAGGGCATCCCAGCCCAACTATCTAACAAGAAAAACGCCTGGTGTGTGTTTCGAATGGAGTGTTTAGCCCCAATTTTAAACAAGTGTTTGATCTTGTTAAGACTTCTCCAAAAAGACGACCCCACCCCTGTAGGGGACGCAAAGATATCTTTCTTGGAAGATATTTGGCCCTAATCAATTGGGCCCAGATAGAGGTAGGTTTTTCATTAGTTGATTCAAACTCCATGTTCGTTGACGTTACTCGGTGTTCGACTCGAAAACCAGTGCCATACGTACGGACTCGGCGTCTACAGCCACGCGGCAGAACCGGACACGGACATACGAAAGCTGAATCCGAATTCGAGTTTGAAAGCAGGTCCTTGGATGACTTGGGGAGCCATATATATTGCGGTTCTCCGGGCGCCTCCCAGCAGAAGGTGAAGCCCTCGCTCTACATCCATCTCATCTCCTAGGGCAGCCAACCCCCTGCGTCACATCGATCGTAGTATCGTACTCGGAGAAGAAGAAGGCGGCGCCTCCGCACTGAAAGCTCCCGTCGCCGTCTAGCAGCATGGACGGCGCCGTTCGCTCGGTGTGGGCCAGCAACTTCGTCGCCGAATCGGAGGTCCTCATGCAGATCGCGCCGCGCGCCAAGCACGTCGCGCTGAACGTCCAGTACCCCGGCTGCGTCGTCGTCCCCAGCGACGGCCGGCACCACCACGCCCTCACCGCCAAGGAGCGGTACGACGCCATCCGTGCAAACGTGGACCTGCTGAAGCCGCTCCAGGTGGGCATCGCCGTCCGCACCATTGACGGTGAACGCTTCGCGTGGGAGTTCAACCTTCGCGAGTTCGACATCGCCTCCGGCGAGGACAAGAGCGACCCCGAGTCCATCGCCTACCTCGCCGGCGCCTGCGGCGTGGACTTCGATCGGCTTCCCCGGGACGGCATCGACGGGTTCAGGCTCCGGTGGCTGCTGCGCGACTCCGGCCTGGTCGGAGGCAGAGCCCGGCCGTCGTGGGCGACGTTCGCAGGCGCCTACCATGTCGCTTACTTCGTGAGCATGATGTCCGGCGAGAGGCTCCCGGACAGCGTCGACGACTTCATGATGGCGGTGCGTGAGCTTCTCGGGCCGCCGTTGTACGACGTGAAGCGGCTGGCGACGGCGCACGACAGGAGTTGCGTAGGCGGCTTGAGCCATGTCGTGAAGAAGCTCGCCGTCGTGCCGCCCGGTGAAGAGATGTCGAAGTCGAAGCCCGCCGGCACGGGTAGCATGCTGGCGCTTCTGGCCTTCGAGACATTGAAGCAGAAGCTGGGCGTCAACACGGAGAGGTACCGCCACAATCTGTGTGGGCTTCAGGGTTATTTAACCACAGAGAAATTGAGCAGCCAGATCAGGTTGCGGCCTAGCAAAGTACAATCTGCACGTACGCTAGCAAAATTTATTTCTTGAACTACAATTTATCTCTGGCGCCAAAAAGTTGCTCAGTTGATGGTTTAGAACAAGTTGCTGAGTTGATGGTGTAGAACTTGAATAGGATTCTGTAGCGTTCCGCTGTTTCGGTTCAGTTGGCTGTACTTTCTAGTTTTGAGATGATGTTGGTGGTCTGGGTTTGCAATTGCATACCCTGGGGCCAAAAAAAAAAAGTTGCTGAGCTGATGGTGTTGAAGTTGAATAGGATTCTGTGCGAGAGTGTTCTGCTTTTTTGGTTTTGTTGGCCGTACCCTGTAGTTTACAAATGTTGTTGGTGGTCTGGGTTCGCATACCCTGTTGCGGCGAAGACAAACCTGAGGCGAAGGCTGAGGCCTGCGATGTTAAGATTCATAGACATTGTATTATCAATTTTCACGATAATGGAAATTCTTTGGCTCCTACTTTCGAAAAAAGTGCCCGTACGTAACTAACTATTTGCATCAATTGGAAATATAGAAAGCCCAAGGCACTGATTCTTTGTTTGAGCTGAACATATATAGGAGTTACTTTACTGTAATTTTAAAAATGTGACTGTGCCAAATTTTATAAAGATGAATACAGACAAAGAGAATATTACATTTACAAATAAAGTGCAGTTTAACATTGCATGGTTAAAAAAGATATCACTGAAGATCGAGCATCATAATAGTAAATTAACCAAATATGACATGACAGAAAACATTTTTGTTTAAAAACCAACCATAAAGCAACACAAGTTTTCTGCATTGTTGTAGACATGCATCTCGCAACGAAAGAAATTATGCATCCATACGGAAGCTAAAATCTTAATCAGCTTATATATATATTAGTTTCAAGAAAAAAAAAACGTCACTGGAGGATCAATCCAAGATCCAATAAGAACGGGCAACCCTGTATGTATGTATGTCTAATGCAAGGTAACTTGGCACCGCATAGAAGATGCCGCATCTAAGTTTCATCTAGCTCGCCGTCAACAGAAACTCCTTCAAATTTATCACGGTGATCCTATTGTGTGAATAAAGACAAGGGCAGCAAACATAAATGCCATGTTCCTTCCACCTAAACACAAGAGTGAACCAATGTAGATCCAAGAGTACATCTTCTTTGCCTGCAAGGTGAATGACATGATGCCTTGCATCTGACTTAGTTCTGGTGACTGAGACGCATCTGATCAAACCTTATGCCACTATCATGTAAAAACTGAGTCACCCTGGGCAGCAACTCACTTGTCTCCGAGCATATGATCTCAATAATCTCGAGCTGCTCACATGTGAACGATCTGTCTTCTAGCTCGGCAGTGATGGCAACCCAATTCCCCTAGCAAGAAAAAACATAGGTCTTATATCTATGGTACATGCACGAACATTAAGTCAAGGAACCAGACTGGCAAAGATCATGTACCCGGGCTAGTTTAAGAGTTAGCTTCTTCAGACTGGGTGACTTCTGAAGGAAGACTATCAGTCCATAGAAGTCTGCATGGACACACCAAGCATTAAGAGTCAGGTTTGTAAGATTGGTGAATGTAGGACACCGTTGGAAATTATTTTCCATCGTAAGCTGCAAATGATTCAAAGGATTAATACACACAATCGAGCCCATGCCATATTCTTTCTAATTCAGCCAAAGTTGCCAAAATATAAGGATGGAGCTAACAATGCATAACTACAGTGTCTGATTGAGTGCACAGGGAAAAGCTAGAGCTATATCTTCAGAGCACATTGGATATGAATAAATGGCAGTACAAACATAAATCACGTAAACCAAATATACCACATATTAATATTAAGCTGTGATATACTTATTTGTCCCAAAGAGACACTCATTAATATGAAAAATATGTTATTAAATCGCTATAATTGCTTCCCCTGATGTTAACCCAGTTATTGATTATGAAATCGATCCTCCAACTAAGATAGTTTGGTCAACAGTTTGACGAATCTCCGAAATGGGCATATGAAATGGAATATATCGAGTGGAGACACAAACATCATTTGTCATCCTATGTGCACTAATGGTATGTAATGACTCATCTGGTATAAGTGTGAAGGGTCATGGTCGGAAAAAAGGTGCTTAGGTTGCAACCTTTGTAAGGACAGATGTCTGAAGATGATGTATTATAAAGAGGCATCACAGATAGTGATATCAAATGAAGAAGCATATACCTTGTTAGCCCCATAACAGAAGTCCAAACTTGTAACATCAGAGAGGCTCACGAGAAGCTGCCTGATAGCATGAGCATCATATGCTTTGATATTTACACAAAGCAAGACTGATGCAGTCTCTAGAGATGCCATGTTCACTAGTATGGGTATCCTGCCCTCCCAAAGATCCGCCTTAATGGACAGAGAAATGCGACTTGGAGCCGAAATAGAAGCATTGTCAACGAACAAAACTTCTTCAGAGAGAATCAACACCTTCAGTCTATTGGAGAAAATCTCAAGATCGCTGATAAAGCAGTCATATAGGAACAAATATTCCAATGCCGGGCAGCTCGTTTGGAGCTGATGAAAGAAACCTGAGTATAAGTTAGCACCGGAAATATGCAGCCTTTTCAAGTAGATTGAACTGAATACCGCGGTATCGAGTTCCAATGGTTCGCCGAAATTGACAACTTTTACAACCCGTGCGTTATGCTCTATTGCATGGGAGATCCACAGGTTTGCGTCTTCGTAGCCATCGTCCTCGAAACAGGCTTTCGCCCCGCATTATAAATAAAGCAACAACCAGCATAAAACCAACAGATACAAACGCCACACCACACATGCTGGGGCAGCAGCAAACACAAACCCAAAGAAAGTAAAAGAAGAAGAAATAAAATGGAGACATAGGCGGATCGACTAAACAACGACAACCCACATCCGCTGCACACTCCTAAGAAGTACCACCACGCTCCTCGCCCAGATCATCGAGTACCAAGCAGCACCTTAAAGAAGGAACGCGCCTGCTACTGCCCGGACCAGAGCACTGGCCCTAGGGTTTCCCCCGGCACAAAGGGAAGCGGACGAAGAGGTAGCCCCGACGCCCTTCAGGAAGGAATGATGCCACCCACAGGCGGCACCTCGTCGGTGTCAGCCACGCCGACAAGGATTTCTCCCGGATAGACCGTGTCTACAATCCCGGATCATCTGTAGCAAAGGATCCCGCAAGGATGAACCTCGTCACCACCAGACTCACCACCCACCAGCAAGCGCCACCACGGATGCGAAGCCACCATTATCGTCTCACCGAAGCTACCGTCACGAGGCCAGCAAAACAGAAGCAGAGAATAGGTTGTACCAAGGTCAGCAGTACCGCAGCCGTGCGGGAGAGAACTACCTCCACCGCCAGAGGCGGTAGTCGACCGGACGCGACTGCGCAGCATACCAGTCCCCGTTAGGTCCGGCCGGGCCTATCAGGCCCGTAAAGCCCCCTCGGGGGCACACCAGTCCTAAAGGGTCCGGCCGAGCCTGACCGCCTGTCAGACCCGTGAAGCCCGCCGTCCCGCTGCAACAAGCCGGCCATGGTCGCCGCTGCCTCTGAACCCCCTACCTCGCAAACTGCTGCCGAATGCGCCATAGATCGAGCCGGCCCGTTCCTACCCAGATGGGGCCCGTAGGGCTCCGATCTGGGCTTCAGGAACCGCCAGGCCGAGCTGCCCGCGCGCTGCTGCTCGCCTCCCTGCGCCGCCCCGCAAAGCCGCAAGCACCGCCGCCGCCATGCTTCCTCCCGGCCGGAGCCGGACCGCCGCCGTCCGAGATGCACCGAAGCCAAGCCAGAGGATCCCCGCCTCCTCCAGACATGGCGTGGGGAAGGAAAAGCCACCACCGCCAGCGCCAACCGGGACGCGCCCACCGCTGCCGACGGCGGCGACGAGGAGAAGGGACGGGGAGGGGTCGAGGGACGAGGCGCAGGGACGCGCGCCGCCGCCACGGGGGGCGGGGGGAGCGCGAGAGGAGGGAGGGGAGAGGCGGCGCGACGGCCGGCGGCGGCGCGGTCGCGAGGGGCTAGGTTAGGGTTCGGTCGGGAGACTACGCGACGGCCAGTTGCAGGACCTAACAAGTAAAACACTCAGCGACCGGTGATGAATCCTTCGTAGTCATCGTCGGTGCTCGAGTTGTACAGGAGCCGAAACTCGTCCAGGGCAACATGGTCACGGTGCATCAGCAAACTGTTGACAAAGTCCTTGAACATTTCCTCACGCTCAAAGTCATTCTCAGCATCCATGTCCTGAAACTCCTTGAAACACACGTCGATGACGGGCACTGACCGCCATTGGTGGCGCCAGCGCGACCCTTGCAAGGATGTATACACGGCCTCCCGTGAGCTCAGCTGGGACAGGACACGGCGGAGGAGGTCGTCGGGGAGGACGCTGATCCTGTCTTCCGGGCTGGCCGACGCCCTGATACGTGCATTTATATCATCATTTATATAACTCATATCATCATATTAGAATGTTATTGGTATCATTATATCAATGTTTTTACATGTTTTAGATGATTTTGGGGACTTTCATACAAAGTCCCTATTTTTGGTATTTAATATCTGGGAGGCAGAAAACCGCCTTTTTCTTGTTTTCATTGTTTCAGGAGCTACAAGAACCCAAATGGAAAAAAAATTGCACAGTTGGTTTTTCATCGGGAGAACACCAGAGGGAAGAAGATAGAAGAGGGAAGAGCCACGAGGCCCAAAAGAGGGGGGCCCATGCAGCCAGATGCTTTGGCCGTGTGGGGCCCACGCGGCCAGATGCTTTGGCCGCGTGGGGCCCACCAAATGGAGCCTCAGGCACTTTCTCGCTTGGGGCTTCTTATCACGACGTGCGTCTTCCCCGAAAACCTACGCCCTAATTTTTCCCCAGACCATTCGAGGCCGTGGCGGCGGCGAAACTCCTGATTCCCTCCGAGGGGGGTCAGATCCTGCTGCTCCAGAGCTCCGGAGAAGGGGGAAATCATCGTCACCGTCATCACCTCTCCTCCTTGGCGTGGGAGGAGACCTCTCCATCATCACCATCACCAAGACCAGCACCATCTCCATCATCATCTCCGTGATCCACTCCGTTCCCCTCGTAGTTTGAGAGTTGCTATACCCTAGATACTTGTTTTGTGCTCCTATTCATGTTTGTGATTGAGTACTTGTCATTATTTGGAGGTGAAGTTATATTTTCAGATTGTGTTGTACCACTTATGTCACTGAATATGATCATGTTTGCACGTTGTGAGTAGTTCCCGTATGTTCCTGAGGGCATAGGATGAATTGGCAATGATTTATATATGACATGTGTTGGTATTTTGTCTAGAGTTTATCTTTTTATGTGATTCTATGATGGTGTTGTGCGAACGTCGACTGCACAACACTTCACCTATATGGGCTCATAGGAGAACTGAAATGAGGAAGACTGGGGAGGACAAGAAACCTGAGACCGAGTCATGAATTTATTACTATGGGGTATTAATATCGGGGACCTTAGAGTGTAATGCAATGGTGGGACTTTATGTCTTAATAATTCTTGTGCAGTCATTTACTTGGCCACATGATCCATCATAAGAGGGTTTAGTTCATTTATTTAGCTTTACCTAAATTGTGGCTCCGTACTAAGAAGATTAAAACTTGACAAGATATTCAACGTGTTGTCTAATAAATCTATATGCCTAGCTATATCCATGCCGCCCTCGGGAACGTTTTCCTAATATAAGACACACATCACTTGAGCCCGTCCTCTTGTCACATAGAGGATTGGGCTTTTCTCTCATTGAGAGCTTTCAGCTGCTACTATTTACTTTCTGCATTTTTACTTTTATTGCAACCATACAACCAAAAATCCCAAAAACACTTGCATCTTTCATTATTTTATTTATCATTCTTGCTAACCAATACCTTCAGCTCCTCGTGGGTTCGACAATCTTTTCTATTCGAAAGGTACTACAATTGATCTCCTGCACTTGGGAGTCATCACGCCCCAGACATGGGGTAAGGGCTAAGAAGCCTTTCGTCGAAGAGGTGGTGTGCACGGATGGTGCAGCAGGGCAAAATAATTAAACAGCTGAGTGTAAGCCGTAAAATCTGCAGGTGGGGGCAAGATTTGCGACGGATGATAAACGCAGAGAGGGGAAGATCAGAACGAACACTATGTCACGTAGGAGAACTAGAGGCACTATGTTAGAGGCATTTTTCAAAACTGCCTCTATAAAGTTACTTTAGAAGGCACTTTTGAGGATAGTGCCTCAAAAAATATTTTATTTCTGGCAGTTGATAATCCCCAAGAGCAAGGAATCACTTTAGTACCTCTCAATGTGGAAGTAGGGTATCGATCCGCAGGAGCAAGAAGGAAAAGTTATCTATTCTCTACAACTAAAGTGTCACAAGTTTTAGTTGATTATGCACTAAACAAGTTTAAAGAACAAGATGATTGTTTTAATGGATGGAAGTTTAATGTAACAAAACAAGAATGTAAAAGTGTCCCAATCCTCTTCAATGCAAGAGGACAAGACAAAGGTTTTCTCTTATAGGAACAATGGACATGGGTTCACTCAATCCTCTCTCTCCCATCTATGGTGATTATCATGTTATAGATAAAGTACACACAATTGTCATGTTTTAATGGTAGCTTTTATGACGGCTATATGTCCTAAAACACATTGATGTGGTTATACCCAATGGGTATACCCACCCGACTACAATAAAGTCTGATCTGCCAGAAGGCCCACACGGTGGCCCACGTACAGGGTAATACACGGATGGCGCAATGCGACCCATGATAGATGAAGTAAGGCTCAAGATAGAAGCAATCGTACCGACTTAGAACTTACCTTATATGTAATTCGAGTCATGTTTAAACTCCTGAGACCTGGCCTCCTATATAAAGGCCAGGAGGGGGGACGATATGACGTACGCAATCTAGTAGCCAGAAACCCTAGCGAGCCTTCGACTCGTCGGGACTCCATTGTAGCCACCTTGTAACTTGAAGATCTATAATCAGACAAGTAATTCCATGCTTGTTAGCCGTCTGAATTCACCAACAACCATATACTCTTCCACCCGATACAACCCTAGGTATGCCACCATGGGATTTGCCGAGGTCACCCCTCGTCAATTGGCGCCGTCTGTGGGAAGAACGGAAGTTGGATCTATGGATTCGGCGGCCTCATCGACTTCGTCTTCTGCATCCGCAACGGTTCGTGACCCGCCGGATCTACGTAAGCCGTACACCCTCGGGACCTTCAACTTCCTCCCGCACTCGGAATCCGAACGACCAGCGTTCGCGGGGATACACTCAGGTATGGATCTGACGTTTGGCGGTTTCCGTTTTCTTGTCAACCAGTGGGGCATGCTCGATGTGTCAAGCCCTACCCGATCTCCGAGGTCGGAAGCCGCGATCGCATCTGCGCCGAACGCCTTCGACTTCGCGCCTTCAGCGACTTCGACCGCCATCGACTTCGCGCCTACATCGACTTCGGCCGCCACCGACTTCGTGCCTTCATCGACTCCGGCCGCCATCGACCCCGCGCCTTCGTCAACTGATGGCCCCGACGTCACTTGTTACTGCTCCGACTGTGCTATCTTCCAGGTGGCAGCCGTTTTGCGCGGCGTCGACTCCGCGTCAAGTGATGATGGCGGTCGCCACGGCGAGGGTCGCAATGCACGCAATCGACCATCCAGCCAAGTGTTCGTGGTAAATGGCACTCCAGGCGCTTTCGCGACTCCGCCGCAACACAGGGAGCCCGAGCCTGTCCAGTACCCACTGGTAGTTCGGCTGAGTGATGATAAGGAACTTTCCATCACAGAGGAGATGGCAGTCCGAATCCAGGACGTCGTCAACAACGGTACCGTGATGCTAGAAGAATCCCCCTTGGACGACTTGTTAGCATATCAATATTTGTTGCGCAAAAAGAACCTGGAGTTATTAGAGATGCAGCGCGAGCTCAACGAGAGACAATTAAGAGCGGATTCAGCCAGTGCAAAACGAGCGGCCAATTCTTCGTCTTACTCGACAAGAGATGAGCCGCGAACAGCAGAGCACGTCAGAACTCGCACTCGAATGCCCCAAACCGGGTTAGAGCCAACAAATATCAGGCAGAGGTTCATGACGATTGCAGACGATGGCATACCAGTGCCAAAGACGACCGCAGCGGCAGTCGCCTCGGTCACGACTTATCTGTGGTCTACGTTGCCCCCTGTAAATGACCCACGTTATGGCTTGTATAGAGCGTAGATAGATGCCCTAGGAAACGTCGGGACAACGTTGATACCAACCGCTACCACGCCAGGGCGCCTGGGGATCAGCCCTGGGCGGTACCCGCCGAACACCGGCACTCGACCAAACGGCTACAGGTCAACAGGCGCACCTATTCCTCAGGGTGAGAACACACACCACGGCACTCGGTGTCGCGATGACCACGATCATGATGAACCGGAAGGAAGCAGGTCCAGACGCCGTCACCGTGATGAGCGCGGCAGGGACGAGCCGGAAAGAAGCAGGTCCAGGTAGCGTCACCGCAGCAGTCGTGACAGGACCGAGACAGAAGAAGAGCGAACCACTCGACGCCGCCGCGAGCGAGAAGAACGCAGGCGCGACAGAGAAGAACGTCGCCAGCAGAGGCGTGCCGCAGGCTTCGAGCACGACTACGTGGAGGAAGGAGTTGACGCGCGAGATATTATTACTCAGCGAACGATAAATAAGCGAAGGCACCAGCGAAGGCATCGCAGTCGTACCCCAGGCTCCAGTCGAAGCAGTTCGTACACCGATTCGGAGGTCGAGCCATGTGGAGCTATGTGCTTCACGACTGCCGTACGGGAAACGCGCATGCCCAAGAGGTTCAAGTTAACATCAGAAACTCCCAAGTTCGACGACACTCAGGAACCATCGGCTTGGTTAGAGGATTACACCACGGCAGTAGCATGTCAGAAGGGAAACACAACGACGGCCATGCAGTACATACAGTTAATGCTCACGGGGTCAGCCCGGGCATGGCTTAGAAGCTTGCCCCGCAGTTCGTATGGAACGTGGGACTCCTTCTGCAGCGACTTCAAGAGTAACTTTTCGTCCACGTTCAATCGACCCGCTTCTTTTCAGCAACTCAGGGCCTGCAAGCAAAAGACTGGCGAATCGCTACGCGAGTACACGTTGAAAAACTCAGGCGCTGGCATATCAGAGGATAATGCCGTTTTTGCTTTCATCCAAGGAGTCAAGCGCAACGATCTTCAGGAGGCTCTGGGCCACGAAAACCCCAGGACAATAGCTCACCTTATGGAAATAGCTAACAAATGGGCAGATGGAAAAGATTCAGTAAGAGCCGACAGATTACCATCACCCGACGCAGATCGCCATCAGGGCAATAGGGGGCGCCGCGGCCGGAACGACAGGCGAAACAGGCAGTGACCTTACGACGAGTTGGATGGAGTCGAACAGGTCGCGGCCGGCTTTCAGGACAGTCGCAATCGAAGTACTACCCATACAATCGAACTCACATGTTTAAACTCCTGAGACCTAGCCTCCTATATAAAGGCCAGGAGGGGGGACGATACGACGTACGCAATCTAGTAGCCAGAAACTCTAGCGAGCCTTCGACTCGCCGGGACTCCATTGTAGCCACCTTGTAACTTGAAGATCTATAATCAGACAAGTAATTCCATGCTTGTCAGCCGTCCGAATTCACCAGCAACCATATACTCTTCCACCCGATACAACCCTAGGTATTCCACCATGGGATTTGCCGAGGTCACCCCTCGTCAATCGAAGTACTACCCATACAGTTGAAAGAAATACTCATTTATCTTGCTAGTGTCACCCTCGTAAGGCTAGCGTGGTTGCTGTCACACCCACATCATACTTCTCCCTTTTTACCCCCAGATAAAGGATGTTGGACGGTACTGTGTCACTCAATACCTATGTCTTCTGTCACATTGGCCATCCCATACCCACATACATCATACTTCATAATGGATAATATTCTAAACACTAGTGCAATGATTCATATTTTGTGTGCATGACTGATACGTCTCAAACGTATCTATAATTTCTTATGTTCCATGCTTATATTATACCAATTGCTACATGTTTTATATACACTTTATATGGTTTTTGTGCATTTTCTCGGACTAACCTATTAACAAGATGCCACAGTACCAGTTCCCTGTTTTCTGCTGTTTTTGGTTTCAGAAAAACTGTTAAGTAAATATTTTCGGAATTGGACGAATCAAAAGCCAAAGTCTCTATTTTTCTCGGGAGCTTCCAGAACACCGAAGAGGATACGGAGGAGAGCCACGAGGCGGCCTCACTTGGTGGAGGCGCGGCCCCCTTCTGGCCGCGCCACCACGTGGTGTGGGCCCCTCGGGGCTCCACCGCCTTCACCCTTTCGCCTACGAATACCCCCCGACAAAATAACCCTAGGCACCCGAACACTTTTCCATGATACGTTCCAGAGCCGCTGATACGTCTCAAACGTATCTATAATTTCTTATGTTCCATGCTTATATTATACCAATTGCTACATGTTTTATATACACTTTGTGTTGTTTTATGCATTTTCTGGGACTAACCTATTAACAAGATGCCACAGTGCCAGTTCCCTGTTTTCTGCTGTTTTTGGTTTCAGAAAACCACTTAAGGAAATATTCTCGGAATTGGACAATTTTTATACCGAACTCCCTATTTTCCCCGGAACAATCCAGAACATCGAAGACGAGGCGGAGGCGGGCACCGAGGCGCCCAGATGAGGTGGGGGCGCGGCCCCACCCCCAGCCGCGCGAGCACCTCATCACGGGGCCTCGAGCCTCCGCCGCCTTCGCCCTTTCGCCTACAAATACCCCCCGACAATACAAGACCTAAGACCCGAACACTTTTCCACAAAACCTTACGGAGCCGCCGCCGTCGTCAACCCTAGTTCGGGAGGGTTCATAAGCTCTTCCCGGCACCCTGCCGGAGAGGGGAATTATCACCGGAGGGCTCTACATCACCATGCCCGCCTCCGGACTGATGCGTGAGTAGTTCATCCTTGGACTACGGGTCCATAGCAGTAGCTAGATGGTTGTCTTCTCCTATTGTGCCATCATGTTTAGATCTTGTGAGCTGCCTAACATGATCAGGATCATCTTTATGTAATGCTACATGTTGTGTTTGCTGGGATCCGATGGATATTGAATACTATGTCATTTGCTTCATAATATATCATGTTGTGTGTTGTTTATGATTTTGCATGCTCTCCGTTGCAAGTAGATGCTCTGGCCAAGTAGATGCTTGTGACTCCAAGAGGGGGTATTTATGCTCGATAGTGGGTTCATGTCTGTATTTAATCTGGGGTAGTGACAGCAAGCTCTAAGATTGTAGATGTACTGTTGCTACTAGGGATAAAACAGTAGTACTTTGTCTAAGGATAATTGTGTTACTTACATTACACACTTTGCCAATGCAATAATCTGTTACTTGCAACTTAATACTGAAAGGGGTGCGGACGCTAACCGGAAGGTGGATTATTAGTCATAGATGCGGTTGGAACGGTCTATGTATATTGTTGTAATGCCCAAATGAATCTCACACTAGACATCATGACATTAGTATATGCATCATTATGCAGCTCTTTATTCTGTCAATTGCCCAGCTGTAATTTGTTTACCCGCATGTATGCTATTATTATTATTATTATTTATGGAGAGACACCACTAGTGAACTGTGGACCCCGGTCCTTTTCTTTAAACTGATAATACAACCAACTGCAAACTGCTTTCTTTCATTCTCTGCAAACATCATCTTCCACAACATACGTTTAATCCTTGTTACAGCAAGCCGGTGAGATTGACAACCTCACTGTTGAGTTGGAGCAAAGTTTATTGATTGTGTTGTGCAGATTCCACCTCCCTGCAAAAGCACTTTTCTGGCGCCGGGGAGACCTTCGTTGTGTTCTTCATCTCCTACTGGTTCGATAATCTTGGTTTCATAACTGAGGGAAACTTGCTACTACGCTCATCACACCTTCCTCTTGGGGTTTTCCAACTCCTCACACCCGTGAACATCAAGCACTTTTCTGGCGCCGTTGTCGGGGAGATAGGAGCACCTCTGTGTCAGCAAGTCTTGACTCCCTGCAACAGCAATTTTCTGGCGCCGTTGCCGGGGAGATCAAGACACATCTGTAAGTGGAGTCTCTCACTTCCCAATCTCTTTACTTTGTTTTTGTCTTTCTTAGTTTATTTTATTTCCTGTTTAGTTTGCTATTAAATATCAAAAACACAAAAAAATTAGTTACTTGCATTTTATTTACTTCGTTATTATCTTGTTTGCTTCTTATTATCAAAAATAAAAAAAATAGTTACTTGCATTAATATTTATATTTCGGTTTGCTTTTACATTTTGCTAAAATGACTACTGCTGAGAATACTAAGTTGTGTGATTTCACTAGCACCAACAATAATGATTTTATATGCACACCTATTGCTCCACCTGCTTCCAATGCAGAATTTTTTGAAATTAAACCTGCTTTGTTAAATCTTGTCATGAAAGAGCAATTTTCTGGTGTTAGTTCTGATGATGCTGCTGCCCATATAAATAATTTTGTTGAACTTTGTGAAATGCAAAAATATAAGGATATAGATGGTGACATTATAAAACTAAAATTATTTCCTTTCTCCTTGAGAGGAAGAGCTAAAGAATGGTTACTTTCATTGCCTAGGAATAGTATTGATTCTTGGATTAAATGCAAAGATGCTTTTATTGGAAAATACTATCCTCCTGCTAACATTATTTCCCTAAGGAGTAGCATTATGAACTTTAAGCAATTTGATAATGAACATGTTGCTCAAGCTTGGGAAAGAATGAAATCTCTGGTTAAGAATTGCCCAACCCATGGACTGACTGCTTGGATGATCATCCAAACCTTCTATGCAGGATTAAATTTTTCTTCAAGAAATTTATTGGATTCGGCTGCTGGAGGTACTTTTATGTCCATCACTTTGGGGGCTGCAACAAAACTTCTGGACAATATGATGGTTAATTATTCTGAGTGGCATACCGAAAGGACTCCTCAAGGTAAGAAGGTAAATTCTGTTGAAGAAACCTCCTCTTTGAGTAAAAAGATTGATATGATCATGTCTATGCTTGTGAATGGTAAATCTCATATGGATCCTAATAATGTTCCCGTAGCTTCTTTAGTTCCACAAGAAGAGCATGTTGATGTGAACTTCATTAAAAATAAGAATTTCAACAACAATTCCTATAGGAACAATTATGGTAATAGCAACTATAAGCCCTATCCTCCTAATAATGGTAATGGTTATGCTAATTCTTGTGGTAGAATGCCTAGTGAGGAAAGATTTTTAGAGGTTGAGAGAGATACTAAGAATTTCATGCAAATCCAATATGAGCAAAATAAAGTTTTCACTAAAACTATGGAGGAACAATCATCTATGTTAAGAAATATTAGTCATCAAATGGAGAAATTAAATAGGGAGATTTCGGGTTTGCAAGGAAAAATTTCAAATGCTGAAACTAATATTTCATCTATGTCTGAAGCACAATCTTCTTTGATTAATAGAATGGCTGCCAAACCTGAAAATATTGATGAAAACCCCTTTGCCACTGCTAATGCCATCCAAGTTCAAATTGATGAAAATGTTAGAATGATGGCTGAATTAGGTGCTAGATGGGAAAGAGAGGAAGAATTAGCTAAAGATGATGATATTGTTAGAGTTTGCAACATTACTACTACTGAAAATAATGTTACTTCACATGCTAGTAAGCCTCCTACTATTAATGGTAGCATAATTGGTGTTGGCAATGTTTCCTCTACTACTTCCAAAAAATTAAAATTGCCTAAAACTGCTGAAACTAAGCTTGATAAAAGTGCTGAAATTTTTAAAAACATAGGAGATAATGGTTCGGTTTGCTTTGATGATAATGATTTTGATAATTGTAATATCTCTGAAGTTATTAAGTTCTTCCAAAAGTTAACCACAAGTCCTAATGCTAGTTCTTTAAATATGGCTTTTACTACACATATTACAAATGCTCTCATTAAAGATAGGGAAGAGAAATTAAAACTTGAAGTTTCTATCCCTAAGAAGTTAGAAGATGGTTGGGAGCCCATCATTAAGATAAAAGTGAATGAATTTGATTGCAATGCTTTGTGTGATCTTGGTGCAAATATTTCTGTTATGCCTAAGAAACTCTATGATATGTTTGACTTGCCACATTTGGAACATTGCTATTTGGATGTTTTTCTTGCTGATAATGCTTTGAAGAAACCTTTGAGGAGAGTTAACGATGTTCATGTTATGGTTAATAATAACCTTGTCCCCGTTGATTTTATTGTCTTGGATATTGAGTGCAACCCCTCTTGTCCTATTGTTTTGGGAAGACCTTTCCTCCGCACAGTTGGTGCTATTATTGATATGAAAGAAGAAAATATAAGATACCAATTCCCACTTAAGAAAGGTATGGAACACTTCCCTAGGAAGAAGATGAAGCTACCTTTTGATTCTATTATTCGTACAAACTATAATTTGGATGCTTCTTCTCCTGGAAACACTTGAGTTTTGCTTTCTGTGCCTAGCTCAAAGGCGTTAAACAAAAGCGCTTATGGGAGACAACCCATTTTTTATTCCTGTTATTTTATTTTCTTCAGTCAAGGAACATGCCTACCTCTGTAGCAATTCCTTTGTATCTTTACTTTATTGCATAAGTTGTGCCAAGTTAAGTCTCTGGTAGAAAGTTGATGCTAGAATTGGATCTCTGCGCAGGAACAGTTTTTCTGCTGTCCACCGTTTAATTCGTTAGAATTCACAGAAAAATCAAAATAACCTGGAATTGTTTGTGCGTGATCCTCAGATATGTACGCAACTTTCATTAGTTTTGAGTTTTCTGATTTGAGTAAGTTAAGTGCCTCGAAAAAATTCATCTTTATGGACTGTTCTGTTTTTGACAGATTCTGCCATTTATTTTGCATTGTTCTTTTGCTGTTTTTGAATGGATCTTTTTGTTCCATAAAATTCCAGTGGCTGTAGCTAATGTCCAGTACCATGATAATGATTGTCTCCATGCAGAATATGAGAATTTTTGATTATGCACTAACCCTCTAATGAAGTTTACTTTGAGTTTGGTGTGGAGTAAGTTTTCAAGGATCAAGAGAGAGGATGATATGATATGATCAAGAAGATGAAAGAGCCTAAGCTTGGGGATGCCCCCGTGGGTCACCCAAGCATATTTCAAGAAGACTCAAGCGTCAAAGCTTGGGGATGCCCAAGGCATCCCCTTCTTCATCAACAACTTATCAGGTCATCTCTAGTGAAACTATATTTTAATTCCGCCACCTCTTATGTGCTTTACTTGGAGCGTCTGTTTGTTTTTATTTTATCTTTTGTTATTCTTGTTCTCTGAATAAAATGGATCCTAGCATTCTTGTGTGGGAGAGAGACACGCTCCGCTTTTTCTTTTGAATATTCCTATTCTTCACTTATATTTGTTGAGTATTCTTCTATAGCTACTACAATACTTTCAGCTCTTATTTTTCATGCACCTCTTGTTCAGAGCTGTTAGTTCTCATATGTTATACTCTCTTGCTTCATTGTTAAATACTTGGAGAGTTTATGTTTTAAATAAGTTGATTGGTGTTTGGTTAAGAACAGAAAATGTTAAATGTGGTAGATGGTATAACTAAATGATACATAATCTTGTAGATCATTAAATTGTAAGATCATATTTCTAGTTGGAATCTTTTTGCTTGTGAGTTCTTAGCTGCGGTTTTCATGGCACTTCCACCACCATATTTGCTAGCCTATTCGGTACTTTGCATTGCCCTTTCTCACATTGAGAGTTGGTGCATACTTCGCGGGTACATCCAAAACTCGTGGGAGATCTTCATCATGTTTTCCTACAAATAAGCCAAATATCTTCCTCAAAACATCCACCATACCTACCTACTACAGCATTTCCATAGCTGTCCCGAGATATATTGCCATGCAACTTTCATCTTACATTACATGACTTGTTGTCATTTATCATTTATATATTGCTTTGCATGATTCTATATAGCTGATGTGTGGTTTTACCCATGTTACGCTAGATCATTGCATATGCTGCTACACTGGCAGAGGCACCGTTTCATACACCATGTTTTATCCCTTATGAGATCCTTGTATCAAAAGTGTGTTGTCATATTAGAATGTTTGCCCCTAAAAGTGAAAAGAGTCATGGAGGCCATCGAAAAGAGAAAAAGAAAAATACAAAAAAATGGAAAAATAGAAAAAAGAAAAAAAAAGAAAGAAAGAATAAAAAGGGGGCAACATTACTACTCTTTATCCACACATGTGCTCATGTTATAGCACCTGTAATATTGATAGTCATCATTTGTGTTCATGTTTAGCACCTTTACTCCATATGTGAGAGTTTTCATGTTTTACTTGTATAACTATGTGGGGAACTTTACACTATAGAACTTGACTTGTATATTGCAATGATGAGCCTCCTCAAAAGTGATCTAGGTCTTCATGAGCAAGCAAGTTAGATGCACCCCCACTAGTTCCATTGGAGAGCTTTCATACACTTATAGCTCTATGTGCATCCGTTGTGTGGAAATCACTACTCATTGCATAGCTTCGATTATAAGACTTCCTCTTGTCTAATGATCACTTTCAGCTGTGTGAGACTTTCTTCCGTTGGCGTTCCAAACCCCCATTATTATTCTTTTAGCCACAACATCCTTGTGCCAGGAACCAACTCTGAACACTTGCTTGTTTTTGAGTAAACAAATAGAGAGATGATCTTCTACATGCATATTGTTATTGCTTGACTTGATCCTTTCACAAAGTTGTCATGAGTGTTTGATTCATTAGATGATTATATTGTTGTTCTCGAAGCTTAAATCATATTTAATATCTACTTTGCACGGTTGATTGTTCTCTAGTACTAATTCATTGAAAGTTTTGCTTTGTTCTTCCTACTTGTTTATTCATTACTCATTTGATATCAATATAAACTAAAGCTTTTATTCATTTGATCTCAGTTTACATGCATTACATTATTATATGATCAAGATTGTGTGAAAGCATGTCACTTCAGAAATTATTATTGTTATCGTTTTACCTACTCGAGGACGAGTAGAACTAAGCTTGGGGATGCTTGATACGTCTCAAACGTATCTATAATTTCTTATGTTCCATGCTTATATTATACCAATTGCTACATGTTTTATATACACTTTGTGTTGTTTTATGCATTTTCTGGGACTAACCTATTAACAAGATGCCACAGTGCCAGTTCCCTGTTTTCTGCTGTTTTTTGTTTCAGAAAACCACTTAAGGAAATATTCTCGGAATTGGACAATTTTTATACCGAAGTCCCTATTTTCCTCGGAACAATCCAGAACATCGAAGACGAGGCGGAGTCGGGCACCGAGGCGCCCAGATGAGGTGGGGGCGCGGCCCCACCCCCAGCCGCGCCAGCACCTCATCACGGGGCCTCGAGCCTCCGCCGCCTTCGCCCTTTCGCCTACAAATACCCCCCGACAATACAAGACCTAAGACCCGAACACTTTTCTACAAAACCTTACGGAGCCGCCGCTGTCGTCAACCCTAGTTCGGGAGGGTTCAGAAGCTCTTCCCGGCACCCTGCCGGAGAGGGGAATCATCACCGGAGGGCTCTACATCACCATGCCCGCCTCCGGACTGATGCGTGAGTAGTTCATCCTTTGACTACGGGTCCATAGCAGTAGCTAGATGGTTGTCTTCTCCTATTGTGCCATCATGTTTAGATCTTGTGAGCTGCCTATCATGATCAAGATCATCTTTATTTAAAGCTTGTTTTCCAACACCTTCAACCAAGTTTTTCCAGTGAGTCCACCATATCTACCTATTAGCTAATATGTTATTCCAAGTATGTTTACCATGTTATATTTTTTATCTATGCTTCCAAATTAAGATGCTTATGTCATTGGGATTGTCACTCCCCCATATTAAATGAAGACATGAACCCACTATCGAGCATAAATACCCCCTCTTGGAGTCACAAGCATCTACTTGGCCAGAGCATCTACTAGTAACGGAGAGCATGCAAGATCATAAATAACGCACTCATATAATATATAATGAAGCAAATGACATAGTACTCAATTATTCATCGGATCCCAGCAAACACAACATGTAGCATTACATAAAGATGATCTTGATCATGATAGGCAACTCACAAGATCTAAACATGATGGCAAAATAGAAGAAGACAATCATCTAGCTACTGCCATGGACCCGTAGTCCAAGGATGAACTACTCACGCATCAGTCCGGAGGCGGGCATGGTGATGTAGAGCCCTCCGGTGATGATTCCCTTCTCCGGCAGGGTGCCGGGAAGAGCTTCTGAACCCTCCCGAACTAGGGTTGACGGCGGCGGCGGCTCCGTGATGTTTTCTGGAAAAGTGTTCGGGTGCTTATGGTTTTCCCGTCGGGGGGTATAAATAGGCGAAAGGGCAACATCGGTGGAGGGCCGTGGGCCCCACACCATATGGTGGCGCGACAGGGGGGGCCTCCACCAGGTGTGGGCGTCCTGTGGCCCCTCCTCGACGCCTCTTCGGTCTTTTGGATGCTTCCGGGGAAAATAGGGACTTTGGCTTTTGTTTCGTGCAATTCCGAGAATATTTCCTAAACAGATTTTCTGAAACAAAAAACAACAGAAAACAGGGAGCTGGCACTGTGGCATCTTGTTAATAGGTTAGTCCCAGAAAATGCATAAAAGCATATAAAGTGTATATAAAACATGTAGCAATGAGTATAATATAAGCATGGAACATAAGAAATTATAGATACGTTTGAGACGTATCAAGCATCCCCAAGCTTAGGTCTACTCGTACCGAGTAGGTAAAACGATAACAAGAATAATTTCTGAAGTGACATGCTTTCACACAATCTTGATCATATAATAATGTAAAGCTCATGTTATGAATGAAGTGACTCAAGGCAATGATCTATAGTTTGCTGACAAATAGACAAGGAGTAAACAACTACATCATATAAGTAAAAACTTTTCATGTATAGTACTTTCAAACAAGCATCAAAAAGATTTGCATGAGAGTTAACTCATAAAGCAATAGTTTCTAAGTAAAAGAGCATTGAAGCAACACAAAGGAAGATATAAGTTTCAGCATTGGCTTTCTACTTTTGAACATGTATATCATATAGATAGTTGTCAACACAAAGAAATATAACAAGTGCAATAAGTAAGTATATAAGAATTGTTGCACACAGTTGACACAAGTGCTTGCTTCGGGGATAGAAAGAAGTGGGTAAACTGACTCAACATAAAGTAAAAGATAGGCCCTTCGCAGAGGGAAGCAGGGATACAAACATGTGCTAGAGCTCTTTAGTTTTTATAGGTTTTTGAAATCATATAGAGAGCGTAAAAGTAAGTTTTTGAGTGGTGTTAGTCGTTGTCAATGAATGGTAATGGGCACTCTACCCCCCTTGTCAACCAGACTTTCAAGAGCGGCTCCCATTGAAGGACGTTATTTCTACCAGCAAGGCAGATCATCCCTCTTATCTATTTTGTTTACACATGTAGTTCAAAACTAGTATCATTGCATGGCTAATTAGATCAGGGCAAAAATGTGAAGAGAATGCAACGGTTAAAGTTGTAATTAATTGGGACTGGGCACCCCATTTGCCAGCTCTTTTTGCAAAGTTAATGGATAAGCGGTGTATATTCCACTAGTCCGGTTGGTGAAAGTCTGTCTAAAAGCAAATGACAAGGTTGATATCCGTAACACCACATACTTCCTCATGAGCTAATAAACATTGACACAAATAAGGGATAATAAGTTTTGAATAAAAGGTAGCACACGAAGTATTTGCTTGGAATGGCAGGAAATACCATGTAGTAGGTAGGTATGGTGGACACAAATGGCATGGGTTTTGGCTCAAGGTTTTCGATGCACGAGAAGCATTCCCTCTCAGTACAAGGATTTGGCTAGCAAGGTTATTTGAAGCAAACACAAGTATAAACTATGATAACAAGACGTATATAAAAACATATTGCAAGTATTATAAAACTCTACATTGTCTTCCTTGTTGTTCAAACACCTTTACTAGAAAATATCTAGACCTTAGAGATACCAAACATGCAAACCAAATTTCAACAAGCTTTACGATAGTTCTTCACTAATAGGTTTTAACTACATGATGTAAAAGCTTAAACATGATCTACTTGAGAGCTCAAAACAATTGCCAAGCACCACAACATATAAGATAACAATCCATAAGAGCATGTATATCTTTTCATTATACCATCTACCACATTTAGCATTTTCTGTTTCCAACCAAACACCAATCAACTTATTTAAACATAAACTCTCCAAGTATTTAACAATGATGCAAGAGAGTATAACATAAGAGAACTAACAACTCTAAAGAAGAGATGCATGAAAAACAAGAGCTGAAAGTATTGAAATAACATAGAAGAATACTCAAAAATATAAGTGAAGAATACGAGTATTCATAAGAAAAAGCGGAGCGTGTCTCTCTCCCACAAAGGAATGCTAGGATCCATTTTATTCAGAGAATGAAAATAACAAAAACAAAAACAAATAGACGCTTCAAGTAAAGCACATAAGATGTGACGGAATTAAAATATAGTTTCACTAGAGATGACCTGATAGTTTGTTGATGAAGAAGGGGGTGCCTTGGGCATCCCCAAGCTTAGACGCTTGAGTCTTCTTGAAATATGCTTGGGTGACCCACGGGGGCATCCCCAAGCTTAGGCTCTTTCATCTTCTTGATCACATCATATCATCCTTCTCTCTTGATCATTGAAAACTTCCTTCACACCAAACTCAAAGTAGACTTCATTAGAGGGTTAGTGCATAATCAAAAATTCTCATATTCTGCATGGACAAAACCATTACACATGCTACTGGACATTAGCTACAGCCACTGGTATTTTATGGAACGAAAAGGTCCATTCAAAAACAACAAAAGGAGCAATGCAAAATAAATGGCAGAATCTGTCAAAAACATAACAGTCCGTAAAGACGAATTTTTTCGAGGCACTTAACTTGCTCAAATCAGAAAACTCAAAACTAATGAAAGTTGCGTACATATCTGAGGATCACGCTCAGTAAATATCAGATTTTTAAATTTTTCTGCAGAGAGTTATGAATTAAACGGTGGACAGTAGAAAACTGTTCCTACGCAAGAATCCAAATCTAGCATCAACTTTCTACTAGAGGCTTAACTTGACACAACAACGCGATAAAATAAAGATACAAAGGAATTGCTACAGAGGTAGACATGTTCCTTGACATAACAAAATAAAATAACAGGAATAAAAAGTGGGTTGTCTCCCATAAGCGCTTTTCTTTAACGCCTTTCATCTAGGCACAGAAAGTGTAACTCAAGTGTTTCCAAGAGATGAAGCATCAACATCATAATTTGTACGAATGATAGAATCAAAAGGTAGCTTCATTCTTTTTCTAGGGAAGTGTTCCATACCTTTCATGAGTGGGAAATGGTATCTAATATTTTCTTCTTTCATATCAATAATAGCACCCACAGTTCTAAGAAAAGGTCTTCCCAACACAATTGGACAAGATGGGTTGCATTCAATATCCAAGACAATAAAATCAACGGGCACAAGGTTATTGTTAACCATAATAAGAACATCATTAACTCTCCCCGAAGGTTTCTTTAAAGCATTATCAACAGGAAAAACATCCAAATAGCAATGTTCCAAACGAGGTAAATCAAACAAATCATAGAGCTTTTTAGGCATAACAAAGATACTTGCACCAAGGTCACATAAAGCATTGCAATCAAATTCATCCACTTTTATTTTAATGATGGGCTCCCAACCATCTTCTAACTTCCTAGGGATAGAAGCTTCAAGTTTTAATTTCTCTTCCCTAGCTTTAATGAGAGCATTTGTAATATGAGTAGTAAATGACATGTTTATAGTACTAGCATTAGGACTTGTAGCTAACTTTTGCAAGAACTTAATAACTTCAGAGATATTACAATTATCAAAATCAAAATCATTATTATCAAAGCAAACCGAACCATTATCTCCTATGTTCTTAAAAATTTCAGCACTTTTATGAAGAACAGTTTCAGTAGTTTTAGGCAATTTTAATTTTTTGAAAGAAGTAGAGTAAACATTGCCAACACTAATTATGTTACCATTAATAGTAGGAGGTTTACTAGCATGTGAAGTAACATTATTTTCAGTAGTAGTAATAGTATAAACTCTAGCCATATTATCCTTTTTAGCTAGTTCTTCTTCTCTTTCCCATCTAGCACGTAATTCAGCCATCATCCTAACATTATCATCAATTCGAACTTGGATGGCATTTATTTTAGCAAAGGTCTTATTCTCTTTAGCATCATTAGGCATAACTTTTAATTTCAAGAGATCAATATCAAGAGCAAGACTATCAACTTTAGAATTAAGACTATCAATTTTAACAAGCTTTTCCTCAACAGTTTTATTAAAAGCAGTTTGTGTAGTGATAAAATCCTTAAGCATGGTTTCAAGTTCAGAGTAGGTATTCCTATTATTGCTATAAGAATTATCATAGCTTTTGCCATTATTAGGGAGATATGGCTTGTAGTTGTTGTTACCATTATTGTTCCTATATGCATTATTGTTAAAATTATTGTTTTCAATGAAGTTTACATCAACATGCTCTTCTTGTGCAACCAAAGAAACTAAGGGAACATTATTTGGATCAATATGAGATTTACCATTCACAAGCATAGCCATAATAATATCAATATTTTCACTCAAATAAGAGGTTTCTTCAACAAAATTTACCTTCTTATCTTGAAAAGCTATTTCAGTATGCCACTCGGAATAATTAACCATCATATTATCTATAAGTTTTTCCTCGGCCTTAACCCTTCACACTCCCTGCTAGGTTTGGTAGCAGGAGACGTCCATAGAATTTAGCTGCATAAGCGGAGGTTGCAAAATATGTTGCTGCATAAGTGGTTGTCAGGTCCATGAAAGCCTCCAGATTTCGAGAAATAACCGCAGCATGTGGGCATTGCTGCCTCCGTCTCCCGTCCGTTTGTTTGCTTTTTATTTACGGAGCGTCTGAATTTAAATCTTGGCAAAAACCAGTTGGCAAACATCTGTTTGCCGGACGGTAGTCAGCCAATGGCAGTACGCCGAGGCTGGATAATGAGAACAGTTCATGGTGCGGTCATTATGCGTGATCCCAAATCTGACCAGGTAAAGTCTAGGATGGCCAGCCAGCTTGTCGCCATGGATGAGCTCTTACAAATACACAACAAACAAGGTTACACACAAGCAACGACTTCTAGGATTTTAGGAAGCCCATAGAAGTAGAACCAGCCATGCGCTAGCCTTACACGTACAAATACCACTCCAAAATCCAAATCGTATCTTCAAAAGCACGTCGGGGTTGCCGTGATTCTGTCACCGGCCGGCATGCCGCTCAAACTCTCGTTCATCGTCACTGCTCCGGTCGGCCTAACGTGCGCCATACTGTACCTCGCCGGCGTCCCCTGGAAAATCAACATTCGCATCGCCACCGTCCTGGCCGCCTTCCTCTTCGTCGCCGGGATGTGCGAGCGCGCGCGCCCTCGCGCCAGGTTGCGACGCGGCCGACGCCTGCAGCTCGAGCAAGAACCGTCCGAGAGTGATCAGTCCATGGCCGCGCTTCCGCGGGAACCGGCCGTCGGTCTAGGCCGGGAAGCGGTCGCCGGCATGCCTGTGTACAGGTACGAGAAGGTGGCGCGCGGCGGCGGGGAGGGCGATCAGTGCGCGGTGTGCCTCGCCGAGATTAGGCCGAGGGAGGTGGTGAAGCAGCTGCCGGCGTGCACGCACCTGTTTCACGAAGGGTGCATCGACGTGTGGCTGTGGTCGCACAGGACGTGCCCGGTATGCCGGTCTCCGGTTGAGGTCTCCGTCGTGCCGGCCGTGGAAGTTGCCGCGCGTGCTATGCAATCTGTGTAATCTTCCTGGCATCGATTCGAAATTTTAAACCGGGGGAATCAAGTTACTTCCTTGACGTTACTGTTCGATTCGAAAACTAGTGCTCTACGGACTCCGGGTCCAGGTCAGGGGATCACATCAGCAATTTGGGATAGGCAACAGGTCGAAAGCCAATGCCAAATCCGAATTCGAGTTGGAAACCAGGTCTCTGGATGCCTCCGGAGCTATATATGCAGGAGAAATCTGGTCTCCGGATGCAGAAGGTGAAGCAGACGCCCTCGCTCTAAATTCATCTCCTAGGGTAGCCACCGTGCGATCGTGCTCGGAGGAAAAGACGCCAGCGAACCACAAGCTCCCGTCGCCGTCGAGCAGCATGGACGGCGCCGTCCGCTCGGTGTGGGCCAGCAACTTCGTCGCCGAATCGGAGCTCCTCAAGCAAATCGCGCCGCGCGCCAAGCACGTCGCGCTGAATGTCCAGTACCCCGGCTGCGTCGTCGTCCATGGCCGGAACCACTTCGACCTCACCGCCAAGGAGTGTTATGACGTTATCCGTGACAACGTGGCCCGGCTGAAGCCGCTCCAGGTGGGCATCGCCGTCCGCACCGTCGACGGCGAGCGCTTCGCGTGGGAGTTCAACCTCCGCGAGTTTAACATCGCCTGCAAAGAAGACGGGAGGAACCCCGAGTCCATCGCCTACCTCGCGGACGCCTGCGGCGTCGACTTCGATCGGCTTCCCCTGGACGGCATCGACGGGTTCAGGCTCCGGTGGCTGCTGCGCGACTCCGGCCTGCTCAGATCATCCCGGCCGTCTTGGGCGACGTTCTCGGGCGCCTACCACGTCGCCTACTTCGTGAGCCTGATGACGGGCGAGAAGCTCCCGGATGGCGTGGACGGCTTCATGGAGGCGGTGCGTACGCTTCTCGGAGTCGGGGCGCCGTTGTACGACGTGAAGCGGCTGGCGACGGCGCACGACAGGAGCTGCGTGGGCGCGCTGAGCGATGTCGTGAAGAAGCTCGCCGTCGTGCCACCCGGTGAAGCGATCCCCAAGTCGAAGCCAGCCGGCACGGGTAGCATGCTGGCGCTTCTGGCCTTCGAGACCTTGAAGCAGAAGCTGGGCGTCAACACGGAGCGGTACCACCACGAGCTCTGTGGCCTTCAGGCTATTTAACCACAGTTTTTGTTATGAGCAGCCAGATTAGGTGGAGGCACACCGGGGCGGGCTTGCGAGAATAAAAGTAGAATCTGCGATCATTTCACCAAGTAGAAGCTCATGTGCATCGCACTTCTAATGAGGCTGCACATTTGTGTGCAAAACAAGCGAGTAGGTTTAGACGTAGATGCTTATGGGTTAACTATATGTCTACCTTCTTTGATGCCGTATCAGGAAGGATTGTAATCTCGGATGAGGCTGCAGGTTCCAGACGCACTCTTTTCCTTACCAGGGTACCTAAGTGAACTGGAAGGTTTTTAATGAGGCGGCTTGCGTGCTTAATATAAGTGATTTTTTTAAAAAAAAACTATTTATCAGCGTCATCTCACCAAGCAGAACTATTTTTCAGCGTCATCTCATATAGGAACATTCATGTTAAGTATTTCTTTCTTGAAGTATAGGAACATTCACGTTAAGTATATACCTCGTCGCCATGCTCATATCTAAAATTCTAAATTTCGTAGAGCTATTGGAAACACAGAAAATCCAAGGCACTGATATTTTGTGTGCAAACATAGGAGGCTTTTATGTGGCTTTTATTTGTAGACTTTGTACGAGTGACCGCTGATGTTGTTCAGTGGTATCTTATGTGATTGCCTTTATTATATGTCAATGGTGTCAAGTTGTACAAAGATGCAGACAAATCAAGTGCAGTTTAACGTTGCATGGTTAACACGGATATCATACAAGTTATAAAGATTGGGTAGCAAATTCAACAAAGATGAGTAGATGACATGACAGGAAACAATTTTGTTTAAAAAATAACCAAAAAGGCAACGGCAAGATTTCTGCAGCGTTGTAGACATGCATCTCACAGAAACAACATCATCATAGAGGGTTAAAATCAGAATTATCTTCCAGATTAGTTTGAACAACAAAAAAGCCTTAGTGGAGGATCAATCCACGATCCAATCAGAACGGGCAATTGCTCATGTATGTCTAATGCAATGTAATGTTCTCCCGGAAGTTATTTTTAGCTTGGAACCATACAGAAGATGTCGCATCCAAGTTTCTTGTGGCTAGCCGCCACCAGAAATTCCTTCAATTTATCACGGTGATTCTACTGTGTTAAAAAAAAGATAAGGGCAGCAAACATGCATGCCATGTTCCTTCCACCTAAACCAGAGAGAACCAATGTAGATCCAAGAGGACATGATGTTTGCCTGTGAGGTGAATGATATAATGCCTTGCATCGGACTTAGTTCTGGTGACTGATACGCATTTGATCACGCCTTATGCCACTATCACATAGAAACTGAGTCACCATGGATAGCAAATCACTTGTCTCCCAGCATATGATTTCAACAATCTCAAGCTGCTCACATGTGAATGATCTCTCTTCCAGCTCGCCAGTGATTGCCGCCCAATCTCCCTGACAAGAAAAAAATAAAGGTTTTATCTCGATGGTACATGCATCAACATTAACTAAAAAGGATCGAGACTGGCAAAGATCATATACCTGGGTTAGTTTAAGAGTTAGTTTCTTTAGACAGGGTGACTTCTGAAGGAAGACTATCAGTCCATAGAAGTCCGCATGGACACACCAAGCATCAAGAGTCAGGTTTGTAAGATTGGTGAATGTCGGACACCATTGGAAATTATTTTCCATCGTCAGCTGCAAATGATTCAAGGAATTAACACACAACATCGAACCCATGCCATATTCTTTCTAATTCAGCCAAACTTGCCAAAAATATAAGGATGGAGCTAACAATGCATAACTACTGTGTCTGATTCAGTGCAAATGGAAAAGCTAGAGCTACATCTTCAGAATACATTGGATATGAATAAATGGCAGTCATAAACCACGTTAACCAAATATACCACATATTAAGCAGCGATATACTTATTATTTCCCTAGAGACACATATTAATATGAGAATACTGTTATTAAATCGCTATGATTGATTCCCCTGATGTTAACCCAGTTATGATTATGAAATCGATCCTCCAACTAAGATATTTGGGTCAACAGTTTGATGAATCTACAAAATGCGTATATGAAATGGAATCCCTTGAATGGAGACATAGGCAGCATTTGTCAGCCTAACAGAGGTGAGGTTTGCACTAATGGTGTGTAATGAGTCATCTGCTATTAGTGTGAAGGGTCATGGTTTTAAAAAGGTGCTTAGGTTGCAACTTTTGTAAGGGCATATGTCTGAAGATGATGTATTATAAAGAGGCATCACGGATAGTGATGTCAAATCAAGAACCATACCTCGTTAGCCCCATAACAGAAGTCCAAACTTGTAACATCAGAGAGGCTCGCGAGAAGCTGCGTGATAGCATGAGCATCACATGCCTTGATATCCCCCCGAAGCACGACTGATGCAGTCTCTAGAGATGCCATGTCCTGTAGTATGGGTAGCATGCCCATCCGAAAATCCCCATAAATGGACAGAGAAATGAGACTTGGAGCCGAAATAGAAGCATGGTCAACGAACTTAACTTCATCATAGAGGATCAACACCTTCAGTCTATTGGAGAAAATCTCAATATCCTCGATAAAGCAGTCACTTAGGAACAGATATTCCAATGCTGGGCAGCTCGTTTGGAGCTGATCAAAGAAACCTGAGTCCAAGTTAGCACTGGAAACATGCAGCCGTTCCAAGTAGATTGAACTGAATACCACGGTATCAAGTTCGAATGGTTCGAACCAATCGACAACCTTTACAGCCCGTGCGTTATGCTCTAACGCATGGGAGATCCACAGGTTTGCGTCGTCGTGGCCATCGTCGGTGCTCGAGCTGTACAAGAGCCGGAACTCGTCCAGGGCAACAGGGTCACGGTGCATCAGCAAACTGTTGACAAATTTCTTGAACATTCCCTCACGCTCAAAGTCATCCTCAGCATCCCTGTCCTGAAACTCCTCGAAAGTCACGTCGATGACGGGCACTGACCGCCAGAGGTGGCGCCAGCGCTGCGCCAGTAAGGATGTGTGCACGGCCTCGCGGGAGGTCAGCTGGGAAAGGACACGGCGGAGGAGGTCGTCGGGTAGGGCGCTGATCCTGTCTTCCGCCGTGGCGACGGGCGAAGAGACCCTCCTCTGGTTGTCCGACGACTCAGCCATGGGGTAAGAGCTTAGACGCGTTTCGTCGAACAGGTGGTGTGCATGGAAGCTGCAGCAGGGAAAAATTCAGCAACCGAGTATAAGCCGTAAATCCGCAGGTCCGGTCAAGATTTGCGACGGCAGATGAAGATCAGAAGGAAATGGGCAGTATCGCGACTCGCGAGGAAGAGAGAACCAACGAGCGGAGGAACGGAACGGAGAGCATACCTCCAATCTCTAGTGTTGCGGGAGCGAACTCGACTCTGTCCGGATGGAAAGGCCGTCCTCCGGCTTTAACGAGCTGATCAGCGAGTAAATGCGAAGCCTAACAGTGGATATTGGCGTAGTACTTTCTTGTTTTTCTTTTTAACTAGCATAGGGCGCTCGCAAATGCGAGGGCATCATCTGTGTTGGTTGAAAGTGTTTATAAAATAAAAATATGGTTTCACTGATACCAATCACATTATTTTCAATGATGTCATAATAAACAAAATTGTTCAACAACTACCGCAGAAGTTCCGGTACACAATATACCATGTATGTAAGTAACATCTCTGGCGCTCTTAAATTTGTGGTTAAGGTCCTTTTGAAGTTAATTTCAGCATAAAGTCAATAGATACACGGTAAACCATCCTGGGATACCCTTTTTATCACATCAATTTAATGTATGAGTATTTATACTTCTACTAAATTTTCATGATATACAATATTTTTTTATCTTTTCATACATAAAAAGACAAATTTGTGAACCAAAGTAACAAATAGAGCATTACTATTCTCTAGTACAAATTCCCCAATTATATATATTGACCAGCTCATGTGCTAAAATAGTCATGAATCACATGTTACACACATTTATATCAGCTATCTTAATATGTTGAATGTTATTTCATTTTTTAAAAATTGGGACTCAGTGTAGCCCTAATATCTAAAGGACCATGCACAATTTTATTTTGCAGCCTCCGTTTTATACACTCGCTTATGCACCTGGTATGCCCATTGACATCTATGTGCGGACACTTATTGCACAATAGCATACATGCCTTTACGCAGATAATTTATATATATAGTCTTTTATCCTTCTTAATCTACAAGTTCTTTTATACTGATCAAGAACTCTATCGGTGAGGGCCGATTCTCATTTATGTTCTACTTCGGGCATATCAACATATGTGCTTCTCTAGTAGAGAAACACATCATGTTTATATTTAAGCAATCCATGCAACATTATTATAATATAACAATATGCCCCGAATCAAATTGTTAAAAACGACCAAGAGGTAGATGGTTATCCGAGGCTGTTATACTTTTAATTCACTGGAGGTCAAATTACATGGTCAGTGTCAAGTACACCTCACCAAGACATATTAAGCTTTCGGTTCAGTAAGTGTTGTGATTTAGCTGCTCAGCACGTGTCCGCTGACTATATGTCTGGTTGTGGACATATACATTGCATATGTTCAAGAAACTGATTTTATACTTTTTAACTATAAAATTGTGTCAGGTACTAACTGTTCGTAAATATTAAGCTAAATTGTGTTAAACCCCAAACTGAGATTTCTCTTGACCGATAGTGAGATTTTTCGTCAAACCACCAAGTTGTTGGCAGAGACCCACCTGGTAAGATTGATTCTTCAAAAAAAAAAAACATATATGTCATAGTCGTCAGTCTTTGGAGAGATATAGAAGTGAAATCTATTTTGAGATGTTGATACGCCTCAAACGTATCTATAATTTCTTATATTCCATGCTTATATTATACCCACTGCTACATGTTTTATATACACTTTATATGTTTTTTATGCATTTTCTGGGACTAACCTATTAACAAGATGCCACAGTGCCAGTTCCCTGTTTTCTGCTGTTTTTGGTTTCAGAAAAGTTGTTCTGGAAACATTCTCGGAATTGCACGAAACAAAAGCCAAAGTCCCTATTTTTCCCGGAAGGTTCACGAAGACCGAAGAGGAGACGAAGACGGAGGCCGAGGCGGCCACACCTGTTGGTGGCGCGGCCCCACCCTTGGTCGCGCCTCCACGTGGTGTGGGTCCCTCGGGGCTCCACCGACATTGCCCTTTCGCCTATTTATACCCCCGACGAGAAAACCCTCGCTACCCGATCAGAAATCCTGGAAAAGTTCTAGAGCCGCCGCCGTCGTCAACCCTAGTTCGGGAGGGTTCAGAAGCTCTTCCCGGCACCCTGCCGGAGAGGGGAATCATCACTAGAGGGCTCTACATCACCATGCCCGCCTCCGGACTGATGCGTGAGTAGTTCATCCTTGGACTACGGGTCCATAGCAGTAGCTAGATGGTTGTCTTCTCCTTATGTGCTACCATGTTTAGATCTTGTGAGCTGCCTATCATGATCAAGATCATCTTTATGTAATGCTACATGTTGTGTTTGCTGGGATCCGATGAATATTGAATACTATGTCATTTGCTTCATAATATATTATGTTTGTGTTATTTATGATCTTGCATGCTCTCCGTTGCTAGTAGATGCTCTGGCCAAGTAGATGCTTGTGACTCCAAGAAGGAGTATTTATGCTCGATTGTGGGTTCATGTCTTCATTTAATCTGGGGGAGTGACAGCAACCTCTAAGATTGTGAATGTACTGTTGCTACTAGGGATAAAACAGTAATGCTTTGTCTAAGGATAATTGTGTTAATTACATTATGCACTTTACTTAATGCAATAATCTGCTGCTCGCAACTTAATACTGAAATGTGTGCGGACGCTAACCGGAAGGTGAATTATTAGTCATAGATGCGGTTGGAACGGTCTATGTATATTGTTGTAATGCCCAAATGAATCTCATACTAGACATCATGACTATAGTAATGCCCAGCTGTAATTTGTTTACCCTCATGTATGCTATTATTATTTATGAAGAGACACCACTAGTGAACTGTGGACCCCGGTCCTTTCTTTTAAACTGATAATACAACCTACTGCAAACTGTTACTTTCATTCTCTGCAAACAGACATCATCTTCCACACTATATGTCTAATCCTTTGTTACAGCAAGCCAGTGAGATTGACAACCTCACTGTTTCGTTGGGGCAAAGTATCTTGGTTTTGTTGTGTGCAGGTTCCTCGTCAACTCTCCTTCAACACCAGCTGTTTTCTGGCGCAGTTGACACCTTCAAAGTGTTCTCCATCTCCTACTGGTTCGATAACCTTGGTTTCATAACTAAGGGAAGACTTGCTGCTGCACTCATCATACCTTCCTCTTGGGGTTTCCCAACAACACCACCGTGTGCATCAAGCTGTTTTCTGACGCCGTTGCTGGGGACATAAAGAAGCAAAACCACACCAAGCTCCCCTACGCGCCCGAACCTTGACACAGAGTGCATCAAGTGTTTTCTGGCGCCGTTGCTGGGGAGATTGGAGCACTTCTGCGGGGGGAGTCTCTCACTTCCAATCTCTTCACTTTGTTTTTGTCTTGCTTAGTTTATTTTTATTATTGTTTTGTTTGCTTATTATTATTAGAAACACAAAAAATTTAGTTACTTGCATTTATTTTTGCATTTCGGTTTTATCTTTAATTTTGCTAAAATGAGTACTCCTGAGAATACTAAGTTGTGTGACTTTACTAGCACAAATAATAATGATTTCATATGCACTCCTATTGCTCCACCTGCTTCTAAAGCAGAATTCTTTGAAATCAAACCTGCTTTGTTAAATCTTGTTATGAGAGAGCAATTTTCTGGTATTAGTACCGATGATGCTGCTGCCCATCTTAATAATTTTGTTGAACTTTGTGAAATGCAAAAGTATAAGGATATAGATGGTGATATTATAAAACTGAAATTATTTCCTTTCTCTTTGAGAGGAAGAGCTAAAGAATGGTTGCTTTCATTGCCTACGAATAGTATTGATTCATGGACTAAATGCAACTTTAAACAATTTGATAATGAACATGTTGCTCAAGCTTGGGAAAGAATGAAATCTTTGATAAAGAATTGCCCTACCCATGGACTGACTACTTGGATGATCATCCAAACCTTTTATGCAGGACTGAATTTTTCTTCAAGAAATTTATTGGATTCGGCTGCTGGAGGAACCTTTATGTCCATCACTTTGGGGGCTGCAACAAAACTTCTAGATGATATGATGGTTAATTATTCTGAGTGGCATACTGAAAGGACTCCTCAAGGTAAGAAAGTAAATTCTGTTGAAGAAACCTCTTCTTTGAGTGAAAAGATTGATATTATTATGTCTATGCTTGTGAATGGTAAATCTCATGTTGATCCAAATAATGTTCCCTTAGCTTCTTTAGTTGCACAAGAAGAGCATGTTGATGTGAACTTCATTAAAAATAACAATTTCAACAACAATGCCTATAGGAACAATTATGGTAATAATAACTATAAGCCCTATCCTAGTAGTAATGGTAATGGTTATGTTAATTCTTATGGTAATTCTTATAGCAATAATAGAAATACCTCCTCTGAACTTGAAACCAAGCTTAAGGATTTTATCACTACACAAACTACCTTTAATAAAGCTGTTGAGGAAAAACTTGGGAAAATTGATATTCTTGCCTCTAAAGTTGATAGTCTTGATGTTGATCTTTTAAAATCAAAAGTTATGCCTAATGATACTAAAGAGAATAATACCTTTACTAAAATTAATGCCATTCAAGTAAGAATTGATGATAATGTTAGGATGATGGCTGAGTTGCATGCTAGATGGGAAAAAGAGAAAGAACTAGCTAAGTAAGATAATATTGTTAGAGTTTGCACTATTACTACTACTGAAAATAATGTTACTTCACATTCTAGTAAACCTTCTACTATTAATGGTAACATAGTTGGGGTTGCAATGTTTCTTCTACTCATTCAAAACGTTTAAAATTGCCTAAAACCCCTGAAACTATGCTTGATAAAAGTGCTGAAATTTTTAAGAACATAGGAGATAATGGTCCCATTACTTTTGATGATAATAATTTTGATTTTGATGATTGTAATATATCTGAAGTTATTAAGTTCTTGCAAAAGTTATCTACAAGTCCTAATGCTAGCACTCTGAATATGGCTTTTACTACTCATATTACAAATGCTCTCATTAAAGTTAGGGAAGAAAAATTAAAACTTGAAACTTCTATCCCTAAGAAGTTAGAAGATGGTTGGGAGCTCATCATTAAAATAAAAGTGAATGAATTTGATTGTAATGCTTTGTGTGACCTTGGTGCAAGTATTTCTATTATGCCTAAGAAACTTTATGATCTGTTTGACTTGCCACCGTTGGAGCATTGTTATTTAGATGTTTTTCTTGCTGATAATGTTTTAAAGAAACCTTTGGGGAGAGTTAATGATGTTCTTATCATGGTTAATAATAACCTTGTCCCCGTTGATTTCATTGTCTTGGATATTGAGTGCAACCCCTCTTGTCCTATTGTTTTGGAAATGCCTTTTTTTAGAACGGTTGGTGCTATTATTGATATTAAAGAAGGAAATATTAGGTACCAATTCCCACTTAAGAAAGATATGGAACAGTTCCCTAGAAAGAAGATGAAGCTACCTTTTGATTCTATTATTCGTACAAACTATAATGTTGATGCTTCTTCTCTTGGAAACACTTGAGTTTTACTTTCTGTGCCTAGCTGAAAGGCGTTAATGAAAATCGCTTATGAGAGACAACCCACTTTTAGTTTCTGTTATTTTGTGTCAACGAACATGCTTACATCTGTAGAAACTCCTTTATATCTTTATTTTATTGCATAGTTGTGCCAATTAAAGTCTCTAGTAGGAAGTTGATACTAGATTTGAATTTCTGCGCAGTAACAGTTTTTCTTCTGTCCACCGTTTAATTCATAAATCTTTACACAAAAATCAAAATGACCTGATATTTTCTGTGCGTGATCCTCAGATATGTACGCAACTTTCATTAGTTTTGAGTTTTCTGATTTGAGCAAGTTAAGTGCCTCGAAAAAATTCGTCTTTACGGACTGTTCTGTTTTTGACAGATTCTGCCATTTATTTTGCAATGCCTCTTTTGCTGTTTTTGAATGGATCTTTTTTTTTCCATAAAGTATCAGTGGCTGTAGCTAATGTCCAGTAGCATTGGTAATGATTGTGTCCATGCAGAATATGAGAATTTTTGATTATGCACTAACCCTCTAATGAAGTTTACTTTGAGTTTGGTGTGGAGGAAGTTTTCAAGAATCAAGAGAGAGGATGATATGATGTGATCAAGAAGATGAAAAAGCCTAAGCTTGGGGATGCCCGCGTGGGTGACCCAAGCATATTTCAAGAAAACTCAAGCGTCAAAACTTGGGGATGCCCAAGCCATCCCCTTCTTCATCAACAACTTATCAGGTTATCTCTAGTGAAACTATATTTTAATTCCGTCACATCTTATGTGCTTTACTTGGAGCGTCTGTTTGTTTTATTTTTGCTTTGTTATTTTCTTTTTTGAATAAAATGGATCCTAGCATTCTTTTGTGGGAGAGAGACATGATGCTCACGGGTGTGAGGAGTTGGAAAACCCCAAGAGGAAGGTGTGATGAGCGTAGTAGCAAGTTTCCCTCAGTTATGAAACCAGGGTTATCGAACCAGTAGGAGATGAAGAACACAACGAAGGTCTCCCCGGCGCCAGAAAAGTGCTGTTGCAGGGAGGTGGAATCTACACAACACAACCAAGAAACTTTGCTCTAACTCAACAGTGAGGTTGTCAATCTCACCGGCTTGCTGTAACAAAGGATTAAACGTATGGTGTGGAAGATGATGTTTGCAGAGAATGAAAGAAAACAGTTTGCAGTTGGTTGTATTATCAGTTTAAAGAAAAGGACCGGGGTCCACAGTTCACTAGTGGTGTCTCTCCATAAATAATAATAATAACATACATGTGGGTAAACAAAATACAGCTGGGCAATTGACAGAATAAAGAGCTGCATAATGATGCATATACTAATGTCATGATGTCTAGTATGAGATTCATTTGGGCATTACAACAATATACATAGACCGTTCCAACCGCATCTATGACTAATAATCCACCTTCCGGTTAGCGTCCTCACCCCTTTCAGTATTAAGTTGCAAGCAACAGATTATTGCATTAGGCAAAGTGTGTAATGTAAGTAATACAATTATCCTTAGACAAAGTACTACTGTTTTATCACTAGTAGCAACAGTACATCTACAATCTTAGAGCTTGCTGTCACTACCCCAGATTAAATAGAGACATGAACCCACTATCGAGCATAAATACTCCCTCTTGGAGTCACAAGCATCTACTTGGCCAGAGCATCTACTAGAAACGGAGAGCATGCAAGATCATAAACAACACACAACATGATATATTATGAAGCAAATGACATAGTATTCAATATCCATCGGATCCCAGCAAACACAACATGTAGCATTACATAAAGATGATCTTGATCATGATAGGCAGCTCACAAGATCTAAACATGATGGCACAATAGGAGAAGACAACCATCTAGCTACTGCTATGGACCCGTAGTCCAAGGATGAACTACTCACGCATCAGTCCGGAGGCGGGCATGGCGATGTAGAGCCCTCCGGTGATGATTCCCCTCTCTGGCAGGGTGCCGGGAAGAGCTTTTGAACCCTCCCGAACTAGGGTTGACGACGGCGGCGGCTCCGTAATGTTTCGTGGAAAAGTGTTCGGGTCTTAGGTCTTGTATTGTCGGGGGCTTTAAATAGGCGAAAGGGCGAAGGCAGTGGAGGGCCGAGGCCCCGTCATCAGGTGCTGGCGCGGCCAGAAGTGGGGCCGCGCCGGCACCTCATCTGGGGGCCTCGTGGCCCCTCTCCGTTAGCTCTCCGGTGTTCTGGAACCTCCCGTGAAAAATAGGGACTTTGATATATGAATTTCGTCCAATTCCGAGAATATTTCTTTAAGTGGTTTTCTGAAACCAAAAACAGCAGAAAACAGGGAACTGGCACTGTGGCATCTTGTTAATAGGTTAGTCACAGAAAATGCATAAAACAATGCAAAGTGTATATAAAACATGTAGCAATTGGTATAATATAAGCATGGAAAATAAGAAATTATAGATACGTTTGAGACGTATCAAGACACGCTCCGCTTTTTCTTATGAATACTCCTATTCTTCACTTATAATTGTTGAGTATTCTTGTATGTTACTTCAACGCTTTCAGCCCTTGTTTTTCATGCATCTCTTGCTCAGAGCTATTAGTTCTCATATGTTATACTCTCTTGTCTCATTGTTAAATACTTGGAGAGTTTATGTTTAAATAAGTTGATTGGTGTTTGGTTGAAAACAGAAAATGCTAAATGTGATAGATGGTATAAAGAAAAGATATACATGCTCTTATGAATTGTTATCTTGTATGTTGTGATTCTTGGCAATTGTTTTGAGCTCTCAAGTAGATCATGTTTAAGCTTTTACATTATGTAGTTAAAACCTATTAGTGAAGAACTACCGTAAAGCTTGTTGAAATTTGGTTTGCATGTTTGGTATCTCTAAGGTCTAGATATTTTCTAGTTAAAGTGTTTGAACAACAAGGAAGACAATGTAGAGTTTTGTAATGCTTGCAATATGTTTTTATATACGTCTTGTTGTCATAGTTTATACTTGTGTTTGCTTCAAACAAACTTGCTAACCAAAGCCTTGTATTGAGAGGGAATGCTTCTCGTGCATCCAAAATCCTTGAGCCAAAACCCATGCCATTTGTGTCCACCATATCTACCTATTACATTGTATTTCCTGCCATTCCAAGCAAATACTTCGTCTGCTACCTTTTATTCAAAACTTATTATCCCTTATTTGTGTCAATGTTTATTAGCTCATGAGGAAGTATGTGGTGTTACGGATATCAACCTTGTCATTTGCTTTTAGACAGACTTTCACCAACCGGACTAGTGGCATATACACCGCTTATCCATTAACTTTGCAAAAAGAGCTGGCAAATGGGGTGCCCAGTCCCAATTAATTACAACTTTAACCGCTGCATTCTCTTCACATTTTTGCCCTGATCTAATCAGCCAAGCAATGATACTAGTTCTAAACTACATGTGTAAACAAAAGAGATATGAGGGATGATCTGCCCTTGGGTAGAAATAACGTCTGTCAATGGGAGCCGCTCTTAAGAAAGTATGGTTGGCAAGGGGGGTAGAGTGCCCATTACCATTCGTTGACAACGACAAACACCACTCAAAAACTTACTATTATGCTCTCTATATGATTTCAAAAACCTATAGAAACTAAAAAGCTCTAGCACATGTTTGTATCCCTGCTTCCCTCTGCGAAGGGCCTATCTTTTACTTTATGTTGAGTCAGTTTACCCACTTCTTTCTATCCCCGAAGCAAACTGTGTGCAACAATTCTTATATGCTTACTTATTGCACTTGTTATATTTCTTTGTGTTGACAACTATCTATATGATATACATGTTCAAAGTTGAAAGCCAATGCTGAAACTTATATCTTCCTTTGTGTTGCTTCAATGCTCTTTTACTTAGCAACTATTGCTTTATGAGTTAACTCTTATGCAAATCTTTTTGATGCTTGTTTGAAAGTGCTATTCATGAAAAGTTTTTACTTATATGATGTAGTTGTTTACTCCATGTCTACTTGTTAGCAAACTATTGATCATTGCCTTGAGTCACTTCATTCATGACATGAGCCTTACAATATTACAATATTATATGATCAAGATTATGTGAAAGCATGTCACTTCAGAAATTATTTGTTGTTATCGTTTTACCTACTCGGGACGAGTAGAACTAAGCTTGGGGATGCTTGATACGTCTCAAACGTATCTATAATTTCTTATGTTCCATGCTTATATTATACCCATTGCTACATGTTTTATATACACTTTATATGGTTTTTATGCATTTTCTGGGACTAACCTATTAACAAGATGCCACAGTGCTAGTTCCCTGTTTTCTGCTGTTTTTGGTTTCAGAAAAGTTGTTCTGGAAATATTCTCGGAACTGCACGAAACAAAAGGCAAAGTCCCTATTTTTCCCGGAAGGTTCACGAAGACCGAAGAGGAGACGAAGACGGAGGCCGAGGCGGCCACACCTGTTGGTGGCGCGGCCCCATCCTTGGCCGCGCCTCCACGTGGTGTGGGCCCCTCGGGGCTCCACCGACGTTGCCCTTTCGCCTATTTATACCCCCCGACGAGAAAACCCTCGGTACCCGATCAGAAATCCTCAAAAAGTTCCAGAACCGCCGCCGTCGTCAACCCTAGTTCGGGAGGGTTCAGAAGCTCTTCCCGGCACCCTGCCGGAGAGGGGAATTGATGCTCACGGGTGTGAGGAGTTGGAAAACCCCAAGAGGAAGGTGTGATGAGCGTAGTAGCAAGTTTCCCTCAGTTATGAAACCAAGGTTATCGAACCAGTAGGAGATGAAGAACACAATAAAGGTCTCCCCGGCGCCAGAAAAGTGGCGTTGAAGGGATGTGGAATCTGCACAACACAATCAGGAAACTTTGCTCCAACTCAACAGTGAGGTTGTCAATCTCATCGGCTTGCTGTAACAAAGGATTAAACGTATGGTGTGGAAAATGATGTTTGCAGAGAATGAAAGAAACAGGTTGCAGTTGGTTGTATTATCAGTTTAAAGAAAAGGACCGGGGTCAACAGTTCACTAGTGGTGTCTCTCCATAAATAATAATAGCATAATGCGGGTAAACAAATTACAGCTGGGCAATTGAAAGAATGAAGAACTGCATAATGATGCATATACTATAGTCATGATGTCTAGTATGAGATTCATTTGGGCATTACAACAATATACATAGACCGTTCCAACCGCATCTATGACTAATAATCCACCTTCCGGCTAGCGTCCGCACCCCTTTCAGTATTAAGTTGCAAGCAACAGATTATTGCATTAGGCAAAGTGTGTAATGTAAGTGATACAATTATCCTTAGACAAAGCACTACGGTTTTATCCCTAGTAGCTACAGTACATCTACAATCTTAGAGGTTGCTGTCACTCCCCCAGATTAAATAGAGACATGAACCCACTATCGAGCATAAATACTCCCTTTTGGAGTCACAAGCATCTACTTGGCCAGAGCATCTACTAGCAACGGAGAGCATGCAAGATCATAAACAACACACAACATGATATATCATGAAGCAAATGACATAGTATTCAATATCCATCGGATCCCAGCAAACACAACATGTAGCATTACATAAAGATGATCTTGATCATGATAGGCAGCTCACAAGATCTAAACATGATGGCACAAAAGGAGAAGACAACCAACTAGCTACTGCTATGGACCCGTAGTCCAAGGATGAACTACTCACGCATCAGTCCGGAAGCGGGCATGGTGATTTTGAGCCCTCCGGTGATGATTCCCCTCTCCAGCAGGGTGCCGGGAAGAGGTTCTGAACCCTCCCGAACTAGGGTTGACGACGGTGGCGGCTCCGTAAGGGTTTCTGGAAAAGTGTTCGGGTTTTTTAGGTTTTCACGTCGGGGGGTATTTGTAGGCGAAAGGGCGAAGGCGGTGGAGGCCTGAGGGCCCCACACCTGGTGCTCGCGCGGCAAGGGGGGAGCCGCGCCGGTCTATGGTGTGGACGCCTCGCGGCCCCACTCCGTCTCGTCTTCGGTGTTCTGGAACCTCCCGAGAAAAATAGGCACTTTGGCTTTTGTTTCGTCCAATTCCGAGAATATTTCCTTAACAGGTTTTCTGAAACCAAAAACAGCAGAAAACAGGGAACTGGCACTGTGGCATCTTGTTAATATGTTGGGACAATTGCTTCTGTGCCCCGGTTCTCTCTAGTTTATCCGTCTGTGCCATACCCGCATAGTTTCTCTCGTCTGTGCCCTGGCTGGCTCGCAAATCGGCCGAACGCTCCGTTGCCCTGTAGTCAACCGTCACTTGGCCTGACTGGTGGGGTCGGCCTGGCGCGGCTCGGTTGGGATTTCCTGGGGTCGGCTTGTGTGCGGCTCGGCTCAAACTTACCACGTCTCCCGCTGTGTTGTTGAGTTGTTTTTTAGTCCCACCTCGCTAGTTGGGTGTGTGCGCGACCTCTTTATATACCACAACTTTCCAAGGCTATTGTAAAGCATTGAAATGAGCAGGGTTTAACCGGGCCCGGACCCTCTTCTTTCAATGCTTTTACGGATGATTAGTCATTGGTCCCAACAAATATAAGCAATTTCTTGTGTAAAATACGTGTTGCTGTATAGATCCACCCCTAAAATTGTAGATAGTTTTGGTACGGATGATTAGTCATTTGTAATAGTAGATTGTTTCGGTATGGATGATTAGTCATTTGTAAGCAATTTCTAGTGTAAAATACGTGTTGGTGTATAGATCTGCCCCTAAAACTGTAGATAGTTTCGGTGATTAGTCATTTGTCCCAAAAAATATATGTAATTTCTGGTGTAAAATACGTGTTGGTGTATAGATCTGCCCCTAAAACTGTAGATAGTTTCGGTAGAGATGATTAGTAATAAGCGGTTGGTCCAAATGAGAGGACTGGTTTATCATAAGCGGTTGGTCCAAATAACATAGAGGTTACATTGCATTAATTATGCTTACATTGCATTAATTAACTACGACTGACAATCAGCAGATAAACAAATCCTAGAGCAAGTATACAGAGATAAAATCCTGCAGCTATCAGATTAGCCTGCTTCTTCAGATCATTCATCTGCCTTAAGTTCTTGTTCAACTTCTTCAGTTCGCCTCTCACTTCCTCAAGCCCCATCGGCGGAGCAACCATGTCAGACCCCATCGGCGGAGCAGAGGGCGCAATCTCCACATCAGACGGCAGAGGAAGGTCGCTGGGCGCGGGCCACCTTCCATCCCGTTTAAGCTGCGAAACGTATTTATCCATCCACTGAAAATGGCTGCATGGTTCCAACCCCTGGAAAAGTCAACCTGAACCCTAAATCCCAAATATGAGCAAGAAATTGAAAACACTGAAAAATCAAAACAAAAGGATGCGAGAGAAAGATCTTTACATCATGTGGCAGGCTCTGGCATTTCAAATACTCGCGCCCCTTGTTGGGTGTCTCCACCTTACTAGCCTTACGGAGCAGTGGCTCCTTGCGTGAGCATTTAGAACATGGCGGCAATGGCACCTCAGGCTGCTTTGGCCAAGTGGGGCGAAGGAATGAACTGGAGGAGCTCGACATTGCTGCTGCCCTTTGTCGCCGGAGAGGAAGAAGAGGAAGAAGAGGAAGGAAGAGTAAGGAAGAGGAAGGAATAGTAAGAAGAAGATGGTCCAAAGAGGATGGATGCTCTGTCTATGAAGAGGAGGAAAATGGTGGGTCCGCGGTGAGCGTGTAACGGTCCCATGCGGTGGTGCGGCTGTTGCGAGTCCACCAACCCGTTTTGCTTAGAAATGGGGCCGTTTACCCTACCTTTGGAGCTCATTTGAAACACATCGAATGGGTTGTGCAGAATAAGCTTCTCACACGGGTTACAGCCAATCAGATCGCAGAATGAGCCTCTCGCGGATCGCTCCGAGTCTGCCAGATTCCTTCTAGAGGACGATCAAACGGCTGCAGTTCATCGCTAGGGTTATATCGACGGTCATTGTTCAAATGGGGTTTGGAGGCACTCAACGGGGTTTTGAAAAGTTTGATAAAGTGTCCAAGTTTCATTTTCGAGTGACTAAGAAGGATCGATGCTTCGTTTTTCAAATTTCATGTTTTAAACTTGTTACCGAAATTTGAAATGAGCTTCAAATATTAAAAAAAAATCAAAAAAAGGAAAATATTGCGCACATAGTCATCTTATGTCGTATACTAGCGTCTCAAGTTGAAAAACATGGTCTACATACATTCAAAATGAGAAGGGCATGGATCTCTTGTGATATCGCAAAACTCAAACGATGAGGTCTAAGGTTGAAGAGAAGTGGTTTTGGAATTACAACATGAAATTTTCAAAAACCTCACAAAAGCTTCATTTTGGAGTGACTAAGAAGGATCCACGCTTAGCTTTTCATTTTCATGTAAAAAACTTGTTTAAATGTTGCTCAAACTTAGGTTTGATCGAATTTGAAATAAGCATAATAAATTCAAAAATTATCGAAAAATTGAAAAACCGACGCACATAGTCTTCATATGTCATATACTAACGACTCAAGTTGAAAAACATGGTCTACATACATTCAAAAGGAGAAGGGCATGGATCTCATGTGATATTGCATAACTCAAACTATGAGGTCTAAGGTTAGAGAGAAGTGGTTTTGGAATTGCAACATGAAATTTTCGAAAAACTCACAAAAGCTTCATTTTGGAGTGACTAAGAAGGATCCATGCTTAGTTTTTCATTTTCTTGTTTTAAACTTGTTTAAATGTCGGTCAAACCTAAGTTTGACCGAAATTTGAAATGAGCTTCAAATATTAAAAAACATTCAAAAAAAGGAAAATCCTGCGCACATAGTCGTCTTATGTAATATACTAACGATTCAAGTTGATAAACAAGGTCTACGTACATTCTGACGAGAAATGCATGTATCAATTGTGTTTCTCAAACTATGTCGTATGAACTCAAGAGTAAAGAGAAGTGGTTTTGGACTTGCAACATAAAAGTTTGAAATAAATAACCGGAGGCAAGCTTATCCATCATAATATAATTACGATGACGCATAGAGCGCACACAGAACACGCCCAGAGCGCGCCAGAGCGCGCCACAGCGCGCCCAGAGCGCGCCAGTTCAGGCCCAGAGCACGCCCATAAGGTGTTCGACCAAAATACATCCGACCAAAATACAACTCATAGTAATATTAATCAGTCTCTTCTTTGACGTCGTCAAAGTTGGACATCATCTCGTCAGCCCAATGCTCGATCTCTTCGCTGGGGTCGCTGATCTCTACGTCCGACTACTCGATGTCTTCATCGGGCCCCTCGACGTCTTCGCTGACCTTCTCAAATGTCAGCTCGATGTACTCCTCCTTAAAGATCACCTTGATAACATAGAGATCACCAAAGCGAATCGGCAGTTGCTCCCAAAATAGATCCCAGCTCTCTGTGAACTCGATGTAAACCTCGTCGTTGACCACTCGATATGATCCAAAGATCTCGACATCGTCTCTCGCCAAAAGACGAGAATTTCCGTGAACTTGACGTAATATGAGATCACGCGATGGAATAACATCGTAGCCATCTAGTACCTCAATCTTGAGATGCTATCAAAATAACATGAGCATCGTATCAGAATATTTCAAATGACAGAACTGAGGGATCATTCAAATCACAGAACATGAGCATCGTATTAGAATACCAGAGAAACGACATCTAGAGAATCATTCTCAATCCTGCGCACGTAGAACTGAGGGATCTCTTCCAACTCCTTCGTGGCATCTTTGAATAAAGCGAGAGATATCGCATTCATTTCTCAATAGGTGACATCTCTCGGTTCCTCAAATATGGTCGACAGGTGGGCTGGCTTGCAGTATCCGTCAATCTGTTTAAACTCTGATCAAAGAGAGGAAGACATTCAGAAAACATGTAAACTACTCAATGTGTAAGAAAAAGAACACAAACCAGCATACCCGTGTGTTGCACAAAAGGTTTTGCAGCATTGTGCTCGTTAGTCACTTCAACATTGAACAAATGCTGATCTTCATTCCAAGTGAATTTGACAACATCGCCCTCCTCGATGTCGTAGTATTCACATAGTGCTCTCCACTGCGTTCCACAGATCTCCGTGTAGATATGGGTGTTCAGGCTACCACTTAGCCGCTTACAGAGATATGTTCGATCCGTGTCAGTTTCAGTTACCCACCTATCCAGGTAGAAGAAGTACTGGTCTCCGTTCGAGCACCTTGCCTCCATCCAGTGCTTATGAGTGCCAATTGCCCGGCTCTGATCTAGAAGATATCTTAAAGGGCATGGCAGAATCTACATGTAATACAAAACCGGAGAAACTATTAAGACACTCATTGAAGGAAAAACAAATGACATTCCCTCGAATTTGAAAGGCAATACTTACAACGGCCGTTTTGTAACCGTGTTCCATCGGGACTTTGAAAGTATTGGAACGACGAGTTAGTGTGCGACAGAAAGTTGCTTCGTGAAGGCACATAGCACAGTGTCGACGCCATCGCTATCGCTACCGGAATCCTATTTTAACAAATGAAATTTAGAACCAGATAAACAGGCGGAACCTGGGGTTTTTCCCCATTCCGCAAGCCAAATAGAAAATCAAATCTACTCACATATAATGCACCAAACAAGAAAATGAAACATGTAGAGAAGATAGCACTGACCATAGAAATGGGGTTGATGGACTGCAGCTGGAATCGTCGCCGACCAAAAAACCCCAAACAGCGAAGGCGGCCGTACAATGGCGATGACGATGGAGCTCCTTGCTTGTCCCTCCTTCTCGACGGGCCACGGGAGACGGGCGGGCGACGACAATGGCGATGGCGATGGAGCTCCTTTGCGCCTTCAATCACCCTGCTCTCCGCCCTCAATCCAACTCCTATTGCTCTGTTCTTGGGGGTTCTTCGGGGGTTCTCTCGGCGGCAGCAGTGAGCCAGGGAGAAAGACCACGTGGGCCCCATCGGCGGTATCCCTTGATTAAACAAGTGCCCCGGCCCCACGCCGACCCCACGCTCCGACCCCACGCCGACCCCACGAAATCCCAACCGAGCCGCACACAAGCCGACCCCAGTAAATCCCAACCGAGCCGCGCCAGGCCGACCCCACCAGTCAGGCCAAGTGACGGTTGACCAGAGCGCAACGGAGCGTTTGGCCGATTTCCGAGCCAAACGGGGCAGCACAGACGAGAGAAACTACGCAGGTATGGCACAGACGGATAAACTAGAGAAAACCGGGGCACAGAAGCAATTGTCCCTAATATGTTAGTCCCAGAAAATGCATAAAACCATATAAAAAGTATACAAAACATGTATGCAATTGGTATAATATAAGCATGGAACATAAGAAATTATAGATACGTTTGAGACGTATCAAGCATCCCCAAGCTTAGTTCTACTCGTCCTCGAGTAGGTAAAACGATAACAACAATAATTTCTGGAGTGACATGCTTTCACATAATCTTGATCATATAATATTGTAAGGCTCATGTCATGAATGAAGTGACTCAAAGCAATGATATATAGTTTGCTAACAAATAGACAAGGAGTAAATAACTACATCATATAAGTAAAAACTTTTCATGAATAGTACTTTCAAACAAGCATCAAAAATATTTACATAAGAGTTAACTCATAAAGCAATATTCTCTAAGTAAAAGAGCATTGAAGCAACACAAAGGAAGATATAAGTTTCAACATTGGCTTTCAACTTTTTGAACATGTATATCATATAGATAGTTGTCAACACAAAGATATATAACAAGTGCAATAAGTAAGCATATAAGAGTTGTTGCACACAGTTGACACAAGTGTTTGCTTCGGGGACAGAAAGAAGTAGGTAAACTGACTCAACATAAAGTAAAATATAGGCCCTTCGCAGAGGGAAGCAGGGATACAAGCATGTGCTAGAGCTTCTTGGTTTTATAGGTTTTTGAAATCATATAGAGAGCATAAAAGTAAGTTTTTGAGTGGTGTTTGTCGTTGTCAACGAATGGTAATGGGAACTCTACCCCCCTTGTCAACCAGACTTTCTAAGAGCGGCTCCCATGACGGACGTTATTTCTACCAGCAAGGTAGATCATCCCTCTTATCTCTTTTGTTTACACATGTAGTTAAAAACTAGTATCATTGCTTGGCTGATTAGATCAGGGCAAAAATGTGAAGAGATTGCAGCGGTTAAAGTTGTAATTAATTGGGACTGGGCACCCGATTTGCCAGCTCTTTTTGCAAAGTTAATGGATAAGCGGATGTATATGCCACTAGTCCGGTTGTGAAAGTCTGTCTAAAAGCAAATGACAAGGTTGATATCCGTAACACCAGATACTTCCTCATGAGCTAATAAACATTGACACAAATAAGGGATAGTAAGTTTTGGATTAAAGGTAGCACATGAAATATTTACTTGGAATGGAAGAAAATACCATGTAGTAGGTAGGTATGGTGGACACAAATGGCATGGGTTTTGGCTCAAGGATTTTGGAGGCACGAGAAGCATTCCCTCTCTGTACAAGGCTTTGGCTAGCAAGGTTGTTTGAAGCAAACACAAGTATAAACTATGACAACAAGACGTATATAAAAACATATTGCAAGTATTATAAAACTCTACATTGTCTTCCTTGTTGCTCAAACACTTTTACTAGAAAATATCTAGACCTTAGAGATACCAAACATGCAAACCAAATTTCAACAAGCTCTACGTTAGTTCTCCATTAATGGGTTTTAACTACATGATGTAAAAGCTTAAACATGATCTACTTGAGAGCTCAAAACAATTGCCAAGTACCACAACATACAAGATAACAATTCATAAGAGCATGTTTCTTTTCTTTATACCATTTACCACATTTAGCATTTTCTGTTTCCAACCAAATACCAATCAACTTATTTAAACATAAACTCTCCAAGTATTTAACAATGAAGCAAGAGAGTATAACATATGAAAACTAACAGCTCTGAACAAGAGGTGCATGAAAAATAAGAGCTGAAAGTATTGCAGTAGCTATAGAAGAATACTCAACAAATGTAAGTGAAGAATATGAGTATTCAAATGAAAAAGCGGAGCGTGCCTCTCTCCCACACAAGAATGCTAGGATCCATTTTATTCAAAAAACAAAAATAACAAAAGCAAAAATAAAAACAAACAGACGCTCCAAGTAAAGCACATAAGATGTGACGGAATTAAAATATAGTTTCACTAGAGATAACTTGATAAGTTGTTGATAAAGAAGGGGATGCCTTGGGCATCCCCAAGCTTTGATGCTTGAGTCTTCTTAAAATATGCTTGGGTGACCCACGGGGGCATCCCCAAGCTTAGGCTATTTTCATCTTCTTGATCACATCATATCATCCACTCTCTTGATCCTTGAAAACTTCCTCCACACCAAACTCAAAGTAAACTTCATTAGAGGGTTAGTGCATAACCAAAAATTCTCATATTCTGCATGGAGACAATCATTATCATGGTACTGGACATTAGCTACAGCCACTGGAATTTTGTGGAACAAAAAGATCCACTCAAAAAAAGCAAAAGAACCAATGCAAAAATAAATGGTAGAATTTGTCAAAAACAGAACAGTCCGTAAAGACGAATTTGTTCGAGGCACTTACCTTGCTCAAATCAGAAAACTCAAAACTAATGAAAGTTGCATACATATCTGAGGATCACGCACAAAAAATCCCAGGTCATTTTGATTTTTCTGTGAATTCTTACGAATTAAACGGTGGTTAGCAGAAAACTGTTCCTGCGCAGGAATCCAAATCTAGCATCAACTTTCTACTAGAGGCTTAACTTGACACAACTTTGCAATAAAGTAAATATACAAAAGAATTGCTACAGAGGTAGGCATGTTCCTTGACTCAATAAAATAAAATAACAGAAATAAAAAGTGGGTTGTCTCCCATAAGCGCTTTTCTTTAACGCCTTTCAGCTAGGCACAGAAAGCAAAACTCAAGTGTTTCCAAGAGAAGAAGCATCCAAATCAATAATTTCCTCTAAAGCATGGCTTATTCCATTTGGTACTTTAGGTATCCATGAAGATGTTTTACCAACAGTTTTATCAATATTAAGCACGTTGGGGGTTTTTGGTTTAGGTACCTTAGGAATATAAATGAATTTCTGCTCTTTTCCCACAAAAGCTTTCTCTTTCTTAGTTTTGAGATAGGAAAAAGTTGAACTTAAAGTTTCCATTGCTTCCTCTAACTCACCAATCCTATTGTTTTGAGTATCATGGGTGTTGCTAGCCTCTAAAACAGTAATTCTATCATTAATATCCTCTATTGATTTATTAACCTTGCTAGCATTATCAATGAAATTTGCTAAATTTTCCTCCATAGAATCCAACTTTTTAATAACATCTTCAAGAGTGATCTCAGTTTTAATATCTTTAGTAGGTGATGGTGATCCTACCAAACTTTCAATTAAATTGCAAGCTTCCAAAGCAGGAGTACCCAGAAAATTACCTCCTGTAAGAGTGTCAAGAACATACCTATACCAACTAGTGATCCCAACATAAAAATTCCTAAGAAGGATTAAAGTGGAATATTTTTTAGTGCACCTATGATGAGCATCATTTATCCTATACCAAGCATCTTTCAAATTCTCTCATCCTTGTTGCCTAAACGAACGTACTTCAACTTCAGGACTTCCCATTTTAGCAATATTAAGTAAAAACCGAAATACAAAAGTAAATGCAAGTAACTATTTTTTTTTGTGTTTTTGATAATAAGAAGCAAACAAGATAATAACAAAGTAAATAAAATGCAAGTAACTAATTTTTTTGTGTTTTTGATATTTAAAAGCAAACAAAACAATAAATAAAATTTAACTAAGCAAGACAAAAACAAAGTAAAGAGATTGGGAAGTGAGAGACTCCCCTTGCAGATGTGCTTCAATTTCCCCGGCAACGGCGCCAGAAAAGTCTTATGGCGTCGAAGGGGAAGTTGAAGCCTTCTAAACAAAAGTGTCTTGATCTCCCCGGCAATGGCGCCAGAAAAGTGCTTGATGCTCACGGGTGTGAGGAGTTGGAAAACCCCAAGCGGAAGGTGTGATGAGCGTAGTAGCAAGTTTCCCTCAGTTATGAAACCAAGGTTATCGAACCAGTAGGAGATGAAGAACACAATGAAGGTATCCCCGGCGCCAGAAAAGTGGCGTTGAAGGGAGGTGGAATCTGCACAACACAATCAGGAAACTTTGCTCCAACTCAACAGTGAGGTTGTAAATCTCACCGGCTTGCTGTAACAAAGGATTAAACGTATGGTGTGGAAAATGATGTTTGCAGAGAATGAAAGAAACAGGTTGCAGTTGGTTGTATTATCAGTTTAAAGAAAAGGACCGGGGTCCACAGTTCACTAGTGGTGTCTCTCCATAAATAATAATAGCATACATGCGGGTAAACAAATTACAGCTGGGCAATTGACAGAATGAAGAACTGCATAATGATGCATATACTATAGTCATGATGTCTAGTATGAGATTCATTTGGGCATTACAACAATATACATAGACCGTTCCAACCGCATCTATGACTAATAATCCACCTTCCCGTTAGCGTCCGCACCCCTTTCAGTATTAAGTTGCAAGCAACAGATTATTGCATTAGGCAAAGTGTGTAATGTAAGTGATACAATTATCCTTAGACAAAGCACTATTGTTTTATCCCTAGTAGCAACAGTACATCTACAATCTTAGAGGTTGCTGTCACTCCCCCAGATTAAATAGAGACATGAACCCACTATCGAGCATAAATACTCCCTCTTGGAGTCACAAGCATCTACTTGGCCAGAGCATCTACTAGCAACGGAGAGCATGCAAGATCATAAACAACACACAACATGATATATTATGAACCAAATGACATAGTATTCAATATCCATCGGATCCCAGCAAACACAACATGTAGCATTACATAAACATGATCTTGATCATGATAGGCAGCTCACAAGATCTAAACATGATGGCACAAAATGAGAAGACAACCATCTAGCTACTGCTATGGACCCGTAGTCCAAGGATGAACTACTCACGCATCAGTCCGGAGGCGGGCATGGTGATGTAGAGCCCTCCGCTGATGATTCCCCTCTCCGGTAGGGTGCCGGGAAGAGGTTCTGAACCCTCCCGAACTAGGGTTGACGACGGCGGCGGCTCCGTAAGGGTTTCTGGAAAAGTGTTCGGGTTTTTTAGGTTTTCACGTCGGGGGGGTATTTGTAAGCGAAAGGGCGAAGGCGGTGGAGGCCCGAGGGCCCCACACCTGGTGCTCGCGCGGCAAGGGGGGTGCCGCGCCGGCCTATGGTGTGGGTGCCTCGCGGCCCCACTCCGTCTCGTCTTCAGTGTTCTGGAACCTCCCGAGAAAAATAGGCACTTTGGCTTTTGTTTCATCCAATTCCGAGAATATTTCCTTAACAGGTTTTCTGAAACCAAAAACAGCAGAAAACAGGGAACTGGCATTGTGGCATCTTGTTAATATGTTAGTCCCAGAAAATGCATAAAACCATATAAAATGTATACAAAACATGTAGGCAATTGGTATAATATAAGCATGGAACATAAGAAATTATAGATACGTTTGAGACATGTCAGGAATCATCACCGGACTGATGCGTGAGTAGTTCATCCTTGGACTATGGGTCCATAGCAGTAGCTAGATGGTTGTCTTCTCCTTATGTGCTACCATGTTTAGATCTTGTGAGTTGCCTATCATGATCAAGATCATCTTTATGTAATGCTACATGTTGTGTTTGCTGGGATCCGATGAATATTGAATACTATGTCATTTGCTTCATAATATATTATGTGTGTGTTATTTATGTTCTTGCATGCTCTCCGTTGCTAGTAGATGCTCTGGCCAAGTAGATGCTTGTGACTCCAAGAGGGAGTATTTATGCTCGATAGTGGGTTCATGTCTTCATTTAATCTGGGGGAGTGACAGCAACCTCTAAGATTGTCAATGTACTGTTGCTACTAGGGATAAAACAGTAATGCTTTGTCTAATGATAATTGTGTTACTTACATTATGCACTTTACTTAATGCAATAATCTGTTGCTTGCAACTTAATACTGAAAGGGGTGCGGACGCTAACCGGAAGGTGGATTATTAGTCATAGATGCGGTTGGAACGGTCTATGTATATTGTTGTAATGCCCAAATAAATCTCATACTATAGTATATGCACCATTATGCAGTTCTTTATTTTGTTAATTGTCCAGCTGTAATTTGTTTACCCTCATGTATGCTATTATTATTTATGAAGAGACACCACTAGTGAACTGTGGACCCCGGTCCTTTCTTTTAAACTGATAATACAACCTATTGCAAACTGTTACTTCCATTCTCTGCAAACAAACATCATCTTTCACACTATAGTCTAATCCTTTGTTACAGCAAGCCAGTGAGATTGACAACCTCACTGTTTCGTTGGAGCAAAGTTTCTTGGTTGTGTTGTGTGCAGGTTCCTCGTCAACTCTCCTACAACACCAGCTGTTTTCTGGCGGAGTTGACACCTTCAAAGTGTTCTCCATCTCCTACTGGTTCGATAACCTTGGTTTCATAACTGAGGGAAGACTTGCTGCTGCACTCATCATACCTTCCTCTTGGGTTTCCCCAACAACACCACCGTGTGCATCAAGCTGTTTTCTGGCGCCGTTGCTGGGGACATAAAGAAGCAAAACCACACCAAGCTCCCCTACGCGCCCGAAGCTTGACACAGAGTGCATCAAGTGTTTTCTGGCGCCGTTGCCGGGGAGATTGGAGCACTTCTGCAAGGGGAGTCTCTCACTTCCAATCTCTTTACTTTGTTTTTGTCTTGCTTAGTTTATTTTTATTATTGTCATGTTTGCTTATTATTATTAAAAACACAAAAAAACTAGTTACTTGCATTTATTTTTGTATTTCGGTTTTGTCTTTAATTTTGCTAAAATGAGTACTCCTGAGAATACTAAGTTGTGTGACTTTACTAGCACAAATAATAATGATTTCATATGCACTCCTATTGCTCCACCTTCTTCTAAAGCAGAATTCTTTGAGATCAAACCTGCTTTGTTAAATCTTGTTATGAGAGAGCAATTTTCTGGTATTAGTACTGATGATGCTGCTGCCCATCTTAATAATTTTGTTGAACTTTGTGAAATGCAAAAGTATAAGGATATAGATGGTGATATTATAAAACTGAAATTATTTCCTTTCTCTTTGAGAGGAAGAGCTAAAGAATGGTTGCTTTCATTGCCTAGGAATAGTATTGATTCATGGACTAAATGCAAAGATGCTTTTATTGGAAAATACTATCCTCCTGCTAAGATTATTTCTCTTAGAAGTAGCATTATGAACTTTAAACAATTTGATAATGAACATGTTGCTCAAGCTTGGGAAAGAATGAAATCTTTGATAAAGAATTGCCCTACCCATGGACTGACTGCTTGGATGATTATCCAAACCTTTTATTCATGACTGAATTTTTCTTCAAGAAATTTATTGGATTCGGCTGCTGGAGGAACCTTTATGTCCATCACTTTGGGGGCTGCAACAAAACTTCTAGATGATATGATGGTTAATTACTCTGAGTGGCATACTGAAGGGACTCCTCAAGGTAAGAAGGTAAATTCTGTTGAAGAAACCTCTTCTTTGAGTGAAACGATTGATATTATCATGTCTATGCTTGTGAATGGTAAATCTCATGTTGATCCAAATAATGTTCCCTTAACTTCTTTGGTTGCACAAGAAGAGCATGTTGATGTGAACTTCATTAAAAATAACAATTTCAACAACAATGCCTATAGGAACAATTATGGTCATAATAACTATAAGCCCTATTCTAGTAGTAATGGTAATGGTTATGTTAATTCTTATGGTAATTCTTATGAGCTCTTTTACGGTGCTTGTTGAAACTACCTGGGTAGTTTTGGGTAGTTTCGGTTCTAGAAAAATATCAAACGTTGATATAATCTCCTTCATCTCTAAATTATACTAACCGTCCAAGCACCCGTAATTTTTTTTCCTAGAAGTCAGGGGCCTGGATACCGGCCTGGAAACCAATCTTCAGAGCCGTTTCAGCGACCCAGCGCCCTCCTCTCTCGAGGCGGCGCCCATCTCCATCCCCAATCCCCATCTCCATCACCGGCGATTCATCCTCCACAGCGCCGGCCACCGATCTCCTCGTTTGTGGGATCGATTGACATCCCCAATCCCTATCTCCGGCGATTCATCCAGCCCATTGCCGGCTAAAGAATCGAGCTCGACTACTGATGCACCGGTGAGGTGTTGTTGGGAACCCCAAGAGGAAGGTATGAAGTAGTGCAGCAGCAAATTTCCCTCAGTTGTGAAACCAAGGTTATCGAACCAGTAGGAAACTAAGAATCTTCTCAAGGTGACAACGGCGCCAGAAAAGATCTTGCGTCGAAGTTGACGTGGAACCTGCACACAACACAAACAAGATACTTTGCCCCAACTTAACAGTGAGGTTGTCAATCTCACTGGCTTGCTGTAACAAAGGATTAAACGTATGTGTGGAAAATGATGTTTGTTTGCAGAGAATGAAAGTAACAGGATTGCAGTAGGATTGTTTGTCAGTTTGAGGAAAAAGGACCGGGGTCCACAGTTCACTAGTGGTGTCTCTCCATAAATATTAATAGCATACATGCGGGTAAACAAATTACAGCTGGGCAATTGACAGAATAAAGAAGTGCATAATGATGCATATACTATAGTTATGATGTCTAGTGTGATATTCATTTGGGCATTACAACAATATACATAGACCGTTCCAACCGCATCTATGACTAATAATCCACCTTCCGGTTAGCGTCCGCACCCCTTTCAGTATTAAGTTGCAAGCAACAGATAATTGCATTAGGCAATGTGTGTAATGTAAGTAATACAAATACCCTTAGATAAAGTACTACTGTTTTATCCCTAGTAGCAACAGTACATCTACAATCTTAGAGCTTGCTGTCACTACCCCAGATTAAATAGAGACATGAACCTACTATCGAGCATAAATACCCCCTCTTGGAGTCACAAGCATCTACTTGGCCAGAGCATCTACTAGCAACGGAGAGCATGCAAGATCATAAACAACGCACTCACAAGATATATTATGAAGCAATAACATAGTACTCAATATTCATCGGATCCCAGCAAACACAACATGTAGCATTACATAAAGATGATCTTGATCATGTTAGGCAGCTCACAAGATCTAAATATGGTAGCACAAGAGGAGAAGACAACCATCTAGCTACTGCTATGGACCCGTAGTCCAAGGATGAACTACTCACGCATTAGTCCGGAGGCGGGCATGGTGATGTAGAGCCCTCCGGTGATGATTCCCCTCTCCGGCAGGGTGCCGGGAGGAGCTTCTGAACCCTCCCGATCTAGGGTTGACGACGGCGGCGGCTCTGGACTTCGTGGAGGAAAAAGGTGCGCGTCCTAGGGCTTGTATTCTCGGGGGGTTTAAGTAGGCGAAAGGGCGAAGGCGGCGGGGCCTCGTGGGCCCCACACCCTGTGCTCGCGCGGCCAGGGGGGCTGCCGCGCCACCTGGGGATGTGGGCCCCTCGGGGTCCCCCTCCGTGTCGTCTTTGGTGTTCTGGAACCTCCCGGGGAAAATAAGCAATTTGACGTTTCGTTTGTCCAATTCCGAGAATATTTCCTTAACAATTTTCTGAAACCAAAAACAGCAGAAAACAGGCAACTGGCACTGTGGCATCTTGTTAATAGGTTAGTCCCAGAAAATGCATAAAATGATATAAAAGTGTATATAAAACATGTAGCAATTGGCATAATATAAGCATGGAACATAAGAAATTATAGATACGTTTGAGACGTATCAAGCATCCCCAAGCTTAGTTCTACTCGTCCCGAGTAGGTAAAACGATAATAAGAATAATTTCTGAAGTGACATGCTTCACACAATCTTGATCATATAATAATGTAAGGCTCATGTTATGAATGAAGTGATTCAAAGCAATGGTTTATAGTTTGCTAACAAATAGACAAGGAGTAAACAACTACATCATATAAGCAAAAACTTTTCATGGATAGTACTTTCAAACAAGCATCAAAATGATTCACATGAAAGTTAACTCATAAAGCAATAGTCTCTAAGTAAAAGAGCATTGAAGCAACACAAAGGAAGATATAAGTTTAAGCATTGGCTTTCAACTTGTAACATGTATATCATATAGATAGTTGTCAACACAAAGGAATATAACAAGTGCAATAAGTAAGCATATAAGAATTGTTGCACACAGTTGACACAAGTGTTTGTTTCTAAGACAGAAAAAAGTAGGTAAACTGACTCAACATAAAGTAAAAGAAAGGCCCTTCGCAAAGGGAAGCAGGGATACAAACATGTGCTAGAGCTTTTTAGTTTTATAGGTTTTTGAAATCATATAGAGAGCATAAAAGTAAGTTTTGAGAGGTGTTTGTTGTTGTCAACGAATGGTAATGGGCACTCTACCCCCCTTGTCAACCAGACTTTCAAGAGCGGCTCCCATGAAGGACGTTATTTCTACCAGCAAGGTAGATCATCCCTCTTATCTCTTTTGTTTACACATATAGTTAAAAACTGTTGTCATTGCTTGACTGATTAGATCAGGGCAAAAATGTGAAGAGATTGAAGCGGTTAAAGTTGTAATTACTTGGGACTGGGCACCCCATTTGCCAGCTCTTTTTGCAAAGTTAATGGATAAGCGGATGTATATGCCACTAGTCCGGTTGTGAAAGTCTGTCTAAAAGCAAATGACAAGGTTGATATCCGTAACACCACATACTTCCTCATGAGCTAATAAACATTGACACAAATAAGAGATAATATGTTTTGAATAATAAAAGGTAGCACACGAAGTATTTGCTTGGAATGGCAGGAAATACCATGTAGTAGGTAGGTATGGTGGACACATATGGCATGGGTTTTGGCTCAAGGTTTTGGATGCACGAGAAGCATTCCCTCTCAGTACAAGGCTTTGGCTAGCAAGGTTATTTGAAGCAAACACAAGTATAAACTATGACAACAAGACGTATATAAAAACATATTGCAAGTATTATAAAACTCTATATTGTCTTCCTTGTTGTTCAAACACCTTTACTAGAAAATATCTAGACCTTAGAGATACCAAACATGCAAACCAAATTTCAACAAGCTTTACGGTAGTTCTTCACTAATAGGTTTTAACTACATGATGTAAAAGCTTAAACATGATCTACTTGAGAGCTCAAAACAATTGCCAAGCACCACAACATACAAGATAACAATTCATAAGAGCATGTATATCTTTTTCATTATACCATCTACCACATTTAGCATTTTCTGTTACCAACCAAACACCAATCAACTTATTTAAAGATAAACTCTCCAAGTATATAACAATGAGATATTAGAGTATAACATAAGAAAAACTAACAGCTCCAACAAGAGATGCATGAAAAACAAGAGCTAATAGTATTGAAGTAACATAGAAGAATACTCAACAAATATAAGTGAAGAATAAGAGTATTCATAAGAAAAAGCGGAGCGTGTCTCTCTCCCACAAAGGAATGCTAGGATCCATTTTATTCAGAGAATGAAAATAACAAAAACAAAAACAAAGAGACGCTTCAAGTAAAGCACATAAGATGTGACGGAATTAAAATATAGTTTCACTAGAGATGACCTGATAGTTTGTTGATGAAGAAGGGGGTGCCTTGGGCATCCCCAAGCTTAGACGCTTGAGTCTTATTGAAATATGCTTGGGTGACCCACGGGGGCGTCCCCAAGCTTTGGCTCTTTCATCTTCTTGATCACATCACATCATCCTTCTCTCTTGATCCTTGAAAACTTTCTCCACACCAAACTCAAAGTAAATTTCATTAGAGAGTTAGTGCACAATAAAAAATTCTTATATTCTGCATGAACACAATTGCTACCAATGCTACTGGATATTAGCTACAGCCACTGATACTTTATGGAACAAAAAGATCCATTCAAAATAGTAAAAGAGGCATTGCAAAATAAATGGCAGAATCTGTCAAAAACAGAACAGTCCCTAAAGACGAATTTTTTCGAGGCACTTAACTTGCCCAAATGAGAAAACTCAAAACTAATGAAAGTTGCATATATATCTGAGGATTACGCACAAAAAATTCCAGGTCCATCCGATTTTTCTGTAAAGAAGTATGAATTTAACGGTGGACAGCAGAAAACAGTTTCAGCACAGCAATCCAAATCTAGCATCAACTTTCTACTAGAGGCTTAACTTGACACAACAATGCAATAAAGTAAAGATACAAAGGAATTGCTACAGAGGTAGACATCTTCCTTGACTCAACAAAATAAAATAACAGAAATAAAAAGTGGGTTGTCTCCCATAAGCGCTTTTCTTTAACGTCTTTCAGCTAGGCACAGAAAGTGATATTCAAGTATTTCCAAGAGATGAAGCATCAACATCATAATTTGTACGAATGATAGAATCAAAAGGTAGCTTCATTCTTTTTCTAGGGAAGTGTTCTATACCTTTCTTGAGTGGGAATTGGTATCTAATATTTCCTTCTTTCATATCAATAATATCACCCACAGTTCTAAGAAAAGGTCTTCCCAACACAATTGGACAAGATGGGTTGCATTCAATATCCAAGACAATAAAATCAACGGGGACAAGGTTATTGTTAACCATAATAAGAACATCATTGACTCTCCCCACAGGTTTCTTCATAGCATTATCAACAAGAAAAACATCCAAATAACAATGTTCCAAAGGTGGCAAATCAAACATATCATAGAGCTTTTTAGGCATAACAGAGATACTTGCACCAAGGTCACATAAAGCATTGCAATCAAATTTATCCACTTTTATTTTAATGATGGGCTCCCAACCATCTTCTAACTTCTTAGGGATAGAAGCTTCAGGTTTTAATTTCTCTTCCCTAGCCTTAATGAGAGCATTTGTAATATGGGTTGTAAATGCCAAGTTCATGGCACTAGCATTAGGACATGTGGCTAACTTTTGCAAGAACTTAATAACTTCAGTGATATTACAATTATCAAAATCAAAATTATTATCATCAAAGCAAACCGAACCACTATCTCCTATGTTCTTAAAAATTTCAGCACTTTTATCAATAACAGTTTCAGCAGTTTTAGGCAATTTTAACTTTTTGGAAGAAGTAGAAGAAATATTTCCAACACCAACTATGTTACCATTAATAGTAGGAGGCTTACTAGCATGTGAAGTAACATTATTTTCAGTAGTGGTAATAGTAAAAACTTTAACAATATTATCTTCCTTAGCTAGTTCTTTCTCTCTTTCCCATCTAGCATGTAATTGAGCCATCATCCTAACATTTTCATCAATTCTAACTTGGATGGCATTAATTTTAGCAAAGGCCTTACTCTCTTTAGTATCATTAGGCATGACTCTAGATTTTGAAAGATCAACATCAAGGGTAAGACTATCAACTTTAGAGGCAAGAGTATCAATTTTACCAAGCTTTTACTAACAGTTTTATTAAAAGAAGTTTGTGTAGTGATAAAATATTTTAGCATGGTTTCAAGTTCAGTGGAGGTATTCCTATTATTGCTATAAGAATTACCATAAGAATTAACATAACCATTACCATTATTAGAAGGATAGGGCTTATAGTTATTATTACCATAATTGTTCCTATAGGCATTGTTGTTGAAATTGTTATTTTCAATGAAGTTCACATCAACATGCTCTTCTTGTGCAACTAAAGAAGCTAAGGGAACATTATTTGGATCAACATGAGATTTACCATTCACAAGCATAGACATAATAATATCAATCTTTTCACTCAAAGAGGAGGTTTCTTCAACAGAATTTACCTTCTTACCTTGAGGTGTCCTTTCAGTATGCCATTCAGAATAATTCACCATCATATCATCCAAGAGTTTTGTTGCAGCCCCCAAAGTGATGGACATAAAGGTACCTCCCGCAGCCGAATCAAGAAGGTTTCTTGAAGAAAAATTCAGTCCAGCATAAAAGGTTTGGATGATCATACAAGTAGTCAGTCCATGGGTAGGGCAATTTTTAACCAAAGATTTCATTCTTTCCCAAGCTTGAGCAACATGTTCATTATCAAGTTGTTTAAAATTCATAATGTTACTTATTATAGAAATAATCTTAGCAGGGGGATAGTATTTTCCAATAAAAGCATCTTTGCATTTAGTCCATGAATCAATACTATTCCTAGGCAATGAAAGCAACCATTCTTTAGCTCTTCCTCTCAAAGAGAAATGAAATAATTTCAGTTTTATAATATCACCATCTACATCTTTTTGCTTTTGCATTTCACAAAGTTCAACAAAATTATTTAGATGGGCAGCAGCATCATCAGTACTAACACCAGAAAATTGCTCTCTCATAACAAGGTTTAACAAAGCAGGTTTTATTTCAAAGAATTCTGATTTAGAAGCAGGTGGAGCAATAGGAGTGCATATAAAATCATTATTATTGGTGCTAGTGAAGTCACACAACTTAGTATTCTCAGCAGTACTCATTTTAGCAAATTAAAAAAGCAAACCGAAATAAAAAATAATACTAAACCGAAATAATAAAAATGCAAACCGAAATAAAAATAGTAATGCAAGTAACTAATTTTTTTGTATTTTTTATACTAAGCAAACAAGACAATAATAAAAATAAACTAAGCAAGACAATAACAAAATAAAAAGATTGGATGTGAGAGACTCCCCTCGTAGAAGAGTCTAGCCTCCCCGGCAACGGCGCCAGAAAAGAGCTTGATGCACCGGTGAGGTGTTGTTGGGAACCCCAAGAGGAAGGTATGAAGTAGTGCAGCAGCAAATTTCCCTCAATTGTGAAACCAAGGTTATCGAACCAGTAGAAAACTAAGAATCTTCTCAAGGTGACAACGGCGCCAGAAAAGATCTTGCGTCGAAGTTGACGTGGAACCTGCACACAACACAACCAAGATACTTTGCCCCAACTTAACAGTGAGGTTGTCAATCTCACTGGCTTGCTGTAACAAAGGATTAAACGTATGTGTGGAAAATGATGTTTGTTTGCAGAGAATGAAAGTAACAGGATTGCAGTAGGATTGTTTATCAGTTTGAGGAAAAAGGACCGGGGTCCACAGTTCACTAGTGGTGTCTCTCCATAAATATTAATAGCATACATGCGGGTAAACAAATTACAGCTGGGCAATTGACAGAATAAAGAAGTGCATAATGATGCATATACTATAGTTATGATGTCTAGTGTGATATTCATTTGGGCATTACAACAATATACATGGACCGTTCCAACCGCATCTATGACTAATAATCCACCTTCCGGTTAGCGTCCGCACCCCTTTCAGTATTAAGTTGTAAGCAACAGATAATTGCATTAGGCAATGTGTGTAATGTAAGTAATACAAATACCCTTAGATAAAGTACTACTGTTTTATCCCTTGTAGCAACAGTACATCTACAATCTTAGAGCTTGCTGTCACTACCCCAGATTAAATAGAGACATGAACCTACTATCGAGCATAAATACCCCCTCTTGGAGTCACAAGCATCTACTTGGCCAGAGCATCTACTAGCAACGGAGAGCAAGCAAGATCATAAACAACGCACTCACAACATATATTATGAAGCAATAACATAGTACTCAATATTCATCGGATCCCAGCAAACACAACATGTAGCATTACATAAAGATGATCTTGATCATGTTAGGCAGCTCACAAGATCTAAACATGGTAGCACAAGAGGAGAAGACAACCATCTAGCTACTTCTATGAACCCGTAGTCCAAGGATGAACTACTCACGCATTAGTCCGGAGGCGGGCATGGTGATGTAGAGCCCTCCGGTGATGATTCCCCTCTCCGGCAGGGTGCCGAGAGGAGCTTCTGAACCCTCCCGATCTAGGGTTGACGACGGCGGCGGCTCTGGACTTCGTGGAGGAAAAAGGTGCGCGTCCTAGGGCTTGTATTCTCGGGGGGTTTAAGTAGGCGAAAGGGCGAAGGCGGCGGGGCCTCGAGGGCCCCACACCCTGTGCTCGCGCGGCCAGGGGGGCTGCCGCGCCACCTGGGGGTGTGGGCCCCTCGGGGTCCCCCTCCGTGTCGTCTTCGGTGTTCTGGAACCTCCCGGGGAAAATAAGCACTTTGACGTTTCGTTTGTCCAATTCCGAGAATATTTCCTTAACAACTTTTCTGAAACCAAAAACAGCAGAAAATAGGCAACTGGCACTGTGGCATCTTGTTAATAGGTTAGTCCCAAAAAATGCATAAAATGATATAAAAGTGTATATAAACATGTAGCAATTGGCATAATATAAGCATGGAACATAAGAAATTATAGATACGTTTGAGACGTATCAACTACGCCCTGGTGTCGGAACACACGCACTGCGCTCCAGTGGCCCGGACGCCAAGTCTCAAGCGGCCCCAACGCCAAGGAGCTCCGGCCCCGACCTGACGGCACTTGGGACCGCACATCCGACCGCGCAATGAAGGTCTCCAAGGAGGAGGCAGAGGAGGCCTATGAGGAGGAGGTGACCTTCGAGCAGAGGTCGCTGGAAAAGTCTTTTCACAGAACCTGACTTGTTCTTCGCTGAAATTTCTTGTGTTTTCATGGTCTTTTCCTAGTAAAGCCTCAGTAAGTCAGATCAATCTCCTAATTAAAATCATGTTTACATATATGCACACACGCATCCAAGACAGACCTTGACATTCGAGGTTAAGGAGTTAGGCCTACGTACAACAATTACAGAATGTAGCTTACACAGACCTATGCTAGCCCACTATATATTTTTGGATCGTTTTATATGCAGAGTGTATGTTTGTATACTATGCAGAACCCCATGAATTAAGCTAGAGATCACATTAAGCTACAAACCTTATGAAGTGTGACTGCAGTTTCTGCAGGTGGTCAGAATTTGAACTTGAAGTTCTGGACTCGTTCAGTTTCAAATCCTTGTACCGCACTACAGACCATGAATTTGTGTAATGCCTATAAATAGACCATCATGCCTATAAATTTTTCGTAATGAATAAGTTTGTCACAAGTACCACTAGTAGAAAATGGGGCTTCGGTTTTGAGGTCGGAGCACATTTAGTCCCGGTCAGGCCTGGAACCGCGACTAATGACATCAATAGTCGCGGTTCGAACGGCTAGGACGGCATCACGGGCACGGAAACCTTAAGTCCCGGTTCCATAGGAACATTTAGTCCCGGTTTGTATTAGAAACCGGGACTAAAGGTATTTGTCCCGGTTCGTGTTTCAAACCGGTACTAATGATATGTGGAATTCGCAGCGGTTTTGAAATTGATCAGCCCGCCGCGCTTTGGAAGATGATCGATCAGCCGCGTTGATACACACGAAATTAATCATGAACGCGCCGTGTGGAACGCGAAGCAGCGCCGCGCCGCCGCCCGCCGGCCTCCCGCCACCTGCTCGGTGACCGCCGGCCTCCCTCTCCGCCCTATAAAAGGAACAGTACAAAAATGCCTAATCACACACAAAATCTCCCTCTCCATCCTTTCTCTCTTCCATTCCAATGGAGTCACTCGGACACATCACGGCGTCTCGGTTATTCTTCTTCTCCAAGGAAGGCATGGACTTCAAGGTATGGGTCACCCTCCGTGCATCACGCGTGGAGCGGTGGATCCGACACGTGAAGAAGGAGTATCTCGACGCCGCACCGATCAAGGGGGTTGGACTCGACTGCTAGTTCACCGACGCACTCCCGGGTCGTCGCCAGAAGGATCTTCCAGAGGAGCAGAAGCAGCGCGCCGCCTTCATTCAACTTTCGGTGGCGACCGAGACTCTTATTTTCCACATTTGCAGGGCTGATCGGGTGCCGAAGCTACTCATCGATTTCTTAGGTGACAAGACTGTCAACTTTTACGGTGTGGCAATCCAGAATGACGTGCGGATGCTGCGATACTACGGAATTACAATTCCGTCAGCGGTCGACCTCCATAGGAATTGCCGGAACCCAACCGACAATCCTACCCCGAGCCTGTATGCTCTCTCCAATGCTGTCGTTGGGACAAATCTAGAGATGAAGAAAAATAAGAAGAAGGACGACAAGAAACGGGACGACAAGAAACGGGCCGACGACGAAGAAGGAGAAGACCTAACGAGATATTGGGTCACGGTTCCATTGAGCTACGAGAGAGTCGTATATGCTGCTCTGGACGCTCGCCTTGGCTACGAGGTTGCACGGAAGTGGTATTTAGATTGATATGATTAGTAGACCGTTGTGTGTCTCAGCTATCTCATGCATGTATTGGAAATGCTTGGATTCTTATATATCGGTTACCGGTTTATTAATATAAATATTTCCATTTCTAAGTAATTTCGGTTACCGGTTGAAAGATTTGAATATTTCCATATTCAAAGATTAATATATGATTTTTCATCCGATTTTATGGATTATGTCACTAGTAGAAAACAGCCCTTCGGTTTTGAGCCCTTCGGTTTTATGGATTAATATGATTATATGGATTATATGTATTTTATTTTCCATCCGATTTTATGAAACAATAAGGTTAATATGATTATATGGGTTATATGTATTTTATTTTCCATCCGGTTTTATGAAACAATAAGGTTAATATGATTATATGGATTATATGTATTTTATTTTCCATCCGATTTTATGAAACAATAAGATTAATATGATTATATGGATTTTATTTTCCATCCGATTTTAATGTTGAAATAAAATGAGTTGATTAGTTATTCAAACGAGTTGATTAGTTGAAATAAAAACACCCCTTTATTTTTATAAAAAGAAAATTAACGATTTAGATTAGTTATTCAAATTCAAATAATTTTCATGTTGAAAGTACTGTCAGAATCCAAATATATATTCAGAAGTTATTCAAATGTAGATTCAAACTCTTTTGAAATTACAAAATGAAAAATTAAGCACGGCAGATGTCTGAAAGTGCAAAATGAAAAAAAAAGAGTTTTGGCGCAAAAAGAAACATCGTGGGAGTGGAGGACAAGACAGACATGTGTCAGATGAAGGAGATGCTCCATGGTTCTGACATATAGAAGAACACAAGAACACCAAGAACACAAAACCAATACCTCGATCTACCCAGGTTCGAGGCCCTCGTGAGGAGGTAAAACCCCTACTCCTTCTTAATTGTGTCTCTCTCTAGATGTATACCACAAGTGTTACAAGATGCTCATTTTTGAGCTGTGTGAATCTCCTATATATGGAGATGAACTCACGAGGTAGTGAGGATATGAATTCACGAGATGAACACTCTCTCTTCTCTCTTCTCTTCTTCTCTAGATCTTGCCAAGCGACCTATGCCGGATTATCCTCGGTAGGTACTCCCCTGCACACCAGAGAAAAACAGATCACAAAGACATAGGCATATGTGTTAGTTCCTCCCGACATAGGCATATGTCGGTCTCAGATCACCTCCACCCCGGGACATAGCTTAGTCGACATAGAGAATGCTTCTAAGCCCAGCCTCTCGAAGATGTCCTTAGTATGCTCACAAGGACATCTTCGAGAAGCTGGTGCCTAGAGGAGTCCTCTGCCTTTGCCTGGATTGAACATAAGGTCTGGGCGTCTATTTATAGCATCACCAGGGGAGGCATCTTGGCCACTGTCACCCACGAAAGGGCATCCAGACCTTTGCCATCCAACCGCGACTAAAGGCGGTTTAGTCGCGGTTCGTGTATCGAACCGGGACTAAATGTGCAGACTGTACACCTCCCGCAGTCGAAGAATTCACTGGATATCTCTTTGTAGCCTGATCCAACGGCTCACAAGTGCTTGAAAGAAACACACGATCCATGTGCTTCTTTAGTCCCGGTTCGGAAGTGATAGCGTTGATCCAACAGCTCACAAGCCCTAAAACGAAACACACCCCTGATCTAATGGCTCAGAAGTGCTCTAAAGAAACACACGATCCATGTGCTTCTCTAGTCCCGGTTTGAAAGTGATAGTGCTGATCCAACAGCTCCAAACTATTTTTAAAATAGTTTTATATTAGTTAGTCAAATTCAAACACATTTCATATTAAAAATAAATATTCAAACTCTTTTGAAAGTGCAAACTGAACAAAAATTCAGACTCACTAAAGGGGTAGCACTGCATGCGGTCGAAAAACTCACTGGGTCACGGTTGGAGGCTCCTGCATACAGCCCAACCGTGGCTCCTCAAGATTTGTATTCAGTCGATGAACTGAAATACTTTGTAGATAGAACAAAAACACACGATCCGTGTGCTTCTTAATTTAGTCCCGGTTCGGAAGTGAAACTGTTGATCCAACAGCTCACAAGCCCTCAAAAGAAACACACCCCTGATTCAAACATATTTATACAAAAGAAACTGTTTTTATATTAGTTAGTCAAATTCAAACACATTTCATATTGCAAGTTTTGTCAAATTCCAAATTATACAAAAGTTCTTCAAATTCATATCCGAAGTTAAAATAATAATTATAGAAAACATAAAATAGTTTTATATTAGTTTGTCCAGTTCAAACACATTTCACATTGCAAGTTTTGTCAAATTCCAAAATATACAAAAGTTGTTCAAATTCATATCCAAACTCTTTTAATAATGGTTAAAATAATTATTATAGAAAACATAAAATAGTTTTATATTAGTTAGTCAAATTCAAACACATTTCATATAGAAAGTTTTGTAAAATTCCAAAATATACAAAAGTTATTAAAAATGTATATTCAAACTCTTTTGAAAGTGCAAACTGGAAAAAAAATCAGACTCACTGGGTCGTGGTTCGTGGCACGAACCGCGACTAAAGGGGTTGCGCGCGCGCCCAGTCGAAACACTCACTGGGTCTCGGTTCGTGGCTCCAACCGCGACTAAAGGCCCCCCTTTAGTCCCGGTGCGAGCCACGAACCGCGACTAAAGATTGTGGGGTATAAATACCCAGATTCAGATCCCGGTTGGAGCCACCAACCGGGACCTAGCGCTAAGGAAACTGTCGACGCCGCCAGGCTGCCGGATTCTCGCGCCGCCGTTGCCGAGCTCGCCGTCGTCTGCCCCCTTCGCCATCCGCTGCCGCACGACGAGCCGCCGCCGCGCCCCGCTCTTCCTCCCCGTTGTGGAGGAGGCCGCCGCGCCCGCTCTTCCTCTCCCTCACCGCCGCCGCGCCCCGCTCTTCCTCTCCCCTCACCGCCGCCACCGAGGTCGCCGCTCAACATAGCTCCCTCTCACCGGCGAACACCGAGCCCCCCCCCCCCCCCCCCCCCCCCGCCGCGCCCCGCTCTTCCTCCTGTTAGTTGTCAGGTTGAATTTTAGTTGATTAGGTTGAATTTTAGTTGTTTAATTAGGTTGAATTTTAGTTGATTATGTTGAATTAGTTGCTTTAGGTTGAATTTTAATTAAATGGACATAGTGATGTGTTAGGAAAGGTGGTAAATTTTGCAGTTAGGACTATTTTTTTCAATTAAGTCCCAATTAAGTTTAGTATTTAGTATTTGTATAGTATAGCTTTATCATAAATATTATAGTATAGTTTAGTTTTATATTGCTAGTATAGCATTAGTATAAATATTGTTTTAGTATTGCTTACTATAAATATTGTTTAGTATTGCTAGTATATAGCTTTAGTATCAATATTGTTTTACTATTTTCAATCTTGCTCTTCTGTTGTTATTGTACTAAATATTGTTTTAGTATTGCTAGTATAGCTTTAGTGTTATAGGACTTAGTGAAATTTAGTGAAGTTTGGTCTTTATTCTTTATTCTTTATAGTTTAGTATTGCTAGTATATATTCTTTATTCTTTATTCTTTTTAGTACTGCTTTTAATCTTTATTCTTTATAGTGAAGCTATGGACCATGACGGTAGAGATGATCGGGAAGGCCAAAAAGATAATGAGGTAGATGACGGCTCACTGTATCTGAATGAAGATGGTGATGCTGGATTGTCGGATGATCAGTTAGAAGAACAAAACATAGGCAACCCGGAACCAAGTATTGATGTCGATGCTAGCGTTGGACCCTCAACGAAGTCCTCTGATGTAAATATTTAAGTCTCTGCTAATTATATATATAGACCTCCACATTGAGCATATATCTAATGAATGTTTTTTTAGTCCTCCACTTCAAGGTTACGGGGCCCGACCAAAAAGTGGAACGAGAAGACACATATGATTATTGACATAGTCAGTGCCGATGGGGAACCTTTGGAGCCCATAAACAACGTGACTGCATTTACTAATCAAGCAGGAGTTCTTGTTAGGGACATGATCCCGATCACCTGTCGAGAATGGAAGAAGCCAAGAGCTGATGGAATAAGTTTTGTCTCTAACGAATTGAAAAATTCTATTTGGGACAAGCTGATATCACATTTCACTCTGCCGACAATGGACAACGAGGAGCAAACAACGGCCTTGAAGGCCAAAGTCAAGGTGTGGATCCTGAAGAAGATGGCCAAACAATTCCAAAACCACAAAAAAAGAACGTGGGCGAAGTATGTCAAGAGTGGGAAAATTACTCCGGAGTTTAAGGGAACAGACGAGAGGTTACGTGATCACTGGGATGATTTCGTGACGTACAAGGAATCGGAAGAAGCTCTTGAGAGGTCTAAAAAGAATGCGGATAATGCCAAGAAAAAGGTTCTCCATCATAATTTGGGGCCAGGTGGCTACAAGACTGTCATGCCTAAGTGGGATAAACTTAAGGCTGAAATTAAGGCAAAAGGTCTAACTCCAGAGACGGAGAAAGTGCCCGAGAGAGCAGGAAACTTCCTAATGGCGCATGGTATGACGTTGGAGAAGGAAACAGGGGAGTTGGTTCTTCGTGATCCGACGAAGAAAGCAGTGTTGACTCCCTTCGATGATCTTAAAAAAGCAGTAGCCGAGGTGGAGGCGGGAACGTTCATTCCGGATAGAGAGAACGACGAGCTGACAAAGGCACTCGGAAATCCTGAGAAGGGAGGACGAACACGAGGCTATGGAGGTGTTCCTTGGAAGATGGGGTTTCATGAGGACTATCATACTTATAGAAGCCGAGCCAGAGCAACGAAGAGGAGGGAGCAGCAGGCGGCAGACCGGCTTAAGAAGGTGGAAGAAAGGAACGAGCTGCTCTTTGCGATGTATACGAAGATGCAGGAGAAATTTTCAAGCCGTCCAGAGGCCGATCAGATTTACATAGATCCTGCAGCTGATGGCCCATCTAACCGGAGGAGCAGTGTGGCTTCCACGGGGTTGCATGACGATGATGGAGAAGTTGATGCGTCACCGATGGATCGCTACCCCGTGGATAATATCGAAGATAAGACTGAATGTGAGCTGCACCAGCCAATGAAGAACATATCTGTGAAGGTGGCCGTCGGCTTTGCTTTAAAAGTTGATCCTGAAGTGCGTTGGCATTGCCGCGAGGTTCCAGCTGGGTATGCTCGTGTTGGGGTGGAGGAAATTGTACCTGGATGCGAGACATTGGAGATTGACCACCCTGGCCCTGAAGGGGAGGCGACCCTGGAAGAAGTCAGGCATGGAATCATTTTATGGAAAAAGAAATACATCATATTTCCAGGCTCGACGCAGAGGCCACGGTCTCTCTCACCTCCACCACCTCCAAGTCCATTGAACTTCGATAGGGACGACGACGACACCTACATGACTCCACCTCGATCTTCGCCGCCGCGTCAGCAGCTTGAAGCTTCTTCGCCTGAACCTTCTTCGGCTGAGTACAGGGCGGGAAAGCGGAAGATCAGCCAGGTCAAGTGGGGTAACTTGACTAAGTGCCCGCCTCCGCCTACTAAGGCGAAATTGTCGCCGCTTCCAAAGGTCCCCAAGAGTCCTCCAAAGTTTCCTTACCCTTATAAGCCCCCCGTGGAAAACATGCCAGACGTATCAATTGATCCGAAAAAAATAGAGTACTTCCTGAAACATTGTTTTCAACCACCCCAATATGTTTTAAACTTACTATCGGACTATGATCGTTGTATTGACAAGGCATATAATGAGGGGCTTGAGAAAACAAAGCAGAAGAGACGCGACGTTGCTCCGCTGAAGTTGGCATCCAAGATTGTGATACCAGAAGGGTATGAGATTCCTGGTATGACCTACGAAGAAATGGTGGATTTGATAGAGGCCGACATTGCTCCCGAGGCATTGCAATATCGCCTTGGGAAGGATCTGGTCACGAAGGAGGACTGGGCCAACCTACCTACAAGAATGCGAGCATTACATAAATGGTACAAGGATGCCTCAGCAGACGGGGACGAGATACTGTCTGTTAAACTTAGAGATGAGCATTACTTCATGGGTGAACAGACGATTCATATTGACTTTGACGAACTCTTTCAGTTATTCAACCAGAAGGCCCTCGACAAATCTATCATCAGCTGCTATTGTTTGTAAGTGATTAATTAAAGCTAATCTCGTATCATTTTCTTATAATATAACTGTCCTCACTACATTCTTTTGTACGCTACTATGCAGAATGAAGATTCTTGAGTGTAGGAGGAACCAGATTTATCAAGTTGGGTTCGTTGACCCAGATCGAGTTCATATACATACCTTAAAAATAAAGCCGGGGGAAACGGTGAACAACTTGCTCAATTTTTTGGAGAAACAACATTTCAAGAAGAACATATTATTTCCGTACAACTTCAGGTTAGAGTGTTACACGTTCATTTTTCCTCGTACTCGATTTTGATGAGTTAGCTAGAGACTTAATATTTACTGAATTCTCTTTTATGTGCTGATGTGTATGTGCAGCCACCACTGGATTCTCTTCAACATTGAAATTGACTTGGGGAAAGTTCAGATCGAGGACTTGTTACATCGACCCATGACGGATTACTGGAACATTATTGAAACGCTCCAGAGGTACTATATTGACCTCTTTTCTTCATTTCCTAAGTTCTAGTTATGAATATATTCTTTATTCATTTTCTTTGCCGGAGCAGGGTATGGAAGCGGTTCATAAAACGTGCCGGAGAAGGTCAATTTAAACCAGATCTGACCTTTCAGCTAATCAACGTAAGTAGATTACTCTATTTAGTTCTAGTTTCAATGTCAGATTGTCATGTTTGATTATTACTTGATATGAACTCTATTTTCGTAAAGTGCGAGACCACCGGCGACAAATCTGTGTGGATATTACGTTTGCGAGTATATGCGCATGTATGTCAGTGAGCGGATGGATATGGTGGTACGTAAAGCATTTACATATCAATTCACAATTTAACTCTTGATGTACTTATATTGACCGTCTTCTCTTGATATATCCAGCAAATGAATCAACGAGCGCATCTCACTCCATATCAACGCTCTAGAGGAATTCAAGAGGAAATTTGTGGATTTCTGCTTGACGAGGTCATAGCCCCAACAGGAGAATACAATATAAACCGTAAATAATGATTTTGATGTAATAATGATCGTGTTGGGACGACACTTATGTATATGATACATGTTTAACTTGATACGAGTCTCGTTGTTATGGATCAATTCTCGTTAGACACTTCATATAATATATGCATCGATGTGTGTAATTGTAGCTTACAAACAATAGTTTAAATCATAAATAAAACAGAAAACAAAATAAAAATGCTAAAACCTAAAACCCCTCGAACTTATTAGTCCCGGTTTGTAATACAAACCAGGATAAAAGGTCGAGCAGCTCGCCTGCGCGCCCACGTGGATACATTTTTGTCCCGGTTGCAGATCCTACCGCGACTATAGGTTGGGGTGTTTAGTCCCGATTCCGCAGTCCCGGTTGCTAAACCGGGACTGAAGGCCCTTACCAACCGGGACTGTTAGCCTGTTTTCTACTAGTGTACATTTTCCCCTCCCAGCAGCCCTCATCTGATTGGATACATGCCTATAAATTGGTTGTTTCCTGCATTGACTTATAAATGTTAACTTGATATGCAGGAGACATGGCGGAGTCCATTGGTGAGTACCATGACATTGTGAGCAGGATGTTTGATAGCGAGGATGAAGGTTTTTGGTTCTATAACAGCTATGCTCTCCAGAAAGGTTTTAGTGTGCGGAAGTGCTATGTCGAGTGGGATGTAGCCAAGAAAGCGACAGTTTTGAGGAAACTTGTCTGTAGTCGTGAAGGTTGTCGCGAAGAGAAGCACATGAAGAGGAAGAGAGAAGATAGGAAAAGGAGGCCACGGAATATCACTCGTGTTGGGTGTAAAGCCAAATTGGTCATTGCTAGACATTCTTTAAAATGGTAGAGCACTTCGAGCGTTGCCTTTCATCACAACGCTTGAACGAGGCGCTCCTAGACAGCGTGGCCTTGCAATCCGTACCATTTACAGAGACAGACGCTTCAAGTCTTGTGAAACACGCTGCGGAAGCTTTCACGCCTGATGTGTTCCGTTTGGTCACATGGATCTTAGATGCTGTCAAGAAATGTTTTATCAGCGAGATACTGGATGCAGGGCCTTTGTCTATATATGTTGTGGCTAAGAAGGATAGAAGAGAGAAGAAGTTTGAAGTGCGAAATGAGGAGAATGAAGGTTTTTTTGTACAGGATCAGCTGTTCTTGTCGTAAGCTGACAGCATATACGGAGACTTCTTTGTAGTCCTAGTAGTTCTGCACTAGTAACAGAAACAGGTTTGGTAATACCGTTACTTGAGATTTTATCCAAGCAGGAAGTTCCTCTACAAGGTCCCTATTTGAACTCCTTTTATGGTGAACAGTATGGTTATTTGAAATGCGTTTGATGTTCTGCTTTAGTGTGATGAGGAGATTTCTGCAATGAAAATTTAAGACGTTGTCAAGTGCATGCATTTCCGAGCATCAAAAGGGGACACTGTGTTTAAAGTGGCCAGGAAATAAACGTTGGGTGGAGACACCCTTTCCTGCAACAATGAAGTTATGTATAGTTTTGGTCATCTATGCTTGTATTGCACAGTTCTCAAATCTCGACAATAATATCACCCGAACAATTTTTTTGGCACATAGTCTCATTTTTTTTGACAAACAGGCCATAGCCCTCATTGTTTTTCTGTGAATACGCCCCACAACTTTGAATGATCTTCATACAAGTACGATTGAGCGACAAAATATAGATAAATGATAATCTAGTTATTCAATACAAATGATAATCCAATTATTCATATTGATTGAGTGACATAAATATTGGAAAAAATGGTGACATCTTCCAATCATGCGTTGTTGTGCTCGTCATCGTTGTGAAAAGCAATTCTTTCTTGGATTGTTAAATTCATAGCGCGTTGTGCTTGGCGATGTCCCATCTTCGTCAGATTCCCTCTCGCCAACATCGCCAACATCTTTGTAGGCGTATGGACATTCCTGTCCCAAATAATAGAAAGCTTTGATGATGCATGAGTATGGAGTATCCTGCCCCCAAGAATAGGTACAGGGTTGGAAGTATACCTCTTCTTCATACTCACTGTCATCTGAGTCTGAGCGTGCGGTATTCCTCACGATGTATAAGTCGCATTTCTTTAATCCTTGAAGATCTTCCATCTTTTTTTCTACATCATCTTCTCCTGAAATCATGATCATTCCTTGTGGTGGTACACACCCCAGGCTTGATGTAGTACAAATCACAACTCCCTCTGTACCCTTCATCCCACAAATGCTTCTCCATTTGTGACCACTCTACCTTGACCGGTTCATTAAATATCATTAAACCGGGTGGTCAGTTGACGTATCCCTTTGGAACGTGAGAAAATTTCCGGTCTTTAAAAACACGGAATTCCATTACAAGTACCTGCATATTACTTGCTAACATTAGACTTAGAACAATAAAAAAATTGTCACATATTTTCGGAGCTGCATAGCATCGGCGCGACATAGTTACCCATGATTATAAGTAGTTGAATATAACTGTGTCATGGACTGAAAGAAAATTCAAGTACATGATGTCATGGAACGGGGATGAGATGACCGAGTTTTTCAATCAGGCATGGCGCGGGATGTCCGCGAGCCGGGGCAAGTTTGCGGGGGAGGGGTTTCCACCGGCGGCGGCTACTGAAGCGGAGGCGGGCGGATGGCGGCCACCGGCGACGGGGCAGGGAGAGAGTGAGATGCGGGGAAGGGCCAGCAGCAGGGGCGGGAAACCCTCTGGGATTGGATCCCGGCATCCCGCCGTCGCTGGCCGCAGCCAGACCGGCGCACCGCCGTCGCTTACTGCAGTCCGGAGCCGCAACGCCGCTGGCCCATCTCCTCATGAGTAAGAATGAGGGGAAGGGGCGGCAGCAGTGAAGGGAAGCCCTCTGGGGTGGGATCCCGGCGTCCCGCCGTCGCCGGCCAAAGCCAGCCCGGCGCCCCGCCGTCGCCTCCCGCAGCCAGGAGCCCCGCCGTCGCTGGCCCAATGCCGCATCTCACTTGACTTGAGAGAGGACGGGCCGCCTGGGGAGAAACTGGGATTGAGATGCCCTATCAATTTACCAAAGTGCCCTTTTAATTTAGATTAAAAATAATTCTTTTTTAGTAGTTTCGGGTAGTTTCCGGTAGTTTTAGTTTAGTAGTTTCAGGTAGTTCTATTTTTTCTACCGTTTGATTAGACTCAATCAACGGTTGGTAAAAATGCCAAGTATAATAAAACTTGTAAATTCTTATAGCAATAATAGAAATACCTCCTCTGAACTTGAAACCATGCTTAAGGATTTTATCACTACACAAACTACCTTTAATAAAGCTGTTGAGGAAAAACTTGGGAAAATTAATATTCTTGCCTCTAAAGTTAATAGTATTACTCTTGATGTTGATTTTTTAAAATCAAAAGTTATGCCTAATGATACTAAAACTAAAGAGAATAATACCTTTGCTAAAATTAATGCCATTAGAGTAAGAATTGATGATAATGTTAGGATGATGGCTGAGTTGCATGCTAGATGGGAAAGAGAGAAATAACTAGCTAAGAAAGATAATATTGTTAGAGTTTGCACTATTACTACTACTGAAAATAATGTTACTTCACATGCTAGTAAACCTTCTACTATTAATGGTAACATAGATGGTTGTCTTCTCCTTATGTGCTACCATGTTTAGATCTTGTGAACTGGTTATCATGATCATCTTTATGTAATGTTACATATTGTATTTGCTGGGATCCGATGAATATTGAATACTATGTCATTTGCTTCATAATATATTATGTGTGTGTTATTTATGATCTTGCATGCTCTCCATTGCCAGTAGATGCTCTGGCCAAGTAGATGATCGTGACTCCAAGAGGGAGTATTTATGCTCGATAATGGGTTCATGTCTTCATTTAATCTGGGGGAGTGACAGCAACCTCTAAGATTATGAGTGTACTGTTGCTACTAGGAATAAAACAGTAATGCTTTGTCTAAGGATAATTGTGTTACTTACATTATGCACTTTACTTAATGCAATAATCTGTTGCTTGCAACTTAATACTGAAAGGGGTGCGGACGCTAACGGAAGGTGCATTATTAGTCATAGATGCGGTTGAAACGGTCTATGTATATTGTTATAATGTCCAAATGAATCTCATACTGGACATCATGACTATATTATATGCATCATTATGCAGTTCTTTATTTTGTCAATTGCCCAGCTGTAATTTGTTTACCCTCATGTATGCTATTATTATTTATGAAGAGACACGACTAGTGAACTGTGGACCCCGGTCCTTTCTTTTAAACTGATAATACAACCTACTGCAAACTGTTACTTTCATTCTCTGCAACACAAACATCATTTTTCACAATATACGTCTAATCATTTGTTACAGCAAGATAGTAAGATTGACAACCTCACTGTTTCGTTGGGGCAAAGCATATTAGTTGTGTTATGTGCAGGTTCCTTGTCAACTCTCCTTCAACACCAGTTGTTTTCTGGCGCAGTTGACACCTTCAAAGTGTTCTCCATCTCCTACTGGTTCGATAACCTTGGTTTCATAACTGAGGTAAGACTTTCTGCTGCACTCATCATACCTTACTCTTGGGGTTTCCCAACAACACCACCGTGTTCATCAAGCTGTTTTCTGGCGCCGTTGCGTGGGACATAAAGAAGCAAAACCACACCAAGCTCCCCTACGCGTCCGAAGCTTGACACAGAGTGTATCACACGTCTAATCATGTTATTAGATGGCCCTATAGCTAGGTAGATTAAGCCTACAACATCAAGGCTAGTTTTATTTTAGAGTTTGGGTAAACCAATTAAAAACTAAACGGAAGATACTATAGCGAAAATATTTTTTGAGAAATACGACTGAAAGTTCAAATTATATCAAAACTGGATGCATGACACGATGTGAAAATACAGATATAAGGTACTCCCTCCGTCCAGAAATAAGTGTCTCAAGTTTGTCAAAAAGAAGTTCTTTTTGACAAACTTGAGACACTTATTTCTGGACGGAGGGAGTATTACTGTTGCGAAAAATTAAAATGTGTATGACGTCACAAACTTATTTCCAATGGTAAAATTGCTAAAGAAAATACATGACCTTTCACAAAATAAATAATATTTAGAATTTGAAGTTTCAAGTATATGCATTAAACAATAAGTGGGATGTTCTTGTAAAGTATTTTCATGATAGATCTGATGCATCTTTTTTTAATGAATGATCAAATAGAGATGCTCGACATTACAATGTCTAGACAGTGATGTATTTTTTACCAAAGTGTCTAATAGTCAATATCTATATTCGACATTCAATCGAAATAATTCTTACACATGGTCAAAGAAATCGCTGGCTTTGTATGTGTGTACTGTGGTGGGAAGATCTTGTTGAATTCTAATTAGTTAACAATGAGAGTCCATATACGACATTTATGTTCTCAATATTAGCCATGTCAAACAGCCTACATGACTAATAGTTTTGTTAAATTTTAACCATAAACTTTAAATCCAACTTTCACAGTAATTTATACGATGTGGCTCAACGTGGTGGCCTTGTATGTTGAGCTCTCAAACATATTTTAATCTTCACACATTTTTTTAGATTATAATATCTTGAACAATTTTCTTTCTACACTACACGATCCCATGTAAACTTATTTGCTCATGTGTAACATCCCAACTTTCTTCGCTTTTAGTTTTTTATGAAATACAAACTTCCCGAGAAAATTGTTTTGCCTAATATGATATTTTCTAAATATTTTGGATTTAATTTGAATTAAATCGGACTTGAATTAAATATTTAGTTTTATATTTTAGGGGAGAAGTCCCACTCAAAAGAACGACAGGTTGTATCAATGGAGAAAGAAAAGCATTTTTTTTTTGAAAGAAAGGGAATTGTGCTCACCGGTGGAGGGCTATGATGAGGCATCGGCATTGGAGAGGATGCGGCGGCAAAACCGTCGACAACGACGGGCGGCGGTGACACATGGTCTGAAGTGAGAGGCAGGGGCATGGGAGGGGATGGTGCGGCAAGGGATTCACGCACGACGGACTGCGACGCCGGGTCCGAATGGAGAGTCTCCAACGTGTCCGGCGGAGGGCCAGGGATCACGGCCGGCGGCATCGTGTTCGTGTACGCGAGATCGTCGCCAAACTGATCGCCAGGTCTGGTCGTGGAGTGAAAAACGCCTGATCTTGGTTAATTAACAGGGGGTTAAACGCAAAAGTGTGGTAAGTGGCCGGTGGGAAGTTCCACCTCTGATCTGCACCGTGAAGATACGATCTGAAGGCCGAGAACGTTAGTTTCCAGATTTTCACCGAATGGGAGTTTTCACAGGATACGTCGCCTTAATATTGTACATAACATTATCATCTTTTAATCTTAACCATTAGAATTAAAATCAACGGATTATATATTTCTAGCCTATGTGGATTAATGTGATGCCTCCGTTAACTTTCTTATATTGCTTTTAGTATATAATAGATTTCACTCTCCCCGTATTAACACCAAGTGAAGTGACCATTAAAAAGAACAGGTGAACCCAAATTATCCTACTGAGTTAATAAATTACATCAACTTTTTTTTTCTTTCGAGAACCCAAATTACATTAACTTGGCATTTCCCAAGTAAAGTACTGTAGATATATGGTATATGGAAGGCCAGAAATGCAGAAACCCAAAATGGAGCCCGACCTTCGATCAGTGAGCTGTTTTTTTTAGATATGTAATTTTTAAAACTTCAGGGAATAATCCTAGGTGTAGATAGTGTCCAACTCTATGACTATGCAATATTTCAATGCCAAATTCGTGATATTGTAGGTTACATGAAAATAAAAAAATGGCAAATATTCAAGTTATTAAAAATGTACCGAGATCCACACATTTTTCATGTTTGCAAGGCCGAATATTTTCTACATGTTGGAACTTTTTCCAAATCCTTTGAAACTTACAAGTACTATTTCAAAAAAAAATAAACGGGCTACCTGATGTTTGGGTCCCAAATCTTTTTCCAAAGCTTTTCATGCCATGTCAAGTCGGCCCACGTGCCTCATTGTCAATAAGAAAGCTTGGCACGTTAGGTTTCATGCCTGCCCCGTTCTGGGTTTTTTGGTCTCTATGTTTTGGCTTGTTTAACAAAAACAAATACAAAAAAATCTAATATGAGAAATGTTGGAGTGAAGATTTCAGCTCCTGTTATTACACAATTTAAAAAAATGTATTTATAGGTTAAAAAAATCCTGATGTAGCCAAATGGTATACCCCCACAAACATGTGAAATATCAGTTTCAAATAGTTTGTATTCTATGCTACACAAAAATGGAAAAATCATTTTTGTGTAGCACATAATATAAATGATTTTCCATTGTGATTTTCTATCGTCGTAGGATGTATCATTGGTTATATCCATATTTTCAGAGTTTCTAAAACCTGTAAATATTATTTTGGAATATTTTATTAGGAAATTGATCTTCCAACTAAGATATTTTGGTGAAGAATTTGATGAATCTACAAAATGAGCATATGAAATGGAATATATCGAGTATAGATACAGACAACATTTGTCATCCTATCAAGAGCCAAGATGTGAGGTTTGCACTAATGGTATGTAATGGCTCATCTGGTATAATTATCTTTTTTGCGGGGACATCTGGTATAATTCTTAAGAGCCATGGCCCAAAAAAAAAGGTTCTTAAGTTGCATCTTTTGGTAAGGATGTCTGAAGATGACCTACTAAAACAAAAGATGCATGCGGATACTGATTTCACACCAAGAAGCGTACCTTTTAGCCCAATAACGGAACTCCAAACTCCTAACATATCAGAGAAGGCCAGGGACGGAGGAAGGGGGGGACGAGCAGGGGCTAAGCCCCCCCCCCCCCCCCCCCCCCCCCCAACATTCAGATTTCCTTCCTAAATCCCCTACTAAACTTGCTTCTAATTAGGGTTCTAAGCCTTGCTTGCCCCCTCCAACAAAGCTCCGCCCCCTCCATGCCTGGGGGCTGGCTCCGTCCCTGGAGAAGGCCCCGAGCCATAGCCGGACACGGACATGGCACAGCGGAATCCGACTTCGACTTAGAATGCAGGTGTCTGAATGCCTCCCAAGCAAGTCCAAAGTTCTGCACGTCTATATATGTGAGGCATACGCCCTCACTCTACATCGATCTCCGAGGTCATCCACCCCCCTGGTGTAAAATCGATCGTACCCGGAGAAAAGGACGCCGCCGCACCGCAAGCTCCCGTCTCCGTTGAGTGAGCAGCATGGACGGCGCCGTCTGCTCGGTGTGGGCCGACAACTTCCTGGCCGAAGCGGAGGTCCTCATGCAGATCGCACCGCGTGCCCGGCACGTCGCGCTGAACGTCCAGTATCCCGGCTGCGTGGTAGTCCATGGCCGGAACCACTTCGACCTCACCGCCAATGAGCGTTATGACGTTATCCGTGACAACGTGGCCCGGCTGAAGCCGCTCCAGGTGGGCATCGCCGTCCGCACCGTCGACGGCGAGCGCTTCGCGTGGGAGTTCAACCTCCGCGAGTTTAACATCGCCTGCAAAGAAGACGGGAGGAACCCCGAGTCCATCGCCTACCTCGCGGACGCCTGCGGTGTCGACTTCGACCGGCTTCCCCTTGACGGCATCGACGGGTTCAGGCTCCGGTGGCTGCTGCGCGACTCCGGCCTGGTCGGAGGCAGAGCCCGGCCGCCGTCGTGGGCGACGTTCGCCGGCGCGTACCACGTCGCCTACTTCGTGAGCTTGATGACGGGCGAGATGCTCCCGGATGGCGTGGACGGCTTCATGGAGGCGGTGCGTGCGCTTCTCGGAGTCGGGGCGCCGTTGTACGACGTGAAGCGGCTGGCGACGGCGCACGACAGGAGCTGCGTGGGCGCGCTGAGCGATGTCGTGAAGAAGCTCGCCGTCGTGCCACCCGGTGAAGCGATCCCCAAGTCGAAGCCAGCCGGCACGGGTAGCATGCTGGCGCTTCTGGCCTTCGAGACCTTGAAGCAGAAGCTTGGTGCTAAGACAGAGGAGTACAACCACAAGCTCTGTGGGATTCAGGCTATTTAACCACAAATTTCTTTTAGCAGACAGATCAGGTTGGGGTATACCGGCTTAGTTTCAATGGCCTCCCAAAGTAGAATCTGCAAGTACGCTAGCAATTCCCTATTTTTCACGCAGCAAAACATGGTGTGCACCATACACACACATGCTCATATATATATATGTAATTTCTTGGAACTATATAATGCATCTACTGGAAATACAAAAACCCCAAAGGCACTGATATTTTGTGTGCAGTCATAGAAAGCTTTTTAAGTTCCTGTAGCTTTAATTTGTAGCCTTTTTTTTGTGGGGGATTAATTTGTAGACATTGTATATTGTACGTATGGCCGTTAACGTTGTTTAGTGATCTCTTGTGCTGTTGGCTTTATTATATGTGAAAATTGTACAGAGATGTAGACAAGAGATGAGAATACTACATTCAAGCATGCTGGAGCTTCTTGCCTTCGGGACTTTGAAGCAGAAGCTTGGCGCCAACAGAGAGCGGTACCAAGCTGTGTGGGCTTCAGGCTATTAAACCTCAGTTTTTGTTTTGAGCAGCCAGATCAGGTTGGGGAACCCCACCTCCCAAAGTACTGATATTTTCTGTGAGCTGAACATAGGTGTACGCGATGCACACATTCTCATACCTAACTTTCTAGGAACTACTGCATCAACTGGACATACAGAAATTCAAAGCACTGATATTTTGTTTGAGCTGAACATAGGAGGCTTTTACTTTACTGTAGTTTTTGTTGACTTTATTACATTTGCATGCACCAAATTGTACAAAGATGTAGACAAAGGAAGAGAATATTACATTTACAACTGAGGTGCAATTTAACATTTCATGGTTAACACGGATATCACGCAAGTTTGAGCATCATATATAAGTTATAAAGATTGGATAGCAAATTCAACAAAGATGACAGGAAACTTTTTTGTTTATAAAACAAGCAAAAATGCAACGGCAAGTTTCCTGCGGCGTTATAGAGATGCATCTCATAGCAATAACATCAGGAAACCATACCGAAGTTAAAATCCGAACGATCTAACAGATTAGTTTCGAGAAAAAAACATCATTGGAGGATCAATTCCAAGATCCAATCAGAGCGGGCAAGCATGCAGGCATGTATAGGTAATGTTCTTCCCAAAGTGTTTCCTAATGTGGCACCATACAGAAGATGTCTCATCCAAGTTTCTTCTGGCTCGCTGTCAGCAGAAAATGCTTCAAATTTATCATGGTGATTCTATTTTGTGAAAAAGAAAGACAAGGGCAGCAAACATGGATGTCATATTCCTTCCACCTAAAACAGAGCGAACCAATGTAGATCTAAGAGGACATGATGTTTGCCTGCGATGTGAATGACATGATGCCTTGCATCGGACTTAGTTCTGGTGAGTGTTACACACCTAATCAAGGCTTATGCCATTATCACGTAAAAACTGAGTCACCCTGGGTAGCAGCTCACTTGTCTGCGAGCATATGATTTCAACAATCTCAAACTGCTCACATGATTGAGGCCACATTACCCTAGCAAAAAAAAATAGAGGTTTTATCTGTATGGTGCATGCATCAACATTAACTCAAGGATCCGTATTGTGGCAAAGATCACATACCTGGTCTAGTTTGAGAGTTAGCTTCTTCAGACTGGGTGACTTCTGAAGGAATACTGTCAGTCCATAGAAGTCCCCATGGACACACCAAGCATCAAGCCTCAGGTTTTTTACATTGGTGAATGTCGGACACCATCGGAAATTATTTTCCATCGTCAGCTGCACATGATTCAGAGGATTAAGACGCAACATCGAACACATGCCATATTCTTTCTGAATCAGCCAAACTTGCCAAAACATCAGGAGAGGTAACAGTGCATAACTAGTGTGTCTGGTTGAGTGCACACTGAAAAGCTTAGAGCTACATCTTCAGAGCACAATGGATAAAACGAAATACTTGTTATTTACCTGGAGAGACTCATTCATATGAAAATTATGTTGTTAAAGCGACACAATTGCTTCCCATGATATTAACCCAGTTATTGCACTATAAATTAATAGGAAATGCTCGAGTTTTATTATGAAATTGATCTGTCCAATTCAGATATATTGGTCAACAATTTGATGAGTGTACTAAATGAGCATATGAAATGGAATATATCGAGTATAGATACAGACAGCATTTGTCATCCTATCGAGAGGTGAGGTTTGCAATAATGGTATGTAATCACACTGGTATAATTGTGAAGGGTCATGGCAGAGAGAAAGGTGCTTAAGTTGCAACTTTTGGTAAGGATATAGTATGTCTGAAGATAATGTACTAAAAAAAGAATCATCGCGGATAGTGATGTCAAACCAAGAAGCACACCATGTTAGCCCCATAACAGAATTCCAAACTTCTAACATCAGAGAGGTCCCCGAGAAGCTGCCTGATAGCATCAGCATCACAGGTTGTGGTATCTCCCCAAAGCCAGATTGATGCAGTCTGTAGAGATGCCATGTTCTGTGGTCTAGGTAGCCTGCCCTCCCTAAGATCCCCCTTAATGGACAGAGAAACGAGACTTGGAGCGGAAATAGAAGCCCGGTCAGTGAACCCAGCTTTTTCAGAGAGGATCAACACCTTCAGTGTATTGGAGAATATCTCGACGTCCCTGATGCAGCAGTCACACAGGAACAGATATTCCAATGCTGGGCAGCCCGTTTGGAGCTGATCAAAGAAACCTGGGTCTAAATTAACACTGGAAATCTGTAGCCTTTTCAAGTATCTTGAGAAGAGTACTTCACCATCGATTTCAACTGGTTCACCCCAATCGACAGGCCGTTCGGAGATCACCTGGTTTCGGTTGCCGCCGGAGCTATCGTCGGTGCTCGAGCTGTACACGATCCGGAACTCGTCCAGGCCTGCCAGGTCACGGTGCATCAGCAAGCTGTTGACAAACTTCTGAAACATTCCCCCACGCTTAGTTTCATCTTGAGGAGCCCTGCCGCCATCAAACTCCGCGAAGGACACGCTGATGATGGGCACTGAGCGCCAGAGGTGGCGCCAGCGCTGCGCCAGCAAGGACGTGTGCACGGCTTCGCGTGAGCTCAGCTGGGACAGGACACAGCGGAGGACGTCGTCGGGGAGGGCACGGGCGACGGGCGTAGAGACCCTTCTCCGTTTGTCCGACGCCCCAGCCATGGGGGTACGAACACTGAGAAGACTTTCGTCGAACAGGTGGTGTGCATGGAAGCTGCAGCAGGGAAAAACAGCAACAGAGTGAGCGTAAGCCGTAAATCCGCAGGTCGGCGCAAGATTTTGAGAGGAAAATCTGAAGGAAATGGGCAACGGAGGAGGAAGAGAGAATCATCGAGCGGAGGTGGAAGAAATGGAGATCATACCTTCAGCGTTGCGGGAGCGCACTCGACTCCACTCTGTCCGCACAGCCTTTCACAACAGCTGTTCTCTGTCCTTTTTTTTACGCAGGAAGTAGTACTTTCTCGGTATTAAAACCAAGTGAACTGACTACAGTTCCAAACAAGTTAGGCCTATTTTGGCAACAAAGTTTTTCTAAAACTGAAGTATCGTAAAACTGTAGTATTCACATGCCTAGGCAACCAATACTTCAGTTTTGGAAAAAAGAGGTCCGGACATCTTTTTTATATACTTCAAAATGACTGCAGTTTCATGATATACTGAAGTATATAAACCACAATATTCGTTGGACCCAAACACATTGAAGTATTCAATACTTCAGTATTTCAGAAAAATGAAGTATTAGCAATATACTTTTAAAAAATGTAGCTACCAAACGTAGCCTATCCTACCAATTGAATAGAATTACATCAATTTTTTTCCTTTCGAAACCTAACTATATATGGACGGCCAGAAATGTCCTCACATATCATTTGTACGTAGCACTTTATGCTGGAAATTGTCATTTATCTTCCTCATGAATTTTATGAAGCGGTTCGTAGGTGAACTCCGAGGCACTCCGAATTTTTCCGGACTGCTTGCATATCATTGGTGAAACTTGCTATGATTATCTAAGTTTCCTCTAAGGGTTTTATTTTACATCTTAATTCCGAGTAGGCTTTAGATATTCTAATCCTATCACTAATATTTTATGTTATATTTTTGTTGTTAGAGCTATGTAGGTTCCAAATCATGCCACGCCAGGCTCAAGTTCATAAGGGTTATTGATGATGGTTGGTTAAGTAAGTTGTTATATATAAGCTTTAGGCATCTGAGTTTACTCTAGAAACATTCACACCATTTCTTAAGCTTCAATCTAAATTGAGTTTTGTGATGCTGCGAAACCAAGGTCAAGTTTGTTAACAACCTCATCAATTATGTTGTCATTTATAAGTCCAATAATTTTTAGCATGTATTTGTAGCATTACATAATTCTAAAATGCCATCTCAATCTGAGTTTTCGAATGACAAGTTGAAAGTATATTCAAAAGAGAGCATTGTTCGGTAACAATGTATAAAAACATAGTGTCGTGAATCAACGAGTTGGGAACAACATACCGCATGCTACGTGTTTTACTACTTGGATATGAAGCCATTTTCTAAATACCTTTTGCTAGTTGTAGTATTTAAAATTTGAGTTTCGTGTTGCTAAGTTGAAGATCCTTTGAAAACAAGAATCTATTTTGGAGACACTTTAAAAGATGATCTTACGATGCAATATTTCGAATTGGAGTTAGTACAAAGAGCTTTCATGACAAGTTCTTTGTACCTCCAACAATGTAAGAACGTTGAAATAGATAGCGTATAAAATTTACATCACACGTTAATGATGTATTCTCACCATGTCCTTTCCAGGTAGAATTACTGTAAACTATATTTGTTCAATTTAGCTTGTTTTGTGTTGATATTCTCATGATAAGCAAAATTATGAGGAGGCATGTAGTCCCATAAGAAGACGTGAAATGATAGACCAAATCTAATCGATCAAACTGCGGTGACATAACCAAGGAATCGATAGGTTTATTTTCCTTTCTAACATAATTTTATAGAATATTTATCGGTAATGCTCAGGAAATATGAGGGGTGATATTTTTCTTATCTCCCCTCATATATCATTATTTGCATTTTTCTAAAGCCTATTCGACCTCATATCGCCTAGAACAAGTCATGGGCGCCTTTTCAATGAAAGGACGTCTCATGGAAGTGTTTTCAACGAAAGAAGAACCAAGTGCTTTTTTATAAGGTACAGTTGCTGGTGTCCTGGTGAGTTTCTAAACTACGTTCAGTTGTAGTGCTCTCTCGTCCTCTGCGCTGAATCATCGGGGATTATATTAGGCGCATTATTTGTTCTGTACAGCTTGCGTGTAGAGAGTTGACAAAAGTATTTTGTTCCCTAAACTATGAATATATTGTTGCTTCCGCGCCGGTAAACGCCCCTCGTGCATTGCACCCGGCCGGAAGCTACTTCATGTCATTGCTAAATTGGTTACAGCCGCGACAATAGAAAATGAATCAGTTTTGCCCCCTATCATCTTGATATCTCTCGCATAATAAAGTCTCTACAGTCGGAGGCGCAAGCCTTCGAAGGCTCGTGCAGAAGCAGCTAGCAACCTCATCCATGGCTTCGTTCGGACCGACGAATTTGCCCAACTCAGACAACCTGCTGCACACCGGCAAAGGCACGGCGATCTTCAGCTACACCTGCGTCGGCCTCTCAGGCATCGCGCTCTTCTCCGTCCTCTTCTTCTTCTGCTACCAAATCCGCAACCGAGCACCGGTCGCCGCCGCCGGGGCTGAGACAGGCACCGGAGGTGGCGGTCGCGGCGTGGACCTCGCCAAGCTTCCGGAGTTCGCGTACACGCAGTCTGCTAGGCACAGCGGCAACGGCGACGGTGCGCAGTGCTCAGTGTGCCTCGGCACGGTGAAGGCGGGCGAGATGGTGCGTCTGCTGCCCTTGTGCAAGCACCTGTACCACGTGGAGTGCATCGATATGTGGCTGGCGTCCCACGATACGTGCCCGCTTTGCCGCGCGGAGGTTGAGCCGCCGGAGGACGATAGCCAGCAAGCAACGACAGCGGAGCAGCTGCCGGTGTAGCTGGGCGGCAGCCGGCCGGCCACCCAAGTTGGTCTCCGGCAAGGTGCATGCTAATTAGTTGTAGCTTGTCACACGTGTTATTGTTCTACTTTCTGTCAATATAAAAGCATCAACATGTAGTTCTCAATTGTGAATGCATTTTTACCACAAAGTTTACTTCGGGTCTGCAAGATCTCACCACTCTTGTGTCACCAATATGTCTCTTAATTTGGAAGCTTGCAAGTTAATCTTGACAAAATACAATTTTTAGTCACCGTTAGTGTTCATTCGCTTAGCTTGTCTCTATGGATAAGACAGGTACCCGTGTACTAAATTTTACTCTGTCGTGCGCGGTGCATTCATAACAAAAAATAATCACCTTGTCGTTTCCGTGCACAATCTCTTGGATTAAGCTCACCACTTGTAGGGTTTAGATTACTATCGCTTGATTTACAACTAGCGTGTCTAGAGAGTTGACAAAGTGGCGGCCGGGGGTATAATCATTTTTTTCCAAAAAAAAAGATAGTTGACAAAGTGTCTCCATCTGTAAAGGCAAAGTTGTAAGTAAACCCTTCATCTCTAAAATAGTCTTACGTACTGTCACTTTCGTGTTGGTAAACGCTCCTCAATCCTCATGCATAGCACTCTGAAAGCAGCTAGTACAAGTCAATGCTAAATTGCATGCCGACAGCTCCCGACTACCGTTTTCTCCCATCCGCAACACTAGAAAATGCTATCGAGAGTGGCCACCGTATGATGCATCTACCCAGATTCCCGGCACGATAAGGCCCTCGCAGTCGGCGGCGGCTCTCGATCACCTACCTACCAGCCTACCAGGCCGGCCGGCCGGCGGAAGTCGTCCAGGCAGAAGCAGCAAAGCTCGATCCATGGCTTCCTTCGGCCCCACGGCTTCGCCAAACTCGGCGCAAGGCCATCACCTCAACAAAGGGACGGTGATCTTCAGCTACACCTGCGTCGGCCTCACCGGCGCCGCGGTCGTCTTCGTCCTCTTCTTCTTCTGCTACCATCTCCGCCACCGAGCACCGGTCGCCGCTGCCGCGGCGGAGACCGACACGGGAGATCGTGGCCGCAGCGTGGACCTCGCCAAGCTACCGGAGTTTGCGTACGTCCCGTCTGCTAGGCACAGCGGCAGCGTCGACGGTGCGCAGTGCTCCGTCTGCCTTGGCACGGTGCAGGCCGGCGAGATGGTGCGGAGGCTGCCCTTGTGCAAGCACCTGTACCACGTGGAGTGCATCGACTTGTGGCTGGCGTCGCACGACACGTGTCCGCTCTGCCGCGCGGAGGTTGAGCCCCCGGAGGAGGATGGCCAGCCCGAGACGACGACGGAGCTGCCGGTGTAGTTCGCCAGCCGGTCGGCCGGCCACCGATCGAAGCTGTCCCCGGCAAGGCGCATGGTAATTAGTTGTAGATTGTCACATGTGTTCTAGTTCTACTGATCTGTTTAATACATATACTATACATCATCAGCAGGAAGCTGTAACTCGTAAATGCATTTATACCAGAAAGTTTGCTTGTAGCTGTAATTTGTAGCTAACTGATTTAATTTGTGATTCATCTTCACATCACGAATGATTTGGGGTTGCCCTTCTCCGAGAGGAAATCAAGAGCGTCATCCATGATCTGCCCGTGGACAAGGCTCCTGGGCCGGATGGATTCACGACAAATTTCTTCCACTCTTGTTGGCTCATCATCAAGGAGGACCTCATGTCACTACGGGAGTGACAGCTCAGCCCGACGGCAATTATAACGCCGACGGCCAAATGTCGGGGCCGTCGGCGTCACAACATAACACCGACGGCTCGAGAAACACCGTCGGGCTCAAAGTGCCGTCGGCGTCCTAGTGCTGAGCCTGACGGCCACCGTCGGGCTCAGAGTGCCGTCAGCGTCACATCAATGAGCCCGACGGCCACCGTCGGCGTCAAAACACCGTCCGACTACTGCCCCCGCGTGGACGTCTGAACGCAGCGATCTGACGGCGCCGTAACCACCCACTCTGACGCCGACGGCAATACCGTCGGGCTCAATACACCATTTTCCAGTTTTTCTTAAAATATTAGATTACATTCAAAAATATTATTTGTAGGGGTACTAAATCACAATAAATAACATAAGAACTAATTTGTACAAATATTGTGATCAAATGTGGCCATAATATAAGGACACATAAGCGGGTATCTCCGGGGTTTTGTTGTGGCGGGGTTCCGGAACTTAGAGGTGAAAACCCCCGTTTCGGGTGTCGGGCATGGAATCGTGCGACGGAAGACATGAAATGTTGGTTTTTTATGGTCCAACATACCAACCTAACACAACCAAGCAAAAAAATTCATGCGTCTACCCCCTCCCGGCGCCGTTTAGAGGGGTAGATCGACAGGTCAGACTTTTCTCCAGCGGGAGTAGGGTTTCGCCGTAGAGGGGGTCCGGAGCGTCAAGACCCCATAAAAACTTGCATAGACCCCTAACATATGTATACTAGTGTGTTGGTAGTTTGTGGGAACCAAGATACAGCTCCGAGGTGCGACCCGCTTCACTGACCCCTCTTACTCCGTAGTAAGTTCTTGCACTTAGAGGTGAAAACCCCCGTTTCGGGTGTCGGGCATGGAATCGTGCGACGGAACACATGAAATGTTGGTTTTTTATGGTCCAACATACCAACCTAACACAACCAAGCAAAAAAATTCATGCGTCTACCCCCTCCCGGCGCCGTTTAGAGGGGTAGATCGACAGGTCAGACTTTTCTCCAGCGGGAGTAGGGTTTCGCCGTAGAGGGGGTCCGGAGCGTCAAGACCCCATAAAAACTTGCATAGACCCCTAACATATGTATACTAGTGTGTTGGTAGTTTGTGGGAACCAAGATACAGCTCCGAGGTGCGACCCGCTTCACTGACCCCTCTTACTCCGTAGTAAGTTCTTGCACTTAGAGGTGAAAACCCCCGTTTCGGGTGTCGGGCATGGAATCGTGCGACGGAACACATGAAATGTTGGTTTTTTATGGTCCAACATACCAACCTAACACAACCAAGCAAAAAAATTCATGCGTCTACCCCCTCCCGGCGCCGTTTAGAGGGGTAGATCGACAGGTCAGACTTTTCTCCAGCGGGAGTAGGGTTTCGCCGTAGAGGGGGTCCGGAGCGTCAAGACCCCATAAAAACTTGCATAGACCCCTAACATATGTATACTAGTGTGTTGGTAGTTTGTGGGAACCAAGATACAGCTCCGAGGTGCGACCCGCTTCACTGACCCCTCTTACTCCGTAGTAAGTTCTTGCACTTAGAGGTGAAAACCCCCGTTTCGGGTGTCGGGCATGGAATCGTGCGACGGAACACATGAAATGTTGATTTTTTATGGTCCAACATACCAACCTAACACAACCAAGCAAAAAAATTCATGCGTCTACCCCCTCCCGGCGCCGTTTAGAGGGGTAGATCGACAGGTCAGACTTTTCTCCAGGGGGAGTAGGGTTTCGCCGTAGAGGGGGTCCGGAGCGTCAAGACCCCATAAAAACTTGCATAGACCCCTAACATATGTATACTAGTGTGTTGGTAGTTTGTGGGAACCAAGATACAGCTCCGAGGTGCGACCCGCTTCACTGACCCCTCTTACTCCGTAGTAAGTTCTTGCACTTAGAGGTGAAAACCCCCGTTTCGGGTGTCGGGCATGGAATCGTGCGACGGAACACATGAAATGTTGGTTTTTTATGGTCCAACATACCAACCTAACACAACCAAGCAAAAAAATTCATGCGTCTACCCCCTCCCGGCGCCGTTTAGAGGGGTAGATCGACAGGTCAGACTTTTCTCCAGCGGGAGTAGGGTTTCGCCGTAGAGGGGGTCCGGAGCGTCAAGACCCCATAAAAACTTGCATAGACCCCTAACATATGTATACTAGTGTGTTGGTAGTTTGTGGGAACCAAGATACAGCTCCGAGGTGCGACCCGCTTCACTGACCCCTCTTACTCCGTAGTAAGTTCTTGCACTTAGAGGTGAAAACCCCCGTTTCGGGTGTCGGGCATGGAATCGTGCGACGGAACACATGAAATGTTGGTTTTTTATGGTCCAACATACCAACCTAACACAACCAAGCAAAAAAATTCATGCGTCTACCCCCTCCCGGCGCCGTTTAGAGGGGTAGATCGACAGGTCAGACTTTTCTCCAGCGGGAGTAGGGTTTCGCCGTAGAGGGGGTCCGGAGCGTCAAGACCCCATAAAAACTTGCATAGACCCCTAACATATGTATACTAGTGTGTTGGTAGTTTGTGGGAACCAAGATACAGCTCCGAGGTGCGACCCGCTTCACTGACCCCTCTTACTCCGTAGTAAGTTCTTGCACTTAGAGGTCATACAATCATGAAAAAATAAGGTTTGATGGGATTCTCTTGGCTAAATCCAAAATTATACATGATCCGATCCATATAAAATAAGGTTAGGTCATACAATTTGCTTAAATATGCTAATGTCAACATTTTTGGAATATAATTTACAATAATACAAATAGGAAATTGCAGAAAATAAAAAAAATGAAGAATACATTTATTAACTAAAAGAATGCATTTATTAACTAAAAGAATGCATTTATTAACTAAAAGAAACTAAAGAAAAAAAAATTCAATTCTAAGCCCGACGGCAATGCCGTCGGGGTTAGACTAACCCTAGCACTTTTAATGCTGGTCGACCTGGTCGGGACGACCAGATCGACCACGCGCCCCACCTCCCGCACGCGCCGCCGCGCCGCTCCTCTCGCACGCGCCGCCGCGCCGCCGCCCTCCCGCACGCCGCCGCCCTCCCGCCGGCCGCCGCGCGCCGCCCTCCCGCAGACCCGCACCGCGCCGCCGCCCGCACCTCGCCGCCCGCAGGCGCCGCCGCGCCGCCGCCCTCCCGCACGCCGCCGCCCTCCCGCCGGCCGCCGCGCGCCGCCCTCCCGCACACCCGCACCGCGCCGCCGCCCGCACCTCGCCGCCCGCACGTGGCCGCGCGCCGCCCGCACCTCGCCGCCCGCACGTCGCCGCACGCCGCCGCCGTCCTCCTCCTCCTACCTGCCCGAGCACCTCCCCCTCCCTGCCCGAGCACCTCCTCCTCCCCGAGCACCTCCCCCTCCCCGAGCACCTCCTCTTCCCCTAGCATCCCCTCCCCGAGCACCTCCTCCCGAGCACCTCCTCCGGCCCCGACTTCGACCACCTCCCCGGTAATTTTTTGAGTTACAATTAGTGCTAATAATGCTAATGTGCTAGGGTTAGTGGTAGGGTTAGTGCTACTGTTAGTTTTAGATTTAGTTGGTAATGTAAAAATATGACAATATATTTGCTAGTATTAATCTGAATTATATTTTATCTTGTAGGTTTCTCCGAGCCGTCGTCCCGGAGCCGTCGTCCCGGAGCCGCCGTCGTCTCGTAGCCGCCGCCGTCTCGGAGCCGTCGTCGTGTTTGTGTTGTTCGACTACTTCCTCTACAGCGGAGGGTGAGATAAATCTCCTTCTCCTCTTTTGCATTTTTATGTTCTAGTTATTAGTTTCACGTCAAGTCGCGTAACCTAGGTGTCTTTTCCCGTCCGAGAGCGTTACGCGGATAAATATGCGTTAGAGGTCAGCATATTATGATGCGTAACGCTTCGGCATTTACGGGACAGTCGGCGGATGCCTAGTTGGGTACGTTCTCTGTGTTCTGCTCCGGTCCGAGTCAGGATTTCGGTAGTGCCTCCCCGTTGTTCTCCGGATGCACATCCTCTCGGCTTTTTGCCGAGACGTGTATCGGGAGAGCAGCGGGGAGGTGCTGTCGAAATTCTGTCTCGGATCGGGGTAGAGCATGGAGAACGTACTCAATCTACGGATCCGGCGGCTGCTAGGAGGCTATCCTATTATAGATGTAGGATGATGCACGCGTTTTCCCGGTAGAGAATATCTTGTATTTAATTTAATGCCATTTATTTGATATCAAATGCTATTTTTGCTGTTATTACCTCTAAGTGCAGATGGCTGATGATGAGTGGATGTATAGTGGTCGTATTAGTAGGAGTGACATGACAGCTGAGTGGCAGTGGAAAACTGAATATTATGTGAAGGACGCACACCGTGGTTCTAAGACAGTTCGTCCGCTTTGTCCTTGTGCTCGGTGCAAGATGAATAACCGTCAGGGTAGCTTAGAGATGACAAAACACCTTTGGCTTTACGGATATATGCCCGACTTTAACATGCAAATCAACTTTCCCGAGAGTGACCGTGTTAGAGAGGTGGTGATGCGGCAACACATCGATGGCAGTGCCCACGATGGCATTGCAAACATGCTTGTTGATCTTCACTATGCAAATCAGGCACATTCGCCACCTCCAGAAGATCCGGATGAACAGGAGGAATCGGATTTACCGGATGAACCAGAGGAAACCGCGAAGGCCTTCCTTGAAATGATGGCCACCGCGAAGAAACCTCTTTATCCGGGTGCAGAAGTCTCTCAGCTTGATGCCATATCGCAACTGTTAGCTGATAAGGCCAAACACGGCCAAACCCGATCAAGCTTTGAAGATCATTTGAAAACAATGGGTAACATGCTCCCTAAGGGACATTGTCTGCCTCGTACCATGTATGAGTCGAAGAAAATCATGAAATCGCTTTGCATGGATTATGAGAAGATACATTGTTGTCCTAAGGGTTGCCTTCTGTTTCGGAAAGAGTTTGTGAATCACACTCACTGTAGCAAGTGTGGGGCCTCTAGGTATGTAGAGGTGAAGGGCGCCGAAGGTGAAATGGTGCAGACGAAAGTTGCTGTAAAGATTCTTCGGTATCTCCCATTCATAAAAAGGATCCAACGCCTTTACATGGATGAGGAGACTGCCAAACAGATGACATGGCACAAGACGGGGAAGAGATACCCTGATATTCATGATAAAAAGAAGAAGATGAAACATCCGGCTGATGGTGAAGCGTGGAAACATTTTGACAGAGCATACCCTGATAAAGCTCGAGAGTCTCGAAATGTCAGAATTGCGATAGCAACCGATGGTTTCAATCCATTCGGTATGTCGGCTAGATCGTACAGCTGTTGGCCCGTGTTTGTTATGCCGCTCAATCTCCCTCCCGGAGTCTTAATGCAACGCAAGACCATATTGTTGTCTCTGATCATTCCGGGGCCTGAATATCCGGGGAAGAATTTGAGTGTGTACATGCAGCCGCTAATCGATGATTTGGAACATTCTTGGGCACACGGCACATGGACATACGACCGGGCAACGAAGAAAAACTTCCGCATGACAGTTTGGTACCAGTATTCCATGCATGACCTACCCGGGTATGCCTTATTCTGCGGACACTGTACAGCTGGAAAGATGCCATGCCCAGTGTGCAGGCATGCTCTTATGTTCGTATGGCTGAAGAAGGGTGGCAAGTATTCCGCCTTTGACAAGCATCGACAGTTCCTCGAAGAAGGTCATAGATTCAGAGAGGACAAAAAACACTTCTTGAAAGACAAAGTTGTCAGTGAAGTAAACAAGATACCAACGTTTGATGGTAAAGTTGTTGATGAGGAGCTACGTGCTCTAAAGCCTAAGACCAAAGGCAAAGGTTTTATTGGATATGGTGAGACGCACAACTGGACTCACATACCAGGTTTGACGCAACTCCCCTATTACAAGGACCTCAAACTTCCTCATAACATCGATGTGATGCACACCGAAAAGAATGTCGCAGAGTCCTTCTTTCACACAACCCTAGACATTCCTGAGAAGACGAAGGACAATGTCAAGGCTAGGGTCGATCAAGAGAGGCTTTGTGACAGAATAAAACTAAACATGCAGCGTCCTGAGGGCAATCGAAGAAATTGGGTCAAGCCAAATGCTGACTTCTGCCTTCTAGCTGCCCAAAAGAAGGAGGCATTCAATTGGCTCAAACACAATGTGAAGTTCCCAGATGGTTATTGTTCTAACATGAGTAACGGAGTCAATTTAACAACAGGCAGAGTCAACGGGCTTAAGAGTCATGACTATCACATATGGATTGAGCGAATAATGCCGGTGATGCTTCGAGGCTATCTCCCTGATCGTGTTTGGCGGCCACTTGCGGAGTTGAGCCATTTCTTCCGCACGCTGTGTGCCAAAGAAATATGTCCGGAAATGATGAAAAGACTTCATGAGAAAGTCCCAGAGTTGATATGCAAGTTAGAGATTATATTTCCGCCAGGCATGTTTACTCCGATGGTACATCTCATATTGCATCTACCTAACGAGGCATTATTGGGGGGGCCGGTTCAGAACCGTTGGCAGTTTTGTATAGAGAGAATATTTAAGAATATGCGAACCAAATGTGGAAACAAAAATCAGATTGAAGCATGCATAGCTGAGGCATATATCATCGAGGAGGTGTCAGATGTATCTACAACATACTATCCCGAAGATGTTCCCAATATGCATAATCCGCTCTCTCGGTACAATACCGATAACCCCAGCTATAAACCCAAGCTTCATCTCTTCCAAGGCCAAGGCGGTAAGTCTGGTGGTCAACATATTTACACCGTGACGGAGCAGGAGTGGGAGGACATCATGCTCTATGTGTTGATGAACATAGATGAAGTAGAGGATACATTCGTGCCTCAATTTCTGGATGAGGAGTGGTTGGGAATAGAAAATCCTACTGTGCCGGAATTTAATACTCTTTTAAGGAAGGGTGCCCCCAGAAGGAAAAATTTTGTGGCTTGGTTCATGGAAAAAGTAATTTCTAACTCACCCCCTTGTCTATTGTAGTTTATGTTAACACGAAACTAACAATTTTGACTAAACTTGTAGGGAAATCAGCAGAAAACATCTATGACAGATGAATTGAGATGGGTTTCGCAGGGTTTCGACCCTAAGGTGGCGACTTATGAAAAGTATGATGTGAATGGGTATCGCTTCCATACCGAGAAACACCAAAATACTCGGCCAAATGCGAGAACAGTAAATACTGGAGTGTTTACCGGAGGTCGAAATGAGGATGAGTACTATGGAAGGTTACAGAACATATATGAGGTGAAATTCGATAAAGGGGCCCATCCTCTCACTCTAGTTGTGTTCAAGTGCCATTGGTTCGACCCAGTGGTTGGACTAAAAAGTACCCCTTCCATTGGTTTAGTGGAAGTGAGGCCTTCAACCACCTATAGCGGGTCCGATGTATTTGTTGTGTCTAACCAGGCAACACAAGTTTATTATCTACCCTACCCATGCCAGAACGAGGAACTACAGGGTTGGGAAGTTGTGTTCAAGGTATCGCCACGTGGTAAGCTACCCATGCCAAACGCGGACGATTACAACAATATAAACCCCATCACATACGAGGGAGATTTCTACCAGGAGGAAGAGGATGGCGGTGACTTTGATGTCCTTATGGGTGGTCTTGATGAAGTCGATGATAGTGAAAGACATGGAAGAGGTGAGGCAATTGTGAATGTAAAGGACATAGATATGCTCAGCAAGTTACATCTAGATAGTGAAAGTGACGAGGATGAGCCTCCACCGTTCGATGGCATACCCTACTACTCACGTGATAGTGATAGTGACCCTGATGATGATTAGACCCGAACACAACCCAAAACTTGGTGAGCTATTTCCAACTTGCTTACTATGTCTTATTTTTTCATCAATGTTCTCAATGCTTACTTTTGCTTATTTTCGAGTTCTCAATGCTTTCTTTTGCTTATTTTCGCATGAAAATGTAATTTCTGCTTACTAACATTTTACATGTTCTCAATGCAGGTGACTAAACCATGAGCAAGAATTCCATGGCATCCATGCTTAAGAACCTTTGTCGTCAGCGAAAGCCCCCTAAACGCTTAGGTGAGAGTGACGACGAGGACGATGGACGAGGCGGGGGTCAACCCCCTAGAGGACGAGGCGGGGGCCTACCCCCTAGAGGACGAGGCGGGGGTCACCCCACTAGAGGTCGAGGACGAGCCTCGAGGGAGACCACAGTTGAGGTCGAGGTCGAGGACGAGGACGAGCCTCGAGGGCGACTTGCACCGCGAGGTCGAGGACGAGGACGAGGACGAGGCTCGAGGACTAGACCTTTGTCGGAGGTTTCATCTTCACGGATGACGACACCTTCGACGTCTTACTTCAGTGAGGTAATTGCTATCATGCCTACTCCCTACTATCATGCTCATACTCACTAACTGCTATTTTATTTAGGTACCCTCCGCAGCAACCCACTCGGAGGACTTCGGGGTGGAGCAGCCTCATCAGCAGTACTTCGAGGGGGAAGAGGAGCCTCAGCAGCAGTACTTCGGGGTGGAGCACCCTCAGCAGCAGTACTTCGAGGTGGACCAGCCTCAGCAGCAGTACTTCGGGGTGGACGTTGACCAGCAGGACGATGAGGACCCGGAGCAGCCGGATGAGGAGGACCTGGAGCAGCACGCCGAGGAGGAGGAGGAGGAGGTACGCTATTTTCTCCTATTCCTACCACTTCGTTTTGTTCACTTACATTTTATTTGAACTCTAATTTGCATTTTAATTTTAATTTGCAGCACGAGGGGGAGGAGTTTGGGCCCTTGTGGACTCGAGGAATAAGGAATCTTCCAAGAAGATCAAGATCTCAAGAGGGCAAAATTCTTATTAAACCGGTCAAGAATAAGTAAGTGGCTATCTCTTGATCATATAAGTATGTGGCTAACTCTCCTTGCATACTAATATTGTCTTTTCATCTGCAGCAATTTTCAAGTCGTCGTCGGTTCGGTAAATCTTCCAGGTGGTGTACTTGTGGGCCTTCTGAAGAGGCATTGGCCAGGCCTCTACAAGCAGAACCCTGAGGATCCAGATTCTCCGAAGAAGTTAGCCATGAGGTGGGAGGACTACGAGGCCGCTCAGGGCTCCGGCTACATGGAGACTGTGGAGGGTGAGGGTTTTAACCCTAGCTGTGCAGAGGTTGTGGTTCACAAGTTCTGGGTAAGAATTTTTCTATTGTGTTTTGTTAACTTGTGATTCTCAACCATAGTTAACCATAGTTTTGTTAACTTGTGATTCTCACCATAGTAAGATTGTTTACATGATTGTAGGAGTTCTATCGCGTGGCTCCCGAGCACGAGCAGAAGAGCCACGAGGTCTTCTGTACGATGGTGAGGATCAAGTTACGCCAGATGTGGTATGATGTTAAATTGACAGCTATCGCTCAGTTCTACGCCGAGAAAGGCAAGAGATACAACAAGAAGAAAATCCTTGAGCTCAAACTTGCTGAGAAGATGTCCCACGAGGATTTCATGGGGGTAATGAAAATTTCTTTTTATTCCATGTCCATCGTAAAGTGCATTATCTGTTCTTCACTTGAGATGTTGACTTGAGATGTTTTCATCTTAAGATTTGTCCAAAGTGGGCTTTGGGAAAGAAGGATGCCTGGGCGAAACTGGTGGACATGTGGACCGGGAAAGATCTAGATTTCAAGGCCAAGAGCATTCAAAACAGTCTCAATCGCGGCCATGAGGGAACACACTGTCAAGGGAACCGACACTTCTACCACTACATGGATCATCAGGTATATATATATGGAACAATCTACTCGTTTTCCCCGGCAGTGTTTCCTTTTTAATGCATACCATTTGTTGTATGCATTTTAGATGGCCGCTAATGAAGGGCGGGACATGGGAGAGTTTGAAGTGTGGCAATTGGCTCATAAGAAGAAGGTGGTCGAGAACGGCGAGGATCCATACTATGGCACAACCACTGATGCTCTTGAGGAGTACAAGACCAGGTTTATTTTTCAAGATCATGTTTACTAAATGCAAGCAAGAGGTAATTTGTACTTACTAATTGTTTACTTGTTATGAATGCCATCAGGTACAAGGAGCTGAATGGACCGGATTCTGACCCCGTTAAGGAGCCAGTCGACGAGAGGGTCGTGTTTCTCGCAGGACATGGAAGGCCACATGGCCGCTTCGGGATGTTTGACACGGTGATCGAGCCTACCACCAACTACACACGTGTCAAATCAATCACGGGTGTTTCTGTTCCACCTCGTGCACCGCGTGCTAGAGCCGCCCGTGCCGTGGACCATGTAAGCTTTCTCTCATTTTTCTTCTTCATTCTTAGTTCCCATTCATATATGTGTATGCTCATGAGATTCACTATGTCATATTTAAGGAAATGGAACAAGCCTGGCAAGAGGCTCAGGATGCTTGGATGCAGCAGATGCAGGATCATTCGGCGGCTGTGTATCAAGCTCAGCAGTCGCATCAGTTTGCCTATATGACGGTGAGTTGTGGTCCATCCAATCTACTAGCCAATAAATTTCATTGTCCGAGTTTGTCCTTCATGATGCATGGCATATAAACTCACTTGCAGGCGCTTACTACGGCAATGAGAGATGGTACTCCACTACCCGAGCCAGTACCGGCTCCGCCACCACCGCCGTATCCTCCACGGCCGTGCTACGCCGATTTCGTCGCACACTACACCCAGCCGACTCCTGTTAGTACTTCACCAAAGCTTCACTAAGTCATTTTTTATACATCTAGATATTTACACTTAGTCATATTTTGTTCAAACATGTAGGGATCATCTTCTTCACGGGCACTGGCTCCTTTTGGTCGAGCTTCTGCTTCTCCCATGGCCACTCCGGTTCACTCACAAGGTCCTAGCCCGGGTGCTTCTACCTCGCTGACTCGAGCACCCCACCCCGAGAGCCGCGAGTCGCGTCGACAATCGCCGAACCCGGTTAGTTCATGAAAAACTCTGATGTTAGACATCAAACTTGTTATATTTGGCATGCTATGTAAAATTGAGACTTGTTAGATTTCGCATGCTAATCTCGGAGTTTCTTTTTCATCTTGTAGTGATGATGCTCTTGGTGGTGTGGAGAGTTCCTTCGGAGATGTCGCTTCGTGAACTTGTAGTTCATCCCTGTAGGAACATGTGGATGTTTGTGTATGGTGGTTGTCATGTTAGGACGTGTGATACGTTGTGTGAATGATGTTTGTGTATGGAACATGTGGATATTCGGTTTGCAACATGTTTGTGATCAATTGTGTTATGTTGTGTGAATGTTTTGTGCTATACGATATGATGTATTCAAATGTGCCAGAATTTTATTTGAAATTTGCCCAGAATTTTATTTGAAACGTGCCCAGAAATCAGCAAAATATTTTAGCTGTAATATTCTAGAAGAGTTAGCCCGACGGTAATGCCGTCGGCGTAGTACTGATCTGGGGTTCCATCCCGTGGTGACCCCGACGGCAATTGCCGTCGGCCTCGTTCTCCAGCGTGAGCCCAGCAGCTGACGCGTGTGTCTAACGGCCGGAGCGTAGGGACGTAGTGGTGAGCCCGACGGTATTGCCGTCGGCCTCGTTCTCCAGCGTGAGCCCAGCAGCTGACGCGTGTGTCTAACGGCCGGAGCGTAGGGACGTAGTGGTGAGCCCGACGGTATTGCCGTCGGCCTCGTTCTCCAGCGTGAGCCCAGCAGCTGCCGCGTGTGTCTAACGGCCGGAGCGCCGTCTGTGCGTTTCCAGCGCCGAGGGCAATATGAGCCCGACGGCCGGAAAACACCGTCGGCGTAGTGCGTGAGCCCGACGGCATTTTCGAGCCCGACGGCAACGGCGTGAGCCCGATGGAACACACGCCGACGGCACTAGCCCGACGGTTGCCGTCGGGCTCGTTTACGCCGAGGGTTTATCTGATGAGCCCGACGGCAAATGCCGTCGGGGTGAGCTGTTACTCCTGTAGTGTGTAGGCTATCAATGCCTTTTCTGAGCTCACGGTCAACAACTTTCAGGTCGTCAACACGGCAAACATTGCGCTGCTACCAAATAAACATGGGGCCGATTGTGTCAAAGACTTCCGCCCTATCAGCTTGATCCACGTCATCCCGAAGATCATTGCTAAAGCTATGGCCACCAGACCAAGACCGAAGATGAATGACATTGTCTCCAGTTGCCAGAGTCACTATCAGAATCCACGCCTTTGCCGAGTGTCTACTGCTTTGCCTAGTGTCAAATCGCGGGACACTCGGCAAAGTAGTGATACGCCGTGTGTTAACGCAAAACACTCGGCAAAGAGTACACCACTCGGCGAACACACACTTTGCCTGGTCTAGAATAGAAAAGCACTCGGCAAAGATGTGACACTAGGCGAAGAATGCAAAAAACACTCGGCAAACAACACCACTCGGCGAACTAATGGGCCCATGTCTGTTTTGACAGCCCGGCCGACGGCGCCATGACGGACATCCACCTTTGCCGAGAGCAGACACTCGGCGAAGTATATAAAAAATGAGTTTCCATTTTCTAAGTGTCAAAATGATTTTTTTGCGAAGCGAGTACAATAAATATGGTGCGAAATGGCACACATCCATTTTACACGCAAAGTAGTCCAAATATGATGGATAATCCCCAAGTGTCGGTCATTTTCTCACTTTCTACCTAGTTTCTCCTATTTAAATAACTTTATGTCGATTTTCCGAAAGTAACTCAAATTTGAACTAGACGTGTGTGATAGTTTGCTCTGATTTTTTTACAAAAATAATTTTAAGATACTCAAGTAGTGATTATATCATAGAACCGTCGATGGTTTTGAAAAATATGATCCCTTTCAATGAATGGCAATGGTGGTCATTTTGACCATTTTGACCATTTTTCAAAAAAAGACAAATAAAATGAAAAAGTATGAAAAAAAGAAATCCTTTCGCATGAAGTCTTTTTATGTGTAATAGTGGATAGGAAAAATGATAAACTTGAATTTGGACAAAATTTTAAAAAAGTCCTTCACAAAAAGGTCTACTGTCTATAAACAAGTACTCCCTCCGTTCTGTTTTACATGACGCGAGCATAGTACCAAAGCAAGCCATCGTGAGCTTATAGCTGCGACACCTAAATCCGAACAGAGGGAGTATAAGTTTCGAGCCAAATGACCTAGGTATGGCCATTCTCGTGCAGTAGTTTATGAAAAAGACCCCATATTTGACACATAGAACTATCTTAGTATGGGAAACAATGGCGCTAAACCGTTTTCTCAAAAAAAAAAATCATTTTCCATTTTTGTAATTGTCAAAAATGACCTTTTTTGTGAAGCGGGTACAACAAAGATGGTGCGAAATGGCTCCCATCCAATTTTCACACAAGGTAGCCCATATATGATGGATAGTCCACAAGTATTATAATTTTTCTCACTTTCTAGCTAGTTTCACCTATTTAAATAACTTTATGTTGATTTTCCAAAAGTAATTCAAATTTGAACTACATGTGTGTGATAGTTTGCTCTGATTTTTTTGAAAAAAATCATTTTAAGATACACGAGTAGTGATTATATCACATAACTGTCAATGGTTTAAAAAAATATGACCCCTTTCAATGAATATCAATGGTGGTCATTTTGACCTTTTTTCTAAAAAGTCAAATAAAGTGAAAAAGTATGCGAAAAAAGAAATCCTTTCGCACTGAGTCCTTTTATGTGTAATAGTGGCTAGGAAAAATGATAAACTTGAGTTTGGACAAAAGTTTCAAAAAAATCCTTCACAAAAATGTCTACCGTATATAAACATGTATAAGTTTCGAACCATGTAGGTGGACTGAAAATATCACAATGATTATAATTATCATATATTGGAGGCAAGGTATCATCAAATAAAATTTTCTCCTGAAAACTTGGGGGACTAAAAATAACACATTCATCAACAACGGCTTCCCCAAGCTTAGACTTTTCCATAGAATTAGTAATAATGGTGTTCAAAGAATTCATACTAATAACATTGCTACCATCACGCAAATAATTTTCCATAGGTTTTTAAATTTTCTGTTCAAACACATCATATCCTAACTCAAGATAAATTTCATAGAGCTCTCTAATTTTTTTGTTTTTTTCCATTAAGCCTAACTAGTGAAAATAAAACAAGAAACAAAAAGTAATAACTGCAGAATCTAAAGGAAATAACTTCGAGCACTCACACAACAGCAACGGTGCTAGAAAATAGCTTAGTAGCCAGAGGATGTGAGTACCTTTTACCTTACCTCCCCGGCAACGGCGTCAGAAAATAGCTTGATGTCTACGCACGCTTCTATTCTCGTAGGCAGTGTTGGGCCTCCAAGAGCAGAGATTTGTAAGACAGCAGCAAGATTCCATTAAGTGAATCACCAAAGGTTTATCGAACTCAGGGAGGTAGAGGTCAAAGATATCCCTCTCAAGCAACTCTGCAATTAAGATACAAGAAGTTTTTTGTGTCCCCAACACACCCAATACACTTGTCAGATGTATAGGTGCACTAGTTCGGCGAAGAGATACTGAAATACAAGTAATATGGATGATTATAAGTAGTAATTGCAATCTGAAATAAAAATGGCAGCAAGCAAACATGTAGCAGAACTTGTTGTAAACGGTGTTTTGATGCTTGGAAACAAGGCCTAGGGATCATGCTTTCACTAGTGGACACCCTCAACAATGACCTCATAGTTGAATAATAAATACTACTATTAAACACTCTCTTGTTGGATGATAAACACCATTCATTGTGTAGGGCTACAAGAGCACCCTCAAAGTATGAGTAAACACACACCACAACGTCATAAAGGAATCACACACGGTGCACACACTGTCACCTTTACAACCGTGAATAACCCCGGAGTTCATATTAAAGTAACCTCTAGACTGCATAATAGATGAAGAGTAACATCACATATTCAACTAGATTACAAAGCTCATGATCACATGAAGATCACACCATGGGAGAGAGAGATAAACCACATAGCTACCGGTAGAGCCCGCAGCCCCGGGGGAGAACTACTCACTCCTCATCGTAGGAGTCAGCAACGGCGATGGAGATGGTGGTGGAGTCGATGGAGATGGCTCCGGGGGCAATTCTGAAAGGGCATGTGCCCTCTTATATGGTTTTGGTAATTGATGACAATCCATATGGACTAATGTGTGTGTTGAGCATATTGCAAGTATGTCTTGAAGATGTCAAGACATCACCCATATGAAGATAGATTGGAGCATATTGCAAGTATGTCTTGAAGATGTCAAGACATCACCTATATGAAGATAGATGGGATGATACGAGATTGATCAAGATGTTGATCAACACACGAAGCTACAAGATGTACCAAGTGGATCATGTATCCCTTGGATGGTAAGCAATTGTCCATATAGCTTTGTGAACTAACCCAAGTGTGTGTGGTATCTATATGTGGAGTTAGGTATCTTCCCATGGGCTTGCAACAAGAAGAACATCTCATAGAGCTCATGGAGAATGATGTCATGCGGTATTCGTCATCAAGGTTAAGAAGTGCAAGACCAAGAGAAGCATTTCGGAGATATCTTATGCTTGTAGCTTGGAGGTCGAAATGAAGACATGAAGACGAAGCTAATGGAGCTTGGAGATTGACATGAAGACGAAGCTAAGCGAGGCTCTCCCATAATGGCATAAGCAATCAAGAAAGGTGGTCCACTTGGAGAGATCAAGACCGTCTTCGTCTAGCTCAAGTGGAATGCTAAAGGCTCAAGTGGATTGCTCAAGGCAAAGGTTTGTTCTTGATAGGGCTATAGGATAGACAGGCGTACTATCAAGAGGGGCTCTCGAGGGAGTAACTTGATCGCATCTTTGTGGAGAGCTCAAACCGTTGCATGCTTGGCATATCATCTTGCTTGGTTCTTATTTGGCTTTTCACCTTGTTGAGTTTTGGTGCTTGTCGTGATCTTCATGACAAGACCAAGTTCTTCGAAAAAGGTTTTAGTATGGAAAACTTGTTGCGTTTTCGGTGTGGAAATATGACCGGTTCAACCTTGAGCAAAGTTCCACACCTTCACATGTGTGGGGACTTTGCTCTATTTATGGTTTACAATATTTCAGTTCTGGTGTTTCTGCAGTTTTCGGAGGGGCGGAAATTTCCGGACCCCAGACCGGAGATTTCCGACCCGGAGAATTTTTCGCCAAGTCTTAAAGATTTTCTGCACTGCACTCAACTGGCTCTCAGTCGGATTTTCAGCCGGAAATTTCCGGGGTCCGGAAATTTCCGGTCCCGGTTCGGAAATTTCCGAACGACCAAGTTAAGTTTTTCGCCAAGTCTTATTTGATATCAGCACTGGTCGCTTTCAGCTCTCAGTCGGATTTCCTACCGGAGATTTCCGGGGTTCGGAAATTTCCGGACTTAGGTCCGGAAATTTCCGGGCTGACCCAACGGCTAGAAAACTGGGAGGGCTATAAATACCCCTCCCCTTCTTCTTCCTTGGGCAGCTCGTTTTTTCCCTCTCTCTCCTGCCATTCTTGACCTTGGAAAAGCTTGCCCCCTCTCAATTCCTCCCCTGATTCTTGCATATCTTTGAGAAAAAAGTGAGAGGAGATCTAGATCTACGTTTCCACCAATCCATCTCTCCTCTAAGTGAGGGGAACCTAGTGGATCTAGATCTAGGAGTTCCTTTGTGGATCTCCTTCTTTGTTCTTCCTCTCTTCTCCCCCCACAAGCATTAGTTGCTTTTGGTGGGATTTGGGAGTGAGGGATTTGACTCCTTTGTGGTTTCTTTGTTCTTCCTCTCTCCTCCCCCCATAAGCATTAGTTGCTTTTGGTGGGATTTGGGAGTGAAGAACTTGTGTTCTTGCCATTGCATCGGTTGCATCGGTTTGAGCCCTCCACGTGATTCGTGGTGGTGAAATTCGTGAGCTTGTTTCTCTTGGGTCCTTGGACCCTAGACGCCTTAGTGGCCGGCCTTTGTGGCGGAGACCTTTTGTGGTCGGTTAGGACCTTTTGTGGTCAAGGCCTTTGTGGCTAGTTGGGACCTTTGTGGTCAAGTTGGACCTGTTGTGGTCAAGACCTTGAGTGGTCTTTTGGGAGACCCCAATTCGGTTGTGGGTGTGTGCCCCAAGGTAGTTGTACGGGATTGTTCTCCGCCCCAAAGGAGTTCATAGTGGAAGGTGAACCCGGACCTTTGTGGTCGAGTTCATCGAAGAATAAGGTGAGGCCTTTGTGGCGTTGAGTCGGACTTGTGGTGGTCACTCACACCTCTCCAACGAGACGTACTCCCCTAAGAAGGAGGAACTCGGGAATACATCCTCGTCTCCGCGTGCCTCGGTTATCTCTATACCCAAGCTCTTTACTTATGCACTTTACATTGTGATAGCCTTCGTGCTTGAAGTCATTTACATTGTGATAGCCTTCGTGCTTGAAGTCATTTACCTTGTTATCACTTTGTTGCTTGTCTTGCTTAGCATAAGTTGTTGGTGCACATAGGTTCACCTAGTATATTTAGGTTGTGTTCTTGATAAGTTAAACACTAAGTTTTTATTCCGCATTTATCAAACCTAAATTGTAAAAAGTGTACCTCGCCTATTCACCCCCCCCCCCCTCTAGGCGACGTCTTTCCTTTCAAATTCCCCGTCCCGGCAGGGTGCCGAAACAGAGACTTCTGTCCCCCGAATTAGGGTTTTTTGGTGGCGGCGGCGCAGCGGAACTCTTCTCTGGAAAAGGACTCCGTATTAGGTATTAGAAATCTGGGGGGTATAAGTAGGCGAAAGGGCGAAGGCGGCGGGGCCTCGAGGGCCCCACACCCCGTGCTCGCGCGGCCAGGGCGGCACCCGCGCCGGGAGGGGGTGTGGGCCCCTCGGGGTCCTCCTCCGTGTCCTCTTCGGTGTTCTGGAACCTCCCGGGGGAAATAAGCACTTTGACGTTTCGTTTGTCCAATTCCGAGAATATTTCCTTAACAACTTTTCTGAAACCAAAAACAGCAGAAAACAGGCAACTGGCACTGTGGCATCTTGTTAATAGGTTAGTCCCAGAAAATGCATAAAATGATATAAAAGTGTATATAAAACATGTAGCAATTGGCCTAATATAAGCATGTAACATAAGAAATTATAGATACGTTTGAGACGTATCAAGCATCCCAAGCTTAGTTCTACTCGTCCCGAGTAGGTAAAACGATAACAAGAATAATTTCTGAAGTGACATGCTTCACACAATCTTGATCAAATAATAATGTAATGCATATAAGTTGAGATCAAATGAATAAAAGCTGTAGTTTATATTGATATCAAATGAGTAATGAATAAACAAGTAGGCATAACAAAGCAAAACTTTCAATGAATCAGTAATAGAGAACAATCAACCGTGCAAAGTACATATTAAAGATGATTTAAGCTTCAAGCATAACAATATAATCATCTAATGAATCAAACAATCACGACAACTTTGTGAAAGGATCAAGTCAAGTGATAGCAATATGCACATAGAAGATCATCTCTCCATTTGTTCACACAAAAACAAGCAAGTGTTCAGCATTGGTTCCTGGCATCAGGATGTTGTGGCTAAGAGAATAATAATGGGGGTTTGGAAGGCCAACGGAAGAAAGTCTCACACAGCTGAAAGTGATCATTAGACAAGAGGAAGTCTTATAATCGAAGCTATGAGAGGAGTAGTGATTGCCACACAACGGATGCACATAGAGCTATAAGTGTATGAAAGCTCTCCAATGAAACTAGTGGGGGTGCATCTAACTTGCTTGCTCATGAAGACCTAGAGCACACTTTTGAGTAGGCTCATCATTGGAATATACAAGCCAAGTTCTATAGTGTAAAGTTCCCCACATAGTTATGCAAGTAAAACATGAAAACTCTCACATATGGAGTAAATGTGCTAAACATGAGCACAAATGATGACTATGAATAATATGGGTGCTATAACATGGGCACAAGTGTGAATAAAGAGTAGTAATGTTGCCCCCTTTTTTATTCTTTTTTTTTCTCTCTTTCTCTTTTTTCTATTTTTTTGTATTTTTCTGTTTCTCTTTTCGATAGCCTCCTGATGCACACGGTGGGTGTGTTGTTGGGAGACTCCAAGAGGAAGGTATGAAGTAGTGCAGCAGCAAGTTTCCCTCAGTTGTGAAACCAAGGTTATCGAACCAGTAGGAAATAATGAATTCCTCCGAGGTGTCAACGGCGCCAGAAAATGCTTCCTGGGACGTAGGTGACGTGGAACCTGCACACAACACAATCAAGATATTTTGCCCCAACTTAACGGTGAGGTTGTCAATCTCACCGGCTTGCTGTAACAAAGGATTAAACGTATGTGTGGAAAAAAGATGTTTGTTTGCAGAAAGTAACAGGTTTGCAGCTTGTGGTTTATCAAATTAAAGAGAAGGACCGGGGTCCACAGTTCAGTAGTGGTGTCTCTCCATAAATAATAATAACATTCATGCGGGTAAACAAATTACAGCTGGGCAATTGATAGAATAATGATGAGCAAACCAATGCATATACCAATGTTATGATGTCTAGTGTGAGATTCATTCGGGCATTACAACAATATACATAGACCGTTCCAACCGCATCTATGACTAATAATCCACCTTCCGGTTAGCGTCCGCACCCCTTTCAGTATTAAGTTGCATGCAACAGATTATCGCCTTAAGCACTGTGTGTAAAGTAAGTAAGTAACATCATCCTTAGACAAAGTACTACTGTTTTATCCCTAATAGCAACAGTACATCTACAACCTTAGAGCTAGCTGTCACCACCCCAGATTTAATAGAGACATGAACCTACTATCGAGCATAAATACCCCCTCTTGGAGTCACAAGCATCTACTTGGCCAGAGCATACACAAGTAACGGAGAGCATGCAAGATCATTAAATAGCACACACATGATATATTATGAAGCAATAACTTTAGTACTCAATATTCATCGGATCCCAGCAAACACAACATGAAGTATTACATAACGGTGATCTTGATCATGATAGGCAGCTCACAAGATCTAAACATGATAGCACAAGAGGAGAAGACAACCATCTAGCTACTGCTATGGACCCGTAGTCCAAGGGTAGACTACTCACGCATCAGTCCGGAGGCGGTCATGGCGACGTAGAGGCCTCCGGTGACGATTCCCCCTCCCGGCAGGGTGCCGGGGAGAAGTTCTGATCTCTCCCGAATTGGTGTTGACGACGGCGGCGGCTCGGGACCCGTGGAGGAAAATATGAACACTGTGCTAGGGTTTTTAGTCTGGGTGGTATTTGTAGGCGAAAGGGCGAAGTCGGTGGCGCCCCGAGGGGCCCACACCTGGTCCTCGCGCGGCCAGGGGTGCTGCCGCGCGAGCACGTGGTGGCGCCGCCTCGGTGGCCCACTTCGTCTTGTGTTCGGCTTTCTGAAACGTTCCCGATGAAAAACTGACTTCAGAAAAGAAATCGTCCAATTCCGAGAATATTTCCTTAAGTACTTTTCTGAAACCAAAAACAGCAGAAAACAGGGAACTGGCACTGTGGCATCTTGTTAATAGGTTAGTCCCAGAAAATGCATAAAACTGTATAAAATGCATATAAAACATGTAATAACTTGGTATAATATAGCATGGAACATAAAAAATTATAGATACGTTGGAGACGTATCACCTCCATGGCTCTTTTCACTTTTAGGGGCAAACATCCTAATATGATAATATGACAACACACTTTTCGCACAAATATCTCATGATGAATATGGTGTATGAAAACGGTGCCTCTGCCAGTGTAGCAGGATATGCAATGATCTAGCGTAACATGGGTAAAACCACACATTAGCTATATAGAATCATGCAAAGCAATATATAAATGATAAATGACAACAAGTCATGTAATGTAAGATGAAAGTTGCATGGCAATATATCTCGGAACAGCTATGGAAATGCTGTAGTAGGTAGGTATGGTGGATGTTTTGAGTAAGATATTTGGCTTATGTGTAGGAGAACGTGATGAAAATCTCCCACGAGTTTTGGATGTACCCGCGAAGTATGCACCAACTCGCAATGTGAGAAAGGGCAATGCAAAGTACCGAATAGGCTAGCAAATATAGAGGTGGAAGTGCCATGAAAATCGCAGCTTTATAACTCACAAGAAAAAGGATTCCAAATAGAAACATGATCTTACAAGGCATAATGAAAATCACTCCACGAGGGACTGTGGCAAATGAACAAGTCACTGTTGTGACCCTGACCGTAGCGCATAACACAAAGTCATTACGGTTGCTTTTAACATTAGGAGTCATATTTCATTATGCTATAAACTGGAAATTTAAGTGTGGCACAGCTTCAAGTTTTCTAGATGAACCATTAATCATTCCACCTTACTAAACCATCATGTTTACCATTAAGCATAATAATATCTCAAAACAATATCAATGATTCAAGTGACACAATTTAATGATCTACAAGATTATGTATCATTTAGTTATACCATCTACCACATTCAACATTTTCTGTTCCTAACCAAACACCAATCAACTTATTTAAACATAAACTCTACAAGTATATAACAATGCAGCAAGAGAGTATAACATATGAGAACTAACAGCTCTGAACAAGAGATGCATGAAAAAAAACAAGAGCTGAAAGTATTGCAGTAGCTATAGAAGAATACTCAACAAATATAAGTGAAGAATACGAATATTCAAATGAAAAAGCATAACGTGTCTCTCTCCCACAAAGGAATGCTAGGATCCATTTTATTCAGAAAACAAAAATAACAAAAACAAAAACAAAAACAAATAGACGCTTCAAGTAAAGCACATAAGATGTGGCCGAATTAAAATATAGTTTCACTAGAGATGACCTGATAGTTTGTTGATGAAGAAGGTGATGCCTTGGGCATCCCCAAGCTTTGACGCTTGAGTCTTCTTGAAATATGCTTGGGTGACCCACGGGGGCATCCCCAAGCTTTGGCTCTTTCATCTTCTTGATAACATCACATCATCTTTCTCTCTTGATCCTTGAAAACTTACTCCACACCAAACTCAAAGTAAACTTCATTAGAGGGTTAGTGCATAATCAAAAACTCTTATATTCTGCATGGAGACAATCATTATCATGGTACCGGACATTAGCTACAGCCACTGGAATTTTGTGGAACAAAAAGATCCACTCAAAAACAGCAAAATAATCAATGCAAAATAAATGACAGAATCTGTCAAAAACAGAACAGTCCGTAAAGACGAATTTTTTCGAGGCACTTAACTTGCTCAAATAAGAAAACTCAAAACTAATGAAAGTTGCGTACATATCTGAGGATCACGCTCAGCAAATATCAGATTTTTTCAATTTTTCTGCAGAGAGTTATGAATTAAACGGTGGACAGCAGAAAACTGTTCCTGCGCAGAAATCCAAATCTAGCATCAACTTTCTACTAGAGACTTATCTTGCCATAACTATGAAATAAAATAAAGATGCAAAGGAATTGATACATAGGTAAGCATTCTCCTGGACACAATAAAAGAAAAATGACAGAAATAAAATAGTGGGTTGTCTCCCATAAGCGCTTTTCTTTAAAGCCTTTAAGATAGGCATAGTGATTGTTATGATGCTCCCACAAAAATGAGAGTTGAAAAACCAAAGAGAGCATCAAGAGGCAAATATCAAACACTTTTTAAGTCTAACCCTCTTCCTATGCAAAGGAATCTTGTAAAGAAACAAGTCATGAAAGCACAAAGCAATAAGCATAGGAAAGCAAAACAAGTGCAACTTCAAAAATTTCAACATAAAGAGAGGTGTTTTAGTACCATGAAAACTTCTACAACCATATTCTCCTCTCTCATAGTAGTTGCAAGTAGTAGAAATAAATTCAACCATATAACCACAAGCATCATTCAACTTAGATAATATAGGCATATAAAGAGGATCATTAAATTTATTTTGGATTTCATTAGCATGCTTTCCTCTTTCAAAATAGTTATTAAGATCAATATCAAGTTTAATATCATGGTTGCAACAAAGAATTGGAACTAGAGACAATTGCAAACCACATAAGTATTTCTCAACATAAGCAAATTTCTCCTACATGGTGTAATTAGGAGAATTCAAGAACAAAGCAGGACTCTCATGAGTAAGAGTACCATCACAAGCAGCAATTATATCATTTTTATCCTCACATAAATAAGTAATAACTTCTGAACATATAGGATTATCAATGAGCATAGGACCATCATCTAAAGCATTATCATATAGCATATTTAAGCAATACTTATCATTATCATCAATAAGTTCACTTGTAGCATCATGAATAAAATTTACAACATAACTATCACATAAAACATTCTTATCATGAGCCACATGCATAAAAGAATTAATACTCCCCACGTAAGCATAGTCATTCTTATTAATTGTAGTGGGAGCAAATTCAACAAAATAGCTATCATTATTATTCTCATCACCATAATCATCAAATATAGGAGGCATATCATAATCAACATAAACCATATCCTTAATAGTAGGTGGACTGAAAATATCACAATGATTATAATTATCATATATTGGAGGCAAGGTATCATCAAATAAAATTTTCTCCTCAAAACTTGGGGGACTAAAAATAACACATTCATCAACAACGGCTTCCCCAAGCTTAGACTTTTCCATAGAATTAGCAATAATGGTGTTCAAAGAATTCATACTAATAACATTGCTACCATCACGCAAATAATTTTCCATAGGTTTTTTAATTTTCTGTTCAAACACATCATGTCCTAACTCAAGATAAATTTCATAGAGCTCTCTAATTTTTTTGTTGTTTTCCATTAAGCCTAACTAGTGAAAATAAAACAAGAAACAAAAAGTAATAACTGCAGAATATAAAGGAAATAACTTCGAGCACTCACACAACAGCAACGGTGCTAGAAAATAGCTTAGTAGCCAGAGGATGTGAGTACCTTTTACCTTACCTCCCCGGCAACGGCGCCAGAAAATAGCTTGATGTCTACGCACGCTTCTATTCTCGTAGACAGTGTTGGGCCTCCAAGAGCAGAGGTTTGTAGCACAGCAGCAAGTTTCCCTTAAGTGAATCACCCAAGGTTTATCGAACTCAGGGAGGTAGAGTTCAAAGATATCCCTCTCAAGCAACCCTGCAATTAAGATACAAGAAATCTCTTGTGTCCCCAACACACCCAATACACTTGTCAGATGTATAGGTGCACCAGTTCGGCGAAGAGATAGTGAAATACAAGTAATATGGATGATTATAAGTAGTAATTGCAATATGAAATAAAAATGGCAGCAAGCAAACATGTAGCATAACTTGTTGTAAACGGTGTTTTGATGCTTGGAAACAAGGCCTAGGGATCATGCTTTCACTAGTGGACACCCTCAACAATGACCTCATAGTTGAATAATAAATACTACTCTTAAACACTCTCTTGTTGGATGATAAACACCATTCATTGTGTAGGGCTACAAGAGCACCCTCAAAGTATGAGTAAACACACACCACAACGTCATAAAGGAATCACACACAGTGCACACACTGTCACCTTTACAACCGTGAATAACCCCGGAGTTCATATTAAAGTAACCTCTAGAGTGCATAATAGATGAAGAGTAACATCACATATTCAACTAGATTACAAAGCTCATGATCACATAAAGATCACACCATGGGAGAGAGAGATAAACCACATAGCTACCGGTAGAGCCCGCAGCCGCGGGGGAGAAGTACTCACTCCTCATCGTAGGAGTCAGCAACGGCGATGGAGATGGTGGTGGAGTCGATGGAGATGACTCCGGGGGCAATTCCCCGTCCCGGCAGGGTGCCGAAACAGAGACTTCTGTCCCCCGAATTAGGGTTTTTGGTGGCGGCGGCGCAGCGGAACTCTTCTCTGGAAAAGGACTCCGTATTAGCTCTTAGAAATCTGGGGAGTAAAAGTAGGCGAAAGGGCGAAGGCGGTGGGGCCTCGAGGGCCCCACACACCATGCTCGCGCGGCCAGGGGGCACCCGCGCCGGGAGGGGGTGTGGGCCCCTCGGGGTCCTCCTCCGTGTCCTCTTCGGTGTTCTGGAACCTCCCGGAGAAAATAAGCACTTTGACGTTTCGTTTGTCCAATTCCGAGAATATTTCTTTAACAACTTTTCTGAATCCAAAAACAGCAGAAAACATGCAACTAGCACTGTGGCATCTTGTTAATAGGTTAGTCCCAGAAAATGCATAAAATGATATAAAGTGTATATAAAACATGTAGCAATTGGCATAATATAAGCATTGAACATAAGAAATTATAGATACGTTTGAGATGTATCAAGCAGCTACCTGGAGGTTTCATCAAGTCTCGCATTTCCCTATACGCTGATGACGCTTTGATCTTTCTGAAGCCCGACCCAAATGACACTGGCAACCTCAACGCTTTGATTCAGAACTTCTGTCAAGTTGCTGTGCTTGTCACCAACATTGAAAAAAGCTCTGTCGCCCCTATTCGCTGCGCGGACATCGACATCGAGAACATTCTACTCAACTTCCCGGCAGCCACCGCTCAATTCCCGGTCAAGTACTTGGGCCTCCCCCTCTCACTGGGGAGGCTAATTAAGGCGTATTGACCTGCAACCCTACATTGACAAGGCGGCCTCGAGGCTCAACCCCTGGAAATCCAAATTCCTAAGCAGGGTTGGATGCCACGCTCTCGTCAGGTCTGTCCTCACTGCCCTGCTGATCTTTCTCCTCACTGCCCTGAAGGCGGACAAGGCTACTATTAAGGCTTTCGACAAACTGCACCGGGGTATGCTCTGGGCCGCCAAAGACACTGTCAGCATGGGGAAGTGTAAGGTCAGCTGGACTAAGGTCTGCCGCCCCAAGCGCTTAGGAGGCCTGGGAATCCTCGACCTCGAGAAGTTTGCACACGCCATGCGCTTGCGGTGGCTTTGGCATGAGTGGGTGTCCCCCGACAAACCCTGGGTTGGAATGGAAACCCCAAACGACAGTGCGGATAGGGAGCTTTTAATGCCGCGATTCGGTCACCATTGGGGATGGGGAAACTGTAAAATTCTGGTCCTCCACCTGGCTTCACGGAACATCACCCAAGTCCAATGCCCCCAAGATTTTTGAGGCCTCGAAGAAAAAGAACAGAACCGTCAGCAACGCACTTCACAACATGAGCTGGACCGCTAGCATATCGATTGTCAACTTCACTTTCGAGCACATCACCCAGTTCGTCAACCTCTGGGACGTCTAGCAAGATGTCGTGCTCACGCCGGACACCCTGGACTCCATCGTCTGGACCCTAACCCCTTCAGGCACCTATACTACTGGTTCGGCATACCAAGCACAATTCCTCGGATCCACGAAGTGCTCTTTCCAGAACAGGCTCTGGACCTCAGACCGCCTGGCTATTAGGGGCTGGCCTCACAACCCCATGTCCCAGCTTTGCAACTTCCACTTGGAAACCGCAAGACACATTCTCTTCGAATGCCGGTTTTCTTGTCGAATCTGGCGCGACGATGCCGCACGACTCTCTTGCCCTGTCCTCCCCCAGACACTGGGAAGTGGCCGGGCCACGGTTCTGGATTATCGTAAAGGTATCAGATCGGCGGTTATCCTCATCACTTGGGAGGTATGGAAGGAACAGAAGGCTTGGGTGTTAAACAACACCTTCTCCACGCACACGGCTTTGATGCAGAAGATTAAACACGAAGGAAAAAACTGGATTCTCGCAGGGGCTAAACACCTAGCTGCCATTGTCGCTTAATTACCATGTCACGATTTATTTTCATTTTTCGGTTTCAGCCTCCTGTCTGCTTCTCCTATATCAATATAAAAGGTAAATCTTTTGCCCGCTTCAAAAAGATGTTGTATACACACGTTAAAAAATGTTGCGCTTGGAGTATTTTGTTAAAACTATACAGTCACAATACCACTTTTTTTTTTGCGAATACAATACCACTTAATGGATCAGGGCAGTCGGCTGATTTCTCCCCCAAGATGAGCCGGCTGCCGGTCGGCGCTCGCCTTTCTTTTGCAACCAGTGGGCACTGGGCAGAGAGTTGACAAAGTGTCTCTCTTCATCTAAACTTGTGTCTTCGGTCTTCCGTACCGGTAAACACGCGCTCCTCATGATCTCATGCATGACAACTCTAAAGCAAGTACAATTGAATGCTAAATGGCTGGCGACTGCTGAGCTGCGACTAAAATTATCCCATCGACGCAACACTAGAAAATGCACCAAGTCGCACCGTACCATCTCTATCTCCATATCTTTGGCATGACAAGGCCTCGCAGTCAGCGGGGGCTGTAGACCTGTAGTTGCTCTAACCAACGGGCTGGGGAGAGTCTTCCAAGCAGAAGCAGCAAAGCTCTATCCATGGCTTCGTTCGGACCGTCGGATTTGCCAAACGCAGAACACGAGCGGTCCAGCGGCAAAGGCACGGCGATCTTCAGCTACACCTGCGTCAGCCTGACGGGCACCGCAGTCTTCGCCGTCCTCTTCTTCTTCTGCTACAAAATCCGCAACCGAGCACCGGTGGCCGCCGCGGGGGCGGCCGAGACCACCCAGCCTCGCGGCGTGGACCTTTCCAAGCTGCCGGAATTCGCGTACAACCGCTACGCGCGGCACAGTGGTGAGTGCGGAGGCGGCGGCAGCGGCGACGTCGGTGCACAGTGCTCGGTGTGCATCGGCACCCTGCAGTCCGGCGAGATGTTTGCGGATGCTGCCCTTGTGCAAGCACCTATACCACGTGGAGTGCATCGACATGTGGCTGGCTTCCCATGACACATGCCCGCTTTGCCGCAAGGAGGTAGTTGAGCCGCCGGAGAAGGACGGCCAGCCCGCGATGACGACGGAGCTGCCGGTGTAATGCGCCGGCCGGCCTGCCATGATCGAAGTTGGTCTCTCGCAAGTGGCAAGGTGTATCCTGTATTCTAGTTCTACCTATCTGTTACTAATATATGCATCATCAAAATGTAGTCGTAACATGTAAATGGATTTAAACCAGAAAGGTTTGTTCTGGGTCTGCAAGATCACCGCTCTTTTTTCCAATGTTCTCAATTTGCAAGCTTGCAATTATTATTTTAACTAGCAAGGTGGCCCTCGCAAATGCGAGGGCATCATCTTCAACGTATTTAATATATTCCTGTATTAAATATGTTCTTTAATAGATTCCCAAAAATACCAAAATCTGAATAAGATTATCCTTATAGCGTTGGAAAATTATGGTAGAGAAAATCACACCCGTATAATCATTGAATTTATGGAGAGTACGTGTTTTGTGTTTTGATATTTCAACCAAAATCCATGTCATATATATATTCTATAAGTGGGTTTACTTCTAACCGCGGCAGTGCTATTTCAATTTCTTTTTACTCTCCTCTTGCCATCCCTCATTTTGTTGTACTCTCTTAGTGATATAATTTAATTTTCTCATGTAAAAATGACTACCGGGACTTACATGGCTTTTATGTAACATACTAAATTCAAAAGGATATCTAGATGGTACATAATTTCAACATTTTAGTCAGTTACCAAATTATTTTAAGACATCTCATAAATAATATGTTTAATTGCACCATAAGTTTTAATTTTATTATCGCTCTTTGACGCATCCTCATAATAACCAATTATTTTGGTCAGTTATTTGATTAGCATGATTTAACTCTCTCCCTGCAAACCCATTCTTTAACCCGATGTATTATGTCGCTCACTTGAAACATCACTACATTGTTTTGGCATCTTCAATAGACAATAGTCATAATGTTTCTACAACTTTGGCAATTTCAGTGATGTCTCCTATTTAATTTGAGAATAAGAAAATAAATAAAGCTCCTCGCAAAATAAAAACTCATAGACTGGCATAAAAGTTTAATTGATCATGATTTTCTTAATACAACTACGACAATCCATTGGCTTATGATTGTTGACACAATTATGATGATTAATTGTTATGAACATTTGTTGTATATGGTCTACAAATGATAATATGGTGTGCAACATTGATGCCCGGATGTTTTGTTTTTTTTTCTAAAAACTTTTGACATGTTACATTTTTCAACCATATTATGCTTATCTAACATATTTTAATTTTCAAGTACTTTTTTATATGAATAGTTAAAATTATAATGACGCAGTATATGTCTTTCTAATTTCAGACTTTCCTTTGCCTCGAACCTCATCTCTAAATTTAAAAACAGGGTGTGCTAGATTAATGACAAGATGTTTTGTTTTTCTGGGAACTTTTGACATGTCTATATTTTTCTAGCATGTTGTGTGTATCTAACGTATTTTCATTTTACAGTATTTTTTGGGACATAGATAGTTAAGTTATAATGACGTGTTATAGAGTAGACATTTTTTTTAACTTCAGACTTTCCTTTGCCTCGATTCTCATCTCTTAAGTTCAATTTAATTAAAAACTAAAAATTAATTGTTTCAGTTTCTGTCAAGCTCCATTCACCCTCGATAACATATAAAAATCTCTTAGAGGTGTGATAGGCACTAATCGATCTCCTAAATATATTTTAGGTATGTCCAGTTAATTACTTTGTTCTTATGAACGTGTCATTTGGTAGAGATGGTGGCATATGTAATTAAATCTTATTGAATCCTTCGTGTTTTCAGATAGATCAATGCTCATCGAGAAGTTGTGTGTCTACTATTTGTTTATAATTAAACCTTGCATTTTCTACCATATGTGTATAATTGTGAGTCATTCTTTTTGTCGAAAGTGGGCCATTAGTAATAGTTTTTTCAATCTCGAAGCTACTCGACTCAAATTGTCAACGAACGATGTAGTATAACTATGCCCATATATATGGTTTTAGTATACTCGTGATATATCTACATTGTAATCAGTGTGTCTAAAAATTCTATTTATCTTATGATTATTAATATTCAGTTGTTACAACAATGAACAACTGAGCATTGTTCAATCATTATAGTTCAGAGTTTTAGAAAGAGAAAGGAGATCCGGAGATACGGTAACCACATTCTTGCTAAGATTTTGCATGTTTGCTCCGATTTTTATTGACGCCACTCGGCCAATCTTTAACATGCATGGTGACATATTACTTGCAATTTGTTTGAAGTATGACACCAACGACCACAGTCTCAACCTTAATAGTAATCCCAGCTCCCTTCGAAAATACTTGATATAAATTTGTCTAAGTATGAAAGTATTTAGACGTATTTTAGTGTGTACATACATTTATCAAATATGTCCTAATTATTTGGACAAATATTTGCCAAATATTTCCAGGCGGATTAAGTTTTTTTTTTTGAGTTTAGACATTTATTGATCACAGCATATCAGTACAAAGAGTTTTCCGAATAACATCCGGAGCAGAGTTCAAGGTTAGTGGCGAAGTAGGGGCAGCGCTTTTTTTACGGGCGGTGGGTAGGAAAAGAGTCACGTCCTCACACGACCCTACGCTCAATGTTTTTCACGAACTGTACGATCAATGATCAATGATCAATCAATCTAGCTAGCTGTTGGCCTTTTTTTCCTATCGATCCCTTAGCCGGCCGCCGACGTCCTACTTTGTTACGATATAGATCTCCAACATGGATCGTGCCGAGTTCACGCCAACGTGGATCGTGCCAAGTAAATAACATGTTACGTTACTACTAATTCTTTATTAAATCCTAACCACAAATTTCAGATCTAACTGGCAAAATAATTTAAATGATGTGGCTTAACGTGGTGTCTCTAAATTTACCGCCATATATTGCTTTTAGTATATAATAGATAGATGGTAAGCTTGCAGTTAATCTCCAAGACACTAAAATTTGCTGATATCATCCGCGCCACACCAGCAGTGGTTTTCAGCAGCAGGGCGGTTAAACAATTACTCCTTGTTTGTGTCCTGATTCCCTATCCCACCCGCAAGCAAAGTTCCGCTGACATTCTCCCAACCGGATGTCTACGAAACCTTCGGCCACTTGCTAAAGTCAACTAGCATCTTAGACTAGTCACAGTGGGAGTAACTAAGGTAGTAACATAGATGCCAGCTAGGAAAAAAAGATGATGTGACATGTAATTAATAAGTAGAGAGACAAACGTAGTAACTTAGCTAGTTACCATCACATCACAATTTTCAAAACAAAATATGTATATAGAGCAATAAATGAGACTACATATGACACTACCTTTATGTTAATTTGCACTTTGAGGGTAGTAACATAGTCCAGTAACACGTGTATGTTACTACTCCCTCCGTCACAAAATAAGTATCTCAATTTTGATAGAAAGTGGATGTATGTAGACATGTTGGGACGGAAAGAGTAGTTGAAGTTACTCCCCATTGTGACTAGTCTTACGCACCAGGCTGGTATTTTGTATGTTGATTTCTGGACTAGAGAAACCTCGCCAATATATTAAACTTGGTTGAGAACACAAATCTTTCTTCCAATCACAAATTCATTGTTATCGACAATGCATGCCCGTACGTTGAATTCCACACCTGCCCTCTTATTATAAACCTGAATCGATGCAGTAATGAGTCCCACTAGTACGAGACAGGCCAATTCTGATCTGTCAAACAAACATCAACAGCACCTACCAGTACCATTCGCAAAAAGAAAAGAAAAAGGCAGCTCCTACCACCGCGTCCGCCTGCAGGCATGTCCGTGGGCCGTATTTAGAAGCGTTGGAGCGCCACTGGAGATCGGTGCAGTTTGGGCTTTTAGTATGTTGATGAAGAACACTGCATACAGGGTGGGTTGCTTATTAGGATAAACTCGTCTCCATGGGTTACATGAAAACGTTTTGACCCTCAAGGGAGATAGGAAAACGATGTAGAGGCGACTAGGGTTTCTGTACCCCTCGCCGCCTCGACTCGCCGACACCTCCACCGCCTCCTCTCCTCTCTTGTGCTTAGTTGTTTTGATTTAATTTATTTTATTATAGTTTGATATGGATTGGTTTATATTGATTAAATTTGAATTGTTGGGTTGACTGAAAGCTTGAACTGATTATTGACACTAAGGGCACAACACATGGCACTACACTACACGCACAGCAGAGAGTACTGAGTAACTGAACTTGAACATGTCTCCAACTTGTACTTTAGACTGGTAACACTAACACGTGCCTATGTTTCATATCCTAATTGTTAACGTCGACCTGCTCCATCTGATAACGATTGCAGATGTCCCATTTGAGAGATGCTAGCTACTCCCTCCGTTCCAATTTAATTGACTTGCTATGGACCAGATATGGATGTATCTAGACATGTTACATACCTAGATATATCTACATATGGTGCATAGCAAGTCAATTAAATTGGAACGGAGTGAGTAGATTTGTCATCTCTTCCGTTGGTCTACAAGATCCAACAGGAAGATAACTATGACGCATTGCCATTTCACTACCACTAAGTACAAACAAGTGCAGGCTTCTTTCTACATCGTGATGTTTAATTAGACACCACATCAGATCCACACGAACGGCCTTGCCGTTGCCGGCCACGCACACTAACAAATGACGTGCCAAGCGACTTACTTCGCGTTCCTTCAAAGCGCATTTGGCACTGTATCAGCAACTAAACCCCCTGATTGTAGGATCTGCTTAGCTCGGTTCATCCGTCAGTATATTCTACTCCGAGCTCGCAATCATAAAAACCATATGCACCAAACAACAGTAGCTAGCACACTGGAGTCGCGTTTCCACAAATGGCATCCTCGTTTCCAGCCCAACTCCCGGGAATCAGCACCATCGTCTCCAGCCCACCGCCATCGTCGTCGGAGCCATGGCGTCCACCGACATCCAAGAAAAATCCCATGGACAGGTCCTCGTCTCAAGGCGGGGTCATCGCTGGCCTCGTCATCGGCTTCATGGCCACCTTGCTCCTATTCACCTTAGTGTGGAGCACCTGCAAGGGGCGCCGTGAGGCCCGTGACCGTCGCGCCGGCGCTGGCGCTGGGACAGCCACTGTCCCTAGGCCGTGGCTGCCACCTGCCGGACGCGACGACGACGATCAGCACGCCAGCGCCTCCAGCCAGACGGCCGGTCTACCTGCGTTCACGTACAGCCCTTCCGTGAAGTACAACGTGACGGACGACGGCGAGGAGGCGACCACGTGCTCGGTGTGCCTCGCCGCATTCCAGCTCGGGGAGACGGTGAGGCTGCTGCCGGTGTGCCTGCACCTGTACCACGTGGAGTGCATCGACCCGTGGCTGGACGCGCACTCGACGTGCCCGCTCTGCCGCTCGGATACTTACCCGAGGATGGACGTCGTCTAGGTTGGTTTCTCTCAACGATGTCGTCCTGACAGCTTTACCCAAGAGCCTGTTGCTAGCGGAATCTAGGTAGTTGCCCAGTAGCCGTGGCACTCGACAAAGGGACGAAAACAATCGGCAAACGGTTTAACGGGTAGGGGAGTACCACACTCAGTAACTGAAGCAATCAAGCAACCATGGAAATTTCATTGATGATGGAGCAATGTAAGAATGTAATCCAATAGATATGTTAACATCTAGCGAGATTTGTATTGATAGGATCCATCTCGGAGTAATTTTGACAGGAAGATTAGTGAGATCCATCCAATCCACGGCACAGTTTTACTACGATAATGTTGAAACTTGGTGGGCACACATGACAATCAATAACTCGTCGAGGAGGAAAGCGATTGCCTCTCTTACACTTCTTGTCTCTTGGGAGTTGTGGACCGAGCGTAATGCTAGGGTGTTCCGGAAGAAATCCACACTTCCCTCGGTCATCCTTGGCCGTATCCAAGACGGGGCTTACACTTGGGCTAGAGCGGGTGCGAAGCATTTGGAGTTTTTATTACCGGGAGATTAAACTTTAACTTTGTAATGGACCATATGTCGCGGAGAGTTTTAGGCCTTCGGACGGTGTTGTAAAACGTTAAACTCCTCTCTCTCCTCCTTAATCAATATAAAGAGGCAAAGCTTTTGACTCTACCTTCATTACGACCTAACGGCTTCCGCCGTGTCTTAAACTAAACTAATGCAAAGGACACCGCCTCTATTTACAGTATCATACTTGCTGGCCCGCTCATGTAGGGAGAGAAGGCCTTCGTGTGGGCCGGTCCGTTGGGCCAATTTCTTGGTTGGCGTGGACGTGGCCATATACGAGTCAACATCCCAAGGTGGTGCCGATAGAAAACGCTGGCGCAATTCCACCAAGCCCTCTCATGTAGCCAATGAACCTGGTTATCAGACCATTGGATGACGCCTCTCCACCTAGTAATTAATTACACTTGTCATAATTTTTTTAACAGAAACCTCACAGTGGGAGCCCACCTATAATTGACATAGCCATCACGCCTGGCTTATTAAAAATAGTTTAGTAGGCTCATTTTAGCCTCTACTTTGCATGCAAATTGGTATAGCACCCTCCAAAGTTTTTATCATCAAAACCTCTGTCTTAAGTGTGTTCTGTGTATTTAATATGACATGTCCCATTTGTCACACAAATGAGAAGGTACATAGATGGGTGTGGCGAGCGAGCTCTCAAATTCTAGGGGGGGCCGAGAACGATATATTTCTGTTGGAGCTCCTTTTGCGCACTTTCCTTGCATCTTAGCTATAAGGGTGGGAATGGAGCTTGACTCACATTAGTTTCTAAACGTACATACAACGGATTAATAGTACCTATATCTAGGTAGAGATCTCAAATTTTAGGGGTCCCTAGAAGGATATATAGGTAGAATAGTAACTCTACTGGAGCTCCTCTTTGCGTACTATCGAGATTGTTTGGCTATGGCGATGGGATTGGATCTCAACTTAATATGCACATAGGTGTGGGATTGGAGCTCAACTCGACATGCGCTTAGACATTAGTTTCTATAAAACATACATAGGTCATACGAATAGTACTTACATCATAAATGGGTTCTAGTTCCGCCATTCTTGAGTATAGGTGACATACTATCTCTAGTATAAAATGTCAAAACAAAAACGAAACAAATCTATGCCAAAGTGCATCAAGAGAAGTGACAATTAATTTAGCATGAGAAACATAGCATGCGACTATAGATTCTGTCACAATAAGAATCTTGTGTTGTAAGTCTTCGAGTTAATAAAGATGCCTCCGATGCCATCCCTAGAAACAACACATTCTATGACACGCTCCATCTAAAGACGTCCGTGGCCATCTCAATTGGAAGATTGTCCCATCCTCCTTTAGTGTTCATGGTTCTTAATGTTTCGACACAATCCGGAAAACAACAAAACAATGTCATACGCCATTTGACTACCAACCAAGTAAAACACCCAAATCTTCATCTGGTCGCAATCATTGTGGTTCCTAACATCTAGACCCTTAAGTTTTGCCTTGAGTTATGTGGAAACTTAAGTTTTGTAGGTGAAGTAACAAATTTTGAAGTATGCATCATGCATATTTTTGTGATTTTTGTATAGTTCTAAACTTTGTACACAAATATACATGCATCCATTATTGATGTGTGTGATTTATTTTGTATTTTCTAAGCTTGGATTTACATTTTGTACACTTAAAAGTGTACTTTTCTTAGTGGGCCTTCCCTCTCTTCTCATTGGCTCCCGATTTAGGATCAGACATGCCTCGGTTCCAAATATTCCTTCTAGGTGAAACAAGCTAGTTTAATGCCACCTGCTGAACTTTACAGTCGCCGGCGGCACACCAGCAAATGAACCGTATCAGTTTGAGTCCGCCATTCTGGCAAGTTGTCGGCATTTGGCTTCAACGTAGACATACAGTCGATTCGAGTACAATCAGCTGAAACTCGTACTATTATAAAACCATCAGCTAGTTTGCACTTCACTTGCACCCAATACTCAGTTTTTTCGAGGCCGTGCACAAATGGTGGGTATGGAGCCCGCTTTGCCCCCAGTCGTCCCCTCCATTCCCAGTCAACCGCCGCCGCACCCACCACGGTCGCCGACGTCGGAAGACAAGTCCTCGGCGGAAGGCGGGGTCGTCACTGGCCTCGTCATCGGCTTCCTGGCCTCCTTAGAGCATCCACAGTGCATTGCCGCCTAACTAGACGCTTAACCTCGAAAAATAAATCGAAGGAATTAAATTGTGCTGCTAGCACTCTACCTCGCAACGCATGGCGCTATTTGAGACGCTAACTGAACGCTTCGGTAGGCTTCCGATTTCCACGCTCCAGGCAAAAGAATTGTTAGCGTCAGACGACAAAATTTGCGTCGGGCGCCGGGGATTGCAGCCTCCAACTGCCAATCAATCGGGATTTAATTCCTGACGTCGACTTCTTGGCGCCGCGCTGTGGATGCTCTTACTAGTAATCGCTGTCCTTTACAGCCTCTACAAGGGGCGTCGCGACAGTCGTGCTCGCGCCGCCGCCGCAGCGCGGCACGCTCACGCTCGCGACGGCGACGACGAGTGGCAGCCTCGCCGGACCAGCGCCGCGGCCCGTCAACCGGCGTTCACGTACAGCCCTTCGGTGAAGCACGGCGTGAGTGGCGGCGGCCGGGATGAGACTGCGGCGCCGTGCTCGGTGTGCCTCGCCGCGTTGCAGCTCGGCGAGATGGTGCGGCTGCTGCCGGCGTGCATGCACCTGTTCCACATGGAGTGCATCGATCCTTGGCTGGACGCGCACTCGACGTGCCCGATCTGCCGCTCGGACACTGACCCCACGATGGGCGTTGCGCGGCTACCTTCTGTCTAGCTAGGACATTGTTTTTCAGCGAGGGGCGTATACTTCCGGAATGGGGGACATAGAACTTCCGGAAATATGAGGTAGTTTCTTCTCAACCAAAATCCTCTACTGAGTGTAATTAAGTGTAACTGTGTAAATTTAATGAGTTTAGAGGAAATTCTATATATATACTCCTGTTTTGTCATTTTTACACTAATAAACCAATTTCGCATGTTTTCATCCATATTATCTGTATCGTCGTCTCATGCATCTCTCGTCCAAATCACACTACCTTTCATGAGAAGTCATATAAAAACTTGCCATCTCGCCGAAATCACAGCCACTACACTAGCTAGTGGTTTTTTCACTCTTTCTGTAATCACATTGCGTTCTGGTAAAAAAAAATCTTACCGGCGCAATGGCACAATGAGAATAATGTCAAGTCATGGTGGTCAAGCCTTGTCCGAAATAAAGATAGACCGCGCAAAGCTATGGCCTCCTTGCTCATTCTTGTTACTTGGGAGATTTGGAAGGAGCGCAACGCGAGGGTTTTTCGACTCATGCCACACCGCCAAATGTAATCATCGGCTTCCTTTTTGGGCAATGTAATTTTGGGAGAGTAGGCTTTTGAAAGTCCTAGGGCATGTCCTAGGTGTTATAACAAACCCTCTAAACCCTCCTTCTTATTTAATGAAAATGGCAAGTCTTTTGCCTAGTTAAAAAAACATTGCGTTCTGGTTTAGTTAAAATCAAAATTGACAAACTTAGACGAAATATATACAAAAATATTAATACCTACTACCTCCGACCTGGAAAGATTGACGTGGGAGATGTCCCAGACCTGTAGTAACTTGTAGACGGCTTGTAAGGATCAAATCAGATCGGAGAGAGTATAATATAAATTTTATGAGATTAGACTCATCATTAAATATATTTAATATTTTATATCTATTTGATATGCAAATATTGATAATTTTCATATATATTTGATCAAAAAAATTATAAGTTTAACTTCTAAAAACACCGATGGTGAAGTAAATAAAAACGGAGGGATGGAGTAGTATTGTCAAGAAGGACACCATATGTACATTAGGGCCAGATATATCGACATATTAAGGGTAACCACAATATATATACAGAGGCCATTCTCTTAGAGCATCCCCACTCGTCCCCCCCCCCCCCCATATGGCATGCAAAACGGCCAGTTTTTAGCCCATATGGGGGGGGGGGGGGCGCCGGCGCGTTCGACAAAATGGGAGCCGAGCGGCTCCCAGTCGTGCCCCCCATTTCAAACAATTTAAAAATTTAAATTTAGGAGAAATTTAGTAAACTTCATAGAAATTCGTAGATAGTTCGGCGATTACACGAAATGTTGAATAAATTTAAAAATATTTAACTAAAACCAGCCCCGGCCTAGTCCGAGGCGGTAGTACATCTCCGCCGAGTAGTCTCCCTCCTTGTCGTCGTCGTCGGGCTCGTCCTTGGGCCGCCGCATCGCCGGGTGGCTGCTGCACCCCTCGCCGGCGTCGCCACGGCGCCCTCGTCCGAGCGGCCTGGTCGGCCCCCTGATGGGCTGGTCCTCGTCGGAGACGTCGATGTACTCGCCGCGGCGCCGCACCATCTCCTCCCGGTCCTCCTCCAGCGACCACTCGCTGGCGAACTCGGGGGTGTCCGCGGGCACCTCGTTGAAGGAGGCGAGCATGGCGGCGCGGAGCCCCGGGAACTCCTCATCGTCGTCCTCGAGCTTGAGCTGGAGGGCCGCCGCCTTGTACTTTGGGGGCGGCGTCCACTCCTTCTTCACCGGGCGCGACGATGACGGGCCCGGATGCGAGGAGGAGCCGAGGCGGAGGCGATCTCCAGGCGGCGATGGCTGGCGACGAACTGGCTGCCGGCGGCGGAGCGGGGCGCTGTCCTCCTCCTCCTCGAGCTCGGCCTTCACCGGTTGGAGGGGCTGGTAGAAGCGCGGGGACGGCGTCCCGTACGGCGAATAGCGCCCGGAAGAGCCGGCCGAGCGCGACGAGGAGGCCACCGACGACGTGCGCCGAGGACCCCACTGTTGGGCCTGGGGGTAGCGTGGGCGTGGCGGCGGCATCGTCAACGGGGGATTGTTCCCGTTGGCGATGTACTCCAGAACGTATGCCAGCGTACATCCTGGAGCGCCCCACCAGCGACGCCGTCCGTGGGCGTTGTTGTTCGTCGGCGGCAGCCCAGGCCCGTCGTAGGCGGCGATGCGGTCCTGGCGCTGCTGATCGAAGAACGCGTTCCAGGCGGCGACGTTGTCCGGGGCCACTTGGGGTCGTTGCGCTCCTCCGCCGTCAGTTCGTTCCAATAATGGTCGAAGATCGCGAGGGCGCGCTCGCGACCGGTGGGCACGGGCAGCACCGGCACGCCACCGACGCTGAGCACCCACCCCGCGGACGGACACCGGAAGTCCGGCAGGGCGGGGTAGCCCGCCTCGAACAAGGCGCGGGCCTCCTTCTTCAGCAGGTGGCGGCGGCCGAAGCCGTTCGGGGCGGCGCCGTCGTCGTCCGAGCGATGCATCTTGCGGGAGACGACGGTGGAGAGTTGGAGGCGACGAAGAGTGGCTAGAGAAGGAGACGGCGGGGGTGTGTGGAGAGTTGGAGGCGACGGAGTGTGGTTTTATAGCGGCGCGAGGGCGGGGGGCGGTGGCCGCATTAACGCCGACGAGACGCGATATCAACTGCGGCCGTCCGCCTGACCACTGCCGCGCAGGCGCGGAAGGCGAGCAGGCCATTAACACGGCGTGGATGGCGAGGAAGATGAAGGACCGGTCAAAACGGTGGCGCGAACGGCTGCCTGTCGCTTACATCCGTGGCACACGACGCCAAAGAGGTGCCCGCCTTTTTTTCCCGCGGCTTTCGCGCCAAAATTTCGTCGCGCCGGCGCCCCCGCTTGCCCCCCTTCATATTGGGTTCGGCCTGGGGTCGCCGGAGATCTCCTTGGGCCGAGCCGACGCGAATTCGGATTTGAGGGCGGCGACTGGGCGGGATTTTTTGCACCGACGCCCCCCATAGGCCTATGGGGGGCCTTTGGGGAGGGAGGGCGAGTGGGGATGCTCTTAGAATTGGCCTTGTAACATCTCTATCGTCCACAACGAACCTATTGCTGGGGCCAAACGTATCCACAACAGAAGCAGACAACACTCCAAGACAACAACTTCAGAGAAGGAATCGACCCTACGGAAGGTCCCATCTTGCATGCTACTAGAAAGCGGTAACACTGATAGCCTGGCAACATGTCCATGCATGTATGTACACGTACAGATCCGTGCCGGCGACTTCATGTGTCATATGCTAATTGTTTACGTCCACCCAGCTCCCAATTTGTATGCTCTTAGAATTGGCCTTGTAACATCTCTATCGTCCACAACGAACCTATTGCTGGGGGCCAAACGTATCCACAACAGAAGCAGACAACACTCCAAGACAACAACTTCAGAGAAGGAATCGACCCTAGGGAAGGTCCCATCTTGCATGCTACTAGAAAGCGGTAACACTGATAGCCTGGCAACATGTCCATGCATGTATGTACACGTACAGATCCGTGCCGGCGACTTCATGTGTCATATGCTAATTGTTTACGTCCACCCAGCTCCCAATTTGTATGCTCTTAGAATTGGCCTTGTAACATCTCTATCGTCCACAACGAACCTATTGCTGGGGGCCAAACGTATCCACAACAGAAGCAGACAACACTCCAAGACAACAACCAGGCCCGGGCCCCATGCATGTGCAACATGTGCGCCCGCACAGGGCCCACGAATTTGGGGGGGCCAAAAAATATTTAGGCCTATATATATCAGAATAGTCTTAGCAAGTCTAAATCTGAAGGTATTTCAAAACTGGGCTGAATTTGCTCGCATCCCCCCGTCCACTGGGCCTCGCTCACATCCCAGATTCCCAGCGTGGCCACTTTGGGCCTCACTCACGTACAGGCCTGCTGGCTGCTCATGTACTCACGTACAGGTAGGAAACTCTAGGGTAATTCTCAAAAAAAAAAGGAAACTCTAGGGTTCCATTCTCCTGTCGAGACTGACTCGGTACAACCTGACGAGAATCGAAACCCAGGCCGATCCGGTGAACCGAGCCGCATATAACGGAGTGGCCAAAACCGAGCTTCACGCGTTCCTCGGAGTTTAAAAAATCTGGAGCGGAGGGAGGGGATTCGAACAGGCCCTAAAAATCAACAATTAGAGACGCAATACGGCAACAGGCACCGTATCAACATCGCCTGCTCGCGATGCAAAGCTTTTATTCTCTTCAATGGGCGACGCATCCGGCGGCGCGGCGGTTTGGTGAGTCCTCTTTTTATTCTCTATTACTCTAATTAGTTAGTTCATCTAACTAGTAATTAGCAAACGGATTAGCAATTTATTAACCCCCAATTGATAGGTTTTTACCTTTCAAAAATACAGATTTGAAACTTTGAATCATCATGGGGAAACACAAATCTGGGGCAGAAACGTAAGAGGAAAGAAAAGGAAGATGAATTAATTAAGTCTCAGAAATGTGCCATAGACCGGTAATCAGTCGTTCGGTAATCACTCGGGTGATCCTTCCACCCTTACACTTGCAATTATTCCTTACAATGATTATAGAGATAGTCAGATATGATCTTCAATATATCAAATTTTATGTAGAACATTATGTTTTATACATTATAATTATTCATTAGTTCATTGTTTCGTATGAGATAGGGCCCGTTTTAAAGTTTCGCACAGGGCCCCGGATTTTGTCGGCCCGGCCCTGACAACAACTTCAGAGAAGGAATCGACCCTACGGAAGGTCCCATCTTGCATGCTACTAGAAGCGGTAACGCTGATAGCCTGGCAACATGTCCATGCATGTATGTACACGTACAGATCCGTGCCGGCGACTTCATGTGTCATCTGCTAATTGTTTACGTCCACCCAGCTCCCAATTTGTAGATTATATATAGCTGTCGCATCTCCTATTCTCCTGTAGTCAACATGTAGTCAACATGATCCAACACATACGCCGTTTCACTAACAATCAAGTAGAACAAGGTAGACGCAAGGCTTCTTTAATCCCACCTGCCGATCTTTATAGTTAGTTTCAACATCACATTCAGATAAACGACATTGACGACGTTACCGTATGGTCGCCGGCGGCACACAAACAAATGGACCGTATGTATCCAGGGATCAGTTAAGTCGTCAAGGATTTCACGATTTCACCTTCCTCGGACGCGCACTTGGCAATGTCGCGGCAATTATGTTCAGCGTAGACATTTCGTTGATCCGGGTATAATCTGCTCAAGCTCAGCTCGTAATACTCTTATAAAACCATCCAGCCAACAACACAGTTGCTCTCTGCACCAATGGCACAGTTTTTCCGACACCCTGCACCGGCGACATCCGCGTTGGCCCCGGAATACTCGTCCTTTGCTAGTCCACCGTCGTGGCCACGGCGTCCACCGCCGTCGTCAGGAGATGATCAGTCCTCGTCGGACGGCGGGGTCATCACTGGCCTCGTCATCGGCTTCGTGGCCTTGCTACTCCTCTTCGCCGTAGTTTACAGCCTCTGCAAGGGGCGCCGGGAAAGTCGCGCTCTCGCTCGTGCTCGCGCAAGGGCAGCGGCCTGGGCCGCCGTCCCCGCCACTCGGCTGCGTCCACAGGCCGAGCCTGGCGCCAGCGAGGAGAACGGGCGGCGGCACCTCCGAAGGGCCAGCGCCCCCTGCCGGACCGCCCGTCTTCCGGCGTTCACGTACGACCAGTCGCTGAAGCACAACGTGACGGGCAGCGGGGAGGAAGCGGCGACGTGCTCGGTGTGCCTCTGCGCGTTCCAGCACGGCGAGGCGGTGCGGCTGCTGCCGGTGTGCCTGCACCTGTTCCATGTCGAGTGCATCGATCCATGGCTGGACGCGCACTCGACGTGCCCAATCTGCCGCTCGGACACTGACCCGGCGGTGATGGACGTCGCGGCACGGCTACCGCCTGTTTAGGTTTTTTCCACGGAGAAGTACGTGGATATGTGAGGCATAGGCGCATATAGTGCTGCTGTAAAGATTTTTTTAGATGCTTCTGCTGTAAAGATTCATGATTGGAGTATAAATTTCATACTGTACATTTGTTTCTTTTGCAGAGAGGTGCATGTTTTGGGCTTTTCCGATTATTTTTCTTTGCCTGGCCGAAGGGTTAGCTGTACGGGCCCAAATTGGGCTGTATATGTTTCGTTGCTTCTGTGTTATATTTTTTTATGTATATCGAACTTAGAGTTGGTTTCATTTTAAATTTGTGTTGGCATATACTAAAAATATGAAGTTTTTCCTTTTTTTGTATCATAGGAATTTTTTTTGACTCATTTTATTATATAATTTAAATATGGAGAAAATCTAACTTACAACTTACAAAATCTCGGTTGCAACTCCACTTGACCTTAAAAAAATATTTGTTTTGCTAATTCTCGATAACGTCACAAACGTCGCATCTGAGCACCAAGATCGGTGTTCCTATTTGTTTGCTTCTTGAAACACATGCGCGATCAATGTGGGACATTTTATTTTTGCGTTTGTTTTGTCGTTGCAGTTTCATTTACGCATGGGCCTCTTGTGCATTTGTGCTGTTCTGAATTTTTATTGAGTGGCCCATATGGTCCTTTGTGGGGTTCGGTAGTCCTTTACTTTGTGATGTCCTTTATTTTTATTTTATTTTTTTCTAGACAATGTTTAGCGTTGCAGCTACAAAAATTTGCTATGTGCGCCTCTGTCGGTTACAAATCGGCTTGTAACTGAGGTATATTTCTTAACTGCATGTCACCTTGCAATTGATATTTTTTAATTCTAGAAATCGGGTTGAAACTGAGATTTTATTTTCTCTACAAGTCGGGTTCTAATTGAATTGCAGTTTCATGTTTGGTTGCAACTTCATTTTTTTTCCAGTAGCAAGTTAGGTTGCAACTGACAATTTTCCGGTTGCAGGTCGGAGTGCGATTGAGATTTTTTTTCCCCTGCAACTAGCCAACTGCCAGTGGGATTACAACTGTTTTTTTTTTCAACTACAGTTGGGGTTGCAACTATGAATTTTCTAGTTACAAGTCGGATTGGAACTGAGATTCTTTTTATATATTTTAATATTTTGTTGTTGAGTAACTTTTCAATACGTGATAGCCAGCCAGCTAGGAAGGAAAAAAACCATGAGTCAAAGGGAGAAGCAGTACGTGAAAAGGCCAGCCAGCTAGGAAGGAAAAAACCATGAGTCAAAGGGAGAAGCAGTACGTGAAAAGGAACGAATCCATAAGTACATACGAGGTACGTGAGAAGGGACGAATACAACCATCATCGTACATACATGGGTGACGTCAGCTGAGTGATACCCAGTCATATGAGTGTTAAACAGACCTATTTCTAAACGAGGCAAAATCTTTTGATTAAGGGCATGGTAGTTGCTGGGGTTAATTAGTGGAGATGTGGATAATTAGTGGAGATTGCTGGGGTTAATTAGTGGAGAAATGCACCAACTGTCATCCCACGTAAGCCGGATAGATGACAATGTGACAACTAGGGAGGAATAGATATTGAACGTTCCGACGCAAATAAATAAACCACCACACTCTACAAGAGTTTTGCCAACATAATATTGGGAGAAACCTCATCTCACTCACACCACCATTTGACTATGTATGTTCACCCAATTCATTATCATTCTGTTGTACAACAAACAAAAGATCTTTGGTCATCGCTACACTTATAGAATATATGTAACAAAATGTAATACAAGCTAGAACTAGACACTATATTCAAAATGTTTTTTATGTTCTCTGGAGATCGCAACAACCATTTTCCTAATTATTTGCAGAAAATATTCAGCAGTACAAATTTATGTTGTCTTCAATAAATAGATCTTAAAACATATAGGTCTAACCGCTAAAACTCACAAATTTGTTGACCAAACAATTTGTTGCTTATTAAGTATTAACATAGCAAAAATAGCTTGCAAAATCTACAATTCAAAATTTATTTTGTAACACTTCTATAACATGTAGAACAATGTTCTAATACAAAAATCAAGGGAATCAATCGTTAGCACACCAATGTTGTAGCAGTAGTTCTGAAATAAATCAGTATGACAACAATGTTGTAATAAAAAATCGAGTAAACCCTAGTATTGGAGGACAATACCTCTACTCCATTGGGGGGCCTACGTGAGTTGCTAATGAGAAGACGACCGGAGTGTTCCAAAACCACACCTAGATTCCGAGAAACTCCGGGGCGGACGTGGTTGTAGAAGCAGGACCTGAAGAAGTTTGCCGGGGCCGGAGTGGTTGATTACCTCCATACGTTGGGTAAAGGATGTCGCAGAGGAATTGCGCCATTTATTCGGCGCGGCGGCGATGTTGCAGCTGTCTGACAGCGGGGGAGGAAGATGGGAAATTATTGCATTAGAGAGCAAAGTGGTTTTGCTGTCAAGTGATCGGTTGCGGGGTCAATTAGAAAGTTCACCATGACTTGATCGGACGGTGCAAGGTGCGCTGATTGCTTGACATCATTCATCCCACCGACACGTAGCCCTTTAGTTTTGACCCGGCATGGACCATATCGACGAAACCCGTGCCAACCAAACCAGGCACTAGTCTAACATGCTATAGCAGCTGTCGTCAGGGCGGGGCAACTTATCACTTGATCGTATATTCGTATCTACCCACACGGCAGTGTCTTCGTCGATCCTCGTGCTAGTTTTATTCTAACTTTCCATATACTTTGCCAGCTATATGATGCTCCATCCACAAGGACCCTGACGATGTTATCTTACCGCTGGCGGCGTGTTTTTATCGCGCATAAACAAAGAGAACCATGCATGGTCCGTCGCTGAGTTTGTCTTCATCATACGTGCATTAGTCAATAAAATCACCAATCCAGATCAACCCTCCAAGTCCAAAAGATGAGCTTCGTACTGGTGCTAGTTTCCATTGATCCAGCACAATGCAGCAAACAAAACGGACGTGATAGTTAGGTATTAGTCTACGTACGGTTGCACTGCACCAGTAATGGAGCCACCAGGACCGTACGGCTTCATCCCTCCTCCTCCTCCAACTTATGAATGGACACCGTCACCTCCATGGTATCATCCGCCGCCGCCGCCTTCAGATCAAGGTCAGGTCATCGTGTTCATCGTCGTTTCCTTCGCGTTGTCCCTGCTCGGGTTTTTCGCTTGTGGAGTCCTCAAGGGGCGCCGGGAAAGTCGTGATCGCGCGGTGGCCGAAGCCGCGGCCGCGGCTGCCGCCCCTCTGCCGCGAGCGTGGCCGCGGGCGCTGCCGCAGCTGGAACCTACCCGGCACTTTGAAGAGCTGCGGCTTCGCCAGGCCAGAGGCGTAAACCCGGCGGCGCGTCTACCGGCGTTCAAGTACAACCGGTCGGTAAAGCGCAAGGTGACGGACGACGGAGCGGAGGAGGCGGCGACGTGCTCGGTGTGCCTCGGCGCGTTCCAGCTCGGGGAGACGGTGCGGCTGCTGCCGATATGCCTGCACCTGTTTCATGTGGAGTGCATCGACCCGTGGCTGAACGCGCACTCGACGTGCCCGATCTGCCGCTCGGATACTGAGCCGATGATGGACGCCACCGGGCTACCTCATGTTTAGTATTTTCTCCGGAGAGGGGGGCGTATGTAAGCCAGTCATGACCTATAGCACTGCTGAAAAGATTAGTGAGAGTAGGCGAGTAGCTGGGGTGTAACTTTCAGGTACATGATGACCTGACCTTGATCTGAAGGCTTTGACTCAAATACGTATTTTCCATTTGTCATAAGTACACTGCATGCCCTTGAAAACACTCATAGCCTGGGAATAGATGAAGGAAAGGACTGATTTATACATGTCCAAGTTTGTCAAGAACAACAAATATTCAATGAACATGGAAAAAAATGTGCCATGACCATGATCACTTAAGAGTTTGAGATTAGGGAAGGTCCGATCCACCACTATATATATATGCACATGAACACGCATTAGAGAAACTAGAGGCCTTCCAGGACATCATGGACACAATAATCTTGGGCATGGGAACCCATATCTGGTGAAGGAAAATGAGTGGCTCGATCAAGAGTCAAGAGTAGCTAGTAAGCAGGAGACCCCTCAGCCTACTCTAGAGACCCCAGCAGTCCAGGTGGACAAGAAGGTGAAGAGCAGGAAGAGCCCGATGAAGTGATCAACTACATATTTAGCGACGAGGAGGACACATCAGCAATGAACACTGACTTGATCAGGAAACGCAAGCACTGAGTTTGCGTGAATACATAAACCTCTTCAAGCGTTAGACACATAAACCTCTTCAAAGTGGAAGATGGTGGTGGCGGTTTCTGGAGCTTGGACAGTGGTGCTCGTTTTCAGTCTGTTGAACCGGTTTGTGTTCCTCACCGTCATTGGGCGGCTTGGTTGAGGTGAGGCCTTCGATTTTAAATGATTTGTGTTGGTGTGAGGTAAAGGTGACGTCTAGCTATGACCAAGAGTCCATCACCTTCCTCAAGTTGGTAAGTGTAGCGACATATGTTGCCAGGAAGGTGGCTTCGGGCCTTTTAATGTATTACCTTGTGAACTTTGTTGAAGAATTAATAAATAAACATTGTGTGCATGATTCGATGCAGAGGCGGGGTTTAACCTCTATTTTTGAAGAAAAAAAATGATTCCAAATTCCAGCAATGAGAGAATGTGAACCATGTTGTGGTTATTAGATTATACGTGTATGTAACCGTTTAGGATAGAGATAAATCTTGTGTCTTGTCTTACGCTTCAAGATGGTCCCCTGAACGCCTATATATACTCGCCCCCGAGACTCAGTAATACATTCATCATATTTCGCATATTCCTCTCTCTATCGTTTTACATGGTATCAGCCCTAGTTAGATCCTAATCTAGAGCAGCCGCCGCCGCTCCCAAACCCTAGCGCCGCTGCCCCCATGGCGACGTGCTAGGTGCCGTCGACACGCTTTCGCCGCGCTGCCCCCGGGAAGGTCGATCTCCATGATCTCCGCCGGGGGCTGCGCATCTCATACGCAGGGTTCGTCCGCCGACCGTTATCGGCTGCCCTGTAAGTCTCATCTCCGATCTCTTGATCGGTTTTATTTTTTGGTTTACCGATCTTAAATCGGATTGAGTTGCCCAGCGCCGTCGTCAACCTGCGCCTTCACGACGCTCCCGCTACGACTACGGGGGGTGTTAGAGTATACGTGTATGTATCCATTTAGGATAGTGATAGATCTCGTGTCTTGTCTTGCACTAGCTCCAAGATGGTCCCGTATACGCCTATATATACTCGCCCCCGAGGCTCAATAATACATCAATCATATTCCGCATATTCCTCTCTCTATCGTTCTACAGTGGTCACAACTTAGAAAACAAAATCTATATTACTACTCCATAACTGTCATTCTATTGTGTTATCATGTTTTTAATGTTAGATTGATCTCACGTAGATCTCACGTACGAGCCCAACGGCTCGAACGAACCCCCCCTGACTGCGCCCTGATCGGGGGCGTCCGTTTCTGTTATGGACGGTGGGCCCCTGTCGCAGCGCTATATAAAGGGTGGGGGGCCGGCCAGCACGGGTCACGAGGTTGAACGTGCGTAGCCAAACCCCACCGACATCCCCTTCCGATCTAGGGTTAGCGCGAGCCGACGGGAAGCACCACCGACGCCGCCACTAGCCCACACGCCGCCACCGTCGACCACCAATGGCGTCCGACTCGAGCTCGTCGAGCCAGAGCCAAGGTATTGCATCTCTGCTCTCCGATCCCTCTCCCTCTCTGTATAATTGTCAAGATTCAAACAGAGGAACACTACTGTGATTATCTAGACTAGTTGATCCCTAAAGATAAGTTTAACATTGGTATCAGAGCCACAGCTAGTGCTAGATTTTTCGGTATGTTTATCCCAAAAGCAAATCCCGAAAAGAAATCAAAAGAAAAGCAAAGATCCCACCGGAGTATCACCGGCAAAGTGCGCCGCCGATCTCGGCCGCGCCCGTTCCTCTCGATCCTAGTCCGCATCGGCATGCCGAGGGACTGGACGAAGAACTCCACCTTTTCGAGGGCAAAGAACAGAATGAACCCTAGTTCATCCCGCAAAAGGAAACCCTAACCCTAATCTGGAATAGAGGGGAAGGGCAAAGAACTCACCGGCACGACTCACGCCGGCAAAGGGCGCCGCCGCTGAGCCGCTTGACGGCGGTGCGCCCACCCGCGGGTGCACGCACGGCCGGCAAGAGGTCCAGGGAGGCGCCGTCGTCTTCTCGAGTGGGCTTTTCGGGCTGCTCGGAGGAGGAAAGAAAAAAGACAGAGGGGAGGAGCTCGTCGCGGCGCGGCGCTACAGACGCCCTCGCCGTCGCCGGCGTCCTGCCGGCCACGGGCTCTCCCCGCCGCCGTTTTTCTCGGTCGAGAGAGACGAGAGAAAGAAGAAAGAGAGATGGAGGTGCTCGCCGTGGCCTAGTGCCGCAGCGGCGCTGCTCCTCGCCGTGCTGAGCGCCACGGGCGCTTCGCCGGCCGGCCGCCGCCGTTTTCGGTGGAGAGAGAAGCACGGGATGGGGAAAGAGCGAATGCGGCTAGGGTTAGGTTTCGACCGCTCGGGTCATTCTTGACCGAGCGAGATCCGCGCGCGACCGTCCGATCCATCGGACGGCCACGATGCGCTGCGCGCTGGTTCAAAGGGCCGTGGGCCGAGAGTGGGCCGCGCGTGCGGTAGTGGGCCGCGTTGGATGCTGCGTGCGCGAGAGACAGAGCGCTAGCCGCGGGCTGGGCTGGGCCAAAATCGTTTTTTCACAGTTTTATTTTTACAGAAGCACAGTTTAGACGTTTTTGTTCAGGTTTTTGAGCAAATTTCATCCAGTTTTATCCTATTCAAATTATTCCAACGAAAATTTGTTTAGGAAATACAAAAGTATACAGAATGCTTCTGAAAAGTATAAAGTTTATGAATTTTTTATTCATTTTTTCCGCTGCAAATAGTTAAAAGTAATAATTGCTTAAAAGCAATAAAGTGAGAATTAAAAGCATGATTAAAAGTGATATTAAAGATGATTATGATTCTGTTATTATATGACCAATGTTGTTAATAGCATGATCATGATTTGTTTATTATGTGTTAAAAGGTGCATTTATTTCTTTTATTGCCCAACGGTGATATAGTTTTAATTGCACAACAGTTGTATGCTTTAATTTATACCAACGTTGGATTAAACGTATGCAATTGTTTTTGTTATCTCACATCCTTGTGGTTTCAGGAAGTTTTCACCTGATGAGTTGCCTCAAGGACATTCCTACGCTCAGGGGTGATAACTACGCTGAGTGGTGGAAGAAAGTTGAACTGGCCTTTGTCTGTGCTGAGTTTGACTGGGTTCTGAATGCTCCACAGCCAGTCAGGCCAGCAGAGCCAGTAAAAGAGACAACTGATGATGAATCTGCTTGGCAGAAAAAGTTGCTGGACCATGGTCCAGTAGAGATGGCATACACCCTACAGAACCAAAAGTGGGTGAATACCAATAAAAAGTGCATGGCTTTTATAAAGAACACAGTTGAGAACGCCATTGTGGGCTCAATTGAAGAGTGTGCCTCTGTGGGAGAGTATCTCCAAAAGATAAAGAGCCAGTTTACTGGTTCTTCAAATACATATGCTACCCAGCTGCTAAAACAGTTGGTGACAGAAAAGTATCATGGAGGCACACATGGCATAAGGGAGCACATTCTCAGAATGAGCAACATGGCTGCTAAGCTTAAGTCCATGGAGGCTGATCTGGAGCTCAAGCCTGCACTTATAGTTCACTTGGTGATGGCTTCACTGCCACAACAGTTTGACAACTTTGTTGTCAATTACAATGTGTCACCTGAAAAATGGGACATTGAAAAGACCATCGCCATGTTGTCTCAAGAGGAGGGAAGGCTCAAGTCTCAGAATGGGGGCTCCTTGAACTATGTGAAGGACAACAAGAACAGTAACTACAATGGTTCCCCTTCAAAGCCATATGGCAAAGGTCACCACTAGTACAAGCCACATGGCAAAGGTCCCCAACAGTATGAGCAACAGCTTCCAGTGGACAAAGACACATGTCTCTACTGCAAGAAGAAAGGGCATTTCAAGCATGATTGCCCAAATTGGCTCAAGAGCATAATGGCAAAGAATGGTAAAGACTCAGTTTCTTTTGTAAATGAATCACTGTATACACAGTTTTCAAAGTCTACTTGGTGGATTGACTCAGGTGCAACTGTTCATGTTGCAAATTCTTTACAGGGATTCCATTCGACAAGGACTTTGCAAAGAAGCGAAAGAAGTATTGAAGTCGCAAATGGAGTTCAAGCAGAAGTTGAGGCTGTTGGCGACGTCTCCTTGGAGCTAGCTGATGGTTTCAATATTATGCTTAGAGATGTTTTATTTGTTCCTTCCATTCACAGAAATTTAATAAGTGTATCGTGCTTGGATAAAGACAGTTATGAATGTTATTTCGGTCATGGCAAGTGTGCCATATGGTTTAAAGATGCTTGTGTGGGTATTGCTTTACTTCATGATAAGCTTTATTTATTATCCTTGCGTGGAAAAGTGCATTCTGTGTGCAATGTGAATGAACAAATTCCCTTGTCAAACAAAGAACAAAAGAAAAGAAAGCGAACTCATGACTCGTCGAAATTATGGCACTGTCGATTAGGCCATATTTCGAGGGGAAGAATAGAAAGCCTCGTTAAAAATGATATTCTTCCTCCGTTAGAGTTCTCAGATATCGAACAATGCATAGATTGCATAAAAGGAAAGTACGTAAAGAAAATTAAAAAGGGTGCAAACCGTAGCACAGCAACACTAGAAATTATTCACACTGATATTTGTGGACCATTTCCGGTGAAAAGTGTGGATGGCTATGACTCGTTCATAACATTCACAGATGATTACTCCCGATATGGTTATATTTATCCAATTAAAGAAAGATCTGAGGCATTGGATAAATTTAAGATATTCAAAGCTGAAGTTGAAAATCAACATGATAAAAGAATTAAAATAGTCAGGTCCGACCGTGGGGGGGAGTACTACGGTCGGCACACTCCATATGGACAAGTACCTGGACCTTTTGCAAGGTTTTTACAGGAAAATGGAATAGTCGCCCAGTATTCTATGCCGGGCGAACCGCAACAAAATGGAGTAGCTGAAAGGCGTAACCGTACTCTCATGGATATGGTGCGCAGTATGATGAGTTATTCCACACTGCCATTGGGATTATGGATGGAGGCGTTAAAAACCGCCATTCATATTCTCAACAGAGTACCAAGTAAGTCGGTGCCCAAAACACCGTACGAGTTGTGGACAGGGAGAGTTCCTTCTCTAAGCCACTTGAAAGTCTGGGGGAGCCCAGCTGAGGCAAAAGTTTTTAATCCACATATTGCAAAGTTAGACCCCAAAACAGTAACTTGCCACTTCATTGGCTATCCTGATAGATCAAAAGGTTACCGTTTCTACTGTCCAGACAGACACACAAAGTTTGTAGAAACGAGACACGCGGTCTTCTTGGAGGACGAAATGATGAGGGGGAGCATGGTAGCTCGGAAAATTGATCTTGAAGAGAAGAGGGTGTGTGCACCTTTTCCGATGATTCAAGAGCCATTTTTCGCACTACCTGTTGTAGCTGCACCGACAATCCCCGAGGTTGTGGTGCAAGCACCTGTTGTAACTCCACCCGTGACCACAACGAGGCCAGATTCGGAACCTGTCCGTCAGGAGTCGACTCAACCCGTTGTTGAGCATGAAAGGGAGCAGCGACAGCCAAATTTAGAAGAAGATTCACACGTTGAAACACATGATGTGCCAGAGAATGAGACTCTTAGAAGGTCTACAAGAGCTAGGAAATCAGCTATTTCTAGTGATTATAAAGTTTATAACACAGAAACAGTTCATATGGAAGGAGATCCCACTTCATATGAAGAAGCCATGAGTAGCGTTCACTCTTCGAAATGGCTAGAGGCCATGGAAGACGAGATGAAATCGATGAGTTCTAACAATGTTTGGGACTTAGAGGAAATTCCTAAAGGAGCCAAAACAGTAGGCTGTAAATGGGTCTACAAAATAAAGTATGACTCCAATGGGAAAGTAGAAAAGTATAAAGCAAGACTTGTGGCAAAAGGCTTTACGCAAAGAGAAGGGGTAGACTACAATGAGACATTTTCTCCGGTCTCATGTAAGGATTCTTTCAGAATCATCATGGCACTAGTTGCACATTTTGATTTAGAGTTGCATCAAATGGATGTAAAGACGGCATTTCTAAATGGAGATTTAGAAGAGAATGTTTACATGAAACAACCCAAGGGTTTTTTTTATGGAGGGGAAGGAACATATGGGATGCCGTCTAAAGAAATCCATTTATGGGTTAAAGCAATCCTCTAGACAGTGGTATTTAAAGTTCAACGAAACAGTTAAAAGTTTTGGATTCAAAGAAAATGTTGAGGACAACTGCATTTATGCAAAGTTTAAAAGTAGGAAATATATTTTCCTAATTCTGTATGTGGATGATATCCTGCTTGCTAGCAGTGATATTAGTCTACTACTAGAAACAAAGAAGTTTTTATCCTCAAATTTTGATATGAAAGATCTTGGTGAAGCTTCATATGTTTTGGGCATAGAAATTCACCGAGATAGAAAGAATGGAGTGTTAGGACTATCACAAAAGGCATATTTAGAAAAGGTTCTAAAGAAGTATAATATGCATAAAAGTAGTACTTCACCTGCTCCTATAGTCAAGGGCGACAGTTTTGGGAAATTTCAATGTCCCAAGAACCAATATGAGATCGATCGAATGAAAGCAGTACCATATGCTTCGGCTGTTGGAAGCTTACAGTATGCACAAGTGTGCACTCGCCCTGACTTAGCTTTTATCACCGGGGTACTCGGTAGATATCAAGAGAATCCAGGACAAGAACACTGGAATATGGTAAAGAAAGCTTTGCGTTATGTGCAAGGCGCAAAAGACCTCATGCTAACATATAGAAGATCTGATTCCCTAGAGATAAGAGGGTATTCAGACGCAGATTTTGCGGGAGACAAAGATGATAGAAAGTCCACGTCAGGATACGTGTTCACTCTCGCAGGGGGGGCTATTTCGTGGAAAAGCTCCAAACAGTCATTAGTTGCATCGTCCACGATGTATGCAGAGTTTATAGCATGTTATGAGGCCACGGGGCAGGCAGTATGGTTAAAGAAATTTATACCCGACTTGAAAGTGGTAGATTGTATTGACAAGCCACTAAAGATGTACTGTGACAACCAGCCCGCAGTATTCTATGCTCACAACAACAAGTCGAGTAATGCTACAAAGGCAATAGATATAAAGTATTATGTTGTGAAAGATAAAATCCAGGATCAAACTATAAGTCTCGAGCATATAAAGACAAAAGATATGCTTGCGGATCCGCTAACGAAAGGCTTACCACCCAGTGTATTCAAGGAACACACAGCCGGCATGGGTTTAATGGAAAGCCTATGATTTCTGGATTTCAGAGGCCCAAAAAGAAACAGGATTTGTTTTCAACACAGAAAAGTATATAGTGGCTGTCTGATTCTATCGGCAATTGAGCTGTGACGATGAAACATGCTCTATGTATTAATCCGTGCTGAAACGAGTAAAGTAAAAGGTAAAAGTAAAAGTTGAGATCAAGGGGGAGAATGTTAGATTGATCTCACGTAGATCTCACGTACGAGCCCAACGGCTCGAACGAACCCCCCCTGACTGCGCCCTGATCGGGGGCGTCCGTTTCTGTTATGGACGGTGGGCCCCTGTCGCAGCGCTATATAAAGGGTGGGGGGCCGGCCAGCACGGGTCACGAGGTTGAACGTGCGTAGCCAAACCCCACCGACATCCCCTTCCGATCTAGGGTTAGCGCGAGCCGACGGGAAGCACCACCGACGCCGCCACTAGCCCACACGCCGCCACCGTCGACCACCAATGGCGTCCGACTCGAGCTCGTCGAGCCAGAGCCAAGGTATTGCATCTCTGCTCTCCGATCCCTCTCCCTCTCTGTATAATTGTCAAGATTCAAACAGAGGAACACTACTGTGATTATCTAGACTAGTTGATCCCTAAAGATAAGTTTAACATTTAACACTCCGGAGTTCGTTTGCATCTGGTAAAGTGGTTAAGGATGGACACCACAGATGTACGTGCGTGGGTTTTAGATAAGTGGATGTGCATGTGTACTGAAGGATTTCATTCTAAGGTGGTGTTTATATCGGAGGCGATCTCAATCTGTTCGGCTAGTTTTTTTTGAAGGATCAATCTGTTCGGCTAGTTTGTTCCAAAAGGAAAATTTTACTTGCCAGCTGTCACATTCACAGGAACGATCTTGACGATGTCAGTGTACCCCGCTGGCGGTACGGTTGTTATCGAGCATAAAACAAAGAAAACCAGGCATCCTCCGGCAATAACTATGTGTGCCCACTTGGCCGAGGTTTCTTGAGAGTTTCTGTTGTTGATCCATCCACACATAAGATTCAGTTGGACAAACAACATAGTGCTTAGCCGTTTTGCATTTGCACTTTGCACCAATGCCGCCGCCGCCGCCACCACCGTCTGATAATAGCTGGTTCGTCGTAGTCCGCCTGTTCATCGCCTTCGTGTTCTTCCTGGTCGCAGTCTCCCTATGCAGCTGCTTCAAGGGTTATCGAAACGGCCAGGCTCGCGCTGCGGCCAACGCTGCCGCCGAACGGCGAACGGAGGCGCAGCTGGAACCTCGAGCGCGCAACGGCGAGCAGCAGCTGCGCGGAGGCGGCGGGACAAACACGGCGGCTCGCCTCCCGGCGTTCAAGTACAGCCACTCGGTGAAGCACAACGCGACGGGCAGTGGGGAGGAGGCGGCGACGTGCTCCGTGTGCCTCGGCGCGTTCCAGCTCGGGGAGACGGTGCGGCTGCTTCCGGTGTGCCTACACCTGTACCATGCGGAGTGCATCGACCCCTGGCTGGACGCGCACTCGACGTGCCCGATCTGCCGCTCGGACACTGACCCGACGATGGGCGTCGGCCAGCTACAGGCTGTGTAGGCTTGGACGGAGTAATATTGCAGGTTCATTCACAAAGCAAGAGGCAGCCATGTACTGTACATATTAGAAGACATTGTGTTGCTTGTTATTTGTGGAGAACATATCACGATTTTAAAGTATAAAAAGAGGTTGGCAAACAACGGTTTTCCCAAACACAAAATGATCTGGATTTTGGAAATCCATTTGTAGTTCCTAGGTTCTTTGTACGGCGGCACTGAGTGGTGAACAACCTCCTAGAGTCAGTAGGCGAGTGCTTACAGTTACTCGCTCTGTTCCAAATTAGATTACTTCCATTTGTAAAAAATTGATGTATCTAGACATGTTAACATGTTAAAGTATAGATATATCCACTTTAGACAAATAGAAGTCATTTAATATGAAACAGAGGGAGTGCCTGTCAAGGTTTTGGTTCCCGAATAAAAAAAAATCCCGGGGGGCTCGGGATCCTCGGTTACCGCGGTTACCGAGGAATCCCGAATATTTACCAGCCGAATTCAAAAATCAAAATTCGAATTCAAATTAACCTGAAACGAAAACTACGTGCTCAACTGTATCTAAACATAGTCTCTTCTTCGTCATAGCGGTAAGACATCACTTCCTTTCTGTAAGCACCTAGGAGGTCTTTGGTTCGATCCTTGCTTGTCTCATTTTTACATAATTATGGAGATGAATCGCGAGACATGTTTTAATGCTCAAATCATTTTTACATAATTATGGAGATGAATCGCGAGACATGTTTTAATGCTCAAAAAATACGGTAACCGAGGGATCCCGAATATTTACCGGCCGAATTCAAAAATCAAAATTCGAATTCAAATTAACCTGAAATGATAACTACGTGCTCAACTGTATCTAAAGATAGTCTCTTCTTCGTCATAGCGGTAAGACATCACTTCCTTTCTGTAAGCACCTAGGAGGTCTTTGGTTCGATCCTTGCTTGTCTCATTTTTACATAATTATGGAGATGAATCGCGAGACATGTTTTAATGCTCAAATCATTTTTACATAATTATGGAGATGAATCGTGAGACATGTTTTAATGCTCAAAAAATTAAGACGAGATCGGAATTCGAACTCAGGATCTGTGGTACAAGAAACAGGGTTATAACCGCTGGGCTGCATCAGTGGAACTACATTGGTTCATAGGTTATTGTCTATTTATCACAGTTTATTGAGTTCAAATTCAAAATTTTCAAAAAATCTCGAGATTTTTTGACCGGTTAGCACGTTTCCCGTGGGTGCTCGGGAAACTCGGTTACCGGGCGGTAACTCGAAATCCCGACCGGTAACCAAAACCCTGGTACCTATGCCAAACCGTGACATTTCTATTTTGGAACAGAGTAGTATTTTCTCTTACATTTTCATTTTTATGGTCATCTATAGGTTTTAAAATTGAAAATGATAGTAAATAAATGTAGAAAACTCAAACTTAAAGCATGTAGTATGTTCTTTAGAAAATGAAATATATTTGCTAAAACAAATGCACCGAGATTGGTTGAAAAATGCAGTAGGCCTCCCCATCGGCCCAACTGGGGTCTGGATATGACAATTGCCCACAGCAGCGACACACCCCATTGGTCTGAATGGGATGAAAACCTGTCTGCGACCCCTTGTCCGCCTCCGACTTTCATGGTCAGCTAGGAGGGACTGGACCCATCCAGACACACCCTCCATGTAAATTAGACATGCAGGCACCACATGATAGCGACCGACCGATTTCCCCGCCCCCTTGCTAAAATGTTCCCGTCTTCTTGGCTCCCCGATCGAATCACGTCATAGTCGTCACCTCTTTTCACCATCAATTGTCCACCTAGAGTCCCCGATAACCACACAGACAGACTCGATGCCACTCCCCACCCATGTTTTGTGCCGCTGTTTGCAAACCGTCGTTCCCGACAACTTGCTCTACCGGGGGACGACTATCTCACTCCTGCTCCACATGTCAGGTGTTTGGCCTTTGTCTCAATAGGTATTTTTCTTTTAAGTTCTTTCCATAGTTAAATATGATGAATGTTTCATAGTTACATTGTTTCATTGTTTGAGTCATAGAATTGGATGATGATGATGAGTTAATGTTCTGCCAAATGATGTAGGAGGATGCCAATGCCACAGCGGATGTTGATGGGCAGGAGATGATCCCTGATTGTCTTATAGTTGTGCACCAGAATTGGTTGAGGGGGATTGACAAGAAGACCAAAGATAGGATTCGTATAGGCGTTTCAGCTATCTGTTGGTCTATTTGGAATTGTCGAAATGATATTGTGCTTAACAGAAATGAAAATTTTCATGTTTTACAGGTTATTCACAGGGTTGTTCACTGTTCACTGGATACAGTTATGGAATTTCCTGCTGCTTTCGGACCAGCGGGACCTTATGGTGGCTGGGTGCACGAGACTACTGCGTGTGGCACGGGAGTTTTTCTCCCGACATTCGTGGCATCAATATTAGTCGGTATTAGTCGGCTTTCATAGTCTTTCTTTTGAGTGTCATTGTCGTCGGTTGAGTCTTGTCTCGATCTTTACTATTTTTTAGATGTAAACACACTTAAGATACTTGTGAACTCTGTAATAATCGGCTGTGTGCATCAATCGATGCAGAGTCTCGGATTAATAAAATTCGCTTTTCTAAAAAAAATACAATATAGTGTGAGAGATCTGAATGGCGGAAGTGTCACTTTGCACGCGATGGAGTTGGCCTTGGAATTTGTCTACAATTCCATATCCAAATTCTTCTCACACAGACGGTGAAATTAGTTACCCGAATTCCAGATTTCACGATTCTGTACTTGAATTACTACTTCGAAATGCAACATTAGTGGATTTCAGTTTTAAATTTATGAAATCTCTGCGTAGTATTGGTGTTAGGTTTAATTGTGTTTGCATATCTGATAGATGGTCTAAATACCACTGACGTGGGCATACCCTTCAGGCACCCCACCATTGGCATACCCGATATGGCCCAAGACGGAGCCCCACCTGGCGGCCCAGTAATTACTTCAAGCACAAGTCAAGAACTCCAAGTCGTAGTCTATTAGGACTCTTCTAAACCCTACTTGGCTCCCTTTATAAAGCCAGGCAGGGGCACCCCAGAGCGGAGAGAGGGACATAATTAGACATACCATATACGTCATAGCATAGAGAGACCGCGTCTCATCACATTGCCCTTGCGGCGGCCACCATGTAACATAATCATACATCAATACAAGACCAGACAAGCAGGGATGTAGGTCTTTACCTCACCATGAGGGGCCGAACCTGGGTAAATCCTTACTTGTCAGCCGTCCGGAACTATCAGCGCGTACATCTTCTCCCTCAAAATCTACCTAGGGTACTCGACTCTGGGATTGCCGTGGGCACACCACGTCAATTGACGCCGTCTGTGGTAACGACAACTGGCGTGCTGGATTCATGGTTGCGGCGGCCCAATCTTCATCAACAACTAAGCAACAAATCTACGACAACATCGTCATCTGCGGCCAGATCGTATCTGGTCAGATCTTCCGATTCGACTGGATTCGAGGTTCATCACCACGTGCCGTGACCGGCGGAGAGATGACCAGAGCACAGCAAAGCATGTACGTGTTCGCCGAGATCGCCAGATTCATCTCCTGTGACGTTGCGGCGTCCTGGCGACATGAGTTGCAACTTGCGAAGACAAACCAGCACATGCAATCACGAGGCCACATGTGCAGAAGCCACGCAATCGCCAGGCCGTGGGCCTCGAGCCGCGCAGTGGCCAGGCCGAGCCACGAACCATGCAGTCGTCGGCATGCTTGCATGGATTTCACGGCAACCACTTCGATCCTAAGCATCGGATGCTGAGACAAGACCATAAACAAAAAAAAGTCTGAGTGACCAAGGATCCAGAAAAGGCTAGCTACGTACATGGCCACGTGGCCAAGACCAGGAGGCTAGCTACGCATATGGCTAGGTTGTACCTCACGTCCGGCCAGGTTCAGAAGAAAAGGAGTAATACTAGACTCGTACACGGGTCCAACCTCGCACTCGTTTACTGACTCGCAACATCGGCGACTCCAACCTCGCAACCGTTTGCGGTCGCGGTCCGTTCCGATATCAGGTGCTATCGTTCCTGTTTATTTGCTTCTTATACATATTAAAATTTATTATGCGCAAATCTTTTGCTTTTGGCTTGTGTTATTTTGCAAAGAATTTTTTTAAGGATTCAACCGCGAGTATGAATCCACAAGATCAGAATCCGCTAAGTGTGCGTCCAACTCACGCGAATCGCGCATCGGCTTCGACATGACTCGACGGACCGGCGACTCGGGAAGACGGCGGCACATGGTCGGCACTGCGCATCGTCATCGGCCGCCTGACAACCGCCATCGACGCGCGCTAAAACAGCTGCGGCGTCATCGGACACAACTCCAACGTCGTTGCGCCCATTGACTACAACCCGTTGCGGCAACTTCGGCTCCCTCGACTTCTTCAATCACCGCAGTAGCGATCAGCGCATGCGGTACCGACACAAAAACCTGCTCCCTATCATGGTACTACGTACCCTCGGGTACTGGCACTCGATATCACAACGACATGCATGGTCACGCCGGCAAAAAGACACTACACGCACCTGATAGACCGTCGACTGGAGAAGAGGGCAGCCCGACAGACTAGAGAATAGGGCAGCGTTTGCACGCGCACCTGATAATCGGGGGCTGGCGATTTCTCATATGCAGGAAAATAAATACATCATCGCACCCGACAGGTGACTCGGGTGCCTTCATCGGCTCAACATCATTGACCACAATGACAGCGAGCAGCGTCGTCGCATCGCTGTAGACAGCTGCTCCCTGGAAGGGCACCACATACCCTCGGGGGCTGGCGCTTCGAGGTTAACAACAAAATTTCATCGCAGCACTCGACAGGGCGACTCTCGTGTCTTCTTCAACTCCGCAACATCGACTCCACATCGCCCACTCGACAAAAAGGACTTGGGGGCTGGACGTGCGGCCGTCGCGTTGATTTCCTCTTCAATAACAAAGTGTCTACATCAGCTCCGACCGCGCATACCTGACATACGTCGACTCGGGAAGAAGTCAGCGTATGCAAGCACCCGACACTCGGGGGCTGCGTCGCACAGGCCGCAACAAATTCGTCTCGGCCGCACCCGACACTCAGGGGCTGCGTCGCACAGGCCGCAACAAATTCGGCTCGGCCGCACCCGACACCCGGGGGCTGCGCCGCACAGGCCGTAACAAATTTTCCTCGGTTGTACCCGACACTCGGAAGGGCACTCGCCACCAGTTCGAGTGTCGTACAACTGAAAATATCTACGCCATCTGGTACGAAGACTGAAGCACTCAGAAGATAACTGACAACAACAAAAAGGAAGGCAAATTGAGCCTATGCCAAAGGACAAATAGTTGCACATAGCCTCGGGGGCTACTCCCATCGGGAGCGCTGTCGCGCACCCGATAAGGCATAGGCAAGAGCAAAACATGGACAGTCGAAGCTTAATCGACTAGCTACTTCGCTACCCACATAAAGCAAAAGCACAATCATAATATTTCCAATATGTATCTTCCATCCTTGGATGCTGCACACGTAGTGCACAGGTAAGACCCGTCGATCCGTCAAGCTGGACCGGGGCCCGCTCCTAACAGCGTTTGCCCTGCAACTTTCCGTGTCAAAAGACATGAAGAAAATTCTAGCGGACGCGTTGGGTAGCAAAGTTACGCTACAGATCAGCTCAGTAAGGCCTCCGCGGCATGAGTCGAATCTGACCAGTCTGTTCCGGGTTCGAGTCCGGGGACTCAGAGTTTGAAGTAGACTAGTAAGGTTTTGCCCAAAAGTGCAGTTAACTGGTCCCGATCCGTCGAGTGTACCAGGCCTACTATGTTAATATCCCTAAGCAAAATAAACAAAGCATTAGTCGACGAGTTTCTGACTTAGCATGCACAATCGAGACATTCTCGACTCAAAAATACATAGAAAAATTCACGAAAAACATCAATCGACGTATTACCGTCTCAGCAAGCACAATCGAGACAATCTCGACTCAAAATATACATAACAAAATGAGCAAAGAATCATATGGTGACATACACCTGCAAATGAGTCCCTGCCCGATTCTTCGAATCGACCAGGCACTCGGGGCTACTCCCATCGGGAGCGCTGGACGCGCACCCGACGAGAATAAGTCGATGCACTTCCGACTAACAAACTTCTCTGGCAAAACGTACCCGATAAATTTTCGGCTATGAGTCTCTGCCCAATTCCTCAAATCGACCAGACACTCGGGGCTACTCCCATCGGGAGCGCTGGACGCGCACCCGACATGCTTCCGAGTCGAAAGCACCAGACAATGCATCATGGGCACAAAGACCGATTCCAAGTTGAGCTCCTCCTTGCACAACTCATATTTCATTAATACTCCCATCGGGAGGGAACTCGCTGCAGGCTCGAGTGTTGCGCACTGGATTTTCAAAGTCGGGTTCTCTATAACTCGCACGGATTTCTCAAAGTCGGGTTCTCTATAACCCGCACGGATTTCTCAAAGTCGGGTTCTCTATAGCCCGCACGGATTTCTCAAAGTCGGGTTCTCTATAGCCCGCACGGATTTATCAAAATCGGGTTCTCAATAACCTGCACCGGATTTATTACTGGATTTCATACACATACCCAGGATTTCTAATAAATGGTTCAATTCACGAAGAATGGATAATACAATCATCATATGGTCATCAACACACCCGACGCATCGACTACGCCTACTCGACATACTGTTTTGAGTCTCTTTCCGATACTTCGAATCGACCAGACACTCGGGGGCTAGTGACGTGGGCATACCCTCCAGGCACCCCACCATTGGCATACCCGATATGGCCCAAGACGGAGGCCCACCTGGTGGCCCAGTAATTACTTCAAGCACAAGTCAAGAATTCCAAGTTGTAGTCTACTAGGACTCTTATAAACCCTACTTGGCTTCCTTTATAAAGCCAGGCAGGGGCACCCCCAGAGGGGAGAGAGGGAATTAGACATAGCATATATGGCATGGCATAGAGAGACCGCGTCTCACCACATCGCCCTTACGGCGGCCACCATGTAACATAATCATACATCAATACAAGATCAGACAAGTAGGATGTAGGTCTTTACCTCACCATGAAGAGCCGAATCTGGGTAAATCATTGCTTGTCAGCCATCCGGAACTACCAGCGCGTACATCTTCTCTCTCAAAATTTACCTAGGGTACTCGACTCTGGGATTGCCGTGGACACACCACGTGAACCACTTATAAAATAGTATTAGTACTTCTAAAAAATTTACCTGATGTCTTCTACATATATGTCAAATTTATTAAATAATGCGTTGAATTTTCGACTACACAAAAAGTCAAAAATGTTCAGCTAAAAAGGCAAAAGAAATTATAATTTGCTCCCCATAACCACCTATTTTTAGAAAAAATATGTCGATGCAAATTAGGACATCCATTCTAGACATCGATGTTTACATATAGGTTTTTTTCTTGGATTGCGGGATTTTAAAAACATAGTAAGAGGAAAAACGCTGAATTGAGATGTCAGGTGTGCTAGATTTTTATAGGATTCTAGAACAACCTACCACAACTGTACTTAGATAGTGCAGACGAAATGAACACAGTTTTAAGGGATTGCTTGATGATAGATATTTGAAACAGATACCGTAGAAGTGTATATATTGTACTTTTAAAAAAATCAAATGAGGTTGGAGCTATTGCTCTTAGACTGGGAGATCACGGTGGACTATAGATTGATCTTAGTGAACAGGAATCACGAAGACGAATCAGCGATCGATTGGGAATAATCACCCTATAAACGCACACACGCATACCCTACCCCTATGAGCCGGCGGTTCGAGACTTGAGATTGACGAAGTCACACCATTTGCGCCTCACAGTCGACGGGAACGTCACCTCACACTGAAAGAATATTCCGCATAAATTCAACACACGACGTCAAATCTAATCTAAGGTTTGAACTCTGGGCTGAGCCCTGCTGCTGCTGGTGGACAATTTTCTGAACCCGTTTGGTCTCGCTACTTCTCGAACAAAACGAGACCAAAGACCGAACCATCCAAGTGCGCGCCAAGTAATTGACCCTACTAGTCTTTACCTCCACCGTGCGATCAGAAATCAAGGCATCAGATCTACTGGGTGACGCGTAACCAGACTCCCGATGGACTCTCTTCCCGAACCGGCTACAGCGTCCTGATCCGGCAGCAATATATGGTGATGGAGAGCAAGCGGCCCCTGCAGGAAGCAAACACCAATCGAAACCAGGAAGTAATAACAACGTGCAGCAAATCGAGCAGCTAGCCAGGTCTCGCCGCCGGCCGGGGACGACGATGTTTCTCGTGGATTGGTTCTACGACGCGCTGGCGGCAATGGGTTTCTGGCAGAAGGAGGCCAAGATCCTCTTCCTCGGCCTCGACAACTCCGGCAAGACCACCCTCCTCCGCATGCTCAAGGACGAGGTATGCATGCTTCTGATGGATCTCTGTCTGGTCTGGGCGCCTGTTTCTTATCATCAATTTGCTGATCTTGTTCGATATGCATGCAGCATCTGGTGGTACACGCGCCGACGCAGCAGCCGACCTGTGAGGAGCTGAGCATCGGGCGGATCAAGTTCAAGGCGTTCGACCTCGGCGGTCACAAGATGGCGCGCCGTGTCTGGAAGGACTACTACGCCAAGGTTTGCTCTGATGCTCTCTCCATCGGCTATTTTTTCCTCTGCGCGTTTCCGTACGTCGCCGAGCATCTCCAATTCTCCATGATCGCAAGCATCACATGAAAATTCATGAATTCTGAACCTGTGTGCTGGATAGGTTGATGCAGTGGTGTACCTGGTGGACGCTGCTGACGGGGAACGGTTCGGCGAGTCCAGGGAGCAGCTGGATGCCCTCCTCTCGGAGGAGACGCTGTCCGGCGTGCCGTTCCTCGTGCTGGGCAACAAGATCGACGTCCCGTGCGCAGTGGGTGAGCGCGATCTATGCTACCATCTCGGGCTGGCCTACTACACCACCGGCAAAGGCCAAGGCCAACTCGATCTCGCCGGCAGGAGGCCCCTCGACATCTTCATGTGCAGCGTAGCCCGGAGGATGGGCTACGGCGATGGTTTCAGGTGGCTCACTGAGTACATCAAGTAGACACACACAAGTCACGAGGGAAAGGCCGGCATATCTCTGTTTTGTTGTCACGTTAACATAAACCCTGTACAGCGAATAATAGTATAACAGTTTAAAGTCTCCATGACCGTACTGTGTTCAATTGCTAGTTTATATTCTGGGTTATGTTCTTGAACACATGATTCAGTACGAAGCAGAGCGGCCGGCCGCTACTTTTGGTTCCGCATTTGATTGAATTTCCTCAGATTGGTTCCGTTTGGCTATTCTGAAATTTACCAAGGAACTGCAATTATGTGTTGGAGTGACCAAGGTCAGAGTGTTCACCATGACCCTATGCGCCACCACCTCAGCCTCCCAAAGAGCCGCGTCCCCGGTCACCTTTGGGAATCCTCACTAGTTAGAACACACTCTCGAGCCGTGAGGTCAGTTGAGGCCATTCTCAAGCGATCCCAAAACCCATCTAGGGTTTCTCAGGTGGCCTTAGGGCCTTGGAAGCGTGTCAGATCACAGTCTCTCGTCAGCGGGAGGGTTTCCATCCTTTGTTTAGCTTTTTCAGTGTCTTTTTCAAGATGGTGAGGCAGCGGCTACTTTTTGAAGTCAGAATAAGGGCTCCGGTGGAGTGTCTAGCGTTAGCGGAGGGCGCGTGGAAGCGTGTGTCCGAAAGATCCTCTATGATCCAGTCAGTTTCCGTGTTCGTCCGTGTGGTTGCAGGTCCGGCTCTCCCGATCTACGGTGCTCTGGTGCGCTGGTCTATCGGGACCTTAGCACGACGACTTCTCGTTTGTCTACTACTACAAGGTCTACTACGACAATCTTTACTCGGCTCCGGTAAGGGAAGGGGTGAGGACAGCGGCGCGCCTTCGACTCGTTTCGGTGTTTGTATTCGTCGCTAGATGGTCTGAAGATTTATTTGTAAATTTTACTATTTTAAAAATTCTTTATACCGTTGTCAATGATCAATAGACCGGTTGGCCTTTTCGAGAAAAAGAACACACACTCTCGACATCTCCGCTCTTCAATAGCTTCCTCCATTGCTCAGCCGGTGCCACACAAAAATTTGAGGGAACCGGAGCAAGTAGTTGCTCTGATGCCTCAACTCATCAATTGTTAAAATATTATCTCATTCATTGTCCAGCTTGATCGTGTGGTGAGTAGCTAGTGAACTCACATGAATGGAGGGTGGAGATTAGCTTTCTGTGTGTGACCGGTGCCTAAATTTTTCATCTTGGCATTGCTGTTGAGGTGGCAAACTTTTCAGGATTTTCGACCACGCTCTTGGAGGCCGCAGCTTCAGCCCATTTAGTTGTTTCCGAAGGTTAGCCTATAAAGTTAAGCCTAGGTAGTCATATTTTATTACTCCGTATATGATACATGGGCTGGACCAAGGGTCGTGTGGGCCCACACTCGATGTTTTTTTTATACTTCATCATATTTAACTGACCAAGCACACTGGCACCTGGCTACGCCACTGCCGGCAGTGTCAAGAGGTACCGTCACAAGAATAGCTTGAACACCAACGAGGAGCAGACAAAGATCGACACTCTCTTAACCGACTTGTGCGGCGGCATGCTAATGACGACTTCTTGTACGATGTTTTCTGAGTGAAATTCACCTTATAGTGTTGTGCCGAGAACATTGTTTCTAGTACACGGGACCAGCTTGCACTCAGATCAGGAGTGCATATCTAGTGATCCCACCTATCACGATACCATTTCTCAAAATTCAAAAAAATATATCAAATTTTGAAGTTTCAATTTGAAGAAATGTGTGGGTGTTCACAAGTTGTGTGCTTACTGTTCTTAGAATTGTAGAGCCAAATTCGAAACATACGCATAGAAACAAAAAAAACACAAATCTAACATGAACAGTGTCAAAAAGACAAAATCACAAAATGACCCTATTAACATAGCATTTGTCTTCATTGTTTCTCTATGTATCTTCGAATTTGGTTCTGCAAATTTTTAAGAAATGTAAACACATGTCGTGTGAACACCTACTATTTTGTGGATTTTTTCGGAACATCCAGTTTTGGATTTTGAGAAATGGTATCATGGGAGCGTATGAGGTGTGGGATCACTAGAAATTTGCCCCTCAGATCACCTAAACAGAGTGCCCCGCAACGAAGAGTAAAAAGGCCATCATAGGCGACGTCCTTGCAGCTGCCAAAATCTCCACATTTGCTTCCACTTTATTTTCAACTACAAATTTTGTAAGTATCTTCCTTCAACGCTAAAAGAACTGGGCTTGCGAATTTTTAGATAAAAGCCGAAAGGTCAGTGTTAAATTAATAAAGCCGAATACGGCGAAGCAGATATAAAGAGCTGAACCCAGCGTACAACTCGACACTACACAACCACACAAGACAGAAGGCTACCGAGAAGACTATAGACGAACACCAAAGGGGAAGAGCCAAAGAAGGAGAGCACAAGACAGGCAGAGGAGTCGGGTCGGAGAAGGGGACACGGGCACACCGCCGAGACGAACTACACCACCGAGGGTCGTACCACCTGAATCATCGCCGCCACTGTCCATAGAAGAAGACAGCCAAACCGGAGCTCCGCACAAAGAAACGCCGAGGTACAGAGCAAGGAAGACGAAGGACGCCAAGCCACTTACGGAGAGCAACGCGTCGAGAATTCCAAGGCAGCGTTTTCAAGAAGAGCACGACACCGGAGTGCCGCCACCACCCGATTCGAAGATCTTGGATTTTCATCGGAGATGTAGAAGCAACGAGTTAGGCCTCCGCAAAGCCTTCAAGAAGGAGACGACGTCGGTGGACGTAGCTGCCGCGGGCCAAGGAGACCCAGGCAAAGGTTTCCTCTTGGCCACCCATCATCGCCTCCTACACCGGGCACCACGTACTGACGAGTAGGGTTGAAAATGACAAGGAAATTTTCCGGTTGTTTCCGTAGAAAAAGGAAACAAAGAGCAAAAAACGGAAACGAAAATGGCATTTTACGGAAACGAAACGGAAACGACATATTTTAAAACGGAAATGATAAAGGAAACGATATAGCAATTTCCGACGAAAACGGAAACGAAGCGGAAATTTCCGGAAATATAAATACAGAAACTTTCCGTAATACCATGGACACCATGGCCCAAATGCAAATTAAGGTCTGGATGGATTCGCTAGTAGGGTCCATTAGGGATTAGGCTTTTAATACTAGACTCTAATTAATCTAATTATGTGCATGCAGCGTGCGGTGTCGGCACCGCCGCCTAGAGTTCTCGATAATCGCTTTGAGAATAGCCGCCTCACACTCTCGACGTCAACCACTCCTGCCCGCGACACACTACTCCATTCCACGCCTCTATTATGTTAGGGTACGGATCAACATATTATCCTGCTATTGTGTTCCGACAAATATCCGTTTTCGTATCGTACCCGTGTCGTATCCGTTCCATATTCGTTTTCGGAGATTTCCGATTCCGTATTCGTTTCCGGGATTTCCGATTTCGTTTTCGATTCCGACAAGATAAAAGGAAACGAAAACGATAATCCATGTTTCCGTTCCGTTTTCAACCCTACTGACGAGCAACACCCGCACCACCGACACAGCACGTCACTCACCGACACCACGTCGCCCTCGCGGCGTTGTCACCAGCCAGCCCACAGATTCCCGACACGCTCGCCAGCCAAGAGACCCCCACCGTTCAGGGCTGCCGCCCCGACGTCCAAGGTCTGTGCTTTGCTGAAAAGGAGGAGAGCACCGAGGAGAGAGGAATCCACCTAGGCCGACGAACATCAGCCTTACTGGCTACCGGCGATGTAGCTGGCGCAAGGGCCAAAGGGCTCTGCCCCTGCCCCGTCCTAGTCGCTAGGCCACTCGAAGGTCACACAACCCTACCGGTTGCCGCCAGAAACCTCCTCACAGGTCCACCAGACCGGAGCGCCCCGACCGTCCGCCACAGCCGCGACGACCGACCTGCCTTCCGCCACACTGCTGACCTCCTCCAACCAACCAGACCACCAAGCGCCACCCACACCGACGACCGCACCAGGGGAGCCGTCGTCGTCGCCGATGCGCTAGAGCCGCGCAGCCACCGCGCCGCCGCTGGGCGGCCACTCCCCGGCGGCCCACATTCAGCGCCGAGCCCTTCCCGGTGGTCGCGCCCGCGCCACCGCCTAGCAAGTGAGAGAAGGGGGGGCCCGCCACCGCCGAGTCGCCGACGCCACGCGAAACTAGCCCGGCGACGCCCTCCGACGGGAGGAGGAGTGGGAGGGGGGTGAATAACACAGAAAGGAAACCTTGACAACGTCCGGCACCGTCCGCCGGTTGCTGTCGCGTACAAAAAGACCAAACCGTGCCAAGTCCACGTGCTTTCCCCTCCGTTTCGCCATGAATCAGCAATCCCTTAATTAACCAGTTTGACGCAGCATTGGTTGTCATGTAGTTGCGCTTGCGCGTATCATCTTATAACAAATCACAAATTCGCTTAAAACTTGCACTACGATTTATAAAAACCATGCCGCAAACAGCGATATAGCTAGCTAATCTGCACCTTCACACGCACCGATGGCTCAGTCTCCCTTTCCCCCGGGCTTGCCCCGCTATGCTCCTCCTCCACCTTGGTTTTCGTTTCGTCCGCCGCCGCCGCCGCCGCCGCCACCATTCAGTTATCAGCGGGCCAGCCATTATTCACGAGGCGGGGTCATCACCGCCGGCGTCTTCGTCGGCCTCCTGGTCTCCGTGGTCTTGTCCATTATGGCGTGCAGCATCTGCAGGGGCCGCAGCCGCGCTCGCGCCGCGGACGCCGCTGCCGGACCGCAGCCCCTGACGGAAACTAGCAGCGTGCGTGTCGAGGAGCGGCCGCTTCGCCAGGCCGGCGCCGCCAGCACGACGACCGGTCATCTCCCGGCGTTCACGTACACCCTGTCGGTGAAGCACAACGTGACGGGGGCGGGGGAGGAGGCGGCGACGTGCTCGGTGTGCCTCGGCGCGTTGCAGCTCGGAGAGACGGTGCGGCTGCTGCCGGTGTGCCTGCACCTGTACCATGCGGAGTGCATCGACCCCTGGCTGGACGACCACTCGACGTGCCCGATCTGCCGCGCGGAGACCGACCCGATCATGGGCGTATAGATGTGTTGCTTTAGGCTTAACTCTGAATAGTTGTTGCACATACTGACCACTGTAAATTGATCTTGGATTAACTTTGATTGCGGTGTATGTTAAAGTGATGTGGACGGCCACCATTTACAAATGATGTGTTCATTTTAGTACTATGAGATGTGAATGTTAGAATATTCCTATGAGATGTAGTACTATGATTCTAAGAGAAAAAATTGTATAGGAATCTATCCTATGAATCAAACGACCAATGTAGAAAAATATCCTATAAGATAGTTTCCTTCAAAAATCATGTGAAGTTCCTTCGAATCAAATGAGCCATAACCGAATTGGGCTAGCTAGCAATAACGGAAAAAACAATTTTTATTGGGTTAAACCACTGCTTTATCAAACAGGTATAGAGTTCATCCGACATACCGACTGAAGTATCCCAGCCAGGAAATCTGGAATTACATAAAAAACATAAGGGAAGTCTACTATTGAACACATGTTTTGCACACAGGTGTGCTGCCCAGTTTGCTTCCTTCTTCACAGAGGTAATAACCCTTGGATCTTAAGCTCCTTTTAACACATGAACTCCTACAAGCTTCAGATGTCTGTCATCATTCCATAACAATTCGATTAATTGACACTCCACTTGCAGTTCTACCATCTAATACCCTTTATCTCTTGGCATGGTCAAGGCCTTCTTGACAAGCCAGTACAGATCACTGATGAATGGATCAATCGCTCATGTTTGCAGGTCCCAGGTCGCGTCCTGAACCTAAGAACACAATTCATCCCTGATTATAAAACCTTGTACCCGCTTCTCTGCACGAAATAGTCAGAGAAGAGAGAACCATCAACTGAACTGGGCTAGCTAGCATTATAACACAAAAAGAACCTTGACACCGTCAGCGTGCCACCACCGTCCGGTTGCTCTGTCACATAAATTAAAAGATGAAACCGGGCCAAGTTACGTGATTTCCACTTCGTTTCGCGATGAAATAGCAACCAATTAACTAAAACCCTTTCAGCTTTTGACCATAACATGCGCTTGCGCCAATCCGCTGCTCACAGTAATCTGCGTGCATACGATTATAAAAACCATTGCCACAAACAGCGACGGACGAATCTATGGCTCCATTTCGTCTCACAGTAATCCCCTTCGCTCCTCCTCCACCGAGGTTTTCGTTTCGTCCGCCACCGCCACCGCCACCGTCCAGGTCCAACGATTCCTCACAAGGCAGGGTCATCGCCGGCTTCTTCATCGGCCTCGTGGCCTCCGTGCTCATGTACATTATCGTGCGCAGCCTCTGCAGGAGCCGCAGCAACCGTCACGCCGCGGCGGCCGCCGCCGCTGCTGGGCCGCGGCCAATGACGGAAACTAGCAGCGTGCGTGTCGACGACGAACGGCCGCTTCGCCACGCCTGCGCCGCCAGCCCGACGGCCGGTCTCCCGGCGTTCACGTACAGCCTGTCGGTGAAGCACAACGTGACGGGGGCACGGGAGGAGGCGGCGACGTGCTCGGTGTGCCTCGGCGCGTTCCAGCTCGGGGAGACGGTGCGGCTGCTGCCGGTATGCCTTCACCTGTACCACGCCGAGTGCATCGACCCCTGGCTGGACGCGCACTCGACGTGCCCGCTCTGCCGCTCGGACACCGACCCAACCACGCGGCATGTTTAGGTTTTTGCGCGGCAAAGTCTATAGATGTGTTGCTTTAGGTTTTTAACTTTTTTTTGCGGGCACTGCTTTAGATTTATTATTCATTTATATTGTTCTGAATATCTAGTTGTACATACTGACGACTGTAAATTATTCATTCTTAGTTATATACTTTTACTTGCCGTGCAATTGAAAATGATGTGGACGGCCACCATCACCATGTACGAATGATGTATTCATTTTTAGTGGTAGTAGAAAACTACCCGCGCATTCCAGCGGGAAGTTAATTAAAAAAGTGTAAAGGAGAATGTATGAAAATATGAACTTGTTTATAGGTATATGCAAAAGTCAACAGGCTATATATACTTATTTGACATCAAATGGTGTTATGTCTTTGACGACAAATAACTGGTGACATGGACAATTGTACGGCTAACGGTATGGAGGATGTGGATATGTCACATGTAAAGAAATATTATAATTAATAAATATTAATGGGATAGCATGCATGAAAATTTATTTGGTTAAAATAGCTGAGATAGCTATCATAATTTCAAATCGGTAAGGTTTTGTTTTATAGAAGTATAGATAGTGGACAGCGTGAGAATCATTTTACATAATGATTCGCAAGCCCGCGTGTGTGCAACTGTTTTCGTATTATTTAGCTTTCTAGGAGTAGTTGTTTGTCTTTTTAATGTGCATCCTCGGCTTGGAGACGATGACAAGGCATCATACGGAATAAGAGTTTTAGACGGTTTTAACGCGCTTCAAAAGAAGAGAGTTTGATGGTTTTATCCATCTCCTTGTGCGGCTCGCGTGGCTGCTGCGGCCTTTCGTTGATCATTGACTGTGGTTTGTCATCTGAGATTTTGGCATAATCTCACTGTTAGTAAATTTTACTTTGATTAATGGTTCTCTATTTCTTTTCATGTTCTCCTTTCAATATGCCGACGAAGCAACAACCAACGAGTGATAGCTTCTTGCAAGCATTCTGATCTGGCCCACGAAAATGCTTTTATGTTACTAACAAGTTTATTTTTTGTTTTATTGTTCCATGTGCAACAATAGAACAAAAAATAAAGTCCAACTACTATCTCACCATGCTGCTGCTAGCAAGGATGCTACAGAGAAACTGAAAAGAAGAGAGCTAGTCAGCTAGATGAGCCAGCTAACAACTTTTTACAAGGTCAGAACCTAGGGTTGACTAAGAAACGGGGTTTTTTCACAACTAGTTGCACTTCCTCGACTTATCCGGGACGTCCATTCTCTATCTGACGTCCATTCCCTGAAGTTGGACAAAATTACAATTCAGACCATCTATATAAATTACCATAACAACACCTAAAATCCATGATGCTACTAATTCTCACCTCCCCCATCCGGTTCTCCTCCCACCTCTCACCTCCCACATATCGGACCTCCGGCGGGGATAAGGCGATGGGAAGAGCGTGGCGAAGCCGCGTCAGCGGCGGGATGTGCGGGGAAGCCGCGTCGATCGTGTCATGGAGGACGTGGTGGCCACCACCCGGAAGCAAAGTCGCCTCATGGATCTAGATCTTGCCGTGTTATGCCGCGTCGACCGCGAGGTCTAGGTTTTTTCTTTCTTGGCCCAACTTTTTGTTCTTCGGATCTAGGTCGTTTGGCTCTTGCCCGTAACTCCACAATTTTTTTTAGATCTAGATCTAGGGCACTATGTACACAATCATGATGTGTGTATCACTAGAAAAATGGATATGTAATGTTATTTGTTTCTTGGGGATTTTTTCATTGTGAATCCAGAAGTGTTGATTTTATTTGGTTCGTGTATGTAAATCGGGAAATCTTGAATTTGCTTGTTTATACATGATCCATCTCACTGTTAATACATGATCCACCTCAATGCCGTCGAAAAAGTTTTGTCCATGGATTTTGTTTCCTATTAATCCACATGATCCGTATTTTTTTGTTCGTGTGCATGAGGAAATGGTCCAGAAAATGTGAAATTGGATGTTTCTTTTAAGTATTATGATATTATCCATGTTCCCTCATGAATGCATAAAGTTTTGGATCTTGCTACATATATTGGGTCTAGATCTTGATTGTTAGTACACGGATCCAGATCTTGATTGTTCATCCGAAAAAATGTTTTTTGTTTACGTATGTTCACTTGAAAAAAAAAAAATTGTTCATCGGGAAAATGTTCGAGCTTATTTTTCAGATAGATTTTTGTTAATACATGGATAATCCGAAACCCAAAATCTTTTTAATGCATAAATCCGAAAAAAATTCAGCGTCAATCGACACTAACCGAATTGGGCTAGCAATAACACGGAAATAATAACCTTGACAACGTCAGCGTGTGCAACCACCGTACGTACGTCCGGTTGCTGTCGCGTACAAACAAGAAGAAACGGGGCCAATTCCCCGCGATTTCCCCTTCGTTTCGCGATGAATTAGCAACCAATTAATAAACGCTATTGACTTCGCGATGAGTTAGCAACCAAGCCATTTTCACGAAAAAGATTGCCACGAACAGCAATAGTTATAGCTGGTCCATCCGCAGCTGCAGACGAACTGATCCAATGGCTCAATTCCCCCCTGGATTCCGCCCATTCGCTCCTCCTCCACCGACGTTTTCACCACCACCGTCCAGGTCCAACGATTCACGAGGCAAGTTCGCCGCCGGCATCGTCATCGGCGTCGCCATCTCCGTGCTCCTTTGCAGCCTCTGCAAGTGCCGCAACAACCGCGCTCGCGCCGGGACGGCCCCCGCCGCAGATGCTGGGCCGCTGCCCCCGACGGAAACTGGTACCGTCGTCACCGTGCCTGTCGGCGAGGACGAGCGGCCGCTTCGCCAGCCCTACGCCGCCAGGCAGCCGGCCGGTGCCCCGGCGTTCAAGTACACTCGATCCTTGAAGCGCAACTTGCCAGGCGGTGGCGGAGGGGAGGAGGCGGCCGCCGCGTGCTCCGTGTGCATCGGGGAGTTCCAGCTCGGGGAGAGGGTGCGGCTGCTGCCGGGGTGCCTGCACCTGTACCACGCCGAGTGCATCGACCCATGGCTGGACGCGCACTCGACGTGCCCGAACTGCCGCGCGGAGACCAACCAGTGATATGCATGCATTGTGACAACACAACCCAGAAGCTAGGATCCTTGGCATTCACGATGTGATGCATCTTTCCTTTGGTCATTAGTCTATGGCTGATGCCGCATTGCTTGATCCACGATCTTTGTGGAGGTCTTAGCCTTCCATGGTTTACTGTCTTCCACCTAACTGCGGAATGACACAACGTGTGTGGAAAGCTCGTGTGGGTGACTTTAGATTTCTTCCTGTTGAGGTTGCTCCTAATACTAGTAATTAAGCAACATGGTGTCGCGTCAACCTTTGGGTGGAAAACCTATCTAAGAATCTAGTAGAAAAATGAAGTTTACGGCATAGCTTCACTCACCTCTTAGGGGTCGAGTTTGGCACCCATCATTTTCATGAAATTCAGAATTTCATACCAAATACGGTTGGCTATCATGAAATTGGAATGTCATTTCAATTGGAATTTCAAAAAATATATATGCTATATTAAGTTAATTCATGTCTCTAATATTATCATTTCTCTAAAATTCACTTTATTTCATTTTATCAGATGAAATGAAATGATGGGTGCCAAACTAGCCATTAGAGGTATCAACTCTCACCGAGCAGTTAGAAAACTAGATTTTCCGGTTTTGACGACAGCCTTTAAGGCAATATTTTGGCGGTAAGTGGGTGTCAGGATAAGGATCAGTAATCAGTTTGATATGCCAAAGATGCCCATTGTAATCTAAAAAAAAAACATTGTAGATTCTTCAGATCGAGATGAAGTGGAGAGGAGAGAAAAACCTAAGTGTCAATGAGCTGACATCATTTCCCCCTCTTCTCTGACAGACAGTTTGACAGAAGAAGATGGAGAGAACACCACGGTTAACGTATCATAGTGCAGCCTTAGTTCCTCTTACGCTATATTCTTATTCTATATTTGTGTGCCTCGGCGGTTGCTTCCTCCATGGTGGAGACGGTGATCCAATGTCAAGCGAACCTAAAGAAGATGACTTTAAAATTTGAAGAGGTTTAATGTAAATTTCTGTATTATCGGTTTATTCAATACGATATATATTCTATTTTTTCAGTTAAGAAATTTGGTCATTTACTGAGTAAAATGCCCATCATCATTTAAGAAAACACTCCCTCATGTTCGGCGCCAACCAACTACTCTCTCCGTCCCAAAATAAGTGTCTCAACTTTGATAAAAAAGTGGATGTATGTAGATATAAAACATGTCTACATACATCCATTTTCTATCAAAGTTGAGACACTTATTTTCGGACGGAGGGAGTATATACTGTATCTTTTTTCTATCTTGGAAATCATTTGACGTGGTTATACGCTCCGGGTACCCCCACTATGGCGTATGATGAAGATAGAGTCCCACCAGGTGGCCCAATGAAGAACAAGAAGCTGCTAAGAAAATAACTTGAAGGACAAGATAAGGACATTCGTAGTCTATTAGGACTCATGTAAAACCCCATTGGCTGCATATATAAAGACAGGGAGTGGTACACAAAAAGATAAGCCAACAGACATCAGAGATAGCCGAGGCGACATCGCCATAGGCAATAGATAGAAGATAGCCGGGCAAACCTCGGCGAATCCACCATAACCATCACGGCCACCATGTAATCATCATCAATACCAGATCAGACAAGCAGTAGTAGGTCTTTACCTCACAATGAGGGGCCGAACCTGTGTAAACTCTTTACTTGTCAACCGTCCGGAACCACCAGCCACCATACTGCCATACTTCTCTCTATACGAAACCCGAGATACCAAACCGAGTGATTTGCCGGGTTTACACCCCGTCATCGTTCAACCCCAACATCCACATAAAACAACCTTGACAACGTCCTAGTTGTATCACCGTCGCATCCCTTTCTACTCCTTGATTAGACGCGCATTCGGCAGTGAATCGGCAATCAGTTAATCAAACCCATTTGACCACAGGATTGGCTTAGAAGTACTTGCGGTGATCCGCTTATATTTTGCTCAAACCTGTAACTATAAAACCATACCCGCAAAAAGAAAAAATAAATACAGCGTTTGCAGTAGCACAAAACGGACCGATGGCTCAGGCCTCCCCCGGCATTTCTCCTCCTCCGCCGTCCTGGTTATTCCGTCCTCCTCTGCCCGTGTCGCCGCCAGCACCTCCACTGTTCAGTGATAGGCCATCGTCTCAAGGCGGGACGATCGTCGGCATCTTCATCGGCACCCTGACGTCCGTGATCGTGTTCACATACGTGTGCGCCCTCTGCAGGGAGCACCGCCACCGTCGCGCTCGTGCCGCTGCCGTCGCAGCGGACACTCGGCGGCTGTCCCTGCCGGTACATGGCAGCGCGCGCATCGACGCCGCCAGCCCGACGGCCGGTGATCTCCCGGCGTTCATGTACAGCCGATCCGTGAAGCACAACTTGGCAGGCGGAGGGGAGGAGGCGGCCATGTGCCCCGTGTGCATCGGGGAGTTCCAGCTCGGGGAGACGGTGCGGCTGCTGCCGGTGTGCCTGCACCTGTACCACGCCGAGTGCATCGATGGACGCACACTCGACGTGCCCGCTCTGCCGCTCGGACGCCAACCCGGCCACCGGCGTCGGCCGCCTACTGAATGTGTAGAGTTCTGATATCCTTGAAAAAAAATGTGTAGAGTTCTTCATGTGTGAGGCTTGTGTATAGAGTGCGTGTTGAGTTAGAGAATCGTGCTATTGAATTTTACATGTAGACTACATGCATGGAAGCCCCTGCTGAAGCCTTCTGGAGGTCCAGTAAATACGTTGGGATGGGAGCATATTTCGCCTACAAAGCTGAATCGTTTGCACAACTCCTGAATTGTCCTCATGTCTGGAAATCGATTATTTTCCTTGCGAGGAAAATAAAAGGGAGGTAATTGCAGGAAACCATCACAATAAGGGCAGCCTTGCAAACAAACACGACGCGGCACAAATCACAGATTTGCTCAGTTAGGCACGCTAAGGATATTTTAAACATTTTTGGCCCAGGCTTCAAACTTATCTCAAAAGTGGTGGTTTTCTTTAAAGATTTCCCCAATTGTGGTGGACTCTACATGTCATAAATACCCCTAATGCCCCTAACCAACCGAATCAGTGCTTCATTCCACTTTGTGCCTCAATTCGGGTGGTCTTTTGCCAAAAATCTGTATCCCGATGGTTTTCTGTGAGAATTGTCCCAATTGTGGTGGTTTTCTGCGATTATCTGAATAAAAGGAGACCCGGATTTCCTAAGTTTCCTTTGCATCTTGCATAGGCGCAAGGTTCTTTTAGCCTTTGTTGTTGAGGGACTCTTTTTCAGTTCTTACTGTCAAGCTGGTATACCCATGTTTACTCCGACTGTCTATTATATACCAAAAGCAATATGCGGAGATAAAATAGAGACAGCACGTTAAACCACATCATCCAAATTATTTAGACGGTTAGATCTATAATTTACGGCTTAGATTTAACCAAGGTTAACAGTTACGTAACAGTTTAACATGGTCTATGGATAAGATTTAACGTGACATTTTTAAAGAGAATATTTAACGTGACATTACCAGCCATATATAGAGAATATCCAGCGTGTCAACTAGGTGGGCCATATAGAGAAAAAAAACTACCACATTATCAACTAGCACAGAAATTTAAAGCCACAAAAAAAAACTATGAGCCGGCCGGCTGCTTGGGACTGTCCATAGCTGAGGATGCATGCATGGGCTAATCCGAATAAGAAAATAATATACCGATGCGGACAGCTTTCAAAAGTCTGATCCTACTCAGCTAGCTAGCTTTCCGTGATAATACATGACTCTATTCATGTCTTTTTTAACGTAAAAAAAAACAGATCGGCATTTAAAAAAAGTTGATCTTCTTAGCTTCCTGTAGACCTCTAGCTTACCAATACATAACTCTCTTCACTTTATTCATTAAGTAGCATTACCTAGAACGTGTATAGTCATATTTGTGATCGACAATAAAAAAGTTAACCACAAAATATCTTTAGAACATTCAGTTTGATGTGGTTATGCTTAGAAAAATATTAGCATTGTACTATCATATATATACACATATTTACACCAAACCGTATATGAACGATATTAGTCGAGGATCATCCAACATAATAAAACTATCAATATTGACACGTTATCGAAACTCCTAATTAAAATTTTAATCCTCTTTAATTATACACATATGACGCAAAGCCTGAGATTTGATTAAAAAAGAAAAAGGAATCGGACGTCAAACTATAATAGTTTCCCAAAAAGAAAAAGACTAGCCACCATAACCATCGATTTCTTGCGCCATTGCCCGATGTAAACATAAAGAATTAGGCAAGGTGAAATAGGCTTTTATACCATATTGCACCATATCAAATTCAAGACATTATCATAGCGAACACAATAAGTAACATACCTTAAATACACTTAGAAAAATGATTCGAGGACCATCAGTTCACGTACCACTACCTGATAAGCGTTGATCCATAGAAAATATTAAATATTAGGCGAACCAATAGTGCCTGATACGTTTGATCCATAGAAAATATTAAATATTAGGCGAACCAATAGACTTTTATACTGTATGATACTATCTTAACCCCAAAACACTGTAATGGAAAACACATTAACATATACCTAAAATAGACATAAAAGAATGGTCTATAGAAAATATAAATAATTAGGCGGAGCAATATGTTTTTATTCCTTATGGCGCAAAATAAACCCAATACATTATCATGAAGAAGAACCTAACATAGTACCTAAAACAGACATAGAAGATTGATTACTCTCTCACCTCCCAGAGCCTCTATCTAATGTTGATGGTGCACGGAGATTGGCCAAATTTAAAACCATTTCTTTAACGAAAATGATAATTGAGAGATCGAGTTCGGCGCAACGGAGATTCTAAAAGTTGAAGAGGCTTCTAATTTAGAATGCATAATCATAATTGAACTATATATTGCACAAAAGGAAGTCTACTTTAAAATCAAAGTATGATAGATGAGAACAATATGGTAGAATATGATAGATGTGCAAGAAGTTCTTATGAAAGAAAAAAAGATATGTTCATTAATCTAGAATAGATTCCATTTGTCAGTATATCATAAAAAACATATGATCATAACTATTCATAAACAAGATAAAACCCAACATATAATGAAAATTGTGTTAGAAGATATGGAAAGTCAATACATTCTCATAGTTTTATGTAAATCATGGTCAATAGATGATGATAAGTGTACCAAACAATAGTTCTTTCTAACGTGTATAAAGTTTAATGATATAACTTAATATCATCACATACAAAATATTTCAAGAGTATACTTACATGTGACATAAAATGTAATCTAATGATTGTATGGTTTGACGGATTAAGACGATCTATGAATACCAATGAAATAGGTTGTTCACATCACCAATAATATTTGCTTTTGTATCGTCAAATATAATTCCAATGTCATTATAAATTTTTTCTTCTTAAAATCTTTTGTAGCTCTAAATTTTTGAAATTTGAGAAACATAAATCTAAGAAAGTATTTCTATCAATCAAACTATCCTGGAAATAAAAAATTATTTGAGTATAACCCTTTGAAAAATAACGATGTCTAATGAGTTCCTATGGTTTTCTTATATGGTGATTAAGTATACTATTTTCTCAGCTCATATCCAATTTTTTTGTTATAAACGTTACTTGGTTTATTATTCATAGATTTTAATAGGAAACTTCATTGGAATTAGTTTACATATATACACAATTATGACAAATGAAGTTACCAAACAATATTGTTTCATGACGCGATAAATACACACGTGAGCAAGAGCGTATGATTATTAGGTTGAAGAGTGAGTTTAGTAAGGAGAGAATGAAACCATGTGAATAAAATTATTGAACTAAATTATTGGATAGTATGAGGATGCTGCAAGGAGCAGTATTAGCCCGCTGCCTAGAGTTTTAAAATTTAAGTAAATTGGCGACGATATTCTAAATGATGTACCATCCAAGTATTTTTTTTTTAAAGTTAAGCATGTTACATCAAACTTTGTGAGATTAAAGTCTATGTAGTCATTGTTATAAAATAAAAATATATCAGCGAGAGAGTAGAATGAACAATAGTGGATGACAGGAAGAGAGCAAAACTATATTTTTCAAATAGCACTACCTACGGTTAAAATTAAACGGTGTTGTAAAATGTGTGACAAATGACATGGTGTTTTTTGGTTGTAACAATATCTGCTCTCCCATAAATTCAAAGATTTCACGCCGGTGATATTGTATTTATCATAATATTTACGACAGTTATAGAATGCTATGATTTATATTTCGTCCTTCATGTGTGCATGAAACCACAACTAAAGCTCTTGAACATATCCAAGACACATAAGTTGATGCCCTCGCATTTGCGAGGGCCACCTTGCTAGTTTATACTAAAGAGACACAAGGTGTATTTGAAATTTACGTAAACTTATTCATCTAGGAAACACGAGTGATGAGTCATCCATGTAAATGTTCAAAGTGGCAACATTTTAATTCGTAGACATACAAATAAGTACGAATTGCACAAAATTGATGATGCAAATACTAGCTAGGCTAGCAACACTACTCATATTAAGATTGCAAAAGCCCTAGGCGCACTCTCTTTCACCGCAGAGATGAAAGAGAGTGAGGTCATCGCGTTCGTTCAGATAAGAGAAACTAGGAGAGAGTGAGAGAAATAAGGGTTTCTGACGAAAAGTCACAGGGTTTCTTAGTTTCTCCGATGTCAACCCAGGTGCCACGGGCCCAAAAATTTGGGCAATGTAAGATAAAAAAATTACATTTCTGATGTGGACATTTATGCACATGGAGAAGCGTTAACATTTGTTGTTGATGCTTCCAAGAAATCTTATATTGTCTTATAACCCTGAGGAAAACATAAAACTTACCCTCGCCTACCCTCCTATATCTTGAATTCTTGATGCAGAGTAGTGGTGACGCTCGTGGACACGTAGCTCTCATGTGTCTTGTCCTCGTCTGATGTGGAAGAGGGTATCCGCCGTGTCAAGACGGCTCCCCCTTTGGGCTTCAATTGAGTGGTGGACCAAGGCGGTCTAGAAGAAAGTTTTGTCTCGACGGTGTCAACGTTGGTGACAATTGCGTCCACGGGCGTTGCTAGAGTACCTCCATACCCTCCTCTAGGCCTTGGTGTTCGTGAAAGTTTAGGGGTCCATGGCCCTCTACCGTTGTTTGGTGTTAGAAACTTGTTTGGACTTATTTTTGCGGCTTTCGGGAAATGAGATGATGTTGTCGATGGGCGACATGCAACACTTTGCCATTTCAGGTTTACTTGTTTTTTCTCATAAACCAGACTACTGATTCTACTTAATGAAAAAAAAGGCAGACTTGTTTTGGTGCTTGCCTCGTGGATGGCCATGGCAGGTGAGTTCTGACTTTTGAGGTTGCTTCCTAGCTGATTGAACATGTTTCACTTTCGACCCCAAGAAATTAGATTAATTCAATTCAGAAAAACATGATTGTTGAATTAGGCCTATCTAACAACTCTCTTCGCGAAGTACTGATGTGATCGTTTGCTAAATATGTATGCCGGGTATTTCTACAGAATAGGTATGCCTTGCTGATTCGTTCACCTAGTCCTTGTCAATGACAAATTGGAATGAAATTTGATAGGCCGACATAGATTTAATACTGCAATGTTTAGAAAAAGTTTCAGACATGATGGTACAAGGAGAACATCCAGAACGATAGCAGGTGTAGGGTACATCCATGCTAAGAAGAACCACTGACCCCTTCAAAAACTCAAATCAATGGAAGGAATACTGGGTCGCTCTCATTGCAGCGTTAACCACCAGAGAAACGTTCGTTGAGGCTTACAGACAAACATAATCACCAGAACAGTCCACTTCAGCAGTTCAGTTCAATAATAACTTGGGAAACGAGGCAGTGCACGCAACAAGAAAAGGGCATAAATCGAATCATGTAGCTCTGCTTCTGCCTTGCGTGCGCAGCCTACGCAGCTTCAACTGGCCATTTCCAGCTCCTAGCAGCGCTATGCATTTCGCGATGTCACCTGACAGCCTCCTCTTCTTCTACGCCGTCTCGGTGTTGGTCACTGCTGCCTTCACCATCTTCTCACTATACAAGCAATTCATGCACCATCGGCGACACCCCGCCGGAGATTCGGAGGAGCTCCTGCAGCCGCGCATGGCGGCCTCTAGCCTTCTTATTCCCCCCTTCATGTACAACCGGCTCGTCCGGCACAGCGGCAAGGGCGCCGACTCGACGGACTGCGCGGTCTGCCTTGGCGTCATCCAGGTCGGCGCCATGGCCAAGTGTCACGACCCAATCTCCTGAGATCTGGATCGGACAGAGAGGTGGAGAAGAACACGGAATTAAGATGAGAGGCAGCAAGCAGGAGAGGAGGAACGAGAGGTAGCAGGTGAGAAGTGTCCAGCGATTACTTCATTCATGCTTGCTCACAGAGTACATCCAGCTATTTAACGAACACGCGGTACACGCACGCCACCCACGGGCCAGGCCACACACGGGCCGGAAGGCAGCCCACTACTACTGCTACCTTACATGTCACACGTTAACAGACGTAGGCGTTGACAGTGTGACATTGCCGCCTCCTTTAGACGAATCCTCATCCCAAACTGGAGCCTCAGGAAATCTCAGTTTCAGAACTTCATAATCTTCCCATGTTGCGTCTTCCGGCGGCAGAGAGGACCATTGCACCAACACCTGAACCAATGGTTCATTTCCTTTCTTGACGAGACGACGCTCCAGTACCTTCACGGGCACCATTTCCTTTGCTGTCAAATCCGGCACCCGAGGAAGTTCAGAGAACACTGGTGAATATGAAGCAGTGAAGGGTTTCAGTTGCGACACATGAAACACGGGATGGATGCGACAGTCTACTGGAAGATTCAGACGATAAGCCAATGCGCCAAACTTTGCTTCCACCTTAAACGGTCCGAAAAACTTATATGCCAGTTTTGCACAAGGGCGATTGACCAAAGAGTTCTGTGCATATGGCTGGAGCTTGAGCAGCACCTCGTCACCCACCTCAAAGGCTCGTTCAGTGCGATTACGATCAGCCTTCTTTTTGATTCTAGCTTGTGCTCTAGCTAGTTGGTGACGCAGACCATCGTTGTGTGCTGCCCAGTCGAGATCAGCTGTAGCAGGCAATGTTTCATCCAGAGATGGCAAGGCGCCCAGATTCGGTTCACGACCATACAGGGCCTGGAATGGTGAGCAATTCAGTGAGGCATGATGCGACGAGTTGTACCAGAACTCAGCTGTAGCTAGCCATCGACGCCAGTGTCGCGGTGTGTCATGAACTGCACACCGTAAGTACATCTCCACACATTGGTTCACCCTCTCCGTCTGGCCGTCAGTCTGTGGATGGTACGCTGTGGAATAAAGCAGCTTGGTACCTGACGCCGACAGCAATTCTCGCCAGAATGCGCTTGTGAAAACGCGATCGCGATCCGACACAATCGTCTCCGGAATACCGTGGAGCTTAATGATGTTATCCCAAAACGCCTTTGCCACGTGAGTCGCCGTAAATGGATGTTTCAACGGCACAAAGTGCGCGAACTTGGTCAAACGATCTACCACCACCATGATCACGTCATATCCTTCAGACTTGGGCAGTCCTTCAACAAAATCCATCGAAATGTCTGCCCACGGCTTTGTCGGAATGGGCAGTGGCTGCAATTTGCCCGCAGGCTTCAAGTTTTCATGCTTAGCGTGCTGGCAGACAGCACATTGGCGCACAAAATCCTCCACAGCTGAACGAATTCCTTTCCAAGCAAACAGTTTCTTCACCCTTTGATGCGTCGCAGTGATGCCAGAGTGACCTCCCACTGCACTCGCATGTAAGGCACTGATGATCTTTGTCTGCAAGGCTGTATTAGCACCAATCCAAATGCGCCCATGCTGACGAATGATGCCGTGAGACAAGGAAAAACCAGCTTCATCCGGGCTTGATACAGCCAACTGAACAAGCAACTCTTGTGCTTCAGGATCTGTAATGTAGGAATTGACTACTTCCTGTAACCACTGGGGTTGACACAGTGATAGTGCATCTGCAGACAGAAGATGACCCACACGCGACAATGCATCAGCAGCGTGGTTGTCGGCGCCACGCTTATACTGAAACTTGAACTGTAGCCCGACTAATTTTGTCATTGCTTTCCGTTGTAACTCTGTATCTAGTGACTGATCATCCAAATTGCAAAGACTTTTGTGGTCTGTCAATATCACAAATGGTCCACGTTGCAGATATGGTCGCCAGCGATCCACAGCCATCATCACTGCCAGAAATTCCTTCTCGTACGTGGAGAGCTTCTGATTCCGCACACCAAGGGCCTTGCTGAAGTACGCCAATGGGTGGTTGTCCTGAGTCAAAACTGCACCAATTCCCGTGTCGCAAGCATCTGTTTCAATTGCAAAGGGGCGATCGAAGTTGGGTAATGCCAATACTGGCGTGTTTACCATGGCGTGCTTGAGTCTCTCGAACGCCTGGTTTGCCACCGCAGTCCAATGGAAACCCTTCTTCGTTAACAGCTGAGTGAGTGGTTTGGCGATGATGCCGTAATCTGCCACGAACTTCCGGTAATAACCTGTCAATCCAAGGAAAGCCCGCAGTTCTGACACTGTGGTAGGAACAGGCCACACCATCATTGCCTGTGTCTTCTCGCTATCAGTGGCTACCCCCTGTCTGGAGATCACATGCCCCAGGTAATCGATACGATCACGGGCAAAGGAGCACTTGGAGGCCTTCGCAAACAGCTGGTGTTGACGAAGCAACTCCAGAACAAGGCGCAGATGATCCTTATGCTCCTGCAAGGTTGCACTGTACACCAAAATATCATCGAGAAAAACGATCACAAACTTACGAGTGTACTTGGCGAAGATGGAGTTCATCAGACATTGAAAGGTAGCTGGTGCATTTGTCAGCCCAAATGGCATAACTCTGAATTGAAAATGACCGTGGTGTGTTTTGAATGCCGTTTTAGCCTCATCCTCCTCGCGCATGCGAATTTGGTGATATCCCGCCCTGAGGTCCAACTTGGAGAAGTATGCCGCGCCGGCCAATTCGTCCAACAATTCATCAACAATTGGCAACGGAAATCTATTTTTGATTGTAACTAGATTCAACCTGCGATAATCCACACAGAAACGCCAGCTACCATCTTTTTTCTTGACCAAGAGAACCGGAGCAGCGTAAGGACTCATACTGTGTGCGATCACACCCGACTGTAGCATTTCAGATACTTGTCGTTCGATCTCATCCTTCTGCAAGGGTGAATAGCGATAGGGCTTGTTGTTCGGAGGTCTGGCACCGGCCTCTAGTGTGATAGCATGATCGTATTGTCTGCTCGGAGGAAGCCCCTTGGGTTCAGCAAACACATCATCGAACTCCTTCAGTAACTCTTTGATGCAGTCAGGTGTATCCTTGTCGACAGCAGTAACTGTTCCAGTGACAGGATCCAACATTGCCATGGCCCAGATGTCATTTGCCTCATGCCATTCCAGCAATGTTTGTGCAGCGAGATGCTGTAATCGGGCAGGTGCTTGATTCTGTAAACCTTGGAGAGTGATTTCTGCGCCTTTGTACTGAAAGGCTAATGTCTTGTTCTGCCAGTGACAATTCATCGGACTGTACTGGGCCAGCCAGTCCATACCCAACACCCCATCGTATGCTCCTAAGGCCAAAACTCTCATGTCAGTACTGAACGTATGCCCTTGGAGCTGCCATTTTACCTCCGGAACCAAACGATCACAGCGTAGACGCTGTCCATTAGCCACCTTCACCGACACTGCTGGTATGTCTTGTGTTGTTGCTCCAATGCGAGGAATGAAGGACTCGCTAATGAAGCTGTGTGTGCTCCCCGAATCAATCAGTATCAGCATGAACTGATCGCCAACTTGGGCACGCAGACGAATTGTCTCTGAAGATTCAGTGCCTGCCACTGCATGTGCTGACAGCGAACAACATTCGCCCTCCTGAACCACAGGCTCCTCCAGTAATTCCAAGGCATGGACAGCATCATCCGAGAGAATTTCCCCGTAATCACCAATCTGAATCGTGAGCAGTTGGCCTTGGCGTTTGCACTGGTGTTCACGGCTGTACTTATCGCCACACTTGAAACAGAGATTATTCGCGCGTCTGAAATCGCGCAGCTGTCGTTCCCGACCAAAATCATCGCCGCCTGCTCGTGGAACTAGAGCTGGGTGTGGTACTGGTGCTGCTACCGGGTGAACAGGTGGAGGTCGCCCCGCCGGAAACGGGCGTGGTCGCGGCCGCCGTACCTCCAGTTCTTCTTCCTGAATCTTAGCGAATACCGTGGCTCGAGTAATACTCGTTGGTGCCTGAAGACGAACTGATGCACGAAGCTCATCCTTCAGGCCGAGCACAAACTGAGTGACGAAGAATTTCGTGCACAGGGATGGATCCAGAGCCAGTAAGTGATACATGTAAGACTCGAACTGCTGGCGATAATCTGCGACTGAACCGGTCTGACGCAATTGCAGCAATTTCGTCATCTGACCCTCAAATTCCTCCGGACCAAACTCCTCAATCACCGCCAGACGGAATGCTTCCCAAGTCACGGCGCGATGCGTCTGCCTGAATGCCTGTAACCACAGTGCTGCATGGCCGTCCATGTACAGAGACGCCGTCGTGAACCAACTGTTGTGCTGAACACGGTAGAGCTCGAAATAGGTAACACAGCGATCCAACCAGAGATTCGGCATGGAGCCATCGAACCTAGGAAAATCGTGCTTCGGTGGTCTGATAGCGCCAACCTCCTCGCAGCGTTCCTCCCGGCGTGGCTGCTGGTGTGGCTGAATGTGTAGGCGGTGAGGTTGCGGCAACATTTGAGCGGCTGGCGGGTCTGGTATGAGAGGAGGTCCATCATTTGCCAGACGCGGTGGTGGTAGGACGATCCCCTCCGGTGGTGCCGCAACTGGTCGCAGATCCGCAACCCCGGCAGTACTCGTCGACGAAGTCATGGTCAGCGTCTTGCGGTACTCGTCGACGTCGTTCTGCGTGAGAACCAGCTGCTTCCGGACGCTCGTAAGATCAGAAGAGATCTGGTTGTTGAAGGCAACCTGGTCCTCGTGGCGCTTGTCGTTGGTGGTCGCCTGCGAGTCGAGGCGCTTGATGATGCCCTCGAGCAGCGACTTCACCTCACCCGAGCTCTCGGCCATGGCGAGCAACACCTGTTGCGTCTGCGCGGAAGGTTTCGCCGGCGCCGTCGCGCCGCCTCAAGCAGATCCGACCGGCTAGGGATTTTGCGCGGAATCACCGAAGCGATTCCACACCTTTCGCACGGATTTACAGATCGCCGAAGGAGTAATAGCGCGGCGACTGGAATTTGTGGTGGAAATTTTCTGGCTCTAGATACCAAATTGTCACGACCCAATCTCCTGAGATCTGGATCGGACAGAGAGGTGGAGAAGAACACGGAATTAAGATGAGAGGCAGCAAGCAGGAGAGGAGGAACGAGAGGTAGCAGGTGAGAAGTGTCCAGCGATTACTTCATTCATGCTTGCTCACAGAGTACATCCAGCTATTTAACGAACACGCGGTACACGCACGCCACCCACGGGCCAGGCCACACACGGGCCGGAAGGCAGCCCACTACTACTGCTACCTTACATGTCACACGTTAACAGACGTAGGCGTTGACAGTGTGACACCAAGCTTCTGCCGGCGTGCGCCCACGTCTACCACGACGAATGCATCGACCTCTGGCTAGCCTCGCACTCGACGTGCCCTCTCTGCCGGTGCAGGGTCGGCGATCACCAGGGAGACAGCCACAAGACGGTGCAGGACCTTGCTTATCGTCTTTCACCTGTATAGTAGATATCGCCACATCTGTAACAAATATATGCATGTGTTCCATCCGACACATGATTTTGTTTTTCTGAACCGTGTGTGCAACTGTGCATAGAGTATTGCGCCCGAGCTCTTCCAATGTCAACATGCAAGACATGAACGAATTCAGGGAGTTGGAGCATTAGCACAGGGGAATGCATGGTATAATATATACTAAAGCAAGTAAGCAACAATGAGAGATAGCATAGATAGGAGATGCAGTTTGCTGCAGCTCATTTGTTTGTCATTTACATGCAGACAGGAGTTCGTGAGAGATTGTGAGAGAGCTCCTCTTAATTACATCAGTTTTAATATCCCTAATATAGACTACTAGCCATACCTCCACCGCTCCGCCTCTAAAAGACACCTCTAAATAGGCCAGCTGCTCTTGAGGACAAATTTACATGAAGTGTTAAACAAGTTGGTTATGATAATTGTGTTGGTCCAGCTGTTTTTAGATATTTGGTGTGACGGTTTGTACCGGATAATCGAAATTATGTATGCCCCGTTGCTTCGTTCATCTACTCTTTGTCAGGTGTTTACTCTTTTGTGCTTGGGCTAGTTTGTACATTTCCTACGAGCTACTTTTGTCAATGACAAATTGGCATGGCACATTAGCATAGATTATTTTCCGGATGGCACCCCCCGGGTTCGGGGCCGGGTTTGGCACCCCCATACCCGCACCCGGCCCATTTACCCGCCCCCGCCACCCGCCCCCATACCCGCCGGCGGGTCTTGATCGCCACCATACCCGCCCCCCGTCGGGTAAACGAGACCCGACGGGTACCCGCGTCGGCGCCAACACGCAGGGATGCCATGGCGTGCATCTACCTCGCCCCCGGCAGCATGGTGCCGCTTTACACGCACCCGCGTGCGTCGGAGGTGGCGGACGTCGTGCTCTCCTGGCTCAACAGCCAGAGCCCATGCGTGCATCGGAAACGGCGGCGCAACCAACAACGACTTGAAGAGGAGCTCAGGGGCGTGGCAGCGCAGGAGAGGTTGCGCAGCAGCGGGGCAGCGCGGGAGCGGCGACGGCGGCGCAGGAGGCGGCTGTGGGTGTGGGGGATGTGTGGTGTGGAGTGGACGCGTGGGGGTGTGTGCGGACGCCTGGTTATGTGGCGTGTGAATTGTGATGCGGGTGTGCTACACTGCTGCGTTACCACTTACCTGCGTACAGTGGGCAAGTCCTAGTCGGGTCTGCGGGTTTGCGGGTCCGGGTTTAGCATCTCCAGACCCACCTCCGTTAGACCCGGTGAAAGAACATTTTTTAATCCCTAATGTTTTGTGTGTTAGTTAACAATACCAATGACGTACTAACTATAATGCTAAGTATTTCAGTTAGGGTATGATTATAAATCATATGCATCAAAGACAAAAAAAACAAATACCCCCTCACTCCCTCAAGAACAGTTAGCTCTCTGTTTTTCTCTCTCCCCATTCTCAAGAAAGCTCAAATCATCAAGATCTCCCAATCCCCCCACTCAAATCCGTTGATCTTTGGAGGATTTAAGGAGAAGGCCCCGATCTACTACTTCACCAAAGCGATTTGCATTTCCTCCCCATTCACTTGGGGATTTCGTGCCTAGGGTTTCCTTTGGGAAAACCTAGCTCACCATTGTTGCTTTCTTGGTGTTGCCTTGACCTTTTGTGGTCCTTAACCTGTTGTGGTCATCTTGAGAGCCCCCAATTAAGTTGTGGGTGTGTGCCTCAAGCTTGTTGTAAGGAATTCGATCTCCGCCCCAAAGGGGATCAATAGTGGAAGGTGAACTCGCAACCTTTGTGGTTGAGTTCATCGGAGAAGAAGGTGAGCCTTAGTGGCGTTGTGGTCAACCTGTTGTGGTGACACACACCTCTCCAACGAGACGTACACCCTTGTGGTGGAACTCGGGATTATACCTTCGTCTCCGCGTGCTTCACTTGGTTCCCCTAATCCTTACTCCCTTACTTGCTTGTTTCGCACTTATATTTATCTTGTATCTTGTTTAATTGCTTAGCTTGTCATTTAGGTAAATTCACATTAGTTGCATATCTAGAGAATTTACCTTTGAGTTAAGCCCAAATTGAAAAGAGTTAAAATTTGTAATAGCACCTATTCACCCCCCCCCCCCCCCTCTAGGTGCCGGATTCCCGTTCAATTGGTATCAGAGGCAGGTTCACTTTTAAGGGCTTTACCGCCTAAGTGATACGATGTCGGAATCCGAAACCGAGAGGGCCGCCCGCGAGTTGGAGTTGGCGGAGGCGCATGCCAAGGAGGCAACCATGGGCGATCTCAACTTGTTGAAATCATCCATGGAGGCCCAATTCCTAAAGATGAATGAATTGCTTCATGCAATTTTGAAGTCTAAGTAAACCTCGAATGCTTCTCCCTCAACCCCACTATCTCCTAAGGAGAAAGGTGATCCCTCCAAGGAATCATCTTCGGGTGAGTCCAAGGAAACGCCTCCGGGTATTTCTTTGGAAAAGGATGGAAATGGTGAACCACTTAGCTCCACTAAACCCCCACCATCCGGAGAGAAATATAATGAAGTCTTTCACACCTATTCTCCGGATCCTCCCATTCCACACCCTCATGTTAACATTAGAACCGATCCCCCAAAGCTTAAACCTCAACATTTTTCTCAATGGCAATTTCAAATGAAGTCTCACATTTGCAGTGCTTCCATGGAGTTATGGCGCATCATTCAAGTTGGATTCAAGCCCAATGACCCAACCAACTTGACAAGGAGAGAGGTGGTTGATGGTCAACTCAACGCCACCGCTCTCAACCAGCTTCAAGTGGCCGTTGGAGAAAAGGACATGCCTCTCATCCAACATCTCTCCACCGCCAAAGAAGTTTGGGATGCTCTTTCCGACATTTTGTCGGTAATGAGAGCATGAAAAAGAACCGGTATGATGCCTTGTGCAACGAGGTGGAAGGGTTCTTCAAATTGGATGGTGAAAACCATGAGGATATGTACCGGAGGTTGGTGGCCATCGCTACTACCTTTAGAAGCCTCGGCGCGGTCTACGTTGATGACCAATGGATCAAGAGGAAGTTCGTGACCACACTCTTGCCCTTTGAGGAAGCGGACTTGAAGACCTTACAAGGAAGGCACGACTACGCCAAGTTGACATCCAATGAAGTCATGCAAGAGATGACCGCCTACAAGGTTGCCGCAAAGATTGCTCAAGACGCAAGAGCAAGAGCTATTGGGATGCACAAGCACGCATCGGTTGCCTTGAAGGTCACCGTTGAAGAAGAAGATGATGATGATTGTGATGACCCTATCGAGCTATCACATGATCATTACCAAGGTTCTCTCAACCAACATCTTGCTCTTACGGCTCGAAATTTTTGGAAGAATCCCTCGAAGGCCAAAGTAAGGATGGATAGGAAGTTTCCAAACAATGGAAAGAACTAAGGTAACAAGGTGAGGACTTGCTATAATTGTGATGACAAAGGCCACTTTGTTGTAGATTGTCCATGGGAGAGGAGAGAAGAGCATGGTGGGAGGCTCGTGGCCAAGCCCAAGAGCAAGGGACCACTACCCATGAAGAAGAAGCCCTTCTTCAAGAAGAACCAAAAGATTGTTTTGGTGACCGAAGAGCAATATCCCTCCGATGATGAAGATAGTGACAAGGAAGACACTCGAATTGAAGTGGCCGCTATAGCCACTACCTCTACCACTTCATCACTCTTCTCATCCCCAAATGAGAGCCCCATCATCAAGAATGCAAGATACCTTATGGCTAAGGCATCCGAGGTAAAATTGCCTCCTACTTCTATATCCCATGATCTTGATGATGAAGTTAGTCTTGAAATCAAACAAGAAATTATTGCTTTTGATGAATTCATGGCTAACTTGCAAGGGGTTGGCAAGAAACACTTTGGCTCTCTTATGAGTCGTATAGGTGAGCTTGAGGATGAGCTTGAGCTCAAAGGTGAGATTGAGAGAGAAGATGCCCATGCTAAGGCATCTCACCAATCTTCTCTAGAAGATGAACAAGAAGCTCATGCTCTTCTTCAAGAGCAACTTAAAACTCTTGTGGAGTCTCATAACTCCGATGTTGCCAAGCTAACTAAGGATCATGATCTTTACTTTGCTAGATATAAACTTTTGCAAAATGAGAAGGCCGAGTTTGTGGCTGCTCATGCTAGACTAGTGGAAGACTTTGAGTCACTTGACAATGCTCACAAGGCATTGACAAGTGAACATGATCTTCTTACCAAGTCTCATGATCAACTTCAAACTCGGTTATCAAATCTTGAGAAACCTAGCACCTCCACTCCTTTAAATGATCATGCTATTGTTATTGAGGATGTTGCTAGGGTGAAGTTTGTTTCTTCCATGGCAACTACGGCCAAGACCTCTCTTGATAAAGGTAAGAAGACACTTGCTACTCCACTCTATGAGCAAGTGCCTCACAAGGGAAAAGAGGGTCTAGGCTATGTTGCCAAGGAGAAGAAGAAGATCAAGAAGAAGACCAAGCCCACACTAGCCAAGAAGGATGACGTTGCGAGTGGAAGTGTCACAAGGGACACACCCACTCGTAATGACTTTGCGGGCGTATCTAACCCCAATTATGCTTTATATGTTGACTACTATGGGGATGTTTATGCTAGATACATTGGTCCATTTGATGGTTACATTGATTATGCTATTTGGGTTCCAAAGACCCTTGTTGCTAACCAAAAGGCACCCATTGCAAAATGGGTACCTAAGTCAAAGAATTGATTGTGTAGGATCGAAATGGATAAATGATAGTGGGTGCACTAGTCACATGACCGGAAGCAAGGAGCTTGTAACGGAGTTGAGGCCTAATGATGATCAAGTAACCGTTATATTTGGTGATAAATCAAAGTCTAAGGTAATGGGACTCGGCAAGGTGGTAGTGGCACCGGACATCACTCTTGTGAATGTCTTGCTTGTCGAATCCCTAGGTTACAACTTACTCTCCGTTCGTTCTTTATCTAAGTTGGGTTTCTCCGTTCTCTTTGAAAAGGATATGGTTATCCTCTTGCGGAGCAAGTCTCTCAATGTTGCTTTCGTTGGGTACATTGAAAATGAGCTCTATGTGGTTGACTTCTCCGGAGTCACCACTTCTCATACAATGTGCCTATTCGCTAAAGCGGACTTGGGTTGGTTGTGGCACCGCCGCCTAGCCCATGTCAACATGAGAACTTTGCAAAGTCTCCAAAAAGGTGGCCATATCCTAGGACTAAAAGACCATGTTTCTTTCTCGAAGGATCGGATGTGTAGGGCTTGTGTTGAAGGCAAGATGCATGATTCCCCCCATTCAAGCAAAACCATCATTTCGTCAAAGAGGGTTTTGGAGCTCCTCCATGTTGACCTCTTTGGTCCTATTCCGGAAGCTAGTCTTGGTGGGAAGAAATATTGCTTGGTTATTGTTGATGATTATTCAAGATACACATGGGTCTTCTTCTTCAAGACGAAGATGGAGACTCAACAAACAATCATCGACTTCTCCAATGAAGCTCAACGTCAACACAATGTCCCAATCTTGGTGATTAGAAGTGACAATGGGTCCGAGTTCAAGAACTATACGTTGAATGAGTTCCTTAGTGAAGAAGGGATTCGTCATCAATATTCCGCTGCTTATACTCCCCAACAAAATAGTGTAGCCGAAAGGAAGAACCGCACTCTCATTGAAATGGCAAGATCGATGATGGCCGAGTTCAAGTCCCCAAACAACTTTTGGGCCGAAGCCGTCAACACCGCTTGTCATTCTTCGAACCGGCTCTTCTTTCGCAAAGGACTCATGAAGACACCCTATGAAGTGCTTACCGGGAACAAGCCCAATATCTCCTACTTCCGAGTCTTTGGTTGTAAGTGTTTTTATCTCATCAAAGGTGCTCGTTTAGGAAAGTTTCATACTAGGTCTCTTGAAGGGACATTTGTTGGTTACGGTGCCGAATCCCACACTTATAGAGTCTATGACAAGGCTTCACGCATTGTCATAGAATCTTGTAGTGTGGTGTTCGATGAGAATGATGGCTCCCTTGTGGAGCAAGTTGGTGTTTCCGATGTAGGTGATGTTCAACCTCAAGATGCTATCCTAAGGATGGGAGTGGGTTTTCACCGCCCCGTCGAAGTCTATTATGAAGTTGATCAACAAGAACCAAGCTCTACGCAAGTGGTAGCTTCTTCCTCACAGGAAACCCAAGACAACAACACCGTGCCCAACATGTCCAACCAAGAAGATGGTCAAGAACCTTCAACTGCTCCAGGAATTCCCGGAGAGCCGGAAAATCCGGTTCAGCCTGATGTCGGAAATTCCGGTGGCTCGGAATTTCCGGTTCAGGGTGAACCCGGAATATCCGGTTCTGCTGAAATTCCCGGTGGCAGTTCGCAACAAGGCCAAGATCAACCTACTCCCTCATCTCATGTAGTCACTCCAAGGGTTGATCAAGGCCATCAAGACGGTCAAGGCGGAGACAAGAATGATCAAGATGATAAAGTGATTCCTCCCACCACAAGAAGGGAGATCGAGGTCCGCCGTTTGAATAGAGTTGGCACCGCTCAAGAATTGAGAGCTCTCTCTCTTGACAAGGTTCTTGGAGATGTAAGAACCAAGGTTTCCACCCGAAGACAACTAGCAAGCTTTAGTGAGCATCAAGCTCACATCTCCATGGTGGAACCAAAGAAGGTGTTTGAAGCGCTTGAGGATCCGGATTGGCTTGAGGCCATGCACGATGAACTCAACAACTTCAAGCGCAACAAGGTTTGGAAGTTAGTGGAAAGACCCAAAAATTGCTGCAACGTTATCGGCACTAAGTGGATATTCAAGAACAAGCAAGATGAGCATGGCATAGTGGTGAGGAACAAAGCAAGATTGGTGGCTCAAGGCTTCTCCCAAATTGAAGGCATTGACTTTGGAGAGACCTACGCGCCCGTGGCTCGACTCGAGTCCATTCGTATACTTCTTGCCTATGCTTCTCATCATAACTTTAAATTGCAACAAATGGATGTTAAAAGTGATTTTCTAAATGGTCCACTAAGCGAACTTGTTTTTGTTAAGCAACCTCCGGGGTTTGAGGACCTCAAATATCTGAACCATGTCTACAAGTTGGATAAGGCACTCTATGGCCTTAAACAAGCCCCACGTGCGTGGTATGAGCACCTTAGAGAACTACTTGTAGACCGTGGGTTCCAAGTTGGGGAAATCGACCCCACCCTTTTCACTAAGAAAGTAAATGGAGAACTTTTCATATGTCAATTATATGTGGATGATATTATATTTGGGTCTACTAACAAAGCATTTAACGAAGAATTCTCTAAGCTTATGACCGATAGGTTTGAGATGTCCATGATGGGTGAGTTGAAGTTCTTCCTCGGATTCGAGATCAAGCAATTGAAGGAAGGGACTTTCATCAACCAAGCAAAGTACATTCAAGACATGCTCAAGAGGTTCGGGTTGCTTGAGCTCAAGGGTGCCTCTACTCCAATGCAAACCAAGTGCCACCTTGAGCTCAACCCCAAGGGTAAGGATGTGGATCAAAAGGTATATCGCTCAATGATTGGATCTCTTCTTTACCTTTGTTCATCTAGACCGGATATAGTACTAGCCGTAGGAGTGTGTGCAAGATATCAAGCGGCTCCTAAAGAAAGCCATGATGTGGCGGTCAAGAGAATCTTTCGGTATTTGGCTCATACCCCAACCTATGGATTGTGGTACCCCAAGGATGCTCATTTCACTCTATGCGGGTACACGGATTCCGATTGGGCGGGAGATCAAGATGATAGGAAGTCCACCTCCGGTGCTTGTCAATTTATTGGGAGGTCATTGGTAAGTTGGTCTTCTAAGAAGCAAAACTGCATATCTCTCTCCACCGCCGAAGCCGAGTATGTTGCCGCCGCAAGTTGTTGCACCCAATTGCTATGGATGAGGCAGACTTTAAAGGAGTACGGTGTCGATTGCGACAAAGTGCCTCTTCTATGTGACAATGAAAGTGCCATCAAGATTGCATACAACCCGGTGCAACATTCAAGAACCAAGCATATTGAGATCCGCCATCATTTCATAAGGGATCATGTGGCCCGAGGAGACATTGATTTATCTTATGTGGGCACAAGGGATCAATTGGCGGATATCTTCACGAAGCCCCTTGAGGAAGGAAGGTTTTGCTTTTTGAGGAATGAGCTCAATATCATTGATTCGAGGTCCTTAGCTTGATGGCTTGTACACACACCTAGGGCGCCATAGTATCTTATTTTGTCCAGATGTAGGCATGGACATAGGGGGAGTGCGGTCCTAATACGTTGGACCATCCCTCCCCCCATTATGCCGATAGTAAGTGTTCGTTTATCTCTATATTCATTCTTATGACTAATGAGTTAAAATGACGAGTATTGGTTATGTACCCTAGATACATCTTCGCGGTGACATGCCATACGCTCCTACATGGTGGCTTCGGCCACCGCCCTCTTCCTCTAGAAGAGTTGGTGTTATTTGGAGCTTATTGATGCTTTTTGCATACTTGTTCATGCATGTGGGAAACCTACTCAACTTAGCGCTTTATATTCGTTTTGGTTGTTGTAAGTTGGGTATGGTGTACCAATGACAGTTTGGAAATCTATCCCAAGCCTATCTTACCTTGAAAACATTTCTATCTATTGCACACAAGTCATCCGTTTGAAAACTGGGATATTGGTTCAGCAGGTCGGAATATCCGGTCTGTCTTCAGACCGGAATATCCGATGACCCGGAATTTCCGGTGTAAGTCAGACCCGGAATTTCCGGTCGGGCGGTTTGTCTAAAAAATATAAGGGCAGGCTCGGGGTGAAGGGCTCATTCGAGCCTTTCTTCCACGCCCGACCTCCTCTCTCTCCAGCCGCCGCCCCTGCCGTCCCAAGGCCTCCCCGGAGCTCTCCGACCGCCGAGGAACCTCTCCCTTGGCCGGATCTGCTCATCCTCCGCCCCGTGGACCATCTCCTCCAAGCAGTTTTCCCCATGGACGAGGATAACTCTCCCTTTCATCTCTCTTTAGTGCTTGCACTTTGGATCTAGATGTGGAGTAGTTTATTTTGAGAATGCTTGGTGGTAGTGGTCTCTAGTGGTATGCTTATTGGTTTAGATACATTAGATTTGATTTGTATTGGATCAATCTACTTTTAGACCTAGGTCGAATCTGAAAAGCTGCTCTGTTCGTCAGACCGGAATTTCCGGTCTGAACATGGACCGGAATTTCCGGTCTGAATTTTTCAGAACTTATCAGTTTTCTGATTGTCCAGGTTTAGGTAGTTTTGATCAATGCAAATCTTCTTTAATGTACCTAGCTTCTTCCCACTGACTTGTGTGTACTTATCTTGTGCTATCCATCTATGCTACCTTCACAGGTGATTCGAGTGGGAGCCCTTCTCCTCCTGAGAGACTCTCAAGGCAAGTCACTCGGAAGGTAAAGGGCAAAGCAGCTGCATCCTCTAGCACATCCAAGTCCAAGAAAGCCGCTGCCTCCTCAAGCAAGCCTGTGTCCAAGAAGAGAAAGAATGCTCCACCACCCCCTACTCGTCGTCTGCCGTACACCAAGTGGAGTGCTGTTGATTATTCTCAGTTTCGTCAAGGGGATTGGTACCTTAAGCCGAGGGATGAAAACCTCGAGGATCGCCGCTTTTGGTGCAAAGAGCAACAATACGTCCTCCATGACGTCTATGGCAGCTTGAAGCATCCCCTCCGCAAGATGCAGCCCTACAACTTCCAAGCTCTTCAGAAGAAGCCCTCCTTTGTTGAAGCCATCCATCTCATCAAGACTATGGGTTTGGAGAGACTTGTCGTCACCCGCTGCAACTACAACTCTCAGCTTGTGCAGCAGTTCTATGCCACTCTTGTGATGAAGGGTGACACAAAGAAGACAATCAAGTGGATGACTGGCGAGACCGCCTGCGAGTCTGACTGGTACGAGTTTGCCGAGGTGTTGGGCTACCGGTTTGATGGTGCTAATCCTCAAGGCCACCGCATGCATCACTCCCACCGCCTCAACAAGAGGGACACCGCACATCTCTATGGTGAGGGTGGCATTCCCGGTCTCTCAAAGGACTTGCTCCCTCTTTATGATGTTCTTGTGCGCATTCTCCGGGAAAACATTGCTCCAAGTGGTGGGAACAATGACAATGTGGTGGCTCCTCTCTGCAACTTGCTCCTTCTTGCTGACAGCATTGTTCAGAGCACCGATGAAAATATGGATTGGAGGGTTGATGTGATGGATTACATTCACCATGAGATGTATGAGGCCATGACCACCACGGTAACCATTCCCTATGCTCCATACATCATGTTGCTCATCAAGAAGAAGTTTCCGGATTATGACTTTAGTGGCCATGATATGGTGACTCATGAACTCAAGAAGCTCTATGAGAAGAAGACGGTGGCCCCCAAGTGTGCCATCTTCTAGTTCTGCTCGCAGTGGCTCTTTCATGGGTGATGCTAGGAGGGCGGCTGCTGCTCCTACTCGTGTTCCCTCCACTCATGCGAAGGTCAAACAGCTGAATTGGTTCCAACGCAACATTCTTTGCATGAATGTGGACATCCGCAAAGAGCAATACACTGCCTACAAAGATCGCCGCCAGTCAGCCTACAATCAAGAGTTGATCCTCCATCACGTGTCTGGCACCCCTGCTCCTGCTGAGCTCTCGGATCCTCTCTCTTATGCTCAGTGGAACCAGGACTCCCTGGCTCCGTGGACTCAGTTTGAGCATGATCTTGGTGGCAGCTCCTACTCCACTGGCCAGGCTTACGAGGATGATGATGACGAGGATGATGATGAGGATGAGGACGATGATGAAGACACCCCTTCCGAGTGATGTTCTTCATGGGACGTAGCATCGCTCTTCTTCCTTTTTGGCGTTTCGATGCCAAAGGGGGAGAAGTTGCTCTATTAGGACATCTTCGGGGATTTGCATGGTTCGGGCACAAGCATATGCGTTTATCATTTCTTTACGGCTTGTGTCCATTTATCTTATTTGTGCTTGTTGAACTATTTCCATTTATGTGAACTTTGTGTGTATTGAGACAATTCCCATGCTATCTATGTCCTTCATGGTTGAGACTACAAGATTATTGTGTTGGTTTTCACTTCATAAGTTATATGCACAAGGTATGAAATTCCCTCAAGTCTCAAGTTATATCATGGCTATGAATATTGTCTCATTACTCTTTTTGATATCTTGTGTTATCTTTTGCAAAAATGCTCCTATCTATTGTGCTATCCATTGTTGTTATATTTTTATGCACATGTTTAGGGATAGCCATTTTTATCATGAACATGATATCGCATTGTTTTTCTTTGCAAATCTTGGTATTGTCATCTAACACCAAAAAGGGGGAGATTGAAAGAACATTTCTTAATCCCTAATGTTTTGTGTGTTAGTTAACAATACCAATGACGTACTAACTATAATGCTAAGTATTTCAGTTAGGGTATGATTATAAATCATATGCATCAAAGACAAAAAAAACAAAGAAGAAGTTGTTCTGAGAATGTTCCAGGAACCGGAATATTGGAACCGGAAATTCCCAGGGCCGGAATTTCCGGGTCCCCAGAACTTCGCAGAATTTTGACTAAGGAAAAGTTGAAAAGTGGTTCTGCCTTCAACCGGAAATTCAGCCCGGAAATTTCACTGAACCGGAATTTCCGGGTGACCCTCAGAAGGCACAAGGATTTTGGCTAAGGAAAGAAGACGAAGACGTTCTGTCTCCAACCGGAAATTCAGCCCGGAAATTTCACTGAACCGGAATTTCCGGGTGACCCTCAGAAGCCTCAAGGAAATTGGCTAAGGAAAGGAGACGAAGACGTTCTGCCTCCAACCGGAAATTCAGCCCGGAAATTTCCATTCGACCGGATATTCCGGGTGACCGGAATTTCCGGTGATGACTTATACCGGAATTTCCGGGCCTTCGAGACAGCCAACGGCCAGATTTTGGGAAGAGCTATAAATACCCCCTCACTCCCTCAAGAACAGCTAGCTCTCTGTTTCTCTCTCTCCCCATTCTCAAGAAAGCTCAAATCATCAAGATCTCCCAATCCCCCCACTCAAATCCGTTGATCTTTGGAGGATTTAAGGAGAAGGCCCCGATCTACTACTTCACCGAAGCGATTTGCATTTCCTCCCCATTTACTTGGGGATTTCGTGGCTAGGGTTTCCTTTGGGAAAACCTAGCTCACCATTGTTGCTTTCTTGGTGTTGCCTTGACCTTGGTCCTTGACCTGTTGTGGTCATCTTGAGAGCCCCCAATTAAGTTGTGGGTGTGTGCCTCAAGCTTGTTGTAAGGGATTCGATCTCCGCCCCAAAGGGGATCAATAGTGGAAGGTGAACTCGCAACATTTGTGGTTGAGTTCATCGGAGAAGAAGGTGAGCCTTAGTGGCGTTGTGGTCAACCTGTTGTGGTGACACACACCTCTCCAACGAGACGTACACCCTTGTGGTGGAACTCCGGATTATACCTTCGTCTCCGCGTGCTTCACTTGGTTCCCCTAATCCTTACTCACTTACTTGCTTGTTTCGCACTTATATTTATCTTGTATCTTGTTTAATTGCTTAGCTTGTCATTTAGGTAAATTCACCTTAGTTGCATATCTAGAGAATTTACTTTTGAGTTAAGCCCAAATTGAAAAGAGTTAAAATTTGTAATAGCACCTATTCACCCCCCCCCCCCCCCCCCTCTAGGTGCCGGATTCCCGTTCACCCGGCGGGTTTTAATATTTACCGTTAAGCAGACCCGCGGGTGCAGATCATTACCAAACCCTCCCCATTTAGTGCGCGTACCCGTCGGGTTAACGGGTATCGGGTACCCATTGCCATCCGGAGATTATTTACCATATTTTAAAAAAACTCCTATGTTTACGAACAAGCTATACTACGACAAACTTTACACGGCTCCGCTAAGGGAGAGTGAGGACAGCAGCGCGCCTTCGACTCGCTTCAGTGTTTGTAGTCGTCGCTAGGTGGTCCGAAGAACTATTTGTATTTTTTTGTTACTTTTAGAATTCTTTGTGCTGTTGTTGATGATCAATGGATGGATTGGGCTTTTTGCAAAACAAAAAAAAACATGCGCCCGGTCTGATGCAGAGAGGGATCTTTTTGTTTGAATTGTGGCTGATGTCGAGCTTAACTATACCCCATTAATTTTGTGCATAAATTTGTGGCACTAAAAATTATATAACAAAATCTTGATATAATCATGACCGTACACCACTGTACAAAAAATTCGGAGAATATAACTATGACGTGTCTCATATTTAAAAATTCCACATGTAGCAAATGTATGTGAGCATAAATTTTATTTTATTTACTACCACGAATTTTTACAGGTCAACATAGATTTAAAACTGCAAAGTTCAAAAAAGTTTGAGAATTTAGAGTGAAAACATTAACCGGCGTACGTGGACCCATGCTTACTTGCTTAGAAAAGCACCTCTAGCCTGAGCTTGTTGCAACGAACCGTACAACCGACCCCTTCAAAATTTCTGGAGTAATAGATGGAATGAATACTCATACTCTTCAAAATCAGTCGCTCTCGCTGCTGCGTTAACCACCAGAAGCGTCTGTTGAGGCTTCAATTATTCAGACAGGCCAACCTACTCATCCCAACAGTCCACTTCAGCAGCTCAGTTCAATAACTTGGGAAACGAGGCAGTGCACGCAACAAGAAGAAGAAAGCCGGCATAAATAAATCGAATCATGTGGCTCCTGCACGCAACTGCAGTGGCCATTTCCAGCTCCAGCTTCACCATGCACTTCGCGATGTCACCTGACAGCCTCCTCTTCTTCTACGCCGTCGTGGCGTCGGTCACGGCAGTCTTCGGCCTATTCTCGCTGTACAAGCACCTCATGCACCACCGCCGACGACACCCAGGCGCCGGGGACCCGGAGGAGCACCAGCCGCTCATGGTGGATTCCAGCCTTCTTCCTCCGTTCATGTACAACCGGCTCGTCCGGCACAGCGGCAAGGGCGCGGGCTCGACCTCGACGGAGTGTGCGGTCTGCCTTGGCGTGATCCAGGTCGGCGCCATGGCGAAGCTGCTGCCGGCGTGCGCCCACGTCTACCACGACGAATGCATCGACCTCTGGCTAGCCTCGCACTCCACGTGCCCTCTCTGCCGGTGCAGGGTCGCGATCACCAGGGAGCCAGCCACAAGACGGTGCAGGACCTTGATAATCGTCTTTCACCTGTATAGTAGATCGTCACACCTGTAACAAATATTTGTACCCCCTCCGATTCATATTAATTGTCACAAATTTAGTACTAAATCTGCTCGACGGTTAATATGGATCGGAGGTAGTACACTAGTACATGATATTTCTTGTTTTTCTTTTTCTGAACTGTGTGTTGTGCAACTGTGCATACAGTCTTCACTACTGGAATGGTAGAACTGCAGCCACATATTCACATTAATTGCCAGCTTAGAATTACGCACCAGCTCTTCTAGTGTCAACATTAAGTCATAAAAAAAAACTCAGGGAAGGCATGGCATAATAGTTTGTGTTAGCCTGAAGCAACAATGAGATATCATAGATAGGAGGAGATGCAGTTTGCTGCAGCTCAATTGATCATATACGTGCAGACAGGAGCTCGAGTAAATTCATCAGGAATGTGAGACAACAATAATTGTTACAGATAGAGAGATGCATAGAAGCAATGACCAGAGGTTGGGTTTCCATGAAGAACTTCGGCTTGAATCTGCACCTGTTCGACCGTAGGTTGTGGTTCCTATGAAGCTGCCATTTTTGGGGGATGAACTGCAGTGATACAAGTATGTTGGTTAATGGTTCCAAAGAGACTTGACATAGTAAAGCATATATATAACTCAAAGATGAATTTCGCATGACATGTTAAACAACTGGGTTATGATAATTGTGGTGGTCGAGCTGTTTTTAGATATTTTATGTGACAGTTTGTACAGTACCCTGTTCTCCTAGAGGGTGTCATGGAGTGCCCTGAATCTGTCCATTCATTACAGAGGGGTATTACATAAGTCTGTAGTTTTTTATGGGTGGCTTTAACATAACAAGCGTTCAATTTCTGCGAGTTGTCATCGTTGCCGCCGCTTTAAAAGAATTGACATGTGTGGCTTCTAATGACTTTATCTCAGATGTCGCTTCAAATGACTAGTTAATTTTGTCAAGGTTGCTGTGGGCACCACTATGAAAGAACTGGCCATATCCTCCTAACACTAAAGAAGAAGTGTCTTCCTTGCTGATGAAAATAATTCACCACTGTGCAGACATCCAATTGGTATCAATTGAAGGAAATGCACTGACTTGTCATCAACTTTGTATTGTGTGTTTGGCTCTGCAAGACAACGATTTTACCCTCAAAATCAAGGAAGCCTCTAACAGTTTGTGATAGTACTCCTTGACAGATACATCGGAGTACCAATTAAACTTATCCATTGAATTAGAAAGAATGATTGGCCCGTATTCATATTATATTGTGAGTTTGGCTGTGCCCGACTAACATTTTGTCATAGTGCTCCTCGACCATAGCATTGGAGTACCAAATTACCAATTAATGTTATTCATTTGCACACAGAGATATATCTATTACTTTGGCCCGTACTCATTTGATTGTACCATAAAGTTTACTGCCCTTTCTCATAATCAAGTAGCAAAAAGGGATATATTTCTTTCTTTCTACAAAATATGAGATGAAATGTGAGCCAAAAACCAACTTCTGCAAAAATCATAAGTTTAATTTAATTTACGAAAACAGAGTAATAGACTTATCACGACTTTATTTCCATAGCAGCTTAAAAAACAAGCACAGGATAGTAACCTTAAACTGAATCTAAGAGTGTATCTTAAATATCCTACCAAATAACATATGCTTCCTCCATGCAACAGATATGCTAATTACTTCGAAAGAATTTCGAAAACTGGGTAAGTGTCTGGCTACAGAACTACCATTAGCCTAACTTTAGTAGATGTCTATGACCGGTAAAATTTATCTGATGACTAATTGTGTATATAACTAAATGTAGACATGCATGCTCATCTTTGATCAGTCTCAGTCATTCTCATTCAAGGATGTGAAATGCATATTGAAATATGTCAGTTAAACGAAATGTTAATACAAACTGCGGGGTGACAGTTTTTCAAACTATAACTATTTTCATGAAGAGTAACGAATGCCAATTTGTCAGAATAAATATGTCACGCTTCATGCGCTAGCAAATGCAATCAAGCAACAATATATGCTCCTTTGGAGTCTTGACGTGCAGCAGAAGCGGGGGAAGGCCGCAATTATCTGCTTTGTTAATTGGGTTTTGAACCCTGAACCTCTGGTTGCAAGTTATATGCACCTACGCAATTATCCACCAGTCTGAACTAATGGAAAGGGGCGACCAGGCGCTGGCCTGGTGGCTTGTGCTCTGAGTGTGGAGCCAGCCCGCCCGGGTTCGAGTCCCAGCTGAGGTGTACTCGAGCTACGGGTGTCTCACCGAGATTTGAACCCCTCACGGCTCTGATACCATGTCAAGTTTCATGCACTAGCCAACGCAATCACAAGTACGAACTGAGAGAGGGACTGTCATTATACTCCAACAAAATAGACCTCGAATGCGTGATAATTGATCATTTACTTTTTTGTCATTGATGAAACTATACAACCAGTGATTTCTAGAAGTAATGACTGCCCCCAAATGCATAATAGGTTTAAGCAATGTGTGATGAAGTATCTGATAGTAAAAAAGATAGCATTTTCCTTTTTGACGGAGGATTAGCCATGTGACGATCGGCAGAAGGTCACGAACTTCTATTTAGCATACTAGACAATACAAATGACCTAAGCGACTCTTAAAAAATGACGTAAGCATTAGTAATAGAATATCTGGGAGTGTGGTGCTTGCTAGCATGGTGGAAGAACTAGTGGCTAATCCAGGAATTAGACAAAGTGGTAGCTGAGTTGAAAAGCAAAATTATGCTCCAGAGATGACATATACTAATATGATAAATTCGAATAAGTGAGACTCTCCCTGGGACTGGGGTAGCCCCAGGCCTAGTGATAATATTCCATGTAAATATACCTCGAAAATAGGTACAGATCATTACAATGTAGTGCTTAATCTGTCTTGGCTCCAGGTGTGGTCGGGCCTTGGCTATGCCCATGCTCACCCACATGCCCACAAGATTAATATGATGAATCATTCAGTAAATCACACTCAGATTAATTTATGTGACCCATTATTTAACAACACTAGAACTTCTGATTTTCTGAATGATCTACACTACATTCTTGATGATTGATTGGTTAGAGTGTACTGATAACTACTCTTGACCATACTAAGGGTAAAAGGGTTAGCGGTAGCATCACATGAACTCAGGAAGAAAAAGGAACACGAAAGACTAATAGCATGCTTATAATTATATGAACACTTTAGTTACAAGAAAATGCCTACTCTTGACCATACAAGGAATGTTGCATCAAGGTCTTGATCTTAACATCCACAGGGAGGGTTGATTTGGTAAAGGCTGGCAACCAGATGATGCTTGCAAAAGAACAAGTGATACTGAATCATCCAAATTGCTCTTGCAGTGCACTTAGCAGCTGTTATATGTTTTGAGACTTTGCTGTTCATTCTCTAGCATGAGCTCAGGTTGTTTGTTAGCATGATGTGTCACACTCCCATACCAACACAGACACACACTTGTGTCAATGAAAGAGCAGGTGATCATGACCATGGGTCAGAGGATGATATCTGTGTCATTAACACGGGTAGCAAACACAATAGAGTTCCCATGCATTATTTTTTTCGTTTAGACAAATATAATCAAGAGTATGAATCTGGATACACTGCCTTGCGGTTTTTTCATCCATAGGATGAAACCAGTATTGCAACTGCTGCCAAGTGGCATAACACTACCAAACAGCAGGACCCCTGCCAAAAACATAGGCTAACTGCCTAGGGAAAAAGAACATCCAAGCAACTATCACCCTAATAAACTTAGAGGATGGCAATCTCCAAAGCCTGCACTCTTCGTTGATCTTGACTATTGCTTTCAGATGGATCAGATGGTAAGCAGGGGCCAACGTTGCTACTCCTTCAGATCAATTTGCTCTTCCACCATCTGTGGAAGAGGTTGAAGCCCAAGGATTCGAGTTCTGCATCAACTTACTCTTCCACAGCTATATTCAACACGAATCCAATAGCAGAGCTCAGCCACGGCCTCAACCACAACGTGGAAGGAACAGATCATGACCTTGTGGCCAATAAGGATAAAAATACTTGACAGCATGACGGAACAGGAACTAGTGGCTATGCAAGGAATTGGACATAGTGGGAGCTGAGTTGAAAAACATAGATTATGCTCCACGGATGACACGTACCAATATGATAAATATGAATGATTTTGATTGCGAACCTCGTCGACTGGGGGGGAGATAGGCCTGGGGCAGCTATAGTTGTTGCCCCAGGCCTAGTAACAACATTCCATGTAACTATACCTTGAAAATATGTACAAGACATTACAATGTAGTGCTTAAGCTGCCACGGCTCCAGGCATGGTTGGGCCCTGGCTCTGCCCGTGCTCAACCACATGCCCACCAGATTAATACAATGAATCAATAACACTCAGATTAATTTTCTATGACCCGTTACTTCACACCACTAGAACTTCTATAAAATCTACACTGCATTATTGATAATGATTGATTGATCAGAGTGTACTGATAACTACTCTTGACCATACTAATAATAGTAAAAGGGTAACCGGTAGCATCACATGAACTCAGGAAGAAAAAGGAGAAGGAAAGACTAATAAAATGCCTACTCACTACTAGTATTAGTCAATTTTACACGGCCATTCCGCGACTTGTGTTCTAGTCATTCCTCTATTGACTGTCTGTTCTAAGGCGTTGGGTATGTTCTGAAGAACAATGGAAGAAAGAAGGTCGCTAGATGGTACCTTGGCATGCCACATGTCATGCTCAGGCCTGACCATCGGCTTACTGCTTCGCGTCGTTGCTTTTCAGGCCTAGCAGCTGTGGACAAAGATATGGCAAGCCTAACTCCTAGTCCTAAGATTAGTGTGAACCATACAAAATCCAGTGCATTCAAATGTTGTTCCTTTATCGAATATCCAATATGATCTTGTATCAAGGTCTTGATCTTAACATCCACGGGGAGGATCGATTTGGTAGAGGCCGGCAATCGGATGATGCTTGCAAAAGAATAAGTGATATAAAGTTATAGAGTCATCCGAATTGCTCTTGCAGTGCACTTAGCAGCTCTTATATGTTTTGAGATTTTGGGTGTTCACTCTCTAGTATGAGCTCAAGCTGTTTGTCAGAACGAAATGTGTAATACTCCCATAACATTACCTTCCAACACACACACACACACACACGCACACACAAGACTTTGCTGGTTCTTGATAACCTCGAAAATTAAATATTTAGTTCAGTTCCTCGAACTAACTGATAGTCCAGCATAGAGTACAGATTCAAAAGGATGAAAACCGCGATGCACTAACCTGGAAGGAAACACGCAGTTCCCATGACCTGCAGAAACAAGTGTCGGCAGCAGCACCGACGCGACGGCAGTTACAACTCCGTAGCATGAACCCAACATATATATAACGAAGCAAAACGGTGTCGGTGCTTAGTCTTACTGGGGTTGAGGCCGATGAGCGCGGCGGCGCCGGAGAAGTCGCAGGCGGCGGGGCTGGCGGCGCCTCCGGATCGGAGGAAGTAGTCGTTGAAGGCGTAGGAGGCATGCGCCAGGAGGTCCGGCGGCTCGTAGCAGGCGCCGCCCTGCTGGATGGCGCGGCAGTCGGCGCCGCCGTTGGGGCCGCAGGCCCAGTCGATGGCCGACTGCAGCGCGCCGTCCTCGGCGTTGTTCTTCGCGACGCACCACAGCTGCCCGCCGCCGCCGCTCACCCCGACCGCCCCCGCGGCACTACCGACGGCCGCACGGACGGCGAAGAGGAAGAGGAGGAGGAGGGGGAGAAGCGACGCTGCCACCATTGGGCTCGGAAAATTTGGGGGAACCGGCCGGATTGGAGTGGAGGATGCGAATGCGACTTGCGAGTAGCGCTGTCGAAGAAAACAGCTAGGCACGGGAGGGAACTGGAGTGCTGTCGTGGTGGAGTGCGTGCCGGCGGCGCGTTTTCCGGCTACTTCCGGCGCTTTCGCTCTCGCTTCCGGCTGCTTTCTGGCTGTAGTGGGCCTAGGAGTCTAGCTTTTACTAAGTACTCCCTTCGTCCCACTTTCTATAAAAGTTGACACACTTACTGTATTTTATAACGGAGTGATTAGCTTTTTTCTATTTTTGAAAGATGTAAAAAAATTAGGGGTAAATGTAAAATTCCTAAAGGGCCCTTTGGTTCAAAGGATTTATAATTTCGTAGGATTCGAATCTATAGAATTTTTTCTCATTGGTCTAAAGAAATGAATCTTTTAAGATTCTTATAGGATGCTTTCCTTTACTATAATCTCATTTGATTTATATCAAGAGGCTAGACCTATTGGAAAGAATCCTATGTGATTATAACAATATGTCTTGTATTTAACTCTAGAAAATTCCTACGTTTTTTGTTGTAACAAAACAACTAGTGTGACCGATTCCTATGTTTTCACTTTTTGTAAGATTCTAGGTGTCACGACATTCTATACATAAATTTCCCCTATGTGTGTGCTTTTCAATTCCTACTAGAAGGATAGGGCGCGCGATGCCACGCCCGTTTGGAGTCTCGCATTCGATCGTTGTGTGTCGTATCTTAATAGTGTTAATTTTAGGACGTTTAGGCGATGGTTTTAAGAATTAGCGGGAATGTGATATATACTGCATAATCGTGAAAGGCATAGCCATCTGTATAAGCGTGATGATGGTGTTGATGCTTTCGGTAGGGGTAGGCTTCTTTGTGCATAGGTGGAAGGCATATTGGAAAGTTGTTAATATAGCGGTACGTATTTAATTGGACCATGCGGTGGTGTAGATAGCTGTGATCCACGAACAGTGAGGTGGCCGAACGTGGATTATTAGATAGCCCAACAAGCGTTTTGTAAGCTTGCGGAAATCTTATTGCGAAATGTAGCCCAATAGGTGGGCGACATAGTTAAAGAGAATCAAATTATTGTTGTGGATGCAGCGTTGGGCCGTATGTTTTGGAGCGAGCGGCTTTTCTGCATCGTGACACCTGTTGCGAAGACAGTTTGGACTTTCTTTGTGATAGGGTCATGGATAGTCTATAAGCGACGCGTGGTGTCGACGTGCCTTCAGATGGTTAAGCTGATCTTTTATGTTGGAGACGTGTCTCAGGCAGGTCGACGCGTGGTACGTGGGGGTATCTTGTAGTCGGTTGGTCTGTGCTATAAACATGCGTAGATGCGTAGATGGGGGTATCTTGACGACGGGCACTCTTAGTTAGATCTGGCGAGCGCGAGAGGAGAGGGCTGTCTTCAGGCTGATCCGGAGCAGTAGGCGTTGCATTGGAATCCTCAGGCGCTGCGAAATCCCGGTCAATTACAAACAAGTAGAGGGGCTGAAAAAAAGAAACAAACAGAGGAAGCACAAAAACGCTACCGGGACGTTTACGACCACGACCGACTCCACGCGTGACCCGACCACTCCCCGCACCACACATCTTAATTTGCAGACAAACGGGAAAACACAGAAAAACTAAGACCAAAGGGAGCCGACCATAAATAGAATAGCAAAAATTAGGGAAGAAACAAAAGAAGCATGCCTTGTAGATAACACCTCTGAAAGTGCATGGTTGTCCCCATGCATGGTTTTGGTAATTAATGACAATCCTTATGGCCTAATGTTTGCTTTGAGATATACTTGTAGATCTTGTCCATAGGAAAAGATTGGAGTTCATGTGTTGGACTCTAGTAGTTTACATGATGATCAATGCTCTACTCAAGGGTTTATATGAAGAATGGTCATGTGAAGAGTTGAGCTTATTGCAAGTATGGCTTGGAAAAGAAGATTGAGTGATCAATCATGTTTTACCCCAAGCCATCATACATATCAAGAGAAGAAGATGAAGCGCAAGATCAATATGATGCATCTCGAAGATATCATTTGATTGAAGCTTGCAAAGGAGTCATGAAGACGATGCTTAGCGAGGCCCTCCCATAATGGAGTATGGGGGAGCATTTGGAGAAGTCTTCATCAAGCATGTGCTAGCAAGCACAATCAAGAAAGGTGTTTCAACTTGAGAGAGTCAAGATCGTCATCATCGAGCTCAAGTGGAATGCGCAAGGCAAAGGTATGATCTTGATAGGTTTTCTATTTTACCGGTCTCATGGTGTTAGTGGGAGACCGGGTTTTAGGATAGACGGCGTACTATCAAGAGGGGCTCTCAAGTGAGTAACTTGATCGCATCGTTGTGGAGAGCTCAAACCTTTGCATACTTGGCATATCATATTTCTTGGTTCTTATTTGGCTTTTATGGTGGTGAGGAATTAGAGCTTGGTTCATCTCCATGTCAAGCTCTAGTTCATCGAAAACGGTTTTACCTTGGAAAACTAGTTGCGTTTTCGGTGGCGGAAATATTGCCGGTTCAACCGTGAGGAAAGTCCCACACCTTGCCATGTGTGGTGATTTTACTCTATTTATGGGATGCAATATTTTCACTTTTTGTAGCCTTCTCCTTGTCGGTACCTTTCCAACGGAGTTGGTCTCACCTCATTCGGAGTTCATTTGCAAAAGTTATAGCTGTGTTTTTGGTGTTCGGACAGGCCCGGTAGTACCGGAGAGTTTTGTTCCGGTAGTACCGCAGTCAGCCGGTAGTACCGGGCTCGCTGCGGTAGTACCGGGCTTTCTGCGGTACTACTCTCTGAAGTTGGTTTTTCGGACGTTTTGGCACGGATGGCCCCGGTAGTACCGGGGTTGGAGCCCAGCACTTGGGCCCGGTAGTACCGGGGTATTTTTCCCCGGTAGTACCGCGCGCTCGGTTTTCTGTGTTGACGAAGCTACCGCAGGGCCGGTACTACCGGGCTTGAGTCCGGTACTACCGCACTTGCGGAACAAGAAGCTGCTGCAACGGCTGGATTTTTGGGATGAGCTATTTAAGGGGCCTTCTTCCCCATTGGTTTGCCAAGCTCTAGAGCAAGTCTTTCTCCTCTCTCTCCTCCATTGTTGCCCTTTGTAAAGCTTGCTCTTCCTCTCAATCCCTCCCATGGTTCTTGCTAATATTTGAGGGAAAGTGAGAGGTGATCTTGATCTACGTTTCCACCGATCGATTTCTCCTCTATGTGAGGGAAACCTTGTAGATCTTGATCTTGGAGTTCTTGGTGCATCTCCTCTTTGTTCTTCCTCTCTTATTCCCCCATAAGCATTTGTTGCTTTGTTGGAATTTGAGAGTGAAGGATTTGAGCACTTGTGCTCTTGCCTTTTGCATTTGGTGCATCGGTGTGCTCTCCACGAGGATTCGTGGAAGTTGAAAACTTGTGAACTTGTTACTCTTGGGTCCTTGGACCCTAGACGCCTTTGTGGTGGTTGGACCCTTGTGTGGTCACTTGAAGCCGTTCGGGAGCCCCCAATCCCATTGTGGGTTGTGCCCCGGATTGTTGTTGGAGGCCGTTCGGGAGCCCCCAATCCCATTGTGGGTTGTGCCCCGGATTGTTGTTGAAAGGCTCCGGATTCCGCCTCGAAGGAATTCCGATAGTGGAAGGTGAACCAAGCCTTTGTGGTGCGGTTCATCGGAGAAGAAGGTGAAACCTTTGTGGTTGTTGAACCGTTGTGTCGGTTCACACCTCTCCAACGAGACGTACTCCCTTAACAAGGAGGAACTCGGAAATACATCCTCGTCTCCGCGTGCTTCGGTTATTTCTATACCCGAGCTTTTACTTATGCACTTTACATTGTGATAGCCTTCGTGCTTGAAGTATTCTATATTGCTATCACCTTGTTGTTTGTCTTGCTTAGCATAAGTTGTTGGTGCACATAGGTGAGCCTAGTTTATTTAGGTTGTTGGCTTGTTAATTTAAACATCTAGTTTTATTCCGCAATTATCAAGCCTAAACCGGAAAAGTTTTAAACCGCCTATTCACCCCCCCCTCTAGGCGACATCATTGTCCTTTCAATTGGTATCAGAGCCTGGGCTCTCTTGTTGGGCTTTACCGCCTAGAGAGTAAAAGATGTCGTTTAGAGAATTAGTGCACGATCCCACTTTCATATTCGATGGCACAAATTATGATGTTTGGAAAATTCGCATGCTTAATCTTTTTAGGGCCATGGGTCCAAATTATATGAAGAGGATTGTAGATGTGAGTTTATCTCCTCAAAAGGATTCCCAAGAATTATCTTTAGAGGATGAGATAAACTCTCATCTCGAGACTCAAGTTACTAATGGTCTTATATGTGTTTTGACCGATGTAGTTCTTGCTTCAATCATGCCTTTTCGAAATGCACATGAGCTTTGGACCAAGCTTCAAGATATATATGAAGTGTCCAAAATTATTGAGGATGATTGTTTTCCCTCCACCTCCGGCCGTGATGAGTTCACAACTTTTTCCACTCCACCAACATGTGATTTGTCACAAGATAATGATATGGTGAGTGGTGATAGAAATTGCATTGGTGATGGTGAACTTACTATTGATTATACCTCTTCTCTATCACATTGCAATGTTCTATCTTTGGACCTAAACTCTTCTAGCACTCCAAATGTCATACATGCTAGAGTTGATGGTCCTTGCATATCAAGTAATAGTTGCTTAGCTAAATATAATAATGATATGCTCTCTATGTCTTGTTGTCATGAAAATAATGCTTCCATATCCTCTAGTATTTGCATGATTAACAATGTAGAGGAATCCCAACATTTGTTGGAACAAGACATGGAACCCAATGGTGCTTCAAGTAATTCTTCATCCTCCTCACCCATTAATCATGTTTGCCTCATGGCTAAGGATTCCAAGGTAACTTCTACCTCGAATCCCGAGATATGTGATGATGTGGTTGAGGATGCTCATGGAGAAGATTTTGACATTGAAACCTTAACCAAGAAGGGTGAGATTGTTCTTGGTGCTCTTCCCAAAGGTAGTGAAGCTATCTCTTCTCTATGTGAAATTGTTGCTCATGGTATTAAATGTATAGAAATCATTGAGGATTTGGATACTCAATTTGAGCAAAAATGTAAAATTGAGAGAGAAGATGCTATTGAAAAAGCATCCTTAGAGAATGCCCTTAACGAAGAGCAAGAGCTTCGAGTGTCTCTTGAGGAGAGACTCGAATCTCTTGATGAATCAAATGATCTTATCATTACTAAAATCATTAAGGAAAGAGATCATGCTATTGCTAAATATAAAGTGTTTAAAAAGGAAAAAGTTGAATTTGGTGTTGGCAATGCTAGACTAAGTGAGGACATAGAGAAACTTGACAAAGCTCACAAGGCTTTAGAAAGTGAACACTCTCTCCTCATCAAGTCTCATGATCAACTCCAAACTCAACTATCTAATAATGATAAGCTTGCAAAATTGTGTTCTTCCATTTCTAATGATAATGATGCTTGTGCTACTAACTCCACTTCTTGTGAAGCATCTATTTTGAAGGAGAATGTTGAGCTAAGGGCTCAACTTGAGTTGCTATCTAGTAAGTATGGGAAATTGGAAGAAAGTCATGAAAAGCTTTCTACCTCTAATGATGATCTTCTAGCATCCCATGCTAGGCTAAAGTTAGCTCATGAGGCTATCTCTACAAAGGTAACATCTTGTGAGCCTCATGCGGATATTGGCACAACTTCTTCTAGAAATGCCTTATTGCCATGTGCTAGTCCGAGTGATTCATCCACTCACAATGCTTCTACATCTTGTGATGAATTACTTTCCATACCTTGTTGCTCTAACAATGAAGCGTCTACTTCCTCTAGTGTTTTTGTTGATACTAACCATGTAGAGGAATTAAATGAGCTCAAGGCCCAAGTCACTTCTTTGAAGAAAGACTTGGAAAAGCGTCATGGTGGGAAGTCCACACTTGACAATATGTTGAGTGTTCAAAGACGCCCCAATGATAAGAGTGGACTTGGATTCAACTCAAACAACAAGAACAAGTCCAAGATCATTAAGAAGAAAAAGGGCCAAGAACAAGTCAAAGACTCGGCCAAGATTGTTTGCTTCAAGTGCAAAGTTGAAGGGCACCATGTTAGATCTTGCCCTTTGAAGAAGAAGGCTCTTAGTGAGAAGCAACAAGGGAAGAAGCCTCAAGTTCAAACTCAAGCTCCTCAAGTTGAAGAACGGTCTCTTCCCAAGAAGAATCAAGCTACCCCTCCTCAAGTCAAGACTCCAACTAAAAAGAGAGGAGGAAGTCGATGTTGCTACCTATGCCGTGAGAAGGGTCACCTTGCTTCTTCATGCACAAATGGTACCTTATCCAACCCCATTATAGTTGATGATGTTTATTCTCTTCGGAAGGATAAGGTTGGCAATGTGTTTGCCAAATATGTTGGTACTCAAAGTGGTGTCAAGAAAAGAACCATTTGGGTTGCCAAACCTATTGTGACTAACCTCTTAGGACCCAACGTGGTTGGGGACCAACAAGCTAAAACTTGATCAATAGGTGTTGTTGGAGGACATTGGAGACTTGGCTACACTATGAAGAATTAAGGGATCTTCATCAATTATATTCTCTCAAGTCAAGTCATATGGATTATATTGTTCTATCTCATATCCAATGTTCCTCCTTGCGGTAACTTTTATTTAAATCATATATATATTGAAAGTTGCTTGCACCCTTGCATGTGTTAGGTTTTGTACCTTGCTAGTGTTTGTATGTGTTGTGCTCTCTACTTACTTATCTTGAGAAATCAAGTATGTGTATTTTGGTTTGCACACCATCTACTTGTTTTGAGCCCTATTGCTTTTATTTGCTATCTTATCTTGTTGGCTCTCTTTGAGAGATAAATGGACTATCCATTTTTGGAGAGTGATATGCTTCGTGCACTTCACAATCCTAAAAATGTGTGTACATGAGGAATACCACTTAGTTTTGATATATCAAGTTTATCTATTCTCTATGTGGTATGTCATGCTCATGAGAAATTCAAATTCTATAATGTCCATTAATTTCTCTAGTTGTTTTTGTCTGCCTCTTGTGTTAAAATAAATGGATTATCACATTATGGGGGAGTAATAAGCTATGTGCATATTACAAGCCTAGAAAATGTGAAAATGTGAGGTTTTGCCACCTAGAATTGATATTGCTAATTATCTTGTTCCTATGTGGCATGTTGCTCAAACAAGTTCCCATTTACTTAAATGCTCTTTGTCTCTCACTCTTTTGGATCTTGTTTGTGGAGGATGTTCTTGATATGGCTTTCCCTAAATATGTTCTCATATATCTTTTTGGGAAGCCAATTGATTCAAGCTACTCCTTGGAGTTGCTTTGCATTATCACATGATTTGTGAATCTATCAAGAATATCTATCTAAGCATGGCTTTTAATTCCTATTCTTTGCCTCATGCTTATGTTTTGTGAATATGATCTTGAATATATCCTTGCAATCCACCACCGAGAAATATCTCCATACGTTACTTGTCTTGACAAGTGATAATCATATTTGGGGGTAAATATGTTGATCATATTCACTTTGGCTCTTGCTTTGAATTGCCTTATTTGATTGCCAAGGATTTGCTTTTGATCTAACTCTTATTTGTCTTCCTTGTATCTTTTGGATACTTTATTGCTCTACTTGAAATTTGTTTTGTGCTTTCTTGAGTTGGGAAAAGCAATGATCCAATTCTTGTGCATTGACATTCAAAAGTCATACTTTTTGATAATGCACTATTCTTTGGGAAGCTATCCTACTTTGAGTGGAACATCGTTCTTTAAATTGGTATTGCAATTTCTTACCTTTCTTGAATATGACTAGTGTTTGAATATCTATATAAATATATATATGGAGAGTGATGATCTCATTTGTGTGCATTTTGTATTCAAATGCAAGATCATAAATAATGCACACATCTTGGGGGAGCAATCCTATGTGCTTTCGAACATTAGTTGTCTTCATTTGGTATTTGATCCCGATGACGTGTCTCTTTGGAAGACAAACATTTTTCGTTTTGTCACTTTGTGCCATCATGAAAAGTGTAGAGGGTTTGGTTTATTATTTGATGTTATTTTCTTCAATTGGTTTCTTGCTTTCATTTGGTATCTTTTCAAAGTGGTTTCTTCAATCATGTGTTGATTTGGGCCTTTGATATAATTTGGACAATTCTTTTTCTTGTCGCACTTGTGTGTGCTTTCTTGGTTTAATTGGTGTTTTGTCCAAATTATATCTCTTTTGGTTCTTGAAAGTCTTGTGCATGCATATTTACTACATGTATTTCTTTGGCATGCTTACTTTCGTTGAACCAATATATAGGATAAACTCCATCAAATCCTATATGGCTAAGATGTGCATGAAATTCAATTTCACATTAATATGCACATATTTATGTGGAGTTTGTCCTATGTATTGTAGTTGCTCTAACTACTTTGGACCCAATGAGTTTGGGTACCATTTTGTACTTGAATTTGTTTTAGGTACATGTGGAGATGCATTGGAAGCTTGTCTCATTTACAAGGAAGGTGGTGTCACCATGTGTTCATTGGAGCCAAGTTTGGATGATCGTTAACTCTTATACTATACATCACCAATGCTATCTCGGTAACAAGTATCTACCTCATGCATACATTTCTAGTTTTCAACCTTGTGTAGGTTGTATCTTGGCATGAATCTTTTTGTTGCAATTAATTTGATTCTTGCAAAACGTCTTTATTGCAAATGTGAGTAAGCCGGGATGATTACATATAAGAGGACTATATATTCATTTCTATGATTCATCGATCCCAATTATGTCAATCTAGCACTTTCTACTTAAAGTCTCTCATGTGCAACATTGATGAATTTTCAAAATCATTTGCGTATGATGAGTATCTAGCGTTTTGTGTTACTTGTTATCTTACTAGGAGCATCCATTTGTTAACCTTTATCCCTCGTGGATAGTTTTTGATGCTATGATGAGTATGTGTTGGAAGTTCATTTATATTCCGTTAAGATATATTTCGGCTTTGTGCTATGTTATTAAGCAAAGATCTTATTGGTGTATTTATGACTTCCTCTTGGATATCATGATTCTTTACCCTTGTATCTATCTTGTGTGTACATGTTTATTTGTAGACCCATATCTTAGTGATTCGTGTCTACTTAGAAACTTATACACATAAGAAAAGTTACATCTTTAATTGATATTCCAATTCTTTAGTGACCACCTCTTTTTGCTTTTGATTCTTTGGTGGTTTCTAAAAGGCACAAGCTTCATTTTTTTGTGCTATGCTTTTTGCATTTTACTAAGCTTGTGGAGCTATTTGCTTTATCTCTTTTGGTGTGGGGGTATGGGAAAGACATGATATGCACTATGTGCAACTCTTTTTGAAAGACTATGTTGATGCTTTGGCTCATCCTTGTATTAGTCTCCTAAAATGTCTTTGTATCTCACACCCATTCTTTTATTTGCCGCTCCTTGCTCTTGTTGCAAAACATTTTATTAGGTGAAAGTTGTTTTGCCTCCTTTATCATTTACATTCTCTTGCATGAGCTTGTGTTCGAATTCATCTAGGAGGGAGTGAGGATTCCATGTTGTGCACACTATATTGAAATACAAATCCTATTTATGCACGTACCTTGGGGAGTTCCCTCATGATATTTAGAACACTTTTCGGATCCTTTTGATTGCTTGCTTCTTTCGTTGAAGTATCTTTCCATTTGATATTCTTTTGCAATCCTTGGATCCTCTATATAGTTTGATCTCCCTCCATCTACTCGTCATTGGATATGTGCATTTGATTTCACTCATATTATGAGAAATGCACACATTATGGGGGAGCTCTCACTATATTTGCCTTCTAAGTTTTTCTTTCCATTTCGGCAATCGATGCCAATGGGGGAGAAATTTAGAGGGTTTAAGAGAATATGGGTTTGTTCTCTTGCGGTTCTCTTGCATCCTTGCTCTTTGTGTTGCATGGTTGCTTAAATTCATTATATAAACCCTCGTAAAATGGATTGTCATCAATTACCAAAATGGGGGAGATTGAAAGTGCATGGTTGTCCCCATGCATGGTTTTGGTAATTAATGACAATCCTTATGGCCTAATGTTTGCTTTGAGATATACTTGTAGATCTTGTCCATAGGAAAAGATTGGAGTTCATGTGTTGGACTCTAGTAGTTTACATGATGATCAATGCTCTACTCAAGGGTTTATATGAAGAATGGTCATGTGAAGAGTTGAGCTTATTGCAAGTATGGCTTGGAAAAGAAGATTGAGTGATCAATCATGTTTTACCCCAAGCCATCATACATATCAAGAGAAGAAGATGAAGCGCAAGATCAATATGATGCATCTCGAAGATATCATTTGATTGAAGCTTGCAAAGGAGTCATGAAGACGATGCTTAGCGAGGCCCTCCCATAATGGAGTATGGGGGAGCATTTGGAGAAGTCTTCATCAAGCATGTGCTAGCAAGCACAATCAAGAAAGGTGTTTCAACTTGAGAGAGTCAAGATCGTCATCATCGAGCTCAAGTGGAATGCGCAAGGCAAAGGTATGATCTTGATAGGTTTTCTATTTTACCGGTCTCATGGTGTTAGTGGGAGACCGGGTTTTAGGATAGACGGCGTACTATCAAGAGGGGCTCTCAAGTGAGTAACTTGATCGCATCGTTGTGGAGAGCTCAAACCTTTGCATACTTGGCATATCATATTTCTTGGTTCTTATTTGGCTTTTATGGTGGTGAGGAATTAGAGCTTGGTTCATCTCCATGTCAAGCTCTAGTTCATCGAAAACGGTTTTACCTTGGAAAACTAGTTGCGTTTTCGGTGGCGGAAATATTGCCGGTTCAACCGTGAGGAAAGTCCCACACCTTGCCATGTGTGGTGATTTTACTCTATTTATGGGATGCAATATTTTCACTTTTTGTAGCCTTCTCCTTGTCGGTACCTTTCCAACGGAGTTGGTCTCACCTCATTCGGAGTTCATTTGCAAAAGTTATAGCTGTGTTTTTGGTGTTCGGACAGGCCCGGTAGTACCGGAGAGTTTTGTTCCGGTAGTACCGCAGTCAGCCGGTAGTACCGGGCTCGCTGCGGTAGTACCGGGCTTTCTGCGGTACTACTCTCTGAAGTTGGTTTTTCGGACGTTTTGGCACGGATGGCCCCGGTAGTACCGGGGTTGGAGCCCAGCACTTGGGCCCGGTAGTACCGGGGTATTTTTCCCCGGTAGTACCGCGCGCTCGGTTTTCTGTGTTGACGAAGCTACCGCAGGGCCGGTACTACCGGGCTTGAGTCCGGTACTACCGCACTTGCGGAACAAGAAGCTGCTGCAACGGCTGGATTTTTGGGATGAGCTATTTAAGGGGCCTTCTTCCCCATTGGTTTGCCAAGCTCTAGAGCAAGTCTTTCTCCTCTCTCTCCTCCATTGTTGCCCTTTGTAAAGCTTGCTCTTCCTCTCAATCCCTCCCATGGTTCTTGCTAATATTTGAGGGAAAGTGAGAGGTGATCTTGATCTACGTTTCCACCGATCGATTTCTCCTCTATGTGAGGGAAACCTTGTAGATCTTGATCTTGGAGTTCTTGGTGCATCTCCTCTTTGTTCTTCCTCTCTTATTCCCCCATAAGCATTTGTTGCTTTGTTGGAATTTGAGAGTGAAGGATTTGAGCACTTGTGCTCTTGCCTTTTGCATTTGGTGCATCGGTGTGCTCTCCACGAGGATTCGTGGAAGTTGAAAACTTGTGAACTTGTTACTCTTGGGTCCTTGGACCCTAGACGCCTTTGTGGTGGTTGGACCCTTGTGTGGTCACTTGAAGCCGTTCGGGAGCCCCCAATCCCATTGTGGGTTGTGCCCCGGATTGTTGTTGGAGGCCGTTCGGGAGCCCCCAATCCCATTGTGGGTTGTGCCCCGGATTGTTGTTGAAAGGCTCCGGATTCCGCCTCGAAGGAATTCCGATAGTGGAAGGTGAACCAAGCCTTTGTGGTGCGGTTCATCGGAGAAGAAGGTGAAACCTTTGTGGTTGTTGAACCGTTGTGTCGGTTCACACCTCTCCAACGAGACGTACTCCCTTAACAAGGAGGAACTCGGAAATACATCCTCGTCTCCGCGTGCTTCGGTTATTTCTATACCCGAGCTTTTACTTATGCACTTTACATTGTGATAGCCTTCGTGCTTGAAGTATTCTATATTGCTATCACCTTGTTGTTTGTCTTGCTTAGCATAAGTTGTTGGTGCACATAGGTGAGCCTAGTTTATTTAGGTTGTTGGCTTGTTAATTTAAACATCTAGTTTTATTCCGCAATTATCAAGCCTAAACCGGAAAAGTTTTAAACCGCCTATTCACCCCCCCCCTCTAGGCGACATCATTGTCCTTTCAACCTCCTAATGGAAAACAAGAAGATAGCGCACAGGAAACAATTAGAACCAAGTACAACAGCACCATGGAGACTAAAAAAAGATAAGAGGACCAAAACAATGAAGCTACCCTCTACTCTAAAAATAAGTGAAAAACATTAAGGACCAAATGCACAGCATCAAGCAACCACCGATGCAGTAAACAAAACAAAATAACAGTAAAAAGATGCCAACCAAGCACGGGTGCCCAAAACAGCAAATAACCTGAAGACCACGAGATGGGGACAAACAAAGCAGCCAGCAGAAGTTCGTAAGCCCCGAATAGAGCAGCCGCAAACCCAGTGCGCGTAGATCTGCAAAAGGAGAGCGCAGGAAAGATTCAAAGCAAGGAACCAGAATCCGGTAGCAGACGGCATAGGGAGCGTTAATCCTAAAAAATATATCGCCAGCGAAACAACATACAGCCAGAGTTCCAAACAAAAGCGAAAAACGGGAGCACGGAGCGGACCTAAGCACCTGCAAAACAAGGATAAAACACACAAGATAAGAACAAAACCATAGCCGGCCTAAAAGACCACAAAAGAAGAAGGCGAGAGTAGAAGACAGAGAAAGAGACCTCACACAGGAAACACACAGCACCCAAGCGTATTCAGCAGAAGAAAGCCCGCAGCGAAGCCATGGCTTCCAAACGAAAGGAACGCGACGGACGCGGGAGCAGTAGGAAGAAGCAAAACCAAAACATTAGATTGGGTAAAACCGTATATAACATTTAGGGAAACCGTATGCATTAGCTAACACAAAAGAAAACAGATCTGACCTGAGGTTCGCTGTTTCACGGTAGGAGAAGAATCTCGGCGGCGTCGATGAACCGGAGACCCAAAACACAGATACGAACACCTTGCAAAGCAAGGGAAACAAATCTAAGAACCCAACAGCAGAATAGCTGAATCTGAGGAACGCAGGGAGAAAGAGAGGAGAGAAGAGTACGAGATCGAGTAACGTAGCGGGCAATCTGAAGAACGAGAAAGAGAAGCATAAGAAGAAATTGTGAGCCGGAGGAGAGAGATGAGCACGCGGCGAACATGCAGGTGTATGTCGAGGCGAACCGACCCATTGCAGAACAAGTACCTAAATCCAGCGAACAAAAACATACACGAAAGGATCAACCATCGCCGACAGGTGGGGTCGAAAGCCGGCGTTGATCGTGGGCCAACGATGAAAAGGTGCGAAAGGAAAAGAGGGAAAAAGGAGTCAGGCCCACACGAGCCGGCCCTCCCAGCAAGCGGGTAAGACAAATAAGGAATACCCAAAATAAAACACACCGCGTCACGGTAAAGCGGGACCAGGACCACACCCGTGCACAGAAAACAAACACCCACGAGTAAACAATACGTCAGCAGCAGATAAGGACAAAAAATAAGCTCACTGAAACGCAGGCCCAGGTACGTGGACGCAGGAGAAGCGAGAAAACCCAGCCCGCTTAGATGTTTTAGGGGATGAACGAAAGTTCATTTTCTTGTGTGGCTATTGCGACTAGCTCAATATAATATTTAAGTACTAATGTATTATCACTAAAGTTTTATAGGACAAAATCAAATCTAAGGTGCACTCCATCATAGATCCTATCAAGATGTTACATTAAACTTTTTTTATCTTGCAAAGTATCTCCACTGCACCGATAAAATGCACAATTTTCATTCTTTTCTAACTAGCATTAGATTCATCTTTATGATAAGTTGTTAGCATAGAAACATGTCAATTGTAACATTGATGAGTAAGGTGGCAAAAGTCTTCACCGATGAGAGAAGTAATTGCATTGAATAAAAAACTAATTCTTTCATCAAAAATCGTTACCTTAGTATATCTGGTAGACTGGATTGGTTCATCATTGTATATCACCTCCTCGGTTGCAACCATCAATCAAATATAGTCTTCTTCGAATACATGATTAGCGGTTGAACGGATAACCGACACCTAGTGGGGGGTGAATATGTGCTACTTCAAATTTCAGTTCTTTTAAAATTAAGGCTTGACAAAAAAGATAAATTCTATGGATATGCAATTATGGTGTATTTACCTATATGACAAGCTGGCAACTAAATACACAAGTAGACAAAGTACATCAATATAAGGGTGCGAGTAAGTAAATGAGGGGAGTAGCGATGAAACCGAGCAGAAGCACGCGAAAGAAGACAATGTAATCCCGAGTTCCACTATGAAGGGTGTACGTCTCGTTGTAGAGGTGTGAGCCACCAACCACGGGTTGGTCTCAACGCAACAGTGGTTCACCTTCGTCTCCGATAAATCACACCACAAAGGTTGGATTCAACTTCCACTATTGAACTCCTTTTGGATAGAGATCGAGTCCCTTATAACAAGCTTGAGGCACACACACAACTTAATTGGGGGACTCCCAAGGTGACCACAACATGTCTTGACCACAAAAGGTCTCAAGGAACACCAAGTAGCAACAATGGAGGCATAGGTTTTATAAAGGAAACCCTAGGCACGAATTTCTCAGGTGAATGAGGGGGAAATGGAAACGCTGAGGTGAAGTTGTAGATCGAGCACTTCTCCTTCCAATTTCCAAATATCAAAGGATTTAAAAGATTGGGTGAGGAGATCAAATGGAGAAATTGACTTCAACAATAAATGGGGAGAGAGAGTGGAGCAATCAATCTTGGCTGGAGGTAGGTGACAAGTATTTATAGCTCTCCCCAATTCTAGCCGTTGGAGCCCAAAATAACCGGATATTCCAGTATAAGTGAAGGTCGGATATTCCGATCCACCAGATATTCGGGCCAGCCTTGAAATGTACGGTGGAAATTGACCGAGTCTAGTACTCCGTGTCTTTTCTTCCTTAGTTGATTTCTTTGAACAATCTAGAGGGGCACCAGATATTCCGGTTGGGTGGAAATATCCGGCCCAAATTTCCGACGACGTGTAGTGTTGCTTTCCTTCTTTCCTTAGCCGTTTTCTTCGAAAATCTGGGGTACCTATTCCGATTTAGATGAAATATCCGGCCCAATAATCCGACGAAGGGCAACACCCACTTCCAGAATTTCCTTAGTCATTTTACCATGGATCATCAGCTGGGGGACTGGATATTTCGATTGAACAGGGACCGAAGTATCCGACTTTTCCTAGAGCTCTTGTTCTTCCCCCAAACTTTTTGGTGTTTATGATATAAGAATTGTACACACAATTACCTGCAACATTTAGCATCTAACTAGAGCAACACTATTATTGTTAACTAATACTCAAAACCTAAGGGATTAAGGAAATGCTCTTTCAGTAGTTATTATAATTTATATTTATAATTTTGTTTTTGTTCTTTTTGTATATGAGAAAAACAATAGGATAAGCAAAAACAAACAAAATACACATAAGCGTGAGTGGGAGAGTAATGACTAAACGCTTTTGCTCCCTCGCAACAGGGCCAGAAAAGCTTGATACCTGCAAGTGCACAGGGTTGTTGCAAGTATTTTCGCGAAAAGTAGTGTCCCAATTCATATCGTCTCAAGAGAGCTTAAAGGAAATGTTTTTACAATCCCCACAACTGCTACACACAAAATCACAAATCCTTTTACTTAAAAAATGAGCAACAAAGTACTAGCAAGTAAAAAAAAAAGTAGTACCAGGGCAGCCCATTCAGCGACCCCACCTGGCAGCTCCCTAGGTCACACTCAGACGCACGCTGTTAGCACGTGATGACGAGCGAACAATCTGGTTGCGAGGCGAGACGAGGGTTTCTCACTTCAAAACCCAAACTAAAACAAACCCTGGAGCTCGAAAGACCCCGCGACGCAGCAGAAGCCGACCTCCTCTTCTCCCCTCCCCGCCCCCCATCGCCGCCGCCGCCGCCGCCGCCTCCACACAGCCCCTCGTCGCTCGCCTTCCGCCATGGCATTGCACGCCCCCGTCCTCGTGCTGAGTAAGCTCCCTCCGCCCCTCGCCTCTCCCGCCCTCCTTCCTCCCCGGCCCCTAGGGTTTCCCCTTCCCCCGTATTCTCCGGTAGGAGTTTCTCGCTTTTAGGTCTTCATTCACACGGGCCGTGCCTTGATCCCCTCGTGCCGAAGTTGACCTGATCCCATGATCTGATCTGATTTGGTTCAGTTAACTGCGGTTTTCATTTCTGATCTGATCTCTACCTGTCTCCGTTTCTGTATATATTACTTATCTCGTGCGTTTTTTTGGGTTCGATTTGAGCAGAGGACTCGTTAAAGAGAGAATCCGGCGCCAAGGTTCACCATGGCAACATCCAGGCCGCCAAGGTTTGCGCTCTTAAGCTTTGTTTTACTACGTACCTCTGTTGAAGTCGATGCCTACCAGTATGTGATAGATCTTAGCCAGCTAGGTCACCTTAGGTAGCACGTTTTTTGCTTTTAGTGGCATAGATCTGCATATGTGGTGCCGAGCAGTTGATGATCTGGTTGTCTGGTTGGCCGGTTTTGGTTTGCCACTGTTTTAGCCCAGCAAATTAAGACCTGGCTTTAAATTCTTGACTTGTGAGTACAATAGCTAAAGCATTTTTTTTGTATCTTCTTGTGTTAGGGAACTCTAATTGTTTTGTGTGCAGGCTGTGGCAGACATCATTCGCACTACATTGGGTCCTAGGTCCATGTTGAAGATGCTTCTGGATGCCAGTGGAGGTACTTGCACATGCTCTACCAATAGTCTCAACACTGTGATATCACACTTTTGTCGCCCATCCTTAGTAATTATTATTACTAAAGCAATATAAACTACTAAACTCGTAGCAATCATATGCGTCGTTGAAGAACTCTGTTGGCAGTGGTTCATGCTGTTTCATATTGGATAATGTTTGCATCATTCCACTTGTTTGTCAAAGTCTGACGGTCTTAATTTTCGTTGGAGATTAAATTTGTCATCTGTTTGGAGTTTGAAATGATTGTTTTTATTTTCCTTCTTTTATTCGCACAAGTTTCATTAACACATTTGGGGAAGTAGAGCTCCATATAGTTTATGAAATCATGTCAAGATGTCCATGTCGGTATCAGTAAGGGGAGGGAGTGCTTTATACATTACCATAGCCAAACGAGTTAAAGGTAGATCCTTATGAACTGATTTTGCTTGATGGATAACCAGATCAAGCTTTTGTTCTTCATTAGGGTGTTTATGTTGCTGTTTGGCTTAGCTGTGTCAAATTATTTGCACCTGGTATGCCAATTTTCTTATAACATCACATCTAAAATTAGCACGAGCTTTATACTGAGAACTGTTATTAGAGTTAATTCATATAAAACCTTGTATGTTGCATTACACAGTTTGCTATTACAAGGTTGTTGCATCTGAATAATTTCTTCTTTTGAAGGTATTGTGGTTACTAATGATGGCAATTCTATCTTGCGGGAAATAGACATTGCACACCCTGCTGCTAAGGTATGAAAAGTGTTTGGTTACTGCTGATGAAGTTATAATTCGCTGTCAGTCTGGAACGATTTGTCATGAAGTGGATGAAACCATATTCAATCTGACTCTACCTTTTCATTGTGTGCAGTCTATGATTGAGCTAAGCCGCACACAGGATGAAGAAGTGGGAGATGGCACAACGTCTGTCATTGTTCTTGGTATGAATGTTTACTTTGATACATTCCTTTCTGGTAATTACTAGATGATTAGTTAACAAGATCATTACTTATCTGTGTCTCAGTTTTATTACTCATAAGCATGTCATCCAAGGTCATCAAACTTTGGTATCATTGTCAAATCTGTTTCTGGTCGAACTAAGCATATGCTCAACAAAATAACTGGTGCCTAAAAAAGTAGTTTTCAATAGGAAAGGAAGCTTATCTGGTTTTAAAATTTAATTCTTCCGTACTAACTTTCACTTTTGTTAGCTGGTGAGATGCTCCATGTTGCAGAAACGTTTATCGAAAAGAACTACCATCCCACTGTCATTTGCCGAGGTAATTGTTGATTCTCACTTCTCAACTTAATTTTTTTGTTCTTTTGTGATTTTATGTATCTGTTCTGAAGCTTTAATTGTTTCTTGGTTTTAGCATACACCAGAGCTCTAGAGGATGCCCTAGCTGTCCTTGACAAGATTGCAATGCCTGTTGATGTGAATGACCGTAAGTCTGCATCCAGAATTTTGCAAACATTCTCACTCTTCTGGATAAAATGGTTCTCTTACATGAATCATGTTCTATTTTGTAAACTGATGCAACTGAGATCTACCATGATGTAGGTGTGGCAATGCTAGGGCTGGTGAAGAGTTCCATTGGTACAAAATTCACTGGTCAGTTTGGTGACCTAATTGCTGTAAGTATCTATTTTATGCCAAGTTGTCTACCAGCTACATTCATTTTTTCATGTGTTAATTTATGGATTATCTGAATATTCTCTTGCTGTCTCAGGACCTTGCTATAGATGCTACTACAACAGCAGGTGTTGACCTAGGTCAAGGAATGCGTGAAGTTGACATCAAGAAATATATCAAAGTGGAGAAGATTCCTGGTGGCCAGTTGGAGGATTCAAAGGTTCTTAAAGGAGTAATGTTCAACAAAGATGTTGTGGCTCCTGGAAAAATGAAAAGGAAGATAGTAAACCCACGCATTATCCTTTTGGATTGCCCTGTTGAGTACAAGAAGGGAGAAAATCAGACAAATGCTGAGTTGATGAAGGAAGAAGATTGGTAAGTGATGTACAGATTCAAATTCTCCTGCACATATGTATTATTATGAACTACAGTAATCCTGTGAGTTGCTATGGATCAGGAGTATATAGTAATGTGGGTAAATATGGTATTACAGGCAGCTTCTGCTAGAGTTGGAGGAAGAATACATAAAGAATCTCTGTGCGCAAATTTTGAAATTCAAGCCTGATTTGGTTGTAACAGAGAAAGGTCTCAGTGACCTTGCTATGCACTACCTAAGCAAGGCTGGTGTTAGTGCAATCCGTAGACTTAGGAAGACTGACAACAACAGGATTGCTAAGGCTTGTGGCGCAGTTATAGTGAACAGGCCAGAGGAGCTTCAAGAATCAGATGTGGGAACACGAGCTGGTCTCTTTGAGGTTAAGAAGATTGGCGATGAATACTTTTCCTTCATTGTTGACTGCCAAGATCCTAAAGCATGCACCGTTCTATTGAGGGGAGCAAGCAAAGACGTCTTGAACGAGGTGGAGAGAAACCTTCAGGTATTGTTCTGCTCATGTAGTTGTTATTTTCATGGTAAGAAGAGCTGTCTTCACCTTTCCTTTTTTTTTAAATTCCCAGGACGCCATGTCTGTTGCAAGGAACATTTTGAAAAACCCAAAACTTCTACCTGGAGGTGGTGCTTCTGAATTGACTGTATCGGCAACACTAAAGCAAAAGAGTTCTTCAGTTGAGGGTGTAGAAAAGGTATTGCTTCAGAAGTTTTAATGTTGGTATTTTGTAAGAAATGATGTGGAAGCATACCCTATATTCACATAACTCTGACCTACTACAGAATGCTGAATACTTATGTTTTATTGTGCTTGGGCTACGCCTGGGGATGGGCAGTCTGGCCTGAAAGCCCAATGTTGGGGTTTAGGCCCCAGTTTCCCACCCGAGCCGGCCCAAAAGCCCGAAACTGGAGATTTTTTAAATAAATATAAATTAGGTGGATAATTCATTTGCATTTTCCCAAATGATCAATTTAATATCTGTAAACGTGAAAATAGCTATTTTTGGGCTGCACAGGGCCCAGACTTAGCTTTAAAAGATCAGGCTATTGCAAGCCCGACCTGGCCCAGGGTATGCCTATGTCTGGGTTGGGGCACTGCACAGATAGCAGCTTTCTGTTGTGGTTATCTTATGTTTTGTCTCTGATTACGCTCTGTTTATTTTTGTCAGTGGCCATATGAAGCTGCTGCTTTAGCATTCGAAGCAATCCCAAGAACTTTACTTCAAAATTGTGGTCTGAATGTTATTAGGACAATGACACAGCTCCAGGGAAAGGTACCAGCTTTCTCTTTTTATTGATATACTTAACTGTATGACCACCTTGTTGAAAAAACTGAGAAAGAAAGAGACTCACACTTTTCAGCTGCAGATTATGTTCAATATGTTTCTTATATAGCTAGAAGCTTTACTGGTTGAGCCTTGGAAATAAGCTGGGGAGAACTGCTTAGCTTTAGGTTTTACCTTTTTGGATAAACCACCCTTTGGAACTGAGTCAGATGGAAGGACTATGGCTTTGTTAGGCATATCAATGCTTGATACAGTTTTTTAAGTCTTCTCTTTTATGCTTTTGTGGATGATCATGTTAGGATTATCTTTGACAATACACTACATTCTTGAGCGCAGGCAGCACATTCTTTGACTGCGATTGTTGCATACAGTAAACTAAAGTAGAAGCATTAGTCTCTCTCCAACCAACTAATACTCTTATTTGGGTTATGCTTTTTTTTCTAGTTAAGATAATTAAATTTATATGACACTTGTATTTTCGCTACTGCCTGTTTGCTTAATTGCCTTTTATTGCTTCAGCATGCTAATGGGGAAAATCCCTGGGTTGGCGTTGATGGAAGGTCTGGCGATATTGTTGACATGAAAGAGCGGAAGGTAGTTTTTACCATACATGAATTTCAGTCCCTTGTACTGTGTATGCATGTCTAAGTGTTACATTGTTTTGTCGTAGATCTGGGATTCTTACAGCGTGAAGGCACAAACGTTCAAGACAGCTATTGAGTCAGCTTGCATGCTTCTAAGGATTGACGACATTGTCAGTGGAATCAAGAAGAAGCAGGCTCCTGGAGGAGGTGGTCCCAAGCAACCTCAAATCGAAACGGAGGGCGATGCAGACACTGAACAGATGATCCCAGAGTAGATCTGTTGTGCTGTTGGAGCGAGCCTGCACTGTTCATCTTATATGTACTAAAGCCAGAAAAGCGCCCATGGAGCAGAATGTTTTGTTAGCACGTGAAATCGCCGCTTGGTTGCATTTCTTGAATATTTGTTCTTGGCCAGGCCTACCTTGTCAGTTTAGTATTAGCTTGAACTGTAGCATTTTCATATGTTTCGGATGAGGGGTATGTGGGTTTCAGTTGTGTGGATTGTATTGTATCAGCGTTTTGGGGATCTGAGGTTGTGCAAAGGCTGGTTTTGTTTTGTTTTTGTACTTGCATTGAATGGCTGTTAGAATTTGGATTGACCGCGACCGCTTTGTGCTTTCTTTGTACTTCATGTATCAATTTATAAGACGTTCTGCTACCTATATGTATGCATGGCCAGCGTCTTACAATCTGTTACGGAGGGAGTAGTAGGATAACCATCTTTCCCCTCTCAAGAGGTGAGATGCCGTCTATTCTACAGGATCATGACAAGAGATATCAGCTGAGCCTTCCTCTTGCCGTTTGAGCCGAGGTTTGGCAGCACCTAGGGTCATCCTACTTACCCAATGACAACGCCTTGATAGAAAATTGCCCGTTCTACCCATTGAGTGTAGAAGCCCTTGGAATGGAAATGAGATTGTGTTACAAAAGGGGAAAGGGTTACAAATCCTTGCGTGTGAAACTCTTGGGCTGGGCTCGACTATTTGCATATTTTTTGATTCCATCAAAATTGACATACTCGTCTTACCACCTCTGGTGAACTGTTCTGTGAAAAATACGTAAGTGTGGAAAAAAGAGGGTAGTACTAACCTAGCACCGCCATCAGGCGACTTGGGCAGCGGAGCCTTTTCCACCGACGGGAGAGCTGGGCCTCCCTCTCTCCGCTTGTTGCTTCGGCGGCAGGAGGGAGGGGACCCCGTTTTCTCAGTCTTTGCATGGTAGATAGGGTTAGGAACGTTTTGGTACGGTGTGTCGTTGGAGTGGTGGGAGCGGCGTCCGGGCAAATAAATCTGCCTCAACTCTACTCGCACACCGGCGTTGTCCTTCATGGCGGTGTCTCAGAGTTGGTGACATTGTGTGCTTGCCGATCTTTCAGATCGGTGGCTATAGCGTTCATGGATGGTGTCGACAAGGCGGCGGCGGCGACTCCATTAGATGAGTTTTTACTCCTATTATGTCCCAATTACTGCGGCGTTGTCTCCGGCGCCATGGTGGAGCAGAGAGGATTTGTGCAGGAGTACGTGCAGACGGTGGTCTGCACTGGTGACAGCTGGAAGATGGTGCACCTGTGCTTGGTTTGTGGTTGGAGGCTGATGGTTCTGGTTCTCTACTCCGACGTCGTCGTGCGGGGGTGCCAGTGCTGAAGTTCGATGGCGTGTCCGAGGTCGTGCTGCCCCGGTCTGATTCTTTCAACGGTAATGGGTGAAGAGGTGATCTGTCTATTTTTTCTTGGGTGGCTGCTACGGTGGTGCCGAAGAAGATGGATAGTCGTTGGTTTGTTACATAGGTTTATCCTATCTTTTCAGATATGTAAGATCGGTGTATACGTACTTTGTATCTCGTCTTTTATTTATCAATGAGAATCGTATTACCATGCAAAAAAAAAGAGGGTAGTACTTGTCTTGTGGTGAAAAAAGGAATGCAATTATGGTGGTTGATTGGTAGTGGAAAGAAATGAATGTAAATAGTTATTGACCATTGACTTCTGGTGGTGGAAGAAGGAATATAACTTGAAAACATTCCGTGGGAAAGCCTCAGACTAGTCACAATGAAGAGCAACTTCAACTAGTAACATACACATGTTAGTAAGCTATGTTACCACCTTCATAGTGCAAAAAAACATAGAGGTAGTGTCATATATGACCTCATTTATTATTTTATACACTCATTTTGTCTTGAAAAATACGATGTGATGGTAACTAGCTAAGTTACTCTATTTATCTCTCTTCATTAACTACATGTCATGTCATCTTTTTTGCTTAGGTGGCATTTTTGTTACTACCTTGGTTACTTTCATTGCGACTAGTCTCACGGCTTGGTGGTCGGCATAACAATAATGACATTAATCGATATGCCACAACCTGTTTACTAAGATCATCATATATAATTAATGCTTTGGAGGAAATATGTGGAGACGTGAGGGAGAGGAAAGATGGACGAAGCATGGAGCGAAACACCCCCAACCCCAAGAGGAAACACTAACGCTACTTAACTTTGAGTAGAGATGGTTAACTTAGTTCTATGTGAGATGCCCTAAAATATTCTCATGCACAACTAACAAAATAACCCTTTTGCAAAATCCTTAAAAGTTTATATAGAAGCACATCAAACCGAACGATGAAACATAGTAAGTAAATAAGTATGGAAACATATAAAGCTGTGTCAAGTTCGGTATGACGAGTAAGAGTTAGAAAAGAAACACTAGATGTGCTCATTTTTTGTAATCGCACTTGATATTTTTACTATTTAGACATCATGTATGTTTGATATAGCGATATAGACCTATAAAAGTGTGGATACCTGCAATTTTAAATTGACAATATTTTGCGCTTCTCACCCATGAAAAGTTAAACCTTTCCGAAGTCTGAAAATTAATCATTCTTTCAGGTTAAAAACTATTTGAACATGATAACCTCATGCGTTGACTATTTGCACATTTTGAAGGGATAGCTAGGTCATTTGACTGATTTTTTTTTTGATACGTCATTTGACTGATTTGATAAACCAAGTTAAGAAGATTGCGTTGGCAGGCAGCAGTTATGGACCTTGAAAACGGCGAGACCTGCAATTTTATAGTAAACCCCTGAACTTATTGGCCTCAAACCAGTATGCCCAGACGCAAACCCCAACCGACGAGCAGGAAACCCGAGCGACGCTCCCCACGGCAGCGCCTCACTAAATCCGCCACCGCCATGCCCGATTCCATCGATCCCCTCCCCCCGCAGCCCTCCCCCGCCGCCACCAAGCCCGATCCGGAGATGCCGCCTCGGAGATCCCACGGCGGCGGCAAGCTCAAGAAGCCCATCACCGGCAAGCTCCGCGCCGCCGCGGAGGAGCGCCTCGCGCTGCTCCGCGCCGGCGGCAAGTTCCGCCTGCACCCGCTGGACCCCGGGCCGACCTCCCACGAGGCCGCGCTCCGCTCCCTCGGCCTCCTCGATTTCGCGCGGCTCGGCCTCCAGGCCGAGCCCTCGCGGCCCGACCTCGTCATCCAGCTCATCGCCTACTACGACCAGGTCCAGCACCGCAGCTTCGTCTCGGAGAGACGCCTCGCCGTCTCCCGCACGGACTTCGCCCGCGCGCTCTCCCTCCCTCCCAAGCCCGCCCCCACGGCTTCTCCGCCGCCTGACGTGGACTCCGCGGCGTTGGTCTCCGCCGTCCTGGAGTTCATGCGCGTCTACGTCCTCCCCTCGTTCAGCAACGACGATACGTGCTTATTGCCACCGGAGGTGGTCGCCGCGGAACAGGCGGTGAAGGATGGGTCGGCGCATAGGGTTGACTGGGCCGGCCTCATCTGGGGTCTCGTCGAGAAGGAGATTCTCGAGCTGCCCAAGAGAGATGATAGGGTGTGCTACTACGGGCCCTATCTTCAGAGACTCATCTGGACGCAGAAGCCGGATCTGTTTGAGCTGCTCAAGGAAGAAGAGAAAGGGGAGGTTGCCCTGGTGGTTTCCTTGGACGCGGATACGTCTGAGGATGACGGCGACACGGGCGTCGGGGACAAGAGCTTGGATCAATTGGAGCCGAGGGATGCAGGTGCTGATGTGAGAAGCAATCTTGTGGAGGAGTCCGAGATTGAGGGTGCACCTTTGAGTAGCAATAACTTGGACGAGTCGGAGAGAAATGCTGATGCTGATACCCGGAGCAAGATCTTAGAGGAACCAGAGATAAAGGTTGCACCTTTGAGGAGCAATAACTTGGAAGAGTCGCAGTCCGGGGTTGCAGATGGTGACATGAGGAGCAAGATCTTGGAGGAACCAGAGATAAAGATTGCACCTTTGAGGAGCAACAGCTTAGATGAGTCGGTGTCCGGGGATGCAGATGGTGACATGATGAGCAAGATCTTGGAGGAACCAGAGATAAAGGTTGCACCTTTGAGGAGCAACAGCTTGGATGAGTCGGAGTCCGGAGATGCAGAATGTGATACGAGGAGCAAGAAGATCTTGGAGGAATCAGAGATGGAGGGTGCACCTTTGACGAGCAATAACTTGGATGAGCTGGCGTCGGGGGATGCAGATGCTGATACGAGTAGCAAGAAGATCTTGGAGGAATCAAAGATAGAGGGTGCACCTTTGAGGAGCAATAACTTGGACGAGTTGGGCTTGGGGGATATAGATGCTGATATGAGGAACAAGACCTTGGAGGAATCAGAGTCAAAGGGTGCGCATTTGAGGAGCAATAACTTGGACGAGTTGGAGTCCAGGGATGTGGATCTGAGGAGCAAGAGCATGGATGATTTCGAGTTGGTGGACGTGGATACTAATGCAAGGAGCACGAGACCAGAGAGATCGATGGTGGGAGATGAGGATGCGAAGGGCATGAACTTAGATGAATCAAAGGTGGGGGATGAATTGGGATCGGGGTTCATTGCATTGGAACCAGATCTTATTCATGAAGCGAGGACTTCAAGTAATGAGGTTTTGGCAGAGATGTTATGTGACGGAGATGAAGGTGCGTCAGGTGGTGCAGCGCAGAAGGTTGGAAGTCAGTCGACGAAGATGGTATTGATGACACAGGAGGAAGTGTTAGAAGTGCCGGAGGAGGATGAAGAAGCTGAAGGTGACGAAGAGAAGGGCACAGCAGTGTGGAGCTTGGGAACCAGCTCTGCCAATGAGGATGACAGTATGGATGCGGAGGAGGATGAATATGTGGAGAATCTGGATGAGTTTGATAGTGATAATGTGGAGGGGGAGGAGTCAGAGCAGGATGGATTCGAGGGGTGTAGGGATGGGGTGGAGATGGATTGGGGGATTGAGGATGGGAATGGGGGTGAGGGGACAACACATAGTTTGCAGCGCCATGACTTTCCGGGGATGGAGTTCGAGAATTTGAATAAAGGAGATGCTGGGATGAGGGATGTCACGAGCTTCGGTGATGGATTCTCTGAAAAATTGGGGTCCTTGCATGGAATGGAATCAACGAACCTCCTTCAGGCTATGAATTCAATTCCCGCAACTTACAATGGAACGGAGAATGGACATGACCTGCCATCTGGAGAGTTCTTAGCTATGGGAGCTGATGCACATAAGAATGGAGTGGACCTGGGGACTGGGAGTTCATTTTTCTTTGGGAATAATGGGAAGAGACACATTGGAGAGACTGATGGGTACAATGACCAGATGCAAGCACAACAGCAGTTTCTACAGGGCAATCAGCAAAAACGGATGCGGAACTGCAACAATAGTGTATCACCTGGATCAGCATTCTTTGATGCAAATTTTTCAGAACCCATACAGAATTTATTGTTCAAGGCGAGCATGTTCTACGAAGAGAAAGAGAAAGAGATTCAAGAAGCGCTGTCACAGAAACAATATATGGCTAACTTGCTGCAGGAGAAGGACACACTTATCCAATCACTAAACTCAGCCAGGTTTGAGCAAGAGAATAAGTATCAAGCAAAGCTTAGGTGCTTTGAGCATGATCTGAATGTGATGGGCCAGTTGGTCAGTGGCTATAAGAAGGCTTTGAAACAAAGTCATGCCTCTTTCAGCGAATACAGGAAGAAGTTCCCTTCGAACAAGTTCCTTTATCATGATGTTCCTAGTAGTGGAGGCCTTGTTGTTAGCGTGGATGAGTTGGAGAGGAAACGGCGGGAGGAAGAGCAACGGAAACTTGCTGCAGCAATTGAGATGATTGAAGATTTCCAGCGTGAATGGTTTTCAAAGTCTGATGAATGGACAGATCGTATCGACTATTTGTGCAGCAAAATGGAAGAACTGGCTAGAGAGATCGATCTTCTGAAGGAAAAAAGGAAAGCAATGGTTGCAGCTTTGGCTACAGAAGAATGTGTTCTCTGATAGTAAGAGGTACATGGATTGGCTTATAACCCAATTTCTTAAGTTCATGTATCTAATGGTTAGAGATAATCTAGTTCCTTGTATCATGGAGGAATCCATCCTGTTTACGATATGGTTGGAAATTTCTTGATTTACTGAATCTTTTCTGGTGTATGCATATACATCATCTTTGGGAAGTAGTCCCTCCGTTCCACAATATAAGATGTTATAGGTGTTGTCTTGTTGTCTAGATTCACACTAAAATAAGTGTACACATACACTAAAATGTGTCTACATACATGTATGCCCATACATGTATATTTTAGTATGTCAAAATAATGTGCATTTTAGTATGAGGTTATGGAAAGCTTCCAAGGTAGTGATTATTCATCATACTACCTTGATGCTTTCGATGGATGTGCAACCGTAAGTTCTTAAGTTCATATACACTTTTGTGCACTTGTATACCCTATTAAAAATTCTTACGGTTACATGTGAGAATGATTGCTCATTAAACCCTGGCCAGCATCTTAAACAGTTTAACCAGAGTTATCAGAAGGGTTTAGTGGTTCAGAGTTTATGATCATACAATTATGGTACCACAATTCTGAGGTCATTTACCAATCTCTCCTATATTATTGATTGCTTCCTCTGATTGCAAATATAATCCATTTTAACATGAATGAAGGAGTAATTGAAAATCAACTTCATTTAGTCCTACTTCCCACGCCCTTCTCCTAAATGAGTTGTCATTAGTGTGTTGAGTGGATCCTGTAGTACAGCAACCGGTCAAATATGTCCAACTAATTCAGAAGCCAAACATTGGCCATAGTAGCGCAGAATATTTGTTTTTGATTCAAAGTTGACTACATAAATATTGATTTTGGTCTCATACTCTATTGCTGCTAACCATTGTGATTGTCTAGAGACCCACATCACCAGACTAGGGATTATTTTTCATGGTTGGACTTCAAACTTTGGAACTCGAATCTTGTAGTATGTAGTAAACACTAAACACAACTAGGCTCTCAGGACTTATGAAGTGACCTTGTGGGGCTAGTCTAGGATCATTCAGACTGCGAATATCCATGTTGAGCTTTGATTTTGCAGGGTATGATTTGGCGTCTCTGTTTTTGTCCGGGAACTGAAAATTGGCATATCTATCGCAGGTTGTAATGTGAAGATGGACTCTTGGATGTGCGCTCCGGTTCACTGGATGTCTTAAGCCAACAGCGACAGCCCCATCAGCAATTGTAGCTACATCGTTGTGCATTGTAGACTGTAGTGAAGATTTCATGATTCCACCCGTAACTTGAATGTATCGTCATCAAAGGACGTTTTAATGACTAGTACTAGTGCTTTATTTAGACGCCCTTTTTTGGTTCAGCTAATTTGTTCATTTCATGCGTGGATGAAAGTACTAGCTAGTGCTAGGTGGTATGTATGCTCGCAAAGATTAGAACAGTTTACAAAGTTTCTAACTATGCATCTATCTTTCTCTACTCATTGATTTTTGTCATGTGAGGAAGAAGCATGGGATACTGTCCAGAAGATTCACAAAGATAGATGTGATGTACAGTGCAAAATATTCAGAGAAAATTCCTAATTGACGAACCACTACCAGCCAACCTGGCAATGATGCCCAGGTGAAAAGGTATGCTCGCAACCGGGAAACTTCCATGGCTTTTGGTTTTGTTAGCTTCACTTGGCTAAATGTGAAATATTGTACTGGAAATATCATCGTTGCAGTCCACGGCCTTCACACGCCAACCATGTCCATGTGGCTTTTCTGAGAAATTCCTTTCACCTGATATTATGATATTCCTGAATCCTGACACATCCACACCTTTTGTTCTCTATTTCCTGTATGTGTCTCAGCACGATAGTTAGGTAAGCAATATGAATGTCGAGCTTTGTGCAGTAACGGACAAGTACTGACATATAGTACTACTCCCTCCAATTCAAAAATAAGTGGGTAGAATGGCGACATTTATTATGGATCGGAGTTACTGATAATTTTTGTTACAAACATTCATGGGCAGGACTTATGAGGCGTTGCATACCCATGATTTAATAGTTCTAGCTTGGGAATTGCTTTACGTCTGGTAGTTTACATCCAATTTCCATACGACACTACAATCCGTTGGACACGTAGTGTGTTTTGATCGTAGGACCATGCTGCTGTGTCGGACGAGCGTCAGACTTCAAAACGTCATACACATAACAGAGTTCTTCTAGCTTCACCTGCTTACCTCTTTCCAACTACTGGATTATTATTTGTTGTCCCATCCTGTGAACATTCGTCCGTTTATTTGTTACTCCGTGACAGTCGCACACACAACTGTATATAACTTGAAGGATGCAATAATGCTTGCAGTTGGTAATGGATTGAGTTTCCGCTTGCTATGTTTTTGGTTGCAAAGCACACGAGTGGTTTTACTTGGGCTTTGAAAACCATACTTAGTTACAAGGTGATATGCTGGCTTTCTGGGGCTGAATAGGTGCAAGATTCCATGTTAAGCAGGTGAATATCTGATAGCGCCTCAATCCTCTTTGTAAGTTTGATTAGACATCGGTCTCCAATACTTCACACATTGATTAGTCTAATGGTATTCTACGAGAAGTTAACCATCATGTTCCTCAGCCACTCATGATCTTCCTACACTGGTCCGTCACATCGTCCCACACTGTTCCTTCTTCCTCCACAGCCTCTCCGCCCCACGAGTTGGACGCCACCTCCCCTCACCCTCCTCCTCCTCGCTTAGATCTCTAGTCACCAACAACACCGCCTTTGATGACAACATCAAATAGGACACATGTGAGTTTGTGACCACGATCAAAGCGGATGGATTCTGTTGGGCTTTAGTAGTGGTTTATGGGGCGGCTCAAGAGGAAAAAAACCAGAATTTCTAGCGGAGATGGTGAGAATATGCGAAGGAGAAACTTTGCCTATGTTAGTAGGCGGGGATTTTAATATTATCAGGAGACAAAATGAGAAAAATAATTCTAATTTTAATACTCGGTGGCCTACTATTTTCAATGCGATAATTGAGAGTTTAACTCTGAAGGATTTGCGAATGTCCGGACGACAATATACTTGGGTGAGTAGACGCGACACACCAACTTATGAGAAGTTGGACCGCTTTTTAGCCACCATAGATTGGGAGAATAAATTTCCTTTAGTCACGGTTCAGGCGCTGAGCCGAACAGGGTCTGATCATACGCCGTTATTATTAGATACAGGGGATCAGGCATTCGTGGGTAACTGTAGCAGATTTTCGTTTGAATTATCCTGGTTTCGACAAGATAGCTTTTTGGATATGATAGCTCGGGAGCGGCATGCGGTACACACGGGTAATGATCCAGTCGAACGTTGGCAAAATAAGATAAGACATTTGCGCCAATTCCTGCGAGGTTGGGCCAAAAATTAAAGTGGAGAATACAAACTTTTGAGAGATAAGGTAACTATGCTAATTAATGCGATGGACATAAAGGCGGAGACGACGCCCTTGACGGCAGCTGAGCGGGTCGCTAAAAGGGACGCCGATGATAGATTGGCAAAATTAAGGCGTGACGAGGAGTCTAATTGGGCACAGAGAGCGAAAGTAAAATATATTCAGGAAAGTGGAAGCAATACGCGATACTTTCATATAATTGCAAATGGAAAGCATCGGAAAAAAAGAATACTACAGCTAGAACAAGATGAAGGCACCATCGTTGGCAACGAGAACGCCGGCCCAAAATAATTTCTCTCTTGATGAAGAGACGACACAGGACATGCCCCAAATATCACCATATCACCTGAGGAAAATGCGATCTTGACTCAGGACTTTTCCGAAAAAGAAGTGTTTCAAGCAATTAAACAAATGGAACATAATAAGGCCCCTGGACCTGATGGTTTCCCTGCGGAGTTTTATCAGAAATGTTGGCATATTATCAAAGTGGATCTGATGGCAATGTTTACCCAATTGCGTATGGGAAATTTGCCCTTATTTAAACTCAACTTTGGTATTATCACTTTGTTACCTAAAAAGGAAGATGCCAGCCGAATTGAGCAATATCGGCCTATTTGTTTATTGAATGTCAGTTTCAAAATTTTCACAAAAGTTGGCACGAATAGAGTAACCTCTATTGCGAGTAGGGTAATTCGTCCAACTCAAACTGCTTTCTTACCCGGTCGGAATATTCTAGAGGGAGTGGTGGTCCTCCATGAAACAATCCATGAGATGCATAGGAAAAAGCTGGATGAGGTTCTTTTCAAAATAGATTTTGAAAAAGCGTACGATAAGGTTAATTGGTCGTTCCTGCAACAAACTCTTCGTATGAAAGGGTTCGCGTCACAATGGTGCGAATGGGTGGCACGGTTTGTTCAGGAAGGGAGTGTTGGAATTCGTGTCAATGATGATATTGGGCACTACTTCCAAACTCTAAAAGGACTGCGACAAGGGGATCCGTTGTCCCCTTTGCTTTTCAACCTTGTTGTCGATATGCTGGCCATTTAATCTCTTGTGCGAAGGAGAATGACCAAGTAGGGGGCCTTGTACCACACCTAGTTGAGGGTGGGGTTTCAATTCTCCAATATGCTGATGATACGATCTTATTTCTTGAACACGATATAGCGAAGGCTGTGAACATGAAATTAATTTTGGCTTTCTTTGACAATTATCGGGATTGAAAATTAACTTTCATAAGAGTGAGTTATATTGTTTTGGGAAAGCTAAAGATGACCAGGAGGAGTACCGTCGTATTTTCGGTTGTGAAATCGGATCACTCCCATTCCGTTATTTGGGCATTCCGATTCACCACCGTAAGCTTTTAAACAAAGAGTGGAAAATAGTTGAGGATAGGTTCGAGAAGAAATTGGCAGCATGGGTAGCCAAGATGTTGTCTTACGGTGACCGTCTTGTGCTAATCAATTCGGTTTTAACTAGCTTGCCAATGTTCCTTCTATCATTTTTTGAAATACCGAAGGGAGTTCGGAAAAGATTAGATTATTATCGTTCAAGTTTTTTTGGCAAAGCGATCAACTAAAAAGAAAATATAGGCTCACGAAATGGAATATTGTCTGTAGACCGAAAGACCAAGGAGGTTTGGGAATTGCGGTTCTGGAAATTAAAAATAAATGCCTATTGAGTAAGTGGCTTTACAAAATATTACATGAGGAGGGAGTCTGGAAAGAAATCTTAGTGAACAAATATTTGGGAGACAAGGCAGTATCTCAAGTTCAAATTAAACCTTTTGATTCACCCTTTTGGAAAGGTATCATGAAGGTAAAAGATGAGTTTATCAAGCGTGGAATTTTTTTAGTTGGCAACGGTGAACAGGCTCGGTTTTGGGAAGATTCTTGGTTAGGACCGGTCTCACTACAGGATGAGTACCCGTTGTTATATGCCATTGTCTCGAATAAACATAGTACGGTGGCAGATGTTATTGGGGCTGCTCCTATCAATCTCCCTTTTCGACGACATTACTAGGGCAACGACGATCCGAATGGTTCCATCTGGTGGAGAGATTAATGCGCATCACTCTTACAGATGAACCTGATAAATTTAAATGGTCACTTACTAACAACGGAATTTTCACGGTAAGATCATATTACGAGGATCTTCTAAATGGCCATACCAGGTACCTGCGTAAATACCTATGAAAATTGAAAATACCTCTAAAGATCAAAATATTTCTATGGTTTCTCAATCGAAAGGAAATTTTGACAAAGGATAACTTGGCTAAACGGCAGTGGACAGGATGCAAGAAGTGCGTATTCTGTGATGCGGATGAGTCTGCGGAGCATCTTTTTATTAAATGTCCTTTTGCTAGAGATATTTGGCGTTTAGTACATTTTACTTTTAATGTTTACCCACCTGTAAGTATTGCGAACTTGTTTGGGGGTTGGTTGAATGGAATAGATAAGATAACAAAGGCTCGCATTCGAATTGGTGTAGCGGCCATTTTGTGGGCTCTTTGGAATTGTCGAAATGATATTATATTTAACAAAACAACTTCTATTCACTACTTGCAGGTCATCCACAAAGCATGCTACTGGATCCACTCATGGTCTTTCCTGTTGCCGGTGGATCAGCGTGGTCTCATGGATGCTGGCTGTACCCGTATGTTGACAGTCATGCGGGCTATCTTCAGTCGGGCTCGGTGGCTTCATCCTAGAAGACTTGATGTTTAGTTCATTTTTTATTCGATTGGCTCATCTTTGTAGTCACACTCTGTGATCCATGAATTATAACACTTGCTGAATTGACTCGATTTAAATAATTGTGGATGACTATGTGCATCATTTTGATGCAGAGGCCTGGGATCCGCACCCCCTTATCTAAAAAATGTGAGTTTGTGACCCGATAAGGCATTCATCTTAAGTCACCGGACCCGTAATATCCGCTGGCTAGAGATGGCAAGTGGGATCCCTCCAAAATCTCACTTATATTTCATTTGGAATTTTCTAGCTTAAATTTTGAGACCAAACGGGCGAAATCCCACATAAATTTGAGCTAGAAATTTCTAAATAAACTATGAGTTTGATTTGGTGGAATCCCACGTGACACCTTACGTCTGGCCACCGGATAATCTCCGGCAGTGGTGGTTGCCGTCGTTGTCACTACTCAGCCACTCTTCCCCCCTTCTTCCCGCTTACCTCTTCCTCCTCCACCCATGAAAAGGTAACATTCTTTCAAAATATAAAGAGATGTATGTACAGGTCAAAATGCCATTGTTGGACTTCGTGCTCACGTAGTATCTGGTTATCTCTTTTCACGCGAATATTCGATCACTCATTCCCACAGGCACAGGGGGCTGTACACTTGCTCGACAGCGGAGCCCTCACCATACGTGTAATAACATGGTTCTCTGAACTCGTACCCTGCCAGGATGCCCTCGCCGTCGACGTACCAGCCGCCCATGCCGTTCCCCATCACTGCCGCCGGCGCCTCCTCCCAGTACTCGAACGGCATGGCGGCCAGCAGTGGTGCCTCGGTCTCCGGGGTGCCCTCGAAGTTGTTCGACAGTATGTCCTCCAGCCCTCCGTCGTCGCTCATCAGCCCGTCCGCCGTGCTCTGGTTGCCCTCCGCTGCGGCCGGCCCCGACTCGCTGCCGATCTCGGCCTCGAGGGACCGCATGACGCGGCTCAGCCGGTCGTCGACGACCTCCAGCGGCTGCTGGTCGGCAGGCGCCGGCGTGTCCTCCAGCAGCTCCAGCAGGAACGCCCCGCCGGCGATCTCGGCCTGCCCAGCGCCGACGTAGCAGGACTCTTGCACAGCGCCGGCGCCACCACCTGGCATGCTCTGGCGATCCATTATTATGCCGAGCAAGTGTAGTTGTTTCTTTGTGATGGCGAATAGCAGCAAGGACGTGGTGCTATATATAGACGCGCAGCGTGTATAATTGCTGCACACTTGTTCCCCATGTGCTTCAGACTCCATGCAGTACAAACGTCGCTTTTCTTAGATTGCTTTCTAGCTTTACGAAGGTGATTTTATTTTCCGTTACGTCTTACTAGTTGAGAAGCCAGCCGTATGTGCTAATCGTAGCTTATTCAAGGACAAAGCTAATTATCTGCCACCCAAATACCCAATAACTAAGTTTGGAGTGGTCACTTTCGGACAAAATTGTTGATGTCAATAAGATTCTTTCTTATTTCGTAGTATATCTTTAAATCACATTAAAAACAGTTTTCACCAATAAATCGCTCACGATGAGATCTTCAAAACTCCATGCCGATACGTTCCAACAACTTTTCCCGGACTAAAAGTTACCAACCCACAAGTGAGTTATCAATGATCAACATAATTACATCAACACGATGACTAGTTACTCAACACCTTCGTAAATTCATAATAACCATCTTTGTAACTAGTTACTCAACACTCTTATAACTACATCACAATCATGTACTATAGGTAACTTTCAGTCAACAATAGCTCTGATAACTATGTCATAAACACTTTGCTAAATGCTAACCACATCATAACCATATTGATAACTTTTTATTCCACACCCTCGTAACCTAATCAAGAACATCATGGTAGGTATATCATTAACTTCTTGGTAACTACATCATCAACACCATGGATCAGAACCTTGTTTTGCTTGCTCGGATGCGCGACAACTCAGCTCGGCAGTTCTCTCAATCCTTTGAAATGCGTGCCACAAAGGACACGTGCTTTTTTCCTCTTTGGTTTGGAAGAGAAAGATCGCTTGAAAATCAACATCCATAATACGAAATGCATATAATATGAGATGATTCCAATACTATAGATTTACATTATAGATGACTGAAGTCAAAACGGAAAGTAAATAAAAATGGAGGTAGTATGTATAAACTTTTAGATGAAACTGTTCACGTACTGAGCTTTGATATTTTTCTTCAAAATTTACCGACAACGAAGAGATAATGGACACTCTTATTTCTACATCATAATCATGTACTCTAGGTAACTTTCACTCAACAATAGCTCTGACAATTGTCATAAACACTTTGCTAACCACATCATAACCATATAGATATTTTTTTTATTCCACACCCTGATAACCTAATCAACAACATCATGGTAGGTATATCATTAACTTCTTGGTAACTGCATCATCAAGAATTCAACACCATGGTAGTTAAAAAATATCAGAACCTTGTTTTGCTTGCTCGGCTGCGCGACAACTCACATCGTCTGTTGTCTCAATCCTTTGAAATGTGCGCCACCACGAAAGACATTTGTTTTTCTCTCTCTTTGGTTTGAAGAGAAAGATTGATTGAAAATCAACGTCCGTAATACGAAATGCATATAATATAAAAATATATTGTACGGATGATTCCAATACAATAGATTTACATTATAGCTGTTGATACTTTTTTTCTTAATTTTTTGTTATGACTGAAGCCAAAACGGAAATAAATAGAAATGAAGGTAATATGCATAACCTTTTGGACGAAACTGTTCACATACGGAGGTCGATAGTTTTCTCCAAAAATTTCTGACGGCGAAGAGATAATGGACACGCTGATCGAACTCATCACTGCACACCTAAACTAGGATGGGAAAATATGGACATCTTTCACTTCACCTGATCCGTGTCAAAACTCTTCTTTTACTGAAAGGCATCGCGTTTGTCCCACAGAGCAAGATCAGAGTGGGGAAGACTGGAGATACATGCTGGCACATTGTATGTCTTTTGAGGCAAAACACGTTGGGATAAGACTAGAGATCGACCAATCTAGCTTAGATGCAACATTGAGAGTCATGCAACACATGAAAGCTAGCTAGGGACGCATCCAAATTTTAGGTCGCAGCCGTGGAATCCCTGTGTGATGGTGGCCATCCGTGTCAATCTTTTGGAGCTTTCCGGGCATATTTTCCTGTCCTGTGCTGTTGCTGAAAGCCAATAATAGAGGTCAAGGTTTTTTTGCTTCATTTTTGTTCTTCCTCAAAAGAAGTACTATTAGATGCCGTAGTCCATATCTGGAATAGACTTAGGAGATGTGAAGCTAAAGATCTGAATGCCGGACCGTGCGAATATATATGGATTGTGATCCTCACCAAAAGATCTTTTCTCGTGTCGCTTGCAAGATTCTTCGACTGTGGTATGATCTGGCCTCAGAAAAACGAGCTAACCTTTTGTTTTGGTAAACATGGTGGATGCCTGGAGGGTTGGTATACTTATATCTATTATTAATTCATTTACTTCTGATAATATAATAGAGAAGATCAGTTCGATGACAAAGTGCACAAAACGAAAAGCTGTGTACCACATCTGCCTTGCCGCCGGACAGCCGATGAATCGGTGTTGATCCGTCTCCAAAGTTCCTGATGCACAAGGAGGCGAAATATGAGTTCGGCCGTTCCTTGGTTAGTGATCCGTGCGCTCGGCCTTATGTTAGGTATCACTCGCTTTTCCTCACCAAACAATAGTACGTCGTCAGTCTCCAACACCTCCCTTCGAAGATATGTTAGGTCAATAATAGGAGGAGTATCCAACGGGTGCACGAAACAATGACTCTGGAATCATAATTGTCCAGACATGCTGAGCGGCAAGCTCAATATTGTTCTAATCATGCCAACTCCTTATCAACCTTTTAAATCGTCTCAGAGGCCGATAATATCGGTACTGTGGTCTACGGATAAAGATGCCAAATATCATTTCGTAAATAGTTTTTTCTTTCACATATATCGAGCGCTATAACTACCAATATGGACGATATTTGGCTGGATATGTCCACCCAATAGACCTGACATAGACGGCACATATTCTATAGCAAAAAGCAGTCTTAAAAATAAAATAGGCATTTACAAATTCAGTGAATTATTAAAGGCATGCATAATATTTTATACTATGATCGATGTATCTTAGATTACCCATAGTGGAAGTAACGTAGGTAGTAACGTAGATGCCACATAAGTGAAAAAATGACGTGACATGCAATTAATAAAGAGAGAGGCAAATGAAGTAACATAGTTAGTTACCGTAACATAACACTTCTCAATATAAAGAGACTACAAAGTAAAAAATGAATGATTTTACATGACACTCCCCACCGTAGATGTAGTAACATAGGGTAGTAACATGTATATGTTACTGCTGTATGTAATTTCCCACTATGAGCAGTCTTACTATGATGTTATAGAGTAAGCATTCAGTGGGTTCTTCACTGTTTTGTTTTTTATAATGGACTAGTTCATAAAGTTATAATCATGCATTTATTATGCTCAACACCGATATTGTTCATTTCTTGCATTGATAAAGCATGTTTTGAACCAGATTAGTGAAGAAAAAATACAAAGTTGTTTCCTCCAATATAGTTTTTTTTAAGCGGGGTATAGCTACATATCATCCAATATTACCTACATATCATGCAGAAGATAGGAACCCGATAACTGATATTAACCTTGCTGCTTACTACCTGCCTTCCTACTCTAGCAAGCTGCTAGCCAATAGTTTGGCTTTTTTTTTCTGGCAGGGAGCCAATAGTTTAGTTGACAATGTGAAACTCACATTGTAGGTGTCACAGGTTAAATCTAGTACTTTTTTAGCTAGAGCACTCGAAGCTATCTGGGTGATCCACCACACGTAGCTAGAGTATGACTACGAGTCGGTAAAATCCTGAGATTTTTAGTTCTTGGACGGGAACATATTGAATCGTGGAGGGCTGACTTTCACTCTTCCAAACTCCACTTATAGCACATTTTCTTCTCAGTGATTCCAAACTCTATCTAGATATGATATCTTCTCTTCTACTCCCTCCGTTTATTATTATAAGACGTTTTAGGTTTCGTCCCGACTAGGTGAAAAACGCCCAAAATACATGTCTGCCCCCACTTGTTCCCTCAAATTACAGGTAATGCCCTCCCGCAGCCCAGCGAACCGATCATTCAAAATTTGAATAGCCACAGCACATCCTTGCCGTCGCCAGCAGATCGCCGCCGTCGCAGCCCGGGTCCCTCGCGCGCGAGCACATCCAGGCGCGCCTCCCTTCTCGCGCGCGCGAGAACCTCCAGGCGCGCCTCCCTTCTCGTGCGCGAGGACCTCCAGCGTGCTTCTTCCCAGCGTCAGGATCCAGAAGACGACCTCGCCATCTTCTCGCGCGCGAGGACCTCCAGGCGCGCCTCCCTTCTCGGGCGCGAGGACCTCCAGCGTGCTTCTTCCCAGCGTCGGTATCCAGAAGACGACCTCGCCATCAGGATCCAGAGGACGCCTCCCTTCTCGGGCGCGAGGCGTGCTTCTTCCCAGCGTCAGGATCCAGAAAACGACCTCGCCATCAGGATCCAGAGGAGGACCTCGCCATCAGGATCCACCAGAAGAGGACATCGCCGAGCTTGCTCCCTTGCTGCTTCCGCTCTTCCTCCCCCACCTGCAGCAGCATCACGCCCAACTTGGTCGTGCTTGCCCAGCTCCTCACCGGCACGGCAACTTGAGATCGAGCAATGGCGCTGGCAAGAGGAATCACGTGCTAATCAAGGAATCACCTGCAAATTGCACAACAGACGCATCAGCAGCAATGGTACTACCCGACGTAAATTTCAGTCCACCTCAAACACAAGAAATCATCGGAGGTGTAGTTCAAAATGCAGGTATATACTCCCAAGACAGAAGTTTATACAGGAGTACCATTCTTTTTGTGCATGTGACATTAACTCTGATGAACTACTCCATTTAGATGAACTACTGAACTCTAGTGGAAGTCTACAAGTCTACAAACAAAATGGCATGATGATGAACACTTGTGCATTCATTTAGATGAACTACTTGGATACTGAATTCTAGTGCAAGTATACAAGTTTCTTTTTGAATGTATAAAGTACAGTGTACTAAAAATCACTTACACCTGAAGAAGAGGATGGCATCATACCCGGAGGAGGCAATGTTGATCATCAGATCGAACAAGACAATGGCATAAATGTAGATCATCAGGTTGGAGAGGATGACATGGATATCGATGGCAATGCGGGCGATGCGGCTGCAGGTACATAAATGGATTATGTGTGAACTACAAGCATTGGTTCATGTGTGAGATACAAGAAGCATGAAATATACAGCATGTTTATACACAGTACAAGCAAGGTGTAATTGCAAGGTGTTACTGTTAGTAGCAGTACCAAATTTACATTTCTCACTTTACAAGCATGGCAGTTGCGCATATGCGGGACGGTAAAACGGGAAAGTCGAAAATATTTTGTACGCGACGGAAGTTGTACGTGAAATCCTAAAACGTCTTATAATTATAAACGGAGGGAGTAGTAAGTACAGATGTACTCATGCAAAATTTAATACGTGGCATCAACTTACAATTGTTTGTTCCAACAAGTGGACACGTGAGATGCAAGGTGTGGCAGCAACTTGTAATTGTTTGTTCCAACAAGTGGACACGTGATGCAAGGCTAGATTCCGGATTCATACTATAAGCTAATGGAGCACCTGAATTAATCTGGTTGATTAGAAGCATTATTGCACCCTATAGCGTCACCTAATTAGATCTGGTGCCCGTTTCAAAAGAGATCAAGAAGAAGAAAGATCTGGTGATGTTAGCCTAGTGTTAAAAGCATCTCATCTTACTGGCATATTAAAAGTCTAAAGCCCAGCTGCTTAAGCCCAGGTTTCACGCTAGCTTTTTTCGCAGAGGTTTCAGGATATCTGTCTGGAGCGAAGTATTACAGGTAAGATGAAAGGTTACATGCCTACTGTTCACTGTATACGGAGTACTATCTACTGTTACATGCCTATTCTCCACACAAGTCTTAAGATCTTTGGCGCCTCTGTCGTATACCTACGATCAATTTAAGCAGTGGCGGCGCCAGTAGGGGGTCGAGCCTGGTCGGCCGACCTGGCTCAGATTGAGCGAGGAAAAAATCGAATACTGCAGCGCGTCGAGAGGAAAAAATGGCCGGCCGCTCCGCCCTGGCGCCACGCACCTGGTGCGCACGTCGGACACCAGTCTCTCCAGCCTCCTCCTCCCCAACCTCCCCCTGCAGCAGCAGTCCCCACGCGCTCACCGCGCGCGCCGCCAGGAGCCTCATCCCGGTGAGCGCCGTCGCTGGAGGTCGAGTTCCTGGGAGGGGCGCGACTGCTAGAGGTCGATGTGGGGGGAGAGGGGAAGGCTGCATGACGGAGAGGAAGAGAATAGCAACCGGCAAACCTCCACGGCCAGCTGCTCCTCCATGATTCCCACCGAGGATACTGCTACCTCAATCTCCATGCCGCCTCCTTCCCACAACTCTCCAAACAGCAGCAGCATCCAGATCCAAGTATCCAACACAGACATTGGGACAGCTCAAAGATGTGACGATTTTTTTTAGATCAAGTTTAAGTTTAGTCCTCGCTAGTCGCTACCATTTAGTCCTAGCTAGTTTAAGTTTAAGATGGTGCAAACCCTTTTGCAATAGATATATGTGCTCTCAAATGACAACCCGCATCAATGTCCGCATGAATGAAGGTGATAAATAAGGGACTAAATTTCATAGATGAGTTGGTTCTCGCATCATAAAAAATTAGAGCTCTAGTTCCTCCTATATGCAAGCAACTCCACAAGAAAAAAATCAGTATTATGCAGTACTTAGTCTAAATCACGTACTGATAGTTTTGCAATCACCCGAAAGAAAATAATGATGATTGAAGTACATAGCATGCCTACAATGACTGATTTGAGTTCCTTTTATCAAAATTTATTGCCCGAGCATTCAAGGGCTCTATGCACAACTCGTTCAAGGCCTCCAAGATCACCATTATCCAGAAGAAATTTAACGCGATGAAACAGTTGCAGGTATCAGACCGATTAAATAGGTATAGGTCATCTTTCTCAAAGTTTCGTCTTGCCAATATGGATACAACTTAACGGTATGCCGCTATCTTATAAAAATGTAGCTCTATTTTGTGTGTTTTTCTTGTTCTTTATAGTCATTTTGTAGTTGTACATGAAATATGAAACTGAATCTTTTTACACCTTTTTATTTTGTCAAACACACATGTTCTTCGCAACAATAAAAAAACAACACTTATTTTTCGACCCGGTTCGGTTCAATTCCTCGCTCCGCCACTGATTTAAGGCTCTGTTGTACCTGGGATTGCATCCTGTTCTGTGCTTTCTATTGTCTTCATATCTTCGATATCTTGCAGCCTCCTTTCTGTGCTTCTATATATTTACCAAGTCAATCTTTCAAAATCGAGCAGTACTCTCTCTTTGGCCGTACTGCAACTTGCATTTGGGGGAGGTTACATTTTTAAATAAGGACGGAGTTTCCTTGGCGCCTCGCCGTTTTAGATTCGCATATACGCAAGCTCCCGTGCAGCGTGCTGTTTCAAGTTGGCTAAAACTAAAAGGCCGCAAACAATAGTCAGGTTAAAACAAACAAGCTGTGTTGTGACTTGTGAGGGAGGAGAAACCGATTGTAACATATCTTTCATTCTCTACACTTTTTGGAGCAATATTTAGCACTGCCAACACAGAAACTTGGGTTTCATCCATGGTTTTGGCCGGATTCATATAATAGCGACAGATTATGCCCTTGGTAGCTCCGATCGTAGCACAGCGATCGTTCGTTGGACTCGGTCTATCAGTTCCAAAAGGTGCTGATGGAGATAATCTAATTAAACCTTGGCTTTGCTTAATATTCGTATGTACGAGCTCACTAACAGAAACCTGGCAAGTAGTCTATATACAAATTACAAGTAAGAGCTTATAGCTAGCAAGAGAGATTTAGCTTCTCCAAAAGTATAGAAAAAGGGTAAAAGAGAAATTCAGAGATCATAGGGGCGAGGGTGGAACTTGAGCACGGATCGGTCGCAACGGCAGCAGTGGGCACGACAACTGTTTTAAAAGAAACATAGTACATGCACATATGCACTTTACTACCCATGTAAGCATCTCCAAAACACCTAGCCAGCGGATTAGATCTTGTGATTGACGAAATCACCACAACTATCGGATGAGAATGTTGCCTCCTACTGAAAGAATATTCCATTTTTGTGAGACAAGGGTGTCAAAATTAGAGTTTAATCCCGCCCGAGCTTAACTAGATTTAGATGGATGTGTTAAAATCCTGACAAACTCCGGTGGCAAACTTTGGTTACCTAAACATCTAGAGATAAAACTTACATATATATTACACGAATGTCGGTAGAAAACTTTGGTAGCCTACACATCTAGAGATAACTTGAATATATTTTATACGAATTAATCAAGTCAAGCTTTTCAGAGTGGGACAACCGCGTCCGCACCACTAACTAATACTCCCTCCGTATCAAAATATAAGTTGTTTTAGTATAAGATATGTCCTCATGTATCTAGACATATCTTAATGCAAGATTCATGCTAAAACATCTATATTTTGATACGGATGGAGTAGTAACTATCTATATAAAGGTACAAGCGGTAGCAACCTAACCACGTCCAACGAGAGAGAACCTATGAAAATGGATAGAAGCTGAGGGAGAGAAAAAAGAAAGAAAGAGTGTGTGAGAGAGAGCTAGTTCTACGAGTGGGCATGCAGTTCTCCACAGGGGCGATGAGCACCCTGCTCCCTAAGCTGGGAAAGCTGCTCCACGATGAGTACAAGCTGAAGGATCGTGTGAAGAAGGGGATCAAGGATCTCAAGGATGAGCTCGAGAGCATGGACGCCGCACTTGAGAAGGTGTCTAATGTGCCGCTAGACCAGCTTGACCCACAGCTCGGGATTTGGGCTAGCGAGGTCAGGGACCTGTCCTATGTCATCGAGGACAGCCTCGACTCCGCCATGGTGAGGATCGAGGTTCTCGACCCAACAAATACTCACACATTCAAGGGCTTCTTTGAGGAGATCTGTAACAAGATGTCCAGGTTCAGGGCTCGCCACAAAATAGCCACTGACATCAAAAATATCGACAAGCAAGTTAAAAAGGTGAAGGAACGGTATGATAGATACAATATCATGGATGCTGTTGTTGCCAATTTTGCAACAATAACAATTGACCCCCGTCTCCCGGCTCTTTACAATGAGGTATCTCAACTTATTGGTATTGATGAGGCAATGAGTGAGCTAGTAAACATGTTGTCCAAAGCTAATGATCCTTCCGAGAAAAAACTCAAGATTATCTCTGTTGTTGGGTTCGGAGGATTGGGCAAGACAACTCTTGTTAAAGCGGTCTATGACAAGCTTAACAAGAAATTTGATTGCGGATGTTTTGTTCCAGTGGGTCGAAATCCAGACATGAAGAAAGTTCTCACGGACATCCTCTATGAGCTTGACAAGCAAAAATATATACACATGATTGGCACAAAAATTGATGAAAAACAACTGATTGACGAGACACGAATGTTCCTTGGAGATAAGAGGTACACATTTAACCCCGCGTATCTTTATAATTTGAATGACATATATACAAGTTTGTATTTTTTTTTCTTGGATGTAGGATTTTAAGTTTGCTCCACAAACCTTTTAGTACAAAATAAATGTCAAAACATAATATGGAATTATTTTGACCAATTACTTGTATTTTGGACTACCTAGACCATACCTAAATTTATTTAAATTAGTCTAACTCATCGAGGGAATGATATATTGGTATCCGGTGAAAATTTGGAAATTACGTTGACAATCTGAACTCTACTCTTATATCGAGCGATATTATTGTTTGTTTGGCCCTAGTGGTGTGAATTTTGCTATTTGTGGGCAGTAATAGTCCCACTGAAAGCTTTGCTCGCTTCTTTCTGTATCTTTTGTCCTAAATGAACCTTTTATGGAATTTTAGTCATTAATGGCCACTCAAAAAAACTTTCAGCCCGATATGGCCCCTCAGATATAAAACGCTGCAGATTTTAGAGGCTTTCAGAATTTCTACGTCGTTCAGTTTGGCTTATCTGAACTACAAAATGTAAATTATGGTTAAGTCATTTAAAATAAGCCATTTGATATGCCGTTTTTGCAATCTCAGAGTTTTTTGAGATTCCTCCAAGGGCTCAGAAATTTCAGAATACTCCATTCACATTAGCGTTTCTCACAACTAGTAGCCGTGCACGTGCAATGCACGTCTTCATTGCCCCTGCATGAACACATACCAACAAGGCCGAACTACTGTACCCACCATGAACCCAAAATGGAACACTGCGGGAGAAAGCTAACCTGCTTAGACCGTGCGAGAGCTTGGTCAGTCTAGAAAGCTAACCTGCTTAGACCGTGCGAGAGCTTGGTCAGTCTAGAAAGCTAACCTGCTTAGACCGTGCGAGAGCTTGGTCAGTCTCATTCATTAAATTAAAACACGCAGGGATCACAATCTTAGAGAGAGATATACAAATCCACAGAGGACATGTCACATACGTTTACTTTCTTTCAATGCATTTATTAACCACAGTTAAGATAGAAATGAAGGAATATTCGTAGCCTACTAGCCTGGAAGGAATCATGCTACCAAATTAAGTTGCTCACATGGACTGTGATATTGCAACTTACTTGATGCTAACAGCACATTTTCTTCACCAAAGCCATCTTCACTTGGACCATCAAAAAGATCTACTCGCTTATTTTCACTTGCATGTCTGCAATCGAAACAATATACGTATTCATGAAATGTTACCATAATTCATATTAAAAAGTTACCATAATTGATGAAACATATTCCTTCAAGTTTATGAGCAACTATAGTACTCAAATTAGCAGTACAAGGACAAATCTTCCTGGGAGAGAGTGGATAGCAATCTTACTCCAGACGGCAACATCCAAGGTGCTAGTCAATGGATGCCTCACCGATGCAATTAAACACGCCAGGGGTTTGTGCCAGGGGGACCCCCTATCGCCGATGCTGTTCGTCATTGTCATGGATGTTCTCGCAAGAATCGTGAAGACCGCGGACAACTTGGGATTGCTATCGCAGATGGGGAACAAGCCCATGCCACATCGCCTGTCGCTGTATGCAGATGACGTGGCACTGTTCATCAGCCCAACCGCAGCTGATCTGGAGACCACAAAAGGTATTCTGAGAGGTTTTGGGGACGCTGCGGGCTTACACGTCAACCTTACCAAAAGCACAATAACACCGATCCAATGCCTGGGGGTTGACTTGGAGGCGGTGGCGGCGCAGCTAGGCTACAAAATCACGCAGTTCCCGTGCACGTACCTGGGAATGCCGCTGTCTGACAGGAAGTTAAGGAAAGATGATTTCCAACCGGCATTGGACAAGCTAACAGGAAAAGCAAAAGGATGGAAGCAAGGCCACTTCTCGATCGATGCGAGATTAATCCTGGTAAAGCATGTGTTATCCGCCATGGTCGTCTTCCAAATGATCGCGATCACGGCACCAAAGTGGCTAACGAAAGCGGTTGATAGAATTAGGAGAGGTTTCTTTTGGGCTGAAGAAGAAATCGCCCCAGGTGGCAAATGCCTTGTTGCCTGGAAGGTGGTTTGCCGGCCAACTGAATTGGGAGGCCTAGGGCTACCAGACCTCCAGGCGAGAGGGGTGGCACTACGAACTAGATGGCTGTGGCAGAGTTGGACCGACAAACAGAAGCCATGGAGAGGGCTTCCGCTACCAATCGACAAGAATGTTCGAGATCTGTTCAATGCAGCTGTCATTTTCAGGCTGGGGAATGGGGAGCAAATCAAATTCTGGACAGACCCATGGCTTAACGGCGAAAGCTTCAAGGACTGTTTACCGCTGCTGTACCAAGCTTGTACCCGTCGGAAAAGCACTGTCGCGTTCGCGATGAAGGACAATCGGTGGACAGGCCACTTGGGTGGTGAGCTTCCTCCGGCAACGCTCGAACAGGCGGTAACGTTGTGGGAGAGGTTGCAGAATGTCGCGCTGGAGCAGGAGGTGGACGATTCGGTTACCTGGAGGCTAACCCCAGATGGACATTACTCCGCCAAGTCAGCTTATGCTGCTCAGTTCCAGGGATCGGTCCGAACCAATTACAAACATGTGATTTGGTGCTCCGATGCACCGCTCAAATGCCATATATTCGCTTGGCTTGCGATCAAAGGAAAATGCAACACGGCTGACACACTCGCCAAGAAGAATTTCCCGCACCAGGCAAGCTGTGCCTTCTGCACGAATGACGAAACGGCAGCCCATATGCTAATGCAATGCCCGTTCATCACACAGCTCTGGACTCAAATCCTGCCGATGGCGTCGAGAGCTCCATGCTACATGCCGCAGCCAGGTCAAAATTTGATTGACTGGGCGACTCACACAACCAAACTGACGGACAAACGCGACAGAAAAGGATGGATCGCCACCATGCAATTAGTATGGTGGGCAACGTGGAAGGAAAGAAATGCAAGAATTTTTCGTAACACGGCAAGGGGATTGGAAGAGATGAAGGCCGACATCTTGCAACAGGCAACCCTATGGCGAACAGCAGGGAGATCTAGCGCTGCGAAGCTGCTGCAAAGACCAAGAGAGCCGGATTAAGCACCCCGCTGATATAAGGGGTTTCTGTTGTTCTAGGTTTTACCTTAGTTAGATTAGTTACTTGCTGCTGTACTTTCTTTGTACTGTTCTCTCACCTACGATTAATAGAATAAGCAGGCCAGGCTGCTCTTTCGTCAAAAAAGAAGGTGGCCATAATACAATGGCATCACAAGATAGGTAGTAACTCAGAGCAACATAAGAGTTCAATTCCTTGATCTGCAAAAATAGGACAAACTCAGGTTTATTGGAGGTTGAAGAATCAGAATAGCGAGGTTCCTGAATAAATTCTGAGCTCAATGAGTTTACCTGTGACTGCTTTCTCTCGTTCAACATTCTAGCAGTGTTGGGATCAGCATGGCCTCTCCAAGAACCCAGGGTGTCATCTGTCCCGGCCACCTTGGCGATCTTCTTCTCGGACTTGGGCCTCACCTCATAAATAGGCTTCCTCAGAGTAGCTCTTATGTCAGTAAGCGGTGCCCCGACGGCCGCGACATCTGCTGCTTACTCTTCTTAGGTCCATAGTATAAGGTAGAGCTACATGATCATAAGCTCTGAACCAGCAAGCTACAAGTTCAAGTCATCATCCAATCAACACCATGCTATCAGTTTATCGCAGGTCAAAAGGAAAATACTGGAAATCTTTCTTTTCTTGCCACAACTCTCATCAATGAGAAGACCCATGCTATCAATTTATTTCTGGTACATCCTAGATAAAACATCTAATGCTTATAGCGTCATCTTATTTGAGCTTACATTTCTTTCTCTCCATCGGAGTATAATTGTAGCATCCCCAAGTAATATGCTTATGACCAGATGTGCAAAGAAGAATGCAAGGATAACTTCGATGTAAATAAATCTGGTAAGGCACAAATGATCACACCGGGACATCAACAATTTATATGAATAATAAGACACTGTTACATAGCCGGCAATATTAGAATTATCTAAATGAGTTCATCATCAAGCACATAAAGTAGTGTTCATTTAATCTATCTGCATGCTAATGCTAACCGCAAAACATGACATAATTCTTTTTTTTGGTTTGGCAAATGAGAATAACCAAGGAATATATGATAGGGTAACAGAAAACTGAGTGATAATACCCACGGTAAGCTACTGATCATCCATCATAGTGAACCTGACAAGGTATTTGACATAAAATAATTTAAGAGGGCACGAGCATTGGCATCCTATAGCTGAAGTAGTCTAGGAGGAATCAACAACCTAGAGTACATTGAAGGAATGCCGCTGAACTCAATTCAGGCAATGAGTTTCAAGAACAAAATCAGGAAGAACCACAAGTTGTCATGGGTAGCTCTGTAACAAGGACGCTTGGATTTTCCATCTAGTCGGCCACTTACTTTACATCATCTGTTGTGAGTTACAGTTTAGAATAGGAGCAGCCACTGTGGTATTCAAGACAGCGCCACATTTCTAGCACATGATGCAGTCATTTACGTTGGGCAGTAGCAAGTATCTTGACGATGCAAGTGTCGCAGCTGTCACACCGCCGCAGTTCATCAGCTTCCCCTGTAGCCCACACATCAAGAACCTTAGTGTACTTCTAAAGCCATCTTGCCATAAATAAGAAGTGTGCATCGATGAACTTATCAGAGTTTTGAGGAAATAAATTAGGGATGCAACTGCTAGATGACTCTGAGCAAATACCTCTTGCTGATTTTCTTCTCCCCGTCCTCACCATCACCTACTTCCTGTTCGGCTGGGCACAAAATCGACCGACGCATCCATGGTTGGGGTGGGACCGTAATTCGGTGTTGAGCGAAGGTCGGGACACGACCGTTGGGATCTCGAAGCTACGGCAAGGGATCTTGGAGGAGGAGGCGAGATTGTGGCCTCACCTACAAACAGGGACGGGGTCGAACTCCTGGAGCGAGTAGCTACTCGATTCGCGCGGCGGCGCTGACGAATAAGTCGTCTAGGGATCAATTCCGACCTTAGTCACTCGCTTCAGTCGCCGGAGGCCTTGATTAGCTGCCGTTCGGCGTGAATCGGACGGCGTCGCGGGAGGAGACGGGGACCTTGCCGCCGCCGTCGCCATCTCCTCATGGTGCAGCAGAGCCTCGCCTGGTCCAGAGACGGGGACCTCGCCGCCGCCGTCGCCATCTCCTCCTCATAGCGCAGCATAGCCTCGCTTGGGCCGGAGACGGGGACCTCGCCGCCGTCGCCGCCATCTCCTCCTCATGGCGCTGCACGGCCTTGCCTGGACCGGAGACACCGTCGTCGCCGCCATCTCCTCCTCATGACTGAGAACGGCGGAGCGGCAGGAGGACGCGGAGGAATTGTTGCGGGCGAAGATCACGCGAGGAATTAATTCGGCTTCCTAAACTGATCGATTTAGAAAAGCATGTGTGGATGGGTAGGCAGAACATGGTCTGCCGGGTTGACAGGATCGATCCTGGCCGTCAGACTATTTGCCACACGATCAAATGGACACCGACTGTTGGATTGTATTAAGTGGGGATGATCTAACGGTGCTGGTTGTTCTGGGTACACAAATCTGGATGGACAAAGAAAAGTTTAACTTCGCTCTTTTATAAGTAGTATAGATATAGATGTCAGAGGCTCTCAGATTAAGAAAGCGTCATATCAAATAGCTTATGTCAATAGCTTATGTCAAATGACTAGCCGCTTCTGGAGTTTGTAATTTCATATAAGCAAAATTAAATGGCCTATATGAGATTTTCAGAACCTTTGAGATTGTCAGAACGCCTTTTAGTGTGGCGTTTTTGGGAGGGGCCAGATCTGGTTAAAGTTTTTTGAAAGTCCTCTAATAGTTTGGAAAACGGCCATTTAGGACAAAAGTAAGTACCTTCTTTCGTCGAAGCCCCATTGATGGCATTCCCCTTTTTAACTTTGTCATGAATGTCTTCATGTGCTCATAAATCTTTCGGATGAAAAACCATATTCGATATAATTAAATACTGATAGTTAGGCTCGTTAAAATATTATTAAAATCTCTATAAGGGCATCTCTAATAGCGTCCCATATCTAGCAGACATGCCCATTTGTGTTCGCGCGGACATTGGGCAAGCCCCAACCCAAGGGTCCACCCAACGAGACACTCCGCGGCACCATCGCGAGGCGTTGAAGACCTAGCACCATGCTCATTGATTCCTGCATACGACCAGTGATATTAGATGCATGTGGCCCATATAAAATACCTTGAGGCGGAGCTCCCCCTAGTTCACGCTTAAAACGGCAAATAGGAGCTCCTTGTTTTTAATGGGTTAAATTTAACACAAAAGGATTTTCAAACTGTATGTACGTGTGAAGACGAATGCTTGCGGACCTTTTTGACTTGTGTTTTCTTATCATGAGTTTTCTTCTTAATTTCCTCCATATTTTTGTTTACATCCATAAAGCAAACTAATATTTCATCAAGCTAATTTTCTCTCTTTTCCTCCAGTTGGTTTAGAGTGTTCAAATGCTAGCTAGTTTTTAATGCATTATAACCAGGAATATTGCTATTAATCCGAGTTCTTCCTTCTTAAATAGGTATTTGATCGTTATTGATGACATATGGGATACACCAACATGGACAATAGTCAAATGTGCCTTGTTGGATAGTAATTCTAGAAGCAGAATAATAGTAACTACTCGCAGTCATGAAGTTGCTGAACTAGTTGGTGGAGTATACAACATGAAGCAACTTTCTGATGGTAACTCTAAAAAGTTACTGTATAACAGAATATATGGCGGTGAAGGCTTAAGTATGGACATCCAATCTACAGAAGTGATCAACAAAATTTTAAAGAAATGTGCTGGCGTGCCATTGTCTATCATCACAATAGCTAGCTTGATTGCTGGTAAAAGAATGGAGGAATGGTCCAAGGTGTATGACGCCATTGGTTTTGGGGATGAGGATAATGAAGCTGTTCAGAATACAAGAAAGATAATATCTTTTAGCTACTATGATCTACCTTCTGTTCTGAAGACATGTTTATTGTACATGAGCATATTCTTAGAAGATTCATTCGTTGACAAAAACATGTTGATATGGAAATGGGTGGCTGAAGGCTTTATCACTGATAAAGATGAGATAGGGTTATTGGAGCAGGGTGAGAACTGCTTCAACAATCTTATAAATAGAAGCATGATTCGATGGGTAGAGCCTGACCGTGGCAGCAGTCGGGGTGGTTGTTTTGTTCATGATATGGTGCTAGATCTCATCTTCAACTTGTCAGGCAAACTAAACTTCGTCACGATGCAGTATAAAGAGCAAGATATCACAACATCATCATCATGCAAAAGCAGCAACATAATTCGTAGATTAGCCATCCACAACAGGTGTGCGGACCAGTACGCTGCTAATATGGAATTGGGACACCTGAGGTCATTCTCTGCTACCTCGTGCTCTGATGGTAGGATGCCTCCACTTGGGAGCTTTAAAGCATTACGTGTACTAGCTCTAGATAGATGTGGTTCTCCTGCTAGTGACTGGTGTCTTGATCATCTTGGGAAGTTGCTTCATCTGAGGTACTTAGGGCTGACGAGAACACCTTTTTCGGAGCTGCCGAGTAACATAGGACATGACCTTAAGTTCCTACAGACATTAGACGTAAGGGAGAGTGGCATGAGAGAATTGCCCGTGTCTGTCGGGGAGCTAACGAGACTGGCGTGTCTGTGTGCTTCTGAAGGTACAATGATGAAGGCCTCTATAGGGAAGCTTACATCTCTGCAAGAGCTGCAGCTACTACATGTGGACGTGTCCCCAAACTTCACCAGAGAGCTGAGAAAGCTGACGCGGCTAAGGGTGCTCCACATTGCTTTTGATGAAATGGACGAGAGCACGCATGAGGCTCTTGTGGAGTCGGTTTGCAACCTGCGCAGAATTCAGAGTCTGGGGATCTGCCCGAGTTCGGGGCACTCTGAACTTCAATTTGATCACTGGGAACAGTGGGTGCCCCCTTCCGAGCTCCGTACTCTGTGTCTGGTTATCTCATATTTACCTCGGCGTCCGGCGTGGATGGATTTCTCAGTTTTTCCGCACATATCCTATCTAGCATTCAATGTAGAGTTGATGAAACAGCAAGACATGCAAATTCTCGGGAGATTTCCATCGCTCAGCTACCTCATGTTCACTACTAATATCTTAACAGTATATACATTTGGTTCAGATGAGTTCCGAAAATTGAGAAGTCTATTTGCAAATATAGAGGTCATTTGTGGCGGAGAAGGAGGAGCCTTGATGATGCTTGAAGAATTGGAATGCATGGTTCAGGAAAAGCAGGGCGTTGGCAGCCTGGCTCCTGGGAGCATGCCTTTGCTTCAGAAAGCCAGCTTCTACCATGATTGCAAGGGTCGCAGTGCTGTTCAGGTAAGGGAAGCTGAGGCATCCCTGAGGCACGCCGCGGAAGCCCACCCCAACCGTCCCACCATAAAAATACAAAGACTGAACTTCACGGTACGTTTCGCCAAAACATATATGCAGTAAATGTCAATTCTCCTTGGGTCATTCTTATCATTTTTTTCTCAAGCTAATTCATGCATACTTGGAAGGAAAGGAGCTGGCGATGGAGGGTCCAGGTGATTATCAGGAAAAGGGCTGTCAAGGAAACTCAAAAGACAGTGACAAACAGAAGGAGCCGAAGAGAAAAATTAGGAAATTTAAGAGATGGCCAAAGAATGGCCAGCTTATCTCGTTTCAAAAAAAAAAGAATGGCCAGGTTATCGTGGGAGAGAAGGATGGTCCTGCACTGATCTCGGGAAAGAAGAGGCTTGCTGAGGATATGGATAGAGGAGAAACCAAAACAAAACAAAGTGAGGGAGATGGATGTAGTGATGGTGGAGGGTGACAACATGCTTAACTATTTTCATGCATTCATACTTAATTAACTCTTTTCTCAATTTCAGTCTAATGATGACAAAAAAGACGGCATATCCGTGGAGGCATCCTGTTCAGGCGAAGAACATGAGGTCTATATTCTCATTATGTGTTTCCTATTGTAGTATTCCCTATTGTACCATGCCGTGCCAAGGATCAGTATATTTCGTCCAAGGGATTATTCCTTCAATGATTTCTTTTCTTCTTAATTGCTGGTTACATACGTGGCTAGCTATATGCATACGCATGGAGAGTAAGTTTAAGTTTTACCTACTACTGCCTTCACACTTATTTTCTTTCTCATACCACACTAGGAAGAATCAGCTCGGACGGCAGCAGCTTCGTCGGATATGGCATGGGCGGACAGTGGTGGTGCTTACAATGAGGCAATCCAATGTGTGTGTTTTTTCTACTCCCTCCGGTCCGAATTAATTGTCGCCGGGTCTGTATGGTGTTGTACTGCCGTAGCTCATATCTCGCGTCAATTAATTCGGTTCAGAGGTAGTATCTCTTTTGTGGGTTGCATACTTTTTAATTAATTAGTTTTTGTGGGGTTTTGAATTAACAGTTAATAGGGTAATATAGTTCATAACTAAAATTTAGGCTGATGATCTATGCAGGTGGCTGCAGAAGATCTGCAAGACTGTTTCAGCAGCATGTTTTCAAGTGTTCTAAAAAATCCGGCTATTCCCGATTTAATGTCTGATTTAGGATCTCGATCAGGGATAATGTCCTCGCCAGATTTTTGGAGGGTTTTTACAAAAGAGTTTGTGAAGAGCAGTTCACGACTGTTATACTACATTGTGTGGACACAAGTGCCAGCTTTGGCGACAATTTATCTGAAATGATACAGCAAATGATGCCAGTTTTTTCTGAAGTTCTTGCCGAGCTTCCTCCATCTGAACCCACATTACAGTCTCAACCCAATGCTGATACCAAATCAGGTGGAGAGATAGTTATCTCCCAGCAAGTAATTGAGCTATCTCTGATCCTATTGCGTTTATAATTGTTAGCTCTGATTTGTCGTGCTCCTTTAATTAGCCCTGGTCATAATGCATGTCACTTGATTCAGCGGGAGAATGGTGACACTGACACGACCATCACCAGCACTGAGGAAGCAGGGCCGGCGCGCCTATCGTGATTGACTGTACGTATTTCTCTTCCTGCGTAAATCAATGCATATGTCTGCAGATATGTGCACTTCTTTATATTGGCATCAGGTGGAAAATGTCACTTAACTATGTACGTGTCCCATTTCTGATCATACCCAAATAATCTCAAGCGATTTTTCTAAGAAACAACCAAAGTTTTAGGGTGGTTGGCATTTTTAAGAACCATTCATCCACTCTAATCTAACGATTTTACAATATACGGTACCAGAATAACGGTACTGAACGGTACCGCGGTAACTAAATTTATGTGGGACCGGTACCAAAATTATTTATATTTTTTTAAATTAAAAATATCATTTGTCACTCTCTCCCACCGGGCAACCCTAATTTCTCCTCACTCTCTTCCCTAATTTCCACCGGCCGCCGGCGACCTCCACGGAATTCCTCCCCAACAGCAGCAGCACGCGGGCCTCCTCCACCTCCCCGTCAATGCGTTCCCCTCCCCCTTGAGCAGCAGGAGCCGGCCGTGGGTGCTGTCCCTGTCCGCTGGTGCGGGTGCCCCTCCCGCTCTCCCCCTTCAGCAGCAGAAGCCGGCCGCGGTCGCGGGCGCTGGTGCCCCTGCGCAAATCGCCCCCTTCAGGTGTTGTTGCCTCACGGCGACGGCATGACTACCTCCCCTGCTTCTCCCGGCTCGAGCCATCTTTAACTTTGCCACAGCCCAAGGTTCATGTTCTCTAGTCTCCAATTGTTTAAATCTTTGAGAACTAGTTCTTTAAACTTAGTCGCATAACTCTGTGGGAGCTAACATCTTCTCTTTGCTTTCTATAGACCTCTTCATCTCATTAAGCTGACCTCGTCAGGTTCTGGGGCATGGTTCAGGACATGCTTGGGAATGAATTCTATGCTGGGGCTTTCAAGGTACTACATTAATCATGCTAATAGGCTGTTGTTAAGCTGCAGCTGTTGCAACCTTTGCTTATCTGTTAACATTGTTTGTGAAGGATGGTTCTATCTGGAGGACGAACAAGTTCACATATTTCTCACTGTTTGCGATGCCGCACCCGTGTGATTCGCGCATCTCTGGGAACGCCATCTCTTCCACTGTGTGTATGTATGTTACTACTTCAATCAGCACTCGTTTCATTTTATTACCAATTATAGGATTGTGTGTATAAGGGTCTGTTGGTGGAATTCACCTTGACTATGAATGGCTTCTTTTCAGGTGCCTGGGCAGAATTCGTGGACCCCGGAGTCTTCCCCTGGACCTGATTTGCGCCTGCTGTACAATCCCAAGCAGACAGTAAATTTTGGCGGCAGTGAAGAGAACATGAGCGCCTGATCATTCCGCACGCATAAAGAACTTAAGAACCCTCATGGGTTTTAACAGTTTCATTACCCTTTACAGCCAACAATTTGTAGTGTTCGATGAACAAAAATTATATGTGATTATTGATGTTTGCTCTCAGTTTTGATAAGAGATACTATTCGTTATAAGAAATTTGTAGTTGGCAATGCAGACTAATGGCTTTATAAAATCACTGTTCGTACTTCAGTTATTTTCCTTTTTTGTGCTACTACTTCAGTTTGTCGATCATCTGGTGTATGCGTGGTTAGCCTGGGATCGTTTTTGTGAGCATGTGAAGAGGTTGGTTGTATCTCCGGGACAGGGTTCAGTGGTAGTATACCTCAAAATAATGTTTTTTGTGTGTCGACGAAAGAAATGAATAATTGTACCGGGACAGGGTTCATGGTCCATCTGTTGTTGGTGTGATGCGGAATGTTGTTACAGTAAGATTTAGTGGCTGAATTCTGGCAATATGCAGCTGATCCTAAGCATGAGCCCGTGGGGTGTCACTGTCACACTATGCTAATGTGTTTCTTTGCCAATTTGGTAATGTTCCTATCACTATGTCACACTTGACCCAACACCCATGAGTCTAACCCAGGTGAGTAGTGAACACTTATACTTCTATCTACGACTAGGCAACATGTTCACAAGGACCATCGATCTCACCGTTTTTGACAGCATATACAGAAAAATGATGTTGGGCGAGGAAGCATACAATAGAAAACACAAAACAAATCAATTTGACAGCAGATACAAATAAATGATGTTGGAATTTGCACCTATTTGTATCTATTTAGTTATCAGTCCGCTAGTTTCTTTGATTCCACTCGGTTTTCCTTTTCTGCTGCCTGGTGGCGCCATAATAAAATTCAGTTTTGATAGCACATAAGCATAAATGGCTGCCAGGCAGCACCATAACTGACATAAGCGCATTTGGACAACATACAAACATAATCATCTTCAGTTTGGACAGCATATAAGAACATTCATATTCAGTTTGGACAGCATATAAGAACATTCAACTTCAGTTTTGACAGCATATAAGAACATTCATCTTCAGTTTGGACAACATATAAGCACATTCATCTTCAATTTAGACAGCATATGAGCACATTCACTCTTGATAACCTTGAAAACAGTAGAAATAAAGTCAGTAAACAGGAATAAGCTTATTCTTATGCCTTTTGTAAGTTTTGTCTCATGTTTTTCCTGATTGAAGTATGGTCGTGCAACTGTGCAAATATGGGTACAGATTTATTTTCATATTTGAGGTCATTTGGTGTTCATCAGTTCACACAGCAAAGGAACCTATGCCAAAGAAAATCTAGCAGCAAATTTCTTGGACACTAATGCAGATCAAATTCTTACAAAGACTACATGACAAAGAAAATCTAGAAACAATCTATCGGCCCCGCAGGGCACCTCTACACCAGCTATTGTTAATAAAGTAGGAGTTCATACAAAATACTAAAAAAAAGTGTCTGTCATGTTTCTACGTAGTTAAGCTTAAAAGCTCCAGATGACCAGGAAGTTGTCCTCTTTGTTTGTGGGTTTTGTTCAGGCAGGTAGTTTAAATGAGTTTGAAATTTGAAATAAGCTGTGTCGTGCACTTTCTTTTGTAGAAGTTATTAAGCCATTCATTGATTTTGTTAATACGGAGTACTTATTACTGTTAATTCAAAGACTATCTTCAAAACTAAACATGCATGCTCCTTATATCTGAACAATTCGTTTTAAAGGAGCTGAACAAGAACTTTAAAACACCAAATGAATCCTGGTAATGCACTGAAACATATTTACATAAAGTGTACAAATTATATTTTTGATCAGGCTGCCCATGAGCCAACTAATGAAGGACAAAATGCAGCATTTTTTTTGTAAAAGCCAAAACAAATAGTTGCTCTGAAACTAAACATGATATTCACTACTCAACAGCAATATGTTTCTTTAAAGAGGATTCTGCAGGAGCATCATCTCACCTAGCTTTAAGAAGACGGAGAGCCCAAAATCGATGGCGTTCATAGAGAGAGGCCGTCGTCCTTGACGGCGAGCAGAGTGGCAGACCTCGACGACCCCTACTATGATCCTAGCTTTGATCGTCTGCGTTGGTGGCACATGATACCACGCGATGCCGATGCCAGGCCAGTACCACCAGCAGCCACCGTGAGACCACGCCGTCGCCGAACTCGCTGGTTCCCTCCGGCGACCACGCTGCCCGCTGAGACACCGCCGCCGAAATCTTTAACAATCCGTGGCCTGCTGAGGTCCTCACGTCACGTGCCTAGTTGGTGTGAGAGTGGGAGGTGGACGTACTGCTGACCCCTCGCCGTGGATCTGGTGAGTGCAAGGAGGTACAGCGGCGTCGGCGGCGGCAGCCATAGTAGCAGCCCTAGCCGTGACATGGCGTCGGCGGCGGCGGCCCCTTGTCGCGGCGGCTGATGGATCAGTACGAAGGTCAACATAAATTTTGACAGTCTAAGAAACCGGTGACTAGTTTCAGAAAAAAAAAATGGTGGACTTCATCAAGATTAAATCAACGGTTAAAATAAATCATTATGTAATCAATGGTTAAGGAAAATAGTAGTTGATGGTTCCGGCGGTAGCATCGGGTACCGTCCCAATCACCGTAAAGGAGCTCATTCTATAGATGTACGCAGATCAATCCTTTTTGTTTTTGGTTGATACCGAATTACTGAATTCATATTATATACTCTCTCCATTCATAAAAAGATGTCTCAAGTTTGTTCAAACTTGCATATATCTGTAGATATATGCAAGTTTGGACAAACTTGCATATATCTGTAGATATATGCAAGTTTGGACAAACTTGTGACATAAGTTTGGACAAACTTGCATATATCTGTAGATATATGCAAGTTTGGACAAACTTGTGACATTCTTTTATGAACGGAGCAAGTAGAATAACTCTCCTCCTATAATCCATCTATATGTACTAGCAATCTCAACATTTTGTATATGTTCCATCAAAATATACATAGCAATGCATACATATGTTTGACTATTTACTTACAAAGCCATTCTTAAATTTTCTGGTTGCAGGAAGTTTGGGTTTTCAAGCCTTGTACAAGCTTGTTTTCACCACTTGGAGAAAAATAAATTACTCAGAAATCGTTGATCATAATTCATCCATTGGTGCAAAGAAAAATGGTGTCTCCGGCATTACACTGTTTTGCAACAGAAAACTATCAGCATATTTTCTTTAGCAGTACAGTAGACTTTAAAAAAAATCAAAATTCATAAGAGAAGAAGTTCAATTGCTTTGAAACTAGAGTCAGCCTTTTCTTAAGATCTAAGAAAAACAAAAAAGATACTTCTTTTGTGTTGCTAGAGTAGTTTCTTGTTACAAAATGATTGTAAAAATATGTTTTTTATCTAGCAAAAAACTATAAAATTCAAAAAAATGATTGTACCTTATTTCTCATAATTATTTGATGTATAAAAAAGGAAAATGAAAAAATAATCTTCACTTTTTAAGGTGTGTTTTCCACATTTCATTTTTCTTTCTCTCTTATTTGGTTAGGTAGGTAGATAACTCCGCCTATGCAATTCAAAAGTAATACTTATAATTGTATAGCCGGTCTCAAGCCCGGAGAAAGGAGGAGAGACTACCCATGTGATCATAGAGGGTAACATGTATGTTGTATTGACTCAACGATTATAATGAAAAATGAAAGAAACGGTTAAGATAAACTGTTGTTCTATTAGTTTGTCAGATGGGTTTCTAAAATAACAAAAATAAAACTTACAATGAGAAAAAATATGCATCCAGTCGCCTAACCGAGACACCATGGGCGGATCCGAAATTGAAACTTTATTATACTATATATTATTGGGACAGCCATCATCGACGCTAACCAGAGTCAACACACGGCTTTCGACCACTGCAGTATCACACCACGCCAATCAGTCCCACCCAGTGCGGACCAAATACTTGGTCATGACCGGGTCTAATTTCTAATGCCCAGAAAACTATAAATGTTACCTTTCCATCCCCTCCAAGTAACATAATATATTAGGCAACACTCACTATAAATGCATAAATTACATTTCAAACGTGAAAGGACAATAAAAAGACATAAAAATGTGGAACCAGCATATCAAATCCTAGCATATGTATAATTGCATAATGATGATATATGTTTTACCTAAGTAGTGAAGATTTGCTCTGATCCTAGCATATCAAATCCTCAGCAATCATAGGAGAAGAGTCATAAACTACAAGACAATACAAAATAATCAGAAAACAGTATAATGAATAAATGTTACATAAGATTTGTATTAGTACTTAACACTAGCTGCACGTGGTATTTTCCCCCTTACTTTACCTCATGCTTTGGAAACACCCGAAAACCTTATTGATAATCTTCATTGTTGAGAATGCTTTTTCACTGTCATTGTTGCAACTACCAAAATTAAAGCTAACTCAGTAAGATGAATACCAATTGCAAGGTCTCTCTGTCTGCCCGTTTGAACCATTTTCGGAGCAAAGTTACCAATATCAATGCAACATGCCAATTTGGTTCATCACCCATGTTTCTCAGCAGCAAATGTGCCAAATTCATAAAACAAGATGAATGTATCTTCGTTCTCTTTGCCCCTTTCAACTTCTGTGTAATTAGATTAAATAAGATCAATTAATCCACAACCAGCTAAACGTAAGTGTAGCAGTTTAACGACTGAAATCGACTCTTTCCTTCTCCAGAGATTAGACTCTCATGAGAAACGAAGAAATTACCTAGCAGCCCGTGCAAGAAGTCAACCAGGCGATGAGCCGACGAAGTTAGGCATGCGTTGAGCGCCGGTGTCAACCGGCGGTGTGGCGATGCGTCGGCAGCGGCAGCGCTTCGGCGTGGGCCTTCAGGTTGGGATTTCGAACAGCGCAGCGGCGGCGGCGCGATCAAGTCGACAGGCCGGCGATGTCTTCAGGCGGCGATCAGAAACGGCAACAGAATATGACCGGGTGCTACAGACAATGTGCGCAAGTGAGTCTCTCGTTCGCTGCCTTTCTGGACTTGTAAGATTGCCCTGGTTAGGCTGGCCCAAGGACATGGGCTGGCTGCTGGCAAACTCTATTTGCTGCTCAACGCGTACGCGTATGCGCTCCGCGTACCCTATGTCCGTCTCGCACGCTCAACTGGGCCGACCCACCATCAGTGACAACAGGAGCAATACGAGGACGCGAGAGAGCAGCACCACTCACCAAGATGCGGTTGGCCGCGTCAGCCCTACGGAGGTGAGGCCGGGACCTAGCCGGAGGAGATGGGGACGAACCGTGGCGTGGCTAGCGGAGGCGATGAAGAACCTTAATGAAGGGGGGTGCGGGTGTGGGTGGGGAGCTCGTCGACAACCGGGGAGGGGTGCGATGATGTCACCGGCGACTAAAGTTAGGGTTAAGGGTGCATGGTGTTTAGTAGCAGGATGGTCGGCCGATGGACGACAGACCGGTCGAGGTGGCGACTCAGGCAGGGTGGGGCGATAAGACGACACGGTAACAACGTTGGGCGCGGGTGGTGGGAAACGGCGGTTAGGTGGGCCGGGGGGGGGGGGGGGGGGGGGGATTGGAAGAGGAAGAAATATAAATGGGGCAGCCCAGATCATACGTGACATGCAGCATGGAGCACATAGGCGCTCGCATCAAGCGGGAAATAGGAACATCCTTGGCTGCTACATGTCTAGGTTTTTTATGAAACTAGTAAATGGGCACGTGCACGCACGTATAATATTATGACATATATTAATAACTCTTGAGGAATGTGTAATCTCTCTTTGTCAAACGAAATTGCTTTGCATCCGATGTTTTACGTCCGATTCCTATACGACACATGAATCCAACATCGCTGGTTGAAAAGTTGCTGCAAAGCTACGGACCGATCAGTTCGTCGTACGTGACTGTCGTACGCCAAGCAGTGCTCTTTGTCAAATAAAGTGATCCGACAATATATCAAAAGTGTAATGAAGGTATAATATGTAACCATGAAGTCTCCAAGTAACTCGTGCTTAAACTAAATGAGTTGTAAGTTTATTCTGGTGTGCTTGACCAACTTTTTGTACAATATAACAAAATATGTTGTGAGTTTAGATTTCATGAACTCTTTCAGGTGTTTTTCATTGCAGTTGGGATTGTCCAACAGGTGGTGTATAACATATTGTGTTATTGTCGTTCACAGCGGCCGTTGGCTGCTTTTAAAACTCTTGCGATTGGTATTGGTGTTATCTCATCTTTCTTTTTTGCATACCACTCTCTATTCTTCTCTATTTGACCTCTTTAATTAGGGTCTGCAATGCTACAATTTACTATTGGAGGATGACATGTTAATTTGTTTCACCTGTCCATAATACGGAGATGGTATTAAACATATATCTCCTAAGAAATAGTAATAACAATTAATATATTTGAAACAACTTTTGTAATCCCAGTAGCCTATCTAACATGCATATAGAAATGAAACTGGCAATTCTTCAACTATTGTGGTTTATAATCTGTTAATAGAATATCAAGAGATGACTTGAAGTCGAATACGTTTTCAATTGCAGCATGAGACGTTTAAAGCACGTTGATCTTTGAATCATAATATTAAAAACCGGCAATTCATGTGCACAATCCATTATGAACACTAAAGATAGTAAGATACCTTGAAACCTTGGAGGCACTTGCGAAGCTTGAATAAACTCTTAGAGGGCCAAGCAGGTTAACCTCTTATATGTTTTTTTTTATTTAAATGCTTGTACTGCGGGTATCAGAAATGTAAGTATGGCGTCATTGTGTTACTTGATGTAGCCACAACCATGAAATAATATTACAAATTTCACCGGCGAAAGAAAATGTGTAATTTGTGGATGCATTATGAATTCTTGTTCACATGTGCATTAGGACCTTTTCATCATAAAGGTGTGAAGGAAAAAACAGTAACCAGAATACACAGATCAAAATTAGGATGTCAAGGTACTCCTCCATAGTTTAATATTGCGAAGATGGTCTTCATACAAAAATTGGCCAATCTAATCACAGTACTTTAGAAAATTGATCTGTCCATGCATGATTATGAGTTTCTGCCGTTAATCTTCTTTGCTAGCTAATCTAATGAGTAATGACGGTACTTTAGAAAGGCAATCTTTCTCTGCTAGCTACCCAGTCAAGCACATGGTAGCAGGATGAGCTGGTGGGTGTTCCAGGGCGGTGAAGGAAATCTAATTGCTCCCAGACCAAGACAGAATACGATGTTGTGCACTTGTGCTGAAAATAAAGGGGGGCGACGGCTCTGCCAAAGCTCTGCTGATGCTTGGAGGAGCAGGACGGCGTGGACAGTGAGGCGGCGACCAGTGCGGCGGCAGCCGCGTGGGTGGAGGGCGGAGGCGTTGGGCAAGCTCTTGACGGTGTTGACGGATCTGAAGTTTCCTGGAATGGATGGATGCCTTTGTGGTTTTGTTTTCTGATCGAAACGATTGCATAGGGACTGGCTGGATTAGCGGGCGGGATTAGAAAGGCGTCCGTGTGACGGAGTGTTTTAGCGTTAAACATGGGTGCAATCTGAATCGTTCGATTTAGTGGTTAGATGGTCAGGATCTTTTGGATCTGCCCCCTCTCTCTCCTTTTATGTTAGTGGTGATGGTGATGATTAATAAGAGGTGTACGTGTACTGCTTGGGCCAAGACCTAGGTTGTAGCCCCCTTGAGGCGGTGGTGGACCACGAACAAATCCATTTTCATCAACCTCTGTAGCTGGTTCGCATACACTCAACAACCTCCTAGAAAAATCCATACCACATATGACTCAAAAATAAAGTTTGTGCGGACAACATGTATCGCGAAAAGGATAAACCGAACCGAATTGGCACTGAGTCTTGTCGCCTATTCCACTGAGTCAAAATCTCAAAATCTCCAAACCTTTAAAGAACATGGAACACCCTTCTATGTTGTCATCTGGCTAGTCCATGTCGCTCTGCTCTTGCATGACGAACGACCTTATTGACCAGTTCGCAACTCAACTCAGCCCATGTCCAGTAAAAGTTATTGACCAGTAAAAGTAGATTCAGTGGTCGGTCAGCATCATGCTGACATGTCTTCAAGCTTGGTAGCACGACCATGGGAAAAAATAGTGCGCTATAGCGTCGCCAACAGCACGTTATAATGTTTTAAGAGATGTCTCGCTATAGCGCGATACAACATGCTAATAGCATATTTAAATACCGACGTTATTTTGTTATAGCACGCTATTTTTTCCTTGAGCACGACAAGCCAGTCAGCTTTAAGACGGTGAAGCAAGCAGCAGTATCGGACAGATGTGAACTTTTCCTAAAGTTAAACTTCGTTGTTTTGACTTAGAATGAAAAATAAACTTTCTCAAAGAGTTCAGAGTAAAAGTGCTGTAAGAAAGTCTACTTTTACTCGTAATGGAACCGGGAAAGGGTCCCTGTTTATCTAAAAAAGTAGACTTTCTTCATGTTAAATGCGTACAGTACTTTCTTCATGTTAAACGCGTACTTTCTTCATGTTAAACGCGTATGAAGTATGGCACGGATGAAATCTTTATCTCTGCGAAAGAAACCCCGCAGCTCTGAAGAAGGTCCAGTGCGATCCGCTCGCAACCCCGCAACTCTGAAGAAGGTCCAGTGCGAGTTGTTGATCTTCCGAGGCTTCGCGTCGATCAAGACGCGGGGCATGAGCGCTCCCTGCGTCTCTACAGGCAGTTCTCCAAACAATACAATTTTGATGAGGGGAAAATGTTGTTCTGTTGATTATTGGCGCGGAGTTCAACCTAGAGTTGTTGGTGAAATTCTACTCTCTCCTCTCATCCGCTGAAACTTAAAATCTATTTCCCCTCAGTTTAGAGTTCAACCTAGAGTTGTTGGTGATTCATTCTAGATTCTACCCGGAGATCACACCTTCAGATGACATTACACACTTACATAAGTGGCACATCACCAGCTAACAAAACAGATCTACCAAAAGCGGCAGCAGATGTATCGAATCTGAAACAAGAACATCACACTGTAACAAACTCAGATCTCAAATCATACAAGCGCATTAGAGTAGAGCACAACACAATGCTTATTTCTAGTAACATCACACCGGCCACAGATAGAAGAGGAAAGTCATGGACTAACAGTAACAGGTTGGCATAGCGACACAGGCCAGATCACCACCGGATCTCGCAACGAAATTAACTGCTTACCGTTACTAAAAGCGCACGCCTTTCCTTGGCTTGCTTGCCGACAAGCAGATCGATCAGTTGGTGGTGGCGGCGGCGGCGGCCTCCTCCTCGGCGGCGGGCTTGGCCTCCCCTTCCGGCGCCGGCGCCGGCGGCGTGAGCTGGAAGGCGGTGACGGGGAAGGCGCGGCCGAGCCCCGCGGGGGTGCGGAACACGATCTTGCTTCCCGATGGGCTGATGACGATCTCGGAGATGGTGACCCAGATGAGCAGCTCCTTGCTCTTGACCCCGGTCATGCTGTGCATCCGGCCGCGCTCCACCGTGGCCGTCACCTCGGCCGCGTACCACACCTGCTTGCCGATGGCGTCGAAGGTGTGGGTGAGCCCGCCGGACTGGCTCTGCCGGAGCCACACGAACCCGGTGGCGCGGTTGTACCCGACCTCCACCAGGGAAGGGAGCGGGAGGAGCCCGTCGGGGAGGCCGAGCTCCACCAGGAACTCGCGGGCCTTGGCCTCGCAAAGCTCGGTGTGCACGTCCGCGCCCGCACGGTTGTCCTCGATCAACTGCGATGCCATCGCCGGATGTCTCCTGTTTCTTTGGTCGTCTCTCGCCGGTCTGGTTTGTCTTGCCTCGTTTTTTCTTTGCTTATGAGGCCTTCCACAGCGTGGCCGGTGCCCATAGTCTGAAAAGTTTGCCACGTCCCCAGCGATGCCGTGAGAGAAATATGGGGCACCGGTTTCACAGCGTGGTCGATTCCTTAAAAAGATAACGGGACCCACATATGGATAGAATATCTCTTCTCAGCCAACGCTACCAGGATCCTTCGCGCGATTTCTTTCCGATCCAGCGATCCCCTTGCTTCGTTCGAGTACATCTCCCGATTCGCGAGTTCGTCGCCGGATCCGTGCCGCAGCATGCGGCCTGGTCGTCGGGGGGATCCGTAGCGCGGCATGCGGCCGGTTTGTTTGCAGAAACCGGCGCCGCGTCAGGCTAGATCTTGGGCGGAGGCATGGCGCGGTGATGGATGGAGCCATGTCGCGGTGCAGGGCGGAGCCATGGCGTCGTGCATGACTGCAGGGCATAGCCATGGCGCGGTGCAGGACTACAGGGCGGAGCTGGCTCGTGCTGCGGTGTAGGTGGAGGTACAAGTCCAGCTTGCCGCCGCCTCCTGGATAGGGAAGGCCACCGCTGCCATCTCTACCAGATTCCCAACGGATGGAATATTGAATCAACGTGAGTAAGATTTGGGTCACTTCCGTTTGCTCCCACCGGATGTTTGTTGTTAAGAAATTAGATTTTATTATTGCTTGCTTGTTCTTGGTAACGGATTGAGAGTAGATTAAATTAAATATGGGGTTGAAACTAATGAACTGCACAATACAAACAGAGATGTTCGAATAGAAATTTAAAATACAAATGGGGTAGAAACTAATGAATTTGATGATACAAAACAGAGATGCTCGAATAGAAATTAAAAGTTCATAAGAGGTAGAAACTAATGAAATGGACTTCTGGAAATCCTAGAAAACTAAACTGCATTGCCTCCAAACTTCTCCCAAATATTTTCTACCAAATCAGCCTTGAGACGTCGATGTGTTGCTCGATCCCGAAGAGCAGCTTCTTTTTCAAGAACTAAATCAAATCCATCAATTGGCCCTTGTTCAGCTGTAATGTATGGTATGGAGAAGCCCGCCTCTTCATAGTCACAATCATACTTGTCATAGCACTTGTAGGTGTGCCTTTCATCTGCCACAATCATGTTATGCAATATAATGCAAGCATACATGATCTGAGAAAGTGCATCTCTGTGTTGCATACGCCCTGGATGACGAATAATGGCAAAGCGAGCTTGCAAAACACCAAAAGCTCGCTCAACATCTTTTCTTGCTCCTTCTTGATGCGCTTTATATAACTTGTCCTTCACACTTTGAGCCATAGGGATTGATTTCACAAATGTTGCCCATTCAGGATAAATGCCATCTACTAGGTAGTATCCTAAGTTATAATCATGGGCATTGACTACAAAATGAACCTCAGGAGCTACACCTTGCACCACTTCTGTAAACAAAGTTGATTGGTCCAGGACATTGAGATCATTACTTGATCCGGCAACCCCGAAAAATGCATGCCATATCCATAGGTCCTCAGAGGCCACTGCTTCCAGCATGACCGTGCTTACTCCATGATCACCACGAGTGAACATACCCTTCCACTCGATAGGGCAGTTTCTCCACGTCCAATGCATGCAATCAAGACTTCCCAACATGCCAGGAAATCCACGGGCCTCCCCAACAGCCAGTAACCTTTGTACATCTTCATTATTGGGCCTTCTTAGATATTGTGGAGCAAAATTCTCCATGACACCTTTGCAGAAGGTCAGCATGCACTCAATTACTGTGCTTTCACCCATTCGCAAGTTCTCATCAAACAAATCAGCAGGTGTGCCATATGCGAGCATTCGCATAGCTGCAGTGCACTTGTGCAAGGGAGAAAAGCCAGGCTTGCCAAATGCATCACTTCTTTGTTGAAAGTATGGAGACCACTCACTAAGGGTTTCCACAATGTGGAAAAATAGGTGTTTTCTCATACGAAACCTCCGCCTAAAATGCTTGTCAGTGTACCTTGGATTATCTACGAAGTAGTCAGCCATCAGCCGGTCTCGACCACCTTCCCTATCTCTATCAATGTGCCTTCGAGGTAGTCTTCTGTGCGCACCTATCTGTTGCGCTGCAATCTGGGCTCGAATTTGTGCTTCAATCTGGCCTTCAGCTGGGTCATTGATGAAGTCCCAAAAAAACTCACTCGTGGCTTTGAAACTAATGGCTTCATCTGGGTTTTCTTCAGGAACATTGTCTTGCTGGTTTGCTTGTGGGTTCTCATCGGTGGACATGATTGATGAAATGAAGGGTGTGTTGGCTGAAGGAAGTGAGCTGGGCTTGGTGGAATGGAGTTGTTGCCTCTACTTATAAGGAGTAGCTTCTAACGGCTAGTTTCCCAACAGCTAGTTTCTCAACAGCTAGATTCCCAACGGCTAGTTTCTCAACAGCTAGATTCTCAACAGCTAGTTTACCATGGTCTTTTAGAAAAAATGATGTGTTTGCAGCTTACAAAATGATTTGTTCCCAGTAGATATATTCCACCAAGTTTACAACTAATGGTTACATAAAAATCTCACAACTAATGGTTACATAGTAGATCATGACATAAATAGCTTACAACTAATGGTTACATAGTAGATCAGGACATAATAACTTATATCTAGGACATACACCAAATCTTAAGGGAACAATTCCTTAGCTAAAAAATCCACTACTTGTTCATGTCTTTTCATTTGTGCTGCATCATAACCTGAAGTATCTTTGTGGAGAAGATCAAGGTATCTACTTAGTTTTTCAACCTTTATCTTCTCCTTCTCAGTTTCAACCCTTTCTTTCTCAGCTTCAGCTTGGATAAGGGTGGCATTGGCCATTTTTTCAGCAGCAACTGTTTTTCGTAGTTGAATCTCATTAAATTGATCCACTGTCTCACTTGTCAAGCTGCATGTCGAGCATTTTGACTTGCTTGCAGATTTCTCTAGTGCTCTTGCTTTGTTTCGCCCCATGGGTTTTTTAGTTACTCCTTCTTCATCTGTTGCTTGGCTTGTAGAACTATGGCCTCCCGAGGCATTGAGCTTGTTTCTCTTGTTCATATCTTGAGCCGTATATGAACTTTTCCATTTAGCCTCGTTCTTTACAAGTTTCCACCAGTGCTCATATGCGAAGGGTCTTTTTGTATTGGCAACAATCTTGTATTTGGCACGAACTTTCTCCATAAAGTCATGGTCATTGGCACCACTAGGCCACATAGTTCTTTCAACATTGTAGACAGCATTGAACTTTGTAACCTTCTTTGTTGTCTTCGTCCAGTGGTTCTTGCATTGCATAACTGTTTTCTTTTCCTCTTTGGTTGCATACTTGTTCAACTCTGCTGCCACTTCCTTCCAATAGGTATCTCCTCTCTTTGAGTTCCCACGTACGGAGTCACATGAATTGTGAAGCCAAGAAGCAATTAGCAGTTCATCCTCATGTTTAGTCCAACTCTTGCTTTTCCCCTTCTTTTCAATCTCATCAGGACTGCTCTCACTGCCTTCTTCATAGTTGATAGCAGGATCTTGATTCATTTGACATACAGGTGACATTGGATAACTTACTGCAGGTGACATTGGATAACTTGCTGTAGGTGGGCTGCTGTCATCTCCTCGTGAACCAGCGGCTCCAGCAGCACCAAGAAAGGGCATGCATCCAACAGGAGATGATGGACTGCTGCTTGACCCTGCTCCATATGCTCCTGGAGGGTACTGCCCCCCATTGCCATGGTAAGGAACTCCATGGTAGCTCGGATGCATGGGTGGGTTTGCTTGATAACCTCCTGGAGCACCATACATATTGGCATGTTGTGGGTAATGATGCTGAAAATTGGGATTATATGGAGGTGGTGGATAGTTCATATGTGATGGGTGGAGGTTTGGATATTGTTGGCTGATTTGGTTTTGTGTGTGTTGTAGGAAACTTTGGTTTTGAGAATCTGAAGGTGGGAGGGAGGAGTTCATCATGCTTGTGAAGCTTTGAGAAGAAGAGTGCTCCATCTTTGGGGCTGCTAGTTTCTGCACGAATTTTGCAATGCTTGTATTTTGGAAGTGAGAAGGTGGATGAACTGGGTCTGTATATATAGATCTTGCTATGTCAAACAGTCATATTTTTTTGATTTACAAGTGCAACGGTCAAGAGAATTGAAGGTGGTTGTTTGCTGAAACAGTTAGCAGTTAGGAAATACATATTTTATTGCTTATTATATTGCATGGATGGAGTGGGCATCGGAGCACCTAGCTGCTCCGGTTCCTTTGAAAATAATTCGGGCACCACCTGGGCAACGGAGGGCACCGGTGCCCCAAGCCTCAAAAGTGGTTTGGGCACCGCAAAAAACACACGCTGTGGAAGGCCTGATGAGCTCTGTGTTCATAGGTGCTTTTAATGTGCGTCTAGCCACTGGGACGGAGAGAGCCAGAAAGGGATTGAATCCCGTCCCGCATTGACACGTGGTAATAAATATTTTGGTTTGAGAAAGGGATTGGTTCCCGTCTCTGCAATGTTTTTTATTTTTGAAGAATACACCCTCGAAAGTGCATCAGTTTCATAGAAGGGAAACGCTTCGTGTAGGGCGACGCGATCAAATTCGTAGGTTCCCTGGAGCGAGCGAGTCGCGGGTATCACCGGGAGAGGACTACTCCGCGAAGATCTGTTATTTCGCGCCCCGCGCGTGATCTGTTACCGCCAGGTGGATACGCAAATCGAGCGAGTGCCTCCACGCGGATCCGCGATAATATCCAAGATCTAGATCTAGATCCAGATTCAGATCCAATTCTAGATAAGTTATACAAACACCACACAACACTATGTATAAACACAAACTTAGCTAATACAATTACACAGACCGGGTTGTACGTACAACTACACAGATCAGGTTGAACGTATAAGTACACAGATCAGGTTGTACAGAACAGGTTGTACGTACAACTACACTCAGATTCAAAAGTACAAAAAAAAGTCGTCGAAACCTATCAACATGGGATCTAGTTTTGTAGATCTCGACGCGAGGAGTTCAAAAGTGAAAACGGATCGTAATTCGGATAAACGGTTCTCAAAATATTTCATTTTGAAAAAACGAATCTCAAAATAAATACACCTACAGCCCTCTGCGCACCACCATGCAGCCGCCACTTGTCACGCGCGCAGGAAAGGTGGGGAGCCAAATCGAACGAAATTTCGACACGTGTCGGTAGCGGAGCCCGCGCGCATGGACCTTCGCAAAGGGAATCCTTTTTCTAATGATTTCGGCGAGCCGCCGCTCGTGAGATTGCTAGCGCGGGCAGCGCTCACGAAGGCCCACGAAGCCCAATAGCATTTTATGTCCACTTCTAGCTTAATTTCAGATCGTGAAAACAGCCCAATAGACCAGTTTGGCCTTTTCTTTTTAGAATTTTTCATATATTTGTTAAATTTGTAACAAAACATACACAATATTATTAGGAACGTACACATTGAAACTTTTTCTATGGTGTTTTCTGTTGCAATATTTTATTATTGCAAATGAATCGGCGACAAAACATGTTGATTACCCACTTTTTCACTTCTTCAAATAGATTTTTTTGTTGTAATTATCTATGGTTTTTGTTGAGATAGTGGGTGATTTTTGTTGCAAACTAATATGCACCAAATTTTTGTTGCTAAGTTTTTTGTTGTAATCGTTTATGATTTTTGTTGAAATGTTTGGTAAAATTTGTTGCAAAGCAACGTAGCAAAAACAATTGTTTAACTATGTTTTTGTAACATTACTTTTTTCTGAATTGTTACGAAAATTTGTTGCAATAATATATTTATTTTGTACACGTGACGAGGAATTTTGTTGCAACAATCGTAAATTTGTTGCAATACTCAGGGTAGATAACCATGGTGGCATTTCTGTTGTAAATATTGAGAAGGTCAGGGGCAACACGATTGTACCCCTTCGTTTAATTGGATATGATGCGGAGTGCGGGTTGGTTTCTGAAAATTCCAGGGACTAAAACATAAAACACACTATAACTGACTCCTGCCGTCGGATGACGATCTAATGGCTGTAGAGGGGACCTAAGATTGACTATTCCTAGGGCGACCTACGCGTAGCACTTCCCTTCATAGAAGAGGGCAATATGGCCGAAACAACGCCATAAGGATACACGATACAAATATAACGTCACGCGGACCGCTCACATCGACTGAACGACCAGACTCGCCTTCCATCATCTCCAGCCATGAATGGCGAGGAAGGGATGCACCGAGCTTGCAGGCTGCGTCACAACAAAAGGCTGGACTTCATGAGACTCCACACCAAAATGGCACAAGCCAACGCAACCGCTCGCTCATACGCACCAAAATGGCACAAGCCAAGGCGACTGGACGACGGGGCTGAACCAAACCGTTGGAGAAGGTGTCGACCAACAAGCACCGACAATGATGTACATAGTTCTAGATGTACATGGTTCCCCGGAGGCCCAAGCTCTGAGTGGTGGCCAACAACAACCCCAACTGGTGTATCGGTGACTCCATGAACTGGACACCTTCAAAAAGGTAACAACGCACCAGTGATAACCTACAAGGCCACACGTGTAGAGTTTTTTATAACCTTTTCGATAACTAAGAGTGTCGAACCCAATGAGAAGCTAAATATGGATGAGCATTGACATAACTCTACGCATACTGAAAGTTTGCGCTATCTAGGAAATAAAACTATAGAAACAGTATGGGTGTGAAAGGATAGTCTTGCAAGATATATAGAACAAGAAAGTAAAAGTTAGTTGTTGTAGTAATAAAGTAACAAAATCATGAGTGTGAAAAAGTGGTTAAAAGTGTGACGCAATTGTACGTGATTAATTAGTGGAGTTACTTGGTTCATCGTCTTCGATGCAATTTTTATGTGTGAGAGGCAAAATATACATGTTCGATTACAGATACTATATTGAAACTTTAGCAAGTATGCACAACTACTAAAGATACACTCAGGTCACCCGAAGGCACTACCCAACCATAGCCTTAAGTTATGGTCATCTTTATCCCATACATGTAAAATTCAGGTTCAAGATCTTAGGTTTCTATCACTCCGACAGCCCTTCCCCGTTCCTCGTACACGTACTAAGAATACTAAGATGATGATCCATGCGCACATAAATATAATAGGCATCAAAGGACTATAACATATCAACATACAACTCGGATGAACCAAATATATTTAATATTTCACCTATAGGACAAAAATATCTATGAAAACATAGTATAAATCACGTTCGTCAAGGTCCAACGCATCGGCTGCCTATCAGCCAAGGTCCAGCTCTGTCACGACGCCATCCTCCCTCGCCGTCTTACGGGTTCCTTCCCGAAGCTCTGCGCACGCGGACTTGCCGGACGCCGAATCCCCTCACTCGCTGGCCATCACCAAGTTACCTACACTTGATCTCAACGTGCCGACAACGCCCATGACCGGAAACTCACCGGCGTCGCAGAGTGATCACGTCTCGGTCATTTCGTAATGTTTCTAAGTCGATGTTGTGGACTATGGCCAAGATGGTCGGAAGAACATAGCCAAGAGGTGGCCGAGGTATTATTGATGATTCTGGGATGTATGTCAGCATGGCCCTATGCTTTAAGTATGTTTTGGTTAAATGCAGACATATGTTTATTTGATCGATTTGATCAGTTGTGATTAAAATGTGTAACATTCAAAATGGACAAAAACCTGATCGGGAAAAAAATATCTAAAGTACCAAAATTTTGACCGGACTGACTAGATGCATCAGCCGGTTTGGACACTAACCAAAAAGAACAGACATAAGCCGAGTCGTTGTCTGTTCGATGACCCAAACGAACAAAAAACGATAAAAAACCAATCCGTTTAGATCGGTGGGTTGGAATCATCCTCAAACCCAAACGGACTCGGGAGTGTTCAAAAAAAAAACGGACGCGGGAGGTCGAGTGGCGTTGATAGAAATGTTTCTTCATCGTGATACGGACTAGAAGCATCGTCAGATCGTCGTCGTCCTCGTCCGTTCGCTGTACGGTTGCGAGTATTTATGGTGGTAGCCCAGGTCACGTGGCTTGGCGTTGCTCGTCGTCGTCGTCGTACGGTTACGAATAATTAATGGTGCAGACCATCACGCAACGTCCTCCCATGCCGACGTCTCTGTATTTCGGCAATAATTAATCTATATCTCTTGGGCAGGCCAAGTAGACTGGGAAACGTACTGATCGATGGTCGCTAGAGTAAAAAAAACGTAGGATTTCTTAGGAAAAGAATACAGTGAAGCACTGAAGCCTAAGGAATCGAGGGTTCGAACGCTGATTACTTTCGTTTTTTCATCTCTTTTTCATTTCAGTTTTTTTTCTTGTATGAGTATCTTTTTTTACTTCATCTTTTTTTCAGCAAACCTCATCAATTTTATTTAGTTTGCACTTGTAAACATGGATCTTTTCTTTTCTTCTTGCATGTTATTTGCACTATCTTTTTTTTCTTGACTACAAGTATCCAAAATGTTTAGCGATATCTTTTATTTAGAACGACCAGTGTAAAGGCGCTTTCGTGTGAGGGCACGGGGAACGTGTTGGCCACCATGCTGTGACTTGGTGGGGGGGGGGGGGCAAACCTGGAGCAACACGAGGCACACAAAATATTCGTCGCGAAACCATCTTTCTCTTTTTTTCGTAAGTTCTGATGTGAAAAGTAACAATTGTAAACTCACATCTTCGTGACCACTCACAAATTTGTTTCAATTTTTTTGTAACATGTGTATTTGAATTTTAACAAGTGATGTTATGGTATCATGTGGTGTAAGGCGTTGGTTAAAAGAATGAACACGTGCCATTTCTCATACTAAAAGTGTACCTATAAAGGAGTACATTGGTCCTAACACACACAATATTATGGCACAATGCACACTGGCATAAAGTAGAAGATGCCAAAAAAATACACATACATTTGTCACATGATCGATTAGTTACTTCACAAGATAAATCATTACGTCCCAACCCAACGTACTTTAAGGATAGACCAACAGAGTAATCCTACGTAATTCTTCTTCTCCACTTCTTCAGCTGATCTTTCAATCGATCCTGCACAAATGCAACCGAAAAATATGGTTAGCTCTTCTAAAAATTCTTCTCTCCTTTCCAAGCGCCCGGGAAGATTGTTGTGTTCTTGATTAACTTTTTCGATGTTGAATTGTTGATATTCTCCATTTTATACCTTTTATATCAGACAAACTCAATTAGGAAATAATGAATAATAATTTTTCCACTGCAATCTCGAGTTAGTGCGAGGTGCTGACACCCACCATGCATGTCACACAGTTCGAGTGACACCCCCGGTCTCGGATGATGGCTAAGCAAAAGGCTTGGAGCTATCTAACCTATAAGGCTATAAGTTTTTATTGGATAGCCAGAAATAATATGTAGGTGGAACAAAGAAAATGGTTTTGTGGCGTGCATGGAGCGGCCGTATGATGGGTGATCCAATTTCACCATATTCATTTCTTTTGTGCACATATGGGTATTGTCGACAACTTAGAACATGGGGTTTATTAATCTTGGTATTCATGTTCATAGAAGACCGATCTACATATAAAATGCACGACTTCCTCAATAAAAGGAGATCAAACAACTTCCAAAACCATATAGAGTATCATCGTGAGAAGTAAAAGGTATATTTTTGTCCCTCAACATCTATGAATATTTAGCAATGGTCTTTCAGTTGTAAACCGGAAAACCTAGTTTGACTGAAATTTAACATCGTACAAAACTTTGAGCAGTGACCTCGCCGTGTCAACATCCATGTCACATATTTGACTTTAGTCATTTAGTAGACATGGTATGAATGCGTCCATACAGTGTTGTGTATATATATTTGTAGTTTTGTTATTCCTCACTCTAGTGAGGAGATCACTCAACTCTAATCCTATTAGATTTTTATTGTGATTCGTGAATTACAACTAAAAAATTCTCAGGGGTACATGTAATTGGATGGGATCATCTGAGTGAAGTTAACTTAGTTCTTATTCGAGTGAAATCTAGTCGCTCCCATGCATATATTTGTTATTCTGATTCTCGATTTTATATTTTGGTATTTCTAGACAGAGGCATAGCTCAGTGGTGCATTCCCTCACAATTTCGGTGATGCTTAACATAATGTGGAGCTAGTGATAATATGTTATTTCTTTTATATATAGCTGGTAATTCTCAAAGACAAAAAATACATAAAATTGACCTGTCACGGTGTCACCGATACTCACTGTGAACAGTCGATGTCGGTGGAGATGGTGAACGGCAGCGAGATTCCGCAGTCGGCCGGCAAGTCCCGCGCGGCTGTGGACTCGGCGCTGCCCTCTGCCGATGCCGACTTGAGGCACTCGCAAGCCTCCTGCCGGTCAGCCATGGTGGCCGCGGCCGCCACAAGACTGGACATGCCGTCGCAGCAGTCGGCCGAGGGGTAGTCCTCCTCGCCCTGCAGAAAGCCGAGGCACGGCGATACGCCGGGGAGCGCGCCGGAGCACGACATTGACATGTCCGCCTCGAGCTGCTGGAGCGCGAGAGCAAGTAGGAGGAGGACGCCCAGGCTGCTCGCCTGCGCAAAGCTCGAGCTCTTGCTCATGGTTGCTTAAGCTCGACTGACAGAAGAAGCTACTGATTGTTGATTACCTGATCCTGTTAATTTGTTGGTGGTGGTGATTCATGTGTCGCTGGATTTTGTGCTGTGCGTGCATGGGTATTTATAGGTGGATAAATATCAATATCTGACCCGTTACTTTAGGTGAGATAGTTAAGCTTTCTGAATCTAGATACTCCAGTATCAGTATGGAAGAAGAACAAAGGTCTTGGGAAGACGCGACGTCAAGGAGATTTTGAGGAGCACAGTCATGGAGTCATAGACAAGGTTGATTTAACGTTCCTTCTTTTTTAGACGAATTAAATCGTTATTTTCAACAATTCAGTCACAAGTTTCCGGGTACAGATTAACAACCCTAGCAGATGAAGACGTACGTCTCATTCATTTCCATATCTAGGTCAACAACTTGTAGTTGTAAGCTTTTGCAGCTTCTAGATATAACGTATAACGCTTCTTTAATCTTACCAGTGTTCTAGATGGTGCGATCTCTGATGTTTTGTAAATCTCAGATGTGAAATAGGTATACAAACTGAGCCCATCATATTGGCCCTATGACATTGTACAATAATAATTGTTTAACTTGTTGTTGAGTAGTAATCCATACTTATATAAAGTCTATGTGTCGACGGTAGGGTTGTGTAACATCGGTTGAAATTTCTCGTCGAGTAATTTTTTCGATAAAGGGAGTTTTATTAATTAAAAAGTTTTAAGCGGTACACTCGGCCTCTACATAAATAGGATGCACACAAGTACACAACCCACAAACAAGATCCCAAATGCTCAAACCAAAAAATAAAAGACGAATTACATATCATAATGAGAAATTATAGAGACGACTAAGGTGCTGGAGGGCCGATCCGAAGATTATGTTGCCATCCATGCTGGGAAATGAAGTCACTCGCCGCAGTCTCTAGACGTCTGGTCACCTCCTTAAAAAGGTCGCCTTGTTCCACACGTTGCAGACGTACCCATAATACCTAACTGTTTGAATCAAAGGAATACCAAAGGAATTGTAACTTGAGAGTTGAGACTGGAATGGTTGAAAAAATTCCAAAAACCATAGTGTGATGCAATCCGGGAAATATACTAAGGATCTAATCTTACGAATCAGACGACTCATGCATAAGAAAAATCCGAACGATAAAAAATGTTAAAAATTCATGGACTCTTTGAATCAAAGGAGTCCTAAAGGTGTATTTGTAATAGACTACTGGATTACATACATTTCACGAGAGATTACTATTTGGATTATAACTTCCCGTTCCATGATTTTTTTGGTCGAAAATACGAGTCAAGTTGAACCTTTGGAATAGAAGTTGAAAATGTTGAAGCAAAAGTTTGAAACTGAAATATCATAACAAATAGCTGGATTTTCTCTGATAAGGAAACGTGAATTGGAGAGAGGGAAACCGGTCGGAAGCGAGAAGAGACAACTTACTTGCTTTGAAACATACTACAATCTTAATCAGAAAGTAATTGGAAGAATGTAAATTGGACTGCATGCTGAAACTTTATTTCAAAAAAAAAACTTCTCTCCAAGACTCCAACCATGTTAATAGCTAGCTGTCTCCTTGCGATGTGAGTGAGTGTAGTGATGTTTGTACATGTCAGGTTCACCCTTGTAATCAGAGAAAACTCCAATCAATTCAGTTTCTTGCCATTTTTCTATTCACTCGAGCCTGAATCTAAGCCGCTGTCTGCCCGTGGCGGACAAGATCTCACGATCTTCGCACGCTGCTGCACCTAACATAAGGAAAGCAAGATCAACAGCAGCCACAGCCACAGCCACCTCCTCTCGACGCCATTGTTCTCCTCGCATGCACGCTGCACGTAGGCCTCCAAGCCTCGCGCCTTCTTCTTAATTCTTTCTGCTCCCCGTCCGGTTCCGATGGCTTCTTCCTCCGCCGTGCGGGCCCCTCCCCTCCTTGCGCTGCTGGTCATCGTCGTTCTCCTGCTCTCCTCCTTCTCTGCCCTCGCGGCCGAGGAACTCCCTCGCGGCGCCGTCGCCGGACACGCGCGGCAGGACTTCCAAGTGGCAACGGCGGCATTACCTGGTGACAAAATGGCCAAGAACGGCGCGGAGAGGCGAACGATCAGCTGGAGGATGAGGAGGAGAGCAGGCCGCCGCCACCGCGGGGGAGGCACCGGCGCGTGGGCGTTCTCGGGCATGCTGCCTCGGGGGTTCGTGCCGCCGTCGGGTTCATCGGCGTGCCACAACGGTATGCCATCCGCCACCGCCCACGCCCAGTTCTACTTCTACACCTGCGGTGGCTCCGGGAGCCCGTGACGACGGCGGTGGCACGACGGCGGTGGCTGGCTCTGGCTGGCTGCCTAGTTCTTGCCTGCCTGCTTCGACCAAGAAGGATCATGTTCCAAGAACGGTTCTTGGACGCGTACAAAGCCGCGGAGGTCTCTTCTCTCGCTACTTTTGAAGGGGTTCTCGAGAGTACAAATGTGGTGGTGAGGCTTAATCTCTTCTTCTCCAGTAGTAAATCGGATGAATGGGACCGGGGCGATGCGAGCTCTTGTTCCTGATGCGTCAGCCCTTCACGTCTGAACTTTTTTTTGTTGTTGAACAAATTCATGTCTGAAGTCGTTCTTCCGATATCGTTTCCCTGCCTGTAAATGCTACCCTGTTTCTTGGAACCTTTTCATGCTCTAGTCTAGTCTCTGCTCCCTCATCGGATTGCGAGTTGAAATCGTTGAGTGCGTCTCTGATTGCCAGCTCGTCTCATAAGTGGTTTGATAACTCAAAGCAGATATTTCTCGAGAGAAAAAAAAGTCGTGTCTTCTCGAGCGTTCTGGAAAAAAAAACAACTCAGAGCAGAGGTTTTTCGAGAAAAAAAACCTCAAAACAGAGGATTTCTGTGGGGTGTTCTTGTCTTTATTTGGACTAGAGACTACCAGCTGTTCGTTTTCTTTGTTGTTATATTTCTTGCTTGCCGGTGCATTTTTGTTTGTCCGTGTCTCTCTTCAGTTTGTTGTTACATCTATCATTTCAACTCACTGCTGTTAGTAAGGCTGCTAAGTGCTACCGTCCTCGTCACTACTTAGTGTTGTAAGTATAGGACCTTGGAACCGATGATTGCACCAAGGGAAAATTCGTGAACTTATTCGCATGGAGTTTCAGAGTAATTAATCGTTAAACTAACAGTAACTAAGCTGCATGAAATTCGTGAACTCACAGCTTGGAGTTCCTTGCGGGCAGGGCTAGCGCAGCTAGCTTGAAGGGTTTGAGAGGGAATGGGAACAGTATGGGGTTTGCATTATAAGCTGGACTGCTTGAGGGTTCATTCGAGAGTGATTGGTGACTTCCTATGAACTTTAATGGATCGAAGAGTTAGTAATAACAATCTAAGCATGTCTCTGGTTCCGTAACGTCTACTCCATGACTGTGTAGGACAACACATTTAACAACAACATCACACCCCTCGGCCTCTCGGGGCTTGGGTTACCGGGTCCATATCACATGCAAATTAGGATGGAGGTCGAACATTCAGACGGTAGCGAAACCGTAAGACATCACAGGCGCTTGCATTCGACATTATCAAGGTTAGGAGGTATGATGGTGGCGTCTTGGTATGTGGAAGCAACACATGTGGCTGAGATGTGCTGGTGCTCCTTTTATGCAAATATTCAGGTTTCGGGTGAAGACCCCTTGGTTTGAACCTTTTGTTGTATCGGGCAATGGCGGTGTTTATTCACTGTTACCTTGTTATAATCAGGACTGTCAAGCAGTCAAGGGCAACCCTTACGTGTCATTCACTTGCCGAAGGAGTTGCTATTAGAGGACCTTTCTTGCACCTTTTGTGGTTTTTCACGTGGTGGTTCATGTTGTTTCACCTGGCACTTGGATGCTACTCTTGGTTACCAATTTTCAATAATTTACTTGCATACATACTCGATGTTTTGACTTGCTCTTAGTATTTACTTGATGCAGAGGTGAGGTGTATTTCATATATTTCTGCCATTATTATATTTCTGTTTTTACAAAGAAGGAGGGAGCAACCCTTGGTTGACGCCACCATTGTCCAATCCGGCAAGTGGGATCTTGGATTCCTCCCTGGCAACTAGACCACAAAGAATGGGGATGAATCTACAATCCTCCAACTACACCACCAAGGAGAAAACGAGTACTAGCTACTTTATAGCATTTTAATGACACCGATAAAATGTAAAAGAATTTTGACAACAAATATTTCAAAGTTCTATAAATAAAATTGACAACTCCGCCGGTCGTATAATGGTACTGCTCAGAGTCTTATTTGTCTTTTTTGTTCTGTTTCTAAAGTTGTGAGAGGGGGTAATGTGAAATCTTTGAGACATGATGGGTAATGTTGTGTCTATGTCCTAATTTGTTATTTTATAAAAAAATCTTCTCTATAGTTACCTCCATTTTAAAAGGTGTATAATTTTAGGTAAAAGTCAGAGTTTATCATGTGGGATCAAATATATAAATTAAAATTTCATATTGAAATACGTTCATAATATTGTGTATAAACATAGTCAAACTTAAAGGCCTATTTGGATTGTAGGATTTTTAAAACGTAGGAATAGGAAAAATAAATGATTGAGATTTCATGCATTTTAATCCCTACAGGATTTCAAAACATATTTTTTTATAAACGATGTCTTTGGATGGTGCACAGGAAACAAACACAGGAAATTTGCAGGAACGAGGAGAGAAAGAGTAGAGAGATAGAGTGTGAATGCATTGAAATTTGCAAAGGAACATAAAATGAGGTTTGAGCTCATGTTAAATTCCTATGAAATAAAGGGCATATGATGGAATCCTTATAAATTAGGTGTGCTCAATCCTACTCCCTCCGTTCACATTTATAAGACGTTCTAGTTCTTTTTCAGGTTCATCCACTTTATCTTGTATCTAGTCTATTTTTAGTAGGTAGGTTCATCAACATGCACATGCATGTACACCTAGATAGTACTCCCTCCGTTCTAAATTAGATGACTTCTATTTGGATAAAAGTGTATGTATCTAGATATGCTATAAGTCTAGATACATCCACTTTTTGATAAAAAGAAGTCATTTAATATGGAACGGAGAGAGTAGTAGCTAAAACGTCTTATAATAATAAAAAGATGAAGTATGATTCAAAAACATTACATAGGAAAAGTTCCTATAGAATGGAATCCTCCAAAAAAAATGGAATTCCTTTGACCAAACAGGCCCTAAAAAAAGTTGAATTAAAGGTTTTCCTTTAATTCAAGGCAATTTCTCTGTGGGGAGCCCGAGTGTAGTAGTCACAGCCACCGTCCACACCACCGTCCACACCACCTGTTCGAACAAAACCTCCGAAAACCTCCCCCCCTTCGATGCCGCCGCCGCGCGCGGCGCTTCGCCGTCTCATCCCCACCACCGGACTCAACCCTCTCCGCCGCCGCGCCCCGCCGCCTCCGCCGGTCGACGAGAGCCCCCTACCCGACCCACACGCCCTCCTCGTCCACGACCCCATCGACCTCCTCTCCTCGCTGTGGCGCCGCGCCTTCGCGCACCCGCTCCGCGCCCCTTTCCCCAACCTCTCCGGCTACGCCTCCCGCCTCGACCTCTGGCTCCTCTCCTACCAGCGCGCCTGCGCCCACGCCACCGGCTCCTTCCCTCCGCGCCAGGCCGTCCCGCTCCCCACCCTCCACTCCCTCCTCCGCCTCCGCGCCGCCGCCCTCCGCCGCCACCCCGCCTTCCCCTGGGGCGCCTCCACCCACCTCCTCCTCCGCTCTCCCGCCGACACCCCCTCCACCGTCCCCGTCGCCCGCCACAAGCTCGCTGCCCGCCTCGCCAACGCCCCGCCCCCTTTCCAGGACCACGTCGTCCAGGAGCTCCTCCTCCTGCTCCTCGAACCCGTCCTGGAGCCCCGGTTCTCCCCCAAGTCCCACGCATTCCGCCCTGGACGGGGCGCCCATACCGCCATCCGCTCAGTTCGGTCCGGCTTTGCCGCCTACCTCTGGTTCATCAGCGCGGACCTCACATCCGTGGTCGACGCCCTGTCGTCGGACACAATTCTGTCCTGTGTGGAGAAGACCGTCTCTGACCGCAAGGTGCTATCCCTTCTCAAGTCGGCGCTCAACGCCCCCGTCAGGCCCGGGTCTGTGCCACCAGCGGAGAAGGATCTCGATGGGCTTACTAAGAAGAGGCTCAAAAGGAAGGTGCTCAGGAAGAGCAGGAAGAAGAAGGTGCTTAATGAGGATGAGCCCAAGCCTGACCCATATTGGCTGAGACTGTTCTTTGGGTTTGCCCCAGAACAGGCGTGCCACGTGCCGGAATACGGCCATTGTGGCATACTTAGTCCTTTGCTCGCCAATGTGTGCCTTAACGAGTTGGATTGGTGGATGGAAGAGAGGATCAACGACTACTTCCGCCCATCAAGGCACGATTCCATTTGGAAGGAGGAGGGTGACGAGGGGTGTCATAATCCATCTTGGCCTGAGTTTGTTCCATCAAGTGGGAAGGAGAAGACCAGGAAGATGGATTTCCTCAGATTTGGCTCTCATGTCTTGATTGGGGTCAGGGGTCCGAGGGAGGATGCGGTTGAGATAAGGAAGCAACTGATGGAGTTTTGTGAGAGAACATTTGGCTTGAGGCCAGAGAATTCGTCTGTGGAGATTGAGCACATAACAAGAGGGATTGAATTTTTGGATCATGTCATCTCTCGCCGGGTCATCTACCCAACCTTGCGATATACCGCCAGTGGAGGGAGCATTGTGAGTGAGAAGGGTATTGGAACATTGCTATCTGTTACAGCAAGCTTGCAGAGGTGCATAAGGCATTTCAGGAAGCTTGAGCTTGTCAAGGGGGATAGGGATCCTGAGCCATTACCGTGTTCACCAATGTTGTACTCCGGACAGGCGCACACTAATTCTCAGATGAACAAATTTCTTGAGACCATGGCTGATTGGTACAAGTATGCAGACAACCGGAAGAAGATTGTAGGGTTCTGTGCATATGTTATAAGGAGCTCTTTGGCAAAGCTTTATGCGGCAAGGTATAGACTCAAATCCCGTGCTAAGGTTTACAAGATTGCGTCGCGTGATCTCAGCCGTCCGTTGAGGGAGAGCACAAAGAATGATGCACCAGAATACTCTGATCTCTTGAGGATGGGAGTTGTTGATTTTATTGAGGGTGTACAATTTGCACGCATGTCATCAATTCCATCATGTGACTATACAACTTTCCCTAGAAACTGGGTACCTCACCATGAACTTGTATTACACGAGTATATCAAACTGCAGGATCCAAAGTTCTTTTGCGAACTTCACAAGACAATTAAACGACGGGAGATAAATTCGCCACAAGATGATGTATCGAGGATGGTGTGGCATTATAAGGTTTATGGTGTTTATGATAGTAACCGGTCCTCAAAGAAACTAAATGAATGGAGGAGTAATGATGTAGCTGTGAGTGGGGAAACACAACTTCTGTTGGATGAGTAATCCCATCTACGTATCATTTGTAGAAATACTGATTATACATCGATTACACGTCTGCTGATCTCCTGTTATGAAGGAAAAACATTTTGAGAAATAGTCATTGATCCTAATTGTGTGTGGAGTTAGTATACTGATGGGTGATGTATCAACGACCAGCTAAAGCCCAAGATATGTATCATCTAGCAAATATTGGATATGCAAGACAGCAAGAGTACATGTTTGAACATGTACTAGAATACTACACCTGATCTCGAGGTAAACTCATGTGTATTCAATTTTGTGTTCTTATCCTGACATCATTATAAAACGTTGTATGTCATTCTTTTTTCTGTATGATGTGTTCTACAGTAGTGCAAGAATGTCTTATTTGTAGTTATTTTGAAACTAACATAACTGGGAATACATTCAAATTTTGAATTTATTGTTAAGTAGCCAATCTGTTAATTAAGTTGAAGACAATTATTCGAGACATCTAGACAAACATGCTAGTTACTTAATTCAATATATTAACTGTATAAAATTATGACATGCTTTTCTTATGCTATCATTCTATATTTCTATGTAGAATTTCCTATCCGTGATGCCGTTTGTAAATTCTTGGGCTTGTTCATAGGATTTAGAGGAAATGATAGACGTATAGCCCATGGGGAGTTCTGATTCTTTTTTAAGGTTGCACTGCACCGATGTTGCTGCCTTTTCTTTTGCTGGATACCATTGTATGTGACATTCAGTTTGTCCTATTTCTTTGTTTTTCTTTATCTGTGGTCGTTACAGAAATTAATAAGTTATTTTTAATCAACTATATATAATTATTAATGTATAATCATGTCATCTATCAAATACTGATAATTTGGCCACATAAAGACTGATTATGTGGCACACCTTGCGTCCAACAAGCATATACTGTTTCTGGGAATACATCGTTTTGGGGTCACTTTGGATGGTAGGAATTTCATAAGAGTTTTAGAGGATTCTCGTACTTAGGATTTTTTTCCCTAACAAATAATGACATTGCAGGAATCCAATGAAATTCCTTATGGTTCCAAGCCTCTTTGATTTTTCAGAAGGATCTTTCATAGGAGTTTTATGATGGCAGGCCTTAGTGTAGTGGTGAGGTCCTCCCCACTTGTGCCAAGAGGTCCTGGGTTCGAACCAGCCTCCCTGGCTCCCTGCACTGCAGTTTGCAGGGGTAGTAGGGTTCGAACCAGCCTCCCTGCACTGCATTTTGCAGGGGTAGGACTAGGTTTCTATAATCCCTCCCCAGATGCCACCTTGTGTGGGAGCCTTATGCACTGTGTCTGTCCTTTACCTTTGTATGAATTTTAGAGGACTGTAATCCTTAGGAATGTTTCCTAGTTGGTGGTTGGTAGGGTTGCATTTCATAGTTTTTTTTCTTTGAGGTTTTTTGTACTGTATTTCAAAGGAAAAACAATTGACTCGTCTTGGAAAATTGCTATGGTTTCCTATGGTCTGATCAAGTCCTCTAGTATTAAAGATAGCATGACAGTTTTTCATGTTCTTGCGTTTTTGGAGTCCTTCAAATCCTAATGGCCCGGAGCAATCATAACATGAGGTTAGAACTGGAGAATGTACTTTGTGTCCATCCTTCCCTCTCTTCAGATTCCTGCTAATTGCTGTGAAGTATTGAAATAACTGTTTACATAGATTCGTGCTATTATTTGCCATAGGATTCGACAAGCCATCTCAATTCTACGTTTTCCCTGTTCTAAACAAACAATACGAGCTCGAGGCAATACAATTTTAAAGAAATCCATGTCAAACAAGTAAGCAAACAACAAGTATATATTTTGCATTTATTAAATTCTTGTATGTTTCCTGTAAAGGCTGGCCACATCGGTTTAACCTGAGTTATTTATCCTGGGGGGAAACTTAGTTTGCATGTTGTATTTAAAATAACATACGACCAAATTATAACTTCTTGAGGTATGTGTAAACTCAAAGATTTATTGATACATAAAGAGATCTACATTCAAGATTGTAAACTGAATATAACTAGACTACTAGAGGAATTGTTCTTGTTGAGCAAAGACTCATGCTCTAATGCTTACCTTCATCCACTGCTTGATGTACTTGATACAGTTCGCAAACTCAAGACATTGAGATGAAATGTCTAATCATCTCCCATCCTAGTAACGACCTTCTTGATTTTCAACATGAAGGCCAGTATTGCAGTTAGTTTTCATTTATTTACCTTTTGAATTAACTTTAGTTTTCTCTGTTGATCTTCTCCATTATTGTCTAAACTCATTATTGTTATTTAGCATGTTTAGATTGGCCAAAACTTAATATGTACAAGGTTGCAATACTTTGTTCGTTGTTTATTTGTTACAAGATCACAATCATGGGAAAACGCTGTGGGATACTAATATGATGGTATAAATTGTTTTATATCATAACCCACATATTGGACTCATTGTTGATCAAAGTTCAAATTTTAGCATCTAAACTGCTCGTATGAAGATTTATGTCGAATGTATTGCTGTAAGACAAGTAGGTCTGATGACCAATTTATCAAAAAAAATATTTATTGTGCTTACAGCAATCAAACTAAACTGTATATACGAGTATAACAAGTACGGCCTAGTTGCTGGTAATTTTATTTTTTTATGTATTATCTTTTGTTAGTGATTCTAGAATCCTGTCAACCGAACCTACATGGACAATCTGTATATTTAAAATTTTGGAAAACTACTAGTATTGCAGTACCAGTTCCATATATTCCATGATGTCAAATATCCAAAAATACAAGAAGTAAATATGGTCTCTTGTTTTCTATTTGATTCCGTGGTTGACAATGCTTCGCTGCTGCTATTGTTATATTGTACCATATAGCTTGTTGTTTTCCATTTGATCCGCGAGTTATTATTACATGCATCATATAGTTTGTTTTGTGTGACTGGAGATCATTCTGGCCCATGTTCTGCACCCCACCATCCACATTTAAAAAGGCGAGTCCTCTTTATGAGAAAATGTATAACCTATGTTTTATTTTTAAACATGCTAGAGGCACCAAATGGGCCACTATTTGCCTGGCCCTGGTCTGGTACAAGCTTGGCTGCAATTATTGCTCCTGCCTTCTGAGTCAATATTATATAACATCCTTTTCCATTGTCAGCATTGAGACTTTTACTTTATTTCTGTGCATGTTTCAAAGAATATATGTGCCTCTTATTGCCTTCATTATTTGGCATCAGTGTACTACTTCATGTTAAATATTCGGCAAATGCGTACATATGCTTCTGTTGTGATTATGCTCCTACAATTTTATTCATGAAAAACAATGCTTCATATTAATTCTGTGAATGTAGAAGAAAAATCATTTCATTTGCTTACACATTTCAAACGTTGAGAACCGTTTGTGGTTTCACTTGGGACTACGTTTCTTGTTTTATCGTCTAACTGATGGGACCATGCAGCAAATGCATGCTGAACCTCTGTTTGTGCTTTACCAGTGCTCCCAACCACATAATCCTTCAATGGGCCTACATCAACTTGATGGTGGGGTGGCGTTTCTTATCAACATCAAGTACCACCAACGGAATGATTTTCTGGGGCTATGCCTTTCCTTTAGTGGGTCATTTTGCAGCGAAAAGTGTGGCCAGGGACCATTTTCTTGTTGTGCAGGGTCACTGTCCTTTGATACGGTAGCAAGAGGAGAGTGATACATCATGGTACAGTTCTTGCTAGTTGGAGGAATGCAATTATTTTTCTGTTACTCTGATTTGTTATTGTGGAAACTTCTCACATCAAGGGACTCATAATGCCCATGCTCTCACTCTTATTTTGCCAACATCAAGGTCGTCGATGCTGGAGACCTGGAGCACGTTATTGTAAAATTTCATAACCTCTCGTTTACACTTTCTGGTGGTTGCACTGGTGTAAACAGTTAACATTCAGGTATGTCATGGGCAGCGCAAGTATCTCATCTGTTAACTTCACAGAAAACTAACTCCCGTTTCTGCTGTTTCCGGATGCAGTTTCTGCGGTGTCACTATCGCACTGATTAAGATGAATCTGGTTCTTCTTCTTTGCTTCCATCGGGGATATTTTCCCTCCAGGATGCGGTATCACCCCAACTAGATTAATATTGCTGGTTCGCTATCAGACTAATTTTCCAAAGGTTAGAAGTTGGGAACGCATGTTTCACGTGGCTGGAGAACCCTTATGTCGGGCGACATCTGTATCTGATGTTCTATTCAGATCAAAAGGATTTTGTCCTTGCCCTGCTGCATCCATCCAGATAACGACCGCCCTCGTAAGCTCGAAGCTTATCGCGCCTGTTCGGTTCGTTGTTTCGTATCTTGCTTGTATGACACACCAGGCGGTTCGTTTTTTCTTCCTCGCTGAGTCATGGAATTTATTTTATCCTATCCCATCCCCTGTGCTCTATGCTACTGTTTCAGCCTCCCAAATCCAAGCGCCGAGGCAGGCATTTCGGTCCCTTTCTAGCGCCATACTGAACGAATAAGATGAAGTTGCATTTGTTCTGAAGAATATAACATATTCCCTGCGTAGATAAACATAAAGAGTCTTTATTCTGACCTCATACCTCGTCCTTTTGGTGACAGCACAACGGGATTCCCCGAGTCTTGGTCCACCACAACGAAGGATCATGCATGCTATCCTCTGCAGCCAAATCCCCAGTGAATCACAAAAAGGTGATCTCGAACAGCTTCTTTTTCGGTGAAGATCGAACAACTGAATTGTTTATATATCTTCGGGTTAAGGTTAGAGCATCTCTAGCAGACACCGTATTTCGATCCGACCAGTAAAATAACCGTTGTTTTGCCGTTTCGGGCCGAAAACGCATGCAGACCAGACCCCGCAAAAGTCTCCGACCTGTAAAAAAAATTGCGGGGCGCGGGATCCCCCCCTCCCGAACTGTGAAAATCCCGTTTTCGCGGTCGACCTGGCGACGACCTCTATCTCTAGATTAAATTGGCGGGAGGGACATTTCACCGCGACCGTTCCAACTTTCTCCCTCCCCGCCGCCGCCGATCTCCACCTCTAGCTCCGTCCGACCTCTAGCTCCCTTGCTGCCGCCGCCATGGACACCTCCGACCGCGCTCGTGAGTGTTGAAGTAGGGATAGCCAAATCGTCGCCGGGCGGCGGCGTGGTGGATCTCCGCACCGGCCATGTCGGGTCCACGGCGGAAGCCTCCTCCACCGTCGTTCCTCGCAAGCGGCTCGGCAACATCATCGTCCAGGGAGGCGCGGGAGCTCCCGGCGTCAACGCAGCCGCCGCCAAGGGACCCGTTGGATCTAAAGCTCGCCCTTCCGCCGCCAAGGGACCCGTTGGAGAAACCGGGCCGGCGCAGCCTCCTCCGCCGCGAAAGGCCTTGGCGAAACGGAAGCGGGCGCATCCTCCTCAAGCCAACAAGGCCTCGGCGACTTCTGCTCCCACGCCCGCCGCCGTCCCTAAGGTGTTCGACGGAATGCCTGCAGCGTAAGTCCGATCAATTTTAGCTTTTGGAGTGCCACCATTGGGGTTTTTCAGCTCAAAAATGTCGCGCCCCTCTACGTAGCTCTGAGTATGCGGCTCTCCTCGAGGAAAACACGGTGAACATCGATGATGTACCGCTCGGGGACTACGAGTACAACGAGATGGACGGTGGGGAACACGGTGGCGGCGAAGAAGAGGAGGTACAAGAGATTGAAGGAGAGGTCTTTGAGGCCGCGTTTATCAAGAGGTCGAGGGGCTACACCATATTGGAGGATAAGGTGTTGATCAAAGCTTGGAGGCGGCGACCCTCGATGGAATCCACGGCACCGACCAAACCGGGAAGAGGTATTGGCAAAGGATAGAAGACAAGTTCTTCCGATTGATGCCAACCAACGTGGAGAGGACACCACGCACCTATAGATCACTCCAAGGTCGTTGTGATGTGATCAAGCCGGCGGTTAGCCGGTGGTGTGGATGTTTGGAGCAAGTGTACAATGCCCCTCCGAGTGGCACTAATGAAGCCGATTGGGTGAGTGTTCTTTCTTACGGCTGCTTTGGTTGTATGCAAAAAAGATGGTGCTTTGACATGATTGCTTTGCTTTGCTTGTAGGACAAAATTGCATATGCTAGGTATAGAGACATGCCGACATCCAAAGGCAAGTCCTTTGCATTTGGACATTGTTGGGAATTGCTTAAGAATAACGAGAAATGGAAGATCAAGGACAAAGAAGCACCACCGAAGAGAGGTGCATTCACCAAGTTGGATGATGATGAAGATGATGATGGAGAGAGGAACAAGGGCAAGCCGGATGGCACCAAAAGGGCCAAGGAGAATGTGAAGAATGCATCGGAGGCATCATGTTTGAGAGACAAGATAGATCATATGGTGAAGTCAAATGAGATGATGGTAACCATGTCTATAGAAGCAAAAAAAAAAGTTGGTGAGGCTGCAATTGAGGAGAAAAAAGCCCAAGCCGAGGAGACCAAGACTCTTGCCCAACCCATTGCCGAGGAGAACAAGATCATGATGATGATCCGCAATGAGATGGACGAGCTAACCTTGGAGTGGCATGATTTGATGAGAAAAGGAATCATGGACCGAAGGAGGATGGCTGCTAATCAAGGAGGAGGGGGTGCCGGTGGTGTTGGTGGTGGAGGTGATTGATGCTTGTTGCCACTTGATGTGGTTCTTTTGGCCGGAATTTGGTATTTGCTATTTGCTAGTTATGTGCAAATTGTTTTGATACAAATTGTTCATCATGTCTAGATGGTTGATCATGCCTAGATGATTGAAACAATGTTATTTGACATGTAAAGGGTGAATAACTATGTTTAATTTCTGTTTTATCGTGACATTTTGTTTTTGTGGATACGCGTATGCGGGTCGATTTTTTTGCTGTTGTCTGTTCTGCAGTTCCGCAATCAATAGGGAACTATGTTTAATTTCTGTTCTGCAATTCTGTTTTGCAGTTCCGCAATGCGGTGTCTGTTCCGCAACCAGTATTTTGTTTTTGCGGATTTGCGAAATGCGGTGTCTGCTAGAGATGCTTTAGAGGTTCCTTTATTTATTTTTACGTGCATTCCTTGCTTTTGTGCTATGCTGTGTGTACAGAGCCGAAGAATTCATGCTGCCGATTGGCTGAATCAGGAAGTCCCAGCGGTTCTTCAACCGGAGAAATTGACCGGACCGACAGCTGAGCCGGTGTGCTAGTATTGTACTGCACGTCCTTTTCCGTTTCGATTGTTTCCTAAGCCATTGACCTAATTTATTAGTACTGTAGTATATTAGTAGATCCATATCAGTCGCAGAGGGTCAAAACCAGTTTTTCGCCACGTTCTCCCCACCCCTGTCGCGTTCATGTTTTCGCGTCCCATCTTTATTTTATTTTGTTTTGGTTTGGTTTGTTCTGGAGGATGGACATCCAGAAAAAAATTCTGGAAAATCGAAAGCGGGATTGGCTTTTTGCTCAGGAGAAAAAGTATAACACGAAAGAGAAGAAGATGCTCACGCATGTAGTACGATATCACATCACAGACGGATGTTAAATTCACGCACGCTTTTCTGTCCTGAGGTCACGTGCGTCAGCTCTGAGCGGGCCGAGTGCTCGAGATCTCCTGCGGCGGCGCATTTATAAACCTCCCTGTGGCTGTGGCTGGCAGCATCACAGCGCGGTCCATGGTGGCATGAGGACGAAAACGAACCTGGTAACTGGTAAGATAGTCGTTGGGTGCAGTGAAAACTTCCCTATTGATGTTTGGCGTAAGCTGGGTGTGCAGGTGCAGGACGTGAATATTTCTTTGCGTCGGATGGCCCAGGTTTGTCGCGGATCTCGGTATGGAAGAGCATGCATGCTTGGGCATGGAGAACGGCGAAGCGGCGGAAATGCTCGGTCAGGTTCGCAGCTATTCTACGGCTGCCGGAAAATGACGCCTATACGGACTGTTGAACATAGCGGTGCCTAGGTGACATGCATAATGGCCAAGAAGATAACACTTCGACTACGTGCTCTATGTTGTTTAGAGGTTATATACAGGAATTATTTATTTTACCGCCCGGTGAAACGGTGGGCTTGGTGCTGAATTAGAGCAACTCGCCAATCATTTTATTATAATTTTGAGTGAAACAGTTCAACTCTGAAAGATCCCGCAATATGACTCTTACCGTAATGTTTTTGTGATAGACCTTTAAAACAACAATTACGTTATGTGCGGCATATTTGTGGGGTCGGGGTGCGGTTTTTTACGCAAACTAAGATCCTGTTGGCCAACCACTGAAAATGTCATTGTCAACTATTTTACAAGGTCTCATATGGAGAAACTATTTTGCAGGACAATATTTGCGGCATCTGTTCTGACGGTTGCCGAGCCACATAGTAAAAAATGGTTGCGGTTTATCACAAACAAATTATAGGGCATGAGTCTTTGCGGGATGTGCTAGAGATGATCTTATAGCTCAACTTATGTGGATGATTCAGCACTAGAACCATGTCTGCTTCGCTTTCTCCTCCTCATCCTCGTTTCCTCCACCCACCACCTCTACCCTCCTCTCCTCTGTTGGCTCTGCTCACCACAGTGGATGGGGGAGGGAGGCATGGGTACTCTCACTCCTTTATACATACCACATGTCGCCATAGGTCTACGTTTAGGGTTGGTTTTTCTTTGTCTCTATGACGTTTGGCGTGATGCTGATCTATTGTTGTAGTGTCTCGAGATCACCCACCTGACGGATGTCCATGGTTGAAGATGGCGCTTGACGTGGGATTCAATGATAACAATCCAAATAAGGCGCGACACATTTTGGGTAGTTACATATGTTCCTCTCCTCTGCTCAGTCGTCGTGGTGATTGTTGACTTGGGGAAAATAACTTCAAGTCCTGCTCTCGACCTGTGTCGTGGGGGATCTCATGCTATAAAAATTCCTCAAAGTTCACCAAGAGAGGATGTTCGACGACCATATCTGCTTCTTATGGCCGAAGGACGGGCCTCCTTAGTCACATGACATTGGCTTCGCTTCCTCCTGGCGTGAAGCCTGTAAGGAGGGTCTTCAACTCCATCCAGACACCACAAATGCGCCGCCCCAAGTGGTTTGTCCCCGGCGACATCAACGTTGGTTTGGTTCTTGAGCTTGTTCCATCTGTGCATTTGTGGTGAAGAAGGACTCGATGGTGTTTTCGATTATTTTAGGATCCTTGTTTTTAAAATCACATGTCTTCAATGTAATCTTCTATTTTCCGTATGTTCTAACATATGTAATCCCATCAATAGGAATTAATACAGCTTATGGGTCCTTCGAGACTCATCACTTGTTTAGAAAAGAAATGATTATAGTAGATTGTGTTTATTTACCATTTTTGCAATTATTGCTCATAGGAAATGAAAATTGTATGTTCATTATTTAGAGTACCTGTGATGGTGAGATGCCAACTGGTGAAATAAAAGAAATTTTATTATCTTAGACGTCATTAGAGCTCACCTAGGTAACATATGACATACTATTTATTTCTTCTCGTCATTTAAGTTGATTCCGCTAAAAATAGGTTGATGGCGTAAGTGCTCTAACTTCGTTCCGTATGAGACCAAAAGATAAATTGTGACTCTCACTTGAAGACAAATTGTGCACTGCAAACATTGTGAAGGGATTTTTTTTTGGTTTGGAGGCAACTCGGGTTTAAGGTCAACTTTGTTGCCTCCTTTATCGTCTCCGAAGGGTATGGCGTCACAAGTTGGATCTAGTGGTCAAGAACGAAGGAAAAGGTTGTGCGTAATTCTGGTAATACTTGTATCCACCGTTAACATTGTACTCGGAACTTTCAAGGGCGAAGAGAGATCGTGACTCTATACAAGTACTCGAGTTCTGATTATTTTCACTTTTTGAAGGTACCATCTCGGTTATAATCATGTTGTGGCCAATGAAACTGGATACATGCTTAACTTGTAATCCAATATAATTGTTGACTTGATCGTTGTACATAGAAACATTGTAACCGGTAGATGTGCGCCCGCGCACATACACACACTCTAAACACAATATGTATATACTTACACAATGCATGTTGAACCCATAGTCCTAAATTTCAAAATTGACAGTAGCATATATATGCGTACTGCAATAAAAATGAACATTGTCTCGCACCACCTGAAACAAAAAAAAACAACTTTTACACACATATGGCACCAAAAAGTGAAGCTAGCCTATATGTTTTCTACTTGTGACTTCTGGCTACTTTGAATGAGCCATGACCACGAAAATAAAAGAGAAACGGTGAACACTTTGGTACAGTATTGCACAAGCACACGAGAACAACTGAATAAGGTGTAAATTATTTTCATTATGTGCTTATATATTTTGTTCATATGATGTACACGAGAGTACAAAGTGTCGTTATTTTTGCAAAAGCTAAGTCTACTATCATATATAACAAAAACTGGATTTATGTCACTCATTCTAGAGCATAGCCAAGAAAAAAACATTATTCTGTGTTTTGGTCAAACTGAAAAAATGGACACCGAGAACTATTTTAATGAAACCCCAATTTTATGTTCTAATAAAAACGCAATTGCCGAGATAACATAGACAATTCTACACAATAGTTTAATACAAATTACAAAACCCAAAATATAGAACTAGATGACGAAACTAAAAACAAGCCTGAGCAAAAGGACAATATCATTAGAATAGTCTATTTTACATCTCATTTTTAGCGCATGCAAATTTAGTGAATTGAAACGTGGCTTGAAAACATGTATGAGCAATTTAGATGGTCCGATGCGTGCAATTTGGTGAGGACTATCCGTGTTGTTTGTAGAACAATCATTTCTTTTTGTCAAAAAATCAAAGACTGCTTGAGATCGTTTTTTTTTTTGAGAAACACAGTACAGACGTAGACGCTCACAAACACGCACGTACAGACACCCCTATGACCGCACACACGCAAACCCTACCCCTATGAGCACCTCCGAGAGACTGGTCCGGCATATCTTGAGGTTGACGAAGTCACCACGGGCGCCTCGCTGTTAACGGGCACGTCACCTACCACTGAAAGCATAGCGCCGGTTAAATCCTGAAAAATGCGAGCACCCATGCCAAGTCTGGGACTTGAATCTGGGTGGGCTGGTTCACCACAAGGAACCAAACCAGTTGAGCTGGGCTCACTTCGCAGACTGCTTGAGATCGTTGAGACCATAGAACATGCATCCTATAAATTTAAATTTTAGGTACTTTTGCATACCATTTAACACCACCTTTGGCTTACATTGTGACAAAAAAAACTCACCAACATTTGAGTGTATGACCACCTAACCTTCAACCAGATCTCACACATGAAGCGGCCTCCTCTCTCCGGTCCTCACCAACCTTTGCACTCTGACCTCCCATGCGGACACCTGTCGTTCAAATTGTGGACCCGTTCCATTCAGCACCGCACAATCAGTCAAGGACGTTGCTGGCAGTCTTGCTCCATCTAACACACAATCAGTTTACGTGCACACACACCTAGCCGTAGAAGATCCCGCCGCTCAGCCCGATGCCCCGCCGTGCTACACTACACAGCAGTCCATACGCCTCCATCCTGCTCCCAAAACCTCCCCTGCAAAAAGATAAAACCATTTATTCCTCTGCAAGAAAATATTAAAGCAGCAGATAAAAAGAAACGGATATGAACGAAATGACGATGTATTTCCCTCCAAGAAAAGATTTGCTAGTGTGAGAAAAAAAAGAATAAAAAGGCGAGGAGAAAAGATAAAGAAATTGGCTCCAGCTTGAGCACCTATTTATACCCAACCTCCCCGAAAGCGATCTCGCTCGTCTCCACGCCTTTTCCCTTCCATTCCTCCTCCTCCCACACTCCAATAATAAACAAAATAAAAAACTAAACAAACCCGCACCGAATTCCTCCCGATTCGATTTCCTCGCGAGTTCACGGGCGGCGGGCGTTGCTGCCGGAGCGCGATCGGCGGCGGGAGGTTCGGTTCGTCGGAGATGGTTGCCGTGGCGGCCCAGGCCCCGATCCGCGCCGACGCCGTGCCGGCGGCGGACGCGGGAGGCGCAGCGGCCGGGGCCAGGGAGGATGAGGTGAGGGAGTACAAGAGCGACGTCAGGAAGCTGGAGGACCTCTTCCAGAAGCTCAACCCCTCCGCCGAGGAGTTCGTGCCGCTCGCGCGCCGCCCCCCTGGCCATGGCCACCAGGGGGACGCGGGCGCCGCACGCCGGCTCTCCGCCGACGCGCCCGTCTTCGTGGCCCCCGCGCCGATCGACTACTACGCGCCCCACCACCCGTTCCAGCTCCCGCACCAGCAGATGCACGTGCTGCAGCTGGTCGGCGGCGGCGGAGGGGGCGGCAGGGACTCCAGCAGCGACGGATCCGCCAACGGCCAGCCGAATCGACGGGTAATCCGCTCGCCCGAATTGCCGATTCGTGTTCCCCGCGGTTTGTTTCCTCTGCTCTACTAGGGGTTTGGATTGGCTGTCCCGTGACTAGATCGGTCGATCAGATTTGGGGTTTATGGCTGACGGTGATGGGTTTGGAGTTTTGATCTCTCTTACGCGATCGGCTGAGAAGTTGATCTGTTTTCTTAGGGTTTTAGGTGTAGTTGGGTTATGACATGTGTACCATCATTTCTGGGTGAAGCGAACGTCACTTTGGTACTAGATGGGTTGATCTCGTAGACCGGTCGACTGGTGCTTTTCTACTAGACAAGAGATGTCTAATCGATGCATTTCTATGATTATTATTCCTAACATTGACGTTTTACTGGATTCATTCATGTTGTTCACTTCATTTTGGTTTGTTCTTCTGTTGTTAGTTTTGGGTTCTAAAGTGTTATAATGATCAGTTGCATTTCCGTGGTTTCAGAGAAGGAATGGCTTCAACCAGGCAAGGAGAAGGATGGGAATCCGGCCACGCCGAAGTGATAGGGAGGATAGTGTACGGCGAACTGTCTATGTCTCTGACATCGATCAACATGTGAGGACTTCAAAGAGAATGATATGTTGTATTAGTCTCTTCTTCTTGTTTGACTCACCCGTGGATCACCGATTGATTTCCAGGTCACTGAGCAGAAGCTTGCTGAAGTTTTCTCGAACTGTGGCCAAGTATGCTGTTTGATTCTTTACTGTTAAATATAGCATGACAACATATGATTGTTTTTGTCCATATTTGTTTTTCTATATGTTGAAATAAAATAGGGCTTAATGACCTCATATGCTGCATGATGGAACTGTTATCTAAAGGGAATTCAGCATGTTGACAAGTGTTGTATAAGTATATATAATGACTTTGTATATTTTTGATATTTCTAATCCAGTAAGAGTTGAACTCACCCTTGTTCGTATTTTTAGGTACAATAGCAGCAAAGTATTATTTTGTACTATAAATTAGGTTTTATGATCATGCAATAATTTTAATATAAGGTTAATTCATTAGTGCCACTCCAAAAAAAAATTATCCTTCTGGTTGAAGACACTCTAAAAGAAATACTCCTATAATTCCCTTATTAAAAAAAACTGTGTAGTTATTCCTCTTTTTCTTGAGGTTTGGCCATTGCCAAGAGATACTCGTCTTACCAACCCAAGCGAAACATGGCCTAACATTTTACTTTATCTATTACTACCTCCGTGTCTAATTATAAGAGGTTTTAGTAGGCTAATTAGCATACCAAAACTTCTTATTAATTTGAGACAGGGGAAGTAGTATACTAGTTATCTCTGTTAGTATCAGTCATGAACCAGCAGATATGCTCCACATTTGTATATGCTGCCAATATGAGTTATCAGTCATTTGGTTGCTCATCTCAGAGACCCAACTACATTTATCAAAGCAAACAATCCTCACTTAAATAACCCAATTACTACAAAATTTCTGAATATTTAGTGCTGGCAGCCTTTTTGGAGTATTGACAGAGAAACCATCTTACGCCCCCCTTGACTCAACAAACGATTCTTGAGCCATATCCCCTGCTTGGCTAGTTGCTTCCGTGGTTCCACCAGTTCTTAAGATACTTTGATTATTTGAGTCCACCTCCATCAGCAGTTAAGCATCAGGCACTGGAATACTTTGTCTTAGCTTTTTCGCTTTTTTGTAAAGGCATGATACTCTACCTATAGCTGATGTATCAAATGTTTGATTTTCAATCAATCTGCAATGTTGCACCTGTGCTAATGGTCATAATCAGCAATTCTTGAGAATTAGTATCTCTCGCAATACATGAGTTACATCGCTATGCACCAAGTTTAAAGTGATTCGTATAAATATATTGGTCCACCCACATTTGTGCATCAGACACCCCCATCTGGAAATTTCTGGATCCACCCCTGCTTTAAGTAGTTGCTATATATATAGGCAACACTGGATGCTGATCTGTTGGTCCACCCACATTTGTGCATCAATGCACCCCCATCTGGAAATTTCTGGATCCGCCCCTGCTTTAAGTAGTTGCTATATATCGGCAACATTAGATGCTGATTTTTATCTCATTGTTGATAATTAGTCTTATAATCATCTTTTGCACTTGTAGGTAGTAGATTGCCGTATCTGTGGTGATCCAAATTCGGTGATGCGTTTTGCCTTTATCGAGTTTGCTGATGATGGTAGTGTCTTCAACATACAAATTGTTTTTCCTAAATCTTATGTGCAAGAAGCAATCCTAGATGAAATTCTGCCTTTTCTGCAGTTGGTGCAAGAGCAGCTCTAACACTTGGTGGAACCATTCTTGGTTATTATCCCGTCAGAGTTCTACCATCTAAGACTGCGATTTTGCCTGTGAACCCTAAATTTCTTCCTCGAGTAAGTTAACATATTTGAAGTAACAATATTGTGTATATTTAGATTATACTATTACTTGATCTCTGTGCTCTCTAATAATATTAGCCTGTCCTTTTTGTGCAGACAGAGGATGAGAAAGAAATGGTATCCAGGACTGTGTACTGTACTAACATTGATAAAAATGTATGTCGATGTCTCTTTCATTTCTGTTATACTCATAACTTCACATGCAATGTACATAATATCTATCTATGAAGCATGCAAGGATGCGAACAGTCTGAAGATCCACTAGATATATTAATGCTTTATAATTGTAACTTAAGTAACCTGATCTTCTGTTAGGTACCTGGAACAAATTGATGGTGTGAATCCGTAAGCAATAAATAAGAAAAAGCTGTATTGTTACAAAGTAAAAATATTTTTTGCGTTGAAAAACCTTAGATAGCCTTGGGTTCTAGATCTCCCAGTTAATTAAGGGCTTGTTTTGTTTTGAAGGAATTGAAATCCTCTGATTTGAACTCATGTACACTCAGATGATCTGTGGTGGTGGATTATGGGTCCTTCCCAGAAATTCTGATTTTGAAGCAATTTCTGAAAGAGCACATGATTTTACGACGTTATACAAGTTCCAAATCTAGTCAAAATGAATGTTGGTACTGGAAGTCTTTTCTTCTAGGTCTGTACACAATGTCCTGTGATGGATGATTGATATTAGATGCTGGATCTTTTTTGAACATCCTTTCTTCTTAGAGTAATGGGGGGTGATCTATGTTGTTAGCGCAATGTGAAAGAATTGTAAGTTAGTATTTATACCTATATTACTTCATTTGTTATTTCCTAGCAATAAACATTTCAATTGTGATGTATAACAAATAACATTTCAATTGTGATGTATAACAAATATAAATAATTCATCCGAGGGACAATTTTAAAGGATAAGTCCACATATCCTTTTGTGGTTCTTTTGTGTAGGTTCCAGAAGATGTTGTGAAGAATTTCTTTGAGGGAATTTGTGGTGAGGTGTGTTCAAATGCTTTTATCTTCTGGACGTGTTTTTAGATCACTAAGCTGAAGTCATTTAATCAATTTATTGTACTTTTCCTTTACATTTAGGTTGCTCGGCTGAGGCTGCTCGGTGATTATGTGCACGCAACATGCATCGCCTTTGTTGAGTTTGTTCAAGTAAGCAAAACATGATATTTTACTGAAACCCATTAGAAGTTATCAAAAATGTAACTTTACCTTTGAAATGCTGCTAATTGCCTTGCAGTCCATGGTGTAGAAAAATACAAGACTTTCTCTATTTTATTCAGTATCTGTAGTTTTTGTACATATACAACTGCAAAGATTAGCCAGAACATCATTTTTTTTAATTCTCTAATTGCTGACCTAATTTATTCTATATGGACTTGAAATTGTTTTCACATGTGGACTTGACCATCTTTTGACATTTGCACTGTTTCAAACACTATTTTTTCCTTCTTTGTATTACATTTAATCATTCATCCACACCAATCATCCTATTTCGATTTTGTCAGAAGATCAGAAACATAGTGTCTGTTATTACAGGAAACATCAGATAAAAGATGTGAAGATCATTCCTTTGACAATTCCTTCACACCTTGCTTCTGATTTCTATTATCAGAAACAGAATGCCTGTTCTTACAGGAAACATCAGATAAATTGCAGACTGTTGTAAGATTTTAGCCTATTGTGCATACTAACTAAAGTGCGCCAAATACTAGTTTTGTGTGCGAGCAATCTGTAAATCTGCTCCCAAGATAACACTTAAACAGGTAAAGGAATATCCAAAATTTATCCATTCTGAACTCTGAAACCATCACGCAAAGCATGCAGCAAACTGCTTCCTTTATGTTCTGAATTTCAAGGGATTTCACTTCAGCAGCAGTGCTGAATCTTCTGGTAAGCGGCACCCATCTCACACAAGGCCCAATCTACTACACTAGTTTTGTTTTGAACTCCACCACATGGATTCTGTGTCAGGATAGGCCAAATGTTCAACCAATAGCAAATCTGCAAATGTAGAATACGCTGAAGTGAAATCCAAGGCATTTTGTTCTTAAAACAGGTAGCTTACATGTTTTCTATATCGCCCAAAGAATAGCTGCAATACCTACTGTGATCGTCCTACTTTTAGTGCACAACCTTCGAGCCAATCACCAAGTGCGGTGTCAACATTCAGATTTATATTCTGAAGCAAAATGCACATTACACAGCGTTTCAGGTTAGCCTAGCTACTAGATTATGATCCAAACAGGTTAGCCTAGCTACTAGATTATGATCCAAACTGCAAAGTTTCTGACAGACCGCAAATTTGACATAAATTTTCTTTCCAGCATATAAAATAGGCAAGATAATCTTCCTCCGGGACAACTGCACAAACGTTAACTCATTGAGAAGACCACACCCCCATGAACAGAGATATTTCTCTGGTACTGCTTTAATCACATAAGCTGATACCCAGTCTTTGCACCCCGTTTCCATAATCTGGTGCTACTAAGTTCCTGATTAGACGATGCTTTAGAAAGAGTGCAGTCAAACTTCCTTATCATTAACATCTGATCTAACTGTTAAATTTTGTTATGTTTGATGGAAAACTAGTTTCACAAATTTTGCATATGTCCAAAAGTAATGTCAAGGTTGCATGTTAGAAATTCTTAAACATGCAAAAGTTCAATTATTTTGGATTTGGGGGTATTAAGGATTTGACTATAATGTTCTCCTTGGTTTATGTTCTTGTTTATTTTTTATAATGTCTGTTATCAATAAACTTACTGGTTTAATTTGTGTGTTAGAAAGCCTCGTTGTACCTAATGACTTGCTTGGATGACTGGAGCGATTTTTTTTTCACATATGACATTTCTTGCATCCACCACCTGTTTTTTCAGTTGTATTGTCAGAATTGAAGTACATTGTTGCTTGCACGTAACATATGTGATTGTTTTTTGCCTTACAATGTTTTTGTGTCTAGGCTTTTTGACCGTTCTCTTTTTTCTGTACGTGCAGGCAGAAGGTGCTATTATGGCCCTGAACTGCAGTGGCATGCTTCTTGGCTCCCTTCCTGTCAGGTAAAAACTTGCCTCCCATGCATGGTGTGAACTATTGTTACTTGTGAAGCTGATTTATCACACAATGTACTCAACGCTTTCCTGCTTTGCTCTGGGTTGCGCAGGGTGAGTCCATCAAAGACTCCAGTTCGCCCCCGTTCGCCTCGTGCAGTGTCGCACTGAGTCTGGTTCTTGTCTGAAGCCAGCGTCCAGGGCAGCAATTCTGGGCAACAAAACCCCTAGTCGTGGCCTTAGAGACTGTCTCGTCGCGGATCAGTAATTGTCGCGGATCAGTAATTGTCGCTGAAGAGAGTGTTACCCTTTTGGTTATCTAGGCTAGTAGAAGGCCCTTCCTGGCTGACGTTTCTTGGATCAGATGAGAGACCCATCTGTATGTTCTTTGCTGGGAGCTCTATTTCACTTTTCTTTTTTTGCTATATCCTTATTAATCCGTTTGTTAATTATGGATGGATGCTGTAGCAGCCTTCGACAGGCATTGGAACAATAATGTCTATGGTTTTTGTCCCATTTCGACTTCCTTCTGTGAATTAAATCTCACTAACGTTGATGTGCAACACCAGACTGCTGCTCTTTCATGCCTATATTGTGGCTATGCCTATCCTTGTGATGTACTTCCTCTGTTCCTAAATATAAGACTGTCTAGCAGTTTAATTTGAACGGGTGTCACTACAAAAAGGGAGACTTTTAGAAAGGTCTGTTCCCACGCTTTGATATTCTGCCACGTGCAAGGCTCACGTACGCGCGATCGATCGGAGTACGGGCCGTACGCTGGTAGCCCCGTGATCGTGCCCTGCGCGAGTATAAATACCAAGTCCCGCAATGTACAGAGGGCGATGTACGACGACCACGAGGATTCCGTGCGTGTTGTACGAGATGTAAAATTATAGACTTTTTTTTGAGTGGAACTTTGGGGAGTTTTTATTCAACATCAACAGCCATAGCAGAATCTGCTAAGAGGCTAGTTACAAGTAAACCCGGAGGTTGATCTAACCAGCAATCCGTTGCTTCCACTGTGCTTGCTCGCTTCGCACAGAGGTGGGCAGACGTATTCGCTGATCGACTAACATGCTGAATGTAAAAAGAACTAAAAGAGGTAACAAGCTCCCCTACTTCTAAAAGGATAGGCGCCACCACTGAACGAGAAGTGTGGCGCGTAGACCAGAGATTCACCATCTCCAAACAATCCGTCTCCAGAACCACTTGGGCATAGCCACGAAGCTTTGCGAAGAGAACAGCATCTCGGATCGCTAAAGCCTCTGACACCAGCGGATCAGTGACATCTTGATACGGCTTACACCATGCAGCTAAGAACGAAGAGCAAGATCTAGCAACTCCACCTGTGCCTCCTCTTCTTGCTTCCATGGATATACTGCCATCCGTATTAATTTTGACCCAGCCATCATCAGGCGGTCTCCAACCGTGCCCAGGCAAAACCCTCGCCTGCTCTCTCGGCAGTTCTAGCAGCGCTAGGTTCTCCTTAGTCATTTTCATCGACCGTCTCGGATCTAACCCTTCCTTTTCATGAGTTAGGTTATTCCTCAACGTCCAAATAGCCCACATCACTGACACCAATTTTGCCCGATCAGAATCAGAGAACATTGGGTCACATAAAATATCCTTCGCCCATGTAAGAGGATGCAGGTTCGGTCGTTTGATCTCCAGCCAGACCGTAGCCTCAGCCCAGAACTTCCTTGCATGGGTACAGTTTAACAGCGCATGCATTAGATCCTCGTCGGCATGCTGGCATAGTTTGCACTTGCTCTCTTGAGCAATATGTCGATGCTTTAATAAGCTTTCCACCGGTAGTATGCCACGCATGACACGCCACCAAAAAACTCGAATTTTCGGCACAACTTTGAGTTTCCACAGACGCGCCCATAACTGCTCATTTGAATCTGAAGCTTCGGTAATCGTCCCTTCCTCTAGACCATGCAGCTCGTTCTGAGTCCTCAGAGATCGATACGCTGATTTAACAGTATAGACGCCGGTCCGCTCACGCGGCCAGGCCCAGTAATCTTCGCCACCCCCTCTCCTTAGAGGTATGTTCAGGATAGGATCAGCATCCGGGGGGATAAAATTTGCTCTGACCAAATGCCTCTTCCATGTCCAATTCTCCGAATCAATGAGATCGGATACATGAACAATGTGATCACTTCCGATCTGACACGCAGTAGTCATTGTCACAGTATCTGGCACCCATTTATCTGTCCACACGGACACAGAAGTGCCATCTCCAATGCGCTTTACCAGGCCAGATTTCAACGCTTCCCGACCAGCAACAATAGCCCGCCATGTAGCAGAAGAATGATTACGCGATATAACTACAGATATTTAAATTATACGTACAACTACATAGACTTAGACGTACAACTATACAGACACATGCTATACGTACAACTACACAGACTCAGGTGTACAACTAAACAGACACAGTCGTACAGCATACAACTACACAGACTCATGCGTACAACTACACAGAATCAGGTTGTATGTACAACCAGAAACTCAGGTTGTACGAACTACACATAACCGGAAGTACAAAAAAAAATTAGTCAAAACCTATCAACATGAGATCTAGTTTTGAAGATCTCGACGTAAGGAGCTCAAAAGTGAAAACGGTTCATAATTTGGACAAACGGTTCTCGAGATATTTTGTTTTCAAATTACATTTTTGAAAAATAAAAGGGAAAACTGTCCTCCCATACCCATTTCTCTCTAATCCTTTTCTCCACTTTTATTCTGATAGTGACACTTGGCGGACATGCAAATAACCATGGGGATCAAAACAACCAGAAAGTGACACTTGTCATGACGAGAGCAAGGGTAAAGTTCCCTTTACAAAAGGAAGTCTTTTTCTAGTGATTCTTTCAGTACATGCTCCTGCTTGCTGGAGGTGTCGTGCCAATGAGAGGCTTGTGGAGTCCAAATTGTTGAAGCAACTTTGATCTAGCGTTGGGTTTTGGTGTGATGGCAGGATCAGCTTCGCTTGGAGTGCAACAGTGATGATGGTTGTGGATCTGCGAAAAATGGTGGGGATTCGACTGTTAGTTAAAGGGTGGGGTGGCGTTGGCTTCGGATCGTGCATTGAAGCAACAACGAAGGATGCGAGTACTTGGTAGTTGCGTACTCTCTCAGTTTTTTAATATAAGATGTTTTAGGTGTTCCACATGATGTCTAGATGCATAGTACAAATGAATATATACACAAAACATGTCTAGATCATTTGTATACATGTGAATATGAACAAATGCTAAAACATCTTATACTCTCTCCGTTCTAAAATAAGTGTTTTTAATTTGTCTAAATATGGATGTAGTCCCTCTGTTTTTATTTAGTTTGCGTTTTAGGTTTAGTCAAAGTCAAACTTTATCAAATTTGACCAAATATTTTGAAAAATAATCAACCTTTATAATATAAAATCTATAGTATTAGAATCATTATAAAGTATATTTTTATATTATGTGCACTTGGTATTATGAATGTTGATATTTCTTTCTATATTTTTGGTCAAACTTGACAAAGTTTGACTTCGACTAAAACTAGAATGCAAACTAAATAAAAACGGAGGGCACATCTAGATATGTTTCATCTACATACACAAATCTAAGACACATATATTTTGGGACAGAAGGAGTATTTCAAAACGAGACATCTTTAATTACTACTTCTGTCTTAGATTTATTTAAATTTAAATATATTTAGACATGAAACACATGGAAATACATCCACGTTTAAACTTTAAACAAATCAAAGACAGGCTTTAGGCATTTAGGGAGGGAGTAGTTTTTTGTGCTAGGTCATTCGGTCATTCCCCTATTCCAACTCCACTTCATTCCCCTGCGCTCTCCACCGGATTCCGCCGCCGGCGACCTTTCTCCCTCGCCGATGCCTCCGCCCCCATCCATCACCCAAGCAACACTCTCTCGAACCCTACCATTGCCGCGCCCGCGATGATCCGCCGCCGTTGCCCATCCTCGCCTCCGCAGGCGCCGACGGCCCCGCTCGAGGACGACAACCTCCTGGAGGAGATCCTCCTCCGCCTCCACCCGCAGCCCTCCTCCCTGCCCCGCGCCTCCGCCGTCTGCATGCGGTGGCGGTGCCTCCTCTCCGACCCCCGATTCCTCCGTCGCTTCGGCAAGCACCACCAAATCCAAAAGCCTCCTCTGCTCGGCTGCTTCTCAGGGGAAGTATGCAGAAACACCGTCTTCAACCCCACTCTAGACGCGCCAGACCGCATCCCCGCCGCTCGCTTCCCCGTGCCCCGGCCACAGGGCTCCTACGAGCACTGGTACTTGGTCGGCTGCCGCCACGGCCTCGCGGTCATCCTCAACTCGTTGCGGAGGGAGGTCATACTGTGGCACGCCCTCACCGGCCACCAGCGCCGGGTACCATATCCCCCGTGGTTCAGCGGCGGCAAACTTGCCCACTTGTATCATGCCTCGGTGTTGTGCGCTGCCGCCAGAGATGAAGATGGGCATGTTCCCGGTGAATGCCATTTACACCCCTTCAAATTGGCCTTCGTGTCCTGCGAGGTCCTTGAGCCCACCGAGCTATGTGCTTGCCTCTACGTGTCCGAATCTGCTGCTTGGGGTGATATGATCACAACCCCGACGACAAGTTCGATTTACCATCGAATGCCTTCCGTCATGGCTGGCAATTCCCTTTGCTGTCTGCTTCGTGGGGGTGACATTCTTGACTTCGATCTTGAAAGTGAGAGCCTTTCTGTGATAGAGAAGCCAGCAGATGCACATGTTGATGGAAACCCAAACACCTTCTTGACCTGGCAAGTCATACGGACCGAGGATGGTGGCCTTGGCCTTGCCGTGTTATCGAAATCAGAACTCAGCATCCAATTTTGGCAGAGGAAATGCAACTGCGATGGGGTTGTTGGATGGGAACATCAGTATAGAATTCGACTAAACGAGCTCTTTCCGATGACTGTGCTCAAGGATCTGCGCCAGAAATTTCCAGGGATGAAGCTGGCGTGCATGCTAGAGGTAGAAATGGTGGGGTATGATGAGGATGCAAATGTGATTGTGCTGGCCACATATATCGGTGACTTCACGCTCCAACTTGAGCCGGTGCAGCTAAAACAGTTTACTCGTAGATATTGCCAGGACAACAAGATCTTTTATCCCTACTCAAGTTTCTATACTACAGGTAATACAATGGATTTACACTACTTGTTTCTAACTATGCTATAAATCTTGTCCAGAACTCGAAATGTAGCTATTGCTGCTTTATTATCTATATTTGTGTAAAACGGTAATTTGGTGTTTGTTTTGCTCTTCCCAGCACGAGCCTTCTTAATAACTGGAGCCTATGAACAACCGCACTAAATAAAAAAGAAGCTGCATTTAATATGCGAGAAAGATACTCAATGGACACACTGTTCAATTTTTTATAAATAGAAAAAGAGAGTATATAGCATTTGGCGTACTTGGCACATAATTGATTGAGCTTTTCAATGAATTTGCATTGGTTTATTCAAGTTCTTTTGCTTGTAGGCAGGAGAGTTGATGGTGGAGCTGAAATTTGATGTCTGCCGTTAAATTTGTTAATGAGCTTTGCTTGTTGAACATGGTGTAAATTTACTCTTTTCTATTTGTGTAGTGTGCTATTTGTTGCATATTATCTCATGTCTGCTATAACTGTTCTACAAAATCCGGTAATCTGATAAACTGAGATACCTTCCAAATTTTCCCTTTTTCCTGCAACGTTTTGTAATATGTTAGACAGAAATATCTGATTGTTTGGAAAGTGGACAATATCAGATGTTTGTTTCAGGTAGAAGGATCTGCTTTCCAACTGCATTAGGGTTGTTCTTGCATGCTTCGAGCATCATGTTTTATTTATTTTAATTTTTTATTGGAAGCTCCTTATCTTATTACAAGTACGTACTGTCGTAACAGTTCAGAAAATTGTCTCAAAGGCATGAATCAAATGTTAGGTATGGCCAAGTTTAAGTGAGAAACATATGTCTAAAGAGTATAGGCTTGTGTGTCCCGGTAGGAAGCTGCTAGTCATTGAAACATTGAGGTTTTTTTTTTAATCGGGGGCAAAAGCTTTGCCCCAATCTATAAATTAAGAATAAGAGATTTGCTCGGTTAATTAATGGAAGCTGCTAGTCATTGAAACATTGAGGTTTTTGAATTTGTATGTCTTGATGAACATTCAGGTTCAGGAATTGATCAAAATACTTAGTAACCTATCTATCTTTTCAAAGGTGTTCAACTGGTTAATATTTACTGGTTCCGTTACATATCTCTCTTCCTGTCGTTCTGAATCCACTCAATTATCATAAACTAACAGCCCCCAGGGCGACCTTTTGAGAAAAACCTCAGGTTCCCAGCTTTATTGTATGACATGTCCATTAAGCCAGTACCCCACGATATGCTTAGTGAGCTCTAGCATTCCTTATTGGATTTATATACGAAGCATATAAAGATTTAATCACCGCAGAAGGCTTAGTTGGCATCCTTGGCACCTCACCTTGTGTGTTTATTTGCTAATGATGGAGACATTGAAGCACTAATCTTAGAGCTTATACATGCATTATGTGTAGCTAAAGACGCTTGAGACCGTGTCCACAGTAGAAGTTGAAGTTGTACCGGTACAACAAACTGTTTTTCTGCCGTTCTCTGTTTCTAGTGTTGGTTATGTGTAATAAACTAATAATGCTGAGATGATTGTTTTGGATATTTTAGCACAATTTCCGCACTGATGAATTTATTGCTTAATATTCAAATTTATACATTTTTATGAGATATTATACTTGATTAGTTTTTCCTTGAATGAGCAGTACAATTTTGGTTAACTGATGACATAGATTTTTTTGCAGGTATCTTCAGTTGAATCTGATTGCTGAGATGTAGAAATGACATTATGACGTAGGTTGTGGTACTATTTACTCTGGAGTGTCATGTGGTATGCTCGCTGCCGAAACTAACCATCTGTGTAGCATGTACTGATCAACTACCCAGGGCCGGTCCTGAGATTTTGGGGGCCCGGGGCGAAACTAAAATTTGGGGCCCTCAATATATACGTATGTTTTCCATGTAACGCGACCGGAGACAGGAAAAAAAAGAGGAAAACCGGTGTGGCGTATTCTGGCGATTGTTGGCCTCAAGAATTGAAATCAACGAACCGACTTATGATAAAAATTAGAAGAAACTTTAGTTGACCGATTACATGTGGAAATTTACGGTGGTGGCGACGGACTAGGGATTCACTTGAAGACAAACGACACCCATGTCACCGCGACGGCTGGGTCGTGCATGTGGGTTCTGCTTGCAATTGGTACTCGCTAGCGATGAAACCTGATAATGGGCCACATCCTCAACAACCACCACCCATTGCCTTTTTCTGTTTTTGTGGCTAATACTAATCTACCATACGTTACATACTGGGGTGGGGCCCCTAAATTTTGGGGGCCCGGGGCGGCCGCACACCCTGACCCCCAATCAGGACCGGCCCTGCAACTACCGAGTAATACTTTGGATGTAATATTTAAATTCCAGTTTTCTTCTAAACATCTGTCGTTGGTAAGTTTATATCCTATTAGAAGTTAGATTTATTTATCTTACTGTCTTATTTTGTTTTGATATTCGCACATCGATTAACTTTTTGTTAAGAGCTTCTTCACAGCCGAAGTGTGTACTCCTGCTTCTCATTTAGTTTCACTGTCCTTTGATCATGAGCAAATAGCAAGCTAATTTTAGGTTAATTGCAAAAGACTTTTGAGATTTTCTCTTCTTGTCTAGATTTGTCACCTAGCATGTCGATATGTTTGGGTGTCCTTGTGGAGGTGTAGATCTCGGATTTCACCCAATGATGCCCACCCCCTTTGTCTTCCTTGTTACTCGGGTGGCTTGGTGGCGGTGCTCTAGACAGAATACTCGGACCAACATTTTTATTCATTTTTGTGCAGACTGAAATCCAAAGAATTTCAGAGTTGAGATTTTGCACGCTTAAAGTATATATCAATGTATATAGACTTTGTTTTGATTTGTTAATTAATGGGCTACATGTAACTCGAGCTTCGTTTTACCCTATTATTAAGCTACCTAGTTCAAAATATGATTTGTGGAGTTGAAGATGTTTTTTTATAGGGTCCGCTAGAATGATTTCTCCCTAAACTTACGTTTTTTATTTGGGAGCGCCTAGAGCTCACCAGATAGTTCTCACTCACTTGACACCGTGCGTGTTTGTTTTACCGTCAGGCCTTTTCCTGTCTTCTTTCGTTAGTGGGTTTTTGTCTTGGGACGCTGCGGGAGAGCGCACGCGCGATTTTTCAGACCACAGCGCACGCGTACCTGCCACTCCCCAAGTACACGTGGGTCTAGTCTAAATTTTAAAAAATGTATAACTTTCAAACCAAGCGTCCAAATCAAAATCGGTTTTGACCGTAGTGTTTCTCGCGACCAGATCTACAAAACTAGATCCCCCATGGACAAGTTCCGATAATTATTTTCCAAAAAGCAACTTTGTGTCATGGTAAAACAAGTTTATGGTAAAAACATGTTTTTCTATCTAGAAGTTGCTGTTAGAAAATATTCATCGGATTATATAAGTATGAGATATTGTTTTGAATGTCTCATGCCAAGAAGCAAGATAGTCTCTCATAATTCAACAAGTTGACCATCGCTTGGATTTGAAAACATATCCCCACTCATCTTCACATTATTTATTGTTTATAAAAAAAGATAAATTTATAGTACAAACTTTGTTCTTGTCATGGAAGTTGCTTTTATAAATCAGAACATAAGAGAAAAGGGAAATGTATATGCTAGAAAAACGTGTCTCAACCAATAAATTGCTTTAAAAAAAAACATAGGAGTAGAAACAAGATTTTCTCTTTTAAAAGTAAGTTTATAGTATTAAGTTGCTTTTCGTGCTAGTGTATACTACATAGCTGATTTTGTGATAGAAAAACAAGTTTATATTTCAAAAGTTGACTTCGTAAAATATTTTGAAACCAATTGTTATCACGAAAAAACAACTTCTGGTCAAAATTTGCTTTTGTTGAACGAATCGACGAGTTGAAACAAAATTGTATCAATATTTTAAAAATTTATAGTACGAACTTTTATGTCATAGAAGTTGCTTTTAAAAATTAGAAAATGTGGTAGTATTATGCATGCCGATAGACAAGATTGCAGTATGCTGTTTTTTATTGCTTTTTTAGATGAAAGCAAGTTTATAGTACAAAACGTTCTTTTCGTGTTGATGTATACTACATAGCTAATTTTGTGATAGAAAAGGCAAGTTTATATTTCAAAGTTGATTTCATAAATAAAATTTAAAAAACAATTGTTATCATGAAAAAAAACCTTATGGTCAAAATTTTCTTTTGTATAATGAATCGACGAGTTGAACAAAATTTATATCACAAAAAGGCAATTATACGAGGAAAGTTTGCTTTTTGATAGAAAAGCAAGTTTATAATACAAAGTTGTTTTTGAAAAATAATGGTCAGAATATACTCATATGAGATCTAATTTTAAAGATATCGTTGCGAGTAACACGATGGTGAAAACCAATCTTAATTTGTACGTTGAGTTTGAAAATTATAGACTTTTAAAGATTCAAAACCGTTTTACATGTTTATTTGTCTCCGCATTGGACTTTCCGACATGTGCCCGCGCGTGGTAAAAGCGCACGTGCACTTACTATGGTTCTCCTTTCGAAATCCTTAGAAAAAAGATTCCCTTCGTGAAGGTCCATGCGCGCGGGCTCCGCTGCCGACACGTGTCGAAATTTCGTTCGGTTTGCCTCTCCACCTTTCGTCCGCGCGTGACAAGTGGCGGCTGCCTGATGTTGCGCAGAGGGCTGTAGCCTGTAGGTGTATTTATTTTGAGATTCGTTTTTTCAAAATGAAATATTTTGAGAACCGTTTATCCGAATTACGTTTTCACTTTTGAACTCCTCGCGTCGAGATATACATAACTAGATCCCATGTTAATAGGTTTCGACGAACTTTTTTTTATACTTTTGAATGTGTATACTTCGTACAACCTGGTATGTGTAGTTGTACGTACAACTGAATCTGTGTGTAGTTGTACGTATAACCTGATCTGTACAAACTGATCTGTATACTTGTACGTTCAATCTGATCTGTACAACCTGATCTGTGTAGTTGTACGAACTGATCTGTACAACCTGATGTGTTTAGTTGTACGTTCAACCTGATCTGTACAACCTGATCTGTATAGTTGTACGACCTGATCTGTACAACCTGATCTGTTTAGTTGCACGTACAAGTCGGTCTGTGTAGTTGTACTGGCTAAGTTTGTGTTTGTACATAGTGTTGTGTGGTATTTGTACAACTTATTTAGAACTGGATCTGGGATATCGTCACGGAACCGTGTGGAGGCGCTCGCTCGGTTTGCGTGTCCACGTGGCGGGAGCAGGTCGCGCGCGGTGCGCGAAACAGGCCTTTGCGACCTTTGTTGTTGTTATTGGGCTTCCAGTTTGTCCGTTTGATTGTATTACTTGGGCTTTAGCATTTGGCCCAAGAAAAAAAGAAACACAACAAGCGATCAACTTGCCGCTCCACGACTCTAGGCAACGCCCTCTCCTGAAAATGAAACAAAAAATGTGCTTTGTATTCTAGAGGTGCTCTAATCCATGAAGATAGTATTATATGAACACAGGTTAGTGGCCTCTCAAATTTATGCGTGCAATGAATTTGGCAATGCCAAACAGCAAAGGTGAAAATAACCTCAAATTTTCTGGTACCACTATCCTACAACAATCAAAATCATGACACGGGGCAGGTACAAATCAACCTAGCAAAAAAGAACTTTAAAAGGCATGCATATTTAGAACTTCAAACAATTATGTTTTCTTTTGAAATTGAAACATCTCATGCATATTTTGCATGTGTAACTCGGTCTCAGACGAGTTGCAAATGCAACTCAGGCTCTGACGAGTTGCACACGCAACTCGGACGAGTTGCAGAACACTCAGTTGCACATGCAACTCTCTCCAAAAAGCAGGAGCTTGTTTAGTTGCAGATGCAAATGTGTCGAGAAAATCTAAGAGATCATGCAACTGACTCAGGTCACATCAATGGACAGAAACACACACAAGGCATGGCGTTCTCAAAAAAAGCGATTCATTTGCACATGCAACTCAGGCTCGGACGAGTTGCACACGCAACTCGGGCTCGGGACGAGTTGCACATGCAACTCTCTGAATCACGTGTCATTACCAGAAAAACAAAACAAAAATCCACTAAGTTGCACCTACCATCAAAAACCACCATAAAACTGGATTCAGAAAATAACATTTACATGTGCAACTCGAGCTCGGACGACTCGAGTTGCACACGCAACTCGAGCTCGGACAAGTTGCGCATGCAACTCGTGCTCGGGACGAGTTGCAGGACACTCAGTTGCACATGCAACTCTCTGAATCACGTGTCATTACCAGAAAACAAAAACTAAAAGAGTATGACTAATTTTCCTCTTAACACTTTTCATCAACTGCACATAAAAAAAGATTAAAGAAAGGATCGTTGCCATCAAACCATGGTCAGCAAACAAAAAAAGAAAAAACGGTTATGGCATACTATTTCTTTGATCTCTTGAAAAACAAATTCCTGAGACAACTCAGTGTCAGTCAGCTCTTCAATATTTGCATTCCCACAACTCTCAGATTCTTCGACGAAATAGTGTTTGACTCCATGTTATACATTCCTGTTTTTAAATAAAAAGTAGAACAAATAAGAAACAATTAACCATATCTTCCATCACTAAAAACGTGCTTGCAAAAAAAATCCAGCAAAGTGCTACACAAAAGACACCCTATAAAAACCCCCAAAAATGGCACACCAGCTCATGTTTGAGTAGTGGAGCCACTGCCATAGATTCGAGACGAATCCGTCCCTAAAAATGATATAATAGTAGGTATAACTTTACTTGGAGCAAAAATTTATTAACACACCAAATAAAGAACAACACATCATCCAGTTGGCATAAATCCCCCCAATACATCACTGGAGCCAAAAATAATGCAAGTAACTGAAACTTGACAAGCTTGCTCCACACTAATCTCTAGGTAAAATAAAACTTCAAAGCAATGGAAAACGCAACATACACCCAGCCGTGTGTGTAGCAGCGCCGCACTAGCCGTGTGTGTAGCAGCGCCTCCACTGGATCTCAGCTCCCAACGGCCGCGCTAGCGCATGCTCGCCGCCGCCTCCCCGCAGCACGACCAGAAGGTCGGCTGGCCCCTCCCGGCGATGCTCTCGATGTGCTCTCTCTGTTTCGCGAGGGGAATAGACGAGGAGAATAGAGCGGCGAAGGAAAATACAACTACTACCTCCGTCCAACAAAACAAAACAAAGACGTCTCAACTCCATCAAAAATGGAACTTAGTGTATAGATACATTTAATTTTTGATCAAGTTGGGACATCCTTTATTAGACGGAGGGAGTAGAATACTTTGGGAAAAACTACTACGAGTAAAAGAAATTCAAAATAGACAAATCTCAGCTACTCTTGTCTTATCCACTCATTTAACGGCACAACGCAGAGAAAAGGAACAAAAACCCGGCACAACAAACAAAGCCCAGCACAAAAAAGTACAGCCCAAAAACGAAGTAGCTTACCAGGCGACGCGGGCCGGCCACAAACCTGGAAAAAGAGGCCGATCTGTTACATGCACGAATCTCAGCACAAAAACGATCCAACGGCAGTGCATGTGAGTAAGCTCTATCTTAGTTCTCACCTGAGTGAGAAATAGCAAATCCGTTTTTATAAGACCGCCATGCCCATCCTTTGCTGTGGGCCGCTTCCTTTCACCTGTGTGCCTACTATGCTGATCCTTGTTGGCCCTGATCAGTGGAGCCGAACTGCCCTGCGCCCCCACAGCCCGCCCCGCCTTTTTTACTTCTCTATGTAACTGTATTTCCTTTCGGGCCTGTTTTTTAGCCCATGTAACCGTCTTGTACTGTTCGACTTGGATGTGGCCTGCTGATGGGCGTAAAGATAATACGCTTAGGTTGAGCTACAAGTGCAGAGTTTGTATATGTGGAAGACTTATTTTCCCCACAAGGGTGACTCGAGGGTTTATATCAAACTCTCGGGAACTGTGTGTAGAAGATTTACCCTCTTGTCCTTCTCTTGATTACCTGCAAAAAAAACAAGATGTTTTGTGCCCCCGACCTCACCAAGTGGTTGTCAAGCACAAGGTGTGAGCAAAGAGATGAAAACAAAGTAAATGCAAAACAGAAATAAATATGCAATGGTAATAAATAAAAGTGCAAGGATGGTATAAATGACTGTGGATGATGTTTTTATGGTTTGTATGATGTTTGCAAGATGTAAAAGTGTTTTTGTATTTTCGAATTTTTAAATGGCAGAAAATGTAAAGTGCTAATAAAGGGTTGGAAAGGTGTTTCTTATGATTAAAAATGGACTGGGTTCATGGTTTCACAAATGCATTCTCTATTTTATATAGTGGTAGACAATGTAACATAGGAATTGACATATGAGATTGCAACAAGACAAGTTATTAATAATATGGGCATCACGTTCTAACATAGAGATCTTTGGGTTATTAATCTCTCTTATACTCCACCAAGATGCGAACTAAATCATAACACCTCAGTAATCAAGATAAACAGAGTATAGCTTTAAGTTCAATGAAATGAAGTTTAAATAAGAACATGCTAGATCTAGTCATGGTGATAGTGGCAATGCCACCCACATATCCCCGGTAGCATGGTATTTTCTTTATCCCTAGTGAGGCAACAAAGTTAGGTAAAAAGCCAAGTGGATCACGGTATTGTTGTCAACTTACCACAAAACCACCCCCGTTACTCCAACTAATACACACGTTCCCCCTCACAAGCTCTCATACACATGTTGGATCAAAACACATAGACAAGAACGGGGTACATAATATGCATCTACTTTCATAACAAAGACATAATATTGGCAATCATCATAACATATATCAACTTAAGAGATTCACCACAAAGGTATTACATATATGACCATAATCATGTTCAGCAGCTCATATGGCACTAATTAGTGAAACTTAAGAGAGAGGAGAGATACATAAGTTACTTCCACAAACCCATAGTCCAGGGGTGGACTACTCCCTCTTCATCATGGAGACAGTGGAGAAGTTGTTGTAGAAGGTGGAGACCACACCGGCAGCGCGCCGTCGGAGTTTTCCCCCTCCAATCTGCAGCTCCAGGTCTCTGTTTCGTGTTTTCTGTGTTTCTGCGGCGCTCCTCTCCGAAAGGGTTCGGGGGAGTATTTTTATAGTCGTTTTTAGGTCAAGACGAAGCCACGGAGACGAAGATCGACGGCATCGGAGGCTCGAGGCCCCAGATGGGTTGCCCTAGGCTGGTTTCACGTTATTTTGATTTTTTTTGAATTATTTGTGCTCGTTTGAAAATTTGGTCAAACCCGGTCAACCGCACTTTGAGCGTCTCCAAAAGAAGTTTAAAAAATGAAAAACGAAGTGCAGATCCTTCTTAGTAACAATGAAATGAAGCTTTTGTGATTTTTGTGATTTATTTTGATTTTTTCAAAACCGAAACCCTCTCTCACTCTCCTACGAACTCTATAACTCTTTGTACGTGATAGTTAATTTGTGCGAACCATTTTTCATGAAAATGACCAAACCCAGGTTTATATTTTTTTCTCATAACTATGTCACATAATACGACAATGTGCGCTAGTTTCACATTTTTTTGATTTTTTTCGAATTATTTGTGCTCGTTTGAAAGTTTGGTCAAACCCGGTCAACCGCTCTTTGAGCGTCTCCAAGAGAAGTTTAAAAAATGAAAATGAAAAACGAAGTGCAGATTCTTTTTAGTAACAATGAAATGAAGCTTTTGTGATTTTTGTGATTTATTTTGATTTTTTCGAAACCGAAACCCTCTCTCACTCTTCTACGAACTTATAACTCTTTGTATGTGATAGCTCATTTGTGCGAACCATTTTTCATGAAAATGACCAAACCCAGGTTTATATTTTTTCTCATAACTATGTCACATAATAGGACAATGTGCGATGGTTTCACATTTTTTCGATTTTTTTCGAATTATTTGTGCTCGTTTGAAAGTTTGGTCAAACCCGGTCAACCGCACTTTGAGCGTCTCCAAAAGAAGTTTAAAAATGAAAAACGAAGTGCAGATCCTTCTTAGTAACAATGAAATGAAGCTTTTGCGATTTTTGTGATTTATTTTGATTTTTTCGAAACCGAAACCCTCTCTCACTCTCCTACGAACTCTATAACTCTTTGTACGTGATAACTCATTTGTGCGAACCATTTTTCATGAAAATGACCAAACACAAGTTTATATTTTTTTCTCATAACTATGTCACATAATACGACAATGTGCGCTGGTTTCACATTTTTTCGATTTTTTTTGAATTATTTGTGCTCGTTTGAAAGTTTGGTCAAACCCGATCAATCGCAATTTGAGCGTCTCCAAAAGAAGTTTAAAAAATGAAAATGAAAAACGAAGTGCAGATCCTTCCCAGTAACAATGAAATAAAGGTTTTGTGATTTTTGTGGTTTATTTTGATTTTTTCGAAACCGAAAACCTCTCTCACTCTTCTACGAACTCTATAACTCTTTATACGTGATAGCTCATTTGTGCGAACCATTTTTCATGAAAATGACCAAACCCAGGTTTATATTTTTTTTGGTAACTATGTCTTATAAACTGATGAACGACGTTGGATTTCTATTTTTTCGATTCTTTTAAATTTAGTTATGGTCATTTGAATGTTCGGTCAAACCCTAATAACCCTAGCGTCGAACGTCCGCCGTCGGATCGTACCCTACCGCTTACCTCCACCCGTCCGATCAGGTTTCCAGGGGGGCGATCCGCGCGACGCTGGTTCCGCATCCTGATTGGCTGGTCCATAAAAACGATCGATCTCGGCCATTACAATAAGATCCGGCGACCCAGAATGACGCAGTGCATGGAACGAGCGTACGCAAGTCTGACTTGGTGTGCTTCGTAGCACCACAGCTATTTTCCACGCAGCCGCCCTTTGCATGCTGGTCTGTAGCCTATGCTACGTCGCATCACATCTATTTCCCACGCAGCGTACGTCATGCCCATTTCATCAATGCGAATATTAGCATCCACGTCCTGTCTTGTCAAAACCAGATTTTGGCAAAAAAAAAAAAACGAAGCGATTCTCTCGTCGGTTCGGCTACGCAGGCGGTTAATGTCACTAAATTTGGGTGGTTGGCCGAAACAATGTTAAAAGCACACCATTTGCAGTTTGCACTTGTCATATTCCCTTCTCCCCACACCAACGAAAAACCCCACTCCTCTCTCCTCAAGCAATGGCGGACGACGGAAACGACGGGGACCACTGGTACAACTTGCAACCCAGCGAAGACGAGTCAGAGGAGGACTCCCCCTCCAACCACCCCTCCGACCACTCCGACCCCCCCTCCGACCTCTCCAACGACGACGACGATGACGGCGACGAGGAGGAGGAGATCCCCCTCCGACCACTCCGACGACGAGGAGAAGGATGATCAAGCCCGACTACGAGCGCGACGTCGAGATGGAGGAGATCCTCCACGACGAGTACGACCCCGACAACGACGGGACGCCGCCGCGCCATCGGCCGTACGGGGACGACGAGGACGAAGAGGACGAGGACGACGAACCGGCGACGAAGAGACGCCGGAGGGATTAGGCGCCGAAGGGATTAGGCGCCGGCGCCAGCAGCAGTAGTAGTAGTAAATGTAGTGAAATAATATTTCACTACATTTAAAAATATATATTTGTATTTTGTGTCTGCGCCCGCCCCGCCATATTATATTATATATGTGTTGTTATTTCTTATATTTTTTATATTATGTGTGCTCTTGAATGTTCGTCTTCAACACAAGTTGAAAACATGAAAACGAAAAACCAAGCCTGGATCCTTCTTAGTCACTCCAAAATGAATCTTTCGTGAGTATTTTACAAGTTACAAGTTCCACACCCAAAACCACCTCTCTTCACACTTGAGTATCAAATGAGGTACAAAGATAGGGGTAAACAACCCCATTTCTAAGCAAGTTTTTTGTCCACCATGTCTAAAACAGCCAAATAAATTTGAGTTATTAGTATATGACAAACTAAAACATGTGCACTGGTTCTCAATTTGTTTGATGTTATTTGAATTTTTTATTTCGAGTTAAACGAACAGACCAGAAACTGACTATAAACAGAAAAAGAACAAAACCGAGGAAAAAAACGCTAACACTTTGGGCCTCGGCCCACCTACTGATCCCTGTCTTAGGCCCAGCCTTTTTTTCCAACCGCATCCCACGTTCCCCAGCCCCTACATATCCATTGAAATGTGTCATACCATAGCTATTCTAACGCCAGAAATGCGCCACTATCGCCGCCGGCGACCAAAACCACGCTATCCAGCCCCGCCGCCGCAGATCAAGACGACGATGAGGCCCGCAGGTTCTAGCTCGCGCGGCGGCCATTCCGGCGGCGGAAACCGCTCCGACGAGGAGCGGAAAGGGTCGAAGCGGAAGGCGCCCGCCTCTGACCCCGAACGGGCGAGGCGGGTTGCTTCCGACGGTGGTCGGAAGCGCGGCTCGCACAACTTCACGAACTACGGTCTCCGCGCCCCGCCTGCGTACAGCCGGCGCGAAGTGGAGGAGTACGACGCGGCGATGGAGGGAGGCAGCTCCTCTGGCGCGGGGAGCTCCGCCATCGCACGAGCACCGCTGCCGCCGCCGAACAGGGCGGGGGAGGAGGAGGAGGACTTGCCACCACGCGCCGGGCGCGTCCTTCTGCGGGCAGACTTCGTCGATGACGGCGACCTCGACTGGGTCACCGCCGAGATTCTGGAGCGCAGCAAGGTTGAGCAGGAGGAGCTCGTCAAGCGCCGGAAGGTGGAAGAGGAGCTTAACGAGCTCCGCCTCCGCGAAGGTATCGAGCTATCCCGCGCCGACATGTGGTGGGGCGCCTCCGACGACGAATCCGACTGAGCGGCGCCGCCGCACCCTAAAATAGTGTCTCTGTAATGGGCGCCCCTCTGTAATAGCGTAGCTAATCGCCCCCTATGTAATAGCATAGATCTATCTAATCGAACTATTATTCCTATCTGTTTGTTGTTCTGTCAATTCGATTGAATGCTTCAAAAATTATCTGTTATGTTTTTTCCGAATCGGAACTCGCCGGCGTTGCCGTGCTTCGTCGCCGGAGAAGAAGAAGTAGAGGGAGCTGGCGCGCGCAAAGGAAAACGACATAACGGTCTGTCGGGCCCGCTGCTGTCTGGGTCCAACGCTGACGTGGATAATCTGTGGGTCCCATCTCACGAAACGGTCAAGACCGCCACACCGCAGCCTAGCGCGGTCAGAGTTAGCGGTCAAGAGGGCAAATGACCGCTATAAGCATTTGTGAGAGTTTCGGCTAAGGAAGTGGGGAAAAGTGAGCAAAAGTTTCGACCGTGGGGAAAAGTGAGTAGTACTAAGGAACGAGGGGCACAGAATTAAATATCCCATAACATAAGAATCTTAATTTGGAAGCATAGATAAAACAATATAACATGGTAAACATACTTGGAATAGCATATTAGCTAATAGGTAGATATGGTGGACTCACTGAAAAAACTTGGTTGAAGGTGTTGGAAAACAATCTTTTTACTTGTTGGAATTTTTGGGCTAGCAAGAGGGAGAAAGCTGACCATCTAAATGCATGCATAAGTGTCCGTAGAGCTAACCATTTCATGTTAAACAAAGTAAAGCATCATTTAGCATATAAAACATGAATAAGAAATAACTCTAGACAAGACACTTGCATATTAATATTCATTAACAAAGCACATGAATCATGCAACTATATGTATCTTTTAAATCAACTCAAACATCCTCTTCCCAATATTTTTATAGCATCCAACTTAATTCAACCCAAAGTTACAGTAGCTCTCTCATAACATAAATAAAAAGTGCTGGTCTCAAACAAAAAACCAAACCGAAATAATAAAAAGAACAAAAACGCTCCAAGTTTATACGATAAAGTTTAATGAACGAAAACAGAAATTAGACGTGTGCAAACCGAGAGTATGTTTGTTCAGTGGGGTTGTCTTCACATCCCCAAGCTTATGGTATTCACCATCCTTGGATAGTTCTTGGTGCATCTCCTCTAATCCCCGTGAAAAAACTTCAAAACACCGTTTCTCCCATTTCTTTTCTGTGGGGTGACATTAGTAGGCACAAAACAATAGAATTGCTTGCTGTATGAAATCCTTAGACAAACATAACAAACATGTCCAGAAAGCGTATAATGTTGTATTCCTTCTAATAAACTCAATTGGATAAAAAAGATTCAAGTTAAAAGCTTAAAGAATGCATAAAACAATAATGGGACAAAATCTGTCCAGAAAAACAGTAACAGCAAAACGTATTTTTTTACCCCACTTAAATATGTCAAAAAAATCTTAAAAATTCACACTTACAGAGGACAAAAAGTTGCAACTACAGTTCAAATTTCAGCTCATTCGGAGTTACAGAATAGGAATTAAAAATCATACCGTGCACAACTTCGTGCTGGAATAAAATCTCCGAATGGAAAAAACAACTTTCAAAGCCCAAATGGGTAAAACTTGGCACTTTATTAAAAATTCCAGAACCTAAACTAAAAACGAAGTCTCTTGGTACAGCAAGAGGACTCAAAGAAATCTCAAATAAAAAACACCGGGTTGCCTCCCGTAAAGCGCTTTCTTTATATCAATATAGATAGGCTTCTTACTTGATATTTATAGTGGACGAAGCTCATGAGGGAGCTTGAACTTTGATGTGTCCCTCTTCCTTGGAAATTGCTCCATGGATTATACCAGGGTCCCATGGTGCTCTCAAACCAATCAAAATAATAGAGAAGTTAAAACCTGGTAGAGAGAAAAACAAAACACAAAAGTAATAACAACGAAGTCTAACTTCCTTTCTATGCATTGGTATTTTGTAAGAAAATACATCATTGAAACACAAAGCAAGTAGCATAGGAAGATAAAACAAGAGCAATTTCAATACTTTCAACTTAGATAATATAGGCACATAAAGAGGATTATTAAATTTATTTTGGAATTCATTAGCATGCTTCCCTCTTTCAAAATAGTTATTATGATCAATATGAAGTTTAATATCATGGTTGCAACAAAGTTTTGGAACTAAAGATAATGGCAAACCACATAAGTATATCTCAACATAAGCAAACTTCTCCTCTATGATGTAGTTAGGAGAATTCAAGAACATAGTAGGACTCTGATGCACACGGTGGTGTTGTTGGGAAACCCCAAGAGGAAGGTATGATGAGTGCAGCGGTAAGTCTTCCCTCAGTTATGAAACCAAGGTTATCGAACCAGTAGGAGATGAAGAACACGTCTGAAGGTCTCCCTGGCAATGACACCAGAAAACAGCTTGTTGGAAAGGGAGGTGGAACCTGCGCAACACAATCAAACTACTTTGCCCCAACGAAACAGTGAGGTTGTCAATCTCACTGGCTTGCTGTAACAAAGGATTAAACGTATGTGTGGAGAATGATGTTTGCAGAGAATGAAAGTAACAGTTTGTAGTTGGTTGTATTATCAGTTTAAAGAAAAGGACCGGAGTCCACAGTTCACTAGTGATGTCTCTCCATAAATAATAATAATAGCATACATGTGCGTAAACAAATTACAGCTGGGCAATTGACAGAATAAAGAGCTGCATAATGATGCATATACTAATGTCATGATGTCTAGTGTGAGATTCATTTGGGCATTACAACAATATACATACACCGTTCCAACCGCATCTATGACTAATAATACACCTTCCGTTTAGCGTCCGCACCCCTTTCAGTACTAAGTTGCAAGCAACAGATTATTGCATTAGGCAAAGTGTGTAATGTAAGTAATACAATTATCCTTAGACAAAGTACTACTGTTTTATCCCTAGTAGCAACAGTACATCTACAATATTAGAGGTTGCTGTCACTCCCCCAGATTAAATAGAGACACGAACCCACTATCGAGCATAAATATCCCCTCTTGGAGTTACAAGCATCTACTTGGCCAGAGCATCTACTAGCAACGGAGAGCATGCAAGATCATAAACAACACACAACATGATATATTATGAAGCAAATGACATAGTATTCAATATCCATCGGATGCCAACAAACACAACATGTAGCATTACATAAAGATGATCTTGATCATGATAGGCAGCTCACAAGATCTAAACATGATGGCACAATAGGAGAAGACAACCATCTAGCTACTGCTATGGACCCGTAGTCCAATGATGAACTACTCACGCATCAGTCCGGAGGCGGGCATGGTGATGTAGAGCCCTCCGGTGATGATTCCCCTCTACGGCAGGGTGCCGGGAAGAGCTTCTGAACCCTCCCGAACTAGGGTTGACGACGGCGGCGGCTCCGTAATGTTTCGTGGAAAAGTGTTCGGGCCCTAGGTCTTGTATTGTCGGGGAGTATTTGTAGGCGAAAGGGCGAAGGCGGTGGAGGCCCGAGGCCACGTCATCAGGTGCTGGCGCGGCAGGGGGGGGGGGGGGGGGGGAGCCGCGCCCCCACCTGATGGCGGCGCCTCGGTGGCCTTCTTCGTTTCCTCTTCGGACTTCTGGAACGTGTCGGAAAAAATAGGGACTTTGGCATAAAAATCATCCAATTCTGAGAATATTTCCTTAAGTGGTTTTCTGAAACCAAAAACAGCAGAATACAGGGAACTGGCACTGTGGCATCTTGTTAATAGGTTAGTCACAGAAAATGCATAAAACAACACAATGTGTATATAAAACATGTAGCAATTGGTATAATATAAGCATGGAACATAAAAAATTATAGATACGTTTGAGACGTATCAAGCATCCCCAAGCTTAGTTCTACTCGTACTCGAGTAGGTAAAACGATAACAAGAATAATTTCTGAAGTGACATGCTTTCACACAATCTTGATCATATAATAATGTAATGCATGTAAACTGAGATCAAATGAATAAAAGCTGTAGTTTATATTGATATCAAATGAGTAATGAATAAACAAGTAGGAAGAACAAAGCAAAACTTTCAATGAATTAGTACTAGAGAACAATCAACCGTTCAAAGTAGATATTAGAGATGATCTAAGCTTCAAGAACAACAATATAATCATCTAATGAATCAAATACTCATGACAACAATATATGCACGTAGAAGATCATCTCTCTATTTGTTCACTAAAAAACAAGCAAATGTTCAGCGTTGGTTCCTGGCACCAGGATGTTGTGGCTAAAAGAATAATAAGGGGGGTTTGGAAGGCCAACGGAAGAAAGTCTCACAAAGCTGAAAGTGATCATTAGACAAGAGGAAGTCTTACAATCGAAGCTATGCAAGGAGTAGTGATTGCCACACAACGGATGCACATAGAGCTATAAGTGTATGAAAGCTCTCCAATGGAACTAGTGGGGGTGCATCTAACTTGCTTGCTCATGAAGACCTAGAGCACTTTTGAGGAGGCTCATCATTGGAATATACAAGCCAAGTTCTATATTGTAAAGTTCCCCACATAGTTATGCAAGTAAAACATGAAAACTCTCACATATGGAGTAAAGGTGCTAAACATGAGCACAAATGATGACTATGAATATTACAGGTGCTATAACATGAGCACAAGTGTGGATAAAGAGTAGTAATGTTGCCCCCTTTTTATTCTTTCTTTCTTTCTTTCTTTTTTTCTTTTTTCTCTTTTTCTATTTTTTTTTGTAATTTTCTGTTTCTCTTTTCGATGGCCTCCATGGCTCTTTTCACTTTTAGGGGCAAACATTTTAACATGACAACACACTTTTGATACAAGGATCTCATAAGGAATAAAACATGGTGTATGAAACGGTGCCTCTGCCAGTGTAGCAGGATATGCAATGATCTAGCGTAACATGGGTAAAACCACACATCAGCTATATAGAATCATGCAAAGCAATATATAAATGATAAATGACAACAAGTCATGTAATGTAAGATGAAAGTTGCATTGCAATATATCTCGGAACAGCTATGGAAATGCTGTAGTAGGTAGGTATGGTGGATGTTTTGAGGAAGATATTTGGCTTATGTGTAGGAGAACATGATGAAGATCTCCCACGAGTTTTGGATGTACCCGCGAAGTATGCACCAACTCTCAATGTGAGAAAGGGCAATGCAAAGTACCGAATAGGCTAGCAAATATGGTGGTGGAAGTGCCATGAAAACCGCAACTTTAGAACTCACAAGCAAAAAGATTCCAACTAGAAATATGATCATACAAGGCATAATGAAAATCACTCCATGAGGGACTGTGGCAAATGAACAAGTCACTGTTGGGACCCCGACCGTAGCGCATAACATAAAGTCATTACGGTTGTTTTTAACATTAGAAGCCATATATTATTATGCTATCAACTGGATATTTAAGTGTGGCACAACTTCAAGTTTTCTAGACCAACCATTAATCATTCCACTTTACTAAACCATCATGTTTTACCATTATGCATATTAATATCTCAAAACAACATCAATGATTCAAGTGACACAATTGAATGATCTACAAGATTATGTATCATTTAGTTATATCATCTACCACATTTAACATTTTCTTTTCTTTAACCAAACACCAATCAACTTATTTAAAACATAAACTCTCCAAGTATTTAACAATGAAGCAAGAGAGTATAACATATGAGAACTAACAGCTATGAACAAGAGGTGCATGAAAAATAAGAGCTGGAAGTATTACAGTAGTTATAGAAGAATACTCAACGAATATAAGTGAAGAATAGGAGTATTCAAACGAAAAAGCGGAGCGTGTCTCTCTCCCACACCAGAATGCTAGGATCCATTTTATTCAGAGAATGAAAATAACAAAAGCAAAAATAAAAACAAACAGACGCTCCAAGTAAAGCACATAAGATGTGGCGGAATTAAAATATAGTTTCACTAGAGATAACCTGATAAGTTGTTGATGAAGAAGGGGATGCCTTGGGCATTCTCAAGCTTTGACGCTTGAGTCTTCTTGAAATATGCTTGGGTGACCCACGGGGGCATCCCCAAGCTTAGAATCTTTCATCTTCTTGATCATATCATATCATCCTCTCTCTTGATCCTTGAAAACTTCCTCCACACCAAACTCAAAGTAAACTTCATTAGAGGGTTAGTGCATAATCAAAAATTCTCATATTCTGCATGGAGACAATCATTATCATGGTACTGGACATTACCTACAGCCACTGGAATTTTATGGAACAAAAAGATCCATTCAAAAACAGCAAAAGAACCAATGCAAAATAAATGGCAGAATCTGTCAAAAAACAGAACAGTCCGTAAAGACGAATTTTTTCGAGGCACTTAACTTGCTCAAATTAGAAAACTAAAAACTAATGAAAGTTGTGTACATATATGAGGATCACGCTCAGAAAATATCAGTTCATTCCGATGTTTCTGTAAAGAGTTATGAATTTAACGGTGAACAGCAGAAAAACTGTTCCTGCGCAGAGATCCAATTCTAGCATCAACTTTCTACTAGAGACTTAACTTGGCACAACTTATGCAATAAAGTAAAGATACAAAGGAATTGCTACAGAGGTAGGCATGTTACTTGACTCAAGAAAATAAAATAACAGGAATAAAAAGTGGGTTGTCTCCCATAAGCGCTTTTCTTTAACGCCTTTGAGCTAGGCAAATAAAGCAAAACTCAAGTATTTCCAAGAGAAGAAGCATCCAAATCAATGCAAGAAATCCTCTCTACTATGCATTGTATTTTATCTATATGAGTTTCAGAGATCCCTTTTTCATTACTCTTAGGTTTACTACATTCATCAAAGGGATTCGCAGGGACAACCCAATCAAAATTTTCTTCCAAAGCTTCATGCATAGCTACAAGTTTAATAAGTATTGGTACTTTGATTACTTCTCCCTTTTGAGGTTCGGTTTGCCCCAATTTTTCTAGTGTATTTATGACCTCTACACATGAGCCTAGCATATTAAAGCGATCAAAAACTTTCCTAGCTTCTTTAGCAATATCAACAAATTCTTTAAGCAGGGTTTCTAGAATAAAGTCTTTCTTTTCAGCATTTTCAACATTATGAAGATTAAGAAACATTTGTTGAATTATGGGATGGAGGTTAACAAATCTAGCCTCTAGCATGTGAACCAAGGAAGCTGCAGCAATTTCATAATTTGGAGCAAGTTCTGCTATGGATCTATACTCAAAATTATCATGCATACTAACATGGTCAAAGAATTCTTCAATATTATCTTTTCCAATTATAGAACCACTTCCTACTTGCAGGTCTTCCAGGGTGTACTTAGGCAGCAACATTTTAGTAGAAATAAAGCTAAAACCGAAATACAAAAATTAATGCAAGTAGCTATTTTTTTGTGTTTTTGATAATAAGAAGCAAACAAGATAATAACAAAGTAAATAAAATGCAAGTAACTAATTTTTTTGTGTTTTTGATATTTAATAGCAAACAAAACAGGAAATAAAATTTAACTAAGCGAGACAAAAAAAAAGTAAAGAGATTGGGATGTGAGAGACTCCCCTTGCAGATGTGCTTCAGCTCCCCGGCAACGGCACCAGAAAACTTGCTTGATGCGCACGGTGGTGTTGTTGGGAAACCCCAAGAGGAAGGTATGATGAGTGCAGCGGCAAGTCTTCCCTCAGTTATGAAACCAAGGTTATCGAACTAGTAGGAGATGAAGAACACGTCTGAAGATCTCCCTGGCAATGACGCCAGAAAACAGTTTGTTGGAAAGGGAGGTGGAACCTGCACAACACAATCAAACTACTTTGCCCCAACGAAACAGTGAGGTTGTCAATCTCACTGGCTTGCTATAACAAAGGATTAAACGTATGTGTGGAGAATGATGTTTGCAGAGAATGAAAGTAACAGTTTGCAGTTGGTTGTATTATCAGTTAAAAAAAAAGGACCGGAGTCCACAGTTCACTAGTGGTGTCTCTCCATAAATAATAATAATAGCATACATGTGGGTAAACAAATTACAGCTGGGCAATTGACAGAATAAAGAGCTGCATAATGATGCATATACTAATGTCATGATATCTAGTGTGAGATTCATTTGGGCATTACAACAATATACATAGACCGTTCCAACCGCATCTATGACTAATAATCCACCTTCCGGTTAGCGTCCGCACCCCTTTCAGTATTAAGTTGCAAGCAACAGATTATTGTATTAGGCAAAGTGTGTAATGTAAGTAATACAATTATCCTTAGACAAAGTACTACTGTTTTATCCCTAGTAGCAACAGTACATCTACAATATTAGAGGTTGCTGTCACTCCCCCAGATTAAATAGAGACATGAACCCACTATCGAGCATAAATACCCCCTCTTGGAGTCACAAGCATCTACTTGGCCAGAGCATCTACTAGCAACGGAGAGCATGCAAGATCATAAACAACACACAACATGATATATTATGAACCAAATGACATAGTATTCAATATCCATCGGATCCCAGCAAACACAACATGTAGCATTACATAAAGATGATCTTGATCATGATAGGCAGCTCACAAGATCTAAACATGATGGCACAATAGGAGAAGACAACCATCTAGCTACTGCTATGGACCCGTAGTCCAAGGATGAACTACTCACGCATCAGTCCGGAGGCGGGCATGGTGATGTAGAGCCCTCCGGTGATGATTCCCCTCTCCGGCAGGGTGCCGGGAAGAGCTTCTGAACCCTCCCGAACTAGGGTTGACGACGGCGGCGGCTCCGTAATGTTTCGTGGAAAAGTGTTCGGGCCCTAGGTCTTGTATTGTCGGGGAGTATTTGTAGGCGAAAGGGCGAAGGCGGTGGAGGCCCGAGGCCACGTCATCAGGTGCTGGCGCGGCAGGGGGGAGCCGCGCCCCCACCTGATGGCGGCGCCTCGGTGCCCTTCTTCGTTTCCTCTTCGGACTTCTGGAACGTGCCGGGAAAAATAGGGACTTTGGCATAAAAATCATCCAATTCCGAGAATATTTCCTTAAGTGGTTTTCTGAAACAAAAAACAGTAGAAAACAGGGAACTGGCACTGTGGCATCTTGTTAATAGGTTAGTCCCAGAAAATGCATAAAACAACACAAAGTGTATATAAAACATGTAGCAATTGGTATAATATAAGCATGGAACATAAGAAATTATAGATACGTTTGAGACGTATCAGACTCTCATAAGTAAGAGTATTTTCACAACCAACAAGTATATCATTTTTATCCTCACATAAAGTAGTAACAACTTCTAAACATGGAGGATTATCAATAAGCATAGGACCATCATCTAAGGCATTATCATATAGCATATTTAAGCAACACTCCTCATTATCATCAATAAGTTCACTAGTAGCATTAAAAAGTAAAGGAGCATTATTAGTTTTATAATAGCATGGGTTACCATATAGGACCATAGAATTTTCAGGTTCACACTCATCATAGCATGGGTTCTCATAAATAACAAAAGATTTTTGAGTTTGAGTGTTACTATCATTTGTTGAAAGCGAAGTTGGGAGTTCCAACTCTTCCCCAAGCTTAGGTTGGAACATATCCATTTCCATGTCCTCTTCACATACTTCCTCTTCCTGCAAGAATTCTTTCTTTAACATAAACATTATCATTAAATTCTTTGCAAAGTTGATGGAGAATAGTAGAACTGTGTCCTTTCATCACACGAGCTTCATGACTAGTTTCAAAATAAATATAGATAAGAAAATTTATCTCATTGGCTGCAACATAAGCAATATATTTCTCAACTTGTTCTATATCATGGCATGCAAATTTACACTCTTGATAAGAAGCAATTATAGGATCACTATTATGCTTGCATTGATAGGGAGAGTGTTTATAGTCTTTTCTAGTGCAGCAAGTTGTATTTATATCATGTAATTCACAAAACTCAATGACCATATCATTAAGATGTTCCAACAATTCATACATTCTATTTCCTTCTTTGGTAGATCGATATTCATAGTAAGCTCCCATAGTTTTAACATGACCTTTCTCCATAACTTAGCATGCATATTAGAAACAACACTAGTTTTTATGGGTTTTTAAAATTTTAATGCAAAACTGAAAATAAAATGACACTAAATAATGCAAACCGAAATGATAAGTGCAAAACAAAATGCAAAACTGAAAATAAAATAACAAACCGAAATATAAAAATGACAAAAACAAAACAAAATATAATACTTTGAAGGTAAAAAGATGGGTAAGATGATGCTCACGTAGGTGCAACCTCCCCAAACTTAGGTGTTTGCACACGTTGGTGATGTTGACTTTGTTGTGAGATAACCTTCCACTAGTTCCCCGGCAACGGCGCCAGAAAACGGTCTTGATGGGCGTAAAGATAATACGCTTAGGTTGAGCTCCAAGTGCAGAGTTTGTAGATGTGGAAGACTTGTTTTCCCCACAAGGGTGACTCGAGGGTTTATATCGAACTCTCGGGGAATTGTGTGTAGAAGATTTACCCTCTTGTCCTTCTCTTGATTACCTGCAAAACAAAACAAGATGTTTTGTGCCCCCAACCTCACCAAGTGGTTGTCAAGCACAAGGTGTGAGCAAAGAGATGAAAACAAAGTAAATGTAAAACAGAAATAAATATGCAATGGTAATAAATAAAAGTGCAAGGATGGTATAAATGATGGTGGATGATGTTTTTGTGGTTTGTATGGTGTTTGCAAGATGTAAAAGTGTTTTTGTATTTTCGGATTTTTAAATGGCAGAAAATGTAAAGTGCTAATAAAGTGCTGGAAATGTGTTTCTTATGATTAAAAATGGACTGGGGTTCATGGTTTCACAAATGCACTCTCTCTTTTATATAGTGGTAGACAATGGAACATCGGAATTGACATATGAGATTGCAACAAGACAAGTTATTAATAATATGGGCATCACGTCCTAACATAAAGATCTTTTGGTTATTAATCTCTCTTATACTACACCTCAGTAATTAAGATAAACAGAGTATAGCTTTAAGTTCAATGACATGAAGTTTAAATAAGAACATGCTAGATCTAGTTATGGTGATAGTGGCAATGTCACCCACATACCCCCGGTAGCATGGTATTTTGTTTATCCCTAGTGAGGCAACAAAGTAAGGTAAAAACCCAAGCGGATCACGGTATTGCTGTCAACTTACCACAAAACCACCCCTCGTTACTCCAACTAATGCACACGTTCCCCCTCACACGCTCTCATACACATGTTGGATCAAAACACATAGACAAGAACGGGGTACATAATATGCGTCTACTTTCATAATAAAGACATAATATTGGCAATCATCATAACATATATCAACTTAAGAGATCCACCACAAATGTATTACATATATGACCATAATCATGTTCAGCAGCTCATATGGCACTAATTAGTGAAGCTCAAGAGAGAGGAGAGATACATAAGTTACTTCCACAAACCCATAGTCCAGGGGTGGACTACTCCCTCTTCATCATGGAGACGGTGGAGAAGTCCTTGGAGAAGGTGGAGACCACACCGGCAGCGCCCCGCCGGAGTTTCCCCCCTCCAATCTGCAGCTCCAGGTCTCTGTTTCGTGGTTTCTGTGTTTCTGAGGCGCTCCTCTCCGAAAGGGTTCGGGGAGTATTTTTATAGTCGTTTTTAGGTCAAGACGAAGCCACGGAGACGAAGATCGACGTCATCGGAAGCTCGAGGCCCCAGATGGGTTGCTCCACGCGGCCAGGGCCCTCGGCCTTCCACTTTTGCACTTCCTTCGCTCCTAAGCCCTTTTCCTTCCAAAAAATGATCTCCGTGGAATATTAGATCATTTGGACGTCGTTTGGGTCCCTGAAACATCAAAATATAGAAAAAGGGGTTTTCTGACAGCGCAGGGTTAATTCCAAATAAATAGGGAAAGTGTGAAATATTCCCAAAATCATTATAAAACATTGATATAACCCTTATATGATGCAAATATGGATGAAATATGAGTAATACAATGCAAAATTCATGTATGCATTTTACATGCATCACCTGCTACCGCTGAATCATTTCGTTTATATGTTTATTAAGCTCCGATTTGCTTCCTGGAACGTCCGTGGGCTCGGCCACCGTCGCAAACATGATAGTGTACGCGCGGCTGTTGTTGTATTTGCGCCCTCCATCCTCTGCCTTCAAGAATCCAAGCTCCCAGACCTAAACCAATTTCTTGCCTGCTCGCTCCTCCCCCTTCTCTACGCTCATTCGTTTTCAAACCCTCTATTGGCGCCTCGGGTGTGATTATCACGGCCTAGGACGTGAATACTGTTGACCTCATTGCCCACTCGATTGATGAGTTTTCTATTTCCACCACCTTCGCCCTTCGGGCCGATGACACCCGATTCTCGATTATTAACGTTTATAGTCCTTGTACCCACGACCGTAAGCAAGAATTCCTCTCCTCCTTACAAACCGCCGCCTCCCGGCTTACCGGTGTCGCCTGCATTATGGGCAACTTTAATCTTATTCGCCTCCCACGTGAGCGGTCGAACAAGAACTTCAACCACACCGAAGCTGCGTGGTTCAATGACTTCATCAATCCCTCTCCTCGACCGTCAGTTCACCTGGTCCAGTCAACAGAACCCCCCCCCCCCCCCCCCATCATGGCCCGCCTAGATCGGATGCTGGTTAACATTGACTGGAGTGACGCCCTCCCCGAGTCCACCCTCACTTCATCCTTCCGCCCCACTTCCGACCACACTCCCATTTTACTCGAGGCTTCCTCCCGCGCCCCTAAGAGCACCATTTTCCGACTCAAGAATGCTTGGCTCGCTCACTCCGCCTTCACTCCCATTGTCCAGTCCAACTGGAACAGTGTCTCCTCCACCGCCTCCCCTCAGATTAGCCAACTCTGCCTCTGCCTTAAAAGAATTCGTTCTGCGGCCAGGGCTTGGGCACGCTCTCGTCGCCTCCCCTCGGTTTATCTCGTTAACCGCAGATCCGTCCTCTCGCTTCTTGACACCCTTGAGGAAACGAGGATCCTCTCCCCCCTTGAATCCAACCTTCGGAATCTCGTCCGTCTTCAACTTAGCAAACTTACTGCCGCCAATGCTGACTATTGGAGACAACGGGCAAAAATTCGGCAGTGTGTCCTCGGCGATGACAACACTCACTACTTCCACCTCTGTGCGTCTGGTCGGCTCCGTAAAAACCAGATAAAAATCATTGATGAGGGAGATGGAATCCAACTCTTCTCCCACAACGCAAAGGCTCAAGTCTTCCACACCTTTTTCAAAGACCTGCTGGGCAGCCGAAGCATTCCATCCCCCTCCCTGGAATTGTAGCGCTTCTTGATACGTCCATTTTGCATCACTATTTTATATCATAATTTACTGTTATTCATTGATATATTTCGTATTTAGAGATGATACTTATGTTATTTCATCTATTTTGCATGTTTGATGATTATTGGAGAATGGATCACCGGAGTCTGGAATCTGCTGGAAAAAGCACCGTCAGGATGCAATATTTGCGAAGCTCAGAAATAAAAAGTGACAAGATGGAAATTCATATTTTACTAGATAATGGGGGAGGCCAAAAGGGGAGCCCGAGTTGGGGCCCAGGGGGCCCACACCATGCCGTGGCGCGGCTCCCCCCTCTGGCGTGCCGGGAGGTGGTGTTGCCGCCCTGGCCCACCTCAGACGCTACCCCTTCGCGTACTTCATCCCCCGAAAACCTAAGGCACGGGGGTTGGACCAAAAACACATCCGCCGCCTCCACGAGGCGGAGAAGACAGAGAGAGAAAAGCTCTCCGGCAGGCTGAAAAGCTGCCGGGGAAATCCCTTCCCGGCGGGGGGAAATCGTCGCCATCGTCATCGTCATCGAGCTGCACTTCATCGGGATCATCATCACCATCATGTCCACCGCCGACACCATCAGCTCCACCGCTCCACTCCGTTCCCGCTGTAACATCTAGGGCTGAATCTTGTGCATTTGATAGGGGAAACTCTCCCGGTGTTGATTACTATTGTTATTGATGCTATTGGGTGGAACCGTTGAATTAAGGTTTATGTTCAGATTGTTACCCATCATTATATCATCTCTGATCATGATCCATATGATGTGTTGTGAGTAGTTCATTTAGTTCTTGAGGACATGGGAGAAGTCTAGATGTTAGTAGTGAACTATGTTGAGTAATATTTAATGGTTTGATATTTAAGTTGTGGTGCTATTCTTCTAGTGGTGTCATGTGAACGTCGACTACATGACACTTAACCTTTATGGGCCTAGGGGAATGCATTGTGTATTCGAATATTAATTGTGGGGTTGCCGGAGTGACAGAAACCTAAACCCCCGTTGGTATCTCGATGCATGAGGGATGGTTGGATCTCAGAGTTTAAGGCCGTGGTTAGATTTATCTTAATTACTTTCTTGTATTTGCAGATGCTTGCAAGGGGTATAATCACAAGTATGTATTAGTCCTAGGAAGGGCGGTGCATTAGCATAGGTTCACCCACACAACACTTATCAAACCACTAAAGATTAATCACCTATACGAAGCGAAAGCACTAGACATAAATCCCGTGTGTCCTCGGGAACGTTTGATCATCATAAGTAAACAAACCGGCTTGTCCTTTGCTCTAAAAAGGATTGGGCCACTCGCTGCAATTATTATTGCCGCGCTTTATTTACTCGCACTTTATTTATCTGCATTATCAAAAACTACTAAAAACTTGTCTGCTAGTGTTTACAGTGAAATCCTCATCAAAACCGCTTGTCAACACCTTCTGCTCCTCGTTGGGTTCGACACTCTTATTTATCGAAAGTACTACGATACACCCCTGCTTGATGCACACGGTGGTGTTGTTGGGAAAACCCCAAGAGGAAGGTATGATGAGTGCAACGGCAAGTCTTCCCTTAGTTGTGAAACCAAGGTTATCGAACCAGTAGGAGATGAAGAACACGTCTGAAAGTTGTCGGTGGCGGAATATGGCACGGCGCAACATCAGGGATTCCGGCACTGACGTGGAACCTGCACAACATAATCAAAGTATTTTGCCCCAACGAAACAGTGAGGTTGTTAATCTCACTGGCTTGCTGTAACAAAGGATTAAACGTATGTGTGGAAGATGATGTTTGTTTGCAGAGAATGAAAGAAAGCAGTTTGCAGTTGGTTGTATTATCAGTTTAAAGAAAAAGACCGGGGTCCACAGTTCACTAGTGGTGTCTCTCCATAAATAATAATAATAGCATACATGTGGGTAAACAAATTACAGCTGGGCAATTGACAGAATAAAGAGCTGCATAATGATGCATATACTAATGTCATGATGTCTAGTGTGAGATTCATTTGGGCATTACAACAATATACATAGACCGTTCCAACCGCATCTATGACTAATAATCCACCTTCCGGTTAGCGTCCGCACCCCTTTCAGTATTAAGTTGCAATAGCAACAGATTATTGCATTAGGCAAAGTGTGTAATGTAAGTAATAACATTATCCTTAGACAAAGTACTACTGTTTTATCCCTTGTAGCACAGTACATCTACAATCTTAGATGTTGCTGTCACTCCCCCAGATTAAATAGAGACATGAACCCACTATCGAGCATAAACACCCCCTCTTGGAGTCACAAGCATCTACTTGGCCAGAGCATCTACTAGCAACGGAGAGCATGCAAGATCATAAACAACACACAACATGATATATTATGAAGCAAATGACATAGTATTCAATATCCATCGGATCCCAACAAACACAACATGTAGCATTACATAAAGATGATCTTGATCATGATAGGCAGCTCACAAGATCTAAACATGATGGCACAATAGGAGAAGACAACCATCTAGCTACTGCTATGGACCCGTAGTCCAAGGATGAACTACTCACGCATCAGTCTGGAGGCGGGCATGGTGATGTAGAGCCCTCCGGTGATGATTCCCCACTATGGCAGGGTGCCGGGAAGAGCTTCTGAACCCTCCCGAACTAGGGTTGACGACGGCGGCGGCTCCATAATGTTTCGTGGAAAAGTGTTCGGGTATTAGGTCTAGTATTGTCGGGGGGTATTTGTAGGCGAAAGGGCGAAGGCGGTGGAGCCCCGAGGCCACGTCCTCATGTGCTGGCGCGGTAGGGGTGGGACCCGCGCCAGCACCTAATGAGGGCGGCTCGGTCCCCTCCTCCGTCTCCTCTTCGGTGTTCTGGAACCTCCCGTGAAAAATAGGGACTTTGGCATTAAAATCGTCCAATTCCGAGAATATTTCCTTAAGTGGTTTTCTGAAACCAAAAACAGCAGAAAACAGGGAACTGGAACTGTGGTATCTTGTTAATAGGTTAGTCCCAGAAAATGCATAAAAACCATATAAAGTGTATATAAAACATGTAGCAATTGGTATAATATAAGCATGGAACATAAGAAATTATAGATACGTTTGAGACGTATGAACCCCCTATACTTGTGGGTCATCACTTCTCTCCTCCACCGCCCTCCCAAGCCTCTTCTCTTATTGTGCCGTTCACCATGGACGAACGAGGTGTCGTTCTTTCCTCCAAAGACAACTCCAGTCCGGGGCCTGACGGCTTCGGCCCCGCCATTTTCAAAAAACACTAGAACCTTGTTAAGAAAAATCTCTTCTCCTTCTTCCATGACTTCCACTCCGGATCTGCTGCCCTTCGTGAAGGAGATATGCCCTAGAGGCAATTAATAAAGAGTGTTTCTTTATCATATCTCGTTTGTTCATAATACGTTTTTGTGTCATGCTATAACCGTATTAAGCGGAAACATTAATACGGGTGTGATGCGTAAACAACCAGGTCCCTAGTAGCCTCTACTAAGACTAGTTTCGTTGCGCGATCGATGATCGAGGTTTCCCGATCATAGGGCATGGCGCCGGTCGGCAATGGAAGTCATATCGTTGGAGAACGATGTGATGGACATACCCATATTTGTAGGACGTAGTCATTACGCCTTTGACCGTGAGACCAACTCTTATTGTTATTCCTGGAAGATACTTTGATTGCACCAAACGTCGTATCTTAATTAGTATGACAATAACGGTGATACTTTTGGGTATCGGAAAGGAGTAGTTGAGACGAGGGGTCAAGAGCGGGATTTGCCAGTCCGCATAGCAGGACAGATACTCTAGGGCCCACTCGGTGAGATTATGTCTAATGAGCTTGCAAGCATGTGAATAGGTCACGGAGACATGAAATCATAGACGAGTAGAAGATAGCATTGTCGGTAACGAGGTCAGCTAGATATGGAGATATCTATGAACGACGCTCGGACACGCTAAGTATCGATGTGGCAAAAGGTTTAAGACTTTACGTTCAGGTTTGATAGATGAAAGTCATTCGTTATATCACAGGGATTAATTCATGGGGTCCAGGCCTACGAGTTAGTCGTTGATCAGAGAGGAGTCTCGATCATACCTGTTATTATATCGAACCGCTAGGGTAACACACTTAAGGGGTTTCGACAAGACAACCGGAAAGGAAAGAGATCACCGGGAACGTCCCGGGAGAGGTCCGATGGAGATCGGGCAGCGACGAAATAGTTTTCGGAGCTAGAATAAATTATATATAATATGTTTGATATTAATTAGTGTAATTAATGTCCAAATATGATTTTATATATTTATTTTCGAATTTATTAAGGCTGATTTTCCTAAATGGGCCTTCTGGTGGAAAGAAGGCCCATGGGGGGAAAAATCCCTAAGGGAATTCGGTGGGGGGGGGGGGGGGGGGGGGCATGGCCGGCCTAGGTGGGCCAAAAGGGGCCCACCAGGTGGCCGGCAGCCATGCTTGGCCGAACCAGGCATGTGGGGTTAGTCCCACATTGCCTGGTTAGCAAGTTGGCTCCCTCCCGGGAGCCTTTATATAGAGGGGCACCCCTGGCCTTTTAATTCATCCAATTAATTCCCAATTCTCTCTCGATTTCGTGATTCCCTTTGTCAGAGTTGCGCCGAGTTGAGAGGGGGATCTCTTCCACCATAGCCCGCTGCCGCGCTGCTGGTGTTCCGGTCCAAGTCTTCCGCTGCTCGTCCTGGACTGGAGCTTCGGAGGCCGTCGTCTCCACCGTACGTGTGTAACACCCTGCGAGGTGCTGCGCTAGCGGTACTGGGAGGTCTTCTTCCTCTTCACGACCTTGAGGTCGGCTTCGTCGGTCTTCATCGTCAACGTTCGTGCGGGAACGTAATCCCGCTTTCGGTCTACAAGGGTATGTATTCCGATCTCCGTTCGTACTACTATATCTGCATAGAATAGATCTTGGCATGTTTTAAGGATATCGTTGCTAGGAAATTTTTTGTTTTCTGCACACGATCCCCTTCAGTGGTATCAGAGCCGATCTATCGTAGATATAGCTGTACGCTGTTAGAACCCGTGTTCTGCACGGGGGCACCGTTCCTGTTATTTGCTACCCTCTAGCGTGCACTTGTGATTCCAGTGGCATCGAGTTGATGAAGCGGCCCGGACCGACTTTACGCGTACGCTTACGCGAGACTGGTTCCACTACTGACATACGGCTTGTACCGTATATGTGGCTGGCGGGTGTCAGTTTCTCTCTCTTTAGTTGGTCTTGCATTTTCAATGGAGGGCCCGAAAGGGATGCTTAAACATGCAATTATTGGATCGTTGTTGTGGTCATAAGGTTCGTAGGTATGAAGCGGTTCTATTTACGACAGCCCCAAGCCACGTAAAATATGCAAAAGATAAAGTAGAAGCATCTAACTTTATTTTGCAGGGGCTATGTGATATGGTCAAGGTAGGTTTATTAAATTGTTTATGAACTGCGGGCGCCAAGAAGACCATGGCGCAATGGACTGTATCACATCGCATTACATTTGATGTTTTGTGTGCATCTTATATTGTGTGATTATATATATTAGTATATAGTAGTTACACGGCGGTAGTCATATATAAGATGATCCCTTCAAAAATACCACTAGTGTTTTTCCTCCAACGAGCACCACCAAGAAAGTTCTACGTTATGAGGCAGGCCGTGACGATCGGGTGTCAGACATATCGTCGTTCGCATACAGTGGGTGTAAGCCATGTTGCACAAGCGTTACGTGGAGGTTATAGTGGCGAGCCTAGCATATGCAGATATGGCCTCGGAACACGGAGGCCGAAAGGTCGAGCATGAGTCACAGAGTTGTTGTGATGGACAATTGTCTACCCTTGAAGTTGTGCTGCCGGCTCTGACGATGAGGGGTGGTGCAATGGATGGGGGTCGTGTAATCGCTTAAACGACCAGGAGGGATGTTCGTTTGAGTGGGAGTTATGTTAGTTATTTTCTAAAAATACTATAACTCAAAATTATTATGAACAAAGTCTTATGTTGTTGCAAATTCCATTGTAGATGTCTCGCCCCTCGTTTAACCTAGGTCTGTTCCTTGAGAAAGAAAAGCTTAAGACCAATGGGTCAAACTTCATGGCCTGGTTCCGCAACCTGAGGATCCTCCTCACTCCCCATAGGGTGGCCTACGTCATTGAGGCCGCCATAGGTGACCCTCCCGCAGATGAAGCCTCTGAGGATGAGAAGAAGGTCTTCCAGACCAAATCGGAGGACTCCGCCTTTGTCCAGAGTGGCATGCTCTACGCCATGGAAGCCGACCTGCAGAAGCGCTTTGAGAAGATGAGTGCCTTCGAGATAATTTCTGATCTCAAGGCTGTCTTTGCGCCGCAGGCTAAGGCTGAGAGATATGAAGCTTCCGAGCTTTTCTTCTCGGCCAAGATGGAGGAGCATAGCAGTGTGAGCGAGCACGTGGTCAAGATGTCTGGCTACGTTCAACGCCTGAATGCTCTGGAATGCAAGATTCCCGATGAGCTGGCGATTGATAGGGTGCTGCAATCGTTGCCCCCTAGCTATAAAGGCTTCGTCATGAACTACAACATGCAGGGCATGGCTAAGTCCCTGGGTGAAGTGTTCGTGATGCTCAAGACTGCTGAGGTGGAGATCAAGAAGGAGCACACGCTGTTGATGGTCAACAAGACCGTCGATTTTAAGAAATCCGGTGGCAAGGGAAAGAAGAGTTGGAAGTCCAGGAGGGAGGGCAAACTGGTTGCCAAGCCCAAGACTAACAAATCTGGTCCCAGAGCTGGCGTGGAGTGCTTCTACTGCAAGGGAAAAGGTCACTGGAAGCGCAACTGCCCCAAGTACCTGGAGGATAGGAAAGCTGGCAAGATAGTCGAAAAAGAGCAAGGTATATTTGATATACATGTTATAGATGTGTACCTTACATCCGCCCGTAGCAACACTTGGGTATTTGATACTGGTTCTGTTGCTCATATATGTAACTCTCAGGAGGAGTTACGGAATAAACGGCGGCTGGCTAAGGATGAGGTGACGATGCGCGTCGGCAACGGATCGAGAGTCGACGTGGTGGCTGTCGGCACGCTCCCTCTACATCTACCATCGGGATTAGTTTTGGTTTTAAATAAGTGTTATTTTGTACCATCGTTGAGTGTAAACATTATAAGTGGGTCTTGCCTGTTACAAGACGGTTATTCATTTAAATCAGTATCAAGCAGTTGTGCTATTTATATGAATGATATCTTTTATGTTGATGCTCCCGAGAATAATGGTTTATTCTTGTTGAATCTCGATCGTAGTACTCACATCCATAACATAGAAGCCAAACGGATTAAGTGTAGTGATGATACCGCCATGTATATGTGGCATTGCCGTCTCGGTCATATTGGTATAAAGCGCATGAAGAAACTCCACTCCGATGGACTTTTGGACTCGTTGGATTTTGGATCCCTCGATACATGCGAACCATGCCTTATGGGCAAAATGACCAGGACACCGTTCAAAGGTTTCGTTGAACGGGCGTCGGATTTATTGGGGATCATACATACAGATGTGTGTGGACCAATGAGCGTATCGACACGCAATGGTTATCGTTACTTCGTCACCTTCACTGATGACTTGAGTAGATACGGTTATATCTATTTGATGAAACACAAGTCTGAAACTTTTGAAAAGTTCAAAGAATTTCAAAGTGAAGTTGAAAATCAGCTTAACAAGAAAATCAAGCACCTCCGATCCGATCGTGGTGGCGAGTATTTGAGTTTTGAGTTTGGCACACATCTGAAGAGTTGTGGCATCGTACCCCAACTTACGCCTGCTGGAACACCGCAACGTAACGGCGTGTCCGAGCGACGTAATCGTACTCTACTGGATAGTATCCGATCTATGATGTCTCTTACCGATTTGCCCGTATCTTTCTGGGGTTATGCGTTAGAAACAGCCGCATTCATTTTAAATAGGGCTCCGTCCAAATCCGTTGAAACGACACCGTATGAATTATGGTATGGCAAGAAGCCTAAGTTATCGTTTCTGAAGGTTTGGGGTTGTGAGGCGTATGTTAAGAAACTACAGCCCGACAAACTCGAACCGAAGTCGGAGAAAGTCGTCTTTGTAGGATATCCGCGGGAAACCGTAGGATACACCTTCTACAACCAAGTTGAGGGCAAAACGTTTGTCGCGAAGACCGGTACCTTTCTAGAGAAGGAGTTTCTCGCGAAAGGAGTAAGTGGAAGGAAGGTAGACCTCGATGAGATCGTTGATCCTGAACTCGAGATTACGAGTGGCGCAACGGAAGCTGTTCCGGAAACGTCCTCCACAGATGGAGTGGGAGAAACTGTCGAGGAAAGTGTTCTACCTCGTAGGTCTGGTAGATCTAGTATCGCACCAGAATGGTATGGCAACATGGTTTGCACCGTCATGTTAATTGAACAAGACGAACCTACGAACTACAAGGAGGCAATGGCGAGTCTAGAGTCCGAGAAATGGCTAGAAGCCATGAAATCCGAAATAGGATCCATGTATGATAACAAAGTGTGGACTTTGATGGATATTCCCGAAGGGCGCAAGACCGTCGAGAATAAATGGATCTTTAAGAAGAAGACTGATGCTGATGGTAATGTGACCGTCTATAAAGCTCGGCTTGTCGCAAAAGGTTTCCGACAAGTTCATGTGATTGACTACGATGAAACTTTTTCACCGGTAGCGATGCTGAAGTCTATTCGGATTTTGTTAGCAGTTGCTGCCTATTACGATTATGAAATATGGCAGATGGATGTCAAAACAGCCTTCCTAAATGGAAACATTGAGGAAGAGTTGTACATGGTACAACCGAAAGGTTTTGTCGATCCAGAAAATGCTGGCAAGGTATGCAAGCTTCAGCGCTCCATTTATGGATTGAAGCAAGCATCTCGGAGCTGGAATCTTCGCTTTGATGAGGTGATCAAAGGTTTTGGCTTTGTCCAAAATTTGGAAGAGACCTGCATTTACAAGAAAATGAGTGGGAGCTCGGTTGTGTTCTTAGCACTATATGTAGATGACATATTGCTAATTGGGAATGATGTGGAACTTCTGAATAGCGTGAAGGGTTATTTAAACAGTATGTTTTCCATGAAGGACTTAGGAGAAGCTGCATACGTCTTAGGCATTAAAATCTATCGTGATAGATCAAGACGTCTATTAGCGTTGAGTCAGAGTACTTATCTTGATAAAATACTGAAGCGTTTCGGTATGGAGAAGGCAAAGAAGGGTTCTCTGCCGGTTATCAAGAATAAAACATTGCGAAAGGCACAGTGTCCGGTAACGGAACAGGATAAGGCCGATATGACTAAACATCCTTATGCTTCAGCCATAGGATCGATTATGTATGCAATGTTAAGTACTAGACCTGATGTGGCATTAGCTCTAAGTTTGACAAGCCGTTTCCAAAGTAATCCTGGAATGGCGCATTGGATTGCTGTTAAGAGCATTCTTAAGTATCTCAATAAGACAAAGGAAATGTTCCTTGTCTATGGTGGCTGCGATGAAGAACTTGGCGTAACAGGTTACGTGGACGCAAGTTTCTGCTCAGACCCCGATGACTCTAAGTCACAGACAGGTTATGTGTTCAAGGTGAATGGGGGCGCCGTGTGCTGGAGAAGTGGGAAACAACCCATCGTCGCACAATCTACAATGGAGTCGGAGTACATTGCTGCTTGCGAAGCTGCGAATGAAGCTGTGTGGCTGAGGAAGTTCATCATTGAACTTGGAGTGTTCCCGAGCGTGCAAGACCCCGTGGTCCTCTTCTGCGACAATACGGGTGCCATTGCTAACGCGAAGGAGCCAAGGTCTCACTCCACCGCCAAACACATACTCCGACGCTTCCATGTGATACGACAGTACGTACAAGGAGGCGATGTGAAGATTTGCAAAGTGCATACGGATCTGAATGTGGCAGATCCTCTGACGAAGCCTCTTCCGCTTGACAAGCACGTGAAACACCAAGATGCTATGGGTGTCCGGCTTTTACCAAGTTGTAATCTAGATTAATTTGTACTCTAGTGCAAGTGGGAGACTGAAGGAGATATGCCCTAGAGGCAATTAATAAAGAGTGTTTCTTTATCATATCTCGTTTGTTCATAATACGTTTTTGTGTCATGCTATAACCGTATTAAGCGGAAACATTAATACGGGTGTGATGCGTAAACAACCAGGTCCCTAGTAGCCTCTACTAAGACTAGTTTCGTTGCGCGATCGATGATCGAGGTTTCCCGATCATAGGGCATGGCGCCGGTCGGCAATGGAAGTCATATCGTTGGAGAACGATGTGATGGACATACCCATATTTGTAGGACGTAGTCATTACGCCTTTGACCGTGAGACCAACTCTTATTGTTATTCCTGGAAGATACTTTGATTGCACCAAACGTCGTATCTTAATTAGTATGACAATAACGGTGATACTTTTGGGTATCGGAAAGGAGTAGTTGAGACGAGGGGTCAAGAGCGGGATTTGCCAGTCCGCATAGCAGGACAGATACTCTAGGGCCCACTCAGTGAGATTATGTCTAATGAGCTTGCAAGCATGTGACTAGGTCACGGAGACATGAAATCATAGACGAGTAGAAGATAGCATTGTCGGTAACGAGGTCAGCTAGATATGGAGATATCTATGAACGACGCTCGGACACGCTAAGTATCGCTGTGGCAAAAGGTTTAAGACTTTACGTTCAGGTTTGATAGATGAAAGTCATTCGTTATATCACAGGGATTAATTCATGGGGTCCAGGCCTACGAGTTAGTCGTTGATCAGAGAGGAGTCTCGATCATACCTGTTATTATATCGAACCGCTAGGGTAACACACTTAAGGGGTTTCGACAAGACAACCGGAAAGGAAAGAGATCACCGGGAACGTCCCGGGAGAGGTCCGATGGAGATCGGGCAGCGACGAAATAGTTTTCGGAGCTAGAATAAATTATATATAATATGTTTGATATTAATTAGTGTAATTAATGTCCAAATATGATTTTATATATTTATTTTCGAATTTATTAAGGCTGATTTTCCTAAATGGGCCTTCTGGTGGAAAGAAGGCCCATGGGGGGAAAATCCCTAAGGGAATTCGGTGGGGGGGGGGGGGCATGGCCGGCCTAGGTGGGCCAAAAGGGGCCCACCAGGTGGCCGGCAGCCATGCTTGGCCGAACCAGGCATGTGGGGTTAGTCCCACATTGCCTGGTTAGCAAGTTGGCTCCCTCCCGGGAGCCTTTATATAGAGGGGCACCCCTGGCCTTTTAATTCATCCAATTAATTCCCAATTCTCTCTCGATTTCGTGATTCCCTTTGTCGGAGTTGCGCCGAGTTGAGAGGGGGATCTCTTCCACCATAGCCCGCTGCCGCGTTGCTGGTGTTCCGGTCCAAGTCTTCCGCTGCTCGTCCTGGACTGGAGCTTCGGAGGCCGTCGTCTCCACCGTACGTGTGTAACACCCTGCGAGGTGCTGCGCTAGCGGTACTGGGAGGTCTTCTTCCTCTTCACGACCTTGAGGTCGGCTTCGTCGGTCTTCATCGTCAACGTTCGTGCGGGAACGTAATCCCGCTTTCGGTCTACAAGGGTATGTATTCCGATCTCCGTTCGTACTACTATATCTGCATAGAATAGATCTTGGCATGTTTTAAGGATATCGTTGCTAGGAAATTTTTTGTTTTCTGCACACGATCCCCTTCACTTCGCCCCATCAACAAGTCCTTCATCGTCTTGCTCCCTAAGAAAGAAGGAGCCAACCGCCCGGAAAACTTCCGCCCTATCTCCCTTCAAACAGTTGCCTCAAATTCCTCACCAAGTGCTTCACCATTAGGTTGAGACCCCTAATGCCTTCTCTGGTTCATCCGGATCAAACTGGGTTCATCTCTGGATGGTCCATTGCTGAGAATTTTGTCTATGCTGCGGATATTGTTCAATCGTGCCAGAAGCGCTGCGCCCCGGCTGTCGTCTTCAAACTCGACTTCCGCAAAGCCTTTGACTCGATCAGTTGGGACGCCCTTGACGCCATTCTCGCTGCTAAAGGTATCCCGTTAATCTGGAGGTAGTGGATTGCCGCCCTCAACACCTCCAGCCAAACAGCCGTTCTCCTTAATGGTGTCCCCGGGAAGTGGATCCAGTGCCGGCGCGGGCTGCGGCAGGGTGACCCTCTCTCACCCTTCCTCTTTGACATGGTCGCCGACGATTTGCAGCAAATGCTCCTTGAAGCTTCTCGGGCTGGGCTCCTCGTTCACCCCCTCATTGACGACCTCCCCTGCCCGACCCTCCAATACGCCGACGACACACTCATCATCATTAGAGCCATTCCTGAGCACGTTGGCAATCTGAAAAACATTCTCACTCGATTCTCTGCCATCTCGGGGCTTGACATTAACTTCCACAAAAGCACCTTCGTCCCCATCAAAACTCACTCGGACATCGCCGCTTCCATGGCCGCTTCCTTCGGGTGTGCTGTCTCCACCTTCCCTCAAACCTACCTCGGACTCCCTCTTTCCACCCACAAACTTCGTCTCTCTGATTTTGGGCCCATCATCTCCAAATGCGACAGCTATCTCTCAGGCTGGCGAGGTCGCTCTATTCCCATTGGTGGGCGCCTCCTCCTTGTCAACTCTGTCCTCACTGCTATGATCTCTCACGCTATGAGCGCTGGGCTGCTCCCCCCGGGGGTCATTGAGGCCATCGACAAGCACCGACGCGCTTTCTTTTGGGTCGGTGAGGAGACCTGCTCCGGAGGCCAATGCAAGGTCGCCTGGACTGAGGTATGCAAGCCAAAATCCCTTGGGGGCCTTGGCGTCCTCCACATTCCCTCGCAAAACTCTACCCTGCTCTCCAAATTTCTTACCAAAATCCATTCCTCCTCCAACGCCCCTTGGGTATGCTGGTTCCGCCGTTCTTATGGATGGTCCCCTAGTCGTGATTTAGGGGACGAACAACGACTCGACACCCACATCTGGCGCGCCATCGCTGCGGGCCTCCCTTCCTTCCGTGAACACACCACTGTCTTGCCCAAAAATGGAGCCTCCACTGCCTTCTGGCTCGACAATTGGCTTGACAATGGTCCTCTCTGCACCCGTTTTCCTGCGATCTTCTCTCATTGCACCTGCCCCCATATCTCCCTAGCCCTGATCCACTCCCTCGACATCTCTTCTATTTTCACCCCTCGCCTCTCTGCCGCCGCCCCTGCGGAATTTGCCTCCCTCACATCCTCCCTCCCCCTTGCTGATTCTGACCTGACGGTTGCTGACACCCGGCTTTGCAGTCATACTAACAAGTGTTTATCAAACAAGAGTTTCTATGCTAATAATTTCAGGCTGCTTCCGACCGTTGGGTATATTGACATGGTGTGGCGAAATGCCGCCCCCATGCGCTGCAAGATTTTCCTATGGCTCGCGCTCCGCAACCGCCTCTACACAAACGACAGATGTCTTCGCCACCATCTCACCACCTCTACGCAATGCCCCGCCTGCCCGCTGGATGAAGATGTGGAACACCTCTTCCTCAAGTGCCCCAATGCCTTGGAGATCTGGACGCGCCTCTTGCCCAACAACAACATTGCGCCTCTATCCTCCCTTCAAGAGCTGCTTGAGGACCGAGCTGGGTCCTATGCTGAGGCTACGATCCGCACCGCGATCACCTGGCACATCTAGAAGCGACGTAACAACCGTGTCTTCAACCATGTTATTGATGAACCTGACTCACCGTTCGGCAATGTGCTGCAGATGTTAGACTCTGGTCCAATCGTTGTAAATCGCCTGATGTAACTAACCACCTTCTCAACTGGTGCAACCTCGTAGACCCTCCTTAGAGCATCTCCAACCGCACCCCTCATAGCCAGCCCAAACGTCCGGGCGGACTGCCCGGACGGCCTTTGGGCCAAAATACTCTACCCAACCGAGGTCCCCAAACTGGCCCCAAACGACCGGGCGGTCTGGCACACCCCAAACCCAGCCAAAATCTGGGGCGGGTTTGGGGCCGCCCGGACGCGCCCGGACGCGTCCGCCCTCTGGTCGCTGACAACGTGGACCTACCGATCCGCACCATAAATCGGGTGGAACCCTTGCCGGCCGCGGCAGATATTTCGCACACTCCGCCGGCTCCTTCTTCTTCCTCCGTCCCTCCAGCTAGCTCTGGCGGCCCCGCCCCACCATTTCGGTCACCCCACTCGCCGGCTCCGTCTGCAGATCCTCCGACAAGATTTTGGCCATTGGATAGCTCCGTCTCGGCCGCATCTCGACGGATCTGGCCGCATTCCGCCGCCACCTCGGCCGCCACCTCCGCCTCCGTAGCCGTCGATCTTCCCCAGCTTCTCGTCCGAGACCATGGTTTCCTGGGAAAAGGACTCGGTCGGTTCCTACTCGCTATACGAGGAGAGCACCTCGTCCGATCTGGTATGTATTGTACCCACATTTTGTATTTTTCTCAAAGATGTGCATTGTGAGTGTAGGAATTGAGTTGTATTATGTTAAAATGTAGGATTCACAAGCGTGTAGTTGCAATATCCGTGGTGTGATATCGGAGTTGAACGATTCCCTCCGAGGGAAGATGCTCATTTTGGAGGATTTGAACTTCACAATTAAGGAAAAAGAGAAGATTGAACACCATTTGGAGGAGGTTCAACGTGCAAACCGGAAGTTGGAGGAAAAATTGATAGAGGTTGAAGAAGAGAAGATGATTATAATAGATAAGTAGATGACATATGAGGTGAAGGTAGCAGACATTGACGACAAGTACGAGCGCAAGAAGGAGAAATGTCTAACAATGTCAAAGAACTTAAAAAAATACGTCTCTTAACTCTGCATTGGGAGCTATAGTTATATTAGTTGTAATTATTATTGCTATATACGCTAGTTGTTCATGCACTAGATAGAGGTTTACCTAATCTTTCTAAATACTAAGCTCCCTAGGATTGGTGTTCTCTCCTTCTCCCACATGTACACATCATGGTGGACCCCATAATTTTATTTATTTATTGTTCACAGTTTTAAATACAGTTTGACAAAAAATCTATTGGATACATACATATGTTTGTACTTACATGCTAAATTTTTTATAAAATAAAAAGGACTCCCATCTATAAAAAAAGAAAATTGTGGTTGTAACAAACAATAAAATCTTTCTAAATACTAAGCTCCCTAGGATTGTGTGTTCTCTCCTTCTCCCACATGTCCACATCATGGTGGACCCCATAATTTTATTTATTTATTGTTCACAGTTTTAAATACAGTTTAACAAAAAATCTATTGGATACATACATATGTTTGTACTTACATGCTAAATTTTTTATAAAATAAAAAGGACTCCCATCTATAAAAAAAGAAAATTGTGTTTGTAACAAACAATAAAATAGCTCCATTTCACCCTAAAATTACTCTTTTTATGTAGATTAAAATACAAAAAAGGTTCTAGAGTGCTTTCTAAATACTAAGCTCCCTAGGATTGGTGGTCTCTCCTTCTCCCACATGTCCACATCATGGTGGACCCCATAATTTTATTTATTGTTCACAGTTTTAAATACAGTTTGACAAAAAATCTATTGGATACATACATATGTTTGTACACTTACATGCTAAATTTTTGATAAAATAAGAAGGACTCCCATCTATAAAAAAAGAAAATTGTGGTTGTAACAAATAATAAAATAGCTTCATTTCAACCTAAAATTACTCTTTTTGTGTAGATTAAAATACAAAAAAGGTTCTAGAGTGCATACAATTCATACACGTAGTTGTACGTTTTATTTCAAAAAATTGAAGTCTGAATAGTCGTTTCATTATTTTAACGAAGGAGATGTAGTGAGTTCAGAGCTGCTGGCTCTATCTGAGAACTCCCTATCTCTTATCTCTGAAAACTCCCTATCTCTTATCTCTACCGCCAGCGTCCACCATAGCGTTGCACATCCTATGTCACGCGACACCATTTCTCTCCCTCCGCCTCCCTCGAACCATATTCTACCGAAAACAGCCGTCCTTACGCAAAATTTGCCCATCTCTTTGCACACACCTCTGGTTCCGTCAAGCACCTGGGAGGCTGGGACTACAGGGCACCTCCATCCCTGATGTCGTGTCTCAAATCCATTGTTAACTTGCACGTCACCTGCGCTCCCCTCTGGTGGCCACCCAACATCGGTGAGCTGAAAGACTTCCTACAACACTTTGCACATGAACACCAATGTGGCTTCTCGCATCGGCAGCCGCTGTCACAGTTGTTGTTAGTAGAGCTCGACTCGGTGGTAGTGGCAGCTGCGGTTTCACAACGACAAATCGATGGTGCCTACGGGTGGAAGGATGAGTAATATGCCTTGTTGTTGGATGCCACCTATTACTAATAAAAAGGATATGGGTATTTATCTGTGATTTGTTTTGCGGTATAGTTACGTATATCTCACTTTTATTCACAAAACGAGCCAGATTATGTAACAAAATGCATGTGTTTTATTTTAGATGGTTGAATGCATACACTAAAAAAGGACCTATGTTTGTCTAGACTCAGTTGCAATCATTAGAGTGTAGGAAAGTCATGACCATGAACATGAAGGGGTACACAATTTAACTTTCGTGACATTTCATAATCGTCGCTGTATCATGATCGTCCAACCAAGTGTTGTGCCGTTTATGTACTTCTCTATATTTAATTAATCGTGTTGTAAACTAGTGAGCCAGTGGTAATATTTTCTATTTCATTGGTACTGTTTTTATATATGTTTCGCCATCTATCGTTGTTCGTATTAGGACAGACGCGGCAAGGCGCGTCTTTTATGTAATTGGGGGTAAGAATATGAGTAGCTTGTAAAGGACTACTTTTTGGCCTGTCCGGTCGGTGTCGGCGGACGCGTCCGGAGATGTTTTTTTTTAGCTTCCCCCTCCCACCCCCTTCCCCCTCTAGAACATCCTGGTTTGATATGAAATAAAGTTCAGGCTGGCCGAGTCCTTGCTAGTACAACGCGACATCGCAACAATGTCTGTCGCCGGCGCGCCGCCTCTAATATCCGCATCGTGATTTGCTGGCGCGCGATACACCGGCCGATCTCGAAACATAGCTCGTCGCGGGCGCGGATTCTCTGACTTTGCTCCTCTGACTTTTTCCTGACTTTGAGTCACTGATTTGTGGGGCCCACCGGATGCGGGACCCACCTGTCAATGACACAAAGGCAGGCTATTCTAAGTCAGAGAATCCACGCCGAGCTCGTCGCATCACCGGCGTTAGCTCGACGAAACGTCACATCAGTCGGTAAACAACCAATCCATCCACGATGGCTTCCTCGCTTCGGCACTTCGCCGACCTCAGCCCCCTCGTCGGCGGCAGCACCGCTGCCGCGCCAACGCCCAGCTTGCTGCGCCGCTTCAGCCCCAACTTCTGCGCCTTCGCCACCCTCCGGCCGATCAGACCGACCGCCGCGAGAGCCCCGACCTCCGCCGAGCAGGAGCAGCAGGCCGCTGCCCCGTGCCGTGCCGCCCACGAGGAGCCGGCAACGGATGCTCCAGACCCCGCGCCGGCGCCGGCGCCGCCGCCCCTGCGCGTGGGGATCATCGGGTTCGGCAACTTCGGGCAGTTCATCGCCAGGGGCATCCAGCGGCAGGGCCACGCCGTGCTGGCCACCTCCAGATCCGACTACTCCGCCTACTGCTCCGACCACGGGATCCGCTTCTTCAGGTGACACACCCGACCAGCCAACACCTGTACCTTCCATTCGTCGAATGATCACGATGCAAAGGGGGTCACGGTGTGAATATGGTAAATTAAGAGCAGGAGCTTGGACGCGCTCTGCGAGGAGCGGCCGGACGTGCTGCTGGTGTGCAGCTCCATCCTCTCCACGGAGGCCGTCGTCCGTGCAATCCCCTTCGGCAAGCTCCGCCCCGACACCATCGTCGCCGACGTGCTCTCCGTCAAGCAGTTCCCCCGCAACCTGCTCCTCGAGGTACAACAACCAACAGATCATGCCCACAATTTTCCGCACCTACTGCTAAACCTGCTACTAGTGTGTGTAGAAACTCTGAACTTTTGGATCGTACCTGAGCAAGTTTGGTGGCAACCTTGATTGGAGGGGACAATTTCTGTACGCAAGAATTTGTTGGCCCTGCCAAACATACGGGACCAACGCGTTGGCTTTGGTGTGGAGCATGTGACTGTACTTTCAATGCCACTTCAGTAGCTTAACTTGGTGATTGTTTGGTGACACATTGTCAGATCCTACCGCCGGAGTTTGGGATCGTCTGCACACACCCCATGTTCGGGCCGGAGAGTGGAAAGCACGGGTGGAACGCGCTCCCCTTCGTCTATGACAAGGTTCGCATTGCGGAGGAAGGAGATCAGAAGGCCAAGTGCGAGCAGTTCTTGAGCATCTTTGAGCGGGAGGTAATTGGATTGGTCGACCAGGGCAACTCCATTCAGGACTCGGGAGAAGCAACAAACGTGGGAGTTACTGAACGTGTGGTAACTGCTGCTTGTAGGGATGTCGGATGGAGGAGATGTCATGTGCCGAGCATGATCGCCACGCTGCGGGAAGTCAGTTCATCACACACACCATTGGGAGGTGGATAGTTCTACCAACAAATTGTGCTTTTCATGTATTTGCCTATTATGTCCAGTAGGCAAATACTCCCTCCGTTCCGAAATAAATGGCGTGGGTTTAGTTAAACTAAAATCATGCCACTTATTTTGGAATGGATAGAGTACTACATTTGGTACATTCAAAATGTTAACCGTTGTACCCACCGAAAAATGTTAATCGTTGTGTGATTAATGCAGAGTCTTGGCGCTGCTAAACCTCAAGTCAACGCCAATCAACACCAAAGGTTACGAGACCCTCCTGAAACTTGTAAGCTGCTCTGAGTGAAAGACCATAGAAATTGATGCATTCTTCGTTTTTTAATAGCTTGTTCATTGATCATATTTTGTGGCCTCTTTGCCTACAACTGTTTACAGACGGAAAACACAGCAAGTGACAGTTTCGATCTATACTACGGGCTCTTCATGTACAATGTGAATGCAACGGAGCAGGCAAGTACACGCATATGAAATTATGTATTAATTTAAGTTGCACATTCAACCTTGAAGAGATTTATGTTTTGTAAATCAAAATTTGAATCGTAGCACGCTAGGAGAAGTAATTTCACTTGTAGCGCGTCGTCGGCATCGTCCGTGCCAGAACGCGACTTTTAGCCTGGAGGAGGCCGAAACTACCCTGTTGGCGGGGCCCGCACCGATATTGCATGGGCAGCCGTGCGCCAGGTCGGGCCCGCCATGAGTTTTGGCTCAGTGGGGGCCGAAACTTAGCAAATTTTGGCACGGGCCGTGTCGAAAGTTGACTTTTTGCTCGGGCCAGGCCGAAACTCTACTTTCGGCCCAGCCGGTGCCGAAAGCTGCAACTTTCGGCCCAGCCCGCACCGACGGCGCACTACTAGTGAAATTCCTTTGCTCGCGTGCTACTATTCAAATATTGATTTAAAAATTGTATTATTTTTAAAAAATCTCACAACTTGAAATCACATCGTCCTGTGACAAACATTGGCAGTGGCTACTGTGAAACTCATACCAAGATACTATTCATCAAGAGAACATGCCTAAACATTATGCTGAATTTCTAAATATTATGGGCAGATGGAGAAACTTTTTAGAGCATTTGAGATGGTGAAGCAGATGCTGTATGGCAGGCTCCATGATGTACTTAGAAACCAGATTGTAGAGAGGGTCCCAGTCCCAGGGGCCCCTTCATTGAGACCAAGATAAGCCCAGAACAATTCTGCTGCGGGCAGAGAAGAGAAGCGATGAATCATCTATCCCCGGGTTTTGCTGCTGTACCCTGTTTCAGTGAGTTTTTCAGATTTGGTTCAAACTGACAAATATATTTTTTGATTTTTTGAAAATAGTGTGAGGGAGTACCAAATCTCCACCCCTGTTTTTGCCCCTTCTTCTCTGAGATGGATCGCCGGAGTTGCAGAGGACCAGTAAAACATTCACCCTGCTTGTTAAGTCCTCTTTCCAGCACATGAATTTTGTGGATTATTTTTGTCAATTCTGCACAAATGTACAAAAGTTTGTGTCCGTGTTCCAAACATTGACTTACAAAGTTTTATACAGAGTTCATGCAAAGAAAAAAAACAAGTTTTGTACCCCAGAGCATCTGACTGGACTGTACACGAGAGATACGGAGGCAGCCACCGGTAAGCTACATGACGGAGCAGGCGTGTGGGTTCTCGTCGCTGAAGTAGGTCCGCGCGGCGACCGGCAGCGCCTGCTGCTCGTGGTAGTACCCGTGGAGGTCCGAGTCATAGTAGCCGTGGACGTGGTAGTTGTACGAGCTCGCGGCGCCCTTGCCGCCGCGGCCGCCATGGGGCACGCTGTTGTTGTAGTAGCGGTGCGCGTGGGCGGCCGCGGCGGGCTTGGCCTGGTGGTAGGAGTGGTAGGCCGCCGGCTGTGCGTAGGCGTGGGGATGCTGGTCGTACGCGGTCGGCCACAGCACGGCGAGCTTCCCTGTGCGCCTCGCAGCCCGCAGCACCTTCGTCTGGCTCGCCGCGCCGGTCACCGTCACCTTGTCCCGCACCCTGTCCACGTCCACGTACTGCACGCCTGACGATTGATCACGAACCGCAGTAACAAATCAGAACGTGTATCAGTGTAGGCCACCAACATGGATATATATGCGTTCTACGATGGAAAAAATTCATTCCTGGTATACCTTGAAGCCTCACGAGGGCCTTCCTCACCTTCTCCTCGCAGCCGGCGCAGTCGATGTTCATCTGCAGCTCCACGATCTGCAAACAAAACACAGGATTTCTCAAGGATTTAGCACTAGATCGATCTTGCCAGCTGATCTATGGAGAGACGCAGGTGCAAGAACTTACCGTCATGGTTGATATCTGACGAGGTCCAGATCCCTTACTACTAACTGAGTGCCTTTTTATGACAGTGTGTGTGGCTGTATATAATGGCCGGGAAAGCAATGAGAGGGGGCGCCAATGGATAGATTTTTCAGGTCAAGTCAGATCGTGGATCGATGAAGATATCTCTACCAGCTACAAGTTACATCTGTGCAACGAGTCATAATAGCAGTTGATCGTAGATATTTCCGTCTAATTTGGTTGTTACTCTCTCCCTCTGCATCATCAACAGCGACGTGTAACGAGTCATAATATTTCACGTTGGCCTTGCCATGAAGTTCGCAGATCGATGAATGGCATGGAGGTTGCGTACTTGACAATTTTGCGGATATGATGGTTTAGTCATGGTCGGCGACGCGCCAAGTTAACTAAGCTGACTCTGTGCAGAGATGAGTCAGCACTATGCAAGTTGAACAAATGAAAAATGCAGATCATCCTCCTAGGAAATAGCAAGTGATGCACTGCACCTCCTTTTCTTGCGGAACATATCGCTTCACGCCATAAATTATTCACAAGCCATAATATCTGCACGTACTACTGTGAATATTAGAAACTTTTGTGAAACTACCAGGCTCAGAATTAGGATCTGAACTTCTCCCCCGGATTCAAAGAATACAAGCACAAAACAGTAGCAACTTTAGGAGAATTTGAGCAAAGATCTCCGATTGTAACTGAAGTTTGAGTCGAACCACGAAAAATGGCAGATAGAATTTAACCCAATTACAATAGAGAGATAAGCTTCTAAGGCCCATCTACTGCAAAAAGAGAGAGAGAGAAGCTTCTAAGGGTCTAAATCGTTGGCATTATTACCCTGATGTAAATGTAAAAAGGTAAAGAACTTAAAATAAAAGGCGATTTGTCGGTTGGTGAATTGCAGTTGTGGTAATTTGAATGTCAGTTGTTAAATCACAAACGAGCGCGCCGGATTGCAAGGCGGGGACGCAAAGCGTTAAGTTGGAGTCGACATGGATTTACATGATCACATGGGCTGCCGGATCAACATCTACAATCGTCATTCTGACGAGCCTTGTCCTCAAGCTAATAATTCGGGGAGGATTTATAAATAAAGGTGCAAGCCTCACGCGTAGCAGCTTCAACTGTAAATTTCTTCGATTTGATCCTTCATTGGATCACAAGTGGCCAAGAAGAAAGATGTTAGAATCGGAATTATTTTGGAATGCATCAGTTGTGTTCGAAAAGGTGCCAATGAGGAATCGACATGTGTTTTTAGATATGGTACTCAAAAGAATTGACACAATACACCCGAACAATTAGAATTTAAAACCCGATCAACCTTGTGCTTACCTTATAAAAGACGAAGTTGGAAAAGGCCTTCTGCGTGCTCTTTTTCCTTCCCTTTTTCGAAGTTTAAATGTGACATATATATTTGCTTTGCATTTTCGGAAACACTCCTATTTTGTGAAGGTTTGCGGCGATACTACTCGAAGAATTCCTCTTTGACTGATAGGTACTATAGTTGTATTGCTGTGAATAGTTTAGTATGTGTTTTGTTTTACGGTTCATATTCTAGATTGGGTTCATCCCTATAGCAGTAATCGGAGGGACCGTATTGCAAACATGAAAGAGTAGGAGCTTAGTGGACCCCCCCTCCCCCCGGCATTATCTGCAAAGTTCGAGTAGGAGCTTACTGCTCGTCATTGACGCACCTCAACTAAAAGAAAAGACACCATGCAGACTTTCTTTAGGCATAGGCAAATGTCACCTTGAGTGCGGGAGATCAATTTCCTTTCCAAAAATTCTTCAAATTTCATCGGTTAGTGCCATCAGGGTTCAGAAGGGGTAGATTTGATTTCCACTTGTGCACCTCCCAAGTGCTTCTTCGATACAACTCGTTTGACACCTACTATTTTATACCATTTGGCAAAATAAATGGAAGCATACTGATGCCATCATTTCATTCAATACAAAATGAAGTGACAGGTTTGAGACATGAATTGACTTAACATATCAAGATATTCGCTGGAACTCCAATTGAGATAAGACAACCAAATGCGTTCTGTATGGAATCTGAATTGAATTCAATGATATGGAATCTGAATTGAATTCAATGATTTCTGGCCTGAAATAATGGCTACCAAACGAGCTCTTACATAAAAAATAGGATGAAAATTGACATCCCTCTTGTAATACATACATACTCCCAATGTGTTCCAGCACAAGAAGTGGTGCACATTTTGTGTGTGCATGTGTGGTTGGAGCTTCAGGTAAACCGGATGGAGATGGCAAATTCCCTTCAGAACAAAAGTGATATTATCAGTCGAATCTTCAAATTATAGTACCACTTGAACAAACAAGCAAGGTGGTCTACTATACAGTGATTGGAAGGGTGTCATTTGTAAAGAGGTGTGTAGAAGAGGGATAAAATCATACCCACGCGGAGTCCCACGTAATGATGTGCTCTGAAACTTTGGTCACACAACCTGCACAATCACTACTAGTTCTCCTGATATCATGCAGTTGGAGTATACTATTATTAAGGGTGTCCATGTGGATGTGGAGTAAGAATTTGATCGACATCACAATCCACATAAAATGCATACTCATACCTTGGGTTGTATTATATGTGGATTGCATACATGGGATCACAATGGTTATGATTTCAAAAAATGATGGAGTTTCCAAATTGATCTTGGTTCTAGAAGAAGATGATGACGGTTTTCTTCTGTAGATAAATTGCTTGGCCTTTCAGAGGGACTTGGATCCTTCTTATATAGTCTTAAATAGGCCGGTTTGCCAAGTATGTTGGATTCCTTGCATTACACGAACAGAATTCTCATGCGTACAAGCATGTCTTTAGACTCCATGTCTTGTTCTTCAAGTCATTCCTTTGAACCAAGGGGTTCCTTCTTATGTTCTTTGGGATAGACCTTCTAGTCTTCTACGGTGTGTATGAGTACGTACGATGTGACTGTCTAGGACCACCTAGTCAACACATGGAGTACGATTGCCAGTGTGGGATATTAACTATATATTTTGAAGCCTTTGGGAAATTCAAAATGAATATATGATGATGAGGTCAGTCCTAACAAACATAATAATGAGTTTTATTCCTGGTATTACCTCCATGTTCAAGAGGGAAGGTAGGGGTGCCGCCTGAAGGTCCACATGGATTCATGGCTAGGAAAATCAGAAGATGTTGGCTGCGGAGACCATGAATCCCAGATGTCTTTCTTATTGCTCTTGTCACCGCTAGTCGACATCCGTGCGGTTGGAGTAGATCTGGCAGTTGTTGGTGTAGATCGGATCTATTGAAACAAGACCCCCTAATTGATGGGTTAGCTATCGAGGAACTGGAACTAGAACCCTCACAAACTTTTCTCGAATATGACGAGAGTATGTTTATTTCTATATAATATGACGCTTAGATCGGGCGTGCATGGACGCGGCTTTGTCGGCGTGCCCAGACGACAAAGATCTGGTTAAGGGGAGAGAGAGGAAAGGAGGTGGTGTCGTCACCCTTCGAGCCGCGCATGGGGAGGAGCCGAGGAGGAGATGGAGGGCTGGTAGAGGCTGAGGGGAGACTAAAGGAACGACGACATCAGTTGGTGCAAGCTCATATCTCTGCTTTGTGACGTCGATTTGGGTATGAAAGCAAGCGGTGAGGAAGAGACAAGGTGCGCGCGGTGGGACCGGGTGCGCTCGTGTCGTTTTCTCTCTAGCAACATGGGGAAACGTGTCGAACGCAAGAGGGAGGGGGACGTAACGTGTGCGACCCTGTGCCTGTAGGAAATCGTTTTCTGGTTGTTAATGCTCATCTCTTGGGAGGAAATTTGGATTGGGCCTTTCCGTTATTGTAACAAACAAGATTCATGTCTCTTAGTTTATTTAGTAAGTCTGACTCAGAATGAGACAAGAGGACAGTTATTGCGAATCCATGATCCTCTTGCCTTATTTTCACCATGTAAACATCTCAATATAAAAATGACTATTTTGTTATAATGAAAATACTCATTGACACATGGATGTAAAGGTAATACAAATGAAACAACCTGATCCAAGACCTAAAACATTGAATATGAACTATTGTTGCCTCGAAGAGGCCGAATCATCCAATGGAAATATGACTATCTTTTTAGTCGATGCATCAGCTGAATGGAACCGCTAAAACTTCTAGAAGAGCCCTCCATATAGTGCAAGAATATCGACATCTTGCCCAGTAGAAGAACATTGGCCTACATCGGTACCATTGTATCCCAAGGATACACCCACCCCTAAAAATTCACTGCAGTATGCCTGATCTGACTGAGGATAGTCCCATGAGGTATGGTCAAATGGGTCATCGACGAAGAAATCATTGACACTAGAGTTCACTAGTAGCGAGGAGGCCTCCAGGTTGTGATGGAATGTTGAGTTATGATTTACATAGTGTTGTTGTGGATGCACCGTGTTGCCAGGACTTGGGTAGTTGAGAAGGTTTTGATCTTGTGGCAGACGTAATTCTTGTGTCAGATTGGGGGTCGGATGCATTATGGAAGAAAATTGTGGTGCTGAAGCCGATGGTGCATACTGGAGCATTTGTGGTACTTGTGTAGGAAGAAGTGGTCCAAATGTTTGTTCTGGTGGTGATGGTAGTGGAATCGAAGGGAACTGGTGCTGCAAAAGGTGGGGTGACAAAGATGATTGAAAATATGAAGGAATATTGTGTAGGTGATACGACGATGGGCCTCTTGGTGGTAGAATGTTTCTTTCCATGATTGGACAATAGGTTTTGGCTTTGTTACCATTATGCAATGGAGGAAGACGGATTGCAATGTTCTCCTGGAGCCGTGAGAGGTCATTGAAGAGCTTCTCGAGATCTTCTAGACTGAGATCTTCTTCCTTCGAGAAGACAAGGTTTGCCACCATACCTGGGTTCACATCTTGGATCTCCTTCATATGTTGGATGGAGAGTTGATTTCTCTTCTCTTGAATTGATCTCTCCATTTCCAGCTGCGCCACCTCACTTTGCAGCCAAAAAATTCTGGCAGCTTTTGTCTCATCGACAAATGGACTTGCTGGTGGAGCCCCTGACAAGAAAGCATCAACAATGGGCTCGGCTGATGGGGTACCAAATGAATAAACTTTTTCTCTTTCCGTCTCTAGGACGACAGCAACCCTAGCGCCGGTGAGGACGGAGAGTTCAGCGGCACCTTTGAACAAGCCGCTACGCCTCTTGAAAAAGGTGATGGCACGCTCTTTTTCGTTTGCGATGTACATGACACCCAACCTTCTCCCCCTTCTCGGCATACTATGATTCATAGCTTGAAACCAACTTATCACTAGAAGTAGATAGCAAAAGGATCTAACAATGGATACAGATTTACTGGTATCGTTGGCGAATAACATACTAGTTTGAGAGATGACGAGATGTTCTCTCCTTATATAGGAGGAAAAGGGTTGTAAATGGAAAATTGTGAGCAAACGTTGCATCATTCTATGGACACACTGGGTCCGCTTGTCAGAGACGCGTTTATATAAATGTGTATAAGTTTTTTGTAGTCATAATAATTTTGGCGTACCCGATATGGAAGTTCAAGGTTATCTTTCCATATATCTAAATTGACAAAACCGTTGTTACTTGAGTAGACTCGGATCCTGTAAATATTTGGTATGTACTAACATGCACTATTTAAAATATGCTAGTTTATAGATAGTATTAATTATTTTCCAATTATCTTATATGAGTACATTCATATCCTTCTTTGGAACTGCCAAGATAAATATTTCTATGCGCGTTTTCACATCCATATTTAGAAGCATAAAAACATTCCTATGTTAGCATCTCCACATCCTTATCTAGACGCATTCAATCTTTAAAGAGGAGTAGAATCGAATAAACTATTATAAATGCATAACACAACTATAGCCTAATCTCTCAAATCCTCTAAAGATTACATTAATTACATCCAAAAATCTCTTCTAGGAGCTATGTAATCTAAAAGTTGGTTTAGTTTGGGCCTTTTGTAGCTTTTTTTTACTACACTTTGTTTGTTACAACAATTTATAAGTCATTGCACGCTTTTTTTGTTACATATGGACTAAATATATGTTATGTGTTGTCCTATGGAATTACATTCTAGTAATATCAATGTTCGGTTGATCCCCTCCTCGAGTGGGGAGGAATTTTTCTTGGACCAAATCAGCACAATCAAGTCGACATGTTGGTCCAAAAACCAAGTTAACATTCCTACGAACTTTATGAAGGACATATGCCCTAGTGGCACTTAATAAATATAGTTTATTCGTCATATCTCAATTGTTCATTATATGTTTTATACCATGCTATAACTGTATTAAGCGGAAACATTAATACACGTGTGGTAGATAAACAACCAGGTCCCTAGTAGCCTCTATCTAACTAGTTCATTGGGCAATTGATGATCGAGGTTTCCCGGTCATGTGACATTTATGTCAGTTGACAATGGAGTCATGTCATTGGGAGAATGACGTGATGGACATACCCAATATTTGTAGGACGTAGTCATTACGCCTTTGACCGTGAGATCTACTCTTATTGCTATTCCTAGAAGACACTTTGATTGCATCAAACGTCATATCTTACATAGTGTGACAATAAAGGTGTCCCTCTCGGGTGTCGGAAAGGAGTATGTTGAGACGGGGGATCAAGAGCGGGATTTGCCAGTCCGCATAGCAGGATAGATACTCTAGGGCCCACTCGGTGAGATTATGTCAAAAGAGCTTGCAAGCGTGTGACTAGGTCACCAGGACATAAGATCATGGACGAGTAGAAGTTAGCAGTGTCGGTAACGAGATCAAGCTAGGTATGGAGATATCTATGAACGAGTCTCGGACACGCTAAGTATCGCATGGCAAAAGGTTTAAGACTCAGACGTCTAGGTTCGAACGGTAAAGTATTCGTTATCTCGCAGGGATTAATTCTGGGTATCCTCGGTCCACGAATTAGTCATTGATCGGAGAGGAGTCTCGATCATGTCTGGTGAGATAATCGAACCGCTAGGGTAACACACTTAAGGGGAGCCGACAAGTTTACCGGAAGAGAAATTAGAAAAGAGAAAGCACCGGAAAAGTTCCGGGAAAGAATCCGAAGTCGTATCGGAGTACCGAAGATAGTTCGGAGAGTTTCGGAAAAGTTCCGGAAGAGAGGAAATTGTTTATATATGTTAAATTAATATTAATTAGTGAATTAATATTATTTTAATGAATTTATAATGATTGAATTCGTATTTAAACATGCAGCCCACTAAATGGGCCCTCCCGGGAGGGAGAAGGCCCATGTAGGGGGCCGAATTTTCCCCAAGGGCCAAACCCACCAAAGGGGAACCGAATGGGCCCTAGGGGCCCATGTGGGGGCCGGCCCCCCCTCCCTATTTGGTGCGGCTGGGTTTAGTCCCACCTTGCCTGGTTAGCAAGGTGGGGTGCCCTCCTTTCCCCTTTATATAGAGGGGGAGAGAGCCCCTCTCAACACAACCTCTCTCTCTCTCTCTCCTTGGATCACGTGACTCCCAAGTTTGGAGTTGCGCCAAGGATAAGTTTTTCTCCACCATACGCACGCCGCCGTGCTGCAGATCTTCCGGTCCCAGTCTTCCGCTGCTCGTCCCTGGATCGGGCCCGGAGTTCGTCGGCTTCACCGTATGTGTGTAACGCCCTGCGAGGTGCCACGCTAGTGGTGCTGGAGGTCTGATTCCTCCACACGGCCTCGAGGTCGTCGTCGGTTTCACCGATATCGCCGCGTCATCGTCTTCTTCGTCGCGCCAAGTTCTCCGCGACCTTGAGGTCGGCTACGGCGTCTACGTCAGCAACGCTTGTGCGGGAGCGTAATCCCCGCTTTCTACAAGGGTATGTATACCGGACCCCCTTCGTACTACTATATCTGCATAGTATAGATCCTGGCTAGTTTAAGGTTATCGCTGTTAGGAATTTTTTTTGTTTTCTGCCTGCGATCCCCTTCAGTGGTATCAGAGCCGATCTATGCGTAGATATAGCTGTGCGCTAGCTGCACCCGTGTTTATCACGGGGACAACGTTCTTATTATTTGCTACCCTTTCACGTGCACTTGCACTGCCGGCAGCATCGAGTTGATGAAGCGGCCCGGACCGACCTTACGCGTACGCTTACGCGAGACTGGTTCCACAACTGACATACGGCTGGTTCCGTATATGTGGCTGGCGGGTGTCTGTCTCTCTCTCTTTAGTTGGCTTTGCATTTTCAATGGAGGGCCCGAAAGGGATGAATAAATATGCAATTATTTGATCGTTGTTGTGGTCATAGGTTCTTAGGTATGAAGCGGTTCTATTTACGACAGCCCCAAGCCACGTAAAATTTGCAAAAGATAAAGTAGAAGCGTCTAACTTTATTTTGCAGGGGCAATGTGATATGGTCAAGGTAGGTTTATTAAATTGTTTATAAACTGTGGGCGCGAAGGAGACCATCGGCGCAAGGACCATGTCACGTCGCATTACATATTGATGTTTTGTGTGCATCTTATATTGTGTGTATATATATATAGTATATATTAGTTACACAGCGGTAGTAATATAAGATGATCCCTCCAAAATACCATTTGTGTTCTCCCTTCGACGTGCACCACCAAGAAAGTTCTACGTTATGAGGCAGGCCGTGACGATCGGGTGTCAGACATATCGTCGTTCGCATACAGTGGGTGTAAGCCATGTTGCACACGCATTTACGTTGAAGGTTATTATGGCGAGCCTAGCATGTACAGACATGGCCTCGGAACAAGGTGACCGAAAGGTTAAGCATGAGACACAAAGTTGTTGTGATTGACATGTCGATGTCTACCTTTGAAGTTATGTTGCCGGCTCTGACGATGAGGGGTTGCATAATGGATAAGGATCGTGTAATCACTAAAACGATGAGAGGGATACTCGTTTTGAGTGGGAGTTCTGGTAGTTTTATTTTATTAAAACTTGAACCCTATTTTATAACGAACAAAGTCTTTATGTTTTGCAAAACCTTTGTAGATATTAACCAATGTGATAGCCTTCTTTAAAAATTAGGCGCAATCCTGCGATTGAGAAACTTAATAGGTTGGGTCCAAACTTCATAGTTTTATGCTTTAGCTTGAGGATACTCCTTGTTTAAACCATTAGCTCTTTGTGATACAATACCCGCTAGGAGATAAACCCGGAAATTCCGCTAACAAAAGGATAATTTGGATTATCAAGTTTTTGTGCGGATAATATCATCATAGTCCAGTGTATGCTATGATCTCTCCCATAGAGAATTTACGGTGGGTACGAGTTGTTAGATCGCGAACATATGACATGATCGCTAAACTCGGGATACACCTAAAGTTGGGTTGATGAAGTTTAACAGTATGTTGACTGTTTTTCTTCTCAACCAAGATGGAAGAGAATACACGCATTGAAGGAACACGTGGCAGTCATAATTGATGACACTGGTCATACTCGATGACATTGGTCATATTTGATGACATTGAGACGCCTCGCTCAGCTCGATCACTGGATGACAGACGACGTTGCCAGGTGCAAATGCTTTGTCATAGACTATGTCATACAAGGGGAATCGTTCAGCTTAATGGTTCTTGATTGCGTTGGAAGAATCAAGAAGATGAAACAGATCGCCGGGAAGTCATCAATGATGATGGTGCATATATGATATACACGTTATGAATGTTTTACCTAAGCAAGTACTCGCAGTAGTGACTAAGTTTTTGATACTAGTCATGTTTTATGAAAACCAGATTCACTGCTTGAGTAGCTTAGAAGGATGAGGCGACAATGTGTGTTGATGATGGCAGACAAAATGTTGTGATGGCCATAGGCACTCTCCCTCTAGATCTACCATTTGAATAAATTCTTTTATGATCGCCTGTTAGTATGATCGTTATAAGTGTGTCTTCTCTAGCAAGACAATTGTTCATATATGTTAGTGATAAAATCGTTGTCCTATATTTATGAAGTAATGATCATAAGCCGATTTGAATTTAGATGGTAGAAGCTCCCACATTCATAATATTAATGCCAAAGGATACAAACTTAATAAAGACACCACATTCGTGTGGCACTACCGTTTAAGTCATGTCAATGTTATAGTCAGTGAAGAAGTTCCATACGGATGGATCTACAAGTCTTTAGATTTGATCTTTTGACACTTGCAAGATAACTAAGACACCGTTTTCGGAAAGCGGTCATATGACTTATTGATAATCATGCATATAGATGTATGTGGATCAATGAAGTAATTAACGTGTAGTGGAGACCTTTATTTCGTAAACTTCAATGAACGTTTGAGTATAACTTGTTGAGAATTATGCATATGGGTGCATGTGAATCAATGAAGTACTTTAACGTATAGTGGAAGTCTTTGTTTCCTAGACTTCATGAATATTCCGAGTAGATATACGGATATCCACTTAGGAAATGTTGGTCTGAAGATTTTGATTCGATCAAACAAGTTCAGAATGAAGTAGGAAAATAAATTTAACAAGAAAATCAAATTCCTGCGATACAGATCGAGGAAATAAAGATTTGATTTATAATGTTGGCATATCATTGGAAGACTTGTGAGAAGAGTTCCACAAATTGCGTCGCATGGAACACCATAGTGTCATGGTATGTTACGACGTCGTAATCGCACCCTATCGGATAGTGTGTGGTAAATAAATCTCTTATCGAATTATTGTGATCATTGGAGTCATATGGTAGAAACATAACATTCACGTTAGATAATAGGGAAACCATTTAAATCCATGGAGACAATACCATATGAGTGATGGCATGGCTTTTAGCCTAGATTGTCGTTTCAGCAATTTAGTGTTTCGATGTGATCAAACCTAAAATGGATAAATCTTTGTAGTGTACCGTACCTAAAGAATTAGTTGGGTACATGTCTCACGACATAGGAAAAAACGTTGCCGGAATATACCTTGCAAAAGAAATAGTTTCTTGTCCAAGGGTATAAGTGGGAAAGAAAGTAGAGCAAGACGAAGTTAATGAACTTCCTCTCCAGACATCAGAGTGGCGCAACGGAAAGTGTTTCCGGTGTCATGCTCCTCAACTTGAAAGAAGCTGATGATAAAGATCACGATGCTCTGAGCTCATACTGAGAACGTAGGCGTACGAGGTTGTGTTTCACATTGTGTGGTACCACAATCTTGTTATGAAGGTCATGTTAATGGAATATGACAGACCAACGAACTACGAAGAAGAGATGGTAGACCTAAGTCCGAGAAATGGCTATGAGTCATATATGATCCGAGATAAAATCCATATACGATTACCAGGTAATGACTTGGGAGATCTTCTTGATGGCATCTAGGCTGTTAATGGAATATGGAATTTTATGAAAGAATAGACGCTGATAAGGATCGATTTGTTGTGAAACAGTTCCGACAAATTCAAAAGTTGACCACAACGAGATTTTGTCTCAAGTGGCGAAGCCTAAATCTATTCGGGGTCGTTTAGCAATTACTACAATTTCAAATTGAGAAATTGATAGATGGATAAGGAAACCATGTTTCTTAATGGTATCATTAAGAAAGAGTTGTAATTAGTACAATGAAATGGTTTGGTGATCCTGAGGATGCTAAACATGTATGCAAACTTCAGCTGTTCATTCATGGGCTGAAGCAAGCATATCGGAGCTGGAATCTTCACTTTGATGATGTGATCAAAGGATTTTGGAGTTGTCCAAAATAGTTGAAGAAACTTGCATTTGCAAAGAAGTGAGTGGGAGCTAAGTAGCTTTCTTGATCTTATATGTGAATGGCATATTTGAGTGGGAGCTAAAAAAAATTCCTTGGTCTTATATACGGATGGCGTATTTAAGTGGGAGCTAAGTGTCATTCCTGATTTTATGTAACGACATATTGAGAATGGTACAGATCCTCTAGCAAAGTATAACGGATTATTTAAGTGATTAAATTTCCTATGAATGAAGTTAGGAGTATTAGGCATTCGATCTATAATTGTATAGATCAAAAGGGGCTTAATAATATTAAGTCGAAATATTTTCCTAGGTTAAGATTCTGAAGTGTTTCAGAATAGAACAAGCGAAGAAAGAGGTTCTTGCTTGTATGACTAGGTAAAATATTAAATTTATCTTGGCATTTTCAGTGATAGCTGATGAAAGGAAAATGATGTTCGACATCCTCTATGCCTCAGACATAGATTCTATCAGACTGAAAGCTCGACTTGGTGTGACCCACGTTCTTGGTTGAAGAACGGGTTCTAGAGTGATCCTTGTGTGGATCAATGAACAAACGTTAAGTATATTCTTCAGTGTCTGTGAGAACTGAAGATATTTTTTCTGGTAAAGGGTAAGAGTGGAAAGACAACTTGCCGTAAAACGGTTACGATGATGCAAGTTATGACACTGACCCATAAGACTAGAAATCTCATATAGGAGATGTGCTTTGTTTTGAAGAAAGACATGGTTAGCTTGCGAAGTTGCATATGAATGCACTGTCGCATAATCTACGTAATAGGTTCAGAAGTAGCAAGTGTGATTGGACTGAGTCTCACTCCATCGACTAAGATATATTTCGCCATCATCGTAAGATGCGGGATGATGTCAAACTAGTTGACATAGAAGTGTTGCAAAGCACATACAAATCTCAATGTGTGAGATCTGTTGACTGTATTCCTCTTCCACAAAGCAAGCATGCACCAAGTTGCTATGGGTGTTGAGCTTTTACCAAGTTGTAAACTAGATTAAGTGTTACTCTAGTGCAAGTGGGAGACTGAAGGAGATATGCCCTAGAGGCACTTAATAAATATAGTTTATTCGTCATATCTCAATTGTTCATTATATGTTTTATACCATGCTATAACTGTATTAAGCGGAAACATTAATACACGTGTGGTAGATAAACAACCAGGTCCCTAGTAGCCTCTATCTAACTAGTTCATTGGGCAATTGATGATCGAGGTTTCCCGGTCATGTGACATTTATGTCAGTTGACAATGGAGTCATGTCATTGGGAGAATGACGTGATGGACATACCCAATATTTGTAGGACGTAGTCATTACGCCTTTGACCGTGAGATCTACTCTTATTGCTATTCCTGGAAGACACTTTGATTGCATCAAACGTCATATTTTACATAGTGTGACAATAAAGGTGTCCCTCTCGGGTGTCGGAAAGGAGTATGTTGAGACAGGGGATCAAGAGCGGGATTTGCCAGTCCGCATAGCAGGATAGATACTCTAGGGCCCACTCGGTGAGATTATGTCAAAAGAGCTTGCAAGCGTGTGACTAGGTCACCAGGACATAAGATCATGGACGAGTAGAAGTTAGCAGTGTCGGTAACGAGATCAAGCTAGGTATGGAGATATCTATGAACGAGTCTCGGACACGCTAAGTATCGCATGGCAAAAGGTTTAAGACTCAGACGTCTAGGTTCGAACGGTAAAGTATTCGTTATCTCGCAGGGATTAATTCTGGGTATCCTCGGTCCACGAATTAGTCATTGATCGGAGAGGAGTCTCGATCATGTCTGGTGAGATAATCGAACCGCTAGGCTAACACACTTAAGGGGAGCCGACAAGTTTACCGGAAGAGAAATTAGAAAAGAGAAAGCACCGGAAAAGTTCCGGGAAAGAATCTGAAGTCGTATCGGAGTACCGAAGATAGTTCGGAGAGTTTCGGAAAAGTTCCGGAAGAGAGAAAATTGTTTATATATGTTAAATTAATATTAATTAGTGAATTAATATTATTTTAATGAATTTATAATGATTAAATTCGTATTTAAACATGCAGCCCACTAAATGGGCCCTCCCGGGAGGGAGAAGGCCCATGTAGGGGGCCGAATTTTCCCCAAGGGCCAAACCCACCAAAGGGGAACCGAATGGGCCCTAGGGGCCCATGTGGGGGCCGCCCCCCCCTCCCTATTTGGTGCGGCTGGGTTTAGTCCCACCTTGCCTGGTTAGCAAGGTGGGGTGCCCTCCTTTCCCCTTTATATAGAGGGGGAGAGAGCCCCTCTCAACACAACCTTTCTCTCTCTCTCTCCTTGGATCACGTGACTCCCAAGTTTGGAGTTGCGCCAAGGATAAGTTTTTCTCCACCATACGTACGCCGCCGTGCTGCAGGTCTTCCGGTCCCAGTCTTCCGCTGCTCGTCCCTGGATCGGGCCCGGAGTTCGTCGGCTTCACCGTATGTGTGTAACGCCCTGCGAGGTGCCACGCTAGTGGTGCTGGAGGTCTGCTTCCTCCACACGGCCTCGAGGTCGTCGTCGGTTTCACCGATATCGCCGCGTCATCGTCTTCTTCGTCGCGCCAAGTTCTCCGCGACCTTGAGGTCGGCTACGGCGTCTACGTCAGCAACGCTTGTGCGAGAGCGTAATCCCCGCTTTTCGGTCTACAAGGGTATGTATACCGGACCCCCTTCGTACTACTATATCTGCATAGTATAGATCCTGGCTAGTTTAAGGTTATCGCTGTTAGGATTTTTTTTTGTTTTCTGCCTGCGATCCCCTTCACTTTAGTTGTCTATTAGTAGTAGGAAAATAGCCTACTACCCAAGGGGATAGATGCTCTCCTGGTGGATGTCGTCCATTAGAGCCAATCAGGATATGTGCCACACTTCGCTAAAAATTCTCATGTGAAGTAGGATTGCTAATCGCCTAAGATAATCTGACAATGACAGACAGAAAGTAGATGACAAAAGCGCATCGTATATTGTATCGTAGGGAGCATTGGTGACCACATTTGGATTTATCTTCATCACTAGGCTATTAGCAGCCGCATGCATGCTTGTATCACCTCGCAAAGGGCGTTTTTCCAAGAAATATATAACATGAAACAAAAAAACAAAATACTTAGCTACCGTCTCCTACATAGCTGTTGAGTTTTGTTCATTACAAACATTATCTTGTTACATTATCAGATAGCAACCCACATTTGGCGCGCTTACGTCGACGTATTGATATCAGCAACACATAACAACATGTATGCTATCTGCCATAGATGTGTGTACGTTGTAGTTGCAAGGTAGGTATGCATCGTGAACTTAGCAAATCTTACATTGGTAATTTTTTTTTTGTCCTGGCATACTTGTCAGAACTACATAATTCCTTGTTGCTTTCTAAACATGCCAGGTGCTCATGGCCCACGATAAATTTGATGGCAGCAAGTAAGACAAACGAATATTAGGGGAAGTCTTGCAAAACACGACAATCTATACACACAGTAATTGCTATAAATCACAATCCAGCTAAGTGAGAACGATGTAGAACCCGAGTCAGAACCCGAGTCAGATCCAACGGTGGCCGATGGGGGAAGGCATCTACCCAAAGAATAAAATCCCCAGGTGGATGCCACCCATTAGATCCCAACGGGATACGTGCCACACTTATTTAAGAATTCTCACTGAAATAGGATTGCTAATCGCCTCAAATAATATGACAATGGCAGACAAAAATAATATGAAAAAAGCCCATCATATATTGTAATATAGTGAGCTTTGGTAACCGCATTTGGATTTATCTTCATCACAAGGTTATAAGTAGCCGCATGCATGCATCTATCACCTTGGAAAGGGCGATGTACCAAGAAACATGTCACATGAAACAATAAAACAAAATACTTAGCTACGTCTTGTTAAGTTATCACATAGCAACACACATCTGGCGCGCTTATGTAGACACATTGATATCAGCAAGACATAACAACAACTATGCTATCTGTCATGCAGATGTGTACGTTATAGTTGCAAGCTAAGTATGCATCGGGAACTTAACAAATCTTACATTGGTAAACTCTTTTTTTACTAGGCGTACTTGTGAGAACTACATGATTGCTTATCGCTTTCTAAATGTGCCAGGGGCTCACGGTCCACCATAACTATTATGGCACCATGTAAGACAAAGGAACATTAGGTGAAGAAGGTACTAACTTCCAAACTTGGTAGTCTATGCATTAAAAAATTGTTAAAAATTAGAGATATGGTTTCTTAATCACAGTGCAAGCTAAGTGCCAACGATGTAGATCCCGAGGATGATCCAACGGTGGTCGGTGGGGGGCATCTACCCCTAGGTAGAAAATCCTCACTCTTAGTAGTATCCTTATAGAAACCAACACTCTTGAAGATAACTATTTTTTTAAAAAAATATTATTGGTGGCCAATATCTACACATGACACATAAAGCCCATCCTTGACACATAAAGCCCATCCTTCAATTGTCTTGAAAAATATAAGAAAGTTAAGGAGGAGATTTATCAATTTGAAATTATGGTACCACATAGGTCGATAATATTGGATATATAATGTGTTTAGAAAACACTACATGTACTAGAAGGAATCTTTTACTTATTTCCCGTCTGAAAACCCTAAACAAATTACTACTTTACTTCCCCTGTTACCGATTCATGTTTTCTATAGTACTTCCTACATGTGTGGCATTACAAATCGTCTGACAGAACACTTTATATTGCATTGGCATGTTTGTTTTAATCAACTAACAAAGTGCCCCTGACTCTTAATTTACTTTAAATTTATATGGTACATTATGGAGTGATGGCATAATCAATATGTAACATATTTTTTTGTAGTTTTCAAAACATAGTTTGGGATTTTAATTTCATAACATAATATATCTATAATTAAAATAAATGTTATGGAAGTTTGATACATATGATTAAACGAAGCTCGAAAATGAATGTAATATTTTTTGCATTTCCTATACATTTCACTTTTATGTTATTCGTTAAAATAGGTTACACCAGCTTGAATTTAGCTATCTCCTCTCTGTTTCCTTCTCAAACAATTTTTACTTACCTATTTGGTGATCCTTCTCAATGAATTTGACAACAAATTATGGACAAGAAATACACGATGTGTCACCAACTTCAAATGCATTGTAGGCTTTACCAGACCTTATTTGCATAGTGCACTATGATCTCATTTTTTTACCAAAATGAAAAGATGTACTATATCTTAAAAATTCAATATTTATTAGGGTGATAAATATAAAGTTACAAAGTGCAAAAAATAGTATGTCATAGAAAAATGAATACACAAATGTATAATTATATTTAAAATATCATATTGATAGTTCAAGTTGACTATACAAATAATGGCCTACTACCGAGAACTATTTTAAATTTGAGCAACAATGTTTATATGAACAACTTTAATAATGGTGATGCTACACAACCTTATGCTCCTAATAACTATTCTAACTGTAGTAGTGTTCCAATTATCTAGAGCTAGAACACCATTAGATCATTCATAGCTACACACAAATAACTCAACAAAGAGTTCATATCTAGATTCAAGAATGTAGATGATATTTTAAAGTCACCTAGACACATTATATATATGTTTAAGAAGAAACTGATATAACAAAAGAGACACTTATGATGATGGAACCTTCTCAAACTCTTCTTACTAATGAACTGTTAAAGAGGAACTCATTGCTATAGAGGACAATAAAATGAACAAGCTGCACCTATAGACAAAACTAAAAATGCTTTGTGACATTAAATCTGATCTTCTTATTTAGGGATGATTGTTCCTTGCATGGATTAATCCTTATTTTACAAAAAACAGAGAAACACTCCTGCATCCTACTGTTGATCACGTTTTAAGAGAAACGATAGAGAAATATAATTAAAAATCTACCATCCCACCCGAACTTAGGATGTATGGAAACGCAAAGTACAAGTCACTTTAGGAGAAGTTATATGTTATATCATTCTTGATCTTGATGCTAGAAATTGAGATATTTATATAATTTTATAGGATAATTTGCATATTGGTCCCATGTCACCCTGCTCGCGATATTTGATTGATTAGCCGTCATGCCTGAATTTGAACCGAAAGTCCATTAATACTAGTATAGTATCGGATATACTTATTTACGGGCACGCGACTGCTCGCGCGGTTCGTGCAGCGCGTGGGTGGGTCCCACCCACGTGGCATTCTTCCACCTTTCTTCTCCTCACCCCGCCCAATCCTTCCTCCCAAGCAGTGCCAGGCCAACACAGCACCGGAGAAGCCACTACGGAGCCGCGACAGAGAAGGCACCGACGAGACGAGACTTCTTGGGTGGGGGTGGGGTGCTCACCATCGACGGGCTACGATGTGCGGGCGGGGGAGGAGGGTCTTAGAGTGATAGGTCGGGGACGCCGGCGGAGGCTGCAGTTTGAGGAGGGCGGCGAGGCTGTCGCTGTAGCGCTGCCGGCCGCGGGGGCAGAGGCAGGCTCTCTGGCCGATGGTGGAGACAGGGGTGAGCTCGTTTTCTCCTCCCAGCATGCACGGTGCAACATAGTGTGCGTGAGTAAGTTCTACACCGTTCAGTCTATACATGTTAACAACTGAAATATCTTGGTTTTGTCATTGGCCAATCCTTGTTGCCTTCATCATCATAATATAACCAGTTAACAAAAAAAACATCGTGTCACTCGCCAGGGCGACGCCGGGGGTGACCCTCGACGTGCCGCCAGAAGGTCTCCACCGCGTGGCTCTCATGTTGCTGCTACCGCCGGTCCTCGCCACGACGGCGGCGGGCCCGTCTTGGTCATTTGTAACTTGGAGCATCATCAATGACAAGTGGGGGCAACGTCATAGGAGAAGTTCAGAATAAGCTTTTAAGGTAAAAACCCAAGTTCTACCCCTAATTGGTTGTGCTTGGCAATAGCCTTGTTGAAGGCGTTGTTTTTTAGAGTGCAAACTTTCTCCAGGGTGAAAACCTATGATGTCTATGATCAGCGTGACGATGACTACGCTTGAGCACCAATACCTTGTTGGAGGTGTCACTTTCGGAGAGGCTGGACTTGTGGTGGAGAGGCTGGACTTGTGGTACTATTTTAGTGGAGTTAGGTCTGCTGCTACTGTAGCGGGATATTTCTTCTGTGTAATTCTTCTTTTTTGGGGTTGTGTTCTTCCGTGTGGCCATTAGGGCAAGACGTTATTGCATAAGCTGGACGCAATTGGTATCTTCATAATATTAATATATGCTCCTTATCAAAAGAAAAATATAATATTTAAGTTGACATTCTTGCTTTTATCCAACACATCATGTGTATTAGCCATGACAGAAGAAGAGCACTGTGTTATATCGTTTACACAGAAAGTTTTTTCTACTATTAAGTAGCCGAATTTCTTATTGTTTAACATATTTAGGTCTCTTCCAATATTTTTGTTCTTATGCTGTATTATAGGCAAATTGCTGACGTGACACTCTAATTAAAAATAAGAAAGAGATTATTTTTATACAACTCTTGCATGTAAGTATGTAACCATGTGCAAAAGGATATATTTTTTGACAGGGTATACAAAAAGAAGTTACTACTCAATCACATGCAGAATTGAGCAGTAAATCAACTGAATGTAACTCAGAAACAACACCTAAGAGACGATGTATTGAGTGGGAAAAGGCTTGGCTCTAAAATTCTACCAGCTCTGTGAAGTGAGCCTAGCTCAACTGGTTTGGTTTCTTGTGGTGGAACCAACCCACCCATGTTCAAGTCCCATACTTGGCATGGGTGATCGCATTTTCCTGGATTTTCCAGGATTTAACCGGCGCTATAATTTCAGCGGTAGGTGACGTGCCCGTCAACAGCGAGGTGCCCGTGGTGACTTCGTCAACCTCAAGATATGCCGGACCAGTCTCTCGGAGGTGCTCATAGGGGTAGGGTTTGCGTGTGTACGGTCATAGGGGTGTCTGTACGTGCGTGTTTGTGAGCGTCTACGGTGTTTCTCAAAAAAAAAATCCACCAGCTCATAGAGAAGAACAGCTGAGAAAGTACCACCTCACAATGACACGAAGCACGCGTCTAATAGATGGCAACATTATTTCGATATTGTTTTTTGCAAAGGAAAAGAAAGGCGCAAAGCCCTGGGGAAAATCAGAATATTCAGTAGTAGTTGCTGGTGGCTTCAGCGAACTGAAGATTTACACACAAGAAAAACGGACACAATTATCTGAATCTAGCCCGTGTTCTGCATGCCGGCGGCGATACCCTTCATGGTGAGGATGAGCGTGTCCTCCAGTCCCGGCGCGTACTCGCTCGCGGCGTTCAGCTTCACCAGCGACGCCGGCTGGTTCTCGTCGGCGAACTCCTTGGACAGCGGCCGCTGCGCCGTCACCTGGAAGCTGGGGTCCCTGATCCGCTTCAGCGTGTATGCCTGGCAGACGTTCAGGGTGGTGATGTAGGGGTCGCGCAGCCTCAGCCGCTGCTTCAGGTAAGGGTCATCTTCAAGAACATCCTTATGCCCAGCAACCTGCACGAGATGATCACTACTAGTTAGAAATTACGTACTCCCTCCGTTTAACAAAAGATGTCTCATTTTGATCAAATTTGGATATATCTATACATTAAGTTATGTCTAAATACATCCAATTTTTAATCAAGTTGAGACATCCTTTGTTGTACGGAGGGAGTATAAAATTGTCATGATCAAGTAACCAAAGCTTCATCATGAACCGTGGAGCTAGAACGCTTTTCACCTGGACGAGGAGCTTCCTTGTGTCCTCGTAGTTGCTCCGCAGCTGCTCGCCGAGTGGTTTCAGGTCGTCGGCGACGAGCAGCTCGTCGTAGAGCGCCGCGATGCCTGGGTCTCCTTTGGCAAAGACCATCTCGAGCAGGTCGAGGGTGACCCTGAAGAACGGCCATTCGTTGTACATCTCCCTCAGAGCCTGGATGTTCCTGATGTCCTTGTGCATCGCGTGTTTGAACGCGGCGCCGAACCCGAGCCACACGGGAAGGTGGAACCTCGTCTGCGTCCACGCGAAGATCCACGGGATGGCGCGCAGCGTCTCGATGCCGCCGCCGGGCTTCCTCTTCGAAGGCCGGCTGCCGATGTTCATCCGACCGTACTCTGTCTCAGGTGTCGCCTACAGGAAACACGGGAACAAATTTAAGATGGTCGTTTCCATTTGCCAAAATGGCCAAATTTCAGCGAAAAACCCTGTCATGTCACGAACGTACCGATCTGAAGTACTCGACGAATCTCGGTTCCTTGAAAACCATGGCTCGGTACTCCTGGGTAGCCACGACGGCCATGTCGTCCATGAGGGCGCGCCACTCTGGTTTGGGGGAGACCGGAGGGTGCATGCCGTGCTCGAGGGTGGCCGCCGTGAACCGCTGCAGAGTCCTGAAGCAGAGGTGCTCCTCCCCGAAGGAGTGCTCGATCACCTCGCCCTGCACCGTCACACGGAGCGAGCCGTGGACCGTCTCCGGCGGCTGGGACAGTATGGCGAGGTGGGTCGGGCCGCCGCCCCGGCCGACCGTGCCGCCTCTCCCGTGGAACATGGTCAGCTTCACCCCGTACCGCTTCGCCACCTCCACGAGCTGCTCCTGCGCCTTGTACAGCTGCCACGCCGCGGACAGGCGGCCGGCGTCCTTGCCAGAGTCGGAGTAGCCGATCATGACCTCCTGCTTGCCGGCGATCCTGTCCATGTACCAGTCGATCGAGAACAGCCTCGCGACGGCCGCCGGGGCGGACTCCAGGTCGGCGAGCTTCTCGAACAGCGGGACGACCCTCAGGGGGTGTTCCACGTGGCACTCTCGCTGCAGGAGCTCGACGGCGAGCACGTCAGACGGCGCCGTCGCCATGGAGATAACGTAGGCGCCGAAGCAGTCGGCGGGGAGCTCGGCGAGGACGCGGAACGTACCGAGGACGTCGGCCACCTCCTCGGTCATGGGCAGGTCATCGCCGAACAGGGGCCGCTTGCCGCGGAGCTCCGAGAGCAGCCAATCCTGCCGTTTCTCCTCGGGCCAGGAGCGGTAGGAGCCGATGCCGAGGTGGGCGGTGATGGCGTCCAGGGCGTCGGTGTGCCGGTCCGACTCCTGACGGATGTCGAGCTTGACGAGGGAGAGCCCGAAGGTGGACACCTGGCGCAGGAAATCGAGGAGGCTCCCGTCGGCGACGGTCTTGTCGCCGCTATCACACAGCGATCGGTAGCATAGCTCGAGGGGCTCCAGAAACTGCAAGACCAGACATGAAAATGGGCAAGTATGATCAGAAACATTACAACATTCAGAAATTACTAAAAGGGGATGATGTGTGCTGGTTTGATCGATCACCTGTTCGACACTGGTGAAGGTAGAGTCCGCCGGGATGTCAGAAGATCCACTAGTCAGCAGATGGCGTGCACGTTCCCGTGTGTAGTACAGTTTGTCCCGTACATAGCCGAGTATCACACGGTAAGGTTCAGTTGGGGGAACTTGCTTCCAGAACTCTGCATCAGTAAGCTCCAATTATAATGTAGAAATCAACAGGACTAGCAGGCCTAGTTCATGCCATGAACTTCATGGCATCAAAGCTTAATTCATTCAAGAGGCAGAAGAAACAGAAATGACAATTCATGTTATCCTGCGAGCAACACACACAGTACAGGGATCAAAATTACATTTGGAATGGATACGATTTTTTTGTCTTACCTATGTAGTGTTTTTCAGCTTTCCTTGAAGAGCGGTGTAGTTCCTCAGCTCGAACTCGAAGTTCATCGTTACATCGCCACATCGAGAGCTTCCAAATTTACAAGACCCAATAAACATTGAAAACCAATGAACAGAGGAAACTAACAGGGGAAAACAGCATGGGAGTGATGAAGCTTTCAAGCAATACCTCAAACATGAGCTCTTCTATTTGAGAGAAGTGCAAGTTAGCCGCCATCATTCTGGCCAACAGGCATACATCCCTTGTCACCTCTGGTGTAACTCTGGGATTTCCTGTATAGCCAGGGACATAGTTTTAGAGAAAAGGTGTTACCGAGAGTAGGCCAAGAAACATGATAACCGGTACATATTCATAACACATTTTGGGTATAAGAACTTGGTTTTTTTCTTGAAAAGGTAAGAACTGATTGGCCTCTCAAAGAAAACTAAACAAAAAGGCAACCAATCATTATATAATCTATCTAAAAACATGCTATTACAACAGCAGCAATTTTCATCAAAGTTACATTGCATTCACAGAAGGAATTACATTGACTACTCTGTTTCTCTAGTCATGCAGGAAAATCACATGTAAACTGAAACTTACCATCACGATCACCACCCATCCAAGAAGAGAACTGAATGAGAGGAGCATTATATGGGAGACGCTCATCGATTCCGATATTCTTAAGAGCTGTGTCCACGCGACGCAAGAACTTTGGTACACCCTTCCATATTGTTTCATGGAAGTAACTCATTCCGGCACGCATTTCATCCAATGGAGTGGGCTGTGTTCTCCGTATTTCATCAGTTCGAAAAGCGGCTTGAATCTGCGAGGTACCGGCAAAAGGTTAAACAGTATAAACTAAGTCAAAGTAGCTTGCATGATCAGTACAGATGAAGACAAATGTAAAGCCAATGCAGGCATTTCTAAGTTTCTCAATATGTATTGACAAAATAGAAGGAATTCAAAGCAGGATCCTTGTGTAACAACATGTAGAATGCTATGAACCCTTTTGCCATACTCTAATGTAGGGTGGAAAATAGAGTCAAGATATGGTCTAGTAATAGATGAATGATGCAGCAATCAAAAGAGGCACAAGAAACTATTTCAGCCAGCGATCAGGATACTATATATATATATATATATATATATATATATATATATATATATATATCTGGCAAGAGTCGGCAGAGGGAGCGCTACAGAGGGTCAGAGGGACAGGTCGAACATGTCACCATGTTACGATATTGAGTAATAACTCAAATTGATAAAACAAAATGGTTGGCCGCAAACAACAACAATAAGGATATGCTTGAAATAGCATAGCTCCTACACTTGGTTGGCTTGGTTTGGTGGATCCAAATTAAGGCACACGATCGAATTATAGCAGTGAGCAGCAATTGCAAAATTCAGAGTTTAACCGGTGCTTCTACAAATTGGTACTAAAATATCAGAGATTGAACACTCAATTTTTTTTCACTCATATAGATACGAATGAAGCTGCGGAACATGCATACCTCTCTCTGAAGAGCCTCGTCGAGCTCCTGCTTGTCGTCGGCCATGATGTCCTTGGCGTAGAGCTGCCCCAGGCAATTCCGTATCCTGATAAGGTTCGAAATTCAAAAGATTACTGTCAGAACGGAGAGGCCGGCTTCACGGCGCGCCATGGAGACAGTGATTTCGAAGGGTAGTTAACGTTAACGAACCTTCCGTGCTTCTGGAGGAGTGACCTCCGGATGGACTGCGTGGGGTGGGCGGTGAAGACGAGGTCGACGGTCTGGTTCTTGAGCGCGTCGAAGACCTCCTCGCGGGACTTGCCGAGGTCGGAGACGAGCCTCTTGAGCGTCTCCTCGATGTCGGACTCGGTGGTGGCGGACGCCTCGTCGGCGAAGTCCCCGCGCTTGAGCTTGTTCCTGCGGCGGTTGGCGATCTGCACCTCCTCGGCGAGGTTGGCGAGGTTGAGCATGTGGGAGAAGGAGCTGGCCAAGACGATGGCGTCGGCGGGGGCCAGCCCCGTGAGCCTGCTGCCGAGCTCGTCCAGCCGCGCCGCGTCGCGGTCGCCCTCGTACTCCGCCGCCAGCTCGTAGCACTCCTGCACCTGCAGTGCAGCGACGACGGACGGCCTCCGACGGGTCAAAGAAAAGCTTCCTTGCGCATGCAGCCATGCAGGAGGGAGTGATTAAGAATAGTTGAGCATGGAGGCGCGCGCGTACGAATTCGCGGAGGTGCGGGCCGTGGAGGTCCTGGAGGATGTCGAGGAAGCGGTCGACGAGGAGGGCGTCGTACTCGACGAGCTTGTCGTCCTCGGAGACCTTGCCGGGCGCCAGGAGGCGGAGCTGCGCGTCGATGGAGTGGTGCCGCTCCATGGGCGCCGCGGTCGGTGAGCTCAGAGTCGGAGTAGGATGGATGATGATACTCTTCGCGGGAAGCGCAATCACAAGAGGGGAAAGCGCAGTCGATCTTTCCCGGACGACGGGCGGACAGACAGACAGTGTATGGCTACGAATATGGATGGGATGCTGCCCTTCTGTGGGCGTCTATCGATCTGAGTGTGTGCACGGGAATAGTACGGCCCTTGGAGGTTAGAAAGGCAGTTTAAGGGTGTGTTTGGTTTAGAGGATATGATTCAGGGATGAGGATATCCCCTAACAATACTAGGCGAGCTGGATCGCTGCGCTCTGTTTCATTTGGAGCTATGGGCCCGCATATCAGCCACCCAATTTTTTGTCCTTTTGCTATCTGATTCCCCGCTTCCGTTCCGCGCCGTCCCTTCCCAATTCGACGGTCCCTGTGGCTATTTTGCAAAACAATCCCCGCACTTGCCAGAAATTACGAGTCGTTACACGAATATAAAGAACAACCCCCAACTCTGCATCCACACTCCCCCTCATTTTCCCCCACCCACGCTAGGGTTATCCCCTCCCGAAACCAGGCCGCCGCTCCAGCTCTCACACGCCGCCTCCATCCCCGCTCCCACGATTCCGTTCGAGACAAACACACGCCCCAGCTCGGCCGAGCTCTCTCGCCGGCGAGTCGGCGACCACGCGCCCCGGCTCTCCTCTGCCCCTCCCCTTCCCCAGCATCAACCCAGATCCCTCGCCGGCCGGCGTCCTCTACTCGGCCCCGAGCCGGCCGACGACCCCCCATCTGCACATCCCCTTCCCACGCCACCAGCGCCTCCCTCCTTGTGGGGACCCCGGACTAGCTGTCCGAAATACCCGATTATGCTTAACACAACGATCCCGTGATCAGTCTGTCGTTGCACATAATCCGAACTGAATACCAAAGTTTACATCCATTACAATACCGGAATAAGTCTTACATAACAGGTCGTATAGACCAAGTCTTACACAGGTGCCTTCTAGGGCCAAATCAACATAAGCAGCGGAACTTAAACGTAGTAGACATCCAAAAGCTAACGATGACCCGACAGGCAGTCGACTTGAGAAGATCCTTAGTTGGCGTAGATGTCGCCATATTCCTCCTGGGCGTAATACTCCTCCAAGTCTGGCTACGACAATAGCCAGAGACAAGCTAGTATGAGTACATTGGAATGTACTCGCAAACTACTCCAACATGAGTGCACTAGTCTCATTTTTAGCTTCACATTTTTATTTATTTAAAACATCTCTGTATCTTTGTTGAAGAAGGTAAGAAGATTATAATTATTCCTAGTATCTCATGAGTATTAGTTTCTTCAAAACTCCTCCTCTTGCTAACCATGGTCCATCATGGTACCAAGTCTCCAACAACCTCATACCAAATCCGTTGGCATAGGTGTATGGATCATTCCACCAACTTCCTTTCTTTTGAAACACAATTCTTTTCAAAACTTGCACATGGTCGAAGTAGGGCCTCTCAACTGTCCATATCCGAGGACTCGGCTATTCGAATAGTTTTAACCCTCTGCAGAGGTAGCACGCTTTTCCCACACCCATCCGATAACTCATCGTGTCTGCCACGTCTCGCCATACCAGGGGTATGCGAAGTTGAGTCACCGATCCTAGTCTGTCCTTTGCTCCTGCTAGTATAGGATCCTGCCCCTATGATACTTTCCATCGACACTTAACCCAGCCCGTCGGAATCTAAGTGTGAGGACTCATAGGTTTTATCTGGCGGTGTATAGGGGACATCCTTCTATCCTCCTCCTTATCTACTCATAGAGTTTGAGCGAGGACCCAGGTCAGGGGTAGGTCACCAAACCATTCCCTCATGCATAACGGAGTCATCTCCGTTGATGCAGTGTCCCATACTAATAAGAGCAAGCTATATGACTAAGCCCTTTCCCATATGTGGGTAAATGTGGTCGCACAGATTATCGGTTGCTTGACTGAGTACTAGGACACAATGTGCTTTTCTTAAAACCATCTTTCTCCACTTCTTTATTTCAACACCACATCTTGGTGTTTTGTATCCACACAAGGTTTTCAAAGGAGTTTTGAATAAAACAATGTTGGTTTTCCCATCCTATAGTTTTAGCATATATTTCTATATAGGGTGGCAAAGTAACTCAGGTATACTTTTGAAAAAGGATTTTTATAAACCTTTGCTTTTGAAAAAAAAGGACTTTGTAAATCTAGATGCATAAGTTATGTGCAAGCTCAGAGAGTAGCTTGCCTTGCTCGGCAAAGTGATCCTGGTCTTGGTCTTCAGGTTCCACAAATCCTTCCTCCTCGATGTACTCGACAACGCTCTCGTCTAATACACAATTAAGCAAATACAAACAATCACTAGCCTATTCAATCAATCATCACAGCAATACACTCTTAGAGGTTCTAATTAACCATTTCACACATCAACAACACTATGTGGTTCCAATTTAGTTGAATTTTGTCACTATTCAAATATACCTAAATTTGGGCAGAAATTAGTCACACATGTTTAATTGCATAGTTTGAGTTCTGTTGGTCACAAAAATACAAACTAAAATTCTACAGGGAGCTACTGATGTGTAGAAGATGACACAATTGGATTTGGGTCATTTGGAGTTACCAAACTCCCTACACATTGTTTTGAATCCATAGGCTAGTTAATCAAGTTTTGGCTATTAACAAAATTCTGTTAATCTAAAAATCAAACCCTTTTAGGATTGACTAACCATGGCTAATTGTGATCCAATAAAATTGGTCTTAAATCATTTGGACTAACAGAGCATCAGAAACAAACAAGTTTAGATTTCAAACCCTATTTGGCATTTTTAATACTATTTTTTTATTATTTATCCAAATGAGGTGAAACCACTTGGGTTGGATAGACATTTTCATAAGCTTTTCAGAACATTTTGATTTGATTTATTTGGAGTTGCAGATCTTAAGTTATGGAATTTCAAAGTTTAGTCCAGTACTGTTTTCTATTCAAACTAAAAATTCGAATTTAAGCCTGAGTGGATAATGTTGAGAATCCTGACGGGTGGGGTCCACTCGTCAGTGACTCAACGGAAAACAGTGCGCGCGCTGGAAATGTTTAAAATCCTGACGGGTGGGGTCCACTCGTCAGGTTCTTTTTATTTTAACGAACCGGTATGGCACCGTTGGATCAAGATCCAACGGTCCCTGTTCGTCCACGCCGGTTGCAAACGGCGGCGACCTAAACCGAGCGGCGCTACGGCGCCGGCGACGGCGAGGGGGACGGATGGCTCACCTAGGGGCTCGGGAGACGGCGGCGAGGGTGCAGGAGGGGTGCGGCGGTTCGGGGAAGCGCCTGGATGGAGTTGTACGGGCTGGGGAGGCTCCTGGCGTCGACGGCGTGAAGGTCCTCTTCCGCGGACCGGCACGAGCTCCGGCGAGCAATCTGGCGGTGCTCCTGGACAGAAACAGAGGGGAGAGGAGAGCGGGTGAGCGAGGGGTTCATGAGGAAGGGGTTGCGGCCAGGGAGGAAGGAAGGGGAAGGGCAGCCTGGCCTGGCCGTGGTCGTCGCCTACCTCGGACACGGCGAGCTCGACGGATGGCCTCGGTGGCCGAGGCTTGGCGGCGACGGCCCCGCCCTCCTGGCGGTGCACGAGAGAGAGTGGTGTGAGGGGAAGAGGTGGTGGTGAGGTGTGGGGAAACGGCGAGGCTCGGGGCGGCTTAAATAGCGGCCGGGCGGCGCACGGTGGACGCGGTGCAGAGGGCACCCGCGGTCGTGCGAGCTCGCCGTAGGCCGGTGGAGGGGTGCGGCTCTGCTGCGGGGTGTCCAGGGGACCGAATGGGCAAGGAGGGGTGGTGTGGAGGCCGCTGCGCGCGCTAGGGTGGGGGACGGCCGTGGCGTGCGTCCGGGCGGCGCACGGCGTGCGCGGCATGCCGCGGACACGGCGTGTTCGGGCGGCTGCGCGGTGTCTCTGCTACGCTACGAGGAGACCAGGAGGCAAGGAAGGGAGAGAGAGAGAGGGGGCAGCGCGGCCGGCACGGCGCGGCGTCGCCGCGGCCACTGTGCCGACACGGCGACGTGCGCATGGCCGTCGCTGTCGCCGGCGTCTCCTCGCCGTTCCAGGCCACCATTTGGCTCCCTCCGGCGTGCGGCGTGATCGTGGCGAAGAGGGGAATGCAGTGGAGGCATCAATTCGACCAATGCACACTGCATTGCTCGGATTGATCCAAGGATTGGCTCGGTTTTGGGAAGAACACGAGGGGCACAGAAGGTGTTCGACGATTTTCCTGAACCAAAACAGTACACCTTTTTGGTATTTTATTTTTATACTTTGCTCATTCCATTTTTGTCCAAACTTAGGATATAGTTTGATTATATTAGTGGTAAGTGTCTCAAGGTCCATTTGGAATATTTTGAATATTTCAAATAAAGAATTTATAATTGGAATTTAAGTGTTTGAATTTGTATTTGAAAGAGAATAATTTGGGGGGAATCAAATAGTAGGGTTTAGGATATTCCCCACTGATTTTGGTTTGAAAAATAAAATAGGTTACTTGTTTTGGAAATTATGGTGACATGTGTCACATTGTTTTCTAGTTTTGAAATGTTGTTTTGTTTATTTTCTACCTTCAATTTTGTAATTAGAATTTGAATCCAACAATCTTGCAAGCAAAGCATAACAAACAATAATCATGAAACAAACACATACCAATTTATAAGAAAAGTTTTTGTTGGCCCTCATTTTTGCATTAATAATTTATATTAATATTTGGGATGTTACAAATCCTCCCCCCCTTAAAAATAAATCTCGTCCCGAGATTTGCTAGGTCTGGGTACTAAAGAGGTTCGGGAATTCACTTCTAAGATAGTCCTCACGTTCCCACGTGGCTTCATCTTCAGAGTGGTTGGTCCACTGAACCTTGTAGAACTTGATTGCTCGCCTACGGGTGAGACGAACATCTTCGTCGAGAATCTTGATGGGTTGCTCACGATAAGTCAGATCTTGATTTAGGTCGATGGAATGGTGGTCGATGTTTTTGAAAACATCAGGCTGGTCAGGAACTTCAAGACATTTCCGGAGCAGTGAAATGTGGAAGACATCGTGGTAATCTGCTAACTCTTGAGGCAACTCCAGTTGATAAGACACTTCACCACGACGGGAAAGGATCTTAAAGGGTCCAATATATCTTGGTGCCAATTTTCCTTTGACATGGAAACGTTGCATTCCCTTAAGAGGTGTCACTCGGAGATAGACATAATCTCCGACACTGAAGGTGACATCACGGCGCTTGGGATCAGCGTAACTTTTCTGACGGGATTGGGCAGTTCTGAGTCGCTCACGGATAAGCTGGACTTGCTCTTCAGCCTCACGGAGGGTATCTGGTCCAAACAATTTGCCTTCTCCGGTGTCGGACCAATTCAGGGGTGTACGACACTTCCTTCCGTAAAGGGCTTCAAAAGGGGCCATTTGCAGACTAGACTGGTAACTATTATTGTAGGAGAACTCTGCAAATGGAAGACAATCTTCCCACTTGGATCCATAGGATAGAACACACGCGCGAAGCATGTCCTCCAATATCTGGTTCACCCTTTCAGTTTGGCCTCCGGTCTGGGGATGATAAGCTGTGCTAAATGCTAACTTGGTTCCGAGGGCTTCGTGTAAGGCTTTCCAGAACCTTGAGGTGAATTGTGTGCCTCTATCCGATACAATCCTCTTAGGCACACCATGCAGGCTTACTATTCTGGAAATATACAGGTCTGCTAACTGATTTCCCCGATAGGTGGTATGGACGGGAATGAAATGGGCAACCTTGGTTAGTCTATCAACGATGACCCAAATTGAGTCATGACCTCGGTTGGATCTTGGAAGTCCAGTGATAAAATCCATTCCAATCTCATCCCACTTCCACTCGGGAATTTTCAAGGGTTGAAGCAATCCAGCGGGTCGCTGGTGTTCAGCCTTGACTCGCTGACAGATATCACACTTGGCTACAAAAACACCAATCTCTCGCTTCATTCCGTGCCACCAAAATCTCTCACGAAGGTCTTGATACATTTTGGTTCCGCCAGGGTGGATCGAATAGGGGGTCTCGTGGGCTTCCTTCAGGATTAACTCTTTAAGCTCCGTGATGCTGGGGACACAGATACGATCCTGGTATCTCAGCACTCCTTCAGCATCTTCGGTAAAACCAGGTGCTTTACCGAGGGAAATCTTCTTCTTGATCCCTTCTATACTCTCATGACCCCTCTGGGCTTCCTTGATTTGGTCCATCAAGGTTGGGGTTAACTCTAAGTTGGCAAGATATCCATGGCTAACAAGCTCTAGTCCAAAATCTTTGAACTCTCTGAACAGGGCTGGTTGTTCTGCTTGGATCAGGGCATTCAGGGTGCAGGGTTTGCGACTAAGGGCATCGGCAACTACGTTAGCCTTCCCAGGGTGATAATGGATACCGATATCATAATCCTTGATTAATTCCATCCACCTTCTTTGTCGCAGGTTTAACTCCTTCTGGGTGAAGATATACTTCAAGCTCTTGTGATCCGTATAGATCTCGCAACGATGTCCCGCAAGATAGGAGCGCCATGTTTTCAGAGCAAGAACAACAGCGGCTAACTCCAGGTCATGGGTTGGGTAATTCTCTTCATGTGGTCGCAACTGCCGAGACAGATACGACACCACCTTGCCTTCTTGCATCAGAACGCAACCAAGTCCGAGGCGTGATGCATCGCAATACACGTCGAAACTCTTGGTGACGTCTGGCATAATCAGGACAGGGGTTGAGGTCAATCTCTTCTTCAATTCCTGGAAACTCTCTTCACACTTCTGAGTCCATTCAAACTTCTTGTCCTTTTTCAGCAGTTGGGTCAGGGGTTTGGCTAAACTGGAGAATCCTTCAACGAACTTGCGGTAGTAGCCCGCTAATCCGAGAAAGCTTCGGATTTCAGTCACACTAGTTGGGGCTTCCCAGTTCACAATGGCTTGGATCTTCTCTGGGTCAACAGAAATTCCTCCCGCAGACACAACATGTCCGAGAAATGCTACTTCACTGAGCCAAAACTCACACTTGCTAAACTTGGCATACAACTGGTGTTCTCGGAGGGTTGCTAAAACTAGACGCAGATGTTCAGCATGCTCTTCTTCGGTTTTGGAGTAAATAAGGATGTCATCGAGGAAAACTACCACGAACTTGTCAAGATACTCCATGAAGATCTTGTTCATGAGATTCATGAAATAGGCTGGGGCATTGGTCAGACCAAAGGACATTACGGTGTATTCAAATAAACCGTAGCGGGTGGTGAAGGCAGTCTTGGGAATGTCTGTCTCTCGGATTTTTAGCTGATGATACCCTGACCGAAGATCGATCTTGGAAAAGACTCGGGCTCCGTTCATTTGATCGAACAGATCCTCGATCTTTGGGAGAGGGTACTTGTTCTTAATGGTCACATCATTTAACTTGCGATAATCCACACACAAGCGTGTGGTACCGTCCCTCTTATCCACAAAAATAATGGGTGATCCCCAGGGTGACGCACTTGGGCGAATAAGTCCTTTGCTGAGCATATCTGCTAACTGCTTCTTCAACTCAACCAGTTCTTCCGGATTCATCCGATAAGGCCTCTGGGATATAGGAGCTGTTCCGGGGATAAGTTCAATGATGAACTCAATATCCCGGTCTGGCGGCATACCAGGCAATTCTTCAGGGAAAACATCTCGGAACAGGTGAACAACACGGATCTCATCTAGGGTGGGTCTGGCTATGCCCTCATGGCATCCTGGTCGGGGTCGACTGGTTTCTGACACATACTTCACTTCTACTCCTTTGTCGGTGGTGAGGGTTACAGCTCTTCTGGCGCAGTCAATTTGACCACGGTACTTGGCTAGCCAATTCATACCCAGTATGACATCTATTCCTTGGGTTCCTAAAATGATTAAGTCGACTAGGAACTTTTCCCCCTTGATTTCAAGGGAAACGTCCGGGCAATACGACTTGGTATCTATGGTGGATTCTGGGATTTGGATGATCATGGGTTTGGGTAAAAGGTTCCCGACTAAACCTCCCTTAGCAACAAACTCTTGGGTAACAAAGGAATGGGTAGCACCAGAATCAAACAGAACAGTTGCAGGTACCGAGTTGACAAGGAACGTACCCAGCACAACATCTGGCGCTTCCATGGCTTCCTCTGCATTGATGTGGTGCAGACGTCCCTTGGCAACAGCAGTATTCCCGCGAGGTGAGGGGTTCTTGCCGTTCCCATTACGGCCGTGGCCATTGTTCGGTGCTGGTGCATCGGGGCGCGGACCATTCTTCTTGGGATTGGGGCATTCTCTGGAGTAGTGGCCCTTAGTGCCACAGTCAAAGCAGACAACATTGGTGTTGCGGTTGAAGTTGTTGGGGTTTCCTCCGGGGCGAGTAGGGTTGTTGGGGCGGTTGAAGCTGTTTGGGTTGCTGGGGGTGTTTGGGTTTGGGTTGTTGGGACGAGTAGGGAAATTGGGGCGTGTAGGTTGTGGTGGTCGATAAGCTGGTTTCGGGGCTGGTGGAAAGGTACGAGGCTTCTGACTGCTCGAACCTTCCTTGGCCATCATCCTTCTCTTGCGACTCTCGAACATAGTTTTACGTTTGGTCTCCAATTGAATAGCCTTGTCCACCAGTGACTCCAGGTCCAGGAAGTCGTGGATCACCAGGGCACACTGCAGTTCATCATGGAGCCCATCCATGAAACGCTCCATCCTTTTCCTCTCGGTGTCAGTATCATCAGGAGCGTACCGGGATAAGTCCGTAAACTCATCCAGGTATCCGACCACGTCCTTGCTTCCCTGCCGCAGCCTGCGGAATTCGTCCTTCTTCCTCTCAATAAGTCCACCGGGTATGTGCTTCTTGCGGAACTTCTCCTGAAACTCTGCCCAGCCGATAGCATGACCGGCTTGCTGGAGAGCCTTGGTAGCTTCCCACCAAGACCGTGCAGGTCCAGCAAGGTAGTGGGTTGCATAAAGCACCTTCTCAGGTTCTCCTGCGGCAGCAATTTCTAGGTTGTTGTTGATGGTGCGAAGCCAATCATCGGCCTCTAGTGGATGAAGCCCCTTGGAATAGGTGGGTGGGTTGGTCTTCTGGAAGTCACTCAGAGTGGATCGCTGATTTCCTTCACCATTGCCATTGCCATTGTGGTGGTTGTTGTTGTTGTTGTTGCTGTTGTGTGCGGCAGCGATCTGCTGCAGGGCAGCGATATGAGCTTGACGCTCTGCCCGAGCAGCTTGGCGTTCCTCCATGATAAGCGCAAGAAGTTGGGCGGTGGTTGGTTCTGGTGGGGGTGGTGGTCCTCCATCCGGGTTGGAGCGACGAGTGTCCACCATCCTGAAGAACACCGGGTATAAGGGCAAGCAAAAGGTTTTGACTATGGGAAAAAGGTTGGTTTCGTGTAGGGGTTGATTAATTAAGTATTATAGGAGAAACATTTCACGCAGATTATCAAGACTAGCACACACTTACATAGCACAAGCATCACATCAAAGGTTCATCACATCAAGCTTACAACATTATCCCTTAAGCTAATGTACATAGGACAAGTTCCAAAAGAACCACTACTTCTACTCTACTAGCGATAGGGGGGGTCGACCTAATCCTGCGGTAGTACTCAAGTCACTCGCCTACTGAGGTGGAACCTCAGGCTCGGATACGTCAGCGTCGGACTGGTAGGGTGGCTCCTCGGGGTCTTCCTCCTCGTCATCCTCCTGCTCATAGTCCATCTCCTCCAGATAGTCGTCATCGTCACTGAGGAAAGCGTTGTTCTCCTTGCGGAGATCCTCGCCCTCCTCCTCCATCTCATCAGTACGGAGCTCCAGATCCTCGATCAGCTCGTCCTGCTCTGCCACCTTCTTGCGGAGTTTCGCTATGGTCTTCTTCAATTGGGTCCTCTTCTTGAGAAGAGCGACCTTCTCCTCCTTCAGCTGTGCCTCACTCTCGCGACTCTCCTTGAGCGAGAGGCGCTCAAAGTGAGACCGAAGTCTAGCGCACCTCAGATCCTCCTGGGTGCGAAAGAGCATAATCTCCATGTCCAAGATATACTCTCCGAACGTCGGGTGTGGAGGGGACTGAATAGGGTGTCCGTCGACAGTGCGCCTCCCGTAGAACTGGAAACGAGAGTTCACCAACTCCGCCTTGTGCTCCTCACAAAGCCGGGATAGCATCCGCTCCATGGAACGACACAGTCCGTCGTCCCAGTGGACGTCCATGGTGGTAAAGATGAGTGTCCTGGATCCGGGGGACTTGATGTTCCCGCGAACAGACCCCTCGACCAACCAAGACAGGTTCCCGTTGCCGGGAGTGTCCACCTGAGCTCCCTTAAACTCAGGAGTGGGGCGACCTAACAGCTTGGTCAACTCGAACAGGTCCTTCTCGAACATCAACGTGCCGTCCTTCTCGAGCTGAACAAACTCGGTGAAGTGAAGTGCCATCTACAATTTTAAGTCAAGTTTTTAAGTTAGCGAGATGACAGTGTATCAAAATTTTTAAATGTAGTGAGGCTGTAAGTGAGCAAAATTTTAAGTTTAACATATAAGGGAAAACTTAATATTTAGTAAGGGTAGAATTTTGCAGAAGTGAGAGGATGAGAGATAAGCACTTTTCGAAAATACTTCATTCCTTCATCCTTTTAGAATTTAACTTTTGTAACTCCTACCTAGCGACCATGCTAAACTAAGGTTTCTAAAGTCGAGATGGCTCTGATACCAGGTCTGTGGGGACCCCGGACTAGCTGTCCGAAATACCCGATTATGCTTAACACAACGATCCCGTGATCAGTCTGTCGTTGCACATAATCCGAACTGAATACCAAAGTTTACATCCATTACAATACCGGAATAAGTCTTACATAACAGGTCGTATAGACCAAGTCTTACACAGGTGCCTTCTAGGGCCAAATCAACATAAGCAGCGGAACTTAAACGTAGTAGACATCCAAAAGCTAACGATGACCCGACAGGCAGTCGACTTGAGAAGATCCTTAGTTGGCGTAGATGTCGCCATATTCCTCCTGGGCGTAATACTCCTCCAAGTCTGGCTACGACAATAGCCAGAGACAAGCTAGTATGAGTACATTGGAATGTACTCGCAAACTACTCCAACATGAGTGCACTAGTCTCATTTTTAGCTTCACATTTTTATTTATTTAAAACATCTCTGTATCTTTGTTGAAGAAGGTAAGAAGATTATAATTATTCCTAGTATCTCATGAGTATTAGTTTCTTCAAAACTCCTCCTCTTGCTAACCATGGTCCATCATGGTACCAAGTCTCCAACAACCTCATACCAAATCCGTTGGCATAGGTGTATGGATCATTCCACCAACTTCCTTTCTTTTGAAACACAATTCTTTTCAAAACTTGCACATGGTCGAAGTAGGGCCTCTCAACTGTCCATATCCGAGGACTCGGCTATTCGAATAGTTTTAACCCTCTGCAGAGGTAGCACGCTTTTCCCACACCCATCCGATAACTCATCGTGTCTGCCACGTCTCGCCATACCAGGGGTATGCGAAGTTGAGTCACCGATCCTAGTCTGTCCTTTGCTCCTGCTAGTATAGGATCCTGCCCCTATGATACTTTCCATCGACACTTAACCCAGCCCGTCGGAATCTAAGTGTGAGGACTCATAGGTTTTATCTGGCGGTGTATAGGGGACATCCTTCTATCCTCCTCCTTATCTACTCATAGAGTTTGAGCGAGGACCCAGGTCAGGGGTAGGTCACCAAACCATTCCCTCATGCATAACGGAGTCATCTCCGTTGATGCAGTGTCCCATACTAATAAGAGCAAGCTATATGACTAAGCCCTTTCCCATATGTGGGTAAATGTGGTCGCACAGATTATCGGTTGCTTGACTGAGTACTAGGACACAATGTGCTTTTCTTAAAACCATCTTTCTCCACTTCTTTATTTCAACACCACATCTTGGTGTTTTGTATCCACACAAGGTTTTCAAAGGAGTTTTGAATAAAACAATGTTGGTTTTCCCATCCTATAGTTTTAGCATATATTTCTATATAGGGTGGCAAAGTAACTCAGGTATACTTTTGAAAAAGGATTTTTATAAACCTTTGCTTTTGAAAAAAAAGGACTTTGTAAATCTAGATGCATAAGTTATGTGCAAGCTCAGAGAGTAGCTTGCCTTGCTCGGCAAAGTGATCCTGGTCTTGGTCTTCAGGTTCCACAAATCCTTCCTCCTCGATGTACTCGACAACGCTCTCGTCTAATACACAATTAAGCAAATACAAACAATCACTAGCCTATTCAATCAATCATCACAGCAATACACTCTTAGAGGTTCTAATTAACCATTTCACACATCAACAACACTATGTGGTTCCAATTTAGTTGAATTTTGTCACTATTCAAATATACCTAAATTTGGGCAGAAATTAGTCACACATGTTTAATTGCATAGTTTGAGTTCTGTTGGTCACAAAAATACAAACTAAAATTCTACAGGGAGCTACTGATGTGTAGAAGATGACACAATTGGATTTGGGTCATTTGGAGTTACCAAACTCCCTACACATTGTTTTGAATCCATAGGCTAGTTAATCAAGTTTTGGCTATTAACTAAATTCTGTTAATCTAAAAATCAAACCCTTTTAGGATTGACTAACCATGGCTAATTGTGATCCAATAAAATTGGTCTTAAATCATTTGGACTAACAGAGCATCAGAAACAAACAAGTTTAGATTTCAAACCCTATTTGGCATTTTTAATACTATTTTTTTATTATTTATCCAAATGAGGTGAAACCACTTGGGTTGGATAGACATTTTCATAAGCTTTTCAGAACATTTTGATTTGATTTATTTGGAGTTGCAGATCTTAAGTTATGGAATTTCAAAGTTTAGTCCAGTACTGTTTTCTATTCAAACTAAAAATTCGAATTTAAGCCTGAGTGGATAATGTTGAGAATCCTGACGGGTGGGGTCCACTCGTCAGTGACTCAACGGAAAACAGTGCGCGCGCTGGAAATGTTTAAAATCCTGACGGGTGGGGTCCACTCGTCAGGTTCTTTTTATTTTAACGAACCGGTATGGCACCGTTGGATCAAGATCCAACGGTCCCTGTTCGTCCACGCCGGTTGCAAATGGCGGCGACCTAAACCGAGCGGCGCTACGGCGCCGGCGACGGCGAGGGGGACGGATGGCTCACCTAGGGGCTCGGGAGACGGCGGCGAGGGTGCAGGAGGGGTGCGGCGGTTCGGGGAAGCGCCTGGACGGAGTTGTACGGGCTGGGGAGGCTCCTGGCGTCGACGGCGTGAAGGTCCTCTTCCGCGGACCGGCACGAGCTCCGGCGAGCAATCTGGCGGTGCTCCTGGACAGAAACAGAGGGGAGAGGAGAGCGGGTGAGCGAGGGGTTCATGAGGAAGGGGTTGCGGCCAGGGAGGAAGGAAGGGGAAGGGCAGCCTGGCCTGGCCGTGGTCGTCGCCTACCTCGGACACGGCGAGCTCGACGGATGGCCTCGGTGGCCGAGGCTTGGCGGCGACGGCCCCGCCCTCCTGGCGGTGCACGAGAGAGAGTGGTGTGAGGGGAAGAGGTGGTGGTGAGGTGTGGGGAAACGGCGAGGCTCGGGGCGGCTTAAATAGCGGCCGGGCGGCGCACGGTGGACGCGGTGCAGAGGGCACCCGCGGTCGTGCGAGCTCGCCGTAGGCCGGTGGAGGGGTGCGGCTCTGCTGCGGGGTGTCCAGGGGACCGAATGGGCAAGGAGGGGTGGTGTGGAGGCCGCTGCGCGCGCTAGGGTGGGGGACGGCCGTGGCGTGCGTCCGGGCGGCGCACGGCGTGCGCGGCATGCCGCGGACACGGCGTGTTCGGGCGGCTGCGCGGTGTCTCTGCTACGCTACGAGGAGACCAGGAGGCAAGGAAGGGAGAGAGAGAGAGGGGGCAGCGCGGCCGGCACGGCGCGGCGTCGCCGCGGCCACTGTGCCGACACGGCGACGTGCGCATGGCCGTCGCTGTCGCCGGCGTCTCCTCGCCGTTCCAGGCCACCATTTGGCTCCCTCCGGCGTGCGGCGTGATCGTGGCGAAGAGGGGAATGCAGTGGAGGCATCAATTCGACCAATGCACACTGCATTGCTCGGATTGATCCAAGGATTGGCTCGGTTTTGGGAAGAACACGAGGGGCACAGAAGGTGTTCGACGATTTTCCTGAACCAAAACAGTACACCTTTTTGGTATTTTATTTTTATACTTTGCTCATTCCATTTTTGTCCAAACTTAGGATATAGTTTGATTATATTAGTGGTAAGTGTCTCAAGGTCCATTTGGAATATTTTGAATATTTCAAATAAAGAATTTATAATTGGAATTTAAGTGTTTGAATTTGTATTTGAAAGAGAATAATTTGGGGGGAATCAAATAGTAGGGTTTAGGATATTCCCCACTGATTTTGGTTTGAAAAATAAAATAGGTTACTTGTTTTGGAAATTATGGTGACATGTGTCACATTGTTTTCTAGTTTTGAAATGTTGTTTTGTTTATTTTCTACCTTCAATTTTGTAATTAGAATTTGAATCCAACAATCTTGCAAGCAAAGCATAACAAACAATAATCATGAAACAAACACATACCAATTTATAAGAAAAGTTTTTGTTGGCCCTCATTTTTGCATTAATAATTTATATTAATATTTGGGATGTTACACTCCTCACAGTCGCGGCTCCTCCGCTCGCCTTGCACAGCAGCTCCAGCGCCAGCAGCGTGCGCTCCGCCGTCGTGTCCGTGGGGCCTGAAGCCGCCACCGCCTCCATGGCTGCCGACGCCGCGCCCACCGTTTCCACGGCCGCCGACCGGTTCCCCTCCTCCAGCAGCACGACGAGCAATATCTTCGGTGCCAGCTACATGGCTTATGTTTCGTTCTTTTACATCTCTGGTATTACCGAATCACACATGCATGCTCTGCCATCTGAATACATGTGTATCAAGTAGTAATTAGTTCTATAATTAGTTCAGTGTTTTCATTTACTTGCTTCAGATGGATGCTTAGGTTCAAATATGTGGTTCTCTTTTCAAAAGGTGTATGTTCAGTCATTCAGTTTGCATCTCAGGATTTTGTAGTTGATGCCAGCATAATTTGTACAACAGAGAAGTTCCAAGTTGTATGCTTCCAGACATGGAAAGTCAGGTGAGAAGGACTATGATCTTCTATTTTGTGCTGGAGTATTTTTTGTATTGGTGTTAAATCAAGTCTGATATGCTTTTTATCCCTTTAACTTTTGGTACCATAAATATCAGTGACAATAACTCAAATTAGGTGAGAAGAATGAGGCAAACGAAAACGCAAAAGATCTTGAATTGGCTGTATAATTTCCTTTTAGGTAATAATGATAGTTCAGGATAGAAAAAATAAATCAGTCGGAATATGAAAGCTTATTTTAGGAAGTGCTAACCTACTGTTACTCTAGTACTGTTACTCTAGGATGTGGTAGCTGTTTTAAGTATTGTGGCTGCTTTAAAAGAAATTCTCACGATAAGGTTCAATTTTTTGTTGATCTTTTATTTTATTTTGTTGTAACTGAACTACTCATGTCTATTGTGAATTTGTCTCATACGGGTTCAACCTGCAGTTGTCTAGATGGATTATGTTCAGCTGTCTAGATGAATTATGTCCTTGCGGCAAGAAGAGTGGTATTATTATTATCGCTAGGGAAGTGGACGTTCTCTCAATTTTACTTGAAGTCTATATTTTAAAATGGGAATCTTTGGTACTTTGTCCATGTACAAAAGGTGAGTCATTGAATCCATGGATACTATGAATTGACGGTCATTCAGTTGCATATGACAGTTTCTAAATTTTACTTCTTAACATGAAATTTGCATATTATCAGTTACTCAAAACACATGCTTTTGCTGTACCATTTCATCTTTTGTTCAAATCTATTGTGTATCTTACTGCTATACTATATGTGCAAATGTGGAATTGTACTTTTAAAAAAAACATGAACGAAGGGATTTAGCCTTTATTTCACAAGATGGTATAGGGACAAGGGAAGAAGTGTGGCCAGAGGCGAGATAAGATCAATCGCAATTATCAATATTCTTCGGTTTCCGTTTCCTCAACATTGCTAAATGACAGTTCTTTAGTTTCATAGTACTCAGGCAAGTCTTACATTCCTCACAACTACTGTTTACTCCTTGCAGTGTCATATGCAAATTTTTGTTTGCTAATTGCTATCATTTGAGCCATCTAAGTGATAGTTTAAAGGAACTGGTTATCTGCCCGAGTTCACTTGAAATTTTGAAATTTCAATACGTTTGATTTATTTGAAACCCATTGCAAAGCACGGGCGCTATTGCAGTTGCTGCCGTAGCCATCATCGGAGAATGAAAACCCCGGGGAGAAGTACCACTAGGAGCCCCGGCTGCGCCGCCACGACAAGGAGAATCCTTCTTCACATAAGGTCAGGTCCGCCTCTTGCCCTGTCCGATTTGCCGCTCTGTTTCTTTGACTGAATCTCAATTATGTAGGCATATGGCTAATACTTCTATGGATGCACAGCTTCTTAGTTGTATGAAGTGCCACATTATAAAAAAAACAGTTCTTTCACTGTTGTGGCATTGTCCAAAGCAATGTGCAATGACACAGATACATTGTTGTGTTTTGATTTTTCATACTTAGTTCAGTTCAACGTAAACTAAGAGCAGAAACCTTCTATTTGCACGGACTAGAAAACCATTTGATGAAACCAAAAATTGTAAGGATGTACTTTCTTATGCTAATATCGACTGCTCGCATCTATTTGTATTTTTTATGAAGTATTTCTAAGTTCTATATTTTTCTCCATTTTGTATGGTTGTGATTGATGCATACCCATAATTTTGTAAGAAAATAATATGTATTTTTAGCTGCATGTCGATGTTATGGGGTGTGACGATGGTAAATGTGCTTCTGTACCTTATGCTTACTTGTTCATATATGATATGCAAATAAATACTATTCTTCTACGAGAGTCAAGAACCACAGAGCGGATCAAAAGAGCTTATGCTTCTTTGGTTTTGTGCTACATGGTTTGTTAGCATAGTAGAGATGGCTTATGTTTGTTATGTTGCAAGCTGCATTTTTTAGTGGACAACATACTCAAGAATAATTATACAGCTCGCCATAAATAAAGCTATAGTTGTCGAAGAGATGGCGTTATTCAAGAGAAGAAGTGAGCATGCTTCTATGGGATAAATACTCAAACTTGTATTTGGATATTATTTCTTAGTGACTCATAGCTTATTTCACATCAAGTGTTTGGTTACATTAATTCTCTATAGTTTATTGGAAGTGTTAAATGCATGTGACCTGTAATGTTCTCTCTGAAATGTGTATTGGACTTGTGCACTTGGGAGAGACTTTAGCTTGTTTGCGCTCTGCTTATGAGGTCTTCATTCTTAAATTAGAATGTGTGAGCTATCATTGTGGCCTTCTTTTGTAGAACAAGTTTTCCATCAACGTGAAAATGTCAATGTGGTTAAATTCACCACTCATTTTGAGTACAATGCTTCACTCCGCGAGTCTTATTTTAAGGTCTTAGAGTCCCACTTCAGTTGAAATTACATAGTCTCATGCAAAATAGTAGAAGATGACGTTTGATTACTGCAGTCATCTGTCTGGCGCGGCAAAGCGCGCCGTATCCTTCTAGTCCCCAACCAATTGGTTAGGGATAGGCACTTTTTCTGTTTGGTTGAGAGGATGAGAAGAGGTTAGGGATAACCAATTTTTTGTTTGGTTTGGAGGGATGAGAGTGGTTAGGTAGTTCTGAAAACTCTCTTTGGTTGATGTAGTAAGATTTAAAGCATATCGGTCAAACATCTGCCAAACGTTAGCTATCGAACTTCAGCTAGCTAGCATCGATTCAGCTAGTTAGATCGATGGATCGATAGGCCACGTACTAGTACTACACAGGTGACTAGCTAGTATCGGTACATCAATCGATTGGCAGCGCACCCATCGGGAGCTAGCTAGCACGGCGGGGCATGTTTGACGCGCACACACCAACACCCGGCTGCGCCCCTGCTCTGCTTCCGGCGACCGCGCGCGCTACAAGGTTGGCCTGGTCCTTGATCTGTAGCCGCGCCACCGTCCCGACTCACCGGCCGCCTCCATCGTATGGCAACGGCCGCTGCCAAGGGTTAGAGCAAGAAGAACGAGCGAGGGAAACGGTTCGGCGATGAGGGCTAGAGACGCCAACCAGAAGTGGTTGCCCTCATCCGGCAGATTTGGGCGGACGAGCTCAAGCATTCTTTGAAGGTATATTCCCATAATCTGGTTACCTCTGCCATCTCTTAACCTGTGAACCAAACGATGGATAACCATTGAAAAAATGGCTATCCCTCACCATCCAGTGGATAGCCACTGAACCAAACACACCCTAAAACGCCCGTGCCTCTGCTTTAAAAGAAGGGTGCTGCTAAACTGAGGTCGGCCTCGATCTTCCCTATAGCGAGGTCACCTAGACAGGATTCAACTTTCCGTTTTTGGAAAGAAACGCTTTCCTGAAATAGAAAGTATGGGATGCGCGCGGAAGACCCAAGAGAAAACGCGCGGGGCGCACAGAAACCTGGTCCACATCAAACAACTCATATCCCGTCTCCAAACCCCCAGAACAGAAACCATCCCCTTTCTTTCTTCTTCTCCAACAAGAAGCTCCACCATGGGAGGTTCTTACATCCAGCGAAATTTACATCCAGAGAATTAGGAGAAAAAAGTATAGAGCAGATCGGAATCGCCCCAGGATTTCTTCCTTCTCCAACAGGAAGCTCCACCATGGGAGGTTCTTACATCCAGCGAAATTTACATCCAGAGTATTAGGAGAAAAAAGTACAGAGCAGATCGGAATCGCCCCAGGAAAAGGTACGTCAAAAGCTTCAGGCCCTTTACTTTCTGAGATTTATTTCTCCACTCCCCCTGCTTCAGGATTCCACTTTGCTTCTGTTTTGTACTTGTATTGTATCATTGCTGATCTATCACCTGTTTGCCGCAAGGAAAAATTAATTTCTATCACCTGGAAAAAAAATTAGGCTGTTTTAGATGTAAAATTTCCGCACAATGAAAATACAGGAAAATTAGCATGCTTCCAGGTAAAAGTGTTGGATTGTAAATTATTCATGTAAACTGGATCTGCTCTGTACTTTACATTGTGGAAACAACACTTGCATGTAATTATCATTTGCATTTCATGGAGATGCTTCGATGTAAAGTTACAATAAATTACAGGGGATTATGAGTGATTTGCTTCCAAGAAATTAGCATGTAAATTATTATTCAATGTGAAAAATGGAGAAAATTAATTTACAAGTAGGAATCTACTGTGTGTTGCAATTTACATATTGTCTAACATCCCTACCTATCGAATTTACACATGTAAATTCGATCTGCTGTACTTTACATGGTGGAAACAATATTTGCATGATAATGGAGGTTCTTCCATGATATTAGCATGTAAATTATTATTCAATGTGAAAATGGTGCTTGTAAGTTACTAGATGATAAGTACTGTAGCCTAGTGAAGCATGCTCAATTGGAACAGATATGTAAGTAACTGGATGTTATTTTGTGAACTTTTGAGAATGTACAAAAACAGTTTTCATAGCATGGTAACATACTGAGTTTGAGACCGCTAAATGTAATTCAGGAAACATCATCATGATATTTGGCGGGTTTTTTGTGCAAGTTCATGAACATGATTATTAAATCTTGTCATGCTCAATTTGAGACTGCTAGATGTAATTCAACAAGCAGGGCACTGTTTTACAAAATAAGCATGTAAACAGAAAACTTTAGCAAATAGAATAGAACCATAATAACAGAAAACTTTACAAGCAGGGCACTGTTTTACTCCCTCCGTTCCAAATTACATGACTCGCATGTGGCCACATGACTAACATGTCTAGAATAGATAGATCCACATGTGGCCACCTGTGAGTCATCTAATTTGAAATGGTGGGAGTACATGCTTATTAAAAAAAAGGTTTTATGCTATACAATATATATGCTAAAAGTTGTTATTTATTGTCCAGTGTTAAAGGAGATGGACTGGTTTGGTCGCATCGATCTGAATGAACCTTTTGTACCTGAGAATGGATCAGGATTCGAGAATGTATGTGCTACTACAAGTGGGGATGTAAATGTGGGTGCTACTACAAGTGGGCATGTAAATGTCGGTGCTTCTACAAGCGGATATGTGAGTGAACAAGATAATGCAAATGTGAATTCAGGCAGGTGGGACTGATGGAGAGGTTCAGTCAACACCTATTTGGCATGAAATTTGAGTCATGTGAAGCTGCTCTATCGCGTTACAACAGGTATGAGCATTACACTGGATTCTCAGTCAAGATATTCTCATCAAGGAAATCAGCAAAGGAGAAAGAGAAGGTCAAGGTTGTGTTTGTGTGCAATAAGGCTGGGAAAACTATTGAAGAAGAATCTCCTCCTGTCAAACAGAGAGCCCGCACTATAACCGAAATTGCCATCCATGTGATTAAAAAATGAGAATCACATCTGGATGCTAGCATAATTTACATCTTGTCATGCTAAATGAGAATCACATCCTAAAAACAGAAATCACATATTTATTATCGAACATTCTAAAAATTTACATTCTATGAGGGGAGTATATTTTACATCTGCTGATTTTTGTAGGATCCCCAAAAAAATTGACATCCAGAAGCATCAAAACTGGACATATCTTACACCTAGCAGATCACATCCTTGACAAAATATCCCTGGTTAGAATATGGCATCATCCTAAATTAACTAACCACAACGCTAATCAGCAAAAAAAAACATCCCAATCAGAGTCACGTCCCTAATCAGAAATTTACACCAACTGAGATCGAGTCATCCCCATTTCAGAATTTACATCAACCACATCCACAACACACAATTAAGCGCATGTAGTACGAGCGATGGGATCAAATATGCTAACCTGAAACTTGCAGTCTAGTTGTTGATTTCAGGAGCGAGCAAACCCACAAGGTGAAGCCTCGAGGCACAAAACAACACTGTAACAGGGAAAAACTCAACATTCAACCAAAAAATACTAGCCAGTGCCTAGATGCTCGATTCAACAGACAAAACGAAACGAAGGTAGGGCGATAGGCTTACCACGAGATGCAAATGCGTCGGTAAAAATCACAAATCCCCTCCGCCAGATGAACAACTTGAGGTCTGGGTGTAAATCCACGACACTCGTCGCCAAAACGTGGGATAGATAGACGTGGAAAATCTCAGAACGTCCAACCCCGAGAACAGCAACCCTCTCCCTCCGCCACAGATGAAGCCGCTCATCAGAGATCAGGGCAGTCGCAGAAGTGGGCAGATCGGGGCAGTCGCCGGATCAGGGCAGTCGCTGGATCGGGGCAGTCGCCTGAATGCAGAGCGTCCACCCCTCTCCGCCGCCGCACAGGTAGCCTCTCGTCGAAGCTAGGGGCAGTCGTCGGATGGGGAGAGGAGATGATAAGAACAAACGGAAATGGGGCCCTCTGCCTGACGCCTACAGGTGGGCCTCGGAAATAAAGCCGCCTCGGCAACGCGTGACAGCGTAACATATCGCGTCGGGTTGTGTGGGTCGTTCGATGCGGAACGGACGACGCGCGAGCGTGAGCTCGGAAATTGCCAGAACGAGGTCGGTGTAGGGATAGAAATTGCGTTAAAAGAATTGTATTATGAAAGACTTGGAGCAATGAACGGAATGATCCCACTCTTGTCAGACTTGACCGCGCCTTCTGTAATACGGAATGGGACCTGGCTTTTGACCGGCACTCCATGCATGCCCTCTCCTCATCGTTATCGGATCACTGCCCGATTCTGCTATCAAACCACGACGGATCCCCCAAGCCTCCCACCTTTCGCTTCGAGAATTTCTGGACAAAGATGCCGGGTTTCACTGATGTGGTAAATACTGTGTGGGCTCTGCCGTCAACCCACACACAGCCGGTTCACATTCTCAACCACAAGTTGAAAGCTACCGCCAAGAGACTTAGAGCGTGGAGTAAGAGCCTATTCTCAAACCACAAGCAACAACTCATCATGGCACTGTACGTTATCCTCCAGCTTGACACTACACAGGAGACTAGGGTTCTCTCGGCCGCAGAGACTAACCTTCAAACAACTTTGAAACGAAGGGTCATGGGTCTAGCTGTCCACGAGAGAACTAGAAAGAGGCAGGCATCAAGGATAACCTTACTTCGCATTCGCGAAGGCGACACGAATACGAAATTCTTCCATCTGCGCGTCAACTCACGCCGCCGCAAGAATTTCATTCAAAGGTTAAAAAGGAATGAGGGTTGGGCGGTCAATCATGCAGAGAAAGAGTCGGTCATCCACGACCACTTCACAGCCACCTTAGGAGCCCCGCAGCCCCGTACAGTCGACTTTAACTGGGACGCCATAGACCCAGTGATTGAGGATCTTGAGGCCTTGGGGCTGCCTTTTGCGGAGGACGAAATCAAACAGGCTATCATGGACCTTCCGATTGATAAAGCACCTGGACCTGATGGTTTCACTTCGAATTTCCTCCGCGCCTGCTGGGCCATCATCAAAGAGGATTTGATGAATGTGGTCAACCACTTCTCGGAGCTCTCGGTCAATAACTTCCACATTATTAACAACGCCAACATCGCCTTGCTGCCTAAGAAAGAAGGGGCTGAATGCATCGGAGATTTCAGACCGATAAGCCTAATCCACATGATCCCCAAGATTATTGCGAAGGCAATGGCCACCGGACGTCGCCCCAAAATGAATGACATCATATCAAGTAGTCAGAGCGCCTTCATCAAAACTCGAACCATCCACGACAACTTCATGTATGTCAGAAATGTGGCGAAGCGACTTCATCAGAAACACACCCCAGCACTCCTTATCAAGCTCGACATCGCCAAGGCTTTCGACTCGGTAAGATGGGACTACCTGTTGGATCTCATGCAACGAAGAGGTTTCCCACCCAGATGGCGCGCTTGGGCCTCCCGGATCTTCTCATCGACGTCTTCTAGAGTTCTGCTCAATGGTATTCCAGGCGACGAGATCTTTCATGGGCGCGGGTTAAGACAAGGGGATATGTTATCACCCCTCCTGTTCGACATCGCCATTGACCCCCTGCCGCGAATCCTGGAGCTTGCCACGCAATCTGGACTTTTACAACCCCTCCCGGGCGGATTCATCAAATCCCGCATCTCTCTGTTTGCGGATGATGCGATCATCTTCCTCAAGCCTGACACAACAGACATCACGAACCTAGCCTCTATACTCCAGAACTTTGGCAAGGTAACGGGGCTCGTGACAAATGTGGAGAAGAGCTCAGTTGCGCCCATCCGGTGCGCGGACCTGGACATTGCGACCCTTCTCCAAGGCTTTCCGGCGACGCTAGCGCAATTCCCCATCAAATATCTGGGACTTCCTCTCTCCTTGGGAAGGCTTCGACACATTGACCTTCAGCCGTATATTGACAAGGCTGCTTTCCGCCTAAACCCTTGGAAATCCAAGTTCCTGAATCAGGCAGGGTGTGATGCGCTGGTAAAATCGGTCCTCTCTGCGATGACAACCTTTCTCCTCACGGTAATCAAAGCGGATAAAGCAACCATTAAGGCTTTTGACAGACTAAGAAGAGTCATGCTATGGTCTGCCAGTGATACGGTTAGTGGAGGAAAGTGCAAAATCTGCTGGACTAAGGTGTGTCGCCCCAAGAAGCTTGGAGGACTAGGAATCCTGGACCTAGACAAGTTTGCTCGTGCTTTGCGGCTGATGTTCACGGGTGTGAGGAGTTGGAAAACCCCAAGAGGAAGGTGTGATGAGCGTAGTAGCAAGTTTCCCTCAGTTATGAAACCAAGGTTATCGAACCAGTAGGAGATTAAGAACACAACGAAGGTCTCCCAGGCGCCAGAAAAGTGCTTGTGCGTGGTTGACGAGGGAGGTGGAATCTGCACAACACAATCAAGAAACTTTGCTCCAACTCAACAGTGAGGTTGTCAATCTCACCAGCTTGCTGTAACAAGGATTAAACGTATGGTGTGGAAGATGATGTTTGCAGAGAATGAAAGAAAGCAGTTTGCAGTTGGTTGTATTATCAGTTTAAAGAAAAGGACCGGGGTCCACAGTTCACTAGTGGTGTCTCTCCATAAATAATAATAATAATAGCATACATGTGGGTAAACAAATTACAGCTGGGCAATTGACAGAATAAAGAGCTGCATAATGATGCATATACTAATGTCATGATGTCTAGTATGAGATTCATTTGGGCATTACAACAATATACATAGACCGTTCCAACCGCATCTATGACAAATAATCCACCTTCCGGTTAGCGTCTGTACCCCTTTCAGTATTAAGTTGCAAGCAACAGATTATTGCATTAGGCAAAGTGTGTAATGTAAGTAATACAATTATCCTTAGACAAAGTATTACTGTTTTATCCCTAGTAGCAACAGTACATCTACAATCTTAGAGCTTGATGTCACTACCCCAGATTAAATAGATACATGAACCCACTATCGAGCATAAATACTCCCTCTTGGAGTCACAAGCATCTAATTGGCCAGAGCATCTACTAGCAATGGAGAGCATGCAAGATCATAAACAACACACAACATGATATATTATGAAGCAAATGACATAGTATTCAATATCCATCGGATCCCAGCAAACACAACATGTAGCATTACATAAAGATGATCTTCATCATGATAGGCAGCTCACAAGATCTAAACATGATGGCACAATAGGAGAAGACAACCATCTAGCTATTGCTATGGACCCGTAGTCCAAGGATGAACTACTCACGCATCAGTCCGGAGGCGGGCATGGTGATGTAGATCCCTCCGGTGATGATTCCCCTCTCCGGCAGGGTGCCGGGGAGAGCTTCTGAACCCTCCCGAACTAGGGTTGATGACGGCAGCGGCTCCGTTAGGTTTCGTGGAAAAGTGTTCAGGTTGTAGGTCTTGTATTGTCGGGGGCTTTAAATAGGCGAAAGGGCGAAGGCGGTGGAGGGCCGAGGCCCCGTCATCAGGTGCTGGCGCGGCAGGAGGTGGGGCCGCGCCGGCACCTCATCTGGGGGCCTCGTGGCCCCTCTCCGTTAGGTCTTCGGTGTTCTGGAACCTCCCGTGAAAAATAGGGACTTTGGTATTAAATTCGTCCAATTCCGAGAATATTTCCTTAAGTGGTTTTCTGAAACCAAAAACAGCAGAAAACAGGGAACTGACACTGTGGCATCTTGTTAATAGGTTAGTTCCAGAAAATGCATAAAACAATGCAAAGTGTATATAAAACATGTAGCAATTGGTATAATATAAGCATGGAACATAAGAAATTATAGATACGTTTGAGACGTATCAAGCATCCCCAAGCTTAGTTCTACTCGTACTCGAGTAGATAAAACGATAATAAGAATAATTTCTGAAGTGACATGCTTTCACACAATCTTGATCATATAATAATGTAATGCATGTAAACTGAGATCAAATGAATAAAAGTTGTAGTTTATATTGATATCAAATGAGTAATGAATAAACAAGTAGGAAGAACAAAGCAAAACTTTCAATGAATTAGTACTAGAGAACAATCAACCGTGCAAAGTAGATATTAAAGATGATTTAAGCTTCAAGAATAACAATATAATCATCTAATGAATCAAACACTCATGACAACTTTGTGAAACGATCAAGTCAAGCAATAATAATATGCACGTAGAATATCATCTCTCTATTTGTTCACTCAAAAACAAGCAAGTGTTCAGCGTTGGTTCCTGGCACCAGGATGTTGCGGCTAAGAAAATGATAAGGGGGGTTTGGAAGGCCAACGGAAGAAGATCTCACAAAGCTGAAAGTGATCATTAGACAAGAGGAAGTCTTATAATCGAAGCTATGCAAGGAGTAGTGATTGCCACACAACGGATGCACATAGAGCTATAAGTGTATGAAAGCTCTCCAATGGAACTAGCGGGGGTGCATCTAACTTGCTTGCTCATGAAGACCTAGAGCACTTTTGAGGGGGCTCATCATTGGAATATACAAGCCAAATTCTATAATGTGAAGTTCACCACATAGTTATGCAAGTAAAACATGAAAACTCTCTCATATGGAGTAAAGGTGCTAAACATGAGCACAAATGATGACTATGAATATTACAGGTGTTATAACATGAGCACAAGTGTGGATAAAGAGTAGTAATGTTGCCCCTTTTTTATTCTTTTTTTTTTACTTTTTCTCTTTTTCTATTTTTTTTCTATTTTTCTGTTTCTCTTTTCGATGGCCTCCATGGCTCTTTTCACTTTTAGGGGCAAACATTCTAATATGACAACACACTTTTGGTACAAATATCTCATAATGAATGAAACATAATGTATGAAACGGTGCCTCTGCCAGTGTAGCTGGATATGCAATGATCTAGCGCAACATGGGTAAAACCACACATCAGCTATATAGAATCATGCAAAGCAATATATAAATGATAAATGACAACAAGTCATGTAATGTAAGATGAAAGTTGCATGGCAATATATCTCGGAACAGCTATGGAAATGCTGTTGTAGATAGATATGGTGGATGTTTTGAGGAAGATATTTGGCTTATGTGTAGGAGAACATGATGAAGATCTCCCACGAGTTTTGGATGTACCCGCGAAGTATGCACCAACTCTCAATGTGAGAAAGGGCAATGCAAAGTACCTAAGAGGCTAGCAAATATGGTGGTGGAAGTGCCATGAAAAACGCAGCTTTATAACTCACAAGAAAAAAGATTCCAACTAGAAATATGATCTTACAAGGCATAATGAAAATCACTCCATGAGGTACTGTGGCAAATGAACAAGTCACTGTTGGGACCCCGACCGTAGCGCATAACACAAAGTCATTACGGTTGCTTTTAACATTAGAAGTCATATATCATTATGCTATCAGCTGGATATTTAAGTGTGGCACAGCTTCAAGTTTTCTAGACCAACCATTAATCATCCCACCTTACTAAACCATCATGTTTACCATTAAGCATATTAATATCTCAAAACAACATCAATGATTCAAGTGACACAATTTAATGATCTAGAAGATTATGTATCATTTAGTTATACCATATACCACATTTAACATTTCCTGTTCTTAACCAAACACCAATCAACTTATTTAAAACATAAACTCTCCAAGTATTTAACAATAAAGCAAGAGAGTATAACATATGCAAACTAACAGCTCTGAACAAGAGGTGCATGAAAAATAAGAGCTGAAAGTATTACAGTAGCTATAGAAGAATATTCAACAAGTATAAGTGAAGAATAGGAGTATTCAAATGAAAAAACGGAGCGTGTCTCTCTCCCACACAAGAATGCTAGGATCCATTTTATTAAGAAAACAAAAATAACAAAAGCAAAAATAAAAATAAACAGACGCTCCAAGTAAAGCACATAAGATGTGGCGGAATTAAAATATAGTTTCACTAGAGATAACCTGATAAGTTGTTGATGAAGAAGGGGATGCCTTGGGCATCCCCAATCTTTGAAGCTTGAGTCTTCTTAAAATATGCTTGGGTGACCCACGGGGGCATCCCCAAGCTTAGGCTCTTTCATCTTCTTGATCACATCATATCATCCTCTCTCTTGATACTTGAAAACTTCCTCCACACCAAACTCAAAGTAAACTTCATTAGAGGGTTAGTGCATAATCAAAAATTCTCATATTCTGTATGGAGACAATCATTATCATGGTACTGGACATTAGCTACAGCCACTGAAATTATATGGAACAAAAAGATCCATTCAAAAACAGCAAAATAAACAATGCAAAATAGATTGCAGAATCTGTCAAAAACAGAACAGTCTGTAAAGACGAATTTTTTCGAGGCACTTAACTTGCTCAAATCAGAAAACTCAAAACTAATGAAAGTTGCATATATATCTGAGGATCACGCACAACAAATCCCAGGTCATTTTGATTTTTCTGTGAATTCTAACGAATTAAACGGTGGACAGCAGAAAACTGTTCCCGCGCAGGAATCCAAATCTAGCATCAACTTTCTACTAGAGGCTTAACTTGGCACAACTATGCAATAAAGTAGAGATACAAAGGAATTTCTACAGAGGTACTCATGTTCCTTGACTCAAGAAAATAAAATAACAGGAATAAAAAGTGGGTTGTCTCCCATAAGCGCTTTTATTTAACGCCTTTCAGCTAGGCACAGAAAGCAAAACTCAAATATTTCCAACAGAAAAGCATCAACATTATAGTTTGTACGAATAATAGAATCAAAAGGTAGCTTCATCTTCTTTCTAGGGAAGTGTTCCATACCTTTCTTAAGTGGTAAGTGGTACCTTATATTTCCTTATTTCATATCAATAATAGCACCAACCGTGCGGAGGAAAGGTCTTCCCAAAACAATAGGACAAGAGGGGTTGCACTCAATATCCAAGACAATAAAATCAACGGGGACAAGGTTATTATTAACCATGACATGAACATCATTAACTCTTACCAAAGGTTTCTTCAAAGCATTATCAGCAAGAAAAACATCCAAATAGCAATGTTCCAAAGTTGGCAAGTCAAACATATCATAAAGTTTCTTAGGCATAACGGAAATGCTTGCACCAAGATCACACAAAGCATTGTTATCAAATTCATTCACCTTTATCTTAATGATGGGCTCCCAACCATCTTCTAACTTCTTAGGGATAGAAGCTTCAAGTTTTAATTTCTCTTCCCTAACTTTAATGAGAGCATTTGTAATATGTGTAGTAAAAGCCATATTTAAAGTACTAGCATTAGGACTTGTGGCTAGCTTTTGCAAGAACTTAATAACTTCAGAGATATTACAATTATCATAATCAAATTCATTATCATCAAAAGTAATGGGACCATTATCTCCTATGCTCTTAAAAATTTCAGCACTTTTATCAAGCATAGTTTTAGGAGTTTTAGGCAATTTTAAACGTTTGGAAGTAGTAGAAGAAACATTGCCAACACCAATTATGTTACCATTAATAGTAGGAGGTTTACTAGCACGTGAAGTAACATTACTTTCAGTAGTAGTAATGGTGCAAACTCTAACAATATCATCATCTTTAGCTAATTCTTCCTCTCTTTCCCATCTAGCACGCAATTCAGCCATCATCCTAACATTTTTATCAATTCGAACTTGGATAGCATTAATTTTAGCAAGGGTCTTACTCTCATTATTATCATTAGGCATGACTTTAGATTTTAAAAGATCAACATCAATAACAAGACTATCAACTTTAGAGGCAAGAATATCAATTTTCCCAAGCTTTTCCTCAACAGTTTTATTAAAGGAAGTTTGTGTAGTGATAAAATCTTTTAACATGGTTTCAAGTTCAGAGGAGGTATTCCTATTATTGCTATAAGAATTACCATTATTAGGAGGATAGGGCTTATAGTTATTATTACCATAATTGTTCCTATAGGCATTGTTGTTGAAATTATTATTTGTAATGAAGTTCACATCAACATGCTCTTCTTGTGCAACTAAAGAAGCTAAGGGAACATTATTAGGATCCATATGAGATTTACCATTCACAAGCATAGACATGATCATATCAATCTTTTCACTCAAAGAGGAGGTTTCTTTAACAGAATTTACCTTCTTACCTTGAGGAGTCCTTTCAGTATGCCATTCAGAATAATTAACCATCATATTGTCCAGAAGTTTTGTTGCAGCCCCCAAAGTGATGGACATAAAAGTACCTCCAGCAGCTGAATCCAATAAATTTCTTCAAGAAAAATTTAGTCCTGCATAGAAGGTTTGGATGATTATCCAAGCAGTCAATACATGGGTTGGGCAATTCTTAACCAGAGATTTCATTCTTTCCCAAGCTTGAGCAACATGTTCATTATCAAATTGCTTAAAGTTCATAATGCTACTCCTTAGGGAAATGATCTTAGCGGGAGAATAGTATTTTCCAATAAAAGCATCTTTGCATTTCCTCGAACCAGTAGGAGATGAAGAACACAACGAAGGTCTCCCCGGCGCCAGAAAAGTGCTTTCGCGTGGTTGATGAGGGAGGTGGAATCTGCACAACACAATCAAGAAACTTTGCTCCAACTCAACAGTGAGGTTGTCAATCTCACCGGCTTGCTGTAACAAGGATTAAACGTATGGTGTGGAAGATGATGTTTGCAGAGAATGAAAGAAAGCAGTTTGCAGTTGGTTGTATTATCAGTTTAAAGAAAAGGACCGAGGTCCACAGTTGGCTCGATCACAACCGTTGATCGCGGTGATCCAACGGACAAAGGAAAGGGGGCGACGTGGAGCAAGGAGAGGGCGTGAATCCATCCAACTTTCATATATATGTATGGATTTTATAATGATTTGCAAGATAAGTTTAATTTGAAGACCACTACATTAACTGAAAATAAAATGGTGTGTACGTGTGTATGCAGAATTAACATCATAAGGTCATAAGATGATCTTACTGTACTTCCTATGAACTGGCTTCATTATATAAGTGGTAGTGCTCTAAATAGTATCTATCTATTGCACCGAAAACCATGTCCTTTTTCTACATCAAATTACTGGCTCGTTATATTTCCATTGATGCGCAAACTAGCCACTCTTTTAACACACATACATGAGTGAATAGGTATATCTACATCGATGTTATGCGTATATGTAGGCTAGAATAATGTACCTTCTGCATTCCTGTGGCATCTTCGTGGCAAAGTGGATAAAAGAGATAAGATACATTAGGGTTTTGAAGTCATCAGAATCCTAGATGTAAGCAAATATAAATGTTTGGAACTTTTAAATAAAGCTTTATTCTCTGAAGATTGTAATATACAAATTTCATGTGAGTTTGTCAGTAATCAGTGTGCGTTTATCTAATAATTAGAGTAGTGACAGATGTAATCCAACTGAAGAAAGCGCGAGCAGAAACTCACCAGATCAGTACATAAGGAAATTGCATTGAATTGTTAACCTGTTTGTTCCATGACTACGATATAACTTTGAAAGGAATCAACATGTACCAGTTATCAGCCCCAGCTGAGGTCACTGGAAGCATTTAGTGGCACATCTTAAGATATCATGCAAGAATTACGGTTTCTTTGCATATGACTTACTACCACTAGAGAAGCTTCTTTTTCACTTCTAACTTATTTTTTTCTTGGCTAATTATTGATAAGAATGCTCACATGTTAGTTTGTCACTCTTGCCTTTTTATTCAGCTTGGGTTTACCGGCCAATGACGATAATTATAGGAAGCTTACTAGCAATGATGGTTATTGGTCAATCATGGTTTGGTTTGAAAATACAGCACATCAGAGATTTTTAATGGTGAATGAGAAGTTCAGCTTTTTGGAATGCCATATTGCAGATAGTTATTATGGGTATCTGATGCAAATTGTCTGTGGTCTTAGCTAACTCCAATCGGTTAAAATTGTCTTCCCTGATAACAGTTGAATGTCACCCACCTGTAAAGAATTGCCTAATGTTTCTTGTTTTACTGTTATTTATGTCAACAAAGTTGATCTTTAGTATTTGCTTATTTTATGAAGGTAACTGATATATATGTCAGCAAGATCATTTGTCTTCCATCATTGTGTATTTGTCTTTACAAATCACGCATCAAAGTGAGGATCATTTGCTTTTCCTGGTTTTACAAACACTGGAACTTCTTGATATTTATCGATTAGCAGCAAGGAAAAAAGTCGTGTTATTACTGAACATACACAACAGTTGGCGCCATTCTTCTTTTTTTAATAATATAACAGTTTGTTCCATTCCATCCCTTGTTTTAAACACCTAGGTGCTGAAGTGTTTTATGTTTATTTCTTCATCGATTTTAATAGGTAGAAAACTCACGACTTATAAATTAATTTGTTCAAATAGCTGAAAGTCTTAAAACCGGATCATGTGTAGTCAAATGCTTAGAGCAACGATTTTGTTATATTAGGTAGATTTTACCAGTTCTACTTTAGTACCTATATCCTGTACTATTTGTGTTGACGCCGATTCTCCGTTTAATATATGCAAGGTGCTTTGTAAATGTAGCTTACTTTTAAGTTTGAACAATTTGGTGTCAACTCGATAGATGTTGTATCACTGAAATGTATATTCAGTTTTGTGGTTACAATCATTTCTGCATTCAAATTACCTCCAATCTGTTATTTGTGAAAGCAGGCTGGCATTGATGGTTTACCTGTAATTGGAACAAAAAATGGAGCTCTTGTTGAAATTTACTTGGTTCGTGCATTAACATTAACTTGATTTTACAAGGAAAATCATATAAAGCTCATTTATGGTGAATGCTGATCCAGGTGCTGAACGATGGTTTTCTTGTTGAATCCCATGATCAGTTTCCTTCTGAAGAAACAACTTTGGTCAAGATGTCGACAGAATGACTCTAAAATCAGATGTCGAGAGAATGGTCTGAAGAATATACTGCAGTTTTCCTAATAATCTCATGGACTAATACTAGCAAATGTAGCGCAAGTGAATACACGGTTCAGAAGATCAATCACAGGACAGGAGCAAGAACGACAACCATTCTATTTCGTTAGAAGCAATTCAGCAAGATAGTTACATCAGTGATGATCGTACAAGGAAGAATTAACCAGTACAGTTTTGAACTAGAGTTTCCATCAAGATTGGATTTAGTTGAGAGCTGCAAACGAGAAGTGGTTGTGGTGTCCTTGAAGATCGGCACTGTGATTGCAGCTCTTCATTGCTTCTTCGTCATCATCAGCCATAAGGCTTTTCAATAACTGGTCGAACTCGTGAAATCGATCAGCTTCCACCGGGAGAGTTTGCTGTTCCTCCCCGAGAAGTTCTTCCAACGAACAAGAGAGCGCGCCCGTGTCGTCGTCAGCTTCAGGCACCTCCGTGGACGCAGCCGGCAAGGTGGAAACGGGCGCGGCAGGCCACACCGGGCAATCCTCGTACTCCACCTCAGGTTCCGGGACAGGGACGGGGTCGGCGATCCGCATCTTCTTGCAGCTTGACATATCGGCGGCGGAGACCGGCGCTGGCCTCTTCTGTGCGTGTGCGCTGGAGGCCACGGCCACGGCCACGGGCTCAGCTGGTTGCGGCGAGGGTGCTCGTTCTTGACGAAGAAGCTTGTACGCGTCCGATTCTTGGCGGGCGGCGGCGGTTGTGTTCTGAGCCAGATGGATCCTGCAGAGCACCTTCTCCCCTTGGGCGACGACGGCCTGCGGCAGCAGGCACCGGTACTCCTCCATGACCCAGCCGGAGGACACCTTGTCCTTGCCCTTACCCTTCTTGAACGAGAGGCTCCTGGCCTCGCCGATCTTGACGCCCTCGCCGTCGTAGACGTCCTCGGTCTTGTTCAGCTCCCAGGTGCCGGCGCCGGCGCCGCGCGCGCACCGCCCGTTCTTGGCGTTGCGCTTGCAGGTGGTGAAGAAGAAGCGGTCGCCGGAGGTCACGGCCGTAGGCACGGGCGCGAACCGCTCGGCGAGGTCCTTGGGCTCCTCGCACGCGTAGAGTTGGGCGTGGTGGATGAGTTTCTCTGCGCCGTGCATCGTCTCGCCGGCGAGGAGGCGCGGCAGGAAGTAGCCCACCGCCTCCTCGGCGGTAGGCAGGAAGCGCTGGAGCCTGTAGATCTCGTCGAGCCCATCCATCTCCATGGACCAGGTGCTGCTCTGCTCTGCTTCTAGGTCGAAGAGAAGATTGGCGGCGAGATGGCGGGAGGGAGATTGGTGTGGAGCGTAGAGTGGGAGGGGGTCACAGTATTTAGGAACGATGCTGCTGCTGCTGCTGGGTTTCCATATTTTGAATCCGAGATGACAGACACTCTTCTTCACCACGGATTCGAGTTTCCAAAACTTGCGGACCCGTTTCCATATGTGATCACTTCCCATATTTCGAATCCGAGAATTTGTATCCGCGTTCACAGCTGGATGCTTGGGGCCATGCTGTCCGACCTGCTCCCGCCTCCCGGCCGCCACACGCGTCCTGAGGCTGGAGCCCTCCTCCTCCTCCGCCAAACTACCTAAGGAACAGGCTGCTGGGCCACTTCTCCCGCGGCGGAGCACCCGCGCTGTTCGACGCAATGCCCTCTCCTATAACACCCTCATCGCGCGCCTCTCCCGCGCATGCTACACGAGGACGTCGGCGGCGGCGTGAGGCCCGACGGGACCACCCTCTCGGTGCTGCCGTGCGCCGGGACGAGTCGTGGCTTCATCCAGCAATCACACGCGGTGCTGCTTGGGCTCTGCTGGAACGCGTTCATCGGGACTGCTCTGGTGCGCGCGTACGAGCTGCTTGCGGACACAGACACCATTGCTGGCGTGTTTGAGGAGATCGCCAAGCCAGAGGTTGTGTGCTGGAAGGCCATGATCGGCACATGCACGCGCGTGGGAGCCTTCAGCGTTCTGTGGACACGCTGGCAAGGATGTGCAGAGCTGGGGCATTGAGGACGATCTGGGCATGCATCGGCGTGCAGCACCATGCCTGTGCATATAAGGCTGGGTTTGATACAGAGACCGTCATCTGCAATGCTCTTGTCAGCATGTACCTGAAATGCGGCTTAGGGAGATCAGCTGTCAAAGTCTTCGACATGATCTCAGAGCCCAACATAATCACTTGGACGGCAATAATTTCCGGGTTAGTGCAGAATGACCTCACTGTGGAAGCAGCGAGCTTCTCAAAGGAATGGCGAGGGCTAAGTAAAGGGAGAACGACTACTGCTTCACTAGTGTACTCTCTGCATCTAGCGTCCAAGCTTGGAAGAGCGCATATTGTTTTTCCTTAAACTAGCAGGGTGGCCCTCGCAGATGCGAGGGCATAATCTTTATTTTGTTTAGAGAGATATTCATCTTCTTTGGTTTGTTCAAATTTATTGGAAAATATAATTAATTATTTTGTACATTCACATTATGTGAAAGAGTAGTCATAATTCATGCTTAATAACTATCATCTATATAGAAATAAAGATTTTTGGTTGAACGACTATTAGTCCATTTATATGTGTTATTTTGTGTGATACTAAATTGATCTATTCTATTAAATCTCAGATTGTAAGCTAGTCGATACTGCGAACCTTGCAGTAAGATAAGTGTACATAAATTATGGACATATCTTGTGCTAAAACATCTCAGATTTTGACGCGGAGGGAGTAGTTTTTATGTGGATATTAGATCAATGTGAAGGATTAATAATCATACTGTCAAATAAGAGCTACTTGAGCAATGACTGTATGATGTTTATATTACTTGAGATACGACTGGTACGATCTTAAGAGCATTGGGATGGAATAGGAAATATGTTTTCTTAGTGCAGAAATTAATATCCTTATTAATAAATAGCCTGTTGACTGAAAAAATGTTACTTTCACATGATCTTTCTACCACCCGTTTAGTTTATTTGTTTGAAATTACATAAGGCTCTCATATGGTATACAATATGTGGCGTCTTAGGCTATAAGAAGTCAACCATTGCTTACTAATAAAAATATCTAGAGTAGTCATAATTCATGCTTAATAACTATCATCTATATAGAAATAAAGATTTTTGGTTGAACGACTATTAGTCCATTTATATGTGTTATTTTGTGTGATACTAAATTGATCTATTCTATTAAATCTCAGATTGTAAGCTAGTCGGTACTGCGAACCTTGCAGTAAGATAAGTGTACATAAATTATGGACATATCTTGTGCTAAAACATCTCAGATTTTGACGCGGAGGGAGTAGTTTTTATGTGGATATTAGATCAATGTGAAGGATTAATAATCATACTGTCAAATAAGAGCTACTTGAGCAATGACTGTATGACGTTTATATTACTTGAGATACGACTGGTACGATCTTAAGAGCATTGGGATGGAATAGGAAATATGTTTTCTTAGTACAGAAATTAATATCCTTATTAATAAATAGCCTGTTGACTGAAAAAATGTTACTTTCACATGATCTTTCTACCACCCGTTTAGTTTATTTGTTTGAAATTACATAAGGCTCTCATATGGTATACAATATGTGGCGTCTTAGGCTATAAGAAGTCAACCATTGCTTACTAATAAAAATATCTAAAAATTATATTAAAAATCATATCACAATATTTCTTAAATATTTCTTAAATATATAAAATGACATCATTTTTTGTATCTCATTCAATTATCTAAAGTTTGACAACAGTATAAAATGCTATTTATGCTTTGACGGAATAAATATATTGTTTGAATACTTTTTTAACTCTCTCCCTCCTAATATATTGTTTGAATACTTTTACGTTATTACAAACTTTTGCTTGCCATGTAATGTAACATGACTACAACGGCATGGATGACATATGCTTTCCATCATAATCAACTAATATATTTTTAATTAATTATGAATTGCAATGGCATGCCTCAATAAATTTTAAGGATAAATAACATATGAACTTCCTCTCAAAAAGCATAGAACATATTAATCTGTCGGGTGTAGTTTAGTTATATTAGGTTACTATGTTATTAAAAACAATGTGAGTTGGTTGGATGTCATTGTTCGAAATAGAGGATATTGCTATTTCTAAATTTGTATATTATCATAAGCATCAATATTATCGCATAGTAACCTTGAAGTAAGTGGTTCCAGTGGCTCATCTTTTATTTTCTCGGCAATTTTACGAAATGGGCAATGGCAGGATTTCTTGCGAGCAATGTGTCTTTGTCCTTGGCAACCACTCATCCCTAATTCAACTATTCAACTATCATTTAGAAACGCTAAGCTTCTTTTTACACAAATATATAAGTTTTCATTGAAAATAACCCATTTGAACTTTCATCTGATTCATTTCACCTTCAACAACTTATAAGGCTCTAAGAGGTGAGGGATCTCACTAATTAATCTCTAGGGTGTAGTTTGGTTATGCTAGGTTACTATGTATTCATAGCAATGTGAGTTGTTTACGATGGCAATGTCTGAAATAAAAGATATTAGCTATTTCAACATTACTATGTTATCATAAGTATCGATGTTTATCGCTTAATAATCCTCAAAGCAAGTGGTTCCAGTGGATCGTCGTCTTTTATTTTCTCGGCAACTTTACAAAATCAGAAATGGCATCATGCCTTGCAAGCAGTGTGTCCTTGGCAACCACACGTCCATAATCTAACTTCTCACGTGATCGCTCGGAAACTATGAGGTTAATTAAACTTTTACATGATACATTTTTTAATATTTGTATTTACTCTGAAAAAATAGGATGTGTGCTAGGCCAATTATTCCACCCGAAGCGTTCTTCCGCTCCGAAAATATGAGGTTAATTAAACTTATACATGATACACTTTTTAATATTTGTATTTACTCTGAAAAATAGGATGTGTGCTAGGCCAATTATTCCACCCGAAGCATTCTTCCGTGTACGTTTATCTCCTACACAGACTATCCGTACTGCCGGAACATCTAAGAGGAAAACTACAGATTTTTTTCTTAAAACAAACTTGATATTCCTACAGAGGCACGAAACTGGTGTATGTTATTTTAGCAAGTGTACGTCCTTTTTCTGAACATATGTGGCTATTCGTGCGGCTGGGAAAGTATAAGTAGAAAACTATGAACTTGCTTTATCCTGAACAAACTTGATATTCTTACGGAGGCACATGTGGCAGGGGAACGTTATTTCTTCATCCTGAACGGACGTGGTTTACATGCGTTCTTTTATAAAAAAAACTACATGTGTACTTTTTTGTTAGGAAGGCAACAGACTTGGACTTGGCCGATGATGTAACGTGTCAACAAAAACTACCCAGTTACGCAACTTTTTATCAAATCACAGCCTTGATTTTTAGATCCAAGGGTCAATATAATTAAGGGGATGTGGATTAACCTGGTGTCTCGAAAAACTAACTCATTTTGCTTTTAGTATATAATAGACTAGCAAGGTGGCCCTCGCAAATGCGAGGGCAGCGCCTTTACGCTTTAGCGTATGAAAATATATTCAGTAATTTCAGTTGTAATTTCTTAGATACTGGAAAGACAAAATTATAAATTACAACATTCTATAACTACCATAAATATTACTGTAGATAAAATATTATCAGTGTGAAACCTTTTAATTTAGAGAAGGTATTTTACATTTCCAAAACAGCATATCACATATTCTAGAGAGTCGTTTACTTTTAATTTTAGGTAGTAGTGCAATTGTAATTTTTTTTTTGCTCTCTTCCCACCATCCCTATTCTTCATTATACTCTTTCATTGACACATTTTTTATCATGTAAAAATGACTACATGGATTTAGATGGTACATATCTTACTAAAGTTCAAAATAATACTTCAACTGTACATAGTTTCACCATTTTAGCCCGTCACTACTTAACTTGAAGTCACTTCAGAAGTAATATTTGAAATTACACAACAAAAATTGAGCTAGCACGTTGTTATTGCTCCTTTCATCACGTTTGTACTACCAACTTTAGATCGATTTCACTCTCTCCCTACTAAAACCAATATTCAACCTAATAATCATAAGCGCTCGCTCAGTTTTATTTCTCATGTCATGAAACAACATTGTTTTGGCATCTTCGTTGGTCATCTCTTTTATACATGTTTGCAAATTCCAATGATGTCTCTAATGAGTTCCTATTGTTTTATCTATGCTTTGATGAAGTACACTTTTTAGTCGATTCCTGGGTTATGAAATACTTTCTTATATTGATAGTTCTCAAAAGTAAAAATCCTAATTTCTAAGAAGCAACATTTTATAATGCTTGTAATATTATTTTGAAAGAAAATGGTAACAGACTCTTTCTAACATAAGACAAACATTCTCGGCCACAATTATTTGGTATTCATACTTCATCTTAATTATTCAAATTATACAATTGTTGGATGCGTGGTAACCCGATTGACTGTTATATAGTCCGAAAGTCGGATGGAATTTTGTATGCAAATTAATCCCGATACTTCTCTATTGGAAAACCAATCTCGATTTAATTGGCTCGTGTTTTATAGTCTTAGAAATACAATCACAAGTCAAAACAATATTATCTTTTTACGAATGCAATATGTTGGCTCAGTTTGGCTTTTTTTTAGTGACCAAGAAAATATATACCTTCTCTTAAACACATACGCATTGGTTGTTCTAGAGTTTTGATATGCATATGACGCATTGCGTCCAAGCGCTCGTCCTACGAAACCTCGTAGAACAATGCGATGAAAAAGATCAACCAAGGTAATGGACTGATTGTTATGTCGTCCGAAAGTCGGATGGAATTTCACACGCAGACCAATGCCGAGTGTTCTATATTTGTAAAAAGTTCTCAACTGAAAAACAGTCGCAAAGTCAAAACAATACTATTTTGTTTTGGAATTCATTTGACATACCATGAACATTTTATTTCACTCGCATTTGTAGAAAAACATGATATTCTCATAATAAGATGCACATAAGGAATAAGCACAAGATACATTAATTGTTTCTTAATAAGTGTAGAGGTGTTGTTCGCATACCTTTTATTCCGATGGACCGCATCTCCGACATGTATCGCATGCGTACTATCGTGACTTCGATTCGCCTGGCTTCGCCGTGTATGCGTGTGTTGTTGCACTGGTCGGGGAGGGGCATCAGTACCGGTTATGCAACCGGTACTGCGCAATCGGGACTAATGCCCCCCGAGTATCAGTACCGGTCGTGTTGCGACCGGTACTAAATGACATCCACGAGGGCCACAGGCGTGGTTTCGGCTGGAGACTTTTAGTACCGGTCGGTGTTACCGACCGGTACTAAATATTTTCCAAAAAATTTAATTTCTTTTTGAAATTGTCACAAAAAAAATAATATTTTTTTAGAATTTCGAAATTTCTCACTTAACTATCCACTAACCCACACAATTCATCACTTAACTATCAACTAACCCACACTTAATCTCAAGTCTAACTATTTAATCTAGTTAATTTTCCCGTTCCTACACACTTAATCCATTTTGGAACTGTCAAATTTTCCGATCGGTCACCCATCCTGAAACTGCTATAACACTAGCACGCTTAACATTTAGGTTCCTTTCAAACTAGATACTAGGAGAGAACTGAGAACTTACTGATAGTTCTATCTTATCAATCATGTTAACCACTCGGTCATGATGAAACACTTTTTCTTTTCTTATATTATAAAAATTTACTTGATTAAACAAAAATATTATATAATAATAATATTGTAATAAATAATGATAAAATAAGTATTACTTTATTTAAAAAAATGATAATATAATAATAAATATTTAAAAAAATGAAATAATGTGATAAACACTTCAAAAAAAGAAATTTACTTGATTAAACAAAAATATTATATAATAATAATATTGTAATAAATAATGATAAAATAAGTATTACTTTATTTAAAAAAATGATAATATAATAATAAATATTTAAAAAAATGAAATAATGTGATAAACACTTCAAAAAAAGAAATTTACTTGATTAAACAAAAATATTATATAATAATAATATTGTAATAAATAATGATAAAATAAGTATTACTTTATTTAAAAAAATGATAATATAATAATAAATATTTTTAAAAATGAAATAATGTGATAAACACTTCAAAAAAAGAAATTTACTTGATTAAACAAAAATATTATATAATAATAATATTGTAATAAATAATGATAAAATAAATATTACTTTATTTAAAAAAATGATAATATAATAATAAATATTTTAAAAAATGAAATAATGTGATAAACACTTCAAAAAAAGAAATCCTTTGGCATAATTTGTGATAAAGATCTCATATTCCACAAATAGGTGCATATTGGTATAAGAAACAACCATGTAAAAGGAAATCTTTGCAATTATTTTCATAAATATCATTTTCCATTTTTTAAGTGCAAAAACTGACTTGTTTTGTGAACAAAGTACCAAAAATTTGATGCAAAATGGCACCCATTTAATTTTCATGGAAACTAGTACACATATGATGGATAATACCCAAGTATTAGGTTTTTCCTTGATTTCTACCTAATTTCCCCTAGTTAAATGAGTTTATGCCTATTTTTCGAAAGTAATTCAAATTTGAACTACAACTGTTTGATAGCTTGGTCTGAAATTTTTGAAAAAATCATTTTAAGGTACACAACTAGTGGTTATATCACAGAAACATTGATAGTTCTATAAAACATTTCATCTTCTGACGAATTGTCATCGCCACCGTTTTGATTTTTTTTATGAAAAAATGAAATAATGTGATAAACATTTCAAAAAAAGAAATGCTTTGGCATGGGGACCTTATATGTGTACTCTCTTCCAGATGAGTAGACACTAAGCACACTACAAAATATTAGAGATAAATTGTTTGCAACAATAACACTACTCTCTTTCAGATGAGTAGACACTCAGACACTACAGAATATTTGAGATAAATTGTTTGCAACAATAACACTACTCTCTTCCAGATGAGTAGACTTTCAAGCACTACAAGCACTACAAACACTAGTACATATAGTCCTCCGAATCAGAATCAGAAGGCTCCTGGCGCACTGGTACGAGGTGACGCTGCCCATAGTTGATGATTCTAATCTTGCGGTACACCTCGTATGCAACATACGCATCTATTGCTGCATACTCAATGTTGCAACCGTCAAGTGGGTACTTCTCCCAAAGTTTGTGCTGCTCACTGTCGAATCTTTTCTTCATATTCTTGTACGCGTCCTCGTCGATCACGGCGCTTGCCATATCAGCCATTCCAGTCTTGGCATGGTCAAGCCTAAAGATAGCCTGGAGATCAATGTGGCAGGCAGATGGTATCTCAAGACCCCAGGTGCGTCTCATCTTGATCTTGTCATTTGTTATATCAACGCTAGCAAAATGAATGCCGCTGCGAAGCATTGGACATTGCTTGTCACTTCTGCAACAACAAATGGAACACATGTTAAAAATACTGCCAACATATAATTTGAGATCAAGTAGTATAATTTGCAATGATAACAATATATAATTTGAGATCTTGTATGAATGATAACAACAATATGCAATGCAACTTTCATTTTCGGCCAATATATAATTTGAGATCAAGTATATATGCAACAATTGGCACTTAATAATGTGCAATGCAACTTTCATTTTCGGCCAACATTGGCACTTAGTTGTTATTATATAATAACAACAATATATGCAATGAAACTTTCATTTTCGGCACCATCATCAGATTTTCGGCCATTGTATAATAACAACAATATAGGCAATGCAACTAAGATTTTCGGCCAATATATAATTTGAGATAAAATAAGAATGTTCCTACAATCATTTCTCGGCCAATATATATATGCCAAGATTTTCGGCCAATGTATAATAACAACAATATAGGCAATGCAACTAAGATTTTCGGCCAATATATAATTTGAGATCAATTAAGAATTTTCCTACAATCATTTCGGCCAATATATATATGCCAAGATTTTCATCCAATATATGCAATGCAATTTTCATTTCGGCCAATATATATAATTTTGTTCACTACAATCAAAGAGAAATTGCTATCCTATGCAATTTTCCTATCCATATGAATCAACAAATTAAAGAAAATAAGCCCAACATTGGATTAATACCTTGCCCATTGGAAGACCATGACACGTTTCTTGAAACATAGTTGGATGACCGCAACCTCTCCTTGATCGGCCGTGTACTCGAGATCAAGACCCATGAACTTTTCTTGCTCCCGAGCTTCGCCAAGCCAATTCTTGAAATCGGAGAGAAAACCCGCAACCTTAGCGCTATCGTTCGTATAAACGACATTAAGATAGGTGTTGCCATGTGCAAGCACCGATCCGTAGCGAGTGATTGGTGGTGCCGGATTCATGGTGGCCGGAGGGATTGATGTAGAAGAGAGAGGGAGAGAGTCGCCGGAGAAGGAGAGAAAGAGAGAGCCGCGACCGAAGTAAGAAGAGAGGGAGAGGAAGAAACTGCCCAATCGCGTCTAAAATCGTGGCGGGAGTCGAACGGTTAGGGGCTTTAGTACCGGTCCGTAACACGAACCGGTACTAAAGCTCCACTCGCCCAGCCCCGCGCGACGGTTGCCATGCCACAGACCTTTAGTACCGGGCCGTGTTACGGCCCGGTACTAAAGGTCCCTTACGGACCGGTACTGCTGCCACCCTCCCCTCTGACCGTTCGGACCGGTACTGATGCTCATTAGTACCGGCCGCAAACACAGCCAGGACTAAATCTTTGGACGTAAAGTCCTTTTTCTACTAGGGTTGTCTTGCCTTCAGTTTTTAGGGTGTGTCTTGCTGTGATTTTATTAAGCCTAACGTCTAACGTCCGGAAAGTAAGTCTGGTTGCCGAGTCCGTATGAGGCCATGGATGCATGTCCAATCTCACTCATACTGTATAAGTTTTTATTTTTTGAGAAAGTATTCTTGTATAACTTAATGAGATCGATAATCCATCAAAGTTAGATCTAATGGACCTTTTACATGCATATGTAGCAAATAGGTTGATTAATTTGTACCGTTAACAAAACTTAGATCTGATGGACTCTTACATGTACAATGGAGCAAATATGATGATTGCAAAAGAAGAGAAAAACTGTATCGTTAATTTTTCTCAACTTTTGGACTCTTTCACCTACATCGTAGCAATTATAACGATTACACTACTCCTATCCTATTCCTACGGATCTAGATGGTGATTTTTTTCGTTAGCTGGCTGGAAAACTTCTTTTTTACCTCAAAACTGTGACACGTCCAGAAGATCATTGGCCCTGACACGTACCAGAACGTGTTCACCTAGATATTATCGTGTCAAACGGACCTCATTGTTGTTACGTAATTAATAATATTTATTAAATTCTAACCACTCATTTTAGATCTAACAATTTAGATTAATTTGGAGGATGTGGCTTAACGTGATGTCTCTGTTAAACATTCTTATTTTACTTTTAGTATATAATAGATAAGGAGCAATAATCATCAAAGGGATTGAGAGATAGCAAGCTTGTGAAAGTCAATAATGGAGGATAAATTTTAAACAAAATAATTAGGAACAATTGAGGAAGAAGACCCATTAAATGGTTCTCCCAAATATCCGGGGCGTCCAAGCGCTGCTGGAACATCCAAACGAAAATGATCATAACTTGATCATCCATATTTTGTTTCGATAAAGTTGGGCTTCTCTAACTATTCATGCAGAACAACTCCAAAAGTTCTGCATATTTTCACATTTCGGAATGCCACTGAAGTCGTTTCCTTTATCTGCATATGACTTATAGAGGGACATCAGCTCATGGAGTGTGCCACGCTTAATCCAAAAAGATCAAGCCTATTCTGCCAGAGCCATTGTACATCTACAAGGCAAACTGTAAATAAGCATGCATATACTGGGAACAGTTTATGCTAGAGAGTCTCACACTTATGTTAACATGTCCCATGGAGGTGAGCCATGTTTATTGTTATTTTATGGTGATCCAAATTCATATGACGATATGAAGTGAGCGGCTAACTTCGGAGCGGAGCGGAGGCCCGTCGCCGGGAGGCTTGAGCCGTAGGGTTTTGCCCTCTATAAATACATCTTGTAAGCCGCCGGTTGGGGTAAGCCATACATTATAAACCCACGGCGTTTGTAACCTCACCCCGATATAGTGAAGTATTGCTGGCTTGGCGCCCGTGGTTTTTTCCTCTCCTTTGTTTGGAGAGGTTTTCCACGTTAAATCTCGTGTCCCCGTTGGTTTGATCTTTCCGCTCTTCATCGTATTCGTGCTATCTTTTGTAACATTTATTAGTTGCTGACAATTTCAGTTTTTACAAGTAAATTAGGTCTCTAAAATGGAACGTTCTGTTATCAAGGCTACAAGTCTTAAGAACAAATATCATATATGGATGCTGGCTGTCTCACATGAATACATGGTTATAGACAAAGAGAGTATTGTGACCCCCACCTTTTTCGATGTTTGTAATACCAAAAATAATCAAATTCGAATAACTGATAAGTTGTTACTTGTTAGCTAATGTACATGTGCTGATTTTATTCCGCTCTAGAGTCGTACATCCTGTCATACAGTTAGATGGAGACCGGGAGGATCTTCCAAAAGTTCGCATGTTAATGTTCTGATAATGTTCATGTTAGGCCTTGATTGAATTGCGTAAATATCTTATAATGTTCATGTTCTGTTGTTTTAGGCCACTGCAGCAGGAAAATTCAAGCTCGGAGATTGCTCCAATTGCAAGTAAGAATAGACTAATCTTAATATTAAGATATGTAAGTGGACCAGGTTCAAAAATTGTTTCAAAAATTATTTCCCATACCTGAAGGCGCGGTCGCTCCGCGTCGCCCCCGCGGCGACCGGGGCGACCTAGGGTTCCCTCTTCCCCGCGCGCCCCCATCCTCCTCTCCCCTCCGCCGCCGTCGGCGTTCGCCGCCGAGCGAGGCTCGTGCGGTGCCGGTGGCGGCGGCCGTTCTCAAACCGTACTCTGGTGGGGCCTCGCGGGGCGGCCTCGTCAGGTGGCGGTGCGGCTGGGTGCTCGGGGTCTCGACCTGGCGGCGGCGACGAGGCAGTCCGGTGGCGGAGTCCGTCGCAGTACGGCGGTGGCCGGCAGCGCAGCTTCGAGAGACCTGGTGGTGGTGCTCCGCCGTCACGGGCTCCAAGCTCATATCTACGCCCGCCTGGGCCCGATCTGGGTCGGGCGGGCTCCTGCCTGTTCGGCGTGCGGTGGTCGCAGGTGCAGCTGCCTTGGTGTGGCGGCTGACCAGCGTGCTGCACGCAGGGAGATGGCGACAGGGAGGGCAGATGCTATGCGAGGCTGGGGCCGGTGGAGGAGCTGGTTTTGGCCGGCAGCGAGGAAGACTCGCTGGGTGTGGCGTCCGGATTTGGGCCTGAGGGCCAAGATCTGGGTCTGGTGGGCCCGGGTGGGGCCCCTAGGTTGTCGGTAGGGTTGTCAGTTGTCGATCCGGAGGTGCCGGACTTGATGACTCGACACCTTGCCGCTGCCATGCCCTCCCTCATAGCCAGCGTTCGTACAGGATCGAGCCTAGGTTGGCTCGTTTCTGGCAAAGGTTTCCCTATCGTTCAGAGTGGTGGGAGGAACGCTCAGTGGCCGTGCTGGTCGGCCGATGGCGACGCTCTGATCCTCCTTGGGTGTTTCCCGGGTTGGGTCAGGTTGGTCGGAGTGTGGTGGCGCCTCCCTTTGGCGGCAGGGCCGTGTCCGTTGTGGTGTTGGTCCGACGCGCCGACCCCGGCCCAGATCTAGGCCCTCTGGGGCCCATCTGGGTTTTAGGCGGGTCGGTCTGAATCCTCGGTGGCGCGACCTTCTATACATTGATGACGGAGAGCAGCTCGGATTGGGGGCAACAGCGCCACGGGTGTGCCTTCTGCAGCGCGACGGTGGGAGCTTCACGGGCCTCTCGAGGTCGAGAGGCTCGGCCGGGCTCGCGGGCCTGGTGTGCTCCTGCTGTTGCGTCCGGTCGGTTACCGTCTCTGACGGTGGAGGTTGGTCCCTCCTCCACGTCGGCGGTGCTGTGGGCCCTAGTCCCGGCTCTTCTTTTTCGGTGTGTAGGCTGCTCCTCTCTGTGCCTGGTGAGACATCAGGAGCGGCTTCGCGATCGTGTGGCGTGGGGTGGTGGGCGGTTTGGTGGAGTGCTCTGGAGCATCTGGGGTGACGGGGGATCGGGAGAAATCCTAGTCGGCGTGTCCGACTCCGGCACGGCGGCGCCTATGGGTGTCGTCAGTCCTTCCTGAGGGGCGTCCGTGAAGGAGATATGCCCTAGAGGCAATTAATAAAGTGATTTATTTATCATATCTCGTTTGTTCATAATACGTTTTTGTGTCATGCTATAACCGTATTAAGCGGAAACATTAATACGGGTGTGATGCGTAAACAACCAGGTCCCTAGTAGCCTCTACTAAGACTAGTTTCGTTGCGCGGTTGATGATCGATGTTTCCCGATCATGGGGCATGGCGCCAGTCGGCAATGAAAGTCATATCGTTGGTGGAACGATGTGATGGACATACCCATATTTGTAGGACGCAGTCATTACGCCTTCGACCGTGAGATCAACTCTTATTGTTATTCCTGGAAGATACTTTGATCGCACCAAACGTCGTATCTTATATAGTATGACAATAACGGTGATACTTTTGGGTATCGGAAGGGAGTAATTGAGACGAGGGGTCAAGAGCGGGATTTGCCAATCCGCATAGCAGGATAGATACTCTAGGGCCCACTCGGTGAGATTATGTCTAATGAGCTTGCAAGCATGTGACTAGGTCACGGAGACATGATATCATAGACGAGTAGAAGATAGCGTTGTCGGTAACGAGGTCAGCTAGGTATGGAGATATCTATGAACGATGCTCGGACACGCTAAGTATCGCAATGGCAAAAGGTTTAAGACTTTACGTTCAGGTTTGATAGATGAAAGTCATTCGTTATATCACAGGGATTAATTCATGGGGTCCAGGCCTACGAGTTAGTCGTTGATCAGAGAGGAGTCTCGATCATACCTGTTATTATATCGAACCGCTAGGGTAACACACTTAAGGGGTTTCGACAAGACAACCGGAAAGGAAAGAGATCACCGGGAACGTCCCGGGAGAGGTCCGATGGAGATCGGGCAGCGACGAAATAGTTTTCGGAGCTAGAATAAATTATATATAATATGTTTTATATTAATTAGTGTAATTAATGTCTAAATATGATTTTATATATTTATTTTCGAATTTATTTAGGCTGATTTCTCTACATGGGCCTTCTGGTGGAAAGAAGGCCCATGGGGGGAAAAATCCCCAAGGGAATTCGGTGGGGGCTTGATGGCCGGCCTAGGTGGGCCAAAAGGGGCCCACCATGGGGCCGGCGCACCAGCCATGCCGCACCAGGCATGTGGGAATTGTCCCACATTGCCTGGCTGGCAAGTTGGCTCCCCCCTGGGAGCCTATATAAGAAGGGGCACCCCTGGCCTTTTTATTCAACCAATTAATTCCCAATTCTCTCTCGATTTCGTGATTCCCTTTGTCGGAGTTGCGCCGAGCTGAGAGGGGGATCTCTCCACCATAAGCCCGCTGCCGCGCTGCTGGTGTTCCGGTCCAAGTCTTCCGCTGCTCGTCCTGGACTGGAGCTTCGGAGGCCGTCGTCTCCACCGTACGTGTGTAACGCCCTGCGAGGTGCTGCGCTAGCGGTGCTGGGAGGTCTTCTTCCTCTTCACGACCTTGAAGTCGGCTTCGTCGGTCTTCATCGTCAACGTTCGTGCGGGAACGTAATCCCGCTTTCGGTCTACAAGGGTATGTATTCCGATCTCCGTTGTACTTCTATATCTGCATAGAATAGATCTTGGCATGTTTTAAGGATATCGTTGCTAGGAAATTTTTTGTTTTCTGCATGCGATCCCCTTCAGTGGTATCAGAGCCGATCTATCGTAGATATAGCTGTACGCTGTTAGAACCCGTGTTCTGCACGGGGGCACCGTTCCTGTTATTTGCTACCCTCTAGCGTGCACTTGTGATTCCAGCGGCATCGAGTTGATGAAGCGGCCCGGACCGACTTTACGCGTACGCTTACGCAAGACTGGTTCCACTACTGACATACGGCTTGTACCGTATCTGTGGCTGGCGGGTGTCAGTTTCTCTCTCTTTAGGTTGTCTTGCATTTTCAATGGAGGGCCCGAAGGGGATGCTTAAACATGCAATTATTGGATCGTTGTTGTGGTCATAAGTTCGTAGATAAGAAGCGGTTCTTTTTACGAAAGCCCAAGCCACGTAAAATATGCAAAAGATAAAGTAGAAGCGTCTAACTTTATTTTGCAGGGGCAATGTGATATGGTCAAGGTAGGTTTATTAAATTGTTTATGAACTGCGGGCGCCAAGAAGACCATGGCGCAATGGACTATATCACATCGCATTACATTTGATGTTTTGTGTGCATCTTATATTGTGTGATTATATATATTAGTATATATTAGTTACGCGGCGGTAGTTGTATATAAGATGATCCCTTCAAAAATACCACTAGTGTTCTTCCTCCAACGAGCACCACCAAGAAAGTTCTACGTTATGAGGCAGGCCGTGACGATCGGGTGTCAGACATATCGTCGTTCGCATACAGTGGGTGTAAGCCATGTTGCACAAGCGTTACGTGGAGGTTATTGTGGCGAGCCTAGCATATGCAGATATGGCCTCGGAACACGGAGGCCGAAAGGTCGAGCATGAGTCACAGAGTTGTTGTGATTGACAATTGTCTACCCTTGAAGTTGTGCTGCCGGCTCTGACGATGAGGGGTTGTGCAATGGATGGGGGTCGTGTAATCGCTTAAACGAACAGGAGGGATGTTCGTTTGAGTGGGAGTTATGTTAGTTATTTTCTAAAAATACTATAACTCAAAATTATTATGAACAAAGTCTTATGTTGCAAATTCCTTTGTAGATGTCTCGCCCCTCGTTTAACCTAGGTCTGTTCCTTGAGAAAGAAAAGCTTAAGACCAATGGGTCAAACTTCATGGCCTGGTTCCGCAACCTGAGGATCCTCCTCACTCCCCATAGGGTGGCTTACGTCATTGAAGCCGCCATAGGAGACCCTCCCGCAGATGACGCTTCTGATGATGAGAAGAAGGTCTTCCAGACCAAATCGGAGGATTCCTCTTTTGTCCAGAGTGGCATGCTCTACGCCATGGAAGCCGACCTGCAGCGCTTTGAGAAGATGAGTGCCTTCGAGATAATTTCTGATCTCAAGGCTGTCTTTGCGCCGCAGGCTAAGGCTGAGAGATATGAAGCTTCTGAGCTTTTCTTCTCGGCCAAGATGGAGGAGCATAGTAGTGTGAGCGAGCACGTGGTCAAGATGTCTGGCTACGTTCAACGCTTGAATGCTCTGGAATGCAAGATTCCCGATGAGCTGGCGATTGATAGGGTGCTGCAATCGTTGCCCCCTAGCTATAAAGGCTTCGTCATGAACTACAACATGCAGGGCATGGCTAAGTCCCTGGGTGAAGTGTTCGTGATGCTCAAGACTGCTGAGGTGGAAATCAAGAAGGAGCACACGCTGTTGATGGTCAACAAGACCGGCGATTTCAAGAAATCCGGTGGCAAGGGAAAGAAGAGCTGGAAGTCCAGGAGGGAGGGCAAATTGGTTGCCAAACCGAAGACTCCAAAATCTGGTCCCAAGGCTGGCGTGGAGTGCTTCTACTGCAAGGGAAAAGGTCACTGGAAGCGCAACTGCCCCAAGTACCTGGAGGACAAGAAAGCTGGCAAGATAGTCGACAAAGAGCAAGGTATATTTGATATACATGTTATAGATGTGTACCTTACATCCGCCCGTAGCAACACTTGGGTATTTGATACTGGTTCTGTTGCTCATATTTGTAACTCTCGGGAGGAGTTGCGGAATAAGTGGCGCCTGGCTAAGGATGAGGTGACGATGCGCGTCGGCAACGGATCGAGAGTCGACGTGGTGGCTGTCGGCACGCTCCCTCTACATCTACCATCGGGATTAGTTTTGGTTCTGAATAAGTGTTATTTTGTACCATCCTTGAGTGTAAACATTATCAGTGGGTCTTGCCTGTTACAAGACGGTTATTCATTTAAATCAGTATCAAGCAGTTGTGCTATTTCAATGAATGATATCTTTTATGTTGATGCTCCCGAGAGTAATGGTTTATTCTTGTTGAATCTCGATCGTAGTACTCACATCCATAACATAGATGCCAAAAGGATTAAGTGTAGTGATGATACCGCCATGTATATGTGGCATTGCCGTCTCGGTCATATTGGTGTAAAGCGCATGAAGAAACTCCATACAGATGGACTTTTGGACTCGTTGGATTTTGGATCCCTCGATACATGCGAACCATGCCTTATGGGCAAAATGACCAAGACACCGTTCAATGGTTTCATGGAACGGGCGTCGGACTTATTGGGAGTCATACATACAGATGTGTGTGGACCAATAAGCGTGTCGACACGCAATGGTTATCGTTACTTTGTCACCTTCACCGATGACTTGAGTAGATATGTGTATATCTATTTGATGAAACACAAGTCTGAAACATTTGAAAAGTTCAAAGAATTTCAAAGTGAAGTTGAAAATCAGCTTAACAAGAGAATCAAGCACCTCCGATCCGATCGTGGTGGCGAGTATTTGAGTTTTGAGTTTGGCACACATCTGAAGACATGTGGCATAGCATAGCAACTTACGCCTGCCGGAACACCGCAACGTAACGGCGTGTCCGAGCGACGTAATCGTACTCTATTGGATAGCGTCCGGTCTATGATGTCTCTTACCGATTTGCCCGTATCCTTCTGGGGTTATGCGTTAGAAACAGCCGCATTCATTTTAAATAGGGCTCCGTCCAAATCCGTGGAAACGACACCGTATGAGTTATGGTATGGCAAGAAGCCTAAGTTATCGTTTCTGAAGGTTTGGGGTTGTGAGGCGTATGTTAAGAAACTACAGCCCGACAAACTCGAACCGAAGTCGGAGAAAGTCGTCTTTGTAGGATATCCGCGGGAAACCATAGGATACACCTTCTACAACCAAGCTGAGGGCAAAACGTTTGTCGCAAAGACCGGTACCTTTCTAGAGAAGGAGTTTCTCGAGAAAGGAGTAAGTGGGAGGAAGGTAGACCTCGATGAGATCGTTGATCCTGAACTCGAAATTCCGAGTGGCGCAACGGAAGCTGTTCCGGAAACGTCCTCCACAGATGGAGTGGGAGAAACTGTCGAGGAAAGTATTCTACCTCGTAGGTCTGGTAGATCTCGTATCGCACCAGAATGGTATGGCAACATGGTTTGCACCGTCATGTTAATTGAACAAGACGAACCTACGAACTACAAGGAGGCAATGGCGAGTCTAGAGTCCGAGAAATGGCTAGAAGCCATGAAATCCGAAATAGGGTCCATGTATGATAACAAAGTATGGACTTTGATGGATATTCCCGAAGGGCGCAAGGCCGTCGAGAATAAATGGATCTTTAAGAAGAAGACTGATGCTGACGGTAATGTAACTGTCTATAAAGCTCGGCTTGTCGCAAAAGGTTTCCGACAAGTTCATGGGATTGACTACGATGAAACGTTTTCACCGGTAGCGATGCTAAAGTCTATTCGGATTTTGTTAGCAGTTGCTGCATATTACGATTACGAAATATGGCAGATGGATGTCAAAACAGCCTTCCTAAACGGTAACATTGAGGAAGAGTTGTATATGGTACAACCGGAAGGTTTTGTCGATCCAGAAAATGCTAGCAAGGTATGCAAGCTTCAGCGCTCCATCTATGGATTGAAGCAAGCATCTCGGAGCTGGAATCTTCGCTTTGATGAGGTGATCAAAGGTTTTGGATTTGTCCAGAATTTGGAAGAGACCTGCATTTACAATTAAATGAGTGGGAGCTCGGTTGTGTTCTTACCACTATATGTAGATGACATATTGCTAATTGGGAATGATGTGGAACTTCTGAATAGTGTGAAGAATTATTTAAACAGTAAATTTTCCATGAAGGACTTAGGAGAAGCTGCATACGTCTTAGGCATTAAAATCTATCGTGATAGATCAAGACGTCTATTAGCATTGAGTCAGAGTACTTATCTTGATAAAATACTGAATCGTTTCGGTATGGAGATGGCAAAGAAGGGTTCTCTCCCGGTTATCAAGAATAAAACATTGCGAAAGGCACAGTGTCCGGTAACGGAACAGGGTAAGGCCGATATGACTAAACATCCTTATGCTTCAGCCATAGGATCGATTATGTATGCAATGTTAAGTACTAGACCTGATGTGGCATTGGCTCTAAGTTTGACAAGCCGTTTTCAGAGTAATCCAGGAATGGCGCATTGGATTGCTGTTAAGAGCATTCTTAAGTATCTCAAGAAGACAAAGGAAACGTTCCTTGTCTATGGTGGCTGTGATGAAGAACTTGGCGTAACAGGTTACGTTGATGCAAGTTTCTGCTCAGACCCCGATGACTCTAAGTCACAGACAGGTTATGTGTTCAAGGTGAATGGAGGCGCCGTGTGCTGGAGAAGTGGGAAGCAACCCATCGTCGCGCAGTCTACAATGGAGTCGGAGTACATTGCTGCTTGCGAAGCCGCGAATGAAGCTGTGTGGCTGAGGAAGTTCATCATTGAACTTGGAGTGTTCCCAAGCGCGCAAGACCCCGTGATCCTCTTTTGCGACAATACGGGTGCCATTGCTAACGCGAAGGAGCCAAGGTCTCACTCCACCGCCAAACACATTCTCCGACGCTTCCATGTGATACGACAGTACGTACAGGAAGGACATACGGATCTGAATGTGGCAGATCCGTTGACAAAGCCTCTCCTGCTTGACAAGCACGTGAAACACCAAGATGCTATGGGTGTCCGGCTTTTACCAAGCTGTAATCTAGATTAATTTGTACTCTAGTGCAAGTGGGAGACTGAAGGAGATATGCCCTAGAGGCAATTAATAAAGTGATTTATTTATCATATCTCGTTTGTTCATAATACGTTTTTGTGTCATGCTATAACCGTATTAAGCGGAAACATTAATACGGGTGTGATGCGTAAACAACCAGGTCCCTAGTAGCCTCTACTAAGACTAGTTTCGTTGCGCGATTGATGATCGAGGTTTCCCGATCATGGGGCATGGCGCCAGTCGGCAATGAAAGTCATATCGTTGGTGGAACGATGTGATGGACATACCCATATTTGTAGGACGCAGTCATTACGCCTTCGACCGTGAGATCAACTCTTATTGTTATTCCTGGAAGATACTTTGATCGCACCAAACGTCGTATCTTATATAGTATGACAATAACGGTGATACTTTTGGGTATCGGAAGGGAGTAGTTGAGACGAGGGGTCAAGAGCGGGATTAGCCAATCCGCATAGCAGGATAGATACTCTAGGGCCCACTCGGTGAGATTATGTCTAATGAGCTTGCAAGCATGTGACTAGGTCACGGAGACATGATATCAGAGACGAGTAGAAGATAGCGTTGTCGGTAACGAGGTCAGCTAGGTATGGAGATATCTATGAACGATGCTCGGACACGCTAAGTATCGCAATGGCAAAAGGTTTAAGACTTTACGTTCAGGTTTGATAGATGAAAGTCATTCGTTATATCACAGGGATTAATTCATGGGGTCCAGGCCTACGAGTTAGTCGTTGATCAGAGAGGAGTCTCGATCATACCTGTTATTATATCGAACCGCTAGGGTAACACACTTAAGGGGTTTCGACAAGACAACCGGAAAGGAAAGAGATCACCGGGAACGTCCCGGGAGAGGTCCGATGGAGATCGGGCAGCGACGAAATAGTTTTCGGAGCTAGAATAAATTATATATAATATGTTTGATATTAATTAGTGTAATTAATGTCTAAATATGATTTTATATATTTATTTTCGAATTTATTTAGGCTGATTTCTCTAAATGGGCCTTCTTTCCACAAGAAGGCCCATGGGGGGAAAATCCCCAAGGGAATTCGGTGGGGGCTTGATGGCCGGCCTAGGTGGGCCAAAAGGGGCCCACCATGGGGCCGGCGCACCAGCCATGCCGCACCAGGCATGTGGGAATTGTCCCACATTGCCTGGCTGGCAAGTTGGCTCCCCCCTGGGAGCCTATATAAGAAGGGGCACCCCTGGCCTTTTTATTCAACCAATTAATTCTCAATTCTCTCTCGATTTCGTGATTCCCTTTGTCGGAGTTGCGCCGAGCTGAGAGGGGGATCTCTCCACCATAAGCCTGCTGCCGCGCTGCTGGTGTTCCGGTCCAAGTCTTCCGCTGCTCGTCCTGGACTGGAGCTTCGGAGGCCGTCGTCTCCACCGTACGTGTGTAACGCCCTGCGAGGTGCTGCGCTAGCGGTGCTGGGAGGTCTTCTTCCTCTTCACGACCTTGAGGTCGGCTTCGTCGGTCTTCATCGTCAACGTTCGTGCGGGAACGTAATCCCGCTTTCGGTCTACAAGGGTATGTATTCCGATCTCCGTTGTACTTCTATATCTGCATAGAATAGATCTTGGCATGTTTTAAGGATATCGTTGCTAGGAATTTTTTTGTTTTCTGCATGCGATCCCCTTCAGTCCGGTGTTCCCCTTCCTCTCCCCGTCGCGTACCGGAACCCTTGGCAACAGCGTTGTCATCGTCGCATCCCTTCATGAAGGTGTTGATTGGTACCGACGCTCCGGAGCACTAGGGGCTTGGTGGCAGGCCTCCGGTGGGCGCAGTGGTTGTGGAGCTTGCTTTCTGTTGTCTTTCCGCCGTTATCGGCATTTTTCTTTTTCTTTTTCTTTTTCTTTTTCTCTTTGCTTTTCTTTTGGGCGTTGTGCTGTCTGGCCAGCAGCGGTCTCAAACGGTGTGGCTTTATTTATAAAGCGGGGCGAAAGCCTGTTTCGAGGTACATTAGTATCGAATCAGATACTCTTGAGAGATATTAGTCATAACACACATCATGCTTCAGGGTCCTAAATGTATATTTATCAGAACATAGGTGATATACATTGTTCGCTTTTTTTTTTTAAACACAGTACAAACGCAGACGCTCACATACACGCGCGCACACTCATCCCTATGAACGCACACACGCACACCCTACCCCTATGAGCACCTCCGAAATACTGAGCCGGCGGATCGAGTCTTGAGATTGACGAAGTCACCACGGGCGCCTCGCTGTCGACGGGAACGTCGCCTCCCACTGAAAGAATATTCCGCCTAAATGCAACACACAGACGTCAAACCTGGGGTTTGAACTCTGGTGGGCTGAGGGTACAACCACCCTGCTAACCATCCAACCACAGGTTGGTTTGCATATACATTGTTCGCTTTGTATAGTCGCATATATTATTGTGCAATTAGAAGGTGAAAGAGTTAGTTCTTCAAGGTCTTGGACATACAGTCTATGGTACAGTTGAAATGCTAGAGCCCTAGAGATATTCTTGCTTGTATGTGTGCTGGTATATTGGTCATAGACATGAAAGCCAAGTTGTTACATTTCTGTGGGTCAAATGTTTTTGTGAATGTTGGGATATCTGTATAATTAATGCTTTCTCATTATTTTTTTGCTATAAACATATTACTTTTCTACATCATAGACCCCGCTGCCCTGTCAAACACATTATCTCATCCAGTATTTCTTGGTTTGTATCCTACTTTTTTCTCAGATAATTAATAGTAAAAGTATCATGAAGTTCCATAACAATTGACCATGCTAAACCTGCTACACGTCCTAAGACTGCCATCGATCAAATTGGTCTTCGTCTGTGGGAGCTAGCAGTTTGTTATATAGCCAATTTATTTAGTGGACTGGCTAGCCCCTCTAATACTGATAATAATTTTCTGGTTTATATTCCAGATAAAGTTTAATTTGTTTTCAATTTAGGAACCCTGCAGGTAATTCTTGCCATACTGTGCCTTGCAAATGCAGTACCAAAATTCTCATTTGAAGTTTCAGTGGTTACGACATACGGACGTGGGGCTGCAGGGGTTGGATGCAGCGTGCTGCACAACAACGGAGCATGTTTTTGCTAAATTACTAAATTCTGCTATTATGGTTGTACACTTCTCTTAAGATAATGTTTTCCCATGTACTGAGCTTTTCCGCTTCTTTCAGAAAAAAGGGGGTTCAGTGGAGCAAAAAGAAGGAAGAATGGAGTACAACAGAAGGATAGTACGAGACTACGAGCAAGTAGATATCAGGAAGCACAAAGATTATTTAGTTGTATGTTTAGGTAGACCAACAGAAATTTGTTCTTGTTACATGAGACAATAGGCCGGCGTTAAATTAATGACGCCAATGGCGGAAGATACAAAGTGCTGAAAACCAGCTTACACACAGCTCCACACACACAAAAATCAAGCCAAAAGCTTGTTCAAGAAAAGAGGTGTATGCAGAGATACACGCAGGCTGACAACGATGATCGCAAAACAACCATCAGAGGAGAGACAAGCCATGGACTCCAAGGCGACGCCTTCAGGAAGGAAACGGCACCAGAGTTCCGTCGCCGCCCGATCTGGAGGGATCAGGGTTTTCACCCAGAGCGCCGGGAGGAAGTGGGGAAGAGTCGCGACGGCGCCTTCAAGATGGTAACAGCGCCCACAGGCGTCGCCGCCGCCGGCCAAGGCAAACGCTGGGCAGCTTTTCACCCCGACACAAATCCCCGCTTCCAGATCCGAGTGTGGTCGGCTGCCGAGGTAGCTACCTCACCACATCCAATGTTCGTCACTCCCCGGTCGACACGCCGCCCTCACGGCCATGAAAAACCGGCAACACCTGAGTCGCAACCCCCACCTCGGCATCACGGCTCCCACCTACCAGGGCCGCCGCCCTGTCACCCACAGAGAGCCCAGCTCACCCATCGACGAAGAAGACGGGCTGCCCACGCAAGGCCGGCCACCCCAGCCACCGCGGCGAGCACAACTCCGCGACCCCTGCCCACATCAGCCACCCGTCACCCACCACCTCTCCTCCTCACCGGACGCCCATGGAGGGCAGGAGGTAGCCGACCGGCCGGCGGGACAGCCCCAGTGCGCGGGGGTCCCGATCGGATCTGGCCGCGTGGCCGCCGATCTGCGCGTGGTGGATCTGCCGGAGAGCACCAACCGCTGGCCTCCAAGCCGTGTTGGAGCTCGCCCAAGGCAGGAGCTCGCCGCCGAGCTCATCCACAGCGCCATGGCCGAGGGCCAACTCGAAAAGCGGCGCCGGCCGGCGGCGGCGGGGAGAGAGAGCGGTGGGGGGAGGGGTGGCGGCGGCTATGGTTTGGGCCCCCGGGTCGCCCTCCGGAGAGAGCGACGCGAGGGAGAGAGAGGAGGGTATTAGAATCGGGTATACGGTGTTTGTACCGTATTGTACATGTAATTGTATTGTACCTCTGTCATGCTATATAAAGAGATCAACGGAGAGCACGTTGCTCTACCGAAACCCTAACTTAAACTTGGTATCAGAGCCGATCTCGGTTCATCTATTTCGCCGCCGCCGCGTGAGCCCTCTCCACGCCGCCGCCGCGCTAGTTAGTACTGATCGCTAGTTCAGCGATCGCTCGCGTGAGCTCTCTCCACGCCGCCGCGCTAGCTAGCTGATCGCTAGTTCCCAGCGATCGATCTCCTCAGCGATCGCGTGTGCTTCAATCCACGCTGCCGCTATGTCTTCCTCGCTCCAGCTCTCCACGTCCGCGGGTGCCATTGTCTCCGCCCCTACTGCGTCCGCCTCCGGCATCGCCCAGCCGGCCGTCTGTCTCGACGCCACCAACTTCATGTTGTGGAAGGGGCTGACCCTCCCGAACCTCGCCGGTGCCGGCTTCCACGGCTATCTCGACGGCACCATGGCCGCTCCTGCAAAGACCGTCAAGCAAGGGACGGGGGATGCTGCTGTTGACGTCCCAAACCCCGCTTACACCTCATGGTGGCTCACGGACCAGAGGGTCCTTGGCCTTCTCCTCGGCTCCATGGAGCCCGACATCGCCTGCCAACTCATCGGCTGTCCGACTGCTGCAGCGGCTTGGGTCGCTGTCCACACCATGTTCGGCGCTCAGAGTCGCGCCAACGTTCGCCACATCCGTCGTCAATTTCAATCGCTGCGGAAGGAGGAGCTGACCGCAGCGCAGTACATGCACAAGATGAAGTCTCTCGCCGATTGCATGGCGGCAGCCGGAGCCTCTATCTCCGATGACGAGCTTGTGGACTACATCATCACCGGCCTCGGTCCTGCGTTCAACGCGATCGCGGCGTCTCTCACCGTCGGTAATCGTTCGGTGCCCTACTCCGAATTTTATGCTCATATCCTCTCGTTCGAGGCTCTCCAGGCACAACAGCTTCAGTCTATGGAGTGGACGTCCTCGGCGAATGCTGCGTCGCGGCCCGGTCCGTTCCCCAACACCGGTCGGCCACGTCCCTCGGAGTATCCTCCCGCCCAGTATGGCGGGGGTCGCCCAACTGAGACTTACCAGCACGGGCAAGGTCGCCCATATGACGGTGGCAATGACCGTCAGAACTACGGCGGTGGAGGTGGCGGTGGCAACCGTCCTAACACCGCGCAGCAAAACGGTGGCAACGGGCGCTCCGGCAAGAAGCCGCGTCCTCGCTGCCAGCTATGCGGTTTTTGGGGGCATGTGGCCTCTGATTGCCGCAACCGCTACAACCACGACTTCCGCGGCAACTCCTACAACAATCAGCGTTCTGGTAACGCTGCCTCCACAAGCTCTACAGCTACGCCTCCCTGGTTGATGGACACCGGGGCAACGGATCACTTCACCAATGACCTCGAGCGTCTCCACTATCACGAGCGCTATGGTGGGAAAGATCATGTTCAAGTGGCTAATGGTACAGGTTTGTCTATTTCGCATATTGGTCATTCGAATTTAGCCGGTTCCATTTGCTTGAACAATGTCCTTCATGTTCCACACATTAATCAAAATCTCCTCTCCGTGTATCGCCTAGTATCCGATAATGACGTTTTTGTTGAATTTCACCGTCATTTTTTCTGTGTCAAGGACAAGGCCACGAGGAGAATTCTGCTTCACGGTAGGAGTCAAGATGGGCTCTATCCGATTCCATATAGTCGAGCATCCGCGTCAACCTCCCCTCGTCAGGCTAGCTCCAGCGTCAAGGTCTCGTCGTCCCAGTGGCATCAGCGTTTTGGTCATCCCTCGAATAATGTAGTGCAAAACATTGTTAAGTTTCATGATTTACCGTGTTTACCATCACCAAACTCTGTATGTGATGCTTGTCAGCGTGCAAAGAGTCATCAACTTTCTTATACTTCATCTCATCGTGTTTCCACTGTGCCTCTTGAGTTAATTCACTCCGATGTTTGGGGTCCGGCTATTGCCTCTTCCGGTGGTTACAAATATTACGCTAGTTTTGTTGATGACTACTCTCGTTTTTGTTGGATTTATCTTCTCAAACACAAGTCTGATGTTGAGCAAGTTTTTTATGCCTTCCAGGCACATGTTGAACGCCTTCTTCATGTCAAGATTAAGGCTGTTCAGACAGATTGGGGGGGTGAATACCATAGGTTGCATCAATATTTCCAGCGCACTGGGGTTTCTCATCGGGTGTCTTGTCCTCACACTTCCCAACAAAACGGTGTTGCTGAACGCAAACACCGTCATCTTGTCGAGACAGGCTTGGCCCTTCTTGCTCACTCCTCGATTCCGTTACGGTTTTGGGATGAAGCTTTCCTAACGGCGTGCTACCTCATTAATCACATGCCCACGCCTGTTTTAGGAAAAGATACACCTATCCATCGCTTGTTTAAAACCCAGCCCAACTATGATTTTCTCCGTACTTTCGGGTGCGCGTGTTGGCCTGGTCTACGCAAGTATAATGCGCATAAACTCGATTTTCGTTCCAAAATGTGTGTGTTTCTAGGTTACAGCCCAATGCATAAGGGTTATAGGTGTTTGGATAGATCCACCGGGCGCATATACATCTCTCGTGACGTTGTCTTTGACGAGTCTGTCTTTCCGTTTGCCACTCCTGGTGTTTCACTTGACATTCCCACTCTCTACAACGCGATCACTTTTCCTTCGTCCGAACCGGCTACGAGTGACCATGTGCGAAAATATGACCTGTCGTACCTTGCTACTAATCCTCCAAATGGAGATGTTTTTATGTTGCAGGCGCCTGCGGCACCAGCTGCTCCACCGAGCGCCCCCAGCACGCCCGAGATTGACGTGCATGAGGTGCATGTCTCCGGCTCGCCTCCCCATGCGGCCATGCAGCATGCGCCACCAGCTGGGTCTGGGCCATCGCATGCAACCCAGGTTGACGTGCATGAGGCGCACGTTCCCAGCTCGTCCACCCATGCTGCCATGCAGCATGCGCCACTAGCTGGGTCGTCACCTTCGGCCCATGAGCAGCGATCCGCGTCGCCACCTGCTGGCTCGTCTCCAGCCGCGACGCCCTCGATCGCTGACTCACCTGCGTCGTCCGACGTGCCGTCGTCACCTGCTGCTCCGTGTCCTCAGCCTCCTGATGCACCTGCCCGTGTTATGGTCACGCGGCACCGGGATGGTACACGACGCGAGCGAGAGTTCAAGGATGGCACCGTGCGCTACGATCCGCGTCGTCGCGCCTTCTTTGCTGCACCAGCCTCACACCGTGATGCCCTTCGTGAACCAGCCTGGCGTGCTGCAATGGTCGATGAGTACTCTGCTTTGTGTCAGACAAACACCTGGACTCTTGTTCCCCGCCCGCCTGGAGTTAATGTTGTTGGAAGCAAATGGGTGTTCAAGACCAAGCATCGGCCCGATGGCTCGATTGACAAGCACAAGGCACGCCTCGTTGCTCGTGGTTTTACGCAGCAACAAGGTATTGACTATGGCGACACCTTCAGCCCGGTGGTCAAGCCAACGACAGTCCGTGTGGTTCTTTCTCTGGCAGTTTCTCGTGGATGGACACTACGTCAGATTGATGTCAGCAATGCATTTCTTCACGGTTTCCTGTCCGAGGATGTTTATATGCAGCAGCCGCCCGGTTTTGAAGATGAACGGTATCCTTCTCATGTCTGCAAATTACAGCGTGCTATCTATGGTCTTAAGCAGTCTCCCCGGGCGTGGTATGCTCGCTTGAGTGCTCGTCTTCATCAGCTGGGGTTTACTTCTTCCAAGGCTGACACCTCGTTGTTCATCTTCTCCCATGGTGATGTTCAGATTTACATGTTGGTCTATGTTGATGATATTGTCATTGCTGGCTCGAGTCCTGTTGCTGTGGAGCGTTTGGTACACTCTCTAGCCGACACTTTTCCCATTAAAGATCTTGGGGTGTTGGAATATTTTCTTGGACTTGAAGCGGCTTACACTTCAGGGGGTATGACATTGACTCAACATAAGTATGCACTTGATCTTCTTCATCGTGTCAGCATGGAGAACTGCAAGCCTACTTCAACTCCGTTGTATCCTTCGGAGCGCCTTGCTAGGAATACCGGTCCACCGTTAGGTACTAAAGATTATTTCCGGTACCGCAGCATTGTTGGTGGTTTACAGTATTTGACTCTCACACGCCCGGATATTTCCTTCGCTGTCAACAAAGTGTGTCAGTTTCTCGCCCAGCCTACTGAGGTGCACTGGGAAGCGGTTAAGCGCATCTTGCGCTATGTTAGAGGAACTCTGAACACTGGCTTGACTATCCACAAGTCTCCTTCTATGGGTATTAGCATCTTTACTGATGCTGACTGGGCAGGATGTGTAGATGACCGTCGTTCCACTGGAGGTTTTGCGATCTTTGTTGGATCTAACCTTGTGTCGTGGAGCTCGAAGAAGCAGCCTACCGTCTCGCGGTCTAGTACAGAGGCAGAGTACAAGGCTTTGGCAAATGGCGCTGCAGAAGCTATGTGGATTGATACATTGCTCCAAGAGCTTGGAGTTACTCGGCAGCGTGTACCCATTTTGTGGTGTGATAATCTAGGGGCGACTTACCTAACAGCAAATCCGGTGTTTCACGCTCGTACCAAGCACATTGAGATCGATTTCCATTTTGTGCGCGAGCAAGTTGCCGATGGTGCTTTGGAGGTGAGGTTTATCTCTTCTGATGATCAGTTGGCTGATATATTTACCAAACCAGCCACACGACAGATGTTAGACCGATTCAGGACCAATCTCAATCTTGTATGTACTAGTTTAGATTGAGGGGAAGTATTAGAATCGGGTATACGGTGTTTGTACCGTATTGTACATGTAATTGTATTGTACCTCTGTCATGCTATATAAAGAGATCAACGGAGAGCACGTTGCTCTACCGAAACCCTAACTTAAACTGAGGGTTGATCTGTTCTTGTTACATAGCTTAATCCTTTACAATGTGCACCCTTTTGCTTCACATCTTGGATGTTTTAGTAGATTGACTGTAACAATACCATGCCAGTATAGCCGTTGCAGCATGTTTAATATATTTCACTTCCTGATATAACATGGAATTTAGCAGCTGATACACGCTACCACCCTTTTGCTAACACGCAATGAACCTCGAGTCGATCAGAACATATCATTTATACATAAATAAATTTTAATAACAATTTGTTGCGATCCCGTAGCAAAGCACGGGCATATGTCCTAGTGACTCCAAAAAAAAGATGTCGAGAGAATGGTCTGAAGAATATACGGTAGTTTTCCTAGGAATCTCATGGACCAATACTAGCAAATGTAGCGCAAGTGAATACACGGTTCAGAAGATCGATCACAGGAGCAAGAACGACAACCATTCTATTTCTTCAGACGCAATTCAGCAGGATAGTTGCATCAGTGATGGTACAAGGAAAAATAAATCAGTACAGTGATGGTACAAGGAAGAATTAATCAGGATAGTTATTATGGGTATCTGATGCAAATTCTTTGTGGTCTTAGCTAACTCCAATCGGTTAAAATTGTCTTCCCTGATAACAGTTGAATGTCACCCACCATGTAAAGAATTGCCTTAATGTTTCTTGTTTTACTGATATTTATATCAACAAAGTTGATCTTTAGTATTGGCTTATTTTATGAAGGTAACTGATATATATGTCAGCAGGATCATTTGTCTTCCATCATTGTGTATTTGTTTTTACAAATCACACATCAAAGTGAGGATCATTTGCTTTTCCTGGTATTACAAAAACTGGAAGTTCTTGATATTTATCGATTAGCAGCAAGGAAAAGGTCGTGTTATTTCTGAACATACGCAACAGTTGGCGCCATTCTTCTTTTTTTGATAATATAACAGTTGGTTCCATTCCATCCCTTGTTTTAAACACCTAGGTGCTGAAGTGCTTTATGTTTATTTCTTCATCGATTTTAGTAGGTAGAAAACTCACAGACTTATAAATTAATTTGTTCAAATAGCTGAAGGTCTTAAAACCAGATCCAGTGAAGTCAAATCCTTAGAGCAACGATTTTGTTATATTAGGTAGATTTTACCAGTTCTACTACCTATATCCTGTACTATTTGTGTTGATGCCGATTCTCCGTTTAATATATGCAAGGTGCTTTGTAAATGTAGCTTACTTTTAAGTTTGAACAATTTGGTTGCACCTTGATAGAGGTTGTATCACTGAAATTTATATTCAGTTTTGTGGCTACTACCATTTCTGCATTCAAATTACCTCCAATCTGTTATGTATGATAGCAGGCTGGCATTGATGGTTTAACTGTAATTGCAACAAAAAATGGAGCTCTTGTTGAAATTTACTTGGTTGGTGCATTAACATTAACTTGATTTTACAAGGAAAATCATATAAAGCTCATTTATGGTGAATGCTGATCCAGGTGCTGAACAATGGTTTTCATGCTGAATCCCATGATCAGTTTCCTTCTGAAGAAACAACTTTGGTCAAGATGTCTGACAGAATGCCTCAAAAATCAGATGCCGAGAGAATGGTCTGAAGAATATACAGCAGTTTTCCTAATAATCTCATGGACTAATACTTTTTAGATAAAAGGCAATACAGCCCAGCTTTAAATTAATAAAGCCAGTCGGCCACAAGTTACATCGTGTTGAGGAGAACCTCTTGCAAAGCAGAGCAAGGACAAGCTAAAACAAAGGGGGCTACACTACGCCGCACACCACATCCAAGCGAAGGCAGGATCGGGCCACCAACGGAGAAGACGCCACCATGGAAAACCGAGCTTGACACCGAAGAGGAGAGCAGGAGACGAAAGATCAGATCCTCCAACCGACGACGAGCACGAAGGAGAGGATGCCGAGCAACATAGCACCGACTGAAAATCATCGACTGCAGCGAGGACCATTCCCTTGCGTAGAACAGCCAGCCACCAAAGGGGCGGGATCGGAGACCACCAATCGGCGAGCCATGAACCCTTGCGTAAAACGGCCAGCCAGCAAAGGGGCAGGATTGGACCCCGTGTCCGCACGATATGCCTCCACCCAAGCACAAGAACCAGACAACATCGCTACAAGACTCCCACAGAGGAAAGACACCAACTTTGCACTCAAGCAACTATGGTGAAGCAGGAAGGGCCCTGCTCTTAGGCGGTGCCTCCAAGAAGGACACGACGCAGTAACGCCGCCACCGCCGGGTCAAAAGACCAAGGTTTTCACCCAGAGCATACACGAGGGAGGTGAGGTGGATCCCCGGCATCGCCCCAAAGAGAATGTAGCAAGTGAATACACGGTTCAGAAGATCGATGACAGGAGCAAGAACGACAACCATTCTATTTCGTCAGAAGCAATTCAGCAGGATAGTTACATCAGTGATGATCGTAAAAGGAAGAATTAATCAGTACAGTTTTGAACTAGAGTTTCCATCAAGATTGGATTTAGTTGAGAGCTGCAAACGAGAAGTGGTTGTGGTGTCCTTGAAGATGGACACTGTGATTGCAGCTCTTCATTGCTTCTTCGTCATCATCAGCCATAAGGCTTTTCAATAACTGGTCGAACTCGTGAAATCGATCAGCTTCCACCGGGAGAGTTTGCTGTTCCTCCCCGAGAAGTTCTTCCAACGAACAAGAGAGCGCGCCCGTGTCGTCGTCAGCTTCAGGCACCTCCGTGGACGCAGTCGGCAAGGTGGAAACGGGCGCGGCAGGCCACACCGGGCAATCCTCGTACTCCACCTCAGGTTCCGGGACAAGGACGGGGGCGGCGATCCGCATCTTCTTGCAGCTTGACATATCGGCGGCGGAGACCGGCGCTGGCCTCTTCTGTGCGTGTGCGCTGGAGGCCACGGGCTCAGCTGGCTGCGGCGAGGGTGCCGGTTCTTGACGAAGAAGCTTGTACGCGTCCGATTCTTGGCGGGCGGCGGCGGCCGCGTTCTGAGCCAGATGGATCCTGCAGAGCACCTTCTCCCCTTGGGCGACGACGGCCTGCGGCAGCAGGCACCGGTACTCCTCTATGACCCAGCCGGTGGACACCTTGTCCTTGGCTCCTTGCCCTTACCCTTCTTGAACGAGAGGCTCCTGGCCTCGCCGATCTTGACGCCCTCGCCGTCGTAGACGTCCTCGGTCTTGTTCAGCTCCCAGGTGCCGGCGCCGGCGCCGCGCGCGCACCGCCCGTTCTTGGCGTTGCGCTTGCAGGTGGTGAAGAAGAAGCGGTCGCCGGAGGTCACGGCCGTAGGCACGGGCGCGAACCGCTCGGCGAGGTCCTTGGGCTCCTCGCAGGCGTAGAGTTGGGCGTGGTGGATGAGTTTCTCGGCGCCGTGCATCGTCTCGCCGGCGAGGAGGCACGGCAGGAAGTAGCCCACGACCTCCTCGACCTCGGCGGTAGGTAGGAAGCGCTGGAGCCTGTAGATCTCGTCGAGCCCATCCATCTCCATGGACCAGGTGCTGCTTCGCTCTGCTTCTAGGTCGAAGAGAAGATTGGCGGCGAGATGGCGGGAGGGAGATTGGTGTGGAGCGTAGAGTGGGAGGGGGTCACAGTATTTAGGAACGCTTGCTGATGCTGCTTCTGGGTTTCCATATTTTGAATCCGAGATGACAGACACTCTTCTTCACCACGGATTCGAGTTTCCAAAACTTGCCGGACCCGTTTGGCCGTTTCCATATTTCGAATCCGAGAATTTGTGCCCGAACAGCTGGATACTTGGGGCCATGCGATTACCACCGCCTCGAGGCTGGAGCCCTCTTCTCCACCAAACTACCTATGGAACAGGCTGCTGGGACACTTCTCCCGCGGCGGAGCACCCGCGCTCGCCCACAGGCTGTTTGACGCATTGCCCGAGCCGAACGCCGTCTCTGGTGCGCATGTACGAGCTGTGTTGGGACACAGACACCATTGCTGGCGTGTTTCTGGAGATTGCCGAGCCAGATGTCGTGTGCTGGAATGTCATGATCGACGTGTGGGAGCCTTCGGCGTGCTGTGGACACGCTGGCAAGGATGTGCAGAGCTGGGGGCATTGAGGACGATCTGGGCATCGGCGTGCAGCACCATGCCTGTGCATGCATACAAGGCTGGGTTTGATACAGAGACTGTCATCTGCAATGCTCTTGTCAGCATGTACCTGAAATGCGGCTTAGGGAGATCAGCTGTCAAAGTCTTCGACATGATCTCAGAGTCCAACATAATCACTTGGACGGCAATAATTTCCGGGTTAGTGCAGAATGACCTCACTGTGGAAGCAGCGAGCTTCTCAAAGGAATGGCGAGGGCTAAGTAAAGGGAGAACGACTACTGCTTCACTAGTGTACTCTCTGCATCTAGCGTCCAAGCTTGGAAAGAAAGCATATCGTCGTGTCATGAAATCATCGGGTTTCTGCCTAGATACAATTGTTGGGAACACCCTCCTTGACATGTACTTCAAGTGTGGCAGCGCATTGGATTCTCGTTTTGTGTTTCGAATGATGCAGGTGCGCGATGTGGTGTCGTGGACATCTATGATCGTCGGCTATGGGCGTAATAGTGAGGCCAGAAAGGCTCTTCTGTGCTTCAGAGAAATGGTTCATAACGGGTTTAGGCCGGACAGCGTCACATTCCTCATAGTCCTTTCTTCGTCTATCCACGGGGATCTCATGGTCGAATTGAAGGCCTAAAATCTAAGGATTGGGTTCCTGCTCCTTGCGTCCGTTCTTCTGACTTTGATTCCTTTGTTCATAGATTCGAGAACTGCACTATTCTTCACTGCAACTGAAAGCTGGAAGATAGATACACTGTTCAGTTGCTCTGTTTTGGTAGATGCAGAGTCCTTCTCTCCTGTCAATTCATATAGGATTGGGTTACTAAAGGATGCCAGATGATACACAAATTACACGATCTTCCTGCTATAGTTGAGAGTGAATTTCAAGTGTAGTAGGATCTGTAGGTTATGTGTGGTTTAGCCTACCTCGCAAGTGAAGATGGATACGCTCAGGTGCAAGTTATATAAGAGATACAGTGAACTGCAAGTCATACGCACAGAATAGTTATCGCCCTTACCTAGCTAACTTATGGATCAGTTACTGCAGTTATGTTCCAATATTAATCTTATTTTGCTGCTACTTGAGGTTCCATTTCAGATTTTTTTTAATATTCTTTGGACTGCTTTGCTAAAAAATTGTTGCGATGATCTCATAGGATGGTGCATCGCACACAGAGCAGCCTCGTCAGGGGATCAGCGACGACATCAAGGTCTGCAAGGAGCTCACCGGAATGAGCCGGAAGTAGGTAAACAAATCGTGTGCACCGGATCTCTCCTTCTCGATTTTGATACCAACTAGCTCCTCCACCAGGACTTTGTCGATTTTGATCACTGTCAAAAGACTGCTCCTTCCATACCTCGCTAGATACCAACTAGTTGAGTTTTGTGCATAAAGAGGATGAAAAGTTATAACTACGGTTTAAAGATGAGCTCAGTAGGAGTTACAGGAAAAAATCAGAGGAGTTTTCTAGTGGATACAGGATTTTTGCAACTCACTGTGAACATAATCACTTGGAAGAAAATAATCAAGTTTAAATTAAACTAATAAAATGGTTAGCAATAAACGGGGCAAATTCCATTCCACTTATTCAGTCACAACCAAACATTAGAATGGAATGGAACCAATTCGAGAGAAATGGAACGGAACGGAACCGTGACATTCCATTCCATCCCATTCCAAAACCAAACACACCCTAAAAGAATTGTACTATGAATGAAAGAAAGGATATTCGAGGCCTAAAATGGATATTTTTAGAAATATGGAGGATTTGATTTATCATAGTCGAGAATCGATCACCATGAAATTATATTTAACCGTTAAACGTGATTATGTAGAAATTATATGGATAAAAGAATCTATAATGTGAACGTATTGTATGTATGTGTATAGATCTTTATTAATAAATGTGGGATGACATGGGTTAAAATAGTGTATGATGTAGATTAATTTAATACATGTTAGTGGGGTTTTATCTTATAAGAAGAAGTATATATTTGTCTATTGTCCATCAAATATGGACTAATTTATGTGAAAAATATATGGGTGTCATTTTTCACCATATTGTTTTGTACTTGCTTCACAAAAAAACCATTTTTTTTGCACTTAAAATGAAAAATGATATTTCTACAAATAACTCGGAAACCCGGTTCGCAACATTGTTACCCATACCATGGCACACCTATGTGCCAAGTATGGGCACCTTATCACAACCTATGACACGATAAGACTATACAATTGTTATTTGACTTGAAACTTATACATGTTTATAACTGATTGACCATTCTATAAAAGCTTGTCAAAACTCAAGTTTATCATTCTTCATATAAACTAGTACACATAAAAGGTCTCCATGCCAACGGGTTTATTTTTTTGAGTATTATTTCACTTTCGTTGATCTTCTTCGAAAAAATGGTCAAAATGACCACCATGACTATTCATCGAAAGTGTTCGAATTTTTCAAAACTATCGACGGTTCTGTGATATAACAACTACTTGCGTATCTTAATATTATTTTTTATAAAAAATTCAGAGCAAACTATCACACACTGTGGTTCAAATTTTAATTAATTTCAGAAAATCGGCATAAAGTTATTTAAATAGGTTAATTTAGATAGAAGGAAAGAAATTTTCTAATATTATTGTCCACAAATATGGACTACTTTATGTGAAAATTATTTGTGTGCCTATCACATTTTTTGTACTTGGTTCACAAAAAAATGTTTTTTTGACACTTAAAAAAAATGGAAAATGATATTTTAAAAATAATTTGGAAAATCAATTCGGCGACGTTGTTTCTCATACCACGACACACCCATGTGGCAAATATGAGCACTTTATCACTAACTATGCCGTGATAATGACCATATATTGAACATTTAAAATGAAAATTGGAGAAAAAGAGCTATGCCTACGGTTTTTTATGCCGTATGCATATGTCCGCTACGCCGACAATTCTGATATTTGGTCGTCGGTGTAGCTCCCAGCCGGAGGCATAGCTCCTGATTCCCGTAGTGAGGTATTGAAGGACATATTCTAATTGTGAAAACTACAATCATGTGTAGTTTAATTTCGACTTCTAATGTGTAGTCAGTTGTGCACATGCCTTCCTAATTTTAGCAGTGTCATGATTTCATTTTAACCCTGATTCATTAGAAACATGAGTTAGCAGTCCCGCACTATCCTTTGTAAGTTTTGAGTAGGGATGAGAGAATGGGACCCAATTATCCCACTTATACTTAATTTTATACATGTTTAGTATAAAATTTTATTTTTAAATAAATTAAAACTTTATAGAAATGGATCATGTTTTCACATCCTTAGTTTTCAGACATGTATCTGTTATGATTTGTAAATAATATGTGATTTTTTTGCAACAAAGCCGCAAGGAACTATTCCTGGATGACTGATCGTCATGGGCGCACTGCGATTACAAGCATCTGCTGTGCGCGTGGGAGGAGGCTGGTACAACATGGAGGCACGCCCCGGGAGGAGGGCGACACTGCACGGAAGCTCCTCGAAACAGGTTTTCGCCCCGCTTTATAGATAAAGACACACCGTTTGAGACCGCTGCTGGGCGAGACAGCACAACGCCCAAAAGAAACACCAGAGAAAAAGAAAGAAAAACCGAAGAGAAAAGAAAGCCAACAACAGTGGCTCAACGAAAAGTGACCCGCAACCGCTGCGCCCTCCGGAGAAATCCCGCCATGCTCCAAGCACTCCGAAGCGTCGCGTTCCAAGGAGCACCTCCAAGAAGGGAAGCGACGACGAAGACGCTGCTGCCCGGACATGTCCTAGGGTTTCCCCCGGTACGATACAAGAGGTGGGGAGGAGATACACCCGACACCCTTCAAGAAGGTCGGTGACACCCACAGGCGTCACCGTGTCGGTGTCAAAATGACAAGGATTTCTCCCAGACCCCTCCAAAACCACACTCACAGACGCTTCGTAATTCTCCAGCCAGCTCGCCGCCCACCAGCATACGCCACCACGGTCTTGCAGTCTCCCACGTCTCATCGTGACACACGTTGCGAGACCAGTAAAAAGGAAAAGAAGAGACTTCAGCGAGGGTAAGCAGAACAGGAGCACGCGGGAGGGAACTGCCTCCACCGCCTTCCAGCGGTAGTCGACCGGATACAGTAGCAGGTCAAACCAAGCCCTCCTGGCCCGGTCGTGCCCGAATGGGCTCGTGAAGCCCCGCCGCCGCATTGCAGCAAGGGTGCTACCGTTCGTGCCAACCCCAACACTAGTCCCTACTTCTACAAGAAGATCCACCAAGATCCCCGCCGCCAAGTAGTAGCGTCGTCACCCTCGTGTTCACCCGGCCCTGTCGGACCACCGCCGGTCTGAGGAACACCACACCAGCACAGACAAGCACCTAGCACACGACCGGGAAGGTCCAAGGAGCACCAGCGAGGGCGCCACCAGAACTAGGCCCGCCTGGCCCAGATCCGGCCCGTACACGCACGACACCACCTGGCCGCCGCACTGCACAGCCACCAAACACCACGTCCTCGACCGCAACGGCCACGCCTGATCCAGGCACACAGCAGGCCCGCCACGGCCCAGTTCTGGCCCCGCCCTGCGTCGCTGGGTCCGTCGCCGTCGGAGGTGGCGCTCTGCTCCGCCGTCCGCTTCCTAGACTCCGGCCACAAACGAGCCCCGCCGCGACGCCGCCACCAAGTAGCAGCCTTGTACAACCAGGGGGTGCAAACAGCAAGGCATATGCAGCCGCAACCCGCCAGGCCGCAACGTGAGCACCGTCCTGTCGGCAGGAAAGGTCGCACCTTCAACGAAGACTGGCCCTCACTGGCCTAGAGTGGGCCAGCGCAGGCCGGCGCCGCCAATCCATGGTGCATCACCGCCGCCTGCACCAGCCCTCACTGCTGCCGTCCGACGACCCGGTCGCCCGAAGGGAGCCGACGCCGTGCACCCGTGCCCCGGGCCGAAGCTCGCACAGATCGAGGTCAGGCCGCCCGGCACGCTGATACGTGCATTTTATATCATCATTTATACAACTCATATTATCATATTAGAATGTTATTGGCATTGTTATATCATTGTTTTTGCATGTTTTAGATGATTTATGGCACTTTCATACAAAGTCCCTATTTTTGGTATTTAATTTCCGGGAGGCAGAAAACCTCCTTTTTCTGGTTTTTAATGTTTCAGGAGCTACAGGGACCCAAATGGAAAATGAAAATTGCACAGTTGATTTTTCATTGGGAGAACAATAAAGGGAAGAAGAAAAATCGAAAAGAGAAGAGCCACGAGGCCCAAAAGAGGGGGGCCACGCGGCCAAGGAATCTGGCCGCATGGGACCACTAACTTGAGCCTCGGGCACTTCCTCGCTCAGGGCTTTTTAACACACCTTCGTCTCGCCGAAAAACTACGCCCTAATTTTTCCCTAGTCCATCAGAGGCCGCGGTGGCGGCGAAACTCCTGATTCCCTCCGAGGGGGGTCAGATCCTGCTGCTCTGGAGCTCCGGAGAAGGGTGAAATCATCGTCATCGTCATCGTCATCGCCTCTCCTCCTTGGCGTGGGAGGAGGCCTCTCCATCATCACCATCACCAAGACCAGCACCATCTCCATCATCATCTCTGTGATCCACTCTGTCCCTCTCGTAGTTTGAGAGTTACCGAACCCTAGATACTTGTTTTGTGCTCCTATTCATGTTTGTGATTGAGTACTTGTCATTATTTGGTGGTGAAGTTATATTTTAAGATTGTGTTGTACCACTTATGCCACAGAATATTATCATGTTTGCATGTTGTGAGTAGTTCTCGTATGTTCCTGAGGGTATAGGATGAATTGGCAATAATTTATATATAACATGTGTTGCTATTTTTTAGTGTTTATCTTTTTACCTTTTTACGTAATTCTATGATGGTGATGTGCGAACATCGACTGCACACCACTTCACCTATATGGGCTCATAAGAGAACACCGGTAGTGTAAAGGAGTGAGGGAGACTTGGGAGGACATGTAAACCTGAGACCGAGTCATGAAGTTACTTTATTGGGGCATTAGTATCGGGGACCTTAGAGTGTAATGCTATGGTAGGACTTTATGTCTTAACTAGGAAACGTGCCCGTGCGTTGCACCGGGATGAAAAATACGTGAGAAATGCAAGCTTTTAATTAAATATTTTATTTTATACACTGTTGGGAATTTCACTACAGTTTTGTGACTTTTGTCCTAGAAAATTTAGATGACATTCATGACAAACTAATCGAGAGCATCATGCATTCTTTAAAAATAGATCCAGTTTTAATTATTGGCACCTACTTATCTCTGATACTCGGGGAAAGAAATAATTCAGAATAGAACCGATGTGCACGCTTAAGAGTCATTGCCATTTGTCGACTTGCAAGTGTCTTAAAAGGCAAGAACAAATTCTTACTAACTTCCATTGCAATAGTATTCCTATATATGCTCTGTACAAAACTATAAATGATAAAAACCGACCGAATAGTATTATAAACTTGAAAGTGTTCAGAAATAAATTTCATGCACAACAAATAATGCTTTGTTTGGAACCTAATGTACTCAAGCACTCTTCAAAGCAGATATACCTTTCGCTCTGTAAGACTCTCGTACATATCGCACTGATATAGTCCATTATTAGTCGATGCAAATAAAGTGGTACCATTCCTCGTGTGATATAAGCATTTGGCGTCTCTCGATACACCTTGGCAATCATCTTTACCGCCGCATAGCAGTCACGGCACGTCGTCGCACACAAATACAGGTCCTAACAGCATCCACACCATCTCGGCCGCATGCTTAAGGAGCTCCATGTTCCGGCGCGTCCCTACCGGCACCTTGCACAGCGCGGTGTGAAGCCTCGTCGTGCTCCGGCTGAGCAGTTCCATGGCATCGCTGAGCCAGTGAGCCTGCTTGCTCGGCCTAGAAGGTCGACCATGCACGCGTAATAGTCCAGTCCAGGTACGACGCCGAGCAGTGCTCGGCCTGCATGTACCTGAATTGAGCCCAGCCGTCGTTGATCAGGACGGTGTGGCTGCATGTGAAGAACAAACAGATGAAGGTGAAATAGTCCAGCCTCCCCACCCGGACAGAACCATCGTCTTGGCATAGACCTCCAGCAACTCCTTGACCTGGCCGTTCTGCGCGTACCCAACAATCAGGGGCGTTCAGGTGATGGGTCCGCGCCAGATTCGCATATCGTCAAACACCTTCCTAGCCCATTGACGCGTGCTGATCTCGTAATACTGGAAAAATAAGAGATTGTTCGTTCGCTCTCCCATTGATGTGTAATGTGCTCTACAGCAGCATTGCCTTGTCGATCCTTCATCTCGTCCAATCCATCCTGGATCCTCGTCCTCGTCGCCTTACTGATCCTTCCTTATCGTGTCCAATCCATCACGGATCCTCGTCCTCAAGCCGGGAGTTCGATTGATCGTCCGCGGTCAGAGGGAAAAGGCGAGACGACACGGTTTGAGGCCACGCACTATTTTAGGGCATGCTGCATCCGTGCATCGGCTTCGAGTCAGACTCTCCTACAGAGTTCGGTGGAAGTGGTAGGAAGTAGGAACAACGGACGCGTGCAAAAACGCCTTTTACGAACGGACGAAAACGTAATCGTACGGACGAACAGAGAAACATTAGTGCTTTTATTATTAACTAGGAAACGTGCCCGTGCGTTGCACCGGGATGAAAAATACGGCGTGAAAGTCAATCTTTTAATCAAATATTTTATACACTGTTGGAGATTTCACTACAGTTTTGTCCTAGAAACTTTAGATGTCATTCATGACAAACTAACATGCATTCGTTGAAAATAGATCCAGTTTTAATTATTGCCACCAACTTATCTCTGGGTACTCAGGGAAAGAAATAATTCAGAATAGAACAGATGTGCATGCTTAAGAGTCATTGTCATTTGTCAACTTGCAAGTGTCTAAAAAGGCAAGAACAGATTCTTACAAACTTGCATTGCAATAATATTCCTATGTATGATCTTTACAAAACTATAAATGATAAAAACAGATCGAATAGTATTATAAACTTTAAAGTGTTCAGAAATAAATTTCGTGCACAACAAATAATGCTTTCTTTGGAACACGTAATCTACTCAAAGTACTTTTCAAAGCAGAAATACCTTTCCGCTATGTAAGACATTGCCTATGCTGAATCCTTCAGGAAAAACAAAAACAAGACTCGTACATACCAGTGAGATGTACTATTAGTCCATTATTAGTCGCTGCAAAGAAACAGGTACCATTCCATGGCATCGCTGAGCCTCCTTGCTCGGCCTAGAAGGTCGACCATGCACGCGTAATAGTCCAACGCAGATACGATGCCGTGCTCGGCCTGCATGGACCTGAATTGAGCCCAGCCATCGTTGTTCAGGGCGGTGTGGCTGCATGTGAAGAACAAACAGATGAAGATAAATAGTGCAGCCTCCCCACCCGGACAGAACCATCTTGGCATAGACCTCCAGCAAGGATTGCGCCGATTTTATCTTCACGGCGTCGGAGGGCGTAGTCAGCTAGTTGGAGAGCACAAGCACCTTTCATATCTCCTCGGAGACGGACCTGGTCCATCGTGGGCGGCAGAGGCAAATTTTATCCCCTCTGCTCTATCCTTCCTCTGTTCTTCCCCCAACCACTACCCATCGACCTCCAGCTTACAATGTCTCTGCTCTGGTTTCGTTTTGCTCAAGATCCCGAGCAGACTAAATCCACCGGCCCTGCTCAAAATCCGGAGCAGTCTAAATCCGCCGGCCCCTCCATGGATGAATCTCCCAAATCCTGACTACTCTACACGGTAGGAGACCACTTCTTGGCGGCGGTGAGCAACGGCTCTACGGAGAATCCACGACGGCGTCAACGGCGAGTGCTCGCTTCTTTCCCAGATTCCCTTTGCAACAGCTCCTGAGTCCGTGCCAACATGACTCGATGGCAGCCTGCAGTCACGGAGGAGGTCCGTGAGGCATCGCCCATGGCGACCTGGGTGAGCTCCTCCTTCACCCGCGTGCGTGAGTTTCGACCGCGTCGTTTCTGGCGGGTGATTCCGTTTGTGCCGCCGGAGAAGGGAGGCGTTGCTGCTCGCGGGATATAGGGCGGCGCTGCTCGCCGGATGGGGAAGAAGCTGCTTTTCCGTCGGGCAGGAGAAGAAACACAAATAAGTGCGAACCGTTTTATTCCACTTAGCGTGGCAGCGGTGGGTAATATCTGATCTGGAGCGAGGGCAAAACAGTAAAATCCGGACGGACGACACAAGAAGCCTTACTGCTTTTATTATTAGGTATAGAAAAGTATAGATAACTCTTTTTTTTTGACATTTATAGATAACTCTTGTGCAGTCATTTACTTGGCCACAAAACCCATCATAAGAGGTTTAGTATATTTATTTAGCTATCCCTAATATTGGCTCCGTCCAAAAGAAGATTAAAACTTGACAAGATATGCAACGTGTTATTTTAGAAATCTATATGCCATGTAAAATCCATGCGGAACGTTTTCCACATATAAGACACACATCACGTGAGCTTGTTCTCTTGCCACATAGAGGATTGGGCTTTTATCGCTTTGAGAGCTTTCAACTGTCACTATTTATTTTCAGCATTGTTATTCTCTTTGCAACTATACAACCAAAAATCGCTAAAACACTTGCATCTTTCATTGTTTTATTTATCATTCTTGCTAACCAATACCTTCAGCTACTCGTGGGTTCGACAACCTTTTCTAATCGAAAAGTATTACAATTGATCTCATGCACTTGGGAGTCATCACACGCCACTGCCGCAGCTCCAGCCCGCGACTCGCCTCCGTCCCGTTGTCGCTGGCCACCCCGAGACCGTTGGTGAGCGCCGCCACCGCGCCATGGTCAGAGCGGCGGAGCACAGGAGCCAAGCACGACTGGACAGCAGAAAAAAAGGAGAGGAAAAACGGGAAAAAGGCCCCGCCTCCACCTTCCCAGGGGCGCGCGCGGCGTTGCCGGCGGCCCCTCTGACACTGCACGGAAGCTCGCGGTGCGACGAAGGAGAACCGGCCGTAGAATTTGACTCCACCCTTGCCGGATTTTGGCAGATAGATGTACAACTCACTTCTGCATTACTCTTCATGATCAACACATTTTAAAATATGCAACATCTAAGATCCATGGTGGTTTTTCCCATACTGAGTTGTTTAGCTTCACTCATTGCCCACCCTTTGTCGTACTTTTCAGATTTATTTTATAATGATTTGCAAAATAAGTTTAATTTGAAGACCACTACATTAACTGAAAATAAAATGGTGTGTACGTGTGTTTGCAGAATTAACATCCTAAGGTCATAAGTTAATCTTACTGTACTTCCTATGAACTGGCTTCATTATATAAGTGGTAGTGCTCTAAATAGTATCTATCTATTGCACTCAAAACCATGTCCTTTTTCTACATCAAATTACTGGCTCGTTATATTTCCATTGATGTGCAAACTAGCCACTCTTTTAACACACATACATGAGTGAATAGGTATATCTACATCGATGTTATGCGCATATGTAGGCTAGAATACTGTACCTTCTGCATTCCTGTGGCATCTTTGTGGCAAAGTGGATAAAAGAGATAAGATACATTAGGGTTTTTAGGTCATCAGAATCCTTAGATGTAAGCAAATATAAATGTTTGGAACTTTTAAATAAAGTGTGCTATTCTCTGAAGATTGTAATATACAAATTTCATGTGAGTTTTTCAGTAATCAGTTTGCGTTTATCTAATAATCAGAGTAGTGGCAGATGTAATCCAACTGAAGAAAGCGCGAGCAGAAACTCACCAGATCAGTACATAAGGAAATTGCATCGAATTCTTAACCTTTTTGTTCCATGACTACGATATAACTTAGAAAGGAATCAATATGTACCAGTTATCAGCCCCAGCTGAGGTCACTGGAAGCATTTAGTGGCACAGCTTAAGATATCATGCACGAATTACGGTTTCTTTGCATATGACTTACTACCACTAGAGAAGCTTCTTTTTCACTTCTAACATATTTTTTTCTTGGCTAATTAATGATAAGTATGCTCACATGTTAGGTTGTCACTCTTGCCTTTTTATTCAGCTAGGGTTTACCGGCCAATGACGATAATTATAGGAAGCTTACTATCAATGATGGTTATTGGTCAATCATGGTTTGGTTTGAAAATACATCACACAAGAGATTTTTAGTGGTGAATGAGAAGTTCAGCTTTTTGGAATGCCATATTGCAGATAGTTATTATGGGTATCTGATGCAAATTCTCTGTGGTCTTAGCTAACTCCAATCGGTTAAAATTGTCTTCCCTGATAACAGTTGAATGTCACCCACCTGTAAAGTGTTGCCTTAATGTTTCTTGTTTTACTGATATTTATGTCAACAAAGTTGATCTTTTAGTATTGGCTTATTTTATGAAGGTAACTGATATATATGTCAGCAAGATCATTTGTCTTCCATCATTGTGTATTTCTCTTTACAAATCACACATCAAAGTGAGGATCATTTGCTTTTCCTGGTATTACAAACACTGGAAGTTCTTGATATTTATCGATTAGCAGCAAGGAAAAAGTCGAGTTATTACTAAACATATGCAACAGTTGGCGCCGTTCTTCTTTTTTTAATAATATAACAGTTGGTTCCATTCCATCCCTTGTTTTAAACACCTAGGTGCTGAAGTGTTTAATGTTTATTTCTTCAGCGATTTTAATAGGTAGAAAACTCACGACTTTTAAATGAATTTGTTCAAATAGCTGAAGGTCTTAAAACCAGATCATGTGAAGTCAAATGCTTAGAGCAACGATTTTGTTATATTAGGTAGATTTTACTAGTTCTACTTTAGTACCTGTATCTTGTACTATTTGTGTTGACGCTGATTCGCCGTTTAATATATGCAAGGTGCTTTGTAAATGTAGCTTACTTTTAAGTTTGAACAATTTGGTGTCACCTCGATAGAGGTTGTATCACTGAAATGTATATTCAGTTTTGTGGTTACTACTATTTCTGCATTCAAATGACCTCCAATCTGTTATTTGTGAGAGCAGGCTGGCATTGATGGTTTACCTATAATTGGAACAAAAAATGGAGCTCTTGTTGAAATTTACTTTGTTCGTGCATTAACATTAACTTGATTTTACAAGGAAAATCATATAAAGCTCATTTATGGTGAATGCTGATCCAGGTGCTGAACAATGGTTTTCTTGTTGAATCCCATGATCAGTTTCCTTCTGAAGAAACAACTTTGGTCAAGATGTCTGACAGAATGCCTCTAAAATCAGATGTCGAGAGAATGGTCTGAAGAATATACAGCAGTTTTCCTAATAATCTCATGGACTAATACTAGCAAGAGAATGTAGCGCAAGTGAATACACGGTTCAGAAGATCGATGACAGGAGCAAGAACGACAACCATTCTGTTTCGTCAGAAGCAATTCAGCAGGATAGTTACATCAGTGATGATCGTACAAGGAAGAATTAATCAGTACAGTTTTGAACTAGAGTTTCCATCAAGATTGGATTTAGTTGAGAGCTGCAAACGAGAAGTGGTTGTGGTGTCCTTGAAGATGGACACTGTGATTGCAGCTCTTCATTGCTTCTTCGTCATCATCAGCCATAAGGCTTTTCAATAACTGGTCGAACTCGTGAAATCGATCAGCTTCCACCGGGAGAGTTTGCTGTTCCTCCCCGAGAAGTTCTTCCAACGAACAAGAGAGCGCGCCCGTGTCGTCGTCAGCTTCAGGCACCTCCGTGGACGCAGTCGGCAAGGTGGAAACGGGCGCGGCAGGCCACACCGGGCAATCCTCGTACTCCACCTCAGGTTCCGGGACAAGGACGGGGGCGGCGATCCGCATCTTCTTGCAGCTTGACATATCGGCGGCGGAGACCGGCGCTGGCCTCTTCTGTGCGTGTGCGCTGGAGGCCACGGGCTCAGCTGGCTGCGGCGAGGGTGCCGGTTCTTGACGAAGAAGCTTGTACGCGTCCGATTCTTGGCGGGCGGCGGCGGCCGCGTTCTGAGCCAGATGGATCCTGCAGAGCACCTTCTCCCCTTGGGCGACGACGGCCTGCGGCAGCAGGCACCGGTACTCCTCTATGACCCAGCCGGTGGACACCTTGTCCTTGGCTCCTTGCCCTTACCCTTCTTGAACGAGAGGCTCCTGGCCTCGCCGATCTTGACGCCCTCGCCGTCGTAGACGTCCTCGGTCTTGTTCAGCTCCCAGGTGCCGGCGCCGGCGCCGCGCGCGCACCGCCCGTTCTTGGCGTTGCGCTTGCAGGTGGTGAAGAAGAAGCGGTCGCCGGAGGTCACGGCCGTAGGCACGGGCGCGAACCGCTCGGCGAGGTCCTTGGGCTCCTCGCAGGCGTAGAGTTGGGCGTGGTGGATGAGTTTCTCGGCGCCGTGCATCGTCTCGCCGGCGAGGAGGCACGGCAGGAAGTAGCCCACGACCTCCTCGACCTCGGCGGTAGGTAGGAAGCGCTGGAGCCTGTAGATCTCGTCGAGCCCATCCATCTCCATGGACCAGGTGCTGCTTCGCTCTGCTTCTAGGTCGAAGAGAAGATTGGCGGCGAGATGGCGGGAGGGAGATTGGTGTGGAGCGTAGAGTGGGAGGGGGTCACAGTATTTAGGAACGCTTGCTGATGCTGCTTCTGGGTTTCCATATTTTGAATCCGAGATGACAGACACTCTTCTTCACCACGGATTCGAGTTTCCAAAACTTGCCGGACCCGTTTGGCCGTTTCCATATTTCGAATCCGAGAATTTGTGCCCGAACAGCTGGATACTTGGGGCCATGCGATTACCACCGCCTCGAGGCTGGAGCCCTCTTCTCCACCAAACTACCTATGGAACAGGCTGCTGGGACACTTCTCCCGCGGCGGAGCACCCGCGCTCGCCCACAGGCTGTTTGACGCATTGCCCGAGCCGAACGCCGTCTCTGGTGCGCATGTACGAGCTGTGTTGGGACACAGACACCATTGCTGGCGTGTTTCTGGAGATTGCCGAGCCAGATGTCGTGTGCTGGAATGTCATGATCGACGTGTGGGAGCCTTCGGCGTGCTGTGGACACGCTGGCAAGGATGTGCAGAGCTGGGGGCATTGAGGACGATCTGGGCATCGGCGTGCAGCACCATGCCTGTGCATGCATACAAGGCTGGGTTTGATACAGAGACTGTCATCTGCAATGCTCTTGTCAGCATGTACCTGAAATGCGGCTTAGGGAGATCAGCTGTCAAAGTCTTCGACATGATCTCAGAGTCCAACATAATCACTTGGACGGCAATAATTTCCGGGTTAGTGCAGAATGACCTCACTGTGGAAGCAGCGAGCTTCTCAAAGGAATGGCGAGGGCTAAGTAAAGGGAGAACGACTACTGCTTCACTAGTGTACTCTCTGCATCTAGCGTCCAAGCTTGGAAAGAAAGCATATCGTCGTGTCATGAAATCATCGGGTTTCTGCCTAGATACAATTGTTGGGAACACCCTCCTTGACATGTACTTCAAGTGTGGCAGCGCATTGGATTCTCGTTTTGTGTTTCGAATGATGCAGGTGCGCGATGTGGTGTCGTGGACATCTATGATCGTCGGCTATGGGCGTAATAGTGAGGCCAGAAAGGCTCTTCTGTGCTTCAGAGAAATGGTTCATAACGGGTTTAGGCCGGACAGCGTCACATTCCTCATAGTCCTTTCTTCGTCTATCCACGGGGATCTCATGGTCGAATTGAAGGCCTAAAATCTAAGGATTGGGTTCCTGCTCCTTGCGTCCGTTCTTCTGACTTTGATTCCTTTGTTCATAGATTCGAGAACTGCACTATTCTTCACTGCAACTGAAAGCTGGAAGATAGATACACTGTTCAGTTGCTCTGTTTTGGTAGATGCAGAGTCCTTCTCTCCTGTCAATTCATATAGGATTGGGTTACTAAAGGATGCCAGATGATACACAAATTACACGATCTTCCTGCTATAGTTGAGAGTGAATTTCAAGTGTAGTAGGATCTGTAGGTTATGTGTGGTTTAGCCTACCTCGCAAGTGAAGATGGATACGCTCAGGTGCAAGTTATATAAGAGATACAGTGAACTGCAAGTCATACGCACAGAATAGTTATCGCCCTTACCTAGCTAACTTATGGATCAGTTACTGCAGTTATGTTCCAATATTAATCTTATTTTGCTGCTACTTGAGGTTCCATTTCAGATTTTTTTTAATATTCTTTGGACTGCTTTGCTAAAAAATTGTTGCGATGATCTCATAGGATGGTGCATCGCACACAGAGCAGCCTCGTCAGGGGATCAGCGACGACATCAAGGTCTGCAAGGAGCTCACCGGAATGAGCCGGAAGTAGGTAAACAAATCGTGTGCACCGGATCTCTCCTTCTCGATTTTGATACCAACTAGCTCCTCCACCAGGACTTTGTCGATTTTGATCACTGTCAAAAGACTGCTCCTTCCATACCTCGCTAGATACCAACTAGTTGAGTTTTGTGCATAAAGAGGATGAAAAGTTATAACTACGGTTTAAAGATGAGCTCAGTAGGAGTTACAGGAAAAAATCAGAGGAGTTTTCTAGTGGATACAGGATTTTTGCAACTCACTGTGAACATAATCACTTGGAAGAAAATAATCAAGTTTAAATTAAACTAATAAAATGGTTAGCAATAAACGGGGCAAATTCCATTCCACTTATTCAGTCACAACCAAACATTAGAATGGAATGGAACCAATTCGAGAGAAATGGAACGGAACGGAACCGTGACATTCCATTCCATCCCATTCCAAAACCAAACACACCCTAAAAGAATTGTACTATGAATGAAAGAAAGGATATTCGAGGCCTAAAATGGATATTTTTAGAAATATGGAGGATTTGATTTATCATAGTCGAGAATCGATCACCATGAAATTATATTTAACCGTTAAACGTGATTATGTAGAAATTATATGGATAAAAGAATCTATAATGTGAACGTATTGTATGTATGTGTATAGATCTTTATTAATAAATGTGGGATGACATGGGTTAAAATAGTGTATGATGTAGATTAATTTAATACATGTTAGTGGGGTTTTATCTTATAAGAAGAAGTATATATTTGTCTATTGTCCATCAAATATGGACTAATTTATGTGAAAAATATATGGGTGTCATTTTGCACCATATTGTTTTGTACTTGCTTCACAAAAAAACCATTTTTTTTTGCACTTAAAATGAAAAATGATATTTCTACAAATAACTCGGAAACCCGGTTCGCAACATTGTTACCCATACCATGGCACACCTATGTGCCAAGTATGGGCACCTTATCACAACCTATGACACGATAAGACTATACAATTGTTATTTGACTTGAAACTTATACATGTTTATAACTGATTGACCATTCTATAAAAGCTTGTCAAAACTCAAGTTTATCATTCTTCATATAAACTAGTACACATAAAAGGTCTCCATGCCAACGGGTTTATTTTTTTGAGTATTATTTCACTTTCGTTGATCTTCTTCGAAAAAATGGTCAAAATGACCACCATGACTATTCATCGAAAGTGTTCGAATTTTTCAAAACTATCGACGGTTCTGTGATATAACAACTACTTGCGTATCTTAATATTATTTTTTATAAAAAATTCAGAGCAAACTATCACACACTGTGGTTCAAATTTTAATTAATTTCAGAAAATCGGCATAAAGTTATTTAAATAGGTTAATTTAGATAGAAGGAAAGAAATTTTCTAATATTATTGTCCACAAATATGGACTACTTTATGTGAAAATTATTTGTGTGCCTATCACATTTTTTGTACTTGGTTCACAAAAAAATGTTTTTTTGACACTTAAAAAAAATGGAAAATGATATTTTAAAAATAATTTGGAAAATCAATTCGGCGACGTTGTTTCTCATACCACGACACACCCATGTGGCAAATATGAGCACTTTATCACTAACTATGCCGTGATAATGACCATATATTGAACATTTAAAATGAAAATTGGAGAAAAAGAGCTATGCCTCCGGTTTTTTATGCCGTATGCATATGTCCGCTACGCCGACAATTCTGATATTTGGTCGTCGGTGTAGCTCCCAGCCGGAGGCATAGCTCCTGATTCCCGTAGTGAGGTATTGAAGGACATATTCTAATTGTGAAAACTACAATCATGTGTAGTTTAATTTCGACTTCTAATGTGTAGTCAGTTGTGCACATGCCTTCCTAATTTTAGCAGTGTCATGATTTCATTTTAACCCTGATTCATTAGAAACATGAGTTAGCAGTCCCGCACTATCCTTTGTAAGTTTTGAGTAGGGATGAGAGAATGGGACCCAATTATCCCACTTATACTTAATTTTATACATGTTTAGTATAAAATTTTATTTTTAAATAAATTAAAACTTTATAGAAATGGATCATGTTTTCACATCCTTAGTTTTCAGACATGTATCTGTTATGATTTGTAAATAATATGTGATTTTTTTGCAACAAAGCCGCAAGGAACTATTCCTGGATGACTGATCGTCATGGGCGCACTGCGATTACAAGCATCTGCTGTGCGCGTGGGAGGAGGCTGGTACAACATGGAGGCACGCCCCGGGAGGAGGGCGACACTGCACGGAAGCTCCTCGAAACAGGTTTTCGCCCCGCTTTATAGATAAAGACACACCGTTTGAGACCGCTGCTGGGCGAGACAGCACAACGCCCAAAAGAAACACCAGAGAAAAAGAAAGAAAAACCGAAGAGAAAAGAAAGCCAACAACAGTGGCTCAACGAAAAGTGACCCGCAACCGCTGCGCCCTCCGGAGAAATCCCGCCATGCTCCAAGCACTCCGAAGCGTCGCGTTCCAAGGAGCACCTCCAAGAAGGGAAGCGACGACGAAGACGCTGCTGCCCGGACATGTCCTAGGGTTTCCCCCGGTACGATACAAGAGGTGGGGAGGAGATACACCCGACACCCTTCAAGAAGGTCGGTGACACCCACAGGCGTCACCGTGTCGGTGTCAAAATGACAAGGATTTCTCCCAGACCCCTCCAAAACCACACTCACAGACGCTTCGTAATTCTCCAGCCAGCTCGCCGCCCACCAGCATACGCCACCACGGTCTTGCAGTCTCCCACGTCTCATCGTGACACACGTTGCGAGACCAGTAAAAAGGAAAAGAAGAGACTTCAGCGAGGGTAAGCAGAACAGGAGCACGCGGGAGGGAACTGCCTCCACCGCCTTCCAGCGGTAGTCGACCGGATACAGTAGCAGGTCAAACCAAGCCCTCCTGGCCCGGTCGTGCCCGAATGGGCTCGTGAAGCCCCGCCGCCGCATTGCAGCAAGGGTGCTACCGTTCGTGCCAACCCCAACACTAGTCCCTACTTCTACAAGAAGATCCACCAAGATCCCCGCCGCCAAGTAGTAGCGTCGTCACCCTCGTGTTCACCCGGCCCTGTCGGACCACCGCCGGTCTGAGGAACACCACACCAGCACAGACAAGCACCTAGCACACGACCGGGAAGGTCCAAGGAGCACCAGCGAGGGCGCCACCAGAACTAGGCCCGCCTGGCCCAGATCCGGCCCGTACACGCACGACACCACCTGGCCGCCGCACTGCACAGCCACCAAACACCACGTCCTCGACCGCAACGGCCACGCCTGATCCAGGCACACAGCAGGCCCACCTGGCCCGCCACGGCCCAGTTCTGGCCCCGCCCTGCGTCGCTGGGTCCGTCGCCGTCGGAGGTGGCGCTCTGCTCCGCCGTCCGCTTCCTAGACTCCGGCCACAAACGAGCCCCGCCGCGACGCCGCCACCAAGTAGCAGCCTTGTACAACCAGGGGGTGCAAACAGCAAGGCATATGCAGCCGCAACCCGCCAGGCCGCAACGTGAGCACCGTCCTGTCGGCAGGAAAGGTCGCACCTTCAACGAAGACTGGCCCTCACTGGCCTAGAGTGGGCCAGCGCAGGCCGGCGCCGCCAATCCATGGTGCATCACCGCCGCCTGCACCAGCCCTCACTGCTGCCGTCCGACGACCCGGTCGCCCGAAGGGAGCCGACGCCGTGCACCCGTGCCTCGGGCCGAAGCTCGCACAGATCGAGGTCAGGCCGCCCGGCACGCTGATACGTGCATTTTATATCATCATTTATACAACTCATATTATCATATTAGAATGTTATTGGCATTGTTATATCATTGTTTTTGCATGTTTTAGATGATTTATGGCACTTTCATACAAAGTCCCTATTTTTGGTATTTAATTTCCGGGAGGCAGAAAACCTCCTTTTTCTGGTTTTTAATGTTTCAGGAGCTACAGGGACCCAAATGGAAAATGAAAATTGCACAGTTGATTTTTCATTGGGAGAACAATAAAGGGAAGAAGAAAAATCGAAAAGAGAAGAGCCACGAGGCCCAAAAGAGGGGGGCCACGCGGCCAAGGAATCTGGCCGCATGGGACCACTAACTTGAGCCTCGGGCACTTCCTCGCTCAGGGCTTTTTAACACACCTTCGTCTCGCCGAAAAACTACGCCCTAATTTTTCCCTAGTCCATCAGAGGCCGCGGTGGCGGCGAAACTCCTGATTCCCTCCGAGGGGGGTCAGATCCTGCTGCTCTGGAGCTCCGGAGAAGGGTGAAATCATCGTCATCGTCATCGTCATCGCCTCTCCTCCTTGGCGTGGGAGGAGGCCTCTCCATCATCACCATCACCAAGACCAGCACCATCTCCATCATCATCTCTGTGATCCACTCTGTCCCTCTCGTAGTTTGAGAGTTACCGAACCCTAGATACTTGTTTTGTGCTCCTATTCATGTTTGTGATTGAGTACTTGTCATTATTTGGTGGTGAAGTTATATTTTAAGATTGTGTTGTACCACTTATGCCACAGAATATTATCATGTTTGCATGTTGTGAGTAGTTCTCGTATGTTCCTGAGGGTATAGGATGAATTGGCAATAATTTATATATAACATGTGTTGCTATTTTTTAGTGTTTATCTTTTTACCTTTTTACGTAATTCTATGATGGTGATGTGCGAACATCGACTGCACACCACTTCACCTATATGGGCTCATAAGAGAACACCGGTAGTGTAAAGGAGTGAGGGAGACTTGGGAGGACATGTAAACCTGAGACCGAGTCATGAAGTTACTTTATTGGGGCATTAGTATCGGGGACCTTAGAGTGTAATGCTATGGTAGGACTTTATGTCTTAACTAGGAAACGTGCCCGTGCGTTGCACCGGGATGAAAAATACGTGAGAAATGCAAGCTTTTAATTAAATATTTTATTTTATACACTGTTGGGAATTTCACTACAGTTTTGTGACTTTTGTCCTAGAAAATTTAGATGACATTCATGACAAACTAATCGAGAGCATCATGCATTCTTTAAAAATAGATCCAGTTTTAATTATTGGCACCTACTTATCTCTGATACTCGGGGAAAGAAATAATTCAGAATAGAACCGATGTGCACGCTTAAGAGTCATTGCCATTTGTCGACTTGCAAGTGTCTTAAAAGGCAAGAACAAATTCTTACTAACTTCCATTGCAATAGTATTCCTATATATGCTCTGTACAAAACTATAAATGATAAAAACCGACCGAATAGTATTATAAACTTGAAAGTGTTCAGAAATAAATTTCATGCACAACAAATAATGCTTTGTTTGGAACCTAATGTACTCAAGCACTCTTCAAAGCAGAAATACCTTTCGCTCTGTAAGACTCTCGTACATATCGCACTGATATAGTCCATTATTAGTCGATGCAAATAAAGTGGTACCATTCCTCGTGTGATATAAGCATTTGGCGTCTCTCGATACACCTTGGCAATCATCTTTACCGCCGCATAGCAGTCACGGCACGTCGTCGCACACAAATACAGGTCCTAACAGCATCCACACCATCTCGGCCGCATGCTTAAGGAGCTCCATGTTCCGGCGCGTCCCTACCGGCACCTTGCACAGCGCGGTGTGAAGCCTCGTCGTGCTCCGGCTGAGCAGTTCCATGGCATCGCTGAGCCAGTGAGCCTGCTTGCTCGGCCTAGAAGGTCGACCATGCACGCGTAATAGTCCAGTCCAGGTACGACGCCGAGCAGTGCTCGGCCTGCATGTACCTGAATTGAGCCCAGCCGTCGTTGATCAGGACGGTGTGGCTGCATGTGAAGAACAAACAGATGAAGGTGAAATAGTCCAGCCTCCCCACCCGGACAGAACCATCGTCTTGGCATAGACCTCCAGCAACTCCTTGACCTGGCCGTTCTGCGCGTACCCAAAAATCAGGGGCGTTCAGGTGATGGGTCCGCGCCAGATTCGCATATCGTCAAACACCTTCCTAGCCCATTGACGCGTGCTGATCTCGTAATACTGGAAAAATAAGAGATTGTTCGTTCGCTCTCCCATTGATGTGTAATGTGCTCTACAGCAGCATTGCCTTGTCGATCCTTCATCTCGTCCAATCCATCCTGGATCCTCGTCCTCGTCGCCTTACTGATCCTTCCTTATCGTGTCCAATCCATCACGGATCCTCGTCCTCAAGCCGGGAGTTCGATTGATCGTCCGCGGTCAGAGGGAAAAGGCGAGACGACACGGTTTGAGGCCACGCACTATTTTAGGGCATGCTGCATCCGTGCATCGGCTTCGAGTCAAACTCTCCTACAGAGTTCGGTGGAAGTGGTAGGAAGTAGGAACAACGGACGCGTGCAAAAACGCCTTTTACGAACGGACGAAAACGTAATCGTACGGACGAACAGAGAAACATTAGTGCTTTTATTATTAACTAGGAAACGTGCCCGTGCGTTGCACCGGGATGAAAAATACGGCGTGAAAGTCAATCTTTTAATCAAATATTTTATACACTGTTGGAGATTTCACTACAGTTTTGTCCTAGAAACTTTAGATGTCATTCATGACAAACTAACATGCATTCGTTGAAAATAGATCCAGTTTTAATTATTGCCACCAACTTATCTCTGGGTACTCAGGGAAAGAAATAATTCAGAATAGAACAGATGTGCATGCTTAAGAGTCATTGTCATTTGTCAACTTGCAAGTGTCTAAAAAGGCAAGAACAGATTCTTACAAACTTGCATTGCAATAATATTCCTATGTATGATCTTTACAAAACTATAAATGATAAAAACAGATCGAATAGTATTATAAACTTTAAAGTGTTCAGAAATAAATTTCGTGCACAACAAATAATGCTTTCTTTGGAACACGTAATCTACTCAAAGTACTTTTCAAAGCAGAAATACCTTTCCGCTATGTAAGACATTGCCTATGCTGAATCCTTCAGGAAAAACAAAAACAAGACTCGTACATACCAGTGAGATGTACTATTAGTCCATTATTAGTCGCTGCAAAGAAACAGGTACCATTCCATGGCATCGCTGAGCCTCCTTGCTCGGCCTAGAAGGTCGACCATGCACGCGTAATAGTCCAACGCAGATACGATGCCGTGCTCGGCCTGCATGGACCTGAATTGAGCCCAGCCATCGTTGTTCAGGGCGGTGTGGCTGCATGTGAAGAACAAACAGATGAAGATAAATAGTGCAGCCTCCCCACCCGGACAGAACCATCTTGGCATAGACCTCCAGCAAGGATTGCGCCGATTTTATCTTCACGGCGTCGGAGGGCGTAGTCAGCTAGTTGGAGAGCACAAGCACCTTTCATATCTCCTCGGAGACGGACCTGGTCCATCGTGGGCGGCAGAGGCAAATTTTATCCCCTCTGCTCTATCCTTCCTCTGTTCTTCCCCCAACCACTACCCATCGACCTCCAGCTTACAATGTCTCTGCTCTGGTTTCGTTTTGCTCAAGATCCCGAGCAGACTAAATCCACCGGCCCTGCTCAAAATCCGGAGCAGTCTAAATCCGCCGGCCCCTCCATGGATGAATCTCCCAAATCCTGACTACTCTACACGGTAGGAGACCACTTCTTGGCGGCGGTGAGCAACGGCTCTACGGAGAATCCACGACGGCGTCAACGGCGAGTGCTCGCTTCTTTCCCAGATTCCCTTTGCAACAGCTCCTGAGTCCGTGCCAACATGACTCGATGGCAGCCTGCAGTCACGGAGGAGGTCCGTGAGGCATCGCCCATGGCGACCTGGGTGAGCTCCTCCTTCACCCGCGTGCGTGAGTTTCGACCGCGTCGTTTCTGGCGGGTGATTCCGTTTGTGCCGCCGGAGAAGGGAGGCGTTGCTGCTCGCGGGATATAGGGCGGCGCTGCTCGCCGGATGGGGAAGAAGCTGCTTTTCCGTCGGGCAGGAGAAGAAACACAAATAAGTGCGAACCGTTTTATTCCACTTAGCGTGGCAGCGGTGGGTAATATCTGATCTGGAGCGAGGGCAAAACAGTAAAATCCGGACGGACGACACAAGAAGCCTTACTGCTTTTATTATTAGGTATAGAAAAGTATAGATAACTCTTTTTTTTTGACATTTATAGATAACTCTTGTGCAGTCATTTACTTGGCCACAAAACCCATCATAAGAGGTTTAGTATATTTATTTAGCTATCCCTAATATTGGCTCCGTCCAAAAGAAGATTAAAACTTGACAAGATATGCAACGTGTTATTTTAGAAATCTATATGCCATGTAAAATCCATGCCGCCCTTGGGAACGTTTTCCACATATAAGACACACATCACGTGAGCTTGTTCTCTTGCCACATAGAGGATTGGGCTTTTATCGCTTTGAGAGCTTTCAACTGTCACTATTTATTTTCAGCATTGTTATTCTCTTTGCAACTATACAACCAAAAATCGCTAAAACACTTGCATCTTTCATTGTTTTATTTATCATTCTTGCTAACCAATACCTTCAGCTACTCGTGGGTTCGACAACCTTTTCTAATCGAAAAGTATTACAATTGATCTCATGCACTTGGGAGTCATCACACGCCACTGCCGCAGCTCCAGCCCGCGACTCGCCTCCGTCCCGTTGTCGCTGGCCACCCCGAGACCGTTGGTGAGCGCCGCCACCGCGCCATGGTCAGAGCGGCGGAGCACAGGAGCCAAGCACGACTGGACAGCAGAAAAAAAGGAGAGGAAAAACGGGAAAAAGGCCCCGCCTCCACCTTCCCAGGGGCGCGCGCGGCGTTGCCGGCGGCCCCTCTGACACTGCACGGAAGCTCGCGGTGCGACGAAGGAGAACCGGCCGTAGAATTTGACTCCACCCTTGCCGGATTTTGGCAGATAGATGTACAACTCACTTCTGCAGTACTCTTCATGATCAACACATTTTAAAATATGCAACATCTAAGATCCATGGTGGTTTTTCCCATACTGAGTTGTTTAGCTTCACTCATTGCCCACCCTTTGTCGTACTTTTCAGATTTATTTTATAATGATTTGCAAAATAAGTTTAATTTGAAGACCACTACATTAACTGAAAATAAAATGGTGTGTACGTGTGTTTGCAGAATTAACATCCTAAGGTCATAAGTTAATCTTACTGTACTTCCTATGAACTGGCTTCATTATATAAGTGGTAGTGCTCTAAATAGTATCTATCTATTGCACTCAAAACCATGTCCTTTTTCTACATCAAATTACTGGCTCGTTATATTTCCATTGATGTGCAAACTAGCCACTCTTTTAACACACATACATGAGTGAATAGGTATATCTACATCGATGTTATGCGCATATGTAGGCTAGAATACTGTACCTTCTGCATTCCTGTGGCATCTTTGTGGCAAAGTGGATAAAAGAGATAAGATACATTAGGGTTTTTAGGTCATCAGAATCCTTAGATGTAAGCAAATATAAATGTTTGGAACTTTTAAATAAAGTGTGCTATTCTCTGAAGATTGTAATATACAAATTTCATGTGAGTTTTTCAGTAATCAGTTTGCGTTTATCTAATAATCAGAGTAGTGGCAGATGTAATCCAACTGAAGAAAGCGCGAGCAGAAACTCACCAGATCAGTACATAAGGAAATTGCATCGAATTCTTAACCTTTTTGTTCCATGACTACGATATAACTTAGAAAGGAATCAATATGTACCAGTTATCAGCCCCAGCTGAGGTCACTGGAAGCATTTAGTGGCACAGCTTAAGATATCATGCACGAATTACGGTTTCTTTGCATATGACTTACTACCACTAGAGAAGCTTCTTTTTCACTTCTAACATATTTTTTTCTTGGCTAATTAATGATAAGTATGCTCACATGTTAGGTTGTCACTCTTGCCTTTTTATTCAGCTAGGGTTTACCGGCCAATGACGATAATTATAGGAAGCTTACTATCAATGATGGTTATTGGTCAATCATGGTTTGGTTTGAAAATACATCACACAAGAGATTTTTAGTGGTGAATGAGAAGTTCAGCTTTTTGGAATGCCATATTGCAGATAGTTATTATGGGTATCTGATGCAAATTCTCTGTGGTCTTAGCTAACTCCAATCGGTTAAAATTGTCTTCCCTGATAACAGTTGAATGTCACCCACCTGTAAAGTGTTGCCTTAATGTTTCTTGTTTTACTGATATTTATGTCAACAAAGTTGATCTTTTAGTATTGGCTTATTTTATGAAGGTAACTGATATATATGTCAGCAAGATCATTTGTCTTCCATCATTGTGTATTTCTCTTTACAAATCACACATCAAAGTGAGGATCATTTGCTTTTCCTGGTATTACAAACACTGGAAGTTCTTGATATTTATCGATTAGCAGCAAGGAAAAGGTCGAGTTATTACTAAACATATGCAACAGTTGGCGCCGTTCTTCTTTTTTTAATAATATAACAGTTGGTTCCATTCCATCCCTTGTTTTAAACACCTAGGTGCTGAAGTGTTTAATGTTTATTTCTTCAGCGATTTTAATAGGTAGAAAACTCACGACTTTTAAATGAATTTGTTCAAATAGCTGAAGGTCTTAAAACCAGATCATGTGAAGTCAAATGCTTAGAGCAACGATTTTGTTATATTAGGTAGATTTTACTAGTTCTACTTTAGTACCTGTATCTTGTACTATTTGTGTTGACGCTGATTCGCCGTTTAATATATGCAAGGTGCTTTGTAAATGTAGCTTACTTTTAAGTTTGAACAATTTGGTGTCACCTCGATAGAGGTTGTATCACTGAAATGTATATTCAGTTTTGTGGTTACTACTATTTCTGCATTCAAATGACCTCCAATCTGTTATTTGTGAGAGCAGGCTGGCATTGATGGTTTACCTATAATTGGAACAAAAAATGGAGCTCTTGTTGAAATTTACTTTGTTCGTGCATTAACATTAACTTGATTTTACAAGGAAAATCATATAAAGCTCATTTATGGTGAATGCTGATCCAGGTGCTGAACAATGGTTTTCTTGTTGAATCCCATGATCAGTTTCCTTCTGAAGAAACAACTTTGGTCAAGATGTCTGACAGAATGCCTCTAAAATCAGATGTCGAGAGAATGGTCTGAAGAATATACAGCAGTTTTCCTAATAATCTCATGGACTAATACTAGCAAGAGAATGTAGCGCAAGTGAATACACGGTTCAGAAGATCGATGACAGGAGCAAGAACGACAACCATTCTGTTTCGTCAGAAGCAATTCAGCAGGATAGTTACATCAGTGATGATCGTACAAGGAAGAATTAATCAGTACAGTTTTGAACTAGAGTTTCCATCAAGATTGGATTTAGTTGAGAGCTGCAAACGAGAAGTGGTTGTGGTGTCCTTGAAGATGGGCACTGTGATTGCAGCTCTTCATTGCTTCTTCGTCATCATCAGCCATAAGGCTTTTCAATAACTGGTCGAACTCGTGAAATCGATCAGCTTCCACCGGGAGAGTTTGCTGTTCCTCCCCGAGAAGTTCTTCCAACGAACAAGAGAGCGCGCCCGTGTCGTCGTCAGCTTCAGGCACCTCCGTGGACGCAGCCGGCAAGGTGGAAACGGGCGCGGCAGGCCACACCGGGCAATCCTCGTACTCCACCTCAGGTTCCGGGACAGGGACGGGGTCGGCGATCCGCATCTTCTTGCAGCTTGACATATCGGCGGCGGAGACCGGCGCTGGCCTCTTCTGTGCGTGTGCGCTGGAGGCCACGGCCACGGCCACGGGCTCAGCTGGTTGCGGCGAGGGTGCTCGTTCTTGACGAAGAAGCTTGTACGCGTCCGATTCTTGGCGGGCGGCGGCGGTTGTGTTCTGAGCCAGATGGATCCTGCAGAGCACCTTCTCCCCTTGGGCGACGACGGCCTGCGGCAGCAGGCACCGGTACTCCTCCATGACCCAGCCGGAGGACACCTTGTCCTTGCCCTTACCCTTCTTGAACGAGAGGCTCCTGGCCTCGCCGATCTTGACGCCCTCGCCGTCGTAGACGTCCTCGGTCTTGTTCAGCTCCCAGGTGCCGGCGCCGGCGCCGCGCGCGCACCGCCCGTTCTTGGCGTTGCGCTTGCAGGTGGTGAAGAAGAAGCGGTCGCCGGAGGTCACGGCCGTAGGCACGGGCGCGAACCGCTCGGCGAGGTCCTTGGGCTCCTCGCACGCGTAGAGTTGGGCGTGGTGGATGAGTTTCTCGGCGCCGTGCATCGTCTCGCCGGCGAGGAGGCGCGGCAGGAAGTAGCCCACCGCCTCCTCGGCGGTAGGCAGGAAGCGCTGGAGCCTGTAGATCTCGTCGAGCCCATCCATCTCCATGGACCAGGTGCTGCTCTGCTCTGCTTCGCTCTGCTTCTAGGTCGAAGAGAAGATTGGCGGCGAGATGGCGGGAGGGAGATTGGTGTGGAGCGTAGAGTGGGGAGGGGGGTCACAGTATATAGGAACGCTGCTGCTGATGCTGGGTTTCCATATTTTGAATCCGAGATGACAGACACACTCTTCTTCACCACGGATTGGAGTTTCCAAAACTTGCCGGACCCGTTTCCATATGTGATCACTGTCCATATTTCGAATCCGAGAATTTGTGCTTCGGGACATTTCCAAATCTCTCCCGCGCGCCTCCACCAAACTGGAACAGGCTGCTGGGCCACTTCTCCCGCGGCGGAGCACCCGCGCTCGCCCACAGGCTGTTCGACGCAATGCCCTCTCCTATAACACCCTCATCGCGCGCCTCTCCCGCGCATGCTACACGAGGACGTCGGCGGCGGCGTGAGGCCCGACGGGACCACCCTCTCGGTGCTGCCGTGCGCCGGGACGAGTCGTGGCTTCATCCAGCAATCACACGCGGTGCTGCTTGGGCTCTGCTCGAACGCGTTCGTCGGGACTGCTCTGGTGCGCGCGTACGAGCTGCTTGCGGACACAGACACCATTGCTGGCGTGTTTGAGGAGATCGCCAAGCCAGAGGTTGTGTGCTGGAATGCCATGATCGGCACATGCACGCGCGTGGGAGCCTTCAGCGTTCTGTGGACACGCTGGCAAGGATGTGCAGAGCTGGGGCATTGAGGACGATCTCGGCATGCATCGGCGTGCAGCACCATGCCTGTGCATACAAGGATGGGTTTGATACAGAGACCGTCATCTGCAATGCTCTTGTCAGCCTGTACCTGAAATGCGGCTTAGGGAGATCAGCTGTCAAAGTCTTCGACATGATCTCAGAGCCGAACAGAATCACTTGGACGGCAATAATTTCCTGGTTAGTGCAGAATGACCTCACTGTGGAAGCAGCGAGCTTCTCAAAGGAATGGCGAGGGCTAAGTATAGGGAGAACGACTACTGCTTCACTAGTGTACTCTCTGCATTTAGCGTCCAAGCTTGGAAAGAGCGCATATCGTTTTTCCCTTAAATAAGGCGCAATAATACTCATTAAAGGATTGAGGGATAGCAAGCTTGTGAAAGTCAATAATGAAGGATAAAATTTGCACAAGATAATTAAAAACCATTGAGGAAGAAGACCCATTAAATGGTTCTCCCAAATATCCGGGGCGCCCAAGCCTGCTGGAACATCCAAACGAAAATGATCATAACTTGATCATCCATATTTTGTTTCGATAAAGTTGGGCTTCTCTAACTATTCATGCAGAACAACTCCAAAACCAGCAATATAGAAAATACCAAACATGGGAAGGCGTGGAGCTTATCTAAAACACAAACCGGTAAATCTCCAATATCAAAAAAGATAATATTTTATTAAAAACCTGTTTTTGATGATCTTCAGCTTGCCTTAAAGATCTTGACAAGCTCTAAAACTGAAAATAGATAAAACTAGATATCCTATAATCCGGTCTCCATCTCTATAGTATGATTGTCGATCTTAGAATTTGGTTTCCCAACTAATATCATGAGACCGATAAAATAGAAATCCAACCAAATTCCTACCTTTGTCTTCTGCATATTCCACTTGAGCTAAAATATGACGATCTTGACCGTGTCAAGTGCTGGAACACCTTTATTGATTGCGCTCCGCTCGATAAAGATTCGGAAATTGCTTCACCATAACTATCATGGGCAAGCCTCTCTTAGAAACATATTTACTTTTCCATCATCTCCAAATGAGTGGAAAGGTTTAATAATATGATCTCTTCGAGATGCTCCTCTTGAACTTGCAGTTCTCAACTTTGATGAAGATCACATCTTGACGCCATCTTCAAGGGCTGTATGAAATAGTTTTTTGCGTGCCCATGAAAAGATAACTGCCACAACCCAAATTTTCAAATTTAAAAAGCATGCATGCTTTCATCAATATCATGTCATTATTGCATTTAAATTTCAAAATTAAACAACTAAGTAAACAATTTAAGTAAAAGGGAACTCTATTTATACTTTTACAATAGTATTATTTTACTAAATAAATTCGGTGGCTAAAATTATATAAAAATATTCTAGGCATGTTGCTGCTGGATCAAAAGTGGTGCGGCTGTGAATGAAAGTACGGCATCCAGCTAGAGAGGTGCCCCTATTTGTTCAAGTGTTGATAATAAAGGTGGCTTTGATTCGAGAAGTATGAACACTTCAATAGAAATACAAGATCCCACATCGGGCAATGTCGATGCTCGCTAGCATCATGTCGTTATTGAAAGTGGTGCCATGAAACTCGGTTGTAGGGATGAACGTCCCGATATCGGTCTACAGTTGGACATGTTGGACACGTCATTGCCATCGCGCATGTGTGGTGGTATTTTGTGGAAGGCTTAGAGTACGAGTTATCTATTTATTTATTTTACGACAGGGTTAGTACCCTGCAGGCGGATATAGTTGTCTCATCGCGACGCCCACAACTTTGGTGTTTTATGTTGTTTTTTGGTTGATTTTATTCGGCTTCGGGGTATGTGTTTTTTGGTGTTCTATTTATACTTTTACAATAGTATTATTTTACTAAATAAATTCGGTGGCTAAAATTATATAAAAATATTCTATTTCTAGAAATCTAATCAAAAAATATTTTTTCATATTTTCCATGAAGAATTTGTCAAAAACTCGATTTCTAAAAAGGAGTTTGAAAGGAAAAACAGAAAAAGGTTTGAGTTGAAAGAGCAGGGAACCGCCTGCCGGCCCATCTGGTCAGCGCGGCAGCCGCGGGCCAAATACGGCCCAACCACATCTCTGCCTCGCGCGCACGGGCGAAGACGACGCCGTTGTCGCCTGATCGATCGCTTCCACGATCAACGCCAACAACCTAGCTACAAAACACCCCAACCCCCGTATCTATTTTCCCTCACACCGGCCGCCAGACTGCTCTGCCCCGCCGTAGCAGAAAACGCATCAACCGCCGCCCCCACATTGTGCTTCGCCGCAATGAATTCATTACTACCTTCCGTTTGCATCCCGAGAGAGAGTCCTCTTATTTGCCTCGCCGTCTGGTTGTTCCGCTTTGCTAATCGTGTGCTAGGGAGCTTCTGATCCTCCCCGGAGCGCCGCCAGAGCCAAAGGCTAGGACCACCGCCGGAGACGCCAGCACCTTCACCAGTCGAGGATGAAGACGGGGAGCGTCGCCGTCAAGAAGGAGGCGTTGTGAATCGTCATCTTCGTCGCCGTCCGCCGCAGTCCGAAATCACTAGTGAGCATCACGCCGTGCCTTTGATTTGGGGAAAGCATACCGTTCCACCGGGGGATCGGTGGCTCCCATCCTCCCCCTCGCACGCCGTCCGATCAACGCCCATCGCGCGGCCCGCAGCGCCCCGCACGGACGCGCTCCCTTCTTCCCTATCCACTCATCAAACGAGGAACCGCTGCTCGCAATTTGCTTCCCCGTCGCCCGCTTCCTGCGCCGCTCCTCCCGGCCTCATCCACGGCGACGCCCTCTCTCTTCCAGTCCGGCGACGACAGCCACCTTCTCTCTTCCCCTCTCCTTAATCCCGCCAGAGGCACGGTGCCCGAGCCCCTGCTCGTCTCCATCGCGACCAACTTGGACATCCACGGGAATGGCGACGCCCGCCCGCGCCTTCTCTATGCTCCACCACGCCCTGCGCCCCATCGTCTCCATCGCGCGAGATGCAGGGCACGAAGCCGCCGTCCATCTCCTTGGCCACGTGGTGCAGGAACCGGATCGCGGCCGCGCGGACGAGCTCCCTGCCGCGTCCATCGCCTTTGTCCTCGCCTTGTCGGCCACGGGCACGGCGCCGCCGTCCATCTCCTTTGCCACATGGTGCAGAAAGGGATCGCGGCCGCGCGGACGAGCTCATCCCCGTCCTTGTGCTGCACCGAGATCCGCCCGAGCTCGCCCCCGTCAGCCGCCACCGCGTGCGCTGTGCGCGCCGCCCCGCTTGCTGCCCAGCGCGCCGCCCCGCCTGCCACCCAGCGCCCCGTCTGAACGGTAGTATGCCGACACGCTCACATCCTCCCCTGCCGACGGGTCTCCTCACCCCCGGCCTCCTTCACGAGCTTCGATTTGGCCGGCTCCGCCACGGCCGAGCTTCGATTGAGACCGGCTTCGCCGCGCCTCCTTCCGGCCAATGGCACCCGCTCTCAATTAGCCGAGCTCCATCATTGGTCAACGTCGGCGCCCTCCCTCGCTGGGCGGGAGAGGAGCCCCCCATGCCCACCTTGGCGAGCTCGCCATGCTTCTCCCGTTGATGCAGTCAAGGAGGGGCGGGGAGATGTACAGCGTGTCGTGGGAGCATCTCCCCGGTGCCCTTGCTTGCTGTCGGCGAGGGGCCGTAGTTCTCTGATGTTGCTTGCCGTAGTCTTGTGCTGTTCTGTACTTCTGTAGCAATTTGTGTCATTGGTAGAGCTTCTCGGGTAACGTAGGTAGCAATTTGTTTCTCCCCTTTTATCTTTTACTACATACGGTGCAAAATCTTATATGTTATGTAGCAAAATCTTTTTCTGTTTTGCTACTTTTGATGTATATATCCACAAATTGATTTAGTAAATTTTTTCTTGGCGAGATACAATTTTTCTTCTCTTTTTGCTACACGCGGTGCAAATTTTTAAAAATTTGTAGCATTTTTCCTTTGATGCAAATATACAAATTTATTGTAGCATTTTTTTATGGAATGCAATTTTTCTTCTCCTTTTAATTTGCATTATATTAAGGAGAAATTTGATACCATTAGTATTTTGTTTGGCACCACAAGATGAATTTTTTTGCTACATGATCTCTAGCATGTAGCACGATTTTGCTCCAATAGCATAAATTTTGCTACAAATCTTCTGTTATTTTGCTACGATAACAGAAATTCCATTTATTTGCTACACAACTTCTGTTATTTCGCTACAATAGCCTGATATATTTTTTGCTGCAATCGCAATGTAGTTTTGCTAAAATAGTATATTTTTCTTCTAACGATAGTGTCCATGCTACCTGACGGTGCTACCGACGCTCGTCAGGGGTGCTACAAATGGTGGTTGCCGATGCTACCGAAGCGAGGTGATGCTACCCATGTTCTTCCGTTTTGCATCCTAGAAAGAAGAAATTTGCTACCATTCTTTCGTTTTGCATCATACCAAGGAGAAATTTGCTACCCATGTTCTTCTGTTTTGCATCCTACCATAAAGAATTTTGCTACCATTCTTCTATTTTGCAAAAAAAGGGAGGCGAAATTTGCTACTCATGTTCTTCCGATTTGCATCCTAGCAAGGAGAAATTTGCTGCCGTTCTTCTATTTTTGCACTGCAGCGAGGAGAAATTTGCTACTCATGTTCTTCCGTTTTACATCCTAGCAAGGAGAATTTTTGCTACCGAGATTCTTCTGTTTTGCATCATAGCGAGGAGAAATTTGCTACCGTGCGTCAGGGGCTATGCTACAGCTCGTGAGTGGTGATGCTATCGTCCGCGAGCGGCGGTGCTACCATGCTCCAACGGATTTGCTAGAATGGTTTGGTGACGAAGCTACCGTGCACGGAAGGCCAAACTTTAGAGGAGCGATGGGGTGCAGTGCTCACGAAGGAGCAGCGAGGCGAGGTGATGCTACCGACTGTACTAGGCGTTTGCTACAAGATGAGGGCTGGCGATGCTACCGACAAGGATCATGGTTGAGAATTTTTGCTACCCGGTGGGGGATTTGCTACATAGTAATACTTGGTTTGCTGCATAGCCTTTTAATTAGTGCTAAATTTTCAGTCCCAAGACGTTAGAACAGTCTACATTTTTTGCATCATATGCTTTTTCTATAACTGTTATGTGTTTTTGCTACAATCATATAATTTTTTTGCTACGAAGGTCCACAACAAAATGGATTTTGCATTTTTGCTACGTGCTCTGAACATTGCTACAGGAGCAGAATTTTCCCACATGAGATGCTACAGTAGCAAAAAATAGCACAATTTTTGTACATGAGATGCTACAATAGCAAAAAAATGTGTTACATCAAAAAAAATTGCTACAACAAAAAATTGCTACAAATAGAAATTTTGTTTTTCTCCATATAAGCATTTGCTAAGAGCAGTACAAAAAATTTGCTGCAGATAAACTTTTTGGCTACAAATTTTTGCTACAACGTCCGTTTTTTCTAGAAGTGTAAATAAATGGTATTGCTACAAGCCCAAAAAAATTGCGGTGGGCCCTACATCTCAGTCACTGGTTCGTGGGCCCTGCTCGATCGGCCTGGTTGCTTCTAGCGCGTGCGTGCGTGTCCTTGCATGCGCTTTTTACTCCGTCTTCTCCGCGCCCGGTCCTTCGCTGCCCTACAGAGCGCCGGCGCGGCGGCGCCTCCTCCGGCGCCACCCCATCCTTCCCCGCCTGCCACCAGTACGTCAGCTTCTGCCCGTGCCGCGCGCGCCCGGCCATCCAGACCGTCTGGCTCTCTGCGCTGTGCTGCACGGTCCCGCAGTTCGAGTCCACGGCCGCCGCCGCGCGCAGGCCACTCCTCTCCCTCGTCGCCGTCCCGGACTCCAAGCACCACGCCGACCTCTCCCCGCTCGACCACGAAGCGCGCACCGGCAGAGGCTCTTGGAGAGGCGGCCGCGGCGGACCCGGAGAAGCCGCCGGTCATGGCGCCCGCACGACATCCGCTCGACCCCTCCCGCGTCCCGCTCGCCGTGCTGTCCTCTTCCTCCTCCGACCCCTCCTCATCGCCGCTCCCCGACGTGCAGCCTCTCACCCCCTCTTCCCTCTGCTCCGCCCTCCACGCCCACAAGCAGCTGTCGGCACCTGCGGGGCCTCCTCGCTCCTATTCCTCTGCGGGCATCGTGGCGAATTTGAGAAATCTGATTGGACCTACTTTTATGTGCAGCTGATGAGGACCATGGGGAGGCCTACGAGCTGCTGGCGTTCTAGGAGTACTCCTTCGAGCAGCTTTGGAATCCTCGAGGTCGGTGTGTTCTCTTCTTCACTGTTTGTTCGTTTTCGTTTTCCCTTTGATTCAGTTCTGTGCTGAACTACACAAACATGTTTCTTTCTATGGCGATGTTCACACGACTTTCTATATGTATCTAAGGTGCTAATAATGAGTTTGCAAATATCTGTACACCATACATACAGGAAGATGCATGTTGCAATAGGAAATTGATTTAGCGCCAGCATCCATGATTCATCCACTTTAGGGATGCCATGAAGTATTCACTGTAGGCCACCATGAATTTAATTTTCTGTGTTTTCCCTCTAGGTGCGGTCATGGCGAATTGCTGTGGGCAGAAGTGGACATGGACCTGGGTGCTGGGTCCTCTGCAATTAGCTGCGGTGAGTAACGCCTACGAGCTGCATATGCCCATGCATCGGCACATCCACATGAGGTCCACGGAAACTGCAATGAAATCATTTGACTGAAAATATAGTGCCAACCATTTGGTAATACTAATCGACTTTGTTTGTAATACTGCTGCAGAAAATCTTTGTTGGCTCTGATCGTAAATTGTGCGGACTCTTACACTTATTAAGCCAGGGTGAGCATTAGGTAACTAAGCCTAACACATTCACAAATAAAATTTGAGTTGTAATGTACTCACTGAGTTCACATTATTCAGACATGGAATTTTTATTTCCTACATCTTCATACATGTATGACAAAGACATACTTTCTCATGGTAATCGGAAGGTATACAACGGCAAACTGAACAATATAGCTTTCTTGACAGTTTTACTGTTTTCTTATGCACAGATGTTCAACGGTAAAGAGCGGTCGTTGATCTGTCCCGAAAAAATTGCTTAAAACAACTAGATTTATCTTATGTTAATTGCAGCAATCAATTTGTATAGTACTTTTGGTCTCAGTATCAAACAAAACGGTGTTTACTTGGCTAATTTGCATGCATATGCCCAGGATGAACTAAACACACTCAGGATGCAGCGCACATGCCCGCGGAGGGTCCAAATTATATGGCAGTAGAAATGAATATTTATATAGCAATATAGCAAATGAGTATTTATATGACCTCCATTCAGCTAGAATTCTGACTTCCTACAAAGCACGCTGAAGAAAGTGCTCGGATGGTTCATTGCTGCGGAAATGCTTATATTCACAACGGCTGCTCAGATGGTTCATTGCAGGAGGTCAGTTCTTATTTCCTTGATAGATTTTGCAGCATATTTTTTATCTATCTCAATAGCTTCAAGGTTAAGGCTTCCTCAGTTCTTTATATTATCAGCACCAAATAGTAAGTTAACAAATACTATATCATCGGTTTTAGGTTGTTGCCTCCTATTCTCAAATTTTCACTATGACTTCTGCTTCATTGTGTCCATGGTTTGTGCAAACGATTTATTTGCAGGATAACGAGTTAACACCAATTAAAGTTTCAGTTGAACATTAGTGCTGAATGCTGTTAGAATGTTGTAGGGCAATTATATGGTTGTGTTGGTTGAAAATAAGATTTTAGGGCCATTATATGTTCCATGCTTGCTTTCTAAAGAAAGTATCACATGTTCTAGGCTCCGTCTTACTTGCAGAGTATATGGTTTCTTCATCCAGCCGTTTTCTTCTTCAATTGCTTTTCGATTTTCATATTGAAGCAAAGATACATGTTCAAGCAGCTAGCATGCGAATGATTTTATAGTTCGGTACAGGCCGTCTGCATTTTTTTAATTTCAGTTGGTTTTCTCAGCACTTGCTGATATATGTGGTTGTTGGTTACAATGTTGCCTATCCAACAACAACTCTGCTTCAGTTAAATGCGTGCAGCTGCTAGGATGATGAGTTTAGGATTAGTGGTGGTGGCACTTTCTAATTTATTGATTGAATGCTTTAATACACTTCTATGTTTTGTGTTGCAATTAACTACTAACTTATCACATGGTTATTTTCCTTGGATAGATAGTTCTTTTTTATTATTGCTCACTCTATCTAAGAATATTTTCCTTCGTCATGTGCTATGATCAGGTCCGATAATATGCCATCTTAAGAAATTGTTAGTTGGAGACATATTGCAGTAGGAAGGGTGGAAGCCATGTTTGTACCTTCAATTAAGGTTGGTTGCATCGACTATTGTAGCGAGTAGTGATGGGAGTTCATATGGGATGTTGCACTGCAGGTTCGTGGCTTTTCATATCCCTCAAGTTGGTGATTTGCCCGTGAGGTAGACAACCTTAATTAGATATCGGATCACAGGGAGAACTTATCTATCAAGCTTTTCTATTCATGCTTCATTGGGATTGGTTTTGGTAGATTTATGGTATATAAAATATTTCGTAGATACTTGTGCGGTGCTACATTGTGTTGTGGAAGGCTCTCTGATTTCTGATTTTCTGTTCACTCCTTCCGGTATCTTTTCTACTACTCGGGTTGTGTTTTCAAGCTTGCATTCTATTGTGCTATTTTCTTCTGTGGCTAATTTACTCTATCCATTTGTTAGTTGTAGAAAATGGTTAACATTTGGTGTTGATTAGTGCATTGTGCTCCTGTTAGAGTAGGTCCAGGATTGATTCCTATTAGCAAAGTTGAGCATGTATTGCTTTGGAAACAGAGATTGCTATTTGCAAAGTTGTTCTCTATGTCTATTAATTATGCTTGGTGAGCCTACATATCTAACTGTACACTTTCTTCCTCCCATCTTTTCCCTCTATTGCTTACTTTCTCATGTGGCCATGGTTCTTGCTTCGGGTGATTTCTTAGTTCAGAGAATGCTTTAAAACATTTTTATGAGTTTGAGAGGGTGTTGAATTCTCAGTGCCATATATAATCAGTCAATCAATGTCTTGGTTGGTGCTTTATGGGTGGTGTTCTTTGCATGTACACATCACCAGGGTTATTAACAAGAACTCATTTTTATATCCCGCTCAATGATACATGATGATTTCATTTAACATTTTTTTAAGATTGCTATGACACCATACCTTGAGTGTTGAATGAAGTTCTTAGTAAGTGTCTCCCACTGAGTGCAAAAAGGAAGCAATTGATCCTCCCTTTGAGTGCCCTGTAACTATGTGATGCGTTGATGTCCCAATACGTGTTTTCCTTGCGGACAACACTGATAGTAGACGTAAATTATATTATAGATAGATGGTTGGCAATAATCAGATGTGCACCTTTAACCAGAGTAGCAGAAAGTTTTTGTAGCAATAAATATCCATTTGTGTTTCCCTTTATCTATAAGAAACATTCGAACAATTTATTGGCAATAATCTTTTTATTTGACATGTTTGGATAGCTTAAGTCAATCTGCATCCATATTATGATGCAATTTTATAAGGTCTATAGCTTGCATATAGAAGTGGTTTATCATGTCTCTATGGCCAAGACAAGTTAGTAGACATCGAACAGAAAAAACTGTAACATGTATTGAGTTCATTCTATGATTTTGGAGCTATAAAGTTTGGTGTTGTACTATTGTGGATGTAGCAGTCTAGCATAGTTCTATGTGGCATGAAAGTTTTGGGTAAGCACCGTGATGTGACATGTGGCTCTTGGTCTTCACAAATTAAGTTGCCCTAAATATGTCTTAATTTATCATGGTAATCTAGACAAAATGCATGATCTATTTTTCAAGGACTTCTGGAGATGGTTGTGTATGATACATGTTTTGATTCTGTGCAAAACTGCATTTGTACTCTTGCCCTTTTAACAGGTCATTTTGGGTTTCTTATACGTTTTTCTGCCATGTCTCTCATTTTATTACTCTTTCTTCTCGGATACCATCTGTCAATATATCATTGACCCTGCTGTTATTATTGTGCACATTGGCTGCACTTGATGTTCAGCTCATCTTGCCATTGAGTATGCATGTGCCCATCGAGCTATAAATGCAAGCTCTTAATTTATATTTATTGTTTGTCACTTTGGATGTTTTAATTGTACCGTATCTAATTTAGCTTTCCACGGCATCTTCTCTTGCTTGGCTCTCACTGATTATACACTGATTATTTGTTCAGTTATGGAGCTTCCTGGATTTGGATCCGCCCGAGGAGGAGGTTGTTGATGTTGCCTTTGACGCCATTTTGCCAAGTTATTGATCATGGTATTGACACATCTGGTCTGATTTTGTTCTCTCTCTTTCGCACCTGTCAGCTTATCTGAATTTAGTACTTATGTGCTGATACATGATATTTGATCATGATAGCCCCAACCAGACACAGTTGTTTCACAACATATCCAAAAGTGTGTCCAGCCAGAGGTTGCCCGAGTGGAGCGCTGGTGGAGTTCTTCAAATGTTTTGATCGCATACAATGCTTTGTTATGCTACTACATTATCCCATCCTATATATCGTCTTGCCATCTTTGAAATTTGTATCTATGATATTTTTACATGCTTCTGGTGAAATTGTTTTGATGATAAGGCTTAGAATTTTATTGACTTCCCAGTATTAACATTGGCTTGCTTCCAAAGCATCTCATGTTTGGACCCAGTCAGATAAATGGAACAGAATGATCGACGCACTCTGTTCGTCCAGTACACACGCAGTGCATTTACGTCACTGCCACGCGTACACCAACACTCAACGGGCGGCGCGGCGAAGCGCGCATGCATGTCTAGTGCTTCTTGATTAGATTAGAAGGGACTGACAGGCGCCGCGCCAGAGAATTTGTGTGCGTTCCAAATGAGCGTGAAAAAGTCAAACATCTGGTGTGAGACGGGTCCACACGGGAAAGGTTTCCTATTTTCTGCATGCGATGCTATAGCGGGAAAGCGACGTTTTGTATTTTTCTTGTAGCGTGCTCACGCCCAGCTGTAACGAGAAAGCGCTGCAGTACGATCTCGATCGGACGGCTCTCCACCCGGAGGATCGGCGCGCGGGATCCTCCGGGGGACGCTCAGCACGTCCCTTTGTTTTGCGCATCGCAGATCAACAACTGGAATTAAAACCGGCCGAATAGTCATCGCAGAACCGCGCTGCGTGGTGCTGACGTCAACATTTCGTCAGTTGATTTTAAATATTTCAGAAAATTGTTGAAACTTATAAAATTCATATCTTGTGTTTTATTGATTAAAAAATTATGTTCTTTATACCAAAATGTTCAGAATTTTGTTTAGAATACATTGGACTCATAAAATTGTAACTTTTCGACCTGCACATAAAGTGCTTTTGCAGAAACTTAAAACAAGGTATTATAACCTTGCCACTACCTTCGAAATAATTAAATTCCTTAAAATTTGGATCATGAGCATCATGTACATTTTTTAATACCAGAAAGCGAATTTAGGATTTATTTTATAACACAATTCGGTTAGTTTGCATATCATCATGCATAATTTCTTATGATGCCATTATTGCTTGTGGTGTTTATTTTGTGTTTATTGATTGAATAGATTGTGAAGAGTGCAGATTGTACCATGAGAGCTGCCTCAGCTCGAACAACTGTCAAGGCAGGTGATACCATAAAGGACTCACTATTTTACTTATTGTATTTTCAGTATTTTAAGTAGAATGCATGACAAGTTTATTATGTTATATTATGCTATGCGAACCTATTAGGTTAGTCACATGACAATCCAGGTAGCGACCTATTTTAATTTAGTGGATTTACATGCTGCAAAAATTGAATATTTTATTGTAGATTGTGTTAAGAGAAAATCCAACTAAATTAATTTACTTCCTGGGTGTGGATTGGTTTGGTTTGGCTGTTGAGAGTGGAATTGCTACTCATGGGCCATGTATATGGTTGTCTTGATGAGTAGGTTCACTTGTGGTTGGCCACCCTAGTGCTATGAGATTTAATGTTACTTTGTGTCTAGTTACTTACCGTGCTATCATTAGTCATATGAGCTCCGTCTTGAAAGAGAATGTTGTTGAGGACCTAGGTCAGTGAGATCTGAAGATGTAGCGGGATAGGTGGGGGCGGTGATCTAGCTACTAGTACCATGGGAAATACTTCTGAAAAGTCTCGTCTTGATCTTCTCCTTTTCATCCTCACTTAATGAGTATAGAGGTTAGTTCTGTTTAATTGGGTCTAATGGTAAAAGTGCACAAACTATCGAGAGTTTAAAACTAAAATCTTAGCCGTGTCCCCGAAAGCGGACAATTTGAGCGACACTAAACAAGGATGTTAACTGAGAATCTCTTCATTCCAATTTTATAATAAAATTTGATGGGTGAACACATGTAGAAAAGACACATATGCGTCTAGAATGTGTCTCATAATGATTAAGATGATGATTGAAAATAGTTTATTGAAAGTAGGACGAAAATTGCTTTACGCAATAGCCTTAAACCCCCACCGGCCAAATATGCATGTCAAAATAGTCTTGCTATTTATATCGACAAAGTGTCACTTGCCACCACAATTTAATTGTGTTGACCCAGCGAATATGGGATGCAACTCACCATTGCAGATTGTTCCGACGAGTAGTGAGGACGTCTACTTCGAGCTTATAACCAACATGATTGCTAATGGCGCATGGAGACGATGTGGCTCCGTGCTATATTATAGTAGTTGTGTGTGAACTCTGAATCTTTGAGGAATTATTATTTATGTTAAGCTAGCCATTCCAATATGCAAGGATGTAATGAATTATGTTATTTTTGGATCATTTCGTGAATGCGTTGTACTGAAGTTTGACATTATCATGTGATATTACATCTTATTGGAACGTGCTAGTCTTATATGATCCAATGCTTAGTATGTTTTCATGGACGCCATTGCTTTGTTAAGCAAGGGTGCTACAATACCTAACCTCACTTAGAAAACCACACACCTAGATCATGGGTTAGTTCACAAAGCTATACTGATCATTGCTTATGGTACCACGAGATCACATGATCACACTTGATATATCGTTTATCTTGAGTGTTGATCAACTTGAATCCACATTTTGCACTTTAACTCGATAAACTTTGTAACTTTGTATATTTTCTTCTTTCATTATAATGATATCTTGAAGGCAAAATGAAAGTTTATACAATCTTCTTCAATACATACATCCAATATTCTCAACACTATAATCATGACCATTTTTCTGATCACACCTTGAACATCTTGGTCATCGCAGGTTTTTTTTGTTTCAACCTTCGAAACCATCATATGGTCTACAAGCAGTACCTCTAGACAAACTCTACAAGCATACTATATAACTCAATGCAGTACAGATTGACATTAATTAGCAAAACCGCACATGAGGGCACCATGCACATTGAAATAGGAGTTCCCAACTACTCTCTCATCACGTTTGTGCATCACTTTATCCAATTTGTCTCCAAATTTTGGGAGAAGTTTGTAAGAGCTTCCATCTAAACTCTCTGAAATGCCAAGGATTATTCACCGCCAAAATTTCCTCCTAATTGGCCAAGACAACTCGGTGTTGCCGCGGATTCCTCAATCCGTGCCACCCTGGCACCCGTAGGGCAATCTCCCCGCTCCCTCCATGTTGTGACTTGACCATCCCAACCATGCTTGCACCCGCCTCCGCAATACCGCTGGATCTAGAACCCCTTCTTTCACCCATCAGCCTCCACAATTTGTTACATGGCTCCTCCACTCATGTCCATCTAGCCATGCTACAAATAGGGCGAATACCGTAACACTTCAGTGAAATCTACTTAATTTTGCTACCAATTGCATATGCACTGGTATTAAAAAACTCATTTCAAAATAAAAATGATCTGAAATAAAATTTTAGGGATACATATTCACATTCTGAGAGTTCACAAAGTTATATGCATGTGGGAGGCAAAACGCCTCTAGCAACAATTTATTCTACTAGCAACAAAAATAAACCATGTACAGATGTACTCACAAAGTTATATGCACATGGGAGTAGTAAAGAGTAAAGACATAGATTATTTGCTATTGTAGTACTCCCTCCGTGGATCGGGAAACCCCCTGTGCCCCCGCGTCGCCTCCCCGAGCGAGGCGACCGGGCGGCCCTCTCCCTCCGCCCCAGCCAGAGTTCGACCTCCCCCTCCTCCCTCTCGCCGCTGCCGCCGGCGGGCGCTGCCGGGCGTTGCCCGCGTGGTGCCGTGCGGGGCCGGCGGTGGCGGCTCCCTTTCTCTACCCGTCGTGCAGGAACTCGGCTCGGGAGGCGCGTCCTGGCGGCGGTGTACCTTGGCCAGCGGCGTTCTGGCGAGGCCGGATGGCGACGGGGTGGCGGCGCTGCCGCCGCTTGGCGGCGCGGGTGGCGTGGTGTGGGCTCGGCCGGCGGCGCCCTCCAGGCCCAGATCTGGGCCCTTTGGGTCCAATCTAGGTCAGGACGGGCCGGCTCGTTTCCGATCCGCTGCTTCCGATTGGGGCTGAAGAGCTGCTCGTGATTGGGATGGCGACAACGGCGCCACGTCTGCTGCAACGCGGCTGCAGGAGCTTCACGGGCCCGTTTTGGGCCCGGCCGGGCAGGTGGCCTGGTGTGCTCCCGTGGCTGCGTCCGGTCTGCTACTGCCTTTGACGGCGGTGGAGGTTGTTTCCTCCAACGAGGTTGCGGTATTGCCGTCCTTTATCTACAGGTTGTCCTTCTTGCTCCGGCCGGCCACACAACGCTTGCCGTGGTGAGACGTCGTGGATGACTTCAAAACCGTTGGCGCATGTTCGTGGGCGGCGAGCTAGGTGGTGCTATCGGTTTGTCTGGGGTGTGGATTGCCGGGGATTGGGAGAAATCCATGCCGGCTCTTGCCGGCACCGACACGATGACGCCTGCGGGCGCCACCATCCTTCTTGAAGGGTGTCGGATGTACCCCTTTTCCACTCCCCTCCGTGTATCGGGAGAAATCCTAGGATCAGTCCGGGCAGCAGCGTCGTCGTTGTCGCACTCCTTCTTGGAGGTGTTGCTTGATACACGACAATTCGATGGCATAGGGATGTGGTGGGTTTCTCCGGAGGACGCAATGGTTGCGGGTCATCTTCGCTTTCGTCGATCTGGCGCTGTTGGCATTAATTTATCTTTTCTTTCTTTTGTGTTTCTTCTTGGGCTTGCTTGTGCTGTTTGCCCCAGCGGTATCAAAGTTGTATTGGGTGGTTGCTATATTAATATAGCGGGGCGTAAGCCTGTTTCGAGGAGTACTCCCTCCGTCCAATAATTTTTTTCTTAACTTTGATTATAACTGGATGTATCTATACACTAAGTCATGTTTAGATACATTTAAATTTTGATAAAATTAAGACATCTTTTATTGCACGGAGGGAGTATATTTATAGACTTGCATGTTGATATATAGCTCAAGATAATTAGCTCTTTGTCCACATCTGTTCGTGCTGTATGTCGACCATGCATAGTATCATCTAGCGATAATATGCATGTATGATCTCACATCGATCATGGAAAATCATTTTCTGGCTGCCCCCGCGAGGATGAATCGAATCAATTCCTCTGGCTGGCTGGTCAGCGGAAGTTGAGGATGTCGGGCAAGTACTCCTCACACCGTCACACGTGACCCAGATCCATGCACGCATAACCATAACCTCTGGAAAGCTTGTTAGCCCGCTAATTATATATATCCGCTGAAACATCAATTACTCTCGTCAGTTTTGGAGCGGTGCCCCAAGCAAGAAGTCTCAAGTCATGGAGTGGGGTCTGGTTCTTAGGATACGGCCGGCGTCACAGACCCCGGCTTTTCGGCGTTCCCTGTTTGGTTGTCCCGTCCCGGCCCCTGTAATTTCTTGTTGCAGTTTGATAAACATCCCGTCGTTGCTAGCTATATATACAACACACAACCTGAAACGGTCAAGCGAGCTAGCTAGTTATAGCAGCGCTGCAGCGCATGATCGGTCGACGGCAACATTATTCTCTGTGCACGACGCCGCAGCGGTGTGTGTTAGTCAGAAGGGATGTCACCTCGCTAGCTTCCTTGTCCTTGTCGACCTCTCCTCTCCCTGAACATCAATTCTCCGGCTAGAGAGCACATCGAGCACTGCCGCAATGCTGAATTTAAGGGGATAGGGTAGGCCGGCACGTACCTGTCCTACGAATACTGTCAAGACATAGCACACGTAACGTCTGAGCACATATACAGTTTTATCATATGCAGGGTTCTATTTTGATCCGCATGCATGCACTAACTATATGCATGGTCGACATGCTATAAACTAACGTAATCTATTCTCGTTCCAAACTGTACTGAATATTCCGGCAACTATTTTGTGACAAGGAAGTAAGCAAACTAAAATACTGCTCATGTTAAACTACTGCATTAATATACTTTTTTCTTTCAAGAATTGATCATGCATGCGATATATATGTTTTTACAGAATCATCATTTATGCATGTCACGGAGGAAATCACACAATTGCTGCCTCCAAAAACGGGCATCACAACTCTTATTTAAACAATCTTTGTATGACCTATCATTTTATTTTCTACATTCAATCATGCACTAGTTTGGGTCTGTAGGATAATCTCCAGAGATATATAATTTTAGAAATTTACACCCTAAAAACGACAGAGATGCTATAGCTACAAGTATCAATAGGTTGTAATACAAAATATATACTAAAAAAAATTAAGAATAAAGTCATATTTGACTCAATGTATTTTAATAGGAATTTTGGGGGAATGGAATCATTAGCAAATGTTCCTATGTTGGTTGTTTGATTTGCAAGATAGAATCCTGCTACTATTTTTTCTAAGGGGTCAATTCTACTCCATTTCATAGGTAATATAAGATCCACTATTTAATCTTATTTGTAGGGATTCATTGATTTTCCCATGGTGCAATCAATTGAACATTGCTACAAATGAAATCCTATAGGATTGGAATGATCATGACACCGTAACATTGTGTCTTTTGTTATCCCTAAACTTTTGAAATCATGCAAATCAAAGAGGCCATAATATAGCGAGGAATTGGATGCCAAAATAATATAAACCTGGTGTAGAATGATAACAACAATTCAGATCGGTGGTGATATTCGATACATCAGCACCTAACTTATAACATGGTGAGAAATGAAACAGTCTCACAAAAAAAGCTTACACGCGTGTACACATTATTGTATTTGGAATCTCAATCATTTCATACTTGTTGTTGTCATTTCACGAAATAACTAAAATGAATACCATCATTATATTACCACTAGTGAGCATGCAATAAAGACATATTTCCTAACATGTGAGTAAAAATGTAAATAAATAATAGTTTATGACTGCATAAAATAAGATTATTGAGATGACGTTTATGGTTAATTAAACGTATTTATAACTTTGGAATTGTATATCATTACAAAAATATGAATATAAACTTAACTACTTCGAACATATTTCCTAATTATATTACATGTGTGAGGAAAATGTAAGACGTTCTAGTTAGTACATATTTTCCTCTCTTTTTTGAATCGAGGAGACCATTTCATGTATATGAGCATGCAAGTGAGGTACCTCAATTAGAAAATAATTGGAAACATAACTCATGTAGGAAAATACTCCCTCCGTTCCACAATTTATATATGATGTTTTGGCCATTTCCCATATTCATATGTACACACATGTATCTAGATCACTTGCTTAGTACGTACATGTACACTCATTTTAGTCCGAATCTAGACAACATGTGTTATACTAAAACATCTTATATTGTGTAATGGATGGAGTATATCATAGTTAAGACTGATCAATTGATCAATCAATAGTGTATGCACATGTATTCTGTTTTTTAGTTTATATATGGTTGAACTACTGAATGATAACATGACAAAATTTGAACTGATCATGCATGTGACCATGCATACACACTAAACACATAAGATATATATTTAGATATATATTTGTCTGGAAGCATGCTTAAATTAGATTAACAATCTTATTAATTAATCTCATGGTGCAGTGTGCAATTTTTGGAAGGCCTTGGGACAAGTACTTGAAAGATCTCACTCCAATGCCTGTATCGACATGGTCAGATCCAAAGTACTCAGCCCCAGAGCGGCCTTCTTGCTGCTGCTACCTGTCGCTACCTCGAACCTCCTGTAATCGGGGCCAGCACCATCGCCGCCGCCACCACGTAGTGACAACGAGAGAGACGGTGACTGATTGTCGCTGCCGACCTCCTGCCCAGCGATGCTCCTCTTCTTGCCCCTGCCTGCAGTGTCTGTTCCCATGCTGGGGCTCAGGCTTAGCTGCAATTCCGGCGCTGTCCATCCATTCTCCTCCCCCGCCACCGATGCCTTCCTCCTCCTCACCTCTGTTTCGTTGCTCGTCTCGTTAATAGCTTTGGCAGGAGCCCTCGATACTCCCTGTTTCAGCAACTGCATGCAAAGAGATGCACAACCATTGTTGATACTTCGTGATAGATCGAGTTGCAGGCTTGCAGCTTAATCATACTACAAGTGAATGTATTATGTATATTGATTGAAATAAGATACTATAGACAAAGGATACGTACCACGAGTGGCGAACCTGCTTCACGTGCCACCATGGGATCTGAAGATGAAATTGTTGTGCTAGTCTTGCCATTGCTGCCCGCGGCACCTTGCCACCTGAAAGGGAGATTGTGATCTCCCTGCTCGTTACCAGCGGTAGCGGCCGACAACGACATCGTCCGCGAGAGGCGGGAGGTGCTCCCGATCCAGTTAATGCTTCCGAGCTTGGGTCCATCTGGACTACGGTTGGCCACGCTCGTAGTTTCCGATGGCGACGACGTCCGTTTGGTGGCGATGGCGTCCCTCACGTCGAACAAATGCGACGTCGATTTGCCGTCCTTCCTGAAGATCATCTCGTGGACGAGCCCTTTCGCGGGACCAAGGTCATCACCGGCGCCGGCCATCGCCGCTTTGGTGTGCTGGTTGAACGCCCATTCTTGATTTCTAGACGCATGGATGATAGTACCGGTTAGGGTTTCGACATCATCACTCGCAGCAGGATTGTTAATGAGTACACATATGCGCATGTAACTATGTGAGGTGTTCTCTGTTACCTAAGGCTCATGTAGTTCTTGAAGTCGAAGGTTTGTAATGGAGGCTGCCGGCGTTGGAGGAGGCTATAAATCCGGCTACTATCCGGCAAACTGGCGCTGGACGCGAACATCCCGCCGTCGTTCAACCGAGAGGTTAGCGCCGAGCCGGGTGCTCGTTGGAAGAACATGTCCTGGAATCGCTGGTCCCCTCTCCTCATGTGGAAATTCATGGGAGAAAAGACTGCGACAAATTATTTCATTTAATAAATCGATCAAAGGAAACGTATTTCTAGAGGGGAAGAAATGAAGAAATCTATCGTTCGAGGATAGTTGATGATAACCTGAGGACAAGGCCGCCCTCTCGTGGCTGGATTCGTGTTCCATCTTTTTGCTTCTGTACATCTGAAAAGCCGATAAAAGGGTTAGGTTCAACACTTGTCGTGTGAAGGAAAGAAGCAACTAGCCAGAAGAACAGCTACCGAGCAGTCATGAGAAGTAGGCTGTTCCTTTTCTGCCTTTACCTGCAAGTGACTTTTTACATGAGCAATGCTGAGCCCCCTCACGTTCATCATCTGAAGCACCAGCTTTGGGGTTGCTCCTATATCCAAAAAGGGATTGACATACAAAAATAAATCATCAGAAAAGCATAGATCACGATTCACGAATCAAATGGTTAATCACTTACTCTCTTGGCCGCCCAGCCGCTCGACGGCGTGGAGGAACGCCATGTGCAGGTCCGGCGTCCACCGGAGCCGGGGGTGCTTAGAACGGTTGTACTGCCGCACCGTCGGAAGCCTCTCCCCGCTGCCCTCTGCCTTATCATGACCCTTGCTGCTTTCCGAATCATGGTTGCTGCTGCTGTTGTTGTTGCTTGAGCTCCCTCCTCCTCCTCCTGCTGCAACCTCGGTTGTGCTACCGCCCCCGTCGTCGTCGTCGTCCTCCCCGCCGTCCCCTTCCTCCTCGCTTCCCTCACCGAAGTCCTCGTTGAGGTCCAGCTCTGTGGGTGATAGGGAGTTGTCTTCAAGAATCTCCGGCATGTCCTCCTTCTCCTTCACCTCCCCCATACCCTCCCTGGCCTCCGCCACTTCTGCTTGACCTCGTCTACCTCTCTACGTCCGGTCTATACCAGCATGTTCGGATTGGAATGATATGGGGCTAGGAAGAAGAGAGGAATGTGATGGAATAATCAGTAGGGAGAAGGGAGCGTAAGCAAAGACAGTGGTGTAGGAATTAAAATAAGGGAAATGGACAAGCAGTAATTCCAGTACATTGACTTGTTTTCAAGACTGGTATTCCGTCTCATTCCATTTTCAATGGCCTGATGGAATTTGAGACTATACTACTACTGTTGGTATTTTGTGATGGGTGTTGGGGTTGGGGGGATATATAATTGGATGTGGGGAGGGGGACTGATTATCAATTGACACATGACTAGGCGCATGGGAAACCAAGAAAAAGGAGAACGTTGACACTTGCCACTGGAACGCTGTTATGATGATAACAACGGTTGGTCTCCAGTTTTTGAACATTAAGGCCACGTCCATAACAACGGTTTGGTCTCCAGCTTTTGAACATTAAGGCCACGTCCAACAGTAGACTCTTACATAGGCGCTTCACTAGCCAAATAAACTAATTACTGTGAAATATATATGAATATAAGAGTCCGGAAATCTGATGGAAAGAAAATAAGTTAGGTCTGGTAGTGTATAAGCTAGTGCCAGATACTCATGCCATTTTTTTTCTAAGGTCATCCAAATCATTGAAGGGATTGGTTTACTTCATTACTATACATGAGATTCATGAAATCGTCAGTTGTCATTATGAAATTTGATTTTGAGAAACCAAAGGAAAACTGAACTTTTCTCTATGACATGATGAATCTAAAGGTTTTTCAGAATAAGTTGTGTGATCGGATAATCAAATCAGTTAGAGGAGTCAGAGTTGCAGTAGAAGTCAATTATCGTGTTGATCATTATTTCTCATCGTATGGACAGAGGTTGCACGGTATCATCCTTTGCCGACATGCGACGACAATCGTCCTGGGCTGATGGCGGCGCAGGAGTTTGGGAATAGGGCAGCGGCCCTGGTTCTTTGACGTGGCCGACCACTATGGTCGTGTGGACGACATACGAGACGGACATATCTAGAAGTAACGGCCTTCACCGAGGCCTGGGGCGGTACCAAACACCCCTGCATCTCCATATCTAAAGAATAGAACCTTGGGTAGTCACCAAGCCTCCCCAGCGATTTCACGCTCCCAGCCGTCCGATCTTCGCCCCGGATCGATCACAGCCGTCCGTTTCGCGGTTGACTTTCAACCCGAGCCTGTGGGCCCCATCTGTCAGCGACTTTGTGGGTGGGAAATCCGGTGCGTGCAGTTTTTCCCTCAGCTATTGGTCATCCTAAGCCGTCCGATCGAGGGACTCGCTTCCGCTTCCATCCGAGCCGTCGATTCGGAAAGAATAGAACCTTGGGTAGTCACCAAGCCTCCCCAGCGATTTCACGCTCCCAGCCGTCCGATCTTCGCCCCGGATCGATCACAGCCGTCCGTTTCGCGGTTGACTTTCAACCCGAGCCTGTGGGCCCCATCTGTCAGCGACTTTGTGGGTGGGAAATCCGGTGCGTGCAGTTTTTCCCTCAGCTATTGGTCATCCTAAGCCGTCCGATCGAGGGACTCGCTTCCGCTTCCATCCGAGCCGTCGATTCGGAGACAAAGCTCCCGGCTGGAAACCCTAGCCGCCAGCCCCGACGCGCGCCCCCTCCCTTTCTTCTCCCTCGCTCCGTTTCCTCTCGCACCTCCTCTCCCTCGCGCCTCCATCTCCGGCTGGAAACCCTAGACGCCACCCCGGGCGCGCGCCCCCTCCACCTCCCGTCGGCGGCGCTACTGTGCGGGGTCGAGCTCCACAGGTCGCCATCGCAGTTCGAGGACAGACCTCACGGCTCTCTGCTCACGCCTTTACCACCCGCTCAGCTGCGATCTCCTCTGATGACTGATGCCGGGGTTGAAGCATGCTGAGGTTTGTTCATAGATCCTTCCCCGTCCACTTTCTAAGTCTAGATCTATACTCGATCCCGCGGTATTTGTGATCTACATTTTCCTAGCCATCGGTTCACTTCGTGTCTTCCATGTCCAGGTGTGAGGTCGACTCTGTTCTTCAGATAGGAGAACCGTGCTGCTCTTCTTCTTCTCTGTCAGGTCAGCTTCTTTAGAACTTCTTGCTTTGCTGCAACATCCCAGAAAAACATCCCAGAAAATGCATTAACCGACCTTTCTAGATTTAGTGAGATGTACAACCAATCACAAATAATTATTTCGGTGGTGTGAAGTACCTTGCTTATTCTGTAGTGCTGCTGTGGTAATGCATCAACGGCATGATAGACTTGGTTACAAATTTGGTCTCCCAAAAATTTAGTTTATGCGGAGATGGATGGAAGAGGTTTTAGATTCACACAAAATTAGAATGATCTGTGCTTAGAATGCATATATTATGTGTACATTCATACTTATAGTTTCAAGTTTACTTAGACATCAAAATCTTCATTTGGCACTTAAATTATTTTAAACATACAAATAAAAGAGGGGCCACTGGTACATTGGTATTTGAAATTCTGTAGAATGGGGAAGGTGTTGCAGATATTGCTATCCAGTATACACCACTTGAGGTACAATTGTGAAATCCTTTCACAGCTAGCATCTGGTACAGACCCTCAAGTGGTTCCCCTGCAAAGGAGATGCTATTTTTTTATATCATCTTATAGTTGTATCCTACAGCTTCTGTTGATCTGCTTTCGTTTTTGGTGGTGGTTCACAGGTTGGCAAGGCCGGTGGTGAGAAGTGGAAGTCCCTCACAGAGGAAGTAAGTTGCCTGTTCAATCTCACCCCCTCTCAAACTCTCTGTCGTTCGTTCGTGCGTGCTAGGGAACTCCTATGTGGTGAATATCTCGTGATTTACTCATAGTAGTTAAAAAACTTGGGTGTAGTCCATATAATCTACTTTTCATTTTGATCTACTAAATTACGATATTCACTTGCATAATACGTAATACATATAATCCATTGAACAATTATGGCGACAACTCCTTTCATTTTGGCTTTGCTTTAATACCTTCACCACGATTCAGTGGTATTGCCCTACTCCCTCCAACTCAATTAATTCCGAGAACAACATGGGCTTCACCTACATCCCACGTACACCAAAATTTAAGCTTATGCAAAAAAAGAACAGCATAATATTCTGAGATTGTATGCAGTCTGGTGTGAAACAACCTTACTTCATATTGAAACAAAAAGGAAAACATGGATGCAAATAGAAGCCATTTAAGAGATTTGTCTCCACAAATATGGATTATGTCTAATTTCCACCAAAAGGTGTACCCCGTAGCTCAGATAATTTTATCATACATAAGAATTGATCCTAAAAGTACTTACCCTACCGAAAGTTAGAAGAAATGTATTTGTGCAGCTCAATAAATTTGGATTTTCGTGTGCAATAACCCACTGGCGTCTTAACAGGGAGATGTTTTTATGCGAGAGAGACTTAGAGAGATCCACTCACCTATAAACCTTTTAACCAATGAAGCCAATGCCTTTGATATAGCCTGCAATTGACATCCATAGAAGTACCATACAACAAACTAAAGCAGTTTAGTGTCTCAGGAAGAAGCTGAAGAAATATATTAGAATAATTCTTAATTTAATAGTATAAATGGAAATCTTAAAATTGTTCTGAAAGCCTTAAGATGAATGCTTTTAAATAAAAGAAGGGAACACATGTTGGTAAAGAAGCTGGCTACCTTAGTTCTTCTAGGCTTCATTTAAATGCTGCAGTGTAATGAGTGTTGCCTTCCATTGTGAACAGGTAGGCTACACCAGGAGAGAAAGCACCAACAAGCTGTGATTGTGTGACAGGGCAACAGCAAAGATCAAGCACTTAACTTCTGATGTTTTCATTCAGATTTGGTTTTCTAATTGGTGGTAGTGCTATGAATTGAAGCCGGCAAAATTTTGGGAGATGCTGCCAGTTTCCTAGGTAAATGCCCTATCTTTACCAAGCTTCTTAGCTATGCCTATAGGTTGTAATTGGTTGTTCGGTAAAAAGCATTGCATTATGCTCAAAATAGATTCAGCTTTCAGTGTCCTTTTAATCACTTATTATTTTGAGTCCTTTAGGAATCGTATTAGTAATTCTTTATAGACAAGTTCCTTTGAATTACTAATATTTTAGACATATGTTTCTTTCAAATTCTTTTAAGTCGTGCTATGACCCAACTTGGTTAAGCCTACTATCCCTATAAAAAAATATACTAATTCTTAAGAAATTCCTAATGTATCTGTTCATATGACTTCATGATTAGATAACAAGTTATTGTTTTGTATAGCATTACTAACACAACACATGCAACGAACTATACCATTATTTTTTAACCGTGTTTCTTTAAACAGAAGCACTTTTCATTCATTTATTCTTAACAATTTGTTTACTCACTGTTATTTTTGCAACAGGGATACAGACGAGTTTGGTGAAACCTCTCTGCTCGAGGGCCACGATGTTAAGTCACGGTACGCCCTAATGTTGTTGAAAACACATATAATGTCACTGCCAAAGTAAATCGAGATACTTACGACAAAAAACTGGTCACGTAATTTTAAAAGTTTCAAATGTTGACCTCTTTATCTCTTCCCTGGCAGCAGACATGACTTCAGTTTATCCCAGCTTACCTATAATTTCCTAGGCAAGTACAGTCGCAGACACAATTACAACCATGCAACCCAGCCGAATTAAGCAACTCCAGTCAAAGATATAATAGACTCATCTTCTGTTGACACTGCAGAGGTAAGCATGGCTCAGCAATGATTTAGATCATACAGTACTTAGAAGATTTTTAGATTCTTAAATTTGCTCATGCACTCATTACGACACATCTATTGCTTCTGATGCAATAAAGAAAGAAAAAGTTCATCGACAGAAAACATAGCTCCTAAGAAAGGGTACAAATCTCCTTTATTACTATGTAGAACTAATGCCAGCTATGTTCAGACCACTATTGGCATTTCTAATAAAGTATCCAGGTTCTATTCTACTGCTTCCACTTGTGTTTCATTCTACCACAACTGACAATTCTGATATATTTATTACCATGCAGATTGGAGTTTTTTTTTATGGGTTGCAAAGAATCTCAGTCACAAAATAGTTGTTGTACAACTGGTTATGGTCAGATAACACATGATTACCATCCTGCATTACGGCTCTTACTTCAGGTCTTGACATTCACTAAAGCAAAGGTGATTATTTTGTTCACAACATATGCTACTGATGAATAAGTTCAGTATATATATATCTCCAATTTTCTGTATGTGGATTGATGAATTTCAGAAAATAGTAGCGGCAAGCATGGTTGTATTTATTCTCTTAATTTCACATGACATGAAGGTCCTAGATGTAATGCTTAGATTGTATGCTTATTTGAGTGAATTGTGGTGCTTAGATTATATGCAGGCCAATTCAGTTTTCGAGGTATAAATTTGGTTCCTATTGTAGTGTTTAGTGACACAGGTCTGGTATCCACTATTAAATCATGAACGAATGATAATAGTTTTGGTACTAACTATACATTCTCATTTCACTATGGGATAACTAAATTGCTGTGAGGTATTGGTTGGGTGTTTCAGGTACAATCAATTGTGTGTGTTTGGAGTCGGCTATCCTTTCTGGGGATAGTCTTATTGGAAGGTTTCTAAAGAGTAAAACGGACGGCCGAGATCGCACCGCGGTGAACCTCACTTAGGTACCCAGACCCATCTCTTTCTCCTGATTTGCCTCCTCTCCTCTCTTATAATTTGATCTCCATAGTTTCTCATTTTTGTCTATGCAGATGCTTTTAATCTGTCCCTATGAGGTGCAGACCCTTTGGTCTGCTGTTCCATGGCAGTATGACACCAATGGTGTACGTTCGTTAGGCTTTTCTTTGTTTAATTTTAATTTTACATCAATATATGTGTTTTCTTGGAATGTTTCGGTACAATTTCTTTTAGATTTTCTTCATATTTTGTTGCGAGTGACTTAGGTTGTTATGATGAATACATTGCTTACAAAAGATGCATTGACTATTGCTATTTAGTTTTCTCGGAATAATTAGTTGTGTGTCCACTGGAAATGGGTATAGATTGTATGTTTTTCTTCATTTATACCCTACTAGTTCATAATTTGATTTTAATGTTGATAGTTTTGTACAATTACAGGTTTTTGATCAGATGAGAAATCTGTGGTGAATATACGCCTGAATGTAAGTGAATAAGATGAGACCCTAAAAAGTAGTTTGGTGCTTCTCAAACTGCCATGGCTGCTCCTCCATACAGATTTTACTGCTGTAATCAAGGAGCATATTGGGTTTCAGTGAACGCCTAGGTAACGAACGCTCCTCTCCCCTGCCGATTTGCCTCCTCTTCTGTCCCCTCTTTTAATTTAATCCCCAGAACTTCTCATCTTTGATGGTGCGGATGAATTTTTATATGTGCCTACAAGATGTTTGATATAAATCTGTAAGTTTTGGGCCCCTATGTTCCACTTGAACGACTTCAGTACAGGGCTACACCTCAATATCTTGGCGTGAATCTAAGTCATGCCAGCTTCATTTACTACTTGCGTAATTTCTGGTTTATGATTCTGTTACATTCTCTAGGCATCTAAGTTTCTATTGTGTTTTATGATGAGCTGATGGACCATATAGAGCGAGCTATTTTGTCCTCCTCATAATTAATTAACAAACAAATGATCTTTGTTATAGGGTTATATCAGTGCATAATCTAGGAACAAAGTTTGTATATTGTATCAAATTCAATTTCATGCATCAACCTGCATTAGAAACATGGCACGTATAAGACATATTTTCTTTTGGTTTTGCTTAGTCTAGCAGTAGTTTTCGACATATGACCCGACCGGCAGTTGACAAGCAATCTCATAAGAATCGTTGTATGTCATCTGACAACAAAGCCATATAAGTAAGAATTTCATAGCATAGGAAATTAAAACGGGTAATCAGCAAAGAGGCATCTTGTGCTCGCCTGCTCCCATACTCCCTAACTTAGCATATAGAACGGACCTCTGCAACATATGCAGCCGGCGGCCGATGGAGATGGCTGCACGACGATTAGGGCGCTGATCCTTATACGTATGAGGTAGACTGGGGGTCTTGGAAGGACCGACGGTGGCCTGGCTAATCCCTTTGTACAACATGAGCTGCTGGTCACAAGGCGGAGCGTCCTTTGGGGCAGGGTGGAGCAGCTTTAACATGTATATACTTCAGTGTTCCACCATGTTCTTATCAAGGAGTAACAATAATCTAATATTAGACAATAAAGGAAGAATTAATATTAGTTTCAAACAGGCATTGATAGTGCAGTTTACTCAGTCTTAGGTACCAAATTGCCCATTATATCTTGCTACATAAAAATAAAATTTTATTGAGCAGGGGTCCTAAAATCTGAGCAAGATGTTAAGTAAAAAAAAGCATGTTTGATCTGCTAATGTAACTTTAAATACAAGTACCTTCAAGGTTGCTGAACATTGAACTTGATCCTCACATTATTCTGGTGTCCTCTTGACAAAACACAATTGTTTATTACGCCTTTTGGTTGCACACATGGTGATGCAAATTGCTAATTTCCTTGCCTTCTTAAATTCTTACCCTACCAGCAATTTCACTGAAACGCAGGTTAAAGAGGCTGGCAATAGATTCAAGATGATCATATAACAGATACATGATAAATCAAGCAACCAAGCATCAATGCATCATGCTTTACTGTTGAATTAGAACATGTTTACTGCCAAAACACCCCAATTTTCCACAGCCACCTCTAGGGTTTTAGGGTAGCTTTCTTGCACGTGCACGCTGTTCTGGGTTAAACGTTTTGCTTGATTAAATGCATGCACGGTTAAATTCATGCATTTGTTTTTGTATGACTAAGGTAGATTTCTCCCTTCGTCATTCCTGTCTTAACTTTACATTACCAAGATTTTTACTCCAGTTTGTATTTAAAACCAGAAGAGTGCCGATGAACAGCTCTTGGCTCCATCGAGATCTATCAGATACTACAAAATGTTGAACAGAAATGTAAAGACACAACACAGGCAACTGAAGTGGAAGAGAAAGAGGTGGAGGATGTTGGAGAACTTAGCGGAGCGGACCAGGTACCGTGTTTGCTTCCTTTAGATCGGTTGATTTCGTGTTGTTCTTTTTCTCTGTGCTTTGTATACAGAAATTCACGCCGATGACTTCTTACTATTAGATGATTTCATTACCTAAACTCATGTATTGGAATTTACACATGAGCATTATGGTTTTCAATGCATCTTTTTGGTTACAATTTAATTTGGCAGTCTGGTAAAGATGATGTTGTGATTGATTCAGAATCAGTCGTCAATGCAGTGTCAGTTGAAAAAAGGTGGGTATACTTCTCATTGTTGTGCATCGGCTAAGTGATCATTTATTCAACAAGATTTAATGAGAGATCAAAATTCAGGCGTAGGGTGCAGACTGGGAAAGCCGCATCTGTCGCAGCTTCAACGAAGAACAAGCCTCAGACCATTAGAGTTGATAGCTTCAGGTTCATGTGAGGTATGGATGTTTACCGTTCCTTTAGTTACACTAATTAGTTTCAGGATTGTGTCCATGGAATATCAGTTAGCCTCTATGTTGAGTGTACCCACGGCTCAACAATTTTTATATCTGTTTGAAGTGTTCTGTCTCTCGATAGCTAGCTTGCTCAGTTAGAGTGATGGCATGTATATTTGTAGGTTATTAGGGGTGAGATAAAAAGCACCATGGCCTCATGCTCCTCTAGCTCTAAACTGCTTTTGAAATCTACTTGATATGAACTTTCGGACTGTCATGTGTTGTCGTCGGACAAATGATTACTGATTCTTGGTTCAAAGCGTAGATAGGTCTTTTGTTCGTTGTATAGATATTGAAAAATAGTTTTGATCAGGCTAATTTATAATATATAAAGTAGATCTCTATTTTTGTAGCTGCTTTTAAAACTGTGTGTAGAACGTTTCGTGCGTGCCTCCTTTCATCTTCATGTACAGACAGGCTCCTTTATTTTCTCGCTCATGACATAGACACAGAAGTATAAAATTATGTGGTCTTTCAGGAAAGAGGTACGGCTTTTGGCCGGAGCTGTTGTATATAAGTCCACTTTAATTTTATATGTTATCCTTGACATTGTTGGATATTTCGACTATTAGTTTTTTGTAGTTGGTTTTCTTTTCAGTTACAAGCACAAGCATGTCTTTAGTGACTTTGTTTTTAGTAGGCCTGACTGTACAGTTTTGTCTCGCAGGATTATTTTGTTCTACATGTGAATATAACTCATCGGTGTTGTTTCCCCGATGGCCATGATTGATCTGGTTTTAGATGTTCATTTTCATGCTACTTGAATCAGGCTGTGCCTGTTGTCTTTGTTCAGGTTCAGGCGATGAAGAGCTCTATCTGATGAAGAGCCCTATATGATCGTACCAACCTTGTGATGTGACGTTCGGAAGAATCCGTTGGACTTTAGGAAGCTGTCCTAGATCGTTTGTAGAGTCACCTTTAGTTCTGTTATGTATTAATATGCTTATGACAATATTAGTGTTAAATGAACTATTGCCCAAACTTATGTATTTGTATCAGGCTATGAGGGGACGCATGAGTTACAATTATGTGCCTTATGTCGACCTTACTAGGTTCTGTTACATTATATGTAGAACCTCTTTTAGCTATGTTATGTAATTTACCAGCACCTCCTCTTATATATGTATCGGCCTCTAAGGTCGCTTATGGACTTACCTTATGTGCCTTCTGTCGCATATGTGAAAGTATATCCAGCTGCTCGCCGCGTCTCTCTTATGTCTTATTGTTTCGAAACTGTGAGACTAATATGATGATTTGCCTTACAAATTTGTTCTTATTGAAATACATGGGGCAGTTTTTTTTATATGATGGTTTTACAATTTTTAGGTGGTCGTACATTGATGTATCCGCTTTTCAAAATTTATATGTTGAAGGGGATGTGAAAGTAAAAATGAAAGTTCCGGCGGTACCCAGACCAATGTATGATCCTTGATTGTGGGATACTTATTTCATGGACATCCAATATCGTCGGTTTAGCAAATCTCCTACTGATAGTTTTGCGTGAACAAAATATCTTTACTACCAATTTAGGAATAACGTTTCCAAAGACCATAGATCTAAAGTTGTTCATGCGACCAGGTTCATGTTTACGGACTAAAAGGGTCTTACGGTGTTAACCACGGTTGGTTTATGTAGGTTTTATTTAGAAAATGTTTACAACTAGCCTTCGAATCCACGCAATGGGTCAGAGACTCTTCATGCTGGTAGCCGTTTGGGTCTCCTGATCAGAAAAGCGAGGTACTGACCCCCTATAGTTTTTGGGAGTACCATAGCAGTCTACTTATTACCCTCCCTCGCTGCTTACTATGCGGAATTCATAACAAAATATTACCATAGCGTGTTCTCTCTTACACATGGTGGTGCGTCTCTCTCCACTTTGGAAGGTGATGGAGAGCTTTGGAGGAGGTTGGGCAACGCCGATGGCCAAGCTAGGGTAATCTGTAGGATCAGGATGAAGGTGAGTCGTCTGGGTGAAGGTGTGGAATCACCGAAGAAGAGAGGAGGAGGCCAGCGCTCGGAGCAACGTCGTTGGTGATGGATGAGCATTAGTCGGAGCATGGCGGGGGCGTCGGAGGCAGATCACAGGAACATAGAATGGGATAGAGCTCGTGATATAGACAGAGAGAAGCGAGGGAGACAGAGTGGGCCAGTCGATTCAACCAATTGAGGGGGTATTGTGGTGAATTATCCAATTAAGTTATTCGAAATCAAATCAAATTTTACGCAAAGAAAAGGCACTCATACACATAGTTACTCTAAACGTGGAGATAAATACTCTTTGCTACCGATTGATCGACGCCGAGGGGAGGGGAAGGCGGGGTTAGTTCACTTTGATGCGGCATTGCTGTTAACAGGGGGTAATAATTTCGTTTATAACAACTTGAGTGCACAATTTTTCTTTTGTACAGCTTAAAGAGGGTTCCTATAGAAGCCGTTCGATCTTTCCAGGGCAAGGACTGTGTCGCTCTGCTCCAAGGTTCGAAAGACTCTGTTCCAAAACGGTGAAACTGAAGCAAGCAAAGCTGGACTGCGGGAGAATACTAGGAACCTATCTAAAACCGATAAGGTATTATGGCTATCTTCCTAGGTTATACCATGTATACTTGTATTATGAAGTCTACCTTTTACTAACCCTTATCCTATACCTGATCCTTATGTTGATTCTTGGATCCCTTATCTTACATGTTGTTTTCCAGGTTATCGACAATACAACGCTTGGTCTGGAAATCAGTGGCAGTCCTACGCCAATCCTAAACAAAGACAACCCTTAGACTGTGAGATTATATGGTCAAAGAATCATATAAGGTATGAATGTCTCATTTCATGTGTTTTGTTCATTCCCACCTGTGTGGTGGTTGTCGATGATCTGTTCTCCAGAACTTACAGATTATGACCTTATTGTGTCCTTTTATTTAATGTCTCTGCCAGTAGGTGATGCCTTACAAGATGTATTTTGCTCTGCTTATGAATATAAGCCGTCAACGATGCTTCCTTGATGGCAAAGATCGGTTCCATTTTCGATGTTCATTCTGCTTGAAGCAAGGTATGCCTTGCTTTTTATAACCAAGCTGATGAAATCCATCTGATCATCCAAACCATATGATGAAACGCTTTTGACTGAAGAGTACAAGGAGCCTTCTGTCAGCTATGCTATGTAATAGATTAAGACAATAGTTGGTGCATCTGTTAACAATCTGAGTTAGACTGTATGCAGAGGCATGAACTTAACTTATGTAGCCTTCATCGTTTCTATGACAATATATTCTACCTGTTTGTTAATGTGATCATCTATATATCTATTAGCATATTGTGTTGTAGATTCAAATCTATTTTGCCCCTTTTCTTTATAATGATTCTTTCATTGTATTCACCACCACCTCCCCTCCCCCCTCCGCCCCTCTTCCTAATCAATATTGTTGTATCGTGTTCGACTAACAGTCCGCTATAACAGGGTGTTTCACCCTTTGCTGATTTACCCCTTAGAAACCAGGTGGCACGCGGCAGGCCGCGCCCCAAATCTAGTAAGGTTATATTTTGCCCGGCGCTACCCCAAGACCTCTCTTGCAGAGGTGTTGGTCATGCATATTTTTTTGGCAGGTCCTAGGCATGATGTCTTGCACGGAGGCATCAAGTCATACTTGTTATGGGTAGGTGCTAGGCGAGTTGTCTAGCCAGGCATGTTGCTGTTGGATCAAAAGTGGTGCGACTGTGAATGAAAGTGAGGCATCCAGCTAGCGAGGTGCCCCTATTTGTTCAAGTGTTGATAATAAAGGTGGCTTTGATTCGAGAAGTAAGAACACTTCAGTAGAAACACAAGATCCCACATCGGGCAATGTCGATGCGCGCTAGCATCATGTCGTTGTTGAAAGTGGTGCCATGAAACTCGGTTGTTGGGATGAACGTCCCGATATCGGTCTACAGTTGGACATGTTGGACACGTCATTGCCATCGCATGTGTGGTGGTATTTTTGGAACGCTTAGAGTACGAGTTATCTATTTTTATTATTATTTTTTACGACAGAATTAGTACCCTGCAGGTGGATATAGTTGGCTCATCACGACACCTACAACTTTGGTGTTTTATGTTCTTTTTTGGTTGATTTTATTCGGCTTCGGCGTATGTGTGTTTCCATGGCTTTTAATTATATGTAGTTATGTGCATCAGTCAATGCAAAGACCATGAGTCATCACCTTTTTGAAGATGACTAGCTTTCTAACTTGGAGTACTAAGTGCGGGAAAAGAAATCGTTAGAAAATAAGATAGTTTTTCTAAAGAATGAGCTATATTTAGCATAAGAATCGATATATGTCAATATTTTTGATAGCCTCCTCCAAGTCAATTGTCCCATCAGATATAGTGGAATGAAACAGAAGTTTGACTGAAATCTGCGGGTATTACTTCTATACAACTTGCGGGTAGCTTCTATACAACTTTAATTGCTTACGTACCGCATCCTGGCCCCATGATGCTGAGCTGACGATATGGGTGGGTTATGTTGACTGATTTCAAAACGTGTAAAATTTGTACGCGTACTTGGTCTCTGTCCTGCAGTTTTTTGGACACGTCAGACCTTTTCTATACTTCTGGACACGTCAGACTTGATAGAGAGTGTATGTGAATGATACGTGATGACGCTTGTTATTCCATTAGTTACGTTAACTAAACACATATACATGTTCCTTCCACGGGGTAGAATCTTCATATCTTGAAGACTAGAAGTTTTTCACAATATTTGACTACCCCTTTAATGTGGACAAAATAGTAGGAAAAAACGCTACTGTTTGGCCAATAAAATATGACTACCACTGGTGAAGAAGCAGCACTACCCCACCGCCACTGGTAATAGCTACCGCTGGCGAACCAATTTGTGCGCCAGCAGTACAGAACTTACCGTTGGCTAGGCTTTTTTTATGTGCGCCACTAGTATGCTATGGCAGGCGCACATTTAGAAATGTTCACCAACGGTAATTTGTCACTCAAGCAATAATTGGCCTAAAACTACCGCTGCCCGCTGGCGAGCCGCGTCGTGTGTACGCTAGCGGTAGCACTTTTACCGTTGGCGTACAACTTGTTTCGTTCGTCAGTACTAATAGCGCTGGCGCACATAAAATTCCGTGGGCCTGCGGTAAAGTAGTGGCTATAACCCTTTTCCTACTAGTGTAGGGAAATGAAATGAGTGAAACAATACACTAAAATTGAAATATGTTTAGATACATATAAATCAACAAAATGCTAGAAAAGGCATATATTTAGAAACTCAGGGAGTACACATGTAAACATGCCGAATATTTTGCACAATACTGACGACCTACAAAAAGTAGGCCCTATATTGGTTAATTCAGAGAGGGATAAAAGAATCTTGTATAATACACGCCAACCTACAAAATTGTTGCTAGGAAAATATATGTACCTAGCTAAGTAATGATTGTAATGCCTTACACATACATGTAGGTTATTTTTTTAAATGACATGGGTAGGTGATATGAATGTGCATATTCATACCTGATGGATTGCAGACATATAACCATGGTCCTAACTAATCCGAAAAGTAGTGGTTTAACAAATTTGACTCATAAGAACAAAAATATAGAGAAAATACATCATATTTTTCATAATTTCTTTAGTTTAGCTAGTATATATCTATTAGTGCATCGATCGATGGTCAAGCCTTACCGAATCGTTTGTGCCTGATTACTTGTTGAATTAGACTCTTTTAACTAGAAAGCCCGAAAACATTGTTACTGATAGATTAGGGTACATGGAGACCAAATAACATGCATGCACTGCCAATTTTCAGGAACAACTCAACTTCGTCGAGTTAGAGCATCTCCACCGGCGCTCCCAATAGAGCGTCCGACAAGTGTGTCGGACATGCTATTGGGAGAATGAATCGGTACATGTTGCCGCCCTAATGGGAGCTCCCCGCCCCACCGACGGCTCCTAGTAGGTTTTTTAAAAATCTTTTGAATCTCGAATATGGACGAACCGACGATATTTCACTGAATTCAAAAGAGATTTGACAAATCTAAATGAAATTTGACAAACAACATTTAACAAACTTCAACGAAATTCAAACTAAACCCTATACTCTAGGTCTAGCGGCGCTTCCAGCTACGGCGAGAGAAGAAGCGTATCCCGGCTCCACCGTCATCACTACGGCGAGAGAAGTAGGCATATGCCAACGCCGGTGGAACCCTACAGTGTCTCACCAAACACTACACGACGTGAGGAAGATGCCTAACCCAGTGGCGGGATCATAAAGGAACATGCATGACTCAATGATCGGTTGCCGCAAGTGTCATCTCCTATTAGCGGCGGAGGCAACGAAGGATTGTAGTTTCACCGATATCGGTTGTGGCCTTGAGAAACTTCTCCGGGTCGTCGCCCTTGCCGAGTGTTGTTGGTTTTTATCTAGCGGCGGTGGAAGGAAGCCTCGATGGCGCCCTGTGATACTCAACCGTATCTATAATTTCTTACGTTCCATGCTTATATTATACCCATTGCTACATGTTTTATATACACTTTATATGGTTTTTATGCATTTTCTGGGACTAACCTATTAACAAGATGCCACAGTGCTAGTTCCCCGTTTTCTGCTGTTTTTGGTTTCAGAAAAGTTGTTCTGGAAATATTCTCGGAATCGGACGAAACAAAAGCCAAAACTCCAATTTTTCTCGGAAGGATCCAGAAGACCGAAGAGCTAACGCAGAGGGTCCACCGGGCGCCCACACCTGGTGGAGGCGCGGCTCCCCCTTCTGCCGCGCCACCACGTGGTGTTGGGCCCACGGCCCTTCACCAACGTTGCCCTTTCGCCTATTTATTCCCCCCGACGAGAAAACCCTCGGGACCCAATCAGAAATCCACGAAAAGTTCCAGAGCCGCTGGCGTCGTCAACCCTACTTCGGGAGGGTTCAGAAGCTCTTCCCGGCACCCTGCCGGAGAGGGGAATCATCACCGGTGGGCTCTACATCACCATGCCCGCCTCCGGACTGATGCGTGAGTAGTTCATCCTTGGACTACGGGTCCATAGCAGTAGCTAGATGGTTGTCTTCTCCAATTGTGCTACCATGTTTAGATCTTGTGAGCTGCCTATCATGATCAAGATCATCTTTATGTAATTCTACATGTTGTGTTTCCTGGGATCCGATGAATATTGAGTACTATGTCATTTGCTTCATTATATATTATGTGAGTGTGTTATTTATGATCTTGCATGCTCTCCGTTACTAGTAGATGCTCTGGCCAAGTAGATGCTTGTGACTCCAAGAGGGAGTATTTATTCTCGATAGTGGGTTCATGTCTTCATTTAATCTGGGGGAGTGACAGCAACCTCTAAGATTGTGAATGTACTGTTGCTACTAGGGATAAAACAGTAGTTCTTTGTCTAAGGATAATTGTGCTACTTACATTACACACTTTGCTTAATGCAATAATCTGTTGCTTGCAACTTAATACTGAAAGGTGTGCGGATGCTATCCGGAAGGTGGATTATTAGTCATAGATGCGGCTGGATAACGGTCTATGTATCATGTTTATTTATGATCTTGCATGCTCTCCGTTACTAGTAGATGCTCTGGCCAAGTAGATGCTTGTGACTCCAAGAGGGAGTATTTATGCTCGATAGTGGGTTCATGTCTTCATTTAATCTGGGGGAGTGACAGCAACCTTTAAGATTGTGAATGTACTGTTGCTACTAGGGATAAAACAGTAGTTCTTTCTCTAAGGATAATTGTGCTACTTACATTACACACTTTGCTTAATGCAATAATCTGTTGCTTGCAACTAAATACTGAAAGGTGTGCGGATGCTATCCGGAAGGTGGATTATTAGTCATAGATGTAGTTGGATAACGTTCTATGTATCATGTTGTAATGCCCAAATGAATCTCACACTAGACACCATGACTAGCATATGCATTATTATGCAGTTCTTTATTTTGTCAATTGCCCGGCTGTAATTTGTTTACCCTCATGTATGCTATTATTATTTATGTAGAGACACCACTAGTGAACTGTGGACTCCGGTCCTTTTTCTTTAAATTGATAATACAATTGCTGCAATCCTGTTCTTTCACTATCTGCAAACAAACATCATTTTCCACAGCAAGCCAGTGAGATTGACAACCTCACTGTCAAGTTGGGGCAAAATAGTTTGATTGTATTGTGTGCAGGTTCCACGTTCGTGGTTGACACCGGTAGTGCGCCCTGCCAAGGTCAACCGCAGCAACCTTTAGAAGAATCTTCATCTCCTACTGGATTGATAACCTTGGTTTCGTAACTGAGAGAAATTTTCTGCTACACTGCTTCACACCTTCTTCTTGGGGTTTCCCAACTGCTGAGAAGAAGATCTTCGACTCAGTCATCAAGCTAATTTCTGGCGCCGTTGCCGGGGAGATTGAAGCACTTCTGCAAGGGGAATGTCTCACTTCCAATCTTTTTATTTTGTTATTGTCTTGCTTAGTTTATTTTTATTACTGTCTTGTTTATTTTGTTTCTTGCATCTAGTTCTGCAAGGGGATTCTCTATTTGATACAAAATATTATTGGCACGGTGGGTTCACGGAGTAACAACAAAATTATTATAAGGAATACCGCTTGTCTAAAAAAGGGGCACATTCATGGGAACAAATAAGTAGACTGAATTATTTTGCTAAAAACTTGTGCTCTACTTATGATGAATCATGGTGCTTTAATGAATGTTTTTGCTGTAGTAGGCATAAACACCTCCCTTTCCAATGTGATTATAATGATAATGAAACTTTGGCTTCTTATGCTAGAGGATATTATGACTTCGATAAACTTGAGCAAATTGAAGAATTTTTTGTATTTATGGGAGCTTATGAAATTACAGCTTTGCTTAAAAATCGAGATAAATCTCCTTATAGATCTGATACTTTTGCTATGCTTGGATATTGCCTTGAGTATTATAATGATAATCCTTATATTGCTGAATTTCTTGAGAAAAGACATCCTCAAATAGAAGAAACCGTTGTCTTGCAGGAACCTGTAGAGAAAAAATTACTGAACCTGAAAGCTCATTAGATGAAAAAGAGGAGGAGAGTGAAGAACAAAGGAGGATCTACCTCCTAAAGATAGTAACTCTTTAACTCTTACATTACTTGTTTGCCCTCCATGCATGCCTAAGGAGGAAGTGTGCTATATTGTTGAATGTCATGAATCTATTGAAATATCTAATTTTGATAAATTTGAAATAAGCATGTTCCTTGACTCAAATAAAAGGGAAATTACAGAAAGTAAAAATGTGCTCCCTAATGTTATATATGATAATGCTTTAGATGATGGTCCTATGCTTATCGATAATCCTCTATGTTTAGAAGTTGTTACTTATTTATGTGAGGATAAAAATGATATAATTGCTACTTGTGATGGTACTCTTGAGTCCTACTTTATTCTTGAATTCTCCTAATTAAACCATGGATGAGAAATTTTCTTATGTTGAGAAATACTTATGTGGTTTGCAATTGTCTCTAGTTCCAAATCTTTGTTGCAACCATGATCTTAAACTTGATATTGATCTTAGTAACTATTTTGAAAGAGGGAAGTATGCTAATGAATTCCAAAATAAATTTAATGATCCTCTTTATGTGCCTATATTATCTAAGTTGAATGATTCTTGTGGTTATATGGTTGAATTTATTTCTACTACTGAAAATTATTATGAGAGAGGAGAATATGGTTGTAGAAGTTTTCATGGTACTAAAACACTTCTCTATATGCTAAAAGTTTTGAAGTTACTCTTGTTTTATCTTCCTATGCTTGTCACTTTGTTCTTTGTGAATTTATTTGTGTACAAGATTCCTATTCATAGGGAGTGGGTTAGACTTAAATGTGTTTAATATTTGCCTCTTGATGCTCTCTTTGGTTTTCAACTCTTATTTTTATGAAGAGCATCATTAAAATCTTCTAGCCTAGCTAAAAGGCAGTAAAGAAAGCGCTTTTGGGAGGCAACCCATTATCTTTTGTTTTCCGTTTTCAGTCAAGGAACATGTCTACCTCTGTAGCAATTCCTTTGTATCTTTATTTTATCACATTGTTGTGTCAAGTTAAGCCTCTAGTATAAAGTTGATGCTAGATTTGGATTTTTGCGCAGGAACAGTTTTCTGCTGTCCACCGTTTAATTCTTAACTCCCTACAGAAAAATATAAAAACCTGATATTTTCTGTGCGTAATCCTCAGATATGTATGAAACTTTCATTAGTTTTGAGTTTTCTGATTTGAGCAAGTTAAGTGCCTCGAAAAATTCGTCTTTACGGACTGTTCTGTTTTTGACAGATTCTGTCATTTATTTCGCAATGCCTTTTTTGTTGTTTTTGAATGGATCTTTTTGTTCCATAAAGTATCAGTGGCTGTAGCTAATGTCCAGTAGCATTGGTAATGATTGTTTCCATGGAGAATATGAGAATTTTTGATTATGCACTAACCCTCTAATGAAGTTTACTTTGAGTTTGGTGTGGAGGAAGTTTTCAAGGATAAAGAGAGAGGATGATATGATGTGATAAAGAAGATGAAAAAGCCTAAGCTTGAGGATGCCCCCGTGAGTCACTCAAACATATTTCAAGAAGACTCAAGCTTCAAAACTTTCATCAACAAACTATCAGGTCATCTCTAGTGAAACTATATTTTAATTTCTTCACATCTTATGTGTTTTACTTGAAGCGTCTGCTTGTTTTTATTTTTGCTTGTTATTTTAATTTTCTGAATAAATTGGATCCTAGCATTCTTTTATGTTTATGGCGAAAGCTGAAAGACTCAGCAGTTATCTTTTATGTTTATGGCGAAAGTTGAAAGCCGCAGCATTTATTGTTTTATGTTTATGGCGAAAGCTGAAAGCTGCAGCGGTTAGGAAATACTCTCTTGTTTTATTATTAATTACTTGGAGATTTTATGTTTAAATAAGTTGATTGGTGTTTGGTTAGAAACAGAAAATGCTAAATGTGGTAGATGGTATAATGAAAAAGATATACATGCTTTTATGGATTGTTATCTTGTATATTGTGGTGCTCGGCAATTATTTTGAGCTCTCAAGTAGATCGTGTTTAACCTTTTACATCATGTAGTTAAAACCTATTAGTGAAGAAGTAAAGCTTGTTGAAATTTGGTTTGCATGTTTGGTATCTCTAAGTTCTAGATATTTTCTAGTAAATGTGTTTGAACAACAAGTAAGACAATGTAGAGTTTTATAATACTTGCAATATGTTTTTATATACATCTTGTTGTCATAGTTTATACTTGTGTTTGCTTCAAATAACCTTGCTAGCCAAAGCCTTGTACTGAGAGGGAATGCTTCTCGTGCATCCAAAACCTTGAGCCAAAACCCATGACATCTGTGTTCACCATACCTACCTACTACATGGTATTTCCTGACATTCCAAGCAAATACTTCATGTGCTACATTTATTCAAAATTTATTATCCCTTATTTTTGTCAATGTTTATTAGCTCACGAGGAAGTATGTGGTGTTTTCGATATCAACCTTGTCATTTTCTTTTAGACAGACTTCCACAACCGGACTAGTGGCATATACATCCGCTTATCTATTAACTTTGCAAAAAGAGCTGGCAAATGGGGTGCCCAGTCCCAACTAATTACAACTTTAACCGCTGCATTCTCTTCACATTTTTGCCCTGATCTAATCAGCCAAGCATTGATACTAGTTTTTAACTACATGTGTAAACAAAAGAGAATAAGAGGGATGATCTACTCTTGGGTAGAAATAACGTCCTTCATGTGAGCCGCGCTTAGAAAGTCTGGTTGACAAGGGGGGTAGAGTGTCCATTACCATTCGTTGACAACGACAAACACCACTCAAAAACTTACTTTTATGCTCTCTATATGATTTCAAAAACCTATAAAAACTAAAAAGCTATAGCACATGCTTGTATCCCTGCTTCCCTCTGCGAAGGGCCTACCTTTTACTTTATGTTGAGTCAGTTTACCTACTTCTTTCTATCCCCGAAGCAAACACTTGTGTCAACTGTGTTCAACAATTCTTATATGCTTATTTATTAGACTTGTTATATTTCTTTGTGTTGACAACTATCTATATGATATACATGTTCAAAGTTGAAAGCCAATGCTGAAACTTATATCTTCCTTTGTGTTGCTTCAATGCTCTTTTACTTAGAAACTATTCCTTTATAAGTTAACTCTTATGCAAATCTTTTTTATGCTTGTTTGAAATTACTATCTATGATTTTTTTTTACTTATATGGTGTAGTTGTTTACTCCTTGTCTATTTGTTAGCAAACTATAGACCATTGCCTTGAGTCACTTCATTCATAACATGAGCTATACATTATTATAATCAAGATTGTGTGAAAGCATGTCACTTCAGAAATTATTTGTTGTTATCGTTTTACCTACTCGGGACGAGTAGAACTAAGCTTGGGATGCTTGATACGTCTCAAACGTATATATAATTTCTTACGTTCCATGCTTCTATTATACCCATTGCTACATGTTTTATATACACTTTATATGGTTTTTATGCATTTTCTGGGACTAACCTATTGCCAAGATGCCACAGTGCCAGTTCCCTGTTTTCTGCAGTTTTTTGTTTTAGAAAAGTTGTTCTGGAAATATTCTCGGAATCGGACGAAACAAAAGCCAAAACTACTATTTTTCTCGAAAGGATCCAGAAGACCGAAGAGCTAACGAAGAGGGGCCACCGGGCGCCCACACCTGGTGGAGGCGCGGCTCCCCCTTCTGCCGCGCCACCACGTGGTGTGGGGCCCACGGCCCTCCACTGACGTTGCCCTTTCGCCTATTTATTCGCCTCGACGAGAAAACCCTCGGGACCCAATGAGAAATCCACGAAAAGTTCAAGAGCTGCCTGAACGGGAATCCGGCACCTAGAGGGGGGGGGGGGGGGGGGGGGGGCTGAATAGGTGCTATTACAAATTTTAACTCTTTTCAATTTGGGCTTAACTCAAAGGTAAATTCTCTAGATATGCAACTAAGGTGAATTTACCTAAATGACAAGCTAAGCAATTAAACAAGATACAAGATAAATATAAGTGCGATACAAGCAAGTAAGGGAGTAAGGATTAGGGGAACCAAGTGAAGCACGCGGAGACGAAGATGTAATCCCGAGTTCCACCACAAGGGTGTACGTCTCGTTGGAGAGGTGTGTGTCACCACAACAGGTTGACCACAACGCGACAAAGGCTCACCTTCTTCTCCGATGAACTCAACCACAAAGGTTGCGAGTTCACCTTCCACTATTGATCCCCTTTGGGGCGGAGATCGAATCCCTTACAACAAGCTTGAGGCACACACCCACAACTTAATTGGGGGCTCTCAAGATGACCACAACAGGTCAAGGACCACAGAAGGTCAAGGCAACACCAAGAAGGCAACAATGGTGAACTAGGTTTTCCCAATGGAAACCCTATCCACGAAATCCCCAAGTGAATGGGGAGGAAATGCAAATCGCTTCGGTGAAGTAGTAGATCGGGTCCTTCTCCTTCAATCCTCCAAAGATCAACGGATTTGAGTGGGGGGATTGGGAGATCTTGATGTTTTGAGCTTTCTTGAGAATGGGGAGAGAGAAAATCAGAGAGCTAACTGTTCTTGAGGGAGTGAGGGGGTATTTATAGCTCTCCCCAAAATCTGGCCGTTGGCTGTCTCGAAGACCCGGAAATTCCGGTATAAGTCATCACCGGAAATTCCGGTCACCCGGAATATCCGGTCGAATGGAAATTTCCGGTTGGAGGCAGAACGTGTTCGTCTCCTTTCCTTAGCCAATTTCCTTGAAGCTTCTGAGGGTCACCCGGAAATTCCGGTTCAGTGAAATTTCCGGGCTGAATTTCCGGTTGGAGACAGAACGTCTTCAGCTTCTTTCCCTAGCCAAAATCCTTGTGCCTTCTGAGGGTCACCCGGAAATTCCGGTTTAGTGAAATTTCCAGGCTGAATTTCCGGTAGGAGACAGAACGTCTTCAGCTTCTTTCCTTAGCCAAAATCCTTGTGCCTTCTGAGGACCCGGAAATTCCGGCCCTGGGAATTTCCGGTTCCAATATTCCGGTTCCTGGAACATTTCCAGAGCAACTTCTTTTTTGCATTTTTGGCTTTGATGCATATGATTTATAATCGTACACTAACTGAAATACTTAGCATTATAGTTAGTACGTCATTGGTATTGTTAACTATCACACAAAACACTAGGGATTTAAGAAATGTTCTTTCAATCTCCCCCTTTTTGGTGTTAGATGACAATACCAAGATTTGCAATGAAAAACAATGCTATATCATGTTCATGATAAAAATGGCTCCCCCTAAACATGTGCATACTCAAAAATATAACAACAACGGATAGCACAATAGATAGGAGCATTTTTGCAATAGATAACACATGATATCAAAAAGAGTAATGAGACAATATTCATAGCAATGGTATAACTTGAGACTTGAGGGAATTTCATACCTTGTGCATATAACTTATGAAGTGAAAACCAACACAATAATCTTGTAGTCTCAACCATGAAAGACATAGATAGCATGGGAATTGTCTCAATACACACAAAGTTCACATAAATGGAAAAAGTTCAACAAGCACAAATAAGATACATGGACACAAGCCGTAAAGAAATGATAAACGCATATGCTTGTGCCCGAACCCATGCAAATCCCCGAAGATGTCCTAATAGAGCAACTTCTCCCCCTTTGGCATCGAAACGCCAAAAAGGAAGAAGAGCGATGCTACGTCCCATGAAGAACATCACTCGGAAGGGGTTTCTTCATCATCGTCCTCATCCTCATCATCATCATCAACCTCATCATCATCCTCGTAAGCCTGGCCAGTGGAGTAGGAGCTGCCACCAAGATCATGCTCAAACTGAGTCCACGGAGCCAAGGAGTCCTGGTTCCACTGAGCATAAGAGAGAGGACCCGAGAGCTCAGCAGGAGCAGGGGAGCCAGACATGTGATGGAGGATCAACTCTTGATTGTAGGCTGACTGGCGGCGATCTTTGTAGGCAGTGTATTGCTCTTTGCGGATGTCCACATTCATGCAAAGGATGTTGCGTCGGAACCAATTCAGCTGTTTGACCTTCGCATGAGTGGAGGGAACACGAGTATGAGCAGCAGCCGCCCTCCTAGCATCACCCATGAAAGAGCCACTGCGAGCAGAACTAGAAGATGGCACACTTGGGGGCTTGACCACCATCTTCTTCTCATAGAGGTTCTTGAATTCATGAGTCACCATATCACGGCCACTAAAGTCATAATCCGGTAACTTCTTCTTGTTGAGCAACATGATGTATGGAGCATAAGGAATGGTTATCGTGGTGGTCATGGCCTCATACATCTCATGGTGAATGTAATCCATCACATCAACCCTCCAATCCATATTTTCATCGGTGCTCTTAGCAATGCTGTCAGCAAGAACGAGCAAGTTGCAGAGAGGAGTCACCACATTGTCATTGTTCCCACCACTTGGAGCAATGTTTTCCCGGAGAATGCGCACAAGAACATCATAGAGAGGGAGCAAGTCCTTTGAGAGACCGGGAATGCCACCCTCACCATAGAGATGTGCGGTGTCCCTCTTGTTGAGGCGGTGGGAGTGATGCATGCGGTGGCCTTGAGGATTAGCACCATCAAACCGGTAGCCCAACACCTCGGCAAACTCGTACCAGTCAGACTCGTAGGCGGTCTCGCCAGTCATCCACTTGATTGTCTTCTTTGTGTCACCCTTCATCACAAGAGTGGCATAGAACTGCTGCACAAGCTGAGAGTTGTAGTTGCAGCGGGTGACGGCAAGTCTCTCCAAACCCATAGTCTTGATAAGATGAATGGCTTCAACAAAGGAGATCTTCTTCTGTAGAGCTTGGAAGTTGTAGGGCTGCATCTTGCGGATGGGATGCTTCAAGCTGCCATAGACGTCATGGAGGGCGTATTGTTGCTCTTTGCACCAAAAGCGGCGATCCTCGAGGTTTTCATCCCTCGGCTTAAGGTACCAATCCTCTTGACGAAACTGAGAATAATCAACAGCACTCCACTTGGTGTACGGCAGACGACGAGTAGGGGGTGGAACATTCTTTCTCTTCGTGGACACAGGCTTGCTTGAGGAGGCAGCGGCTTTCTTGGACTTGGACGTGCTAGAGGATGCAGCTGCTTTGCCCTTTACCTTCCGAGTGACTTGCCTTGAGAGTCTCTCAGGAGGAGAAGGGCTCCCACTCGAATCACCTGTGAAGGTAACATAGATGGATAGCACAAGATAAGTACACACAAGTCAGTGGGAAGGAGCTAGGTACATTAAAAAGGATTTGCATTGATCAAAACTACCTAAACCTGGACAATCAGAAAACTGATAAGTTCTGAAAAATTCAGACCGGAAATTCCGGTCCATGTTCAGACCGGAAATTCCGGTCTGACGAACAGAGCAGTTTTTCAGATTCGACCTAGGTCTAAAAGTAGATCGATCCCATACAAATCAAATCTAATGTATTTAAACCATTAAGCATACCACTAGAGACCACTACCACCAAGCATTCTCAAAATAAACTACTCCACATCTAGATCCAAAGTGCAAGCACTAAAGAGAGATGAAAGGGAGAGTTACCCTCGTCCATGGGGAAAACTGCTTGGAGGAGATGGTCCACGGGGCGGAGGATGAGCAGATCCGGCCAAGGGAGAGGTTCCTTGGCGGTCGGAGAGCTCCGGGGAGGCCTTGGGACGGCAGGGGCGGCGGCTGGGGAGAGAGAAGGTCGGGGGTGGAAGAAAGGCTCGAATGAGCCCTTCACCCCGAGCCTGCCCTTATATTTTTAGACAAACCGCCCGACCGGAAATTCCGGGTGTGACTTACACCGGAAATTCCGAGTCACCGAATATTCCGGTCTGAAGACAGACCGGATATTCCGACCTGCTGAACCAATATCCCAGTTTTCAAACGGATGACTTGTGTGCAATAGATAGAAATGTTTTCAAGGTAAGATAGGCTTGGGATAGATTTCCAAACTGTCATTGGTACACCATACTCAACTTACAACAACCAAAACGAATATAAAGCGCCAAGTTGAGTAGGTTTCCCACATGCATGAACAAGTATGCAAAAAGCATCAATAAGCTCCAAATAACACCAACTCTTCTAGAGGAAGAGGGCGGTGGCCGAAACCACCATGTAGGAGCGTATGGCATGTCACCGCGAAGATATATCTTGGGTACATAACCAATACTCGTCATTTTAGCTCACTAGTCATAAGAATGAATATAGAGATAAAAGAACGCTTACTATCGGCATAATGGGGGGAGGGATGGTCCAATGTATTAGGACCGCACTCCCCCTATGTCCATGCCTACATCTAGACAAAATAAGATACTATTGCGCCCTAGGTGTGTGTACAAGCCATCAAGCTAAGGACCTCGAATCAATGATATTGAGCTCATTCTTCAAAAAGCAAAACCTTCCTTCCTCAAGGGGCTTCGTGAAGATGTCCGCCAATTGATCCCTTGTGCCCACATAAGATAAGTCAATGTCTCCTCGGGCCACATGATCCCTTATGAAATGATGGCGGATCTCAATATGCTTGGTTCTTGAATGTTGCACCGGGTTGTATGCAATCTTGATGGCACTTTCATTGTCACATAGAAGAGGCACTTTGTCGCAATCGACACCGTATTCCTTTAAAGTTTGCCTCATCCATAGCAATTGTGTGCAACAACTTGCGGCGGCAACATACTCGGCTTCGGCGGTGGAGAGAGATATACAATTTTGCTTCTTAGAAGACCAACTTACCAATGACCTCCCAATAAATTGACAAGCACCGGATGTTGACTTCCTATCATCTTGATCTCCCGCCCAATCAGAATCCGTGTACCCACATAGAGAGAAATGAGCATCCTTGGGGTACCACAATCCATAGGTTGGGGTATGAGCCAAATACCGAAAGATTCTCTTGACCGCCACATCATGGCTTTCTTTAGGAGCCGCTTGATATCTTGCACACACCCCTACGGCTAGTACTATATCCGGTCTAGATGCACAAAGGTAAAGAAGAGATCCAATCATTGAGCGATATACCTTTTGATCCACATCCTTACCCTTGGGGTTGAGCTCAAGGTGGCACTTGGTTTGCATTGGAGTAGAGGCACCCTTGAGCTCAAGCAACCCGAACCTCTTGAGCATGTCTTGAATGTACTTTTCTTGGTTGGTGAAAGTCCCTTCCTTCAATTGCTTGATCTCGAATCCGAGGAAGAACTTCATCTCACCCATCATGGACATCTCAAACCTATCGGTCATAAGCTTAGAGAATTCTTCGTTATATGCTTTGTTAGTAGACCCAAATATAATATCATCCACATATAATTGACATATGAAAAGCTCTCCATTTACTTTCTTAGTGAAAAGGGTGGGGTCGATTTCCCCAACTTGGAACCCACGGTCTACAAGTAGTTCTCTAAGGTGCTCATACCACGCACGTGGGGCTTGTTTAAGGCCATAGAGCGCCTTATCCAACTTGTAGACATGGTTTGGATATTTGAGGTCCTCAAACCCCGGAGGTTGCTTAACATAAACAAGTTCGCTTAGTGGACCATTTAGAAAAGCTCTTTTAACATCCATTTGTTGCAATTTAAAGTTATGATGAGAAGCATAGGCAAGAAGTATACGAATGGACTCGAGTCGAGCCACGGGCGCGTAGGTCTCTCCAAAGTCAATGCCTTCAATTTGGGAGAAGCCTTGAGCCACCAATCTTGCTTTGTTCCTCACCACTATGCCATGCTCATCTTGCTTGTTCTTGAATATCCACTTAGTGCCGATAACGTTGCGGCAATCCTTGGGTCTTTCCACTAACTTCCAAACCTTGTTGCGCTTGAAGTTGTTGAGTTCATCGTGCATGGTCTCAAGCCAATCCGGATGTTCAAGAGCTTCAAAGACTTTCTTTGGTTCCACCATGGAGATGTGGGCTTGATGCTCACTAAAGCTTGCAAGTTGTCTTCGGGTGGAAACCTTGCTTCTCACATCTCCAAGAACCTTGTCAAGAGAGAGGGCTCTTAATTATTGAGAGGTGCCCACTCTATTCAAACGGCGGATCTCGATCTCCCGTCTTGTGGTGGGAGGAATCACTTGAGCATCTTGATCATTCTTGTCTCCGCCTTGACCGTCTTGATGGCCTTGATCAACCCTTGGAGTGACTTCATGAGATGAGGGAGTAGGTTGATCTTGGCCTTGTTGCGAACTGCCACCGGGAATTTCCGCAGAACCGGATATTCCGGGTTCACCCTGAACCGGAAATTCCGGGTGTCCGGAATTTCCGACATCAGGCTGAACCGGATTTTCCGGCTCTCCGGGAATTCCTGGAGCAGTTGAAGGTTCTTGTCCATCTTCTTGGTTGGACATGTTGGGCACGGTGTTGTTGTCTTGGGTTTCCTGTGAGGAAGTAGCTACCACTTGCGTAGAGCTTGGTTCTTGTTGATCAACTTCATAATAGACTTCGACGGGGCGGTGAAAACCCACTCCCATCCTTAGGATAGCATCTTGAGGTTGAACATCACCTACATCGGAAACACCAACTTGCTCCACAAGGGAGCCATCATTCTCATCGAACACCACACTACAAGATTCTATGACAATGCGTGAAGCCTTGTCATAGACTCTATAAGTGTGGGATTCGGCACCGTAACCAACAAATGTCCCTTCAAGAGACCTAGTATGAAACTTTCCTAAACGAGCACCTTTGATGAGATAAAAACACTTACAACCAAAGACTCGGAAGTAGGAGATATTGGGCTTGTTCCCGGTAAGCACTTCATAGGGTGTCTTCATGAGTCCTTTGCGAAAGAAGAGCCAGTTCGAAGAATGACAAGCGGTGTTGACAGCTTTGGCCCAAAAGTTGTTTGGGGACTTGAACTCAGCCATCATCGATCTTGCCATTTCAATGAGAGTGCGGTTCTTCCTTTCGGCTACACCATTTTGTTGGGGAGTATAAGCAGCGGAATATTGATGACGAATCCCTTCTTCACTAAGGAACTCATTCAACGTGTAGTTCTTGAACTCGGACCCGTTGTCACTTCTAATCACCAAGATTGGGACATTGTGTTGACGTTGAGCTTCATTGGAGAAGTCGATGATTGTTTGTTGAGTCTCCATCTTCGTCTTGAAGAAGAAGACCCATGTGTATCTTGAATAATCATCAACAATAACCAAGTAATATTTCTTCCCACCAAGACTAGCTTCCGGAATAGGACCAAAGAGGTCAACATGGAGGAGCTCCAGTACTCTCTTTGACGAAATGATGGTTTTGCTTGGATGGTGGGAATCATGCATCTTGCCTTCAACACAAGCACTACACATTCGATCCTTCGAGAAAGAAACATGGTCTTTTAGTCCTAGGATATGGCCACCTTTTTGGAGACTTTGCAAAATTCTCATGTTGACATGGGCTAGGCGGCGATGCCACGACCAACCCAAGTCCGCTTTAGCGAATAGGCACATTGTATGAGAAGTGGTGACTCCGGAGAAGTCAACCACATAGAGCTCATTTTCAATGTACCCAACGAAAGCAATATTGAGAGACTTGCTCCGCATGAGGATAACCATATCCTTTTCAAAGAGAACGGAGAAACCCAACTTAGTTAAAGAACGAACGGACAGTAAGTTGTAACCTAGGGATTCGACAAGCAAGACATTCACAAGAGTGATGTCCGGTGCCACTACCACCTTGCCGAGTCCCATTACCTTAGACTTTGATTTATCACCAAATATAACGGTTACTTGATCATCATTAGGCCTCAACTCCGTTACAAGCTCCTTGCTTCCGGTCATGTGACTAGTGCACCCACTATCAATTATCCATTTCGATCCGCCGGAAACAAGGCCCTACACACAATCAATTCTTTGACTTAGGTACCCATTTTGCAATGGGTGCCTTTTGGTTAGCAACAAGGGTCTTTGGAACCCAAATAGCATAATCAATGTAACCATCAAATGGACCAATGTATCTAGCATAAATATCCCCATAATAATCAACATATAGAGCATAGTTGGGGTTAGATACGCCCGCAAAGTCATTACGGGTGGGTGTGCCCCTAGTGACACTTCCACTCGCAACGTCATCTTTCTTGGCTAGAGCGGGCTTGGCCTTCTTCTTGGTCTTCTTCTTCTTCTTGGCAACATAGCCTAGACCCTCTTTTCCCTTGTGAGGCACTTGCTCATAGAGTGGAGTAGCAAGTGTCTTCTTACCTTTATCAAGAGAGGTCTTGGCCGTAGTTGCCATGGAGGAAACAAACTTCACCCTAGCAACATCCTCAATAACAATAGCATGATCATTTAAAGGAGTGGAGGTGCTAGGTTTCTCAAGGTTTGATAACCGAGTTTGAAGTTGATCATGAGACTTGGTAAGAAGATCATGTTCACTTGTCAATGCCTTGTGAGCATTGTCAAGTGACTCAAAGTCTTCCACTAGTCTAGCATGAGCAGCCACAAACTCGGCCTTTTCATTTTGCACAAGTTTATATCTAGCAAAGTAAAGATCACGATCCTTAGTTAGCTTGGCAACATCGGAGTTATGAGACTCCACAAGAGTTTTAAGTTGCTCTTGAAGAAGAGCATGAGCTTCTTGTTCATCTTCTAGAGAAGATTGGAGAGATGCCTTAGCATGGGCATCTTCTCTCTCAATCTCACCTTTGAGCTCAAGCTCATCCTCAAGCTCACCTATACGACTCATAAGAGAGCCAAAGTGTTTCTTGCCAACCCCTTGCAAGTTAGTCATGAATTCATCAAAAGCAATAATTTCTTGTTTGATTTCAAGACTAACTTCATCATCAAGATCATGGGATATAGAAGTAGGAGGCAATTTTACCTCGGATGCCTTAGCCATAAGGCATCTTGCATTCTTGATGATGGGGCTCTCATTTGGGGATGAGAAGAGTGATGAAGTGGTAGAGGTAGTGGCTATAGCAGCCACTTCACTTCGAGTGTCTTCCTTGTCACTATCTTCATCATCGGAGGGATATTGCTCTTGGGTCACCAAAACAATCTTTTGGTTCTTCTTGAAGAAGGGCTTCTTCTTCATGGGTAGTGGCGCCTTGCTCTTGGGCTTGGCCACGAGCCTCCCACCATGCTCTTCTCTTCTCTCCCATGGACAATCTATAACAAAGTGGCCTTTGTCATCACAATTATAGCAAGTCCTCACCTTGTTACCTTGGTTTTTTCCATTGTTTGGAAACTTCCTATCCATCCTTGCTTTGGCCTTCGAGGGATTCTTCCAAAAATTTCGAGCCGTAAGAGCAAGATGTTGGTTGAGAGAACCTTGGTAATGATCATGTGATAGCTCGATAGAGTAATCACAATCATCATCATCTTCTTCTTCAACGGTGGCCTTCAAGGCAACCGATGCGTGCTTGTGCATCCCAATAGCTCTTGCTCTTGCGTCTTGAGCAATCTTGGCGGCAACTTTGTAGGCGGTCATCTCTTGCATGACTTCATTGGATGTCAACTTGGCGTAGTCGTGCCTTCCTTGTAAGGTCTTCAAGTCCGCTTCCTCAAAGGGCAAGAGTGTGCTCACGAACTTCCTCTTGATCCATTGGTCATCGACGTAGAGCGCACCGAGGCTTCTAAAGGTAGTAGCAATGGCCACCAACCCCCGGTACATGTCATCATGGCTTTCACCATCCAATTTGAAGAACCCTTCCACCTCGTTGCACAAGGCATCATACCGGTTCTTCTTCATGCTCTCATTACCGACAAAAATGTCGGAAAGAGCATCCCAAACTTCTTTGGCGGTGGAGAGATGTTGGATGAGAGGCATGTCCTTTTCTCCAACAGCCACTTGAAGCTAGTTGAGAGCGGTGGCGTTGAGTTGACCATCAACCACCTCTCTCCTTGTCAAGTTGGTTGGGTCATTGGCCTTGAATCCAACTTGAATGATGCGCCATAACTCCATGGAAGCACTGCAAATATGAGACTTCATTTGAAATTGCCATTGAGAAAAATGTTGAGGTTTAAGCTTTGGGGGATCGGTTCTAATGTTAAATTGAGGGTGTGGAATGGGAGGATCCGGAGAATAGGTGTGAAAGACTTCATTATATTTCTCTCTGGATAGTGGGGGTTTAGTGGAGCTAAGTGGTTCACCCTTTCCATCCTTTTCCAAAGAAATACCCGGAGACGTTTCCTTGGACTCACCCGAAGATGATTCCTTGAAGGGATCACCTTTCTCCTTAGGAGATAGTGGGGTTGAGGGAGAAGCATTCGAGGTTTCCTTAGACTTCAAAATTGCATGAAGCAATTCATTCATCTTTAGGAATTTGGCCTCCATGGATGATTTCAACAAGTTGAGATCGCCCATGGTTGCCCCCTTGGCATGCGCCTCCGCCAACTCCAACTCGCGGGCGGCCCTCTCGGTTTCGGATTCCGACATCGTATCACTTAGGCGGTAAAGCCCTTAAAAGTGAACCTGGCTCTGATACCAATTGAACGGGAATTCGGCACCTAGAGGGGGGGGGGGGGGGGGTGAATAGGTGCTATTACAAATTTTAACTCTTTTCAATTTGGGCTTAACTCAAAGGTAAATTCTCTAGATATGCAACTAAGGTGTATTTACCTAAATGACAAGCTAAGCAATTAAACAAGATACAAGATAAATATAAGTGCGAAACAAGCAAGTAAGGGAGTAAGGATTAGGGGAACCAAGTGAAGCACGCGGAGACGAAGATGTAATCCCGAGTTCCACCACAAGGGTGTACGTCTCGTTGGACAGGTGTGTGTCACCACAACAGGTTGACCACAACGCCACAAAGGCTCACCTTCTTCTCCGATGAACTCAACCACAAAGGTTGCAAGTTCACCTTCCACTATTGATCCCCTTTGGGGCGGAGATCGAATCCCTTACAACAAGCTTGAGGCACACACCCACAACTTAATTGGGGGCTCTCAAGATGACCACAACAGGTCAAGGACCATAGAAGGTCAAGGCAACACCAAGAAGGCAACAATGGTGAACTAGGTTTTCCCAATGGAAACCCTAGCAAAGAAATCCCCAAGTGAATGGGGAGGAAATGCAAATCGCTTCGGTGAAGTAGTAGATCGGGGCCTTCTCCTTCAATCCTCCAAAGATCAACGGATTTGAGTGGGGGGATTGGGAGATCTTGATGTTTTGAGCTTTCTTGAGAATGGGGAGAGAGAAAATCAGAGAGCTAACTGTTCTTGAGGGAGTGAGGGGGTATTTATAGCTCTCCCCAAAATCTGGCTGTTGGCTGTCTCGAAGACCCGGAAATTCCGGTATAAGTCACCACCGGAAATTCCGGTCACCTGGAATATCCGGTCGAATGGAAATTTCCGGTTGGAGGCAGAACGTCTTCGTCTCCTTTCCTTAGCCAATTTCCTTGAAGCTTCTGAGGGTCACCCGGAAATTCCGGTTCAGTGAAATTTCCGGGCTGAATTTCCGGTTGGAGACAGAACGTCTTCAGCTTCTTTCCTTAGCCAAAATCCTTGTGCCTTCTGAGGGTCACCCAGAAATTCCGGTTCAGTGAAATTTCCGGGCTGAATTTTCGGTAGGAGACAGAACGTCTTCAGCTTCTTTCCTTAGCCAAAATCCTTGTGCCTTCTGAGGACCCGGAAATTCCGGCCCTGGGAAGGGAATTTCCGGTTCCAATATTCCGGTTCCTGGAACATTTCCAGAGCAACTTCTTCTTTGCATTTTTGGCTTTGATGCATATGATTTATAATCATACACTAACTGAAATACTTAGCATTATAGTTAGTACGTCATTGGTATTGTTAACTAACACACAAAACACTAGGGATTTAAGAAATGTTCTTTCACTGCCGCCGTCGTCAACCCTAGTTCGGGAGGGTTCATAAGCTCTTCCCGGCACCCTGCCGGAGAGGGGAATCATCACCGGTGGGCTCTACATCACCATGCCCGCCTCCGGACTGATGCGTGAGTAGTTCATCCTTGGACTACGAGTCCATAGCAGTAGCTAGATGGTTGTCTTCTCCAATTGTGCTACCATGTTTAGATCTTGTGAGCTGCCTATCATGATCAAGATCATCTTTATGTAATTCTACATGTTGTGTTTCCTGGGATCCGATGAATATTGAGTACTATGTCATTTGCTTCATTATATATTATGTGAGTGCGTTATTTATGATCTTGCATGCTCTCCGTTACTAGTAGATGCTCTGGCCAAGTATATGCTTGTGACTCCAAGAGGGAGTATTTATGCTCGATAGTAGCTTCATGTCTTCATTTAATCTGGGGGAGTGACAGCAACCTCTAAGATTGTGAATGTACTGTTGCTACTAGCGATAAAACATTAGTTCTTTGTCGAAGGATAATTGTGCTACTTACATTACACACTTTGCTTAATGCAATAATCTGTTGCTTGCAACTTAATACTGAAAGGTGTGCGGATGCTATCCGGAAGGTGGATTATTAGTCATAGATGCAGTTGGATAACGGTCTATGTATCATGTTGTAATGCCCAAATGAATCTCACACTAGACACCATGACTAGTATATGCATTATTATGCAGTTCTTTATTTTTTTCAATTGTCCAGCTGTAATTTGTTTACCCTCATGTTTGCTATTATTATTTATGGAGAGACACCACTAGTGAACTGTGGACCCCGGTCCTTTTTCTTTAAATTGATAATACAATCTGTTGCAATCCTGTTCTTTCACTCTCTGCAAACAAACATCATTTTCCACACCATACGTTTAATCCTTTCTTACAGCAAGCCAGTGAGATTGACAACCTCACTGTCAAGTTGGGGCAAAATAGTTTGATTGTGTTGTTTGCAGGTTCCACGTTCGCGGTTGACACCGGTAGTGCGCCCTGCGAGGTCAACCGCAGCAACCTTCAGAAGAATCTTCATCTCCTACTGGATTGATAATCTTGGTTTCGTAACTGAGGGAAATTTGCTGCTACACTGCTTCACACCTTCCTCTTGGGGTTGCCCAACTGCTGAGAAGAAGATCTTCGACTCAGTCATCACCCTGCATTCCCTTCCACTCTGGCTCTGGCCATTCGTCATCGATGTACTCATCCTGCGGCCCTGCCTCCGGTATCGGTGATGATGGTGGGGCAGGTTCCTATGCTGGTGGAGGGTATGCGTCCGTAGATGGTGGCGCTTAGGGCGAGCTGCCCTGCTAATGAGGAAGGCTTGCTCTTCGTAGACCCACTTCTCTCCTATATGTCGCTGCACATCCAGGAGGCGGCGTTGCTCCTGGGCCGCGTTCCACACTTCCTCCTTGTGATGCATCTCTCGATGCCATGCCTCGCCCATCTGCTTCTCCTCGTCCAGGAGGCGGCACTACTCTTGATGCTGCTAGTGTTGCTCGGGGCTCATGGTGCTCTCGCGGCGAGCCTACCGGTTCGTGGACAGGGAAGCGTGGCAGTGAAATCTGGCATCCCAAGCTTCGATTGGTCCTCTCGTCTTGTCGCGACCAGGCATGATAGTGCTTGGTGGGAGAGGAGAGGTGAGGTGAGTTTGTGTAGAGAGGAGAGGCACGCCGAACAACGTTTTAAAGTTGGCGGGAGCGGAGGAGGCGAGCGCCACATTAACACCCGCCACCGGCTCGTTTGCGACACACATTGACGCCGACGACGCGTCCGAGCCACCGTCTAGGGAGCCAGTGTTGCGCTCGACACGTCACGTTATCTGCACTCGTCTGGGTTACCAGCGCATCAATTAAAAAGGCATACCGGTCACAATAAATCAGCCAGCGTCCTTCAGTCACTGACTCATCGGTCCCGCGAGTTAGGATCCGACGTAGTGCATGTTGTTGTGGTTGTCGGCATTTCCGCTTGCCTCCCTACAAATAGGACACGAAACATGGTTGCCAGACGCTCTATTGAGCCCGTCCGACAAGTTTTAGGCTATTAAGAGCGTCGGTGGGAACGTTTTCGGTCCGACGATGGAGATGTTGTTACAGAGCAACACCGGCAGTATTCACTTGTACGGTTTAATTAAACACATCTCGTGCTCCAAGTACATAATTAACCTATACATATAGGAACCTCACAAGAAAGCTATTAAAATTTGTCAACTAATTAGTAAATAATATGAAAAGTAATAACAATATAGCAATTATCAACAACAAAAAATGTCGAACCATGTCAATTTTTGGAAGTCTCATCATGACTAAACGGTAAAACGGGAAGTCAATCATGTTAGCGGTTCAAGAGACAAATGTTTGAAATCAAATGTCTACTTTTTGATGACATGTTTGTATGTATTATTGTATTTAGCTGAATGCGAGTGTTGGTGGGGGTGGGGGTGGGTGGGTGTGTGTATAGGGGGGGGGGGGACAGAGAGAGACCACTTGGTTGGGTCTATATGTGCCCTATTTTTTAACGAATCTGCTTGAATGTATACATATTTCAATGCGATATTTTTTATAAGATGTTTTGGGTATTCCGGTGTTTGTTATTTCAAAATACATGAGAGCTTTGGGTCGAACATAGTACACAAGGAAGTTCTGCTCATCTCGAAGGACCTTTGTATTGTGTGTGGTCTTGTTCGTTGAAACATAGAATGTATGTATGCATTTCCAGTACGATACAGGGATCCTTTGTTTGTTTGTTTTTTGCCTCGGAAAGCAAGAATGCAGGGATCCGTAACATGGAACTATCAAAATCATAATATCACTTGCTAGCTTTGGTCTGGCGGCGAGCTGCCACGAGGTTAACTCGAACTCTCGAAGTTCCCTTAAGACGGAGTTTTTTGTATCAGAACAGCTAGCCATTGCTAGGTCATGTGACCCAAACGGCCAATGTAGCTCGCATCCAAAAGCAATACGATTTTCTGACCTGTGAGCGGTTCCAAGTGGGTCGCTGGCTGACCCCCTTGTCGTGTGGATCTGAGCGTCCTCTCCGTGATAAACAACCCTTTGTTAGTTGACCTGTGTGTGCACGAAACCCGCACATATTCTCACTTTGTAGCTAGCACGAGGAGGATTATTTGTTTTAAGCAGTAACTTGTTCAGGAAGAGGTGGAGAGTGTTTGGGTTGGTGAGTTGATGACATGCATGACTTTTTTTTTTAAATTTGTTTCTTTCAGAAAATGCATGTCTACATCTCCGGGATAGATTCTCTTAATTTGTTTGTAGAGAATGAGTCCACTTGGACATTCTGATCCATGATCTCAACAAGCTGGACCTATAGTTTTCCTGAAGTATCAGTTCGGCCATTGTAGTTAGCCTAGAATATGTGGCCATTTTGTAGAGTTAGTTATTTTTCGAAAATGGTAGAATAGCTCGGGGCCTACAGTACTAGAACGATACACACATACTCGATATTATTGCAAAGTTTTTAAAAGTGCATTTACAACTCACACGTCGGCCAACATGACTACATGAATAAGCCAGAGCAAAACAGATAAAACATAAAGTCCAAACATATTGTATTCTTGTAGCATGTTACCAACCACATTGGTTGGTTGAGTATAACCCTTTCGACCGCCATCAACCGAGTGCATCCAGAATTCATAAGGCTCCGCTGCTCAGGTGGAAGGAGAAAACGCCACATATGGAAGTAACTGTATGGACAAACTGTATGGACGTGCAAGTTGAACAGCATGCTTTAAAAAAAAAGTAACCCGCCCCCCCTAACCCGAATGGTTGTATGCACAAGGGAAGATTAATTCTAAAACCTCCAATATCGCTTAGTACATGACTAATTGACTGAGGAGATAGTTTCCTGCGCAAAGTTCATTGAGTTTCTTAGCAAAGTGCTACCTACGTGGCTACGTATGTCGTGCGAGTGTTCAAACTACAGGTCTGGCTTATCCTTTCTGATCCCGATCTCCGCACTTTGCTAGATTTTTCCTAGTTTCAACCATTTTTCCTTCCAAAACCTAAGAAGATGGTTGACAACACATTACTCATAGCTTGGCAGACCTGGCACGCAAAGGGTTCCAAGCGCTTCTTGATCAGCTATCAAAAAAAATCTTCAAAACATTCATAAGTTACTAGTTGATACTTTATTGAAGGGCAAACAAGCGTTGGTGGACTCCCCAGTTATACATAAACGTGTGAGCGATTCGTCTCCACCGACTGAACCATGGTGCATACTAGATATGGGATCCCACTTGACACCTTGCAAACCACCAGAAGGATGGATGAAACTATAGATTGATGGATCTCTCATGGCGAGCGGTGGTACATGAGGTGCATGAATGATCATTTGGGATAAAGATGGTCACATTGATTTCTCCGCATGTTGCTTCATGCAGTGTGAGGAGCCCTTCGCAGCTGAACGGAGGGTTTGCATTGAAGGAATGTACTGGCTCTATTCCCATACCAACTATCTCTATCACCATCGATATCGATTGTGTTAAACTGGTAAGAGCAGCTACGGATTCCTCTCTAGATCGATTTCTCTATATAGGCACCTAGTCTCAGATGTATTAGATTGTTATTTAGTCAATTATAGTTGTGTGCAAAATTGTAAAGTGGAACCTTCGCGAGTTAGGATATAGTCACTACTGACATGTTTTGTGAGGGTAGAACGCCCAACCATAGTTTGGCTAGGTTCGACCCTTATATTGTCTTGTAGGAGCTCGATCACCTTGTATACTTTATTTCTTAATGAAATGTTCGTTTACCCGCAAAAAATGTTGTTACTAGTCGGAAGCAGCGCGGTATGGGTGGGGGTCTAGTAGAGGCGAGAGGGAGGGTGTCAAGATGAGGAGAAATTGTGGAAGCGGGTTTGTGAGTTTTCTCAGAATTGAATGATTTACTAAAATCTAGTGGATGTCAAGAGAATCACGCGCAGTTGTCAATTGGAGCATTATTCCTAGACACAAAACAGAAGATGGACACAATATTATACCTCACCAATTAAATCTTTTGGACATGACATATGCCCCACAAACAAGTCCGGTGACTCGTGCTACTCGATGGAAGTGCAAGGACGCCGAGGCAAGCCATATGATAAAATATAAGCGCTTGCGTTGTACTGTGTTTCTCAAAAAAAAAAGTATGATAAAATCTCTTCGGCTAGGTTGCCGCTAGGCCAACATGACAGAGACAAACAAATTCGGAAGAAAACACTTGGTGTTTTGTGGTTGACACGTGATAGGAATGTATCGGGATTTTCTCTTTTTCCATCATCCTTTTTAGCAAAAGGGTATAGTCCATTCTCCACCGTTGATTTGCATCAAAATATGTAAACTTTCCTAGGGGTCGATCTATACCAAAGCACATATCCCTCTGATAAAAATTACCCATTGTTCTGGCTTTTAGTCAAAATTGAACTTTATAAATTTTGACCAAATATATAAAAAACATTTTTTCTACAAAACGACTCATAGGAGCCAGGTTCCACTATCAAATGATAACAGAACAATATAAAAAACAAATGAACATTTATAAAACAGAATTAATATTATCTCCAATATTATACAAAGTATAATTTTATATTATATGCATTTGGTATTATAGAGGATACTATTTTTTCATATGTACTTGGTTAAACTTTATGAATTTAGATATTTACTAAGAGTAATTAAAACAGATGGAACATGTCTGAAGTTTTAGCAAATTCAAAAGGTACACCTTTGACACACGTATTATACTGTTTTTTTAGAAAAGGGGAAGCCCCAGCCTATGCATCCATTGATGCACACGGCTTTTTTTTCAACGTCAAGGTATTTCAGTGTTTACATCTCAAAACCCAAGTACAAATGAACGGAAGAGCAACAACTGAAAGAACCAAAACTAGAAAAGCCTCTGAAGCGCCTTTCTCCTTAAACGTCTTGAATTCTTCTAGACAGTCGCCAGGTACCCCGGGAGTAAATATCCAAAGCGACCGCCTCCAGCCGGGTGCATCCAGAGTTTATACGCGCACGTTCGCCTCCGGGACCAGGAAAGCCCACTCGTGGATCCTGTGGGTAGCCATGCTTATAACCTGTAGAAAATTGGCATGGCGACCATTGTTAAAGATGATATCATTCCTACATCTCCATAAGGTCCAAAGTAAAGCACAAGTTCCCACACGAATTTGTGCCTTATAGCTCTTTTCCACCCCATTTAGCCAATTTCCGAACATATTCGTACTATTGGCCGGTGGACTAATGTTAAAGGCATATTGTATGATTGTCCATAAAAAATGTGCAAAAGGGCATGTAAAAAATAAATGATCTATAGATTCCTCCGAATCACAAAACACACATTTCTTACATCCGTTCCAATTACGTTTAGCAAGATTATATTTCGTTAAAATAACCTTGTTATATAAGAACCACATAAAAATCTTAATCTTTAATGGTATCTTGAGTTTCCATATCTGCTTGCGTAAATTTACGGTGTGACCATTTAAATATTCTTCGTACATGGATTTTACCGAAAAAGAACCAGTGGAAGTAATCCTCCAAACAAACTTATCCGCTACGTCAGTGAGAGTAATATTTATAAGCCGTTGTAACAAGTGTAACCACGCATTCCATTTGTTACCTGTCAGGTTTCGTCTAAACTCAATGTGTACCGTGGAATTTGCTAAAACATGAGCAACCACAACGTGTTTGTGGCGCACCACACTATACAACATTGGGTATTGAACAGCTAGAGGGACTTCTCCCAACCATGCATCCTCCCAAAAACGTACGGCTTGACCATTACCAATATCAAATCTACCTTTCCTAAAAAAAACTATCCTTTACCCCCATAAGGCCTTTCCAAAATTGAGAGTCGGTAGGTTTAGCTATCACTTGTGACAGTGTCTTATCTTGTAAATATTTGTTCTTTAATAATTCTTGCCATACACCTTCCCCATTCATCAGTTTATAAAGCCATTTGCTTAGTAAACATTTGTTCTTTATGTCTAGAACTTCGATTCCTAGACCTCCTTGGTCCTTTGGTCTACAAACAATATTCCATTTTGTGAGTCTATACTTCTATTTATTTTGATCACTTTGCCAGAAGAAGCGCGACCTATAAAAGTCTAACCTTTTTAGTACCCCTTTAGGTATCTCTAAAAAGGATAGCATAAACATAGGTAAACTCGTTAAAACCGAGTTGATTAACACTAGTCTGTCTCCGTATGAGAGTAGTTTTCCTTGCCAGCAACCTAACTTTTTCTCGAAATGTTTTTCGACCAAATTCCATTCTTTATTAAGAAGTTTTCTATAATGAATTGGGATCCCTAGATATCTGAACGGTAAAGATCCAACTTCACACCCAAAACAGAATATTTCACTTTTAGCTTCTTTAGCTTGCCCAAAACAGAATATTTCCCTTTTATGAAAATTTATTTTCAGTCCACATAGTTGTTCAAACATACATAGAATCAACTTCATATTGACCGCTTTTTCTAAATCGTGTTCCAAGAATAAAATCGTGTCATCTGTAAAATCGACACCCCTCCCTCAACCAGATGCGGTATAAGACCTCCAACCTGACCATCTTATACAACCACTAGTGGAAAACGGCTCTTTAGTACCGGTCGGGGAGGGGCATCAGTACCGGTTTCGCAACCGGTACTGCGCAATCGGGACTGATGCCCCCCCAGCATCAGTACCGGTTTCTTATCGTCCGGTACTAAAGGGCCCCACGTGGGCGTGCGGCACGGGCTCGTGCGGAGAACTTTTAGTACCGGTCGGTAACACCGGCCGGTACTAAAGGGTTTAGGTTTTAAGGGTTTTGCAATTTATTTTTCGTTTCCTTTTTTTTTCTGTTATCTGTTTTCTTTTCTTCACTGCAATTTTATTTTATGTTTTCTTTTTCATCTACTGTTTTACATTCATACGGTATTATATATATACACGGTACACGTTGATGCATACGTAATATACTTTCGTATATGTATTCTACGCTACTACATACGGTAAACGTTGATATATAATATAATTTAGATATAGGACATATTCATACTACGCTATTACATACATATATACATATATACAATCCGGTGTATAGAGATCGCAATAATGTCATACATCCTCCTCTTTCATATGGCATAGCTATATTTAGGATTATGGTATTCTCCCTTTGGATGCATGACCTCCTCAAGGATAAATCCCGCTATCTCCTCTTGAATTGCTTCTACACGCTGATGTGGTAGGATGGCGTTCCGCTTGTCGTTAAGCTTTAAACGAGATCAATATGAATATATTAGTTGTGTGTGTATATATATATATCAAATCATAATAAGATTGAAATATAGTACAAGACAGTCACACTCACATCCATTCTTTTTTCACGCGACGCCTGCTCAACGCTCAAGGTCCTCATGAACTCACAGACGTAGAATCCACATAATTCATTTCCCGGAGGCTGCTTCAAGGTCTTTACGAGAATATAACTTAATTAAATAATAATTCAAAATGATGATGAATTAAAGAGACTATGTTTAATAGTAGCACACTTACATCAATATGTTTAATAGTCAGCTCTGGTTTCCATTCACCCCTCTCTCTCTTGATGAATATTTTCCAAACCCTACTCACAAAAGCAAATGAATAAATGAGTTATGATTACTTGATATCATGAAATGGGGTTAATGGTTGAAATTACCTCTGAAGCATGTCAATCAAGTCCTGGTAGTATGATTGTGGTTTGCGTAATGAGTCAAATACTTCAACTAATCCCTTGTCAATGATAATGTCCAGTAGAATCCAATGGTAGCTGCACACGTTTATATAGTGAGGCATGAATATAACTCATTAATTAAACTTAACATCTAGTAATTAGCAATATAGAAATGTGTTCAAGACAGTCACACTCACTTGAAGTTGTAAGGAAGAAGTATATCTGCCGCATGTGTTTGGCTCAATAGCGACCTCAACAATGCCTCCTCGCAGTCCTCAGTCTTCCGCTCTAAGTTTTTGCAGTTAACGATAGATGGGTCAATGAACCCAACTTCCCAGAGTCTTTTCCTTTTGCACTCGATAAGCATCCACCTGCATATATAATAGCATACGAAAGAATATAGTGAAGATAATTACAGGCTCAATTAGTGAGGATAATTACATGCTCAGCTAGACATTTAGAAAAAACACTTACAGAACATAGCAACTCATGATAGTTGCGTCGAGAGCACGCCGGTTGTATAACTGCCATAATTCATCAAATTCGATACATATCTCGTGGTTGACGAAGAATTGGTCTTCTCGGTATGTCACGTAAAACACGAGTTGCTTTTCCTTTGCAACCTTCATGTACCAGTCATGCAACCTTCATAGACGCACCATCTCATCAGGAGGGAGAAGATCTTTCCCGTAGACAAACTTCCGTGCTATCTCAGTCGCCTTGGGGAAAAGTGCGTCAAGCTCAGCATCGTCCATGTAGTCTGAAGCAGGAACATTTGTCCCAACGTTGGGACTCTTGTCTGTCTGAACCTTCAGCGGGGCGACCGACTGTACTTTCTGTTTTCCGAGCTGGGGAACCTGTTTCGCCTTCTTCTTCTTCTTCTGTGCAGCGACCCTTTTCTTTTTATTCTCCTCTTGCGTGTCAAAACTCTTCGAGATAGAGCGTTCATAGTTATCAGGCAAAGTTCTACGGTCAGGATCACAGACGATGTCTAAAAAGTGTTTAACACCCTTAGGGTTTAGTACCTGTTTTGCCTCGGGCACTTTCTTCGCAAAGTGTGCGGCATTGTGAGCTTTGACCAAGGGAGCATTCTCCTCAACGGTCCGGTGGTAAGTTAACACCGGAAGATCCTTCAACGACGGCCTGTACTTGTAGGTGTCCTTTGGAGCACCACTCGACGCACCGGCAAGCATCTTCTGCCTCATTGAGAAGGTCCTATTGCCGGTGGGCGGACTCTTTGCAAGCTCCGGGGTGGACTCCCGCTGGAGTGGACTCTTTGCAAGCTCCGGGGTGGACTCCCGCTGGAGTGGACTCTTTGCATGCTCCGGGGTGGACTCCCGCTGGGTTGGACTCGCGCACCGGGGAGATGGAGTCGCGCTGGGTTCCCTCTCGGTGTCCATATTTTCAATGCGGGGTGGACTTGGAGGTTGATTGCTACTCGGAGGGGTTGGTGGCCTACGCGTCGATTCTCCTGGAAACACGATGTGTTCCTTTCTCCATAGAATGACTCCGCGCAACACTTCTCCCAGTGTCGTCTCCCCTTCAGCTCCAGGAAAGTCAAGCTCTAGGTCCTCGAATCCGTTCATAATTTCGTCCACCCCGACTCGCGCGTAGCCAGCTGGAATCTGACCGCCATGAAGGGTTGCTCCGGGTATATTCTCTAAAGCAAAGCCGACCGCCACCTTTATGGATAGGTTCCTCATCTTGATGTGCAGCTCACAGTTTGTTCGCCCCTGAATCTGATCCACGGGGTATGTTGCGTCATCAGGCTGGACATTTTGTGTGGAAGTCACGGTGCTTTTCCGTTGAGATGCCATATCAAGTTGGTCCTCCTGCGGCTTAGATGCCTTTTTCTGCCTCATTTCATGTCGCAGGTCTATTATCATGTCTTCCAACCGCTGATATTTCTCTGCCTCCTGTTTCTTCTTCCTGTCGCGGCTCCTGTAAGTGTCCCTATGCTCGGGGAACCCAACCTTCCAAGGGACGACGCCCACGCCTCGTACTCGCCCAGTGTGTTCAGGATTCCCGAGGGCGAGTGACAGCTCGTCCTTCTCTCTATTGGGCGCGAACCTTCCCTCCCGAGCGGCAACTACTGCATCATCAAGTTCTTTGACTTTATTCCGAATTTTTTCTCTTTGGGGCTCTCCCTCGGGGCCTGGTTTAACATTTTCCTTCAACACAAGATTCCCTGTCTGTGGGTCGGGCTCCAGCCCGACGCTGTACGCCCAATGTCTCGCCCTTGTGGGATAGCTTGATGTACTTGGAGTGACCCCGGCAGCAATTAACTTGGCGTCCCTTTCTTGCCACTTAGGAATGGCGGTCTTATAGCCACCTGGCCCCAAACGTTGGAAATATTGCTTATTGTCGGCATTCAACTTATTTTTCGCCGACTTTTCCAGAGCTTCTTCTGATTCCTTGTAGTCCTTGAATTCTTGCCACTGATCTCTTATCCTCCTGTACTGTACGTCTTCAAAATTAGGGGTTTTCTTTATCTTGATGAATTGGTGGTATAACCTTTTCTTGTAGTTCATGAATTGTTCGGCCATTTTCTTTAGAGTCCACTGGAAGACTTTCTTTTTCTCGGCATCTCCGAGGCCTGTCGGTAGGGCGAAATTGTGGAAAACGGACTTCAGAAGTTCCCTCTTGCAAATATCTGACACAAAACTCTCTCCTCCACCCTTCGGCTTGTGCCATTCTCGGATGGTGATCGGAATGTTGTCCCGAACAATAACTCCGCACTGACTGACAAATTTACGTGCGTGCTCTTTCGGAGCAATCGGTTCGCCAATTTCAGAGATTTCTTCGATATCAAATCTTTCTTCTTTTAACTTTTTGGCCGGACCTCGTTTTCTTTTACCAGACTTGCTCGATCCCGATCCGGAGGGCTAAAAGAAGAAATATTATGTTAAAACATGTATATGTACACATATCAAATCATGAATTTATCACCAGAAGCTATGTATACCTCGTCGGTATTCTGCGCTACATTCTCATCGGCATTATTGTTCGAGGCGGATGGAGAAGCTTCTAAGTTAGAAATCTCCTCGTCCTCCATTTCACCACCGGACATGTTAAGATATTGCGATCCATCATCTTCACCATCTCTGATGATGTCGAACAATTGATCTTCCCCTGCTCTGCCGTCCATAGCTTAACTAATACAAAAAAAAAAGATAGAACAATTTAGTGCCAAATCGGGCGGCGGCATTATTGTAAAGAAATAACATGTGCGCACGGTAGAGGCTCACCGCGGGGGAGGGCACGAGGGGATGCTCGGGAACGACGGTGAGGCGCGGGATCAACGAGACTCGGGAAGGTCACAGACAGGACGACGGTGAGGCGAGGGATAGACGGCGAGATTCCTACATGATGTCAAGTTATAACGGTAAGGCGAGGGATCGACGAAATCAAGTACTTTGCATTGGGGAAATTGTGGTTGCATTCCCCGCGCGTTGCCGCGGAAAATTGTGGTTGCATTTTCACAATACTATTTCACAAATTCTAACACTTTCATTCACAAATTTCAACACTTGAATCCACACTATTTATTACATTGTAGCATTTTAATCTTTGCATCAAATAAAATTACATAGTAGCATCCATAAAATTACCCTAAATTACACAAGTACTTTGCACAAGTACTTTGCATCCACACTATTAATCCAATTTTACAAACTTCCTAACATTGCAAAACAGACAGCAAGGCCTCATATAAAATTGCTTCAGGGATGGTGTCAGCGAACAACGTGGAATGAACATTGCATATATGTTCAGACAACATGGTTCACTCACACCTCCCTGAAGATGCAACGTGCAACCATCTAATCATCGGCCAAAATTTATAAACTTCCTAACACTGCAAAACAGTACCAATTCACTTAACATTTACAAACTTTCATTAAAACAATAGCATTTCCTAGCAATTCATCTAAAACAGTAGCATTTCCTATAGCAATTTAAAAAACAGTACCATTACAAACTATTAATCCACACTTATAAAATTACACAAGTTATTTGCATCAAATAAAATTGCATAAGTACTTTAAATTCATATAAATAACACTTCAAAATCTAACAATAGCATTCATATAAATAACATTTTAAATTCTAACAATAGCATATAAATAACACTTTAGAACAATTGTAGCATTATAAAGAACAATTCACTTTGTCACATTGACAAATCAAAAAATTGCACAAATCCTACAAACCGTAAAACAATACTAAAAATCCTAAAAATCTAAGAATAGCATTCACATAAATTTTCTAACACTATTACACTTTAAATTCTAACACTAGCATTCACATAAATATATTATTGCTAACACTAGCATTCACATAAATATATTATTGCTAACACTATTACACTTTAAATCCTAACAATAGCATTCATATAAATATTTCCTACAAAATCCGAACAATAGCATTCACAAGTTATGAATTTCCTGCAAAATCCTAACAATAGCATAAATATATTGCGAAATCCTAACATGGCAAAATCGTGTAAAATCTGGAAAAGAAAAAAACCGCTGATGTCAGCATGACGTCAGCAATGGAGCTCTCGTCCCCTTCTGCTTCTTGCGCCCCTCGATTGCGCGCCAGAGGGAGGAGCCGCACACACGGCGAGTCGCGCACCGGCATGCGCGACCAAATGGTGCCGGCGCTGTCCTAGAATGGTGGCGGCGCTCCGCTGTCGGCGGCGATTCTCTAAGCCCTAGCACCGGTGGCGAGAAGGAGGGAGGAGCCGCGCACACGGCGAGTCGCGCACCGGCATGCGCGACCAAATGGTGGCGGCGCTGTCCTAGGATGGTGGCGGCGCTCCGCTGTCGGCGGCGATTCTCTAAGCCCTAGCACCGGTGGTGAGAAGGAGGGAGGAGGAGACGGCTCACCTAGCACCGGCGGAGCGACGGCCGGAGTCGGGAGAGACGAGGACAACGTCGGGGGCGGCACGGCTTCTCCGGCGATGGCGTATAGGGCGTCTCCGGTGATGGCGGCGCGGCGTCTCCTCTTCGTCGTCGTCGGGGACTCGCGTCTGTGTAAGAGAATGAGAACTGCCCGATCTGGACAGGGCAGTTAATGCATAGACCTTTAGTACCGGTCGATGCCACGGACCGGTACTAAAGGTCCTCTAGTACCGGCTGGTAGAATGGCCCGGTACTAAAGATCTGTCGTTTGGGCGCCCAGAAAACTGGCGCGAAACGAAAACCTTTAGTACCGGCTGGTAGAACGGCCCGGTACTAAAGATCTTTTTCATTTTATTTCTCTTTTCTCTTTTCTCCTTTCTGTTTTTTTATATCTACTGATGTAATTGTTTAATTTGTTTGTAATAATTACTAAAAATCATGTCTATATTGAAGAACATGTTTTCAATAAATTACAAAAATTAGATATTAAAAAATGTAACATTTAAAATAAAGGGAATTGATAATCCCCATTTAAAATCATGACTTTTTTGTGAACAAAGTACCAAAAATATGATGCAAAATGGCACCCATTTAATTTTCATGGAAACTAGTCCACATATGATGGATAATCCCCAAGTAGTAGGTTTTTCTTTGATTTCTACCTAATTTTCCCTAGTTAATTGAGTTTATGTCGATTTTTCGAAAGTAATTCAACTTTGAACTACAACTATTTGATAGTTTGGTCTTAAGTTTTTGGAAAAATCATTTTAAGGTACACAACTAGTGGTTATATCACAGAAACATTGATAGTTCTAGAAACTTGATTTCTGACAAAATTTGCAAAAAAAAAGTCTTAGAAAAAAAGGTCTATCATGTATGAACATCTAGAAGTTTCAAGACAAATGACCAAGTTATGGTCATTTCAACAGCATAGTTTGTGATAAAGACCTCATATTCCACAACATAGTGTGTGATAAAGACCTCATATTTCATAAATATCATTCCTGGATTACACATCACCAATATTCCCATCTGTTGTATTATTCCTCCTTTTCTTCGATTGCTTAACTTTGCGCCGGAACCATGGAGAATCTTCATTACTTAACGTGATGCTTGGGTCAGTGTTGACTTTGAAGGGCGGAATTTCTTCAAACTTATCATAATCTTCTGACATGTCTGTCTTGTCCTCCACTCCCACGATGTTTCTTTTCCCTGAAAGAACTATGTGGCGTTTTACCTCGTCTGATGTATTCGCTTCCATGTTTTTTCTTTTCTTCGGTTTGGTAGACATGTCTTTCACGTAGAAAACTTGAGCTACATCATTTGCTAGGACGAACGGTTCGTCTTTGTAATCAAGATTGTTCAGATCCACCGTTGTCATTCCGTACATCGGGTCTACCTTTACCCCGCCTGCATTCAGCTTGACCCATTTGCACCGAAACAAAGGGACCTTAAAAGAAGGTCCATACTCAAGTTCCCATATCTCCTCTACGTAACCATAATATGTGTCCTTTTACCCATTGCTGTTTGTTGCGTCAAAGCGGACACCACTGTTTTGGTTGGTGCTCTTTTTATCTTGAGCGATCGTGTAAAATGTATTCCCATTTATCTCGTACCCTTCGAAAGTGAGTATAGTCGAAGATGGTGTCCTGGCCAACAAGTACAGCTGAACATCAACTTCGGTGTTACTCATGAGTTTTGTTTGCAACCAACCACTGAATTTCGCCGTGTGTTGATCTTTAATCCAGAACTCATCCTCCACCGGGTTCTCAGATCGTAAAATATTCATGTGTTCCTCGATATACGGAGCTGCCAACGAGGAATTTTGTAGAACTGTGTAGTGCGCTTGACTGAAAGAAGGTCCGTCCCTACATACAAATACCTTTTTCCCTAGAGTGCCTTTTCCACTCAGTCTCCCCTCATGTCGCGACTGTGGAACACCAATCGGATTAATGTCAGGAATAAAGTCAACACAGAACTCAATGACCTCCTCGGTTCCATAGCCCTTGGAGATGCTTCCTTCTGGCCTAGCACGGTTATGAACATATTTCTTTAAGACTCCCATGAACCTCTCAAATGGGAACATATTGTGTAGAAATACGGGACCAAGAATTTGAATCTCTTCGACTAGGTGAACCAAGACATGCGTCATAACATCGAAAAAGGATGGGGGGAACACCAACTCAAAGCTGACAAGACACTGGACCACATCATTCTGTAATCTTGGTAGGATCATTGGATCGATTACCTTCTGAGATATTGCATTGAGGAATGCACAAAGCTTCACAATGGGTACTCGAACATTTTCCGGTAGAAGCCCCCTCAATGCAATCGGAAGCAATTGCGTCATAATCACATGGCAGTCATGAGACTTTAGGTTTTGAAATTTTTGTTGTGCCACATTTATTATTCCCTTTATATTCGACGAGAAGCCAGACGGGACCTTGATACTGCTCAGACATTCAAAAAATATCACTTTCTCTTGTTTGGTTAGAGCATAGCTGGCAGGACCGTCATAATGTTCTGGAAGCAGGCCGTCTCGTTCTTTCAAACGTTTCTGGTCCTCCCGTGCTGCCGCTGTGTTTTTTTTCTTCCCATACACGCCCAAATGGCCTAGCGGGTTCACACAAATATTCTTCGTCACGTGCATCACGTCGATTGCAGATCGGACCTCTAGGACTTTCCAATATGGTAGCTCCCAAAATATAGATTTCTTCTTCCACATGGGTGCGTGCCCGTTTGCGTCATCCGGAACCTTTAGTCCTCCAGGACCCTTTCCAAAGATTACTTTTAGATCCTTGACCATATCAAATATTTGTTCACCAGTACGGTCCATAGGCCTCCTACGTTGATCTGCCTCACCTTTGAAATGCTTTCCTTGCTTCCGGACGTTATGCCTGACCGGAAGAAATCGACGATGCCCCAGGTACACACACTTCTTACAATTATCCAAGTATATACATTCAGTATCATCCAAACAGTGTGTGCATGCATGGTATCCCTTAGTTGTCTGTCCTGAGATGTTACTAAGAGCAGGCCAATCATTGATCGTTACGAAAAGCAACCCTCGAAGGTCAAAATCCTCCTGTTTGTGCTCATCCCACACACGTACACCTTCTTCCCGCCACAACTCTAAAAGTTCGTCAACTAATGGCCTGAGGTACACATCAAGCTCGCTCCCTGGTTGCTTCGGTCCTTGGATGAGCACTGGCATCATAATGAACTTTCGCTTCATGCACAACCAAGGAGGAAGGTTGTAAATACATAGAGTAACAGGCCAGGTGCTATGACTGCTGCTTTGCTCTCCAAAAGGATTGAAGCCGTCCGTACTTAGACCAAATCTTAAGTTTCTTGCGTCATCTGCAAAGTCCGGGAACTCTCTCTCGATTTTTCTCCACTGGGATCCATCAGCGGGGTGTCTGAACATCGCGTCTTTCTTCCGGTCCTCTTTGTGCCATCGCAACATCTTGGCATGCTCTCTGTTGCTGAACAAACGTTTCAACCGTGGTATTATAGGAGCATACCACATCACCTTGGCAGGAACCCTCTTTCTGGGGCGCTCGCCCTCAACTTCACCAGGGTCATCTCGCCTGATCTTATACCGCAATGCACCGCATACCGGGCATGCATTCAGATTCTCGTACTCCTCACCGCGGTAGAGTATGCAGTCATTAATGCATGCATGTATCTTTTGCACCTCTAATCCTAGAGGACAGACGATCTTCTTTGCCTCGTACGTACTGTCGGGCAATTCGTTATCCTTTGGAAGCATCTTCTTTATCTTTTTCAACAACTTTTCAAACCCCTTGTCCGATACACCATTCTCAGCTTTCCATTGCAGCAAATCCAGCGTCGTACCCAGCTTTTTCTGGTCATCTTCGACACCTGGGTACAATTTTTTTTTGTGATCCTCTAACATGCGCTCCAACTTGAGCCACTCCTTCTGATTTACGCTGTTTCTCTGTGCATCAGCAATGGCCCGAGAAAGATCATCAGCGGGCTCATCCGGCGCCTCTTCGTCAGGCGCCTCTTCTCCAGTTTCCCCCATTGTAGTACCGTCGTATTCAGGAAACTCAGGATAGTTGTCATCGTACTCTTCTTCTTCATTGTCTTCCATTATGACCCCTGTTTCCCCGTGTTTGGTCCAACAATTATAGCCGGACATGAAACCGGACTGAAACAGGTGGATGTGAATGGTTTTTGAGTTGGAGTAACTCCTGATATTCTTACAAGCACAACATGGACAATACATAAAACCATCCCGCTTATTTGCCTCAGCAACACGGATAAAATCCAGCACGCCGGTCATGAACTCCGGAGTGCGTCGGTCAACGTACATCCATTGTCGATTCATCTGCATTATGTAAATATATACAAAACCATTACACAATAGTTATATATATATATCTACCATGAATAAATAGATACGTGACCAATTCATTAATACAAGTTCACCATATTTAAACAAATCTAATACATAGTTCTCATAAAACATTCATTAATTGAAACTAACATAGAACTAGCTAAAGAATTTAAATCCAACGACAAATGCGATCAAAATCGCAACTAAGTTAATTATTGAACCAACAGCATAATGATACCAAGCCTCTTGACTAATGACATATATATTTTCTAAACTTTTTAAGCTTCAAGCGCATTGCATTCATCTTGATCTTGTGATCCAAGCACATTGCCTCCATCTTGATCTCGTTATCATCGACGACGTCGGCAATCTTCAACTCCCATTTCATCTTCTCTTCGAAACGAAGATCTTCACTTCTTTTCAATTTAGCTTTCAAATCATTGTTTTCTTCTACTAAAAACTCGAAAATAGGGTCGGGCTCATTTTCCGGTTCAACTACCTCCTAGATAAAAATATATCTACGTTAAGTTGGTCGGTATAATTTTTGTAAACACGAAATTAAACAAACATATACTTATAACAAACAATCGTATCACATCCGAATAATAGAGCGGGCGAGAGCCAGTGTGGACAGATGTCAAAACCATGACACTATATATAACAAAAAGTTACACAAATAAGAAAATTATACAAGTAATAATTCTATAAACAATTAATTACGTAATTATAGCATAAAATGAGCTAAACTAGGACTAAATGAGCTAAACTAGGACAAAATTAGCTAAACTAGCACAAAGTAAATGATTAAACTAGCACTAAATAAGCTACATTTGTAGATTTTTCTAAATTTTTCTATCTAGGTCAAACTAACAATACATTTCTAGATTTTCCTACATTTTTCTATCTAGGTCAAACTAACACTAAATGAGCTCAAACTAGCACTAAATGAACTGAAGTTTCCAATTAAATGTAAGAGAAACAAGTTTCTAACCTTTTTGACCAAAAATGGTGCCACCAAATTGGACAAATCGCCGGATCGCCACCGAACTCGAGCAACAACAGAGAGAAATAAATGAGGAGGCAGAGAGTGAAGTGAGCTCGGGCTGGAGGAACTAGATGGAATTTATAGCGAAATGTTGTAGTACCGGTTTGTAACACAAACCGGTACTAAATGTCCATCTTTAGTACCGGTTTGTAACACAGACCGGTACTAAAGGTTCTCGCCGTGGGGCCCGCCGCTGCAGCGCCAGCCCCAAACCCTTTAGTTCCGGTTGGTTACACCAACCGGTACTGAACGTTGCTTCCCGACCGGTACTGCTGCCCCTCGCCCGTCCGGCCGCTGGGACCGGTACTAATGTAATATTAGTACCGGCCGCAAACTGGTGCGGGACTAAAAGTCTGGACCAAAGGTCCGTTTTCTACTAGTGAACATTGCATTTGAAGAACTATTATCCTATTTTTTAGACTTTGGAGTGAGTTCAATTGGATGGAGCAGACAATATGTTGTCCATAAGATTTGTCTCTACGCGCTGCTACAGGCTCGAGTGTCCATATCCCCCGAGCCTTTCCCACAGTCCAAGACATTACATTCCAGCCGGAACATTTAGCTCTGAGCAACATTTGCTCAAACGCAAAAGGTACTTTGGACAGTAGGTCGCCGTCGCGGCATGAGACAAAACGACAACCTGCAGTTTGTAATTTCGATGCATTTGTTTATGGACATGCAACTAGCTAGGGCACCAAATTGTGTGTTTTTATGTGATGAACTACTGATCATCATGTGAAATTTGATAAAAATAACCCTTTGGACAAACTTCAGCTAAAAATAACCCATTTTCGAAACTATTTCGAAATCTAACCCTTTTTGGTAGCGCCCAACGCCGGGGCGCTACCCTCTCTGTGGTAGCGCCACATGCTGGGGCGCTACCATCCTGCCAACGTGGCAAGGTGGGGCCCGCGTGAGCAAAAGTTACAGAGCGTTGATTTCCACCCGACGCGAAAACTGCTAAGTTAAGGAGGGTAGCGCCACGGGGTAGGGTGCTACCCTCTAGAGGGTAGCGCCACGGGTTAGGGTGCTACCCTATAGAGGGTAGCGCCACGCGGTAGGGTGCTACCCTATTTTAACAAAAGTTACGGAACGTTGATTACACCCCCGCGCTAAAACTGCTAAGTTAATAAGGGTAGCGCCAGGACGGTCGTTGCTAGAGGTGTGGAGCTAGAGGCACCACCACGACATAGAGGTGTGGAGTACGACGTCGGCTCAGTCGGCACGGTTTCATCGGTGGTACGACAACCAAGCAGTAGAGGTAGTGAGCGCATCTGTTGTGCGCTTCGCTGTGACATTCATGCAACGTATGTTTATCAAGAACATTTGACATTCATGTAACATGACTACATTACTAGTAAGCACTATGTCGACTTACCTTCGCAAACTCTAACGACACTGTCGCCCTTCTTGGTACGAGGGTAAGCGGCTGCTTCCTCGGCCTCATCGGCTTGCTGCGAGATCTCGGTGCGCTAGAAAAATATAGAAATGTCAAAACATAAACTCTAATTATGACGATGAGAGGTACAGGAGGATCGTATTACCATAAAGATGGAGTAAAACTTGGTTCGGTAGCCCTCTCTGATGCTCTGTAACTTTTGTTAAAATAGGGTAGCACCCTACCTAACCCGTGGCGCTACCCTCCTTAACTTAACAGTTTTCGCGTCGGGTGGAAATCAACGCTCTGTAACTTTTGCTCACGCGGGCCCCACCTTGCCACGCTGGCAGGATGGTAGCGCCCCAGCATGTGGCGCTATCACAGAAAGGGTAGCGCCCCAGCATGTGGCTCTGTAACTTTTGCTCACGCGGGCCCCACCTTGCCACGCTGGCAGGATGGTAGCGCCCCAGCATGTGGCGCTATCACAGAAAGGGTAGCGCCTCGGCGTTGGGCGCTACCAAAAAGGGTTAGATTCCGAAATAGTTTCAAAAAGGGGTTATTTTTTGCTGAAGTTTGTACAAAGGGTCATTTTTGTGAAATTTCAGGATCATCGTATGGTTGTTAGTGTATTTCTTAGTTGCAGATAAGCAGGATAGCTTAGGGAGTCGAGAAGGTCAACCGTGTGATCTGGGAGAATCATTAACACATGATGCAGTCAGGGTAGGTGTCAGAATAATTATCGGAGCCTCCTTTTGGACGGGCATGGGTACTTGAAGCAAATGAATGTTTGTTAATTTTTAACACACAGCAAAATTCCAACCTTGTCGGCATGGTAGCGCTACCAATTATAAACACATATGGTGCTAATGTTACCATACATACTCAACTCGTATGTATTTTTCCCTTACTATTGTTACCATTTAGAGATTTAGAAATATCTTAACGGATTGCTGGACTAGGAACGTAAAAGTGCATTACAACGTACTTTTTATTTCGGAAAGGGGATACCGGCCTCTACATCATAGTGTCCCTCTTCATTCTTTTATTTCATAGAAATACGTTAGAAAGTACAATTTAAATATCAGACAAACCGATACACGAATCAACCATCTAAAACGGAGCATTAGAGTGTGTTTAGCTTCCATGTCTTCTCTTCTTTCCGAAACAAGGCAAAAACATGTTTTTACTCATTATTAATCTAGAGGGAATGAAGAGACCTAGTGGGACTGATGTCTTACCGCTCAATTGTACATTTGTGAACCAAATTTTTCATGAGGCCATAAATTGAATGTTGGCGAGTAGTAGCTGTCTACCCGAAAGTAACTCATGTGTCTGAAGGAGGATTTTTTAGGAGGTGACTGTATGAAGCCTCGCTTTTGGAGCATACATGGTTAGAGGACACACCCCTCTCCCTCTCTTTGATTTTGCGTATTGAAGAAATGTTTCGCTTCCAAGATTTTTGAACATGAATTTAGGGTGTATGCTCTTATGTTTTGGGTATCGAAGTGTGTAGGCACTACGGGAAACGCTGAGAACGCCGACGGCAATTTCAACGCCGACGGCAATTTGTCGGGGCCGTCGGCGTTATAACGTGAGACCGACGAAACGGGGAAAACCGTCAGCGCTGTTTTGCCGTCGGCGTCATAGTGGTGAGGCCGACGGCCACCGTCGGTCTTAGAGTGCCGTCAGCGTCCATTTAGTGAGCCCGACGGCCACCGTCGGCGTCAAAACGCCGTCGGAGTACTGCCCCGCGTGGCCATCTCGACGCAGCGTTTGACGGCGCGCGGGTAACCCATTGTAATGCCGACGGCATTACCCTCGGGCTCAGTACACTGTTTTCCAGTTTTTCTTAAAAAAATAGATTACATTAAAAAAAATGGTAGCGGTACTAAATCACAATAAATAACATAAGAACTAATTGTACAAATATTGTGATCAAATGTTGGCCACAATATAAGGACACATAAGGGGGTAGCCCGATGGAATCTGCAGCAGATGTGGGGTTTTGTTGTGGCGGGGTTCCGGAACTAAGAGGAGGGAAACTGCCGTTTCGTGTGTCGGGAATGGAATCGTGCGACGGAGTAGATGAAATGTTGGTTCCCCATGGCCCTATGTATCAACCTAACACAACCAAGGAAAAAAGTTCATGCGTCTACCCCCTCTCGGCGCCGTTTAGAGGGGTAGATCGCCGGGTTTGACTTTTTCCCAGCGGATGTGGGTTTTCGCCGTGCCGGGGGTACGGAGCGTCGGAACCCCACCAAAACTTGCATGGACCCCTAACATATGTATACTAGTGTGTTGGTAGGCTGTGGGAACCAAGATACAACTCCGAGGTGCGACCCGCTTCTTCGACCCCTCTTACCCCGTAGTAAGTTCATGCACTCAGAGGTGGGAAACTCCCGTTTCGTGTGTCGGGCATGGAATCGTGCGACGGAGTAGATGAAATGTTGGTTCCCCATGGCCCTATGTATCAACCTAACACAACCAAGCAAAAAATTTCATGCGTCTACCCCCTCTCGGCGCCGTTTAGAGGGGTAGATCGCCGGGTTTGACTTTTTCCCAGCGGATGTGGGTTTTCGCCGTGGCGGGGGTACGGAGCGTCGGAACCCCACCAAAACTTACATGGACCCCTAACATATGTATAATAATGTGTTGGTAGGCTGTGGGAACCAAGATACAACTCCGAGGTGCGACCCGCTTCTTCGACCCCTCTTACCCCGTAGTAAGTTCATGCACTCAGAGGTGGGAAACTCCCGTTTCGTGTGTCGGGCATGGAATCGTGCGACGGAGTAGATGAAATGTTGGTTCCCCATGGCCCTATGTACCAACCTAACACAACCAAGCAAAAAAGTTCATGCGTCTACCCCCTCTCGGCGCCGTTTAGAGGGGTAGATCGCCGGGTTTGACTTTTTCCCAGCGGATGTGGGTTTTCGCCGTGCCGGGGGTACGGAGCGTCGGAACCCCACCAAAACTTGCATGGACCCCTAACATATGTATAATAATGTGTTGGTACGCTGTGGGAACCAAGATACAACTCCGAGGTGCGACCCGCTTCTTCGACCCCTCTTACCCCGTAGTAAGTTCATGCACTCAGAGGTGGGAAACTCCCGTTTCGTGTGTCGGGCATGGAATCGTGCGACGGAGTAGATGAAATGTTGGTTCCCCATGGCCCCATGTACCAAACTAACACAACCAAGCAAAAAAGTTTATGCGTCTACCCCCTCTCGGCGCCGTTTAGAGGGGTAGATCGCCGGGTTTGACTTTTTCCCAGCGGATGTGGGTTTTCGCCGTGCCGGGGGTACGGAGCGTCGGAACCCCACCAAAAATTGCATGGACCCCTAACATATGTATAATAATGTGTTGGTAGGCTGTGGGAACCAAGATACAACTCCGAGGTGCGACCCGCTTCTTCGACCCCTCTTACCCCCGTAGTAAGTTCATGCACTCAGAGGTGGGAAACTCCCGTTTCGTGTGTCGGGCATGGAATCGTGCGACGGAGTAGATGAAATGTTGGTTCCCCATGGCCCTATGTACCAACCTAACACAACCAAGCAAAAAAGTTCATGCTTCTACCCCCTCTCGGCGCCGTTTAGAGGGGTAGATCGACGGGTTTGACTTTTTCCCAGCGGATGTGGGTTTTCGCCGTGCCGGGGGTACGGAGCGTCGGAACCCCACCAAAACTTGCATGGACCCCTAACATATGTATAATAATGTGTTGGTAGGCTGTGGGAACTAAGATACAACTCCGAGGTGCGACCCGCTTCTTCGACCCCTCTTACCCCCGTAGTAAGTTCATGCACTCAGAGGTGGGAAACTCCCGTTTCGTGTGTCGGGCATGGAATCGTGCGACGGAGTAGATGAAATGTTGGTTCCCCATGGCCCTATGTACCAACCTAACACAACCAAGCAAAAAAGTTCATGCGTCTACCCCCTCTCGGCGCCGTTTAGAGGGGTAGATCGCCGGGTTTGACTTTTTCCCAGCGGATGTGGGTTTTCGCCGTGCCGGGGGTACGGAGCGTCGGAACCCCACCAAAACTTGCATGGGCCCCTAACATATGTATAATAATGTGTTGGTAGGCTGTGGGAACTAAGATACAACTCCGAGGTGCGACCCGCTTCTTCGACCCCTCTTACCCCCGTAGTAAGTTCATGCACTCAGAGGTGGGAAACTCCCGTTTCGTGTGTCGGGCATGGAATCGTGCGACGGAGTAGATGAAATGTTGGTTCCCCATGGCCCTATGTACCAACCTAACACAACCAAGCAAAAAAGTTCATGCGTATACCCCCTCTCGGCGCCGTTTAGAAGGGTAGATCGCCGGGTTTGACTTTTTCCCAGCGGATGTGGGTTTTCGCCGTGCCGGGGGTACGGAGCGTCGGAACCCCACCAAAACTTGCATGGACCCCTAACATATGTATACTAGTGCGTTGGTAGGCTGTGGGAACCAAGATACAACTCCGAGGTGCGACCCGCTTCTTCGACCCCTCTTACCCCGTATTAAGTTCATGCACTCAGAGGTGGGAAACTCCCGTTTCGTGTGTCGGGCATGGAATCGTGCGACGGAGTAGATGAAATGTTGGTTCCCCATGGCCCTATGTACCAACCTAACACAACCAAGCAAAAAAGTTCATGCGTCTACCCCCTCTCGGCGCCGTTTAGAGGGGTAGATCGCCGGGTTTGACTTTTTCCCAGCGGATGTGGGTTTTCGCCGTGCCGGGGGTACGGAGCGTCGAAACCCCACCAAAACTTGCATGGACCCCTAACATATGTATACTAGTGTGTTGGTAGGCTGTGGGAACCAAGATACAACTCCGAGGTGCGACCCGCTTCTTCGACCCCTCTTACCCCGTAGTAAGTTCATGCACTCAGAGGTGGGAAACTCCCGTTTCGTGTGTCGGGCATGGAATCGTGCGACGGAGTAGATGAAATGTTGGTTCCCCATGGCCCTATGTATCAACCTAACACAACCAAGCAAAAAAGTTCATGCGTCTACCCCCTCTCGGCGCCGTTTAGAGGGGTAGATCGCCGGGTTTGACTTTTTCCCAGCGGATGTGGGTTTTCGCCGTGCCGGGGGTACGGAGCGTCGGAACCCCACCAAAACTTGCATGGACCCCTAACATATGTATAATAATGTCTTGGTAGGCTGTGGGAACCAAGATACAACTCCGAGGTGCGACCCGCTTCTTCGACCCCTCTTACCCCGTAGTAAGTTCATGCACTCAGAGGTGGGGAACTCCCGTTTCGTGTGTCGGGCATGGAATCGTCCCGTGGTGAGGCCGACGGCATATGCCCTCGGCATTAGAGCACAAGCGTGAGGCCGACGGCCTATGCCCTCGGCATAGATACAGACCGTGATGAGCCCGACGGCATATACCCTCGGCATAGCTATCGACTGTGACGACCAGGCGACTCCCAGGCGCTGACGCGTGTTATGTGAGCCCGACGGCATTTGCCGTCGGCACTGTGGATGTCTAACGGCCGGCGTCGTCTGTCAGAGTCGTGCACCGACGGCAGTATGACGCCGACAGCCGCAAGGATGCCGTCGGCATACGCAACTACGCCGACGGCAACGTAACTACGCCGATGGATTGTACGCCGACGATGCTACGCCGACGGTTGCCATCGGCGCACGTGTACGCCGAGGGTACCCGTGATGAGGCCGACGGCAAATGCCGTCGGCGTTCCTAGTGATTCCTGTAGTGAGGAATTCCATTAGTCGTAAGAAGTGTGTAGGAATTCCAAATTAGTAGACAACAAATATTCCAGGGCTACCACAAGTAAAATAGCACGTAATCTAATGTACTTGGACTACTCAAACAGGCTGAAAAACACTCTAGACGGCCGCGTTCTGCGCTATGGAGGTGGCGAAACTGTAAATGTGCAGTAAAAGACATGACAATGAGTTAGCATTCAGGAGACTGAAGATGGCATCAGTTTTTTGTGTTCCTTTGATCTATGATTCATTTGATCAAAGAATAAATCAGCCCTAGATGCATCTCGAGTATTTTCATTGCAAACAAAACTGTATCTGCTATCTCTGTGTTCTTTCAGTTGAATGAAACTAATACAGTTTAACTTCGAAATATATTGGTGGTTGTGGAGGTGATCTCCAGAATAATACCAAGTACAACGCCCGGCCCCTGCTCTGCTGAAAGGGAATATCTAGTAGCAATAAAATATAGAATGGGACAAAATGCAGCAGCGTAGAGCACGATGGCACAGACATCCTCTCCTAAACCCTAGAGGACAACCAGTAATTAACTAGTATAAGCAGATACTGTTTTAGCCCACATTGGACTTAATAAAGTAGTACGGACTCAGAGATCTAGCTCAGAGACCCTTGTCCCTACCCTAATTAACTAAGCTCTGCAGCTCAGTAGTACATGCTCATCTCTAGTAGTTTCCTTGTGGACTTCCTAGGTGTCGTACTTTCTCCAAATTTTTAGTCTTGGTTTCTAGCCTGTACATGAGCACTGCTTAGCTGAAGACCCGCCGCGAACACAGGCAAACATATTCCGTCGGATGCAGATCTTCTGCGCATTCGTAGCGTTGGCTGGATGCATCAAATATATGGAGAGATTAGCTAGCCTGTACTGACCATACTACTTGTTTTGTACAACTCCAATCCCTGTGTAATCCAGTGCTATCAGCGGCAGGTGAGACGAATGGATGCTTGGAGTTATGTGCAGCTTTTGATTTTTCCTTATCTTGTTTCCTTGCTGTGTTTTAAAACCAATTATCACCCATCTCGAAAAGTTCCCTGTTGAAATTCGTGTGAGTCTCGGTTGTGACTCAGAGCATCTCCAACTGTCCATTCAATAGAAAGTATGGCAAGTGTGTCAGGCAAGCGTTGCCGCCTATTCCGAGCGGCTCGCCCCAGCGGCGCTTCCAGTAGGTTTTGAGAGATTTCATTGAAACTTGATATTATCCCAACATTTTATATTACTGCACAAATTTTCGTGAAAGAGAAAAGACATTTGAGGTTCATGCAAAAAGATACATTTTGGTGTTCCAAATTGACTTATCACGAGAGGCTTTTAGTCATTTTACGCGGGTCAAACAAACAATTTTTTTTTTTGAAACTTTGAATGCAAACATTGAATGTTTGGATGTAGACCCAAGTTTTTTTTCTATTTCCTTTTACATTTTAAAATGTGTTTTCCGAGAATCTATTCACACTAGTCAAAATGGATTTTCGGAACTTCTCTACCTTTCTACAAAAACAAACTTATTTCTCTTACGTTGCCTTTTCACGACGTAGCGGGGTTTATAGCTTCCGATTTCTGTTAGTACAGTATGGTACTTGTTGTGGGATTGCTAGCTTTATTCACGTTGTTGTATAATGATTAACAGTTTGTATTTGTTTGCATCAAGTACTCGGAACAGATGCATGGCCTTTATTTGCACGGTACACTTGTATTGTGGAATCAATCTACAGCCGTGATAGGCATCTACCGCTTCATGGTTCACATGCCTTTGCTGCATGAAAAATATAATTCCGTAGAGAAGATAATAATTCTGTGATTACTTGTTTCTTGCGTCCCTGTGCGCGGGAGCGTCAAGAGCTCAAGAATTCAAATGCTCACAATACACTTGTACGCTCCTCTCCACTGGGCCCAGGCCTTTCTCTCAGGTCTCAAGTGTGTGCGCCAGCCCACTGCGTAGAGGGAGGGATAGGCGCGGGCTGAGGCAGCCTGCTGATGAGATTTCTTGATGGGCTCAATTGGTCGGACAAGGTGACGAGCATATTCTGAGAAAAAGATACGGTGGCCTTTTTAACGAGGCGGCTTATTTGATATTAATAAAGTATTTAAATTCTCAAAAAAATACGTTTATATATACTCTCTCCGTTACAAAATAACGGCCTTAAATTTGTCCAAAAATAAATATGATTAGACATAAAACATGTATAGATATATTAACTTTTAGCCAAACTTAAGACAATTATTTCGGGACAGAGGAGTACTGAAAGTCATTTTGCCTTCCGAGCTCCGGTGATCTCTTCAGTTTGAAAATAAGGAAAAATCTATTTAAAAGTTTTGAAATATATACATGGTCTCAATGATATATCCTACAAATGTGCAAGATAATAATGCAAAATACAATAGGTATTGAGCTAGACAAAAACGACAAAAGCTAGAAATTTGAAAAATATCTCATTCACTATACTCGGATCTGTATATTTTTCATTTCGTGGATCTCAAACCGTTAACTATTTTACATTAAGATTTTGTCTTGCAGACTATTTCATTAAGAACATGCATAATTGTTTTCAGACTTTTTAAAAAATATATGTTTTTGATTTAATAGCAAACGAGAGCACTGGACTTTGGGAGCACCAAATCTCCACTTATATATGGCTAATTTGTGATGTGTTTCGCTCGTGCTGCCTAAAGTGATTTTTCTTGACCGGCTGGCCCATTTGGTGCGGATTTCCTTTTATCCTTCTTAGTTTCTTTACTTTTCCTTTACTTTTTGTTTTCTTTTTTATTTGATTTTTCTTTTAATTTTGTTTATTTTATTTGAAAATAAATGTATAGTTTTAAAAAATGATCATGTTTAAATTTTTATGCAAACATAAGTTGTGTTCATATTTGAAAATTATTCAAAAAATAATTCAAACTTAAGAAATGCTTAGATTCAAAAAAGGGTAAAAGAAATTGTTCATATTTTGAAAACTGTAGATATTCCAAATTTAAAAATATTTGGATTTTAAAAAAATCCAAATTTTAAAGTTATTCAGATATAAAAATGTTCAGATTAAGAACATTTTAAAAAACACAAAAAGAGATAAAATTATGGTTTTTCTATTGGGCCACCAAAAGCGGCCTATGAAGCGACTGCTTCAGGTAGCTGGGGCGAATGTTGCTGCCTCCAAGTGCCATATAGGAGCTCCCACGAAGAAGACCCCTGAAAAAGGTGACGAGGACCAATAGCCGAGTCAAGAGAAAGAGGAGGGTGCAAGCAGAGTTGGGGCAGAGGGAGAGAGGAATGCCTGTAAATAGGCAAAGTAAGATTAGACCAATTCTTTTTCTACAATATTTTAATTTTTTAACCTCATTTTTGTATTAGATTCGAGAGCGCAACACATAATGACTAATTGCCGATTTGAATGGAGTTATATCAGGACGCAGATTGAACCGGAGACGGGGCAGATGAATGGAGTTATATAAGGACGCAGATTGAACCGGAGACGGGGCAGACAAACCAAAAGAGTCATCGTATAAATACTCACATCTGAGATCCATATTTCTATGAAACAATAGATGATTTTAAGTTCAACCCTTCAAATGTTAATGAATTAATAAATTAGAGAAAAATTTAGACTAAAACACAAACATTCGTGACATGGTGTGGATATAAATTGAATTAGGGGTGCAAGCGGAGTGTCGCCAAACCTACTTCTATTTCATTGAAAAATTTGTAGTTCAAATTTTGGTTGAATAATTGAAGTAAATATCTCGAGATGAATTAGAAGTGAGATTTTGACTAGTCCTGACACCTTAAATTGAATAGGCATGCTCACCCAATAAACCCATTTACTACTATTTGGGACATATTGGCCTTGGATCTTGAGTAGAATATGGATCCAGTTTCGAACATTCTGATGAGGGGATACGGACATTATATATCCTATCTGTTTACTACCCATAAAAGACTTGGTACAAAAAACGATCACTACCAAGCATTTTTTTATGTAGTTCGTATGACTGGCATACAACGGGAATCGCTACGGGAGCCATCGGCAAAAGCTACGCCGACGGCCATATGTCGGGGCCGTCGGCGTAGCGCATGTATGCCTAGGGCCAAAAAAAAAACTATCGGCATAGTTTTCACGGAGCTACGCCGACGGCAATGCCGTCGACATCCGTCGACGTAGTTCTGTCAGAGCTATGTCGATGGCAATGACGCCGGCGTAGAAAAGCGGTAGGCATAGCTTTTATTTTCCATTTTCTTCCAAATGACCAATCTATGGTCATTATCATATCATAGTTTTTGATAAAATGCCCATATTTGGTACATATGTGTGTCATGGTATGGGAAACAACGTCTGTCGGCCCAGTGGGATCCAGGGTGTGCAGAGCCCACTCTCCACAGCCCTCACACGCAACAGAGTCGATGAAACGACTAAGGACCAAGCAAAACGCTTGGAGAGACCCTCGAGAGGAAAAGCCCTCGAGAGGGCTGAAGGGGGCAGCGGAGGCCTGAAGAGGCCCCTCCCGAGGCTGCCCCTCTACAGGGCCCTCTCCCCTGGAGAGGGGTCAACACAAATCCCTCCACAAGGCCGTCCCGGCCCTGTGGAGATACTTCGCTACGAAGCAACCGCTGCAAGGCGCACATGGCCACTGCCGCGCCGCAGAGTGACGCGCGCGTCTGCGCGCGATGACGACGGCGCCGCAGTTGCCGTTCTGGTGATTAAAGGAGTCAACAAAGCTGTGTCCCCTGCGCCGGCTTACGTGGTTTTCCTCTTTGGTGATAAAGCAGTTGGCCGGCGCTACGCTCCAAGGACGACGTCACCGTGGGCACCCCCACGATCTCTGCAGCACCGGCTGGCCGTCCTGCGTGGACGGTGACTTTCTGGCGTCACGAACAGGCTTTACGACCATGGACCGAGTCCATGGACAACCCAGCCGCGGTGCACCCCACTCCTCCGTGCCGTCGCCATGTGGGAACCCTTCCGCTGCGCAGGTCGCAAGGATGAGGCCCGAGGCACCTATAAAAGGAGAGGGAACCCCTCCGTAGCAAGGGATCGATCGATCGACTAATCGCACCATAGCATAACCTAGCCTAGCGAACTCGAGGAGGAAGAAGACTTCAGCTTCCCTCTTTGAGCTCTGCACTGCCGCAAGCGAGCCCTCGGCAAGCTCATTGTACTGTACCCTCTACAGCGCAATTCAGACAAGCAGGAGTAGCGGTTTTACCTCCTCCAGAGGGCAGTGAACCTGGGTACGGGTTGGTGTTCGTCTCTGTCGTGCCGTCCCACTCCGGGCTCGTCGAGCATCGTCGCCGGGCCGGTCGAGGGTTGTAGACCAACGTGTTCAGTCCCCTCCACGAACTTCTCCTCAGAGAGTGACTATCCCTAGCTTCGTGGGAAACACACCTCGACATTTGGCGCGCCAGGTAGGGGACTGAGGCGCGTCTTCAACCTCCAGCCGGCATCCGCGCCATGACGGACACCCGCCCGACGCGCGCCAATAGGCGCGCAGCTGACAGGGCTCATACCGAGCCCGGCATTGCCACCACTCGCGGCCGCCGCGGCCGTCCTCGCACGACGGAGCGCGCCAACACCGGCCCGCACGTGGAGGAACCTGAGAGCGAGGAGCGCCATGGCAGCGACCACCGCGGCGACAGGGATGCCTCCCCTGAGCACCACGACGATGCTGAGTCTTCGCATCCGTCTCGGCGCCAGAGCGCGTCTTCTCAGGGACGCCCAGAGCCCACGCCGCACACCGCGTTGCTCATGGCCCAGGAGCTCCTCCGCTACCGGCCAAGCGCGGAGGCTCACGACCAGTGGCTGGACCGCCTCCACCACCTCGTCGACGTCGCGACAACGCGCCCCGCTCCGTCTCGCTCCCTCGTTCATCACTCCGCCCGCGCTGGAACTGCCGCGCCGGATGCGCCTCCGCCGCCTCCAGGACCACCTCCGGCCGCAGCCCAGAGGGCTCCATCTCATGCGTCCTCGCTGCGCGATTGCCAAATTGTGCAGCGCGCCGCGCCAGACGCGCGGGTGGGGATGGAACGCCGGAGAGACCTTCAGAACCGCCTTGTCGAGGAAATCGGCCAGGCGGGGCAGCAGAACCGCAGGGCTCTCCAGGGCGGCACCGCCACATACGCCACCGGCTGCATGGCCTTCACCCGCGCCCTGCGCCGCGTGGTATGGCCGCAGAAGTTCAGGCCAGCCCTCCCCAAGGGCTACGACGGGTCAAGCAACCCCATCGAGTTCCTGCAGCTCTACACCACCTCTATCCAGGCTGCAGGAGGAGACGACAAAGTCATGGCCAACTGGTTCTCCCACGCCCTCAGGGACTCCGCGCTGTCATGGCTCCTCAACTTGCCTGAGGACTCCATCGACTCGTGGGAGGAGCTCTGCAGGCAGTTCGTCGCCAACTTCAAGGGCACCTACGAGCGCGCGCTCACCCACAACGACCTGCGCGCTGTGGTGCAGAAGAAGGATGAGACTCTCCGCAAGTACATCCAGCGCTTCAGCGAAGTGCGCAACAAGATCCCGAACATCCCCGACACGCAAGTCATCGCCGCTTTCAGGGAGGGCGTCACAAATCGCAGGATGCTCGAGAAGCTGGGCATTCACGACAAGGTCACCTCTGTGGTGAAGCTGTTCGACCTCGCTGACAAGTGCGCCAAGGCTGAAGAGGGACTCCTCTTCGTCAAGATGAGCCAGCGGACGGACGACCTGGCTGAGGGATCCAAGAGCCACAAGAAGCGCGAGGAGACCAAGCGCAAGACCACCGCTGTCCTGGCGGCGGAGCCGGCCACCAAGAACGCCCGCAGAGGCTCCCCTGAGCCTGGCGACAAGGAGGCGGACAACCGTCCGTTCTGCGTCTACCACAACAGGCGCGGCCACGCCACAGACAACTGCTTCGATCTCAAGAGGCTGAGCCGAGAGCGCGAGCGCGAAGAAGGCAACGGGAGCCGCGGCAGAGGCCGCGGCTACCGCAGGGACGGCAGAGGCGGACGCGGTGGTGGCTATCAGAAGCCGCCAGGCACTCAAGCCAACGCTGCCGAGAAGAACAACAACCTCCCTGACGAGGAAGATGGTGGCTATCAGGCCCCAAGGGGGGCTATGGCCTGCATCCTCGGTGGGGCTCAGGCGCCCAAGTCGAACAACCAGTTCAAACAGTTCGCCCGCGAGCTCAATGCCGCGCTCCCGAGCACCGAGACCTCCAGGCCCCTCAAGTGGTCCCAGTACACCATCGCCTTCGACGCCAAGGACCACCCCAAGTCGACCAAGACTGTTGGAACCCTCCCCCTGGTCTGCTCCCCCACCATCAACAACATCACCGTCTCCAAGACGCTCATTGATGGGGGAGCAGGTCTGAACGTCATCTCTGTCGAGACCTTCGAGACTCTTCAGGTGCCTTACGAGTGGCTCATGCCCTCCAGGCCGTTCACAGGGGTCACTAGTGGTTCAATCGAACCTCTGGGGCAAGTCCGGCTGGCCGTCACATTCGGCACGCAGAAGAACTACCGCACTGAGCTGATCGACTTCGACGTCGCACACATTGGCCTGCCGTACAACGCCATCCTCGGCTACCCCGCCCTCGCGAAGTTCATGGCCGTCACGCATCACGCCTACAACATGGTCAAGATCCCCGGCAGCGCTGGCACCATCGCCATCCATGGTCATATCCTGGATGCCACGCGCGCTGTTGAGAGCGCCTACAAGGCAGCTGCCATGGCGTTTCCGGCTGACGAGGACATGGAGCCTCTCGAGAGGCCTCAGAAGAAGAAGCAGATGTTCTCTCAGGAGCAAGCTTCCATGAAGAGGGTGTCATTGGGCACCAGTGGCTCGGGGGCTGAGGGGACAGGGGCCAGCGTCACCATAGGCGCTGCCCTGCCTCCCAAATAGGAAAGCGCGCTCGTCGCTTTCCTTCGGGCAAACTCTGACATGTTCGCTTGGACTCCGTCAGACATGTCCGGTGTACCAAGGGAGGTGATCGAGCACCACTTAGCCGTGTGTCCAGACGCAAGCCCCGTCAAGCAAAAAGCACGCAAGCAAGCCCCCGAGAAGCAAGCATTCATCGTCAAAGAAGTAGAGAAGCTAAAAGCGGCAAATGTCGTCCGCGAAGTCGCGCACCCCACTTGGCTCTCCAACGGCATGGTCGTCCCTAAACCCGCTGGAGGAGGCCGACTCTGCATTGACTACACAGATGTCAATAAAGCCTGCCCCAAGGACCCATACCCCATGCCGAGGATAGACCAGATCGTGGACTCCACCGCCGGCTGCGACCTCCTCTGTTTTCTGGACGCCTTTTCTGGTTTTCACCAGATCAAAATGGCTAAAGAGGACGAGGAGAAGACAGCATTCCTCACCCCTTGTGGTGTGTATTGCTACACTTGCATGCCCTTCGGCCTGAAGAACGCCGGCGCCACTTTCCAGAGGCTCATGAGAATAGCCTTGGGGGCACAGATGGGCAGAAATGCAGAGGCATATGTCGACGACATCGTGGTCAAGTCTCGCGAGGGAGACACCCTCTTGAAGGATCTCGAGGAAACCTTCGCCAGCCTGCGCAAGGTGAACATCAAGCTGAACCCCGCCAAGTGCGTCTTCGGGGTGCCTTCGGGCAAACTCCTCGGATTCCTCGTGTCCCACCGCGGCATAGAAGCAAACCCTGACAAGATCAAGGCCATAGAAGGGATGCAGCCTCCTCGCCGACTCAAGGACATGCAACGCCTAGCAGGCTGTATGGCTAGCCTGGGCCGCTTCATCTCTAAGTTCGGCGAGAGAGCCCTGCCATTCTTCAAGATCATGAAGAGATCCGGCACATTCAAGTGGACCCCTGAGGCGGACAAGGCTTTCGAGGACCTGAAGAGATATTTGGCCAGCCCACCAGTCATGGTGGCCCCCAGGACAGGCGAACATCTGAAGCTGCACCTATCAGCCACTCCTCCGACCGCAAGCGCCGTCCTGGTGGTCGAGAGGGAAGAGCCAGTCCTCCCCAAGAAGAGCGCTGTCACCCCAAGCCCAAAGCCGCCCGACAAAGACCTCGGCGAAGGAGCAGTCTCCACAGACCCACTGCCAGGCCCACAGCCTCAAGTCGAGTCTGCTCCCAACACCCTTGCCGAGACCCCTCCACAGGCGAATCTCGACAAGGGCCCTGAAGAGCCTCCACAGAGAGCCGGCGCTGCACCTCCCTCGACAGCCCTTGTCGAGCACCCCGTGTACTTTGTCAGTACGGTACTGCGGGATGCTCGGGAGCGGTACCCAATGCAGCAGAAGCTTCTCGTCGCTCTCCTCATCGCCTCCAGGAAGTTGAGACATTACTTCCAGGGCCACCCCATCACGGTGGTCACTACCTTCCCCCTGGAGCAGATCCTGCGCAATCCCAACGCCACAGATCGTGTCGCGGGTTGGAACATCGAGCTGCAGCCATTCAACTTGCGCTTCGACACCACAAGAGTCATCAAGGGACGAGCGCTGGCAGACTTCGTCGCAGAATGGACTGACCCAAGCCCTGAAGAGCCTCGGGGAGAAGAGGCCGAGCCCTCCGGAGACATAATGCCCAGCCACTGGACCATGCACTTCGACGGAGCCTTCGCCTGCCGCAATGGCGGGGCGGGCGTCGTCTTGACCTCGCCCAAAGGCGATAAGCTCTACTACGCTGTCCAGTTGTGCTTCGCGATTGACAAGATCTCCAACAACATCGCAGAATACGAGGGCCTCCTCGCCGGCTTAAGGGCCGCCATCGCTTTAGGCGTCAAACACCAGCTCGTCAAGGGCGACTCCCAGCTGCTTGTCAACTTCTCCAACAAAAGCTATACGCCTAAGGACGACCACATGGCCGCATACCTTGAAGAGGTCCGCAGGCTTGAGAAGCACTTCAGGGGCATGGAGCTCATGCACATCCCGAGGAAAGAGAACCAGGAGGCCGATGACATCGCCAAGCGAGCCTCGCGAAGGCAAGCCCAGCTGGCAGGCGTTTTTGAAGAAAGACTCGCCAAGGCATCCATCAAGCAGCCTCGAGAAGCTACAGCCGCAAGCACGGACGAAGCACTCCCGCCACCTCCTGAAGCTGGGGCACCCGACTGTGGTCCCCACACAGGGGAGCGTCTGTTGCTGACGGCGGCTCACCAGGACACAGGCTGGATTCACGAGCTGAAAGATTACTTGGCAAAAGGGATCCTCCCCGAGGAAGATGCGGAAGCAGAGCGAATCACTCGACAGGCAAAATCCTACTGCATCCTGGAGGGAGACCTGTACCGCAGGCACCCAAATGGCATCGCGCTCAAATGCGTCCCCCCCGAGGAAGGCCGAACGCTGATCAAGGACATCCATAGCGGGGAGTGCGGTCACCACTCGTGTGCGCGCACCCTTGCAGGCAAGGTCTTCAGGAGCGGGTTCTACTGGCCACAAGTGCTTCAAGATGCGGTCACCATCGTCCAAGCTTGCGACGCCTGCCAGTACCACGCCAAGCAAATTCATCAGCCGGCGCTGGGGCTCCAGACCATCCCGCTCTCCTGGCCGTTCGCGGTCTGGGGGCTGGATATTCTGGGCCCCTATCCGAAGTCGCAGGGGGGCTACCGCTTCCTCTTCGTGGCCGTCAACAAGTTCACCAAGTGGGCCGAGGTCAAACCAGTGCGCACCATACCAGCCGGAGCAGCGGTGAAATTCATCAGGAGCCTGGTCTGCCGCTTCGGAGTGCCTAATCGCATCATCACCGACAATGGCTCGCAGTTTACCAGCGGCATCTTCCGGGCTTACTGTGAAAAACTCGGCATCAAGCTCTGCTTCGCCTCGGTGGCTCATCCACGGAGTAATGGTCAGGCCGAGCGAGCAAACGCGGAAGTCCTTAAGGGCCTCAAGACCAGAAGTTTCAACATCCTCAAGGGTCACGGCAAGGGCTGGATCGATGAGCTCCCATCTGTGCTCTGGTCCATGCGCACAACCTCCTCAAGACCCACGGGTGAAACGCCGTTCTCCCTTGTCTACGGAGCCGAAGCAGTCCTCCCCGCAGAAATCAGGCATGGGTCCCCACGGGTCCTTGCCTTCAACGAGGACGCCCAAGAGGACCTCCACAACGACGACCTGCTGCTTCTCGAGGGACTGCGCCGCCGTGCCGCCCTCAGAGCGGCAAAGTACCAGCAGGACCTGCGACGCTACCACAGCCGCCATGTGCGCTCACGCACTCTTGAGGCGGGCGATCTCGTCCTCAGGCGAATCCTCTCCAGAGAAGGCCTCCACAAGCTCTCGCCAATGTGGGAAGGCCCCTACAGGGTCTCCCACATCGCCAGGCCTGGCGCGGTACGCCTCGAGACTGAAGACGGCATCCCCGTCAAGAACCCGTGGAACATCGCACATCTACGCAAGTTCTACCCGTGATCATTGTCACGCCAGGCATTTTTTGTCTCTAGAGGGAAGCTCACGGCTTCACCTCCAAGCTTCTCCTGAGGGTCAGCCCTCCGAGCTCTCCTGCTAATGAGCCACCGCAGGCCGCAGTGAATCTCTGCCACTAATGGGTGGTCCCCATGCCTCGACATGGAAGGAACGTTAGCTTGGCAAACCCAGGTGTAATGAACCGATTTCGTTCCCAAGAGAACATTGCGCTCCGACGCCATTTCGTTCCTAAGTGAACTCTGCGCTGAGGCGCCGCTGTGTAATATTTCAATGGCAAGTTTACTTTCGTCATTTACTTTTCCATGTGCGCTTATATTCTTCTCATGCGCACCTCGCGAGCGGGGGCTGAGTACGGTGCCTGTGCCTCAAGAGCATCCCAGCAGCACTGCAAAACCCAAGGGACCCTGAGCTCTGACTAAAGGGCATGCTCCCGGATACACGCCACCTCTCCAAAGGACCTTGGTACTCTCTCTCCTCGCGAGATACCCATGAGGAAGCCTATAAGCGCGCATGAGTCCCAACTATCATGCTCTAGCGTTTTGGTTCGCCTCTCTAACATTCACAGGGAACAAGAGTCTCTCCAAGCTTGTGGAGGAGAAACTCGGCCCCTGGAGAGAAACGCATCGCCAAGGGAGTCCTACGCAGGGCGAAAGCCTCGCGAAGCTAAGTTCCCTGCTCACACCAAGAGAATCTCTGCATCTCTCTCACGAGCACTCTGCGTCCCTCGAGCGTTCCTTTTCCCTCACTCTCCATGGACTGCTTGCGCGTCAAAGGGGGGCCCTTGAGCATCGCGCCTCGAGGACTCCTACCTCTCTAAGCCTTAAACTCCCCCCGGCCTTGCCGAGTCATTGCTCGAGCATACCGCAGCGGCGGAGTCATAGCGCAAGGAGAAGGGTCCTAGCGACGCAGAGCGAAAAAGACATGGAAGTAAAGCAAAAGGCCCTCGAGGGGCACACACACAAACTTAGCAGCACATGCTTAGAAATATGAAGTGTATTACAGACTGAACAGCAAAAGTCTTTAAGACAAATATCCCTACGGCGCTACAAGCGCGTTACGTTTCAGGAAGAAGTCAGGCAGAGGCCTCGCCGTCGTCCTCCTCGGACCCTTCTCCTTCAGGCTCGCCCTCCTCGTCGTCGCCCTCCTCGCCGCCATCATCCTCCGCCGCGGCCCGCTTGAAGCGGCTGCAGAAGTCGTCGACCTGGTCGCGGATGGAGTTGGAGATCTTCCACCCTTTCTCCCCCTCGAGAGGCTCGGTCACCGTGGTGAAGTCGAAGCCCGGATGGAGGTGCTGGAGATTGGTGAAGATGCGGTCGACCGCTACCGCCAGGAGCTGGCGGCACTCCTCCTCGACGACGTCGCGGAGCTCCGCGGCAGGGCCCTCGAGCGCTGTGAAGAGCTGCTCGAAGTACATGAGGTAGGTGACGGCGTCGGAGTTGCCCTGAACGGGGACGGCCGGCGCTTCCGCTCCCAGCTTCACGGCGAGCTCGTTGCCCCGGCCCACTAAGGACTGGAACATGCGCTCCCGTTGCTGCGAGAGCACCCGCGCCGCCTGGGCGCTCTCAGCGGCCTCCACCGCCTTCTCCACAGCAGGGCCCACCTGCTAGTTCATCTCCTCCATGTCGGCCATGAGGGAGGTGAGGTCCTGCGCCGTGCGCTCGCGAGCCTCCTCAGCAACGCGGCGACGGTCCGCTTCGCGCTTCACCTTGGCGACGAGGGTGGCGTTCATATTCTCGAGCTGGTGGATCCGGGCGCCGCTTTTGCCAAGCCTCTTCTTGAAGCGGCTCTCCTGCTTGGCGAACCTCTCGCCGTAGTCTCGAGAGACGGCGGCGCGGTACTCCTTCTCCCGCTCCTGGAGCATCTTCGCCGCCTCCTCCTTCCGCTCGGCAAACCTAGCGTTGAAGCGTTCCACGCCCGCCTTGTGGGTGGACACTTCACGCTCGTGCTTGCTGAGCGCCGCGGCCAGGCTCTCTTCGCGGTCCTCGAGGGCGGCGCGCTGCCCCGACAGCTCCTGCTCCCTCAACGCCAGCTGTTCGTCGCGGCGGCGCACGTCCTCCTCGCGCTCGCTCAGGCCCCGCCCCCTGGCGTCCAAGCTCGCGCGGACCTCCTCCAGGGCGGTCCGCACGGTCTCGGAGTCGGCGAGGATTTTGGCCTCAAGCTCGACAAGCTCGCGGTGCTTGGCGGCCAGGGAGTGCTCCACAGCCTCCCGCTCTGCCCTGGCCGCGGCCAAGTCTTCTGCCGCTGCCCGGCGCTCGGCCTTCAAGGGCTGCAGAAGCTCTTCGGCGTCGCGCATGGCGCCCTCGCGGACCTCCTCGGCGAAGCGCAGCGCCTCCTCGCGCTCCGCCTGCAGGGCCTGGTCGCTCCGCCGGCGAGCCTCCACAGCCGTGTGGAACGCGGCCCAACCTCCGCGAGCTCGTCTCGCTGCCGGGCAAGCTCCCGGTCCTCCTGAGCGAGGTGGGCCTCCAGCCCCTCCAGGGACTCCCGCACCAAGCTGAAGGCGACGTCACGACGCCCCCTGCTCAAGTCCCAGCTGCCGAGGGCAAGGGCCTGGGAAGTCCCGCTCGGAGCGGAAGGCCCTGCGCCCGCGTCAAGCTTAGAGCGGGGAGCCTCCGCGCGGGCCTGAGGGCTTGGCGGCGTGTCCTTCGCTTCGGCGCCCGCGTCCTGCACGCCGGCGTTGCCCCCCTCACAAGGCACCTCGCCCTGGGTTCCCGGGGCAGGAGAGGTCTGCCCCGTAGGCGCTGCCTCCTCCTCCGCCGTGGTGCTTGGCGGGGGCGGCGGGAGATCTGCCCCCACCGTCTCGTCGGCCTTTGGCGGGCTCGGGGCCAAAGTGGTGCCTGCCGCGGCCTCCTGCTTCACTGGCGGGGTCGCAGCGCGCGGCGGAGTGGGCGCCTTCTCCGCCCGCTCCTCAGGGCGCTCCTCCTCCAGAGGCGGCGCGGTCGCCTCAGCCCGAGGAGCATCCCCGTGAGGGCCTGCAGGGATTTCCTCCGCAGGCCTCGAGGCCTCTTCTGCTGCGGCCTCTGCCGCGGCCTCCGGAGCGGTCCTCTTCACATCCGCCGCCTTGCGGAGCCTTCGGCGCTTCGCAGGCGCCGGGTCGCTGGCAGGGAACAAGAAGATCTGTCAGAGGGAGCACACAAGCAAAGACCGAAGAAGGAGAACAAAACTAGAATCACTTACCCTGTCTTCTTGCCGCGGGTGTCAACCCACGCCATGCCGGACGAACGCCAAGAAGGCGTGGCCCGGACTCCGGATCCCTCTGGAGCCGCCTCAGCTTTCCTCTTGAGGGGAGCGCTCGGGGGCTCCCCATCCACCCCTGCGACCATCGCCCCGCCTCGGCCTCCTCGTCATCGCTGGACGAGAGCTCGAAGACCTCCTCAGGAGGGGGCGCGGCCCTTGACAAGCTCGCGCCGCCTGCAGAGGGGATAGCCCCAGCCGCCACGTCGCCCTGCTCGGCGTCAGACGCGTATGGCGACTCCGCCGCGTCTGGTCCTTTCGCCAGGGGCATGGGCCCCTCTTCCTCCTCCTCCCCCGCCAGGCCTAGTGGGGTGAAGGTGGGCATCTGCTCCAGAATCGCCAGGCGCGGAGCCAGGTTCATCTGATGAAGAGGCCTCAGCTCCGCAGCGATCGCTACGGGCACGTCGGGGTGGATGAAGAGGCCGCCCATGATGGTCTCGACGACGGCGGGGCGATGGTCGCAGGGGTGGAGTCGCATCGGGTCGGAGGGGCCCGAGTACATCCACATCGGCTTCTTATGCGCCTGTAGAGGCGCGATGCGGCGGCGCACGAAGTCCTCCGCGATCATCTGGCCGGTAAGGCCGTTCTCCCGAAGCATCCTCATGCGCGCCACGAGGTCCCCTATCTGTGGACCCTGGAAGACCTGCTTGCCCCAGTGAGTATTCTTCACGGGCGGCGCCTCCGGGGTGTCGAGGAAGGAGCTCCGTGACGAGGCGCCGATGAGGAACCACTTCTGCCTGAAGTCGTCCACCTTCTTCACCACCGCCGTGACGGGCTTCTCGCCGCTCCACGACATGGGGATGTAGATGTCCCCCATGCCGTCCACGATGCGGAACGACACGCACCCCGTCCGCTCGGACTTCGCGGAATTCCGGAGCGCGTAGAAGCTCCTGAAGAGGGCCACCGAGGGCTGCACCCCCAAATAGGCCTCGCACAAGTAGGCGAAGATGGAGAGGACGAGGATGGCGTTGGGGTGTAGATGAAGGAGATGGATCTGGTAGAACTCCAGAACCGCCTCCAAGAAGGGCGAGTACGGAGGCACCAATCCGGCGAAAAGGGTGTGAAGGAAGATTGGGAAAAACCCCGCCGGGAGACGGCCGAGCTTGGCGGCCCGGATGGCGCTGGCGCCGTATTCGTTGGTCTTCCCGGCGACCAGGTGCTGGATCTTGTCCAGCGCCGTCGCATTGACGCGCTCGCCGATCAGAGCGGGGCCAAGCGCCTCTTCGCCCTGCGCATCGGAGGGGAGCGTCCCCATCGCCGCCTTGCCCTTCGATCCGCCCATTGTCGAGGAAGGTGCAAGAAGCGGGGTGCCGAGGAAGGAAAGAGTTCGCCGGAGAAGGAAGGAGTTCGCCGGAGAAGGAAAGCTAGGAGGCCGAGAGCTAGAAGACTGGCTGCGCCGAATGGGAGTAATGACTGCGGTTCGGACCGGCGCGCAGCTTTATACCCCATTTGGGCAGTTACCAAGGCGTGGTCGTGGTGGTCGTGGTGGGACCCCCCACGACGCACGTTTCTACCGGAGAAACCGAGTCGCCGCAAACTCACGACCGAACGACGCGTGTCACGGGCCGGCCGGACATTTTGGACCCACGACGCTTCGTCTGGACCCGATGGGCCTCGCCGTGCCCGTCATGGGCCCGGGGGCTACTGTCGGCCCAGTGGGATCCAGGGTGTGCAGAGCCCACTCTCCACAGCCCTCACACGCGACAGAGTCGATGAAACGACTAAGGACCAAGCAAAACGCTTGGAGAGACCCTCGACAGGCCCTCGAGAGGGCTGAAGGGGGCAGCGGAGGCCTGAAGAGGCCCCTCCCGAGGCTGCCCCTCTACAGGGCCCTCTCCCCTGGAGAGGGGTCAACACAAATCCCTCCACAAGGCCGTCCCGGCCCTGTGGAGATACTTCGCTACGAAGCAACCGCTGCAAGGCGCACATGGCCACTGCCGCGCCGCAGAGTGACGCGCGCGTCTGCGCGCGATGACGACGGCGCCGCAGTTGCCGTTCTGGTGATTAAAGGAGTCAACAAAGCTGTGTCCCCTGCGCCGGCTTACGTGGTTTTCCTCTTTGGTGATAAAGCAGTTGGCCGGCGCTACGCTCCAAGGACGACGTCACCGTGGGCACCCCCACGATCTCTGCAGCACCGGCTGGCCGTCCTACGTGGACGGTGACTTTCTGGCGTCACGAGCAGGCTTTACGACCATGGACCGAGTCCATGGACAACCCAGCCGCGGTGCACCCCACTCCTCCGTGCCGTCGCCATGTGGGAACCCTTCCGCTGCGCAGGTCGCAAGGATGAGGCCCGAGGCACCTATAAAAGGAGAGGGAACCCCTCCGTAGCAAGGGATCGATCGATCGACTAATCGCACCATAGCATAACCTAGCCTAGCGAACTCGAGGAGGAAGAAGACTTCAGCTTCCCTCTTTGAGCTCTGCACTGCCGCAAGCGAGCCCTCGGCAAGCTCATTGTACTGTACCCTCTACAGCGCAATTCAGACAAGCAGGAGTAGCGGTTTTACCTCCTCCAGAGGGCCGTGAACCTGGGTACGGGTTGGTGTTCGTCTCTGTCGTGCCGTCCCACTCCGGGCTCGTCGAGCATCGTTGCCGGGCCGGTCGAGGGTCGTAGACCAACGTGTTCAGTCCCCTCCACGAACTTCTCCTCAGAGAGTGACTATCCCTAGCTTCGTGGGAATCACACCTCGACAACGTCGCCAAAGCGATTTCCAAAATTCTTTTTATAAATATCATTTTCCATTTTTTAAGTGCTAAAAATGACTTTTTTTGTGAAACAAGTACATAAAATATGGTCCAAAATGACATCCATTTATTTTTCACAAAGAGTAGTACATATTTGATGGATAATCACTAAATATGAGGAATTTCCTTGCTTTCTATCTAAATTCCCCTCTATAATTGACTTTATGTCAATTTTCCGAAAGTAATTTAAATTTGAACTACAACTGTGTGATAGTTTGTTCTGAAATTCTTACAAAAATAATTTTAAGGTACACAAGTAGTGGTTACAACATAGAACCGTCGATAGTTTTGAAAAATTCGACCACTTTTGATGAATAGTCATGCTCTCCATTTTGACCCTTTTTTGAAAGAAATGAAAAAAGTGAAAAAAATACTCAAAAAAAGAAACCCTTTGGCATGGAGTCCTTTTACGTGTACTAGTTTCTAGGAAAAATGATAAACTTGTGTTTTGACAAACTTTTCAAAACAATACTTCACAAAAATATCAATCGTGTACAAACATGTATAAGTTTCAAGCCAAATGACCAATGTATGGCCATTATCGTGTCATAGTTTGTGATAAAGTGCCCATATTCAGCACATATGTGTGCCGTGGTATGGGAAACAACGTCGCCGAAGCGATTTTCAAAATTCTTTTTAAAAATATCATTTTCCATTTTTTAAGTGCTAAAAATGACTTTTTTTGTGAAGCAAGTACATAAAATATGGTCCAAAATAACACCCATTTAATTTTCACAAAGATTAGTACATATTTGATGGATAATCATTGAATATGAGGAATTTCCTTGTTTTCTATCTAAATTCCCCTCTTTAATTGACTTTATGTCAATTTTCCGAAAGTAATTCAAATTTGAACTAAAACTATGTGATAGTTTGCTCTGAAATTCTTACAAAAATAATTTTAAGGTACACAAGTAGTGGTTACAACATAGAACCGTCGATAGTTTTGGAAAATTTGACCACTTTTGATGCATAGCCATGCTCTCCATTTTGACCGTTTTTAGAAAGAAATGAAAAAAGTGAAAAAAATACTCAAAACAAAAGAAACCCTTTGGCATGGAGTCCTTTTATGTGTACTAGTTTCTAGAAAAAATGATAAACTTGTGTTTTGACAAACTTTTCAAAACAATACTTCACAAAAATGTCAATCATGTACAAACATGCATAAGTTTCAAGCCAAATGACCAATGTATGGCCATTATCGTGTCATAGTTTGCGATAAAGTGCCCATATTCAGCACATATGTGTGCCATGGTATGGGAAACAACGTCGCCGAAGCGATTTTCAAAATTCTTTTTAGAAATATCATTTTCCATTTTTTAAGTGCTAACAATGACTTTTTTTGTGAAGCAAGTACATAAAATATGGTCCAAAATAACACCCATTTAATTTTCACAAAGATTAGTACATATTTTATGTATAATCCCTAAATATGAGGAATTTCCTAGCTTTTCTATCTAAATTCCCCTCTTTAATTGACTTTATGTCAATTTTCCGAAAGTAATTCAAATTTGAACTACAACTGTGTGATAGTTTGCTCTGAAATTCTTACAAAAATAATTTTAAGGTACACAAGTAGTGGTTACAACATAGAACCGTCGATAGTTTTGGAAAATTCGACAACTTTTGATGAATAGCCATGCTCTCCATTTTGACCGTTTTTTGAAAGAAATGAAAAAAAAAGTGAAAAAATACTCAAAACAAAAGAAACCCTTTGGCATGGAGTCCTTTTATGTGTACTAGTTTCTAGAAAAAATGATAAACTTGTGTTTTGACAAACTTTTCAAAACAATACTTCACAAAAATGTCAATCATCTACAAACATGCATAAGTTTCAAGCCAAATGACCAATGTATGGCCATTATCGTGTCATAGTTTGTGATAAAGTGCCCATATTCAGCACATATGTGTGACATGGTATGGGAAACAACGTCGCCGAAGCGATTTTCAAAATTCTTTTTAGAAATATCATTTTCCATTTTTAAGTGCTAAAAATGACTTTTTTGTGAAGCAAGTACATAAAATATGGTCCAAAATAACACCCATTTAATGTTCACAAAGAGTAGTACATATTTGATGTATAATCCCTAAATATGAGGAATTTCCTTACTTTCTATCTAAATTCCCTTTTTAATTGATTTTATGTCAATTTTCCGAAAGTAATTTAAATTTGAACTACAACTGTGTGATAGTTTGCTCTGAAATTCTTACAAAAATAATTTTAAGGTACACAAGTAGTGGTTACAACGTAGAACCGTCGATTGTTTTGGAAAATACTTTTGATGAATAGCCATGCTCTCCATTTTGACCGTTTTTTGAAAGAAATAAAAAAAATGAAAAAATACTCAAAAAAGAAACCCTTTGGCATAGAGTCCTTTTATGTGTACTAGTTTCTAGGAAAAATAATAAACTTGTGTTTTGACAAACTTTTCAAAACAATATTTCACAAAAATGTCAATAATCTACAAACATGAATAAGTTTCAAGCCAAATGACCAATGTATAGCCATTATCGTGTCATAGTTTGTGATAAAGTACCCATATTCAAGACATATGTGTGCCATGGTATGGGAAACAACGTCGCCGAAGCGATTTTCAAAATTCTATTTAGAAATATCATTTTCCATTTTTAAAGTGCTAAAAATGACTTTTTTTGTGAAGCAAGTACATAAAATATGGTCCAAAATGACACCCATTTAATTTTCACAAATATTAGTACATATTTGATGGATAATCCCTGAATATGAGGATTTTCCTTACTTTCTATCTAAATTCCCCTCTTTAATTAACTTTATGTCAATTTTCCGAAATTAATTCAAATTTGAACTACAACTGTGTGATAGTTTGCTCTGAAATTCTTAAAAAAATAATTTTAAGGTACACAAGTAGTGGTTACAACATAGAACCGTCGATAGTTTTGAAAAATTCGACCACTTTTGTTGAATAGTCATGCTCTCAATTTTGACCCTTTTTTGGAAGAAATGAAAAAAAGTGAAAAAAATACTCAAAAAAAGAAACTCTTTGGCATGGAGTCCTTTTATGTGTACTAGTTTTTAGGAAAAATGATAAACTTGTGTTTTGACAAACTTTTCAAAACAATAATTCACAAAAATATCAATCATCTACAAACATGTATAAGTTTCTAGCCAAATGACGAATGTATGGCCATTATCGTGTCATAGTTTGTGATAAAGTGCCTATATTCAGCACATATGTGTGCCATGGTATGGGAAACAACGTCGCCGAAGCGATTTTCAAAATTCTTTTTAGAAATATCATTTTCCATTTTTTAAGTGCTAACAATGACTTTTTTTGTGAAGCAAGTACATAAAATATGGTCCAAAATAACACCCATTTAATTTTCACAAAGATTAGTACATATTTGATGGATAATCATTGAATATGAGGAATTTCCTTCTTTTCTATCTAAATTCCCCTCTTTAATTGACTTTATGTCAATTTTCCGAAATTAATTCAAATTTGAACTACAACTTTGTGATAGTTTACTCTGAAATTCTTACAAAAATAATTTTAAGGTACACAAGTAGTGGCTACAACATAGAACCGTCGACAGTTTTGGAAAATTTGACCACTTTTGATGAATATCCATGCTCTCCATTTTGACCGTTTTTTGAAAGAAATGAAAAAAAGTGAAAAAATACTCAAAACAAAAGAAACCCTTTGGCATGGAGTCCTTTTACGTGTACTAGTTTATAGAAAAAATGATAAACTTGTGTTTTGACAAACTTTTCAAAACAATACTTCACAAAAATGTCAATCGTCTACAAACATGCATAAGTTTCAAGCCAAATGACCAATGTATGGCCATTATCGTGTCATAGTTTGTGATAAAGTGCCCATATTCAGCACATATGTGTGCCATGGTATGGGAAACAACGTCGCCGAAGCGATTTTCAAAATTCTTTTTAGAAATATCATTTTCCATTTTTAAGTGCTAAAAATGACTTTTTTGTGAAGCAAGTACATAAAATATGGTCCAAAATAACACCCATTTAATGTCCACAAAGAGTAGTACATATTTGATGTATAATCCCTAAATATGAGGAATTTCCTTGCTTTCTATCTAAATTCCCTTTTTTAATTGATTTTATGTCAATTTTCCGAAAGTAATTCAAATTGAACTACAACTGTGTGATAGTTTGCTCTGAAATTCTTACAAAAATAATTTTAAGGTACACAAGTAGTGGTTACAACATAGAACCGTCCATAGTTTTGGAAAATTCGACAACTTTTGATGAATAGCCATGCTCTCCATTTTAACCGTTTTTCGAAAGAAATGAAATAAAGTGAAAAAATAGTCAAAAAAAGAAACCCTTTGGCATGGAGTCCTTTTATGTGTACTAGTTTCTAGGAAAAATGATAAACTTGTGTTTTGACAAAGTTTTCAAAAAAATACTTCACAAAAATGTCAATCATCTACAAACATGCATAAGTTTCAAGCCAAATGACCAATGTATGCCCATTATCGTGTCATAGTTTGTGATAAAGTGCCCATATTCAGCACATATGTGTGCCATGGTATGGGAAACAACTCGCCGAAGCGATTTTCAAAATTCTTTTTAGAAATATCATTTTCCATTTTTTAAGTACTAAAATGACTTCTTTTGTGAAGCAAGTACATAAAATATGGTCCAAAATGACACTCATTTAATTTTCACAAAGAGTAGTACATATTTGATGGATAATCCCTAAATATGAGAAATTTCCTTGCTTTCTATCTAAATTACACTCTTTAATTGACTTTATGTCAATTTTCCGAAAGTAATTCAAATTTGAACTACAACTGTGTGATAGTTTGCTCTAAAAAAATTACAAAAATAATTTTAAGGTACACAAGTAGAGGTTACAACATAGAACCGTCGATAGTTTTGGAAAATTCGACCACTTTTGATGAATAGCCATGCTCTCCATTTTGACCGTTTTTAGAAACAAATGAAAAAAGTGAAAAAATACTCAAAAAAAAAACCCTTTGGCATGGAGTCCTTTTATGTGTACTAGTTTCTAAGAAAAATGATAAACTTGTGTTTTGACAAACTTTTCAAAACAATACTTCACAAAAATGTAAATCATCTAGAAACATGCATAAGTTTCAAGCGAAATGACCAATGTATGGCCATTATCGTCTCATAGTTTGTGATAAAGTGCCCATATTCAGCACATATATGTGCCATGGTATGGGAAACAACGTCGCCGAAGTGATTTTCAAAATTCCTTTTAGAAATATCATTTTCCATTTTTTTAAGTGCTAAAAATGACTTATTTTGTGAAGCAAGTACATAAAATATTTTCCAAAATGACACCCATTTAATTTTCACAAAGAGTAGTACATATTTGATGGATAATCCCTAAATATGAGGAATTTCCTTGCTTTCTGTCTAAATTCCCCTCTTTAATTGACTTTATGCTGATTTATGTTGGTTCTTGTTTGTTTTAAAAGACATTATTCTTTATGCAAATGATGACATGTCATATTTGGATTCCTCTCATTTTTATGATCGATATAGACATTTTATTTAGTAAATTCCGATATACAAATATGAAGATATCAATTATTTCTTATTAAATGGAAAAGACAAAACTATAGTAAAATAATTGATTATTATTATTATTCAAGTATTATTAAACATAGTTATTTTGTTTATTCAAATCTTATTTTGAAATTTTGAAGATTAAAAAGTGTAATATCATGAATGAGGGTTAATATGATTGATATCATACTAATAGCAACAAGGTATGACATCTCAATTGGAATCTCATTAGAATGGAACTCAATAGTTAAGCGTGCTTGGCCTGGAGCAATCTGAGAATGGGTGACCGTTTGGGAAGTTTGACTAATGGTGGATAGTTTGACCTTAGCTTAAGTCTATGATATGAGATTAAATATATGACTAAATTGGAATTGAAATAATTATGAAAAAGGTTGAAACAAAAACTGGAAAAAAAATCGATTTTTTTTTTGGAAAATTGTTTTGAAAAATATTTGGTAGAGCTGTGCCGACGAAGCTATGCCGACGACATCTCAATTGGAATCTCATTAGAATGGAACTCAATAGTTAAGCGTGCTTGGCCTGGAGCAATCTGAGAATGGGTGACCGTTTGGGAAGTTTGACTAATGGTGGATAGTTTGACCTTAGCTTAAGTCTGTGATATGAGATTAAATATATGACTAAATTGGAATTTAAATAATTATGAAAAAGGTTGAAACAAAAACTGGAAAAAAAATCGATTTTTTTTTTGGAAAATTGTTTTGAAAAATATTTGGTAGAGCTGTGCCGACGAAGCTATGCCGACGGCATCTCAAAAACTACGTCGACGGTAACGAAGCTACGCCGATGGATTGTACGCCGACGACGCTAGGTCGACGGTGGCCGTCGGCGTACCACTACGCCGAGGGTAGCCGTGCTGAGCCCGACGATAAAGGCCGTCGGCACTCCCACTGATTCCTGTAGTGAGAGCACTGCATTCAAAAGTGAAGGAAGTGAATACACTCTAGATAACTTGGGTATGTCCAGCTCGACTGCTCTGCCAACAATGTGCTCCCATTGTTGCGGGAAACCTTTACTCATGACCAGAACATAGGGTTATCATGCAACCAATGAACTAGCTACAAGACGAGACTAGGACTCTTCATGGTTTTCAGATTTCATGTGTATGGGTTTTCCTCTAAATCGGTATCCATAGACCACATCCGTTGTAGCATAAAAACACAAATATTAATTATGAAACAGATATTAATAATACGCCCTTCGGTCCAGAAAATTGTCGTAGGTTATACAGAAGGTTTATTTGTGATAAGAGGTTTTTTCCGACACATTTTCTGGATCGGAGGGAGTAACATATATAATTACATCTTGGGCATATCTTCTTCAATCTACCTATAGGTGTTTCAAGCTTTTGATACTTCCAAGATCAAACATGAGGGCAAGGCATTTACCTTGACTCATTGTTGGATGGCAATCAATGATTGTCAAACATAAAAAAAGGACGGAACTAATTGGCAGGCGCATGCTGGTTAGCGTATGTGTACGCAAAGAGAAATGCTCCTTTTGCATGCATGCACAAACAGACAAACAAGCTGATGTCATCCCGCATTAAATGTGAAAATCCAAAATTCAAAAAGTTTCGTAGAACAAACCGTCTATCCGATTGAGAATCCGTTTTCACCGTTAGACTAGTCACGACGAGATCTTCAAAACTAGATCCCATGTTGATATGTTCCGACAACTTTTTTTTTTCGCCCAGAAGTTACCACCCTGTAACATATAAGTTATCCAGTCTTGCATACGTAAGTTACCCACCATATTAGTGATTAGTTTTTGGGTCGAAATAGAACCATTTTTCTTGTTCTTTTAGATCTTTACGAGCTTTTAAGTTACCACATTACTTTGAGATGGTAAATTTTTCATGCATGCATAAGTATTAGGACGATAAATGTCAATTTCATAGTGAAACTACACATAAAAAGATGAACATTGTGTTTGTAACTATTATTTTGAGGACATGGTAATTATATCAATTTCGGGTAACTATAACAATTTTGTGGTGGATAACTACACATGAAAACACATGAGATAACTTTATCACTACTGGGTGATAACTATTATCGAGAGAGTAGGGTAAATATAACGATTTTGCGGTGGATAACTACACATAAAAACACATGGGTAACTTTATTACTAATGGGGTAACTTTATCAGTATTTGAGTGATAAGTATTGCCGAGAGAGTATGATAACTACATGGGTAACTTTATTAATATCGGGGTAACTTTATCAATATTAGGCGGGTAACTCCATCAGTACTGGGTGGGTAATGTTATCAGTACTAGGTTGGTAACTTTATCAGTAATAGGCGGGTAATTATTACCAATAGAGTCTTTTTTATGGTGTAATTGTCATTATGGAAAATAGAGAATTATCATTCTAATACTTATGAAGTTGAATGAGTGTTTTAGTGTATAGTTATCAACTTATGCATGATACATTTACCATCCTAACGTGATATTCATTTATAAATAACTAGGTGTGGTGACTTCAAAAATCAAAAAAATCAAAAAGAACAATAAAAATGGTTCTATTTCAATCCGAAAACTAATTTTTAATATGGTCGGTAACTTACATAGTACAACCTGGGTAACTTATATGCTACGGGGTGGGTAACTTTTGGGTCCGAAAAAAAAGTTGTCGGAATATGTCAATATGAGATCTAGTTTCGAAAACGGATTCTAAATCGGATAAACGGTTTGACCTACAAATCATTTTGAATTTTCGAATTTGCATTTACTGCGGGATGACATAAGCAATTTTGGTATTTAGTGCATGCATGCAAAAGAAGCTCATTTCTTTCTCACCCGCTTGCGTGCGGTTATGCCAAATATAAGGCGCCTGCTAATTAGATTTCCCGTAAAAAAAACCTATATGTGTTACTCAAAATAGGTGGGGGTTCATCAGTCGTCAACCTTGAGGATTGTACCCCAAGTGAGAAGAGACCGATGGGGAGGACCAACTCCAAACTAGATGCAAATTGTGATGCTTTGACAATCTCATTGCAAGAGATATTGAAGGGATTTGTATCCCAAAAGGAGGTGTCAAGTGACACGAAGGAAGAGATGGAGGAGAGGAAACACCGGGACAAACAGGGGCAATTACAAGCTTTTTTGAAATACAAAAGAAGAACCTAGGAATTATTTATGATAAGCTACTTCTGATGTATGTATGTGTGTGGGTGGGGGTTGCTTTGGATGTTATGATCAACCCTAAACGTTTGACAGAAAGAATTATTTTAATAAAGTAAATATTTATTAAAAAAATAGCTGGTTATATGGTTTTTGTTAAGGTTCAAATCCGGATTGTATGTTTGAATTCTTATTCATAAGGCTACACACTAGATCTAAATGTGGTTCTCAGTACGGTGTCTAGAGGAGCGGGAGTCTCTTGTCCCTCCAACACTTGGACATGGTAGCATGCATATGTTCAACCAACGATGAATATCGTTCTAGCAATAGGGTTTGTGATGCATAAGTCGGACATGTAATTTATATTGCATTTATCCTAGCCCTTCAGTTCCCTTTTCACTTATCTTCTGTATGTGTTGCAAAGTTCGCACAAATATGACCATATGCAACAGTCGATGCAAAGACCGGCTGCTACCCTCCTTTTTGAAGTATAAAATTACTTACTTAGAACTTGATGAATTATAAAATTATACCTAACTTTGGGCATACATGAACCCGGTAAAAAATGCTATGTTTATGTAAAAAACCAATAACAACAATTTGTTCATAATTATCATTGCACTTGAACAATAAATTTCTATACATACATTATTTTGTTTTAACATAATACAAGCTAGTTAAAAATCGGCCATACAACTACGTGAAAATATTAAACTAGCCGCGAATATGGATGCCAGTCACCCAACTAGTTACAATTGTATCAGCAAGACAGTAAGCATATTTTTTTAGGTCAAACAGTAAGCATATTCATTGTCTCGTCAATCATTAATAGTACGTTAACTTGAGTATATATAACCAAGTGGCAAGTGCTGATGTGCATGAATCTGCTCCAACTGATGACGTTTAACGCGCTAACATATAGAGTCATGTATCAATGCAAGTATGAAACCATGAATTAGAAATAGGACGAAATCAGATTGTGATGTGGTCAATGAAGTAATTAACAAATATAGGACACTACATGCACATGTAGATTTTTTTTTCTGTAGATGAATTCAAAATTTGGAATCATAGCAAGAAAATATTTTTTATTCTCAGCTTAGGAGAATTTCATAATTCAATCCTGTAAGCAAGGTTTAATATTTTACACCAAAGTTCACTCAGACCCCACCAAAATATCCAGATTTTGCAAGTTTTTGAAATTTGGTTCACCGAATTTAATAAAATTTTGACAAATTTGAATTTCGTTTGAGTTTAATCCGAATGCAGTCCAATTTTTTTGCGCTAAATACATTTGCAGACAACTGAGCTAGGTTACCAAAAGTTAGAAAATATCGCTGAAATTTTCAACACAGGTTGGATGTCATCATTATGTCATCTTCGTATGTTACGTTTATCAAAAGATTTCTAATCGCAATGAGAACGTGTTATCAACTTGCTAAAACCAGCTACTAAATCGTACTCCCTTTTTCCCCGGACAAAAAAGCTATCGTACTCACGTTGAACTAACCAATATACAGCCCAAGTGGAAGACAGTATGTGGTTCTAGTAGCATGCCAAGCAGCCCCAGTGGACGGGTTTGGTCAGCAAGAAAACGATACTAAATTGGTGCAAATTCATGCAAGCAACAATTCATGTCGACGAATCCTCAAATTGGTGCAAATTCAAGCTAGGTACGGGCGTGTATTAGTTGGCCTGTCAATTCCCTTCGCTTTCGTTTTAGAGTTTTTTGACATCCTGAATTCGTCAGAGTTGCCGCGGAGAAGCACGAGGCCGACGACAGACCGGAGACCTCGTCCGTCAGACAGTTAGTCGAGCTACAATATTTAGAGCATTCGCACATGCGCGTAAGAGCGCCGAGCTACCTAGTTCCTAGAACGCGCGGAGGAAGAAGGCAGCACGAACCGAACTCTATATAAGAGCTTGCTCCCCTTTCATGGTTCCCACTCATCCACTACAACCGAGCTAGCTAATCATCTCTCCATCTCCGGTCCTGCTTTTCTTCTGCACTACAGCGATCGTACTCATAATTAATCTCATCGTTGGTCGAAAGGCAACCATGGTGGCGTGCTCCGGGAGCTCATCTTGGGCTATACTGGCTCTGGTCCTCTTCCTCGCTGTCGCACACACCGCCAACGGCGCCGACGAGCTCTCCGCACGGTACTACGCAAAGACATGCCCCAACGCCCAGAACATCGTGCGGTCCGTTCTGGCGAACAAGGTCGCCGGGGAGCCGAGGATGGCGCCCGCCATTCTCCGCCTTTTCTTCCATGACTGCTTCGTCCACGTACGTCCCAGTTATACATTTATATGTTACTCTCTCCGTATCAAAATATAAGATGTTTTAGCATATATAAGATATATCCACTAGACATATCTTTACGTGCATATGGTCATCTTATAGTTTGATACGTACTACTACACGCTCATGCATCTGTCATGTAATCATTTTCGACCACCATTTACATCCATTTGCTCAAGTCAATTCATCACCAATTATATATGACAGGGATGTGATGCCTCCGTTCTCCTGGACGGGATCGACAGCGAGAAGGATGCCGAACCCAACAGGTCCCTCACCGGCTACACGGTGATCGACGAGATCAAGGCCGCGCTCGAGCGCGACTGCCCGGCCACCGTCTCCTGTGCCGACGTGATTGCGCTCGCGTCGCGCGACGCCGTCACCCTGCTTGGAGGTCCCACCTGGGACGTGCCCCTCGGCCGTAAGGACTCACGCTTCCCTGCCAGCAAGGGTTTCACCACGAAAAGCCTCCCTAGCCCGCACGATAACCTTGGCGCTCTTGTCGCCATGTTTGGGGAGCTTGGGCTCGACACCCGCGACATGACTGCCCTCTCAGGCGCGCACACCGTAGGGATGGCCAACTGCGAGCACTACAAAGACCGCGTCTACGGCGACACCGAGTACACCATCGACCCCTCCTTTGCGGAGGCCAGGCGAAAGATGTGCCCCGGCAAGGCGCCATTCGACGCGATAACACCCATGAAGTTTGACAACGCTTACTATCGGGATCTTATGGCGCATCAGGGTCTCCTCACCTCCGACCAGGCTCTCTACGGCGGTGGAGGCCCGCAGGACAACCTGGTCCAGTGGTATAGTGTGGACGGTGAAGCTTTCGGGAGGGACTTCGCCAAGGCCATGGTGAAGATGGGAAACATACCTCCGCCAAAGGGAATGCCGACGGAGGTGAGGCTCCAGTGCTCCAAGGCCAACTATTGATGGTGATTAATTCTACCAAGCAATATTCGATTCATATATCAAATGTGCAGATTGTAACAAGTAAATTGTACTTGTGTTAATTTATTTTCATTGCAATTTGTTTGCCTACTTGTAATGTTTGCATTAATGTTCCAATACACATGCTTTGAAGTGCAAAGTATTATTTACCCTTATCAACATTTTGTCCTAGTTATCAGCAATGTTCTGCCAGATTTCATCCATAGCAACAGTTTGCTAGCAGTAAGGGGTTATTGTTAGACCATTAGAAACTAAACTCGACTCCTGTATTCCATGGTTCGTCTTTCCCCACTCAAAGTTCTCGTTCTCATATCTAGTAATTCAAACTCATACTTGGATCTTGGATTTGTAATAGTAAGTTAGTAACTATACTGGAGGAGCTTAAAAAATGGCACCACTCTCACGGTCCCGCAGTTCTCTTGTAACATCTCTTAATCCGTCCTTAACACCCCATTTCAAAGGTGTTGATCACCTAGTGGTATCGGCACAAAGTTCCCCACAAAGCAGTAAAGGAAACATGATCTTTGTCTAATACAATATGTACACGACAAGTGTAAAATTTGGATTTTTTCTGAAAAAACTACCAAATAATTGTTACAAAATTAGACCAATACATGTTTAGAAACTATTAGACCATATTTCATGCACAATTGACCGAAATAGTCCTATCAAAAAAGTTTTCTATCAACTTCTCGTCAAAAAGAAAAATGTGTGCCGAATCGGCTAGAAGCGGGCCAAAGTTATGCTACATCTTCTTGATATTTTTCTCATGATTTTTGCTAAATATCTTTTTAGATACACAAATAGCTATCTCAATAGAGTTCTACCAAGATTTTTGCAAGATTCAACAACTAGGAATGAACCGTCATGCCCGCCATTTTGAAACCGGCATATAAAAAAAAAATATGTCGTTGCGCATAAGTTGAACTGATATCAAATTTTACATTCCATACATTATCAAATATACAGTTTCTTTTTTACTGAAACGAATACACAGTTTTACACATAGGGTCATCATGACCCAGGCTTAAAATAATCCGCAGCAGGCATTTATTCAACAAACTGTTGCGGAGCGAATTCGGTTATTCCCTAGTTTCCAGCTACAAGGAATCATGTGCTAGTTCGGTGTAGTTTTATTGTGTTTTTATTTTGTTTGGTTGATCTTTGATCTGTTTTTTCAACATCTCGCATCATTTGGCCCTTTAGCCTCTATCAATTGAAGAGGGGATGTGAATCCTTTGCTGAGGCGAATATACAGGCCAGTGACCCAGCTAGTTATAATATATCCAACAATGACACACTACAGGAATAAAGGAATCCAAATATGATAACTATATCATCTTTTGCATCACGGAAACTCATTTAACCAATTTGGATTACTTTCGGAAAATCGGAATAAACTCATTTAACTAGACGAAATAAGGTAGAAATCAAGAAAACTCCTAATACTTGTGGATTATCCATCAAATGTGGACTAATCTTTGTGAAAATTAGATGCTGCCCTTTTGCAACATATTTCTTTTACTTGGTTCAAAAATAAATTATTTTGGACACTTAAAAAATGGAAAATGATATTTATGATTGTTTCCTATATCAATATGCACCTATTTGTGGAATATGAGAACTTTATCACAAACTATGCCATGGGAATGGCCTTAACTTGATCATTTGGCTTGAAACTTATAGATGTTTATACATGATAGACCTTTTTGTGAAGACTTTTTTTAAACACTTTGTCAAAAATCAAGTTTATTATTTTTCATATCAATTAGCACACATATAAGGACCTCATCCCGGAGGATATCTTTTTTGAGGTTTTTTCATTTTATTTGTTTTTTTTTAACGGTCAAAATGACAACCATGACTATTCATCGAAAGAGGTAAGATTTTCTAAAATTCTCGATTTTTCTGTGATATAACCACTAGTTGTGTATTTTAAAACCATTTTTACAAAAATTTCAGACCAAACTATCAACTTATCAAGCAGTTGTAGTTCAAATTTGGCTTACTTTCAGAAAATCGGCATAAACTCATTTAACTAGGCGACATTAGGTAGAAATCAAGAAAACTCATAATACTTAGGGATTATTCATAGAATGTGGACTACTCTTTTTTTAAATTAGATGGGTGAAAAAAGTTATTTTTGGCACTTAAAAATGGAAAATGATATTTATAAAAATATTTTGAAAAATTCCTTCGCCATGATTGTTTGCTATACCAAGATGAACCTATTTGTGGAATATGGGAACTTTATCACAAACTATGCCATGTGAATGGTCATAACTTGATCATTTGGCTTGAAATCGTCAGTTTTGAATTACAATAATTTAACGAATCAAGACCTATCGATTTTTCTGTAATGCAAAAGATGATTTTGATGTCATATTTGGATTTGTCTAATTTTCTTAACAAATTAGACATTTTATTTGTCAAATTCTGATTTAAGGATTTATAGATACGAATTATTCCATACTAAATGAAAAAGGCAAAAATAAAGTAAAATTCATTTTTTTTCAATGTTATTATTATATAATCATTGTTGTTTATTGATGCATGTAAAATGCATACATGAACTTTGCATTGCATTACTCATATTCCATTCATATTTGCATCATATAAGGGTTATATCAATGTTTTATAATGATTTTGGGAATATTTCACACTTTCCCTATTTATTTGGAATTAACCCTGCACTGTCAGAAAACCTCTTTCTCTATATTTTGATGTTTCAGGGACCCAAACGACGTCCAAATGACCTAATATTCTACGGGGATCATTTTTTGGAAGGAACAAAGCTTAGGAGCGAAGGAAGAGCAAAAGTGGAAGGCCGAGGGGCAAAAGAGGTGGGCCCACGCGACCAGATTTCTTGGCCGCGTGGAGCACCTCATCCTGGCCCTCGAGCCTCCGATGCCGTCGATCTTCGTCTCTCTGGCTTCGTCTTGACCTAAAAACGACTATAAAAATAGTCCCCCGAGGAGGTTCGCAGCACGGCGGCGGAGAAACACAAAACCACAAAACAGAGAGGCAGAAGGCTGTCGCCGGAGAAGATCGGAGGGGGGGAAACGCTGCCGGAATCACCTCCGGAGGGCTCCACCCCCCCTCCGGCGTGTTCATCATCAACATCTACAGCAAGATCATCTCCTCTAACATCTCCACCATCGTCACCATGACCATGTGTGAGTAGTTTCCCTCGGGGCTGAGGGCTCATACGGTAGCTATGTGGTTTATCTCTCTCTCCCATGGTGTGATCTTTATGTGATCGTGAGCATTGTTAAGTATGGATGAATTCATATGTAATGTTTATGCTATTCAAGTGATTTTATCTAGTTTTCGGAGTCATAGTGACAACACGGTACCGAGGTGACAGTGGGTATTTGTGAGTGACTCTATGAATAATTTAGATATTTATCATGGCCTATTCTTGTGGAATTGTGGTGTTTGTCTAGTACTATCTTGGGGTGCTCTTAGTGACATTGGGGTTCCCTAGATGTGGAATTTAACTTTGAGGTGTGCTTTTGTAGCCCTACACATAGTACTCTTGTTTTATCAAGAAGGAGAATAATCCCGAGTAGCACTTACTTGCGTTCAGTTATGCTAACATGTTGAGAGAGACCACTAGTGAAAGTATGATCCCTGGGCCTTATTTCCAAGCATTGAAACACCGTTGTCCATTGTTCCTATAAGAGAAAACCTTTGTCTTGTCCTCTTGAATTGAAGAGGATTGGGACACTTTTACATTCTTGTTTTGTTACATTAACTTCCATCCATTAAAACAATCATCTTGTTCTTTAAACTTGTTTAGTCCATAATCAACTAAAACTTGTGACACTTTAGTTGTAAGGAATAGACAACTTATCCTTCTTGCTCCTGCGGATCGATACCCTACTTCCACATTGAGAGGTACTACAGTGATCTCCTGCTCTTGGGGGATATCATTTATTCAACTAAATTTTTATAATTTAAATAATAAAGAAGTGTAACATGATAACTGAGTTGTTAATATGATTGATAAGATAATATTCATGACCCACAAGTATAGGGGGGGTATCGTAGTACTTTCGATAAATAAGAGTGTCGAACCCAACGAGGAGTAGAAGGTGCTGACAAGCGGTTTTGATGAGGATTTCACTGTAAACACTAGCAGACAAGTTTTTAGGAGTTTTTGATAATGCAGATAAATAAAGTGCGAGTAAATAAAGCGCGACAATAATAATTGCAGCGAGTGGCCCAATCCTTTTTAGAGCAAAGGACAAGCCGGTTTGTTTACTTATGGTGACCAAACGTTCCTGAGGACACACGGGATTTATGTCTAGTGCTTTCGCTTCGTATAGATGATTAATCTTTAGTGTTTCGATAAGTGTTGTGTGGGTGAACCTATGCTAATGCACCGCCCTTCCTAGGACTAATACATACTTGTGATTATACCCCTTGCAAGCATCCGCAAATACAAGAAAGTAATTAAGATAAATCTAACCACAACCTTAAACTCTGAGATCCTACCATCCCTCATGCATCGAGATACCAACGGGGGTTTAGGTTTCTGTCACTCCGGCAACCCCACAATTAATATTCGAATACACAATGCATTCCCCTAGCTAGGCCCATAAAGGTGAAGTGTCATGTAGTCGACGTTCACATGACACCACTAGAAGAATAGCACCACAACTTAAATATCAAACCATTAAATATTACTCAACATAGTTCACTACTAACATCTAGACTTCTCCCATGTCCTCAAGAACTAAACGAACTACTCACAACACATCATATGGATCATGATCAGAGATAATATAATGATGAGTAACAATCTGAACATAAACCTTAATTCAACGGTTCCACCCAATAGCATCAATAACAATAGTAATCAACACCGGGAGAGTTTCCCCTATCAAATGCACAAAATTCAGCCCTAGATGTTACAGCGGGAACGGAGTGGAGCGGTGGAGATGATGGTGATGATGATCCCGATGAAGCGCAGCTCGATCACGGTGACGATGGCGACGATTTCCCCCCTCCGGGAAGGGATTTCCTCGGCAGCTTTTCAGCCTGCCAGAGAGCTTTTCTCTCTCGGTGGTTTCCGCCTCGTGGAGGCGGCGGCTCTGTTTCTCCTCTATCCCCCGTGTCTTAGGTTTTCGGGGGCATCAAGTACGCGAAGGGGCATTGCCTGAGGTGGGCCAGGGTGGCCACACCCCCTCCCGGCGCGGCAGAAGGGGTGGCCGCGCCGTGGCATGGTGGGGCCCAGGGGCTCCCCTTTTGGCCTCCTCCGTTATCTGGTAAAATAGTAACTTCCATCTGGTTGGATTTGATTTCTGATCTTCGCAAATATTGTATCTTGACGGTGCTTTTTCCAGCAGAATCCAGACTCCGATGATCCATTCTCCAATAATCATCAAACATGCAAAATAGATGAAATAACATAAGTATCATCTCTAAATATGAAATATATCAATGAATAATAGTAAATTATGGTATAAAATAGTGATGCAAAATGGACGTATCAACTCCCCCCAAGCTTAGACCTCGCTTGTCCCCAAGCGAGAGCTGAGCTCAGTGAACATGACCACAGGTTTATGGAGTGAAGTGTCGATAAACAACTTACGGACAAGAAGCATCACATTTATTACTACACAAGTCATTTTAGATAATAACTCCATTCATATAACTCAACTTGTAACAAGTAAAGGCAAATCACAATAAGGTGCATAGAGACAATCATAATTGGTGTTGGCAAACTTCGTTCTTGGTCAGAGAACAATGATCAAATTGAACTTACTCTACAAAACAGCCCTCTTAAGCAATTGCTAACTGCCATGATTATATTTATTAGATGACAACATTGTGCTAAACAAGGAAGAATAAAAGACATGATTAACAATATACATGTATAAATGGTTGAATCACAATCAACTCAAATGCTTGCTTAAGATAGAAAGAGATAGGTTTACTGACTCAACATAAAGTAAAAGATAGGCCCTTCGCAGAGGGAAGCAGAGATACAAGCATGTGCTAGAGCTTTTAGTTTTATAGGTTTTGAAATCATATAGGGAGCATATGAATAAGTTTTTGGGTAGTGTTTGTCGTTGTCAACGAATGGTAATAGAGTTCTTGTTATCTTCCATACTAAGCAGGTTGAGAGCGGTTCCGAATTGTTTAGTAACAGGCATTTATAATATGCAATTTATTTATATAACTTGACACTCCTCCCAACCTTTGCTTTCACAAACCATGGCTAACCGAATCCTCGGGTGCCCACCAATCAATCTCAAACCATGGAGGAGTGTCTATTTTTAACTTTCTCAACCTTTTGATATTATAGTGGTCTAACCAGCTCTTTGCAATATTAGTGACGAGCAGATGGAGCATGCAAGTCAAGGGTTACTTGATTAGCATGGAAGATAACAAACTCAACTATTATTTCCTCATGAGCTAATAAACATTGACACAAATAAGGGATAGTAGTTTTGAATAAAGATAGCACATGAAGTATTTACTTGGAGTGGCGCAAAATACCACATAATAGGTAGGTATGGTGGACACAAGTGACAAGGGTTTTGGCTCAAGTTTGGATGTATGAGAAGCATTCCCTCTCGATACAGGTCTTTAGCTAGCAAGGCTGGGTAGCAAGCATAAGGGTTGAAGGATACAAACAAACATACATGTAGTAAAGACTATCATGCAATTTTTACTTGGAAGCACAAACAATTTTAAATTGTGAATACTAAACTCATTAGCTACAAGTGAGAAAGATCATTGAATAATATGTCTACATGTGATTCCCTTTTCTCCCCTCAAGTCTCAAAGTATTGAAGCTACTGACCAATGCTAAGTTTGCCAAAACCAAAAGATTCACTATATGTTCCCAAAGTAATGCAAATACTAATAACAAGCTTAATCATATATGATAGAAGTTGCAAACTAAAATAAAGTGTGCAGAAAGTAAATGATAAAACTTCTCATTAATATTCCATAACGGCAACTCACACCAAGTGATACATAGATAGATAACCAACTAAAAGAGAGATACTTCCACATTGCAAACCATCATATAAGATAACTTCCCTACTCATGATATGACACTACTAAAAGGTAAAAGGTAAAAGATAATGGTGTGATACCGCGACACTCCCCCAAGCTTGGAACAAGCCAAGGGAGATGCCAATACCGATGATGAATTACTACTTCGGCGGCGTTGGTTGATCCTTAATAAGCTTTATAACAAGCTCCTTCAACTCGTCAATCCTCTAGGTGAGGTTGCGAATCATCTCCGTGTTGCCCTCAATTCGGCTCATAAACATATCTGCTTGTGAATCCCAGCTCTTGGAGTTGTTCCCCCACTTCTCATCAGACTTAGAACTTCTTTGACCTGCGCTGTTAGAACGATCTATATTCCAAGGATTTGGTCGATTTGCCTCAGGAAGCTTTTCAATTTGATCCTAATAGATTAAGTTGTGGAAAGGGTTGTTGTTTCTCGAAGGAGATGTCCTTGGAGCTAGAAAATGACGTGGAACCTTCCCTCCTGTGCTCATTCGTGCGCCCATCTTGCGGTTGGAGGGGTTTGCCACCACTCCAATGCTTGCAACGGTGGCGCGAGGGTGATGACGCGGGCCTTCTTCCCCCTCTTCTTCGTCTTCACTCTTGACTTCCTCCCCTAGCTTAGGATCTTGGGGTTCATCCTCCAAAGTCTTCTTTCCCTCGTCGTTCGCGGAGACCATGATGCCTCTAAAACTGGGACAAAATTCTGGACAGAAACAGCTTGAAACAAAAACACGTCGAAAACACGATATACGGACCTCAAGGGTCTCGGGAGATTATATGGCAAAAATATACGCAACAAAATGAAGGCAACAGGGCGAAATCGAGTAGGAGACGGACTCCGAGGCGGCCAAACCATAGGGTGGCGCGGCCAGGGTGGGGCCCGCGCCACCACGTGGTTACGCCGCCTCGGGCACTGTCTCGTGCTCGTTTTCGTCTCTTATTTTTCTATATTTTCCAAAAACAGATGTAGTATCTTCCAAAGATTAAAACACGGACTTTTTCTTACCGAAACCATACCTTTTCGAATTCAGCTTATGCAGACTCATAAAATTTCCCTTTGATAAACGTTTCCGAAGTAATAACTTGAATAATATCAACATCCTCATTATACGAATCTCCAGAAATATAATGTTTGAGTCTTTGTCCATTTACCACTTGTGTAGAGTCATCTGATGACCCACAAGTATAGGGGATCGCAACAGTCTTCGAGGGAAGTAAAACCCAAATTTATTGATTCGACACAAGGGGAGCCAAAGAATATTTATAAGCCTTAACAGATGAAGTGTCAGTTCAGCTGCACCTGTGAATAGACTTGCTCGAGACAGATTATCAGTAGCAACAGTTTTATAGTAGTGACAGTAGTGAAATAACAGCAGCAGTGAAATAAAGACATCAGCAGTGATTATAGTAGACAGCAGGATTAAAATACTGTAGGCACAGGGACGGATGAACGGGCGTTGCATGGATAAGAAAATTCATGTAATATCAAGACATAGGCATTTGCAGATAAATAAGATAAAGCATCCAAGTATTTATTAACCATAGGCATGTGTTCCAATTTAGTTGTGCGTGCTCGCAATGAGAAACTTGCACATCATCTTTTGTCCTACCAGCCCGTCTGCAGCGGGGCCTCAAGGGAATCTACTGGTAATTAAGGTACTCCTTTTAATAAAGTACCGGAGCAAAGTATTAACACTCCGTGAACACACATGATCCTCACATCACAGCCATCCCCTCCGACTGTCCCAATTATTGTCACTTTGGGGCCTTCGGTTCCGGACAATAATATATGTATACAACTCATAGATATGATCTAAAACATTGATTATCCTAATGATGCAATAACATGTTCAGATCTGAAATCATGGCACTCGGGCCCTAGTGTCAAGCATTAAGCATAACAAGTTGCAACAATGACGTAAAACACCGATAACGGATACTAGGCACCATGCCCTAATGATATTACAGCTATTACATGAACGATCTCATCCAATCCCTACCATCCCCTCAAGCCTACAGCGGGGAATTACTCACACATGGATGGGGGAAACGATGATGGTTGATGGAGAGGCGTTGGTGATGACGATGGCGATGATCCCCTTCGATTCCCCGTCCCGGCAGGGTGCCGGAACAAAGACTTTTGGTCCCCGAATTGAGTTTCGAGGTGGCGGCGGCGCACGGAGGTGTTTCTGGGAAAAGTGATAAACACCCTCTCGTTTTTAGGTCAGAGGGGGCTTATATCCGAGAGGGGGGTGCGAGGAGGCAAACGAGCCGCCCTCACGTGGTGTTGGCGCGGCCAGGAGCCTGCCGCGCCAGCACCTTGTGAGGTGGGCCCGTTGCCCCCCTCCGTCTGGCCTTCTGGCTCCGTGGATCTTCGGGCAAAATAGGAACTTTGGCATTATTTCTGGTGTTTTTCCTGAAAGTTGATTTTCTGCACAAAAACGAAACACCAGGGCAATTCTGCTGAAAACAGCGTTAGTCCGTGTTAGTTGCATTCAAAACACACAAGTTAGAGGCAAAACAATAGCAAAAGTGTTCGGGAAAGTAGATACGTTTTGGACGTATCATCATCCTTGAGTGAAGCAATTTTTATTGCACCCGAACAAAATACCTCCACAATAACATAAGGTCCTTCCGATTTTGAGAGTAATTTTCATGCAAAGAATCTAAGACGAGAGCTATACAAAAGAACTTTCTCACCAACATGAAACTCTCGCTTAAGTATTCTCCTATCATGCCATTTCTTAACTTTCTCTTTAAATAGTTTAGCATTTTCATAAGCTTCACTTCTCCATTCATCTAGGGAACTCAAGTTAAGTAATTTTTCCTCACCCGCAAGTTTAAAATCTCTATTTAGTTCTCTCACTGCCCAATAAGCTTTGTGTTCTAATTTTAGAGGCAAGTGACAAGCTTTTCCATAAACCATTTTATAAGGAGACATACCCATGGGATTTTTATAAGCAGTTCTATAAGCCCATAAAGCATCATTTAACTTACTAGCCCAATTTTTCCTAGTTCTATTAACAGTCTTTTGCAAGATAGATTTAATTTCTCTATTTGATAATTCTACTTGCCCACTAGTTTGAGGATGATAAGCGGAAGCAATTCTATGATTAACACCATATTTAGCAAGAACCTTTCTAAAACCACCATGAATAAAATGAGAACCTCCATCAGTCATAAGATACCTAGGAACACCAAACCTAGGGAAAATATTATCTTGAAGCATTTTTAATGAGGTCTCACCATCAGCACTTTTAGTAGGTATAGCTTCTACCCATTTAGTAACATAATCAACAGCAACAAGTATATGAGTATTACCTTCTGAGGAAGGGAAAGGACCCATAAAGTCAAATCCCCAACAATCAAACGGTTCAATAACAAGAGAGTAATTCATAGGCATTTCATTACGTCTAGAGATATTACCAACTCTTTGACATTCATCACAAGATAAAATAAACTTTCTTGCATCTTTAAAGAGAGTAGGCCAATAAAAACCTGATTGTAGAACCTTTTGTGCAGTTCTATCTCCAGCGTGATGTCCTCCATAAGCACTATTATGGCATTTTCTCAATATCTCTTTTTATTCATATTCCGGAACACATCTTCGCATAATACCATCCACTCCTTCTTTATATAAGTGTGGGTCATCACAGAAATAATGCCTCAAATCATAAAAGAACTTCCTCCTTTGTTGAGCTGAAAAGGTTGGAGGCAAATACTTCGAAACAATAAAATTAGCATAATCAGCATACCAAGGACTATCTCGTGAACTCACCCTTATTGCAGCCAATTGTTCATTTGGAAAACTATCATTAACAGGAATAGAATCATAAGCAATGTTTTCCAATCTAGACAAATTATCAGCAACAGGATTTTCAGCACCTTTCCTATCTACAATATGCAAATCGAATTCTTGCAAAAGTAGCACCCATCTAATAAGCCTAGGCTTTGCATCTTTCTTTTCCATAAGAAATCTTATAGCAGCATGATCAGTATGAATAGTAACTTTTGAATCAACAATATAAGGTCTAAATTTATCACAAGCAAAGACAATAGCTAGAAATTCTTTTTCAGTCGTAGCATAATTCTTTTGAGCAGAATCAAGAGTCTTACTAGCATAATGAATAACATTTAATTTCTTATCTATTCTTTGTCCAAGAACAGCACCAACAGCAAAATCACTAGCATCACACATAATTTCAAATGGTAAATTCCAATCAGGTGGTTGAACAATAGGAGCAGTAATTAAAGATTTCTTTAGAGTTTCAAAAGCTTCCTTACAATCATCATCAAAAACAAATGGTACATCTTTTTGTAGGAGATTAGTAAGAGGTTTTGATACCTTAGCAAAATCTTTAATAAACCTTCTATAGAAACCAACATGACCAAGAATACTACGAATACCTTTAACATCTCTGGGGCAAGGCATTTTCTCAATTGCTTCCACTTTAGCTCTATCAACTTCAATACCTCTTTCAGAAATTTTATGTCCAAGAACAATCCCTTTATTAACCATAAAGTGGCATTTCTCCCAATTAAGAACAAGGTTAGTTTCTTCACATCTCTGCAAAACTTTATCAAGATTGTGCAAGCAATTATCAAAAGAAGATCCATAGACAGAGAAATCGTCCATGAACACTTCCACAATCTCCTCACAAAACCATGAAAAATAGCAGACATACATCTTTGAAAAGTAGCAGGAGCATTACATAAACCAAAAGGCATACGTCTATAAGCATAAGTACCATAAGGGCAAGTAAAGGTGGTTTTCTCTTGATCTTAAGCTTTAACAGCAATTTGACAGAACTCAGAATAACCATCAAGAAAGCAAAAATGAGTCTTTTTGGACAACCTCTCTAGCATTTGATCAATAAAGGGTAAAGGATAATGATCTTTCTTAGTAACTTTATTAACCTTTCTAAAATCAATGCACATTCTATAACCAACTACTACTCTTTGAGGAATAAGCTCATTATTATCATTAGCCACAACAGTAATCCCACCTTTCTTAGGGACACAATGCACAGGACTAACCCATCTACTATCAGCAATAGGATAAATAATGCCAGCATCAAGAAGTTTTAATACCTCATTTCTTACCACTTCCTTCATCTTGGGTATTAAACGGCGTTGATGTTCAACAACTGGCTTTGCATCAGGCTCCATATTAATAGACTGTTGACATATAGTAGGTGAAATCCCTTTTAAATCATCAAGAGTATAACCAATAGCTCCACGGTGTTTCTTCAATACTTCCAATAATCTTTCTTCTTCTTCACCTGAAAGGTTAGCACTAATAATAACAGGATATGTTTTCTTATCATCTATATGTGCATATTTAAGAGTATCAGGCAAAGGTTTTAAATCAAAGACAGGTTCCTCCTTAGGTGGAAGTGTTTTACCCAAATCTTCCACTTGTAAATTATGTTTAAGTATAGGTTGATGGAGGAATATTTCATCAAGTTCATTCTTTTCTTCTCTAAAAACTTCACTTTCGTGCTCTTCCATATATTGCTGCAAAGCATTGTTAGGAGCAAGAGCAATAGAAGCAAGTTGTTCAATTTTAAAATCTGCATTGGGCATTTCGGTTTCATAAGGTGCTTTAGCAAATTTCGAAAAATTAAACTCATACGAATCACCAGCAAACTTAGTAAAGATTTTCTCTTTCTTACTATCTATAATAGCTCCACAAGTATTTAAAAAAGGCCTACCAAAAATGATAGGACAAGTATTACTAGCAACAGAACCAAGTACGAGAAAATCAGCAGGATATTTAATCTTACCACATAAAACTTCAACATCTCTAACAATACCAATTGGAGAGATAGTTTCTCTATTAGCAAGTTGAACAACCACATCAATCTCTTCAAGTTCACAAGGACCAATCTCATGCATAATTTCTTTATAAAGCTCATAAGGAATAGCACTTGAACTTGCACCAATATCACATAAACCATAATAGCAATGATCACCAATTCTAACAGAAGGCACAGGTACACTTGTTTTCCTTGATCTCTTAGGATGAGAAACAACATTAGAAGCATCCTCACAAAATATAATATACTCATCTTCCACGTTTCCAGTAACAAGATCTTTTACTATAGCTACAGAAGGTTCAATATTAATTTGTTCATCAGGTTCTATAGCTTTCTTTGAACTTTTGTTATCCACACTAGCCATGATAGAATGTTCTTTCAATTTAACAGGAAAAGGATTTTTTTCAATATAAGGCTCAGGGATAACATTATCAACAATATTAACTTCAATGCTTTTAGCTATAGGAGAAACAGATTTATCTTTATAAGGCTCATGGTATTTCTCAAAACTCTCCTTAGGCAAACCGAAATGAGCAGCAAAAGCTTTGTAATAATTTGCAACAATTTGAGAGTCAAGACCATAAGCTTTACTAATGTTTCGAAATGCATCAGTATTCATGAAAGTTTTAATGCATTCGAAGTCATATTTTATACCTGACTCCCTACCTTTGTCGTTCTCCCATGCTTCAGTATTCTCCTCAATCCGATCAAGAAAGTCCCATTTAAACTCTTCTTTATTGCGCGTGAATGATCCAGAACAAGCAGTATCCAATAATGTTTTATCTTCAAAAGAGAGTCTTGCATAGAAGTTATCAACAATAATATTACCAGGAAGCTCATGAATGGGGCATTTGAGCATTAATGCCTTCAATCTCCCCCACGCTTGGGCAATACTCTCTCCATCATGAGGCCAGAAATTATATATAGAATTCCAATCTTGGTGAATCTCACTTGGAGGATAAAATTTAGAATAGAAGAGAGGTACAATTTCCACCCATCCAATAGAATTCCCGTTCTTCAACAATTTATACCAATGCGCAGCTCTCCCAGTAAGTGATAAAGAGAAGAATTTCTTCCTTACTTTGTCCATTATAATACCTGCACACTTGAACAACTCGCATAATTCATGTAAATATAGCAAATGATCCCCAGGATGGACAGTTCCATCCCCTTCATAGCGGTTACTCATAACACGATCAACAATTTTAATAGGTATTTTAAATGGCACAATTTCTTCAGGTGGCGCCTCATCTTCTACCTCAGCAGCGGTAGAATTTCTTCCAAACAGGAAGTCAATCGGTGCTCTCTCCATAATTAAGTAAATTAGGAGACAACAGTAAAAACAGCACTTACAGCTAAAGTTTTCCTTACCAATTCCAGTTACCAATAGCGCTTCACTCCACGGCAACGGCGCCAGAAAATAGTATTGATGACCCACAAGTATAGGGGGTGTATCGTAGTACTTTCGATAAATAAGAGGGTCGAACCCAACGAGGAGCAGAAGGTGCTGACAAGCGGTTTTGATGAGGATTTCACTGTAAACCCTAGCAGACAAGTTTTTAGGAGTTTTTGATAATGCAGATAAATAAAGTGCGAGTAAATAAAGCGCGGCAATAATAATTGCAGCGAGTGGCCCAATCCTTTTTAGAGAAAGGACAAGCCGGTTTGTTTACTTATGGTGACCAAATGTTTCTGAGGACACACGGGATTTATGTCTAGTGCTTTCGCTTCGTATAGATGATTAATCTTTAGTGTTTCGCTAAGTGTTGTGTGGGTGAACCTATGCTAATGCACCACCCTTCCTAGGACTAATACATACTTGTGATTATACCCCTTGCAAGCATCCGCAAATACAAGAAATTAATTAACATAAATCTAATCACAGCCTTAAACTCTGAGATCCTACCATCCCTCATGCATCGAGATACCAACGGGGGTTTAGGTTTCTGTCACTCCGGCAACCCCACAATTAATATTCGAATACACAATGCATTCCCCTAGGCCCATAAAGGTGAAGTGTCATGTAGTCGACGTTCACATGACACCACTAGAAGAATAACACCACAACTTAAATATCAAACCATTAAATATTACTCGACATAGTTCATTACTAACATCTAGACTTCTCCCATGTCCTCAAGAACTAAACGAACTACTCACAACACATCATATGGATCATGATCAGAGATGATATAATGATGGGTAGCAATCTGAACATAAACCTTAATTCAACGGTTCCACCCAATAGCATCAATAATAATAGTAATCAACACCGGGAGAGTTTCCCCTATCAAATGCACAAGATTCAGCCCTAGATGTTACAGCGGGAACGGAGTGGAGCGGTGGAGATGATTGTTGATACGTCTCAAACGTATCTATAATTTCTTATGTTCCATGCTTATATTATACCATTTGCTACATGTTTTATATACACTTTGTGTGGTTTTATGCATTTTCTGCGACTAACCTATTAACAAGATGCCACAGTGCCAGTTCCCTGTTTTCTGCTGTTTTTGGTTTCAGAAAACCACTTAAGGAAATATTCTCGGAATTGGACGAATTTAATACCAAAGTCCGTATTTTTCACGGGAGGTTCCAGAACACCTAAGACCTGACGGAGAGGGGCCACGAGGCCCCCAGATGAGGTCCCGGCGCGGCCCCACTTCTGGCCGCGCCAGCACCTGATGACGGGGCCTCGGCCCTCCACCGCCTTCGCCCTTTCGCCTACAAATACCCCCCGAAAACACAAGACCTAGGAGCCGAACACTTTTCCACAAAACCTTACGGAGCCGCCGCCGTCGTCAACCCTAGTTCGGGGGGGGGGGGGGGGGTTCAGAAGCTCCCCCCGGCACCCTGCCGGAGAGGGGAATCATCACCGGAGGGCCCTACATCACCATGCCCGCCTCCGGACTGATGCGTGAGTAGTTCATCTTTGGACTACGGGTCCATAGCAGTAGCTAGATGGTTGTCTTTTCCTATTGTGCCATCATGTTTAGATCTTGTGAGCTGCCTATCATGATCATGATCATCTTTATGTAAAGCTACATGTTGTGTTTGTTGGGATCCGATGAATATTGAATACTATGTCATTTGCTTCATAATATATCATGTTATGTGTTGTTTATGATCTTGCATGCTCTCCGTTGCTAGTAGATGCTCTGGCCAAGTAGATGCTTGTGACTCCAAGAGGGAGTATTTATGCTCGATAGTGGGTTCATGTCTCTATTTAATCTGGGGTAGTGACAGCAAGCTCTAAGATTGTAGATGTACTGTTGCTACTAGGGATAAAACAGAAGTACTTTGTCTAAGGATAATTGTATTACTTACTTTACACACTTTGCTTAATGCAATAATCTGTTGCTTGCAACTTAATACTGAACGGGGTGCGGACGCTAACCGGAAGGTGGATTATTATTCATAGATGGGGTTGGAACGGTCTATGTGTATTGTTGTAATGCCCAAATGAATCTCATACTAGACATCATGACATTAGTATATGCATCATTATGGAGCTCTTTATTCTGTCAATTGCCCAGCTGTAATTTGTTTACCCGCATGTATGCTATTATTATTATTTATGGAGAGACACCACTAGTGAACTGTGTACCCCGGTCCTTTTCTTTAAACTGATAATACAACCAACTGCAAACTGTTACTTTCATTCTCTGCAAACATCATCCTCCACACATACGTTTAATCCTTTGTTACAGCAAGCCAGTGAGATTGACAACCTCACTGTTTCGTTGGGGCAAAGTACTTTGATTGTGTTGTGTAGGCTGCACCTCCCTTTCCACGCCAACAAGCTGTTTTCTGGCGCCATTGCCAGGGAGACCTTCAGACGTGTTCTTCATCTCCTACTGGTTCGATAACCTTGGTTTCATAACTGAGGGAAGACTTGCTGCTGCACTCATCATGCCTTCCTCTTGGGGTTTCCCAACAACACCACCGTGTGCATCAAGCTGTTTTCTGGCCGTTGCCGGGGAGCTGAAGCACATCTGCATGGGGAGTCTCTCACTTTGCAATCTCTTTACTTTGTTTTTGTATTGCTTAGTTAAATTTTATTTCCTGTTTTGTTTGCTATTAAATATCAAAAACCCAAAAAAATAGTTACTTGCATTTTATTTACTTTGTTATTATCTTGTTTGCTTCTTATTATCAAAAACACAAAAAAATTAGTTACTTGCATTAATATTTATATTTCGGTTTGCTTTTAAATTTTGCTAAAATGACTACTGCTGAGAATACTAAGTTGTGTGACTTCACTAGCACCAACAATAATGATTTTATATGCACACCTATTGCTCCACCTGCTTCCAAAGCAGAATTCTTTGAAATTAAACCTGCTTTGTTAAATCTTGTCTTCAAAGAGCAATTTTCTGGTGTTAGTTCTGATGATGCTGTTGCCCATCTAAATAATTTTGTTGAACTTTGTGAAATGCAAAAATATAAGGATATAGATGGGGACATTATAAAACTGAAATTATTTCCTTTCTCCTTGAGAGGAAGAGCTAAATAATGGTTACTTTCATTGCCTAGGAATGGTATTGATTCTTGGATTAAATGCAAAGATGCTTTTATTGGAAAATACTATCCTCCTGCTAAGATCATTTCCCTAAGGAGTAGCATTATGAACTTTAAGAAATTTGATAATGAACATGTTGCTCAAGCTTGGGATAGAATGAAATCTCTGGTTAAGAATTGCCCAACCCATGGACTGACTGCTTGGATGATCATCCAAACCTTCTATGCAGGACTAAATTTTTCTTCAAGAAATTTATTGGATTCGGCTGCTGGAGGTACTTTTATGTCCATCACTTTGGGGGCTGCAACAAAACTTCTGGACAATATGATGGTTAATTATTCTGAGTGGCATACTGAAAGGACTCCTCAAGGTAAGAAGGTAAATTCTGTTGAAGAAACCTCCTCTTTGAGTGAAAAGATTGATATGATCATGTTTATGCTTGTGAATGATAAATCTCATATGGATCCTAATAATGTTCCCTTAGCTTCTCTAGTTGCACAAGAAGAGCATGTTCATGTGAACTTCATTAAAAATAATAATTTCAACAACAATGCCTATAGGAACAATTATGGTAATAACAACTATAAGCCCTATCCTCCTAATAATGGTAATTCCTATGGTAATTCTTATAGCAATAATACGAATACCTCCTCTGAACTTGAAACCATGCTAAAAGATTTTATCACTTGATACGTCTCCAACGTATCTATAATTTCTTATGTTCCATGCTATATTATACCAAGTTATTACATGTTTTATATGCATTTTATATAGTTTTATGCATTTTCTGGGACTAACCTATTAACAAGATGCCACAGTGCCAGTTCCCGGTTTTCTGCTGTTTTTGGTTTCAGAAAAGTACTTAAGGAAATATTCTCGGAATTGGACGATTTCTTTTCTGAAGTCAGTTTTTCATCGGGAATGTTCCAGAAAGCCGAACACGAGACGAAGTGGGCCACCGAGGCGGCGCCACCACGTGCTCGCGCGGCAGCACCCCTGGCCGCGCGAGGACCAGGTGTGGGCCCCTCGGGGCGCCACCGACTTCGCCCTTTCGCCTACAAATACCCCCCAGACTAAAAACCCTAACACGGTGTTCATATTTTCCTCCATGGGTCCCGAGCCGCCGCCGTCGTCAACACCAATTCGGGAGAGATCAGAACTTCTCCCCGGCACCCTGCCGGGAGGGGGAATCGTCACCGGAGGCCTCTGAGTCGCCATGACCGCCTCCGGACTGATGCGTGAGTAGTCTACCCTTGGACTACGGGTCCATAGCAGTAGCTAGATGGTTGTCTTCTCCTCTTGTGCTATCATGTTTAGATCTTGTGAGCTGCCTATCATGATCAAGATCACCGTTATGTAATACTTCATGTTGTGTTTGCTGGGATCCGATGAATATTGAGTACTAAAGTTATTGCTTCATAATATATCATGCGTGTGCTATTTAATGATCTTGCATGCTCTCCGTTACTTGTGCATGCTCTGGCCAAGTAGATGCTTGTGACTCCAAGAGGGGGTATTTATGCTTGATAGTAGGTTCATGTCTCTATTAAATCTGGGGTGGTGACAGCTAGCTCTAAGGTTGTAGATGTACTGTTGCTACTAGGGATAAAACAGTAGTACTTTGTCTAAGGATGATGTTACTTACTTACTTTACACACAGTGCTTAAGGCGATAATCTGTTGCATGCAACTTAATACTGAAAGGGTTGCGGACGCTAACCGGAAGGTGGATTATTAGTCATAGATGCGGTTGGAACGGTCTATATATATTGTTGTAATGCCCGAATGAATCTCACACTAGACATCATAACATTGGTATATGCATTGGTTAGCTCATCATTATTCTATCAATTGCCCAGCTGTAATTTGTTTACCCGCATGAATGTTATTATTATTTATGGAGAGACACCACTAGTGAACTGTGGACCCCGGTCCTTCTCTTTAATCTGATAAACCACAAACTGCAAACCTGTTACTTTCTGCAAACAAACATCTTTCTTCCACACATACGTTTAATCCTTTGTTACAGCAAGCCGGTGAGATTGACAACCTCACCGTTAAGTTGGGGCAAAGTATCTTGATTGTGTTGTGTGCAGGTTCCACGTCACCTACGTCCCAGGAAGCATTTTCTGGCGCCCTCACGTCTCAGATTTTTCTGGCGCCGTTGACACCTCGGGGGAATTCATTATTTCCTACTGGTTCGATAACCTTGGTTTCACAACTGAGGGAAACTTGCTGCTGCACTACTTCATACCTTCCTCTTGGGGTCTCCCAACAACACACCCACCGTGTGCATCAAGCATTTTTCTGGCGCCGTTGCCGGGGAGATAAGAATTCCTTTGAAGACCTTCACACTCCTCCGTCAACTTCGTTGCCGGTGATTTGAAGATTCTTCTACGAGGGGAGTTTTCGCACTTCCAATCTTTTTATTTTGTTATTGCCTTACTTAGTTTATTTTTATTATTGTCTTGTTTGCTTAATATCAAAAATACAAAAAAAATTAGTTACTTGCATTACTTTGTTTATTTCGGTTTGCTATTTTATTTTCAGTTTTTGTTATTTTGGTTGTTTCGGTTTGTTAATTAATTTGCTAAAATGAGTACTGCTGAGAATACTAAGTTGTGTGACTTTACTAGCACCAACAACAATGATTTTATATGCACACCTATTGCTCCACCTGCATCTAAAGCTGAATTCTTTGAAATTAAACCTGCTTTGTTGAACCTTGTTATGAGAGAGCAATTTTCTGGTGTTAGTTCTGATGATGCTGCTGCCCATCTAAATAATTTTGTTGAACTATGTGAAATGCAAAAATATAAGGATATAGATGGTGATATTATAAAACTGAAATTATTTCCTTTCTCCTTGAGAGGAAGAGCTAAAGAATGGTTGCTTTCATTGCCTAGGAATAGTATTGATTCATGGATTAAATGTAAAGATGCTTTTATTGGAAAATACTATCCTCCTGCTAAGATTATTTCTCTAAGAAGTAGCATCATGAATTTTAAACAACTTGATAATGAACATGTTGCTCAAGCTTGGGAAAGAATGAAATCTTTGATAAAGAATTGCCCAACCCATGGACTGACTGCTTGGATGATCATCCAAACCTTTTATGCAGGACTGAATTTTTCTTCAAGAAGCTTATTGGATTCGGCTGCTGGAGGTACTTTTATGTCCATCACCTTGGGGGCTGCAACAAAACTCTTGGATAATATGATGGTGAATTATTCTGAATGGCATACTGAAAGGACACCTCAAGGTAAGAAGGTAAATTCTGTTGAAGAAACCTCCTCCTTGAGTGAAAAGATTGATATTATTATGTCTATGCTTGCAAATGGTAAATCCCATGTTGATCCAAATAATGTTCCCTTAGCTTCTTTAGTTGCACAAGAAGAGCATGTTGATGTGAACTTTATTAAAAACAACAATTTCAACAACAATGCCTATAGGAACAATTATGGTAATAACAACTATAAGCCCTATCCTCCTAATAATGGTAATTCTTATGGTAACTCTTATGATAATTCTTATGGTAAAATGCCTAGTGAGGAAAGGATTCTAGAGATTGAAAAAGCTACTAAAGTTTTTATGCAAAACCAATATGAGCAAAATAAAGTGTTCACTAAAACCATGGAAGAACAATCTAATATGTTCAGAAATATTAGTCATCAAATGGAAAAATTAAATAGGGAGATTTCGGGTCTTCAAGGAAAAATGACTAATGCTGAAACTTGTATTTCCTCTATGTCTGCAGCACAATCTTCTTTAATTAATAAAATGGCTGCTAAACCTGAAAATATTGATGATAATCCCTTTGCTACTGCTAATGCTATCCAAGTTCAAATAGATGAAAATGTTAGGATGATGGCCCAATTACGTGCTAGATGGGAAAGAGAGAAAGAACTAGATAAAGAGGCTAATATTGTTAAAGTTTTTACTATTACTACCTCTGAAAATAATGGTGTTTCACATGCTAGTAAGCCTCCTATTATCAATGATAACATAGTTGGTGTTGGAAATGTCTCCTCTACTTCTTCCAAAAATTTAAAATTGCCCAAAACTGCTGAAACTAGTGTTGATAAAAGTGCTGAAATTTTTAAGAACATGGGAGAATGTGGTTCGGTTTGCTTTGATGATAATAATTTTGATTTTGATAATTGTAATATCTCTGAAGTTATTAAGTTCTTGCAAAAGTTGGCCACAAGTCCTAATGCTAGCTCTCTTAATTTGGCTTTTACTACTCATATTACAAATGCTCTCATTAAAGCTAGGGAAGATAAATTAAGACTTGAAGCTTCTATCCCTAAGAAGTTAGAAGATGGTTGGGAGCCCATCATTAAAATGAAAGTAGATAAATTTGATTGCAATGCTTTGTGTGACCTTGGTGCAAGTATTTCTGTTATGCCTAAAAAGCTTTATGATATGTTTGATTTGCCACCATTGGAACATTGCTATTTGGATGTTTTTCTTGCTGATAATGCTTTGAAGAAACCTTTGGGGAGAGTTAATGATGTTCCCATTATGGTTAATAATAACCTGGTCCCCGTTGATTTCATTGTCTTGGATATTGAATGCAATCCATCTTGTCCAATTGTGTTGGGAAGGCCTTTTCTTAGAACTGTGGGTGCTATTATTGATATGAAAAAAGGTACCATCAAGTACCAATTCCCACTCAAGAAAGGTATGGAACACTTCCCTAGGAAGAGAATGAAGCTACATTTTGATTCTATTGTTCGTTCAAATTATGGTGTTGATGCTTCATCTCTTGATAATACTTGAGTTTTACTTTCTATGCCTAGCTGAAAGGCGTTAAACAAAAGCGCTTATGGGAGACAACCCACTTTTATTTCCTGTTATTTTATTTTGTTTGTGTCAAGGACTTGTCCTACCTCTGTAGCAATTCCTTTGTATCTTTATTTTATTGCATTGTTGTGTCAAGATAAGCCTCTAGTTGAAAGTTCATGCTAAATTTGGATTCCTGCGCAGAAACAGTTTTCTGCTGTCCACCGTTTAATTCGTAACTCCTCACAGAAAAATCCAAATAATCTGCCCTTTTTTGTGCGTAATCCTCAGATATATATGCAACTTTCATTAGTTTTGAGTTTTCTGATCTGAGCAAGTTAAGTGCCTCGAAAAAATTCGTCTTTACGGTCTGTTCTGTTTTTGACAGATTCTGCCATTTATTTTGCAATGCCTCTTTTGCTATTTTGATTGGATCTTTTTATCCTATGAAGTATCAGTGGCTGTAGCTAATGTCCAGTAGCATTGGTAGCAATTGTGTTCCTACAGAATATCATAATTTTTCGTGCACTAACCCTCTAATGAAGTTTACTCTAAGTTTGGTGTGGAGGAAGTTTTCAAGGATCAAGAGAGAAGGATGATATGATGTGATCAAGAGGATAGTAAAGCCAAAGCTTGGGGATGCCCCGGTGGTTCATCCCCAACATATCTCAAGAAGACTCAAGCGTCAAAGCTTGGGGATGCCCAAGGCATCCCCTTCTTCATCAACAAACTATCAGGTCCTTTCTAGTGAAACTATATTTTAATTCCGCCACTTCTTATGTGCTTTTCTTGAAGCGTCGGTTTGTTTTTGTTATTTTCATTCTCTGAATAAAATGGATCCTAGCATTCCGTTGTGGGAGAGAGACACGCTCCGCTTTTTCTTATGAATACTCGTATTCTTCACTTATATTTGTTGAGTATTCTTCTATGTTACTTCAATGCTTTCTAGCTCTTGTTTTTCATGCATCTCTTGCTAGAGCTGTTAGCTTTATTATATCATACTCTCATATCTCATTGTTTAATTACTTGGAGAGTTTATCTTTTAAATAAGTTGATTGGTGTTTGGTTGAGAACAGAAAATGCTAAATGTGGTAGATGGTATAAAGAAAGATATACATGCTCTTATGGATTGTTATCTTGCATGTTGTGGTGCTTGGCAATTGTTTTGAGCTCTCAAGTAGATCATGTTTAAGCTTTTACATCATGTAGTTAAAACCTATTAGTGAGGAACTACCGTAAAACTTGCTGAAATTTGGTTTGCATGTTTGGTATCTCTAAGGTCTAGATATTTTCTAGTTAAAGTGTTTGAACAACAAGGAAGACAATGTAGAGTTTTATAATGCTTGCAATATGTTTTTATATACGTCTTGTTGTCATAGTTTATACTTGTGTTTGTTTCAAACAACCTTGCTAGCCAAAGCCTTGTACTGAGAGGGAATGCTTCTCGTGCATCCATAATCCTTGAGCCAAAACCTATGCCATTTGTGTCCACCATACCTACCTACTACATGGTATTTCCTGCCATTCCAAGTAAATACTTCATGTGCTACCTTTTATTCAAAATTTATTATCCCTTATTTGTGTCAATGTTTATTAGCTCATGAGGAAGTATGTGGTGTTATGGATATCAACCTTGTCATTTGCTTTTAGACAGACTTTCACCAACTGGACTAGTGGCATATACACCGCTTATCCATTAACTTTGCAAAAAGAGCTGGCAAATGGGGTGCCCAGTCCCAATTAATTACAACTTTAACCGCTGCATTCTCTTCACATTTTTGCCCTGATCTAATTAGCCAAGCAATGATACTAGTTCTAAACTACATGTGTAAACAAAAGAGAAAAGAGGGATGATCTGCCCTTGGGTAAAAATAACGTCCTTCATGGGAGCCGCTCTTAAGAAAGTCTGGTTGACAAGGGGGGTAGAGTGCCCATTACCATTCGTTGACAACGACAAACACCGCTCAAAACTTACTTTTATGCTCTCTATATGATTTCAAAAACCTATAAAACTAAGAAGCTCTAGCACATGCTTGTATCCCTGCTTCCCTCTGCGAAGGGCCTATCTTTTACTTTATGTTGAGTCAGTTTACCTACTTCTTTCTATCCCCGAAGCAAACACTTGTGTCAACTGTGTGCAACAATTCTTATATGCTTACTTATTGCACTTGTTATATTTCTTTGTGTTGACAACTATCTATATGATATACATGTTCAAAAGTTGAAAGCCAATGCTGAAACTTATATCTTCCTTTGTGTTGCTTCAATGCTCTTTTGCTTAGATAATATTGCTTTATGAGTTAACTCTTATGCAAATCTTTTTGATGCTTGTTTGAAAGTACTATTCATGAAAAGTTTTACTTATATGATGTAGTTGTTTACTCCTTGTCTATTTGTTAGCAAACTATAGATCATTACCTTGAGTCACTTCATTCATAACATGAGCCTTACATTATATTATGATCAAGATTGTGTTTAAGCATGTCACTTCAGAAATTATTCTTCTGTTATCGTTTTACCTACTCGGGACGAGTAAAACTAAGCTTGGGGATGTTGATACGTCTCCAACGTATCTATAATTTCTTATGTTCCATGCTATATTATACCAAGTTATTACATGTTTTATATGCATTTTATATAGTTTTATGCATTTTCTGGGACTAACCTATTAACAAGATGCCACAGTGCCAGTTTCCTGTTTTCTGCTGTTTTTTGTTTCAGAAAAGTACTTAAGGAAATATTCTCGGAATTGGACGATTTTGTTTTCTGAAGTCAGTTTTTCATCGGGAACGTTCCAGAAAGCCGAACACGAGGCGAAGTGGGCCACCGAGGCGGCGCCACCACGTGCTCGCGCGGCAGCACCCCTGGCCGCGCGAGGACCAGGTGTGGGCCCCTCGGGGCGCCACCGACTTCGCCCTTTCGCCTGCAAATACCCCCCAGACTAAAAACCCTAACACGGTGTTCATATTTTCCTCCACGGGTCCCGAGCCTCCGCCGTCGTCAACACCAATTCGGGAGTGATCAGAACTTCTCCCCGGCACCCTGCCGGGAGGGGGAATCGTCACCGGAGGCCTCTACGTCGCCATGACCGCCTCCGGACTGATGCGTGAGTAGTCTACCCTTGGACTACGGGTCCATAGCAGTAGCTAGATGGTTGTCTTCTCCTCTTGTGCTATCATGTTTAGATCTTGTGAGCTGCCTATCATGATCAAGATCACCGTTATGTAATACTTCATGTTGTGTTTGCTGGGATCCGATGAATATTGAGTACTAAAGTTATTGCTTCATAATATATCATGTGTGTGCTATTTAATGATCTTGCATGCTCTCCGTTACTTGTGTATGCTCTGGCCAAGTAGATGCTTGTGACTCCAAGAGGGGGTATTTATGCTCGATAGTAGGTTCATGTCTCTATTAAATCTGGGGTGGTGACAGCTAGCTCTAAGGTTGTAGATGTACTGTTGCTACTAGGGATAAAACAGTAGTACTTTGTCTAAGGATGATGTTACTTACTTACTTTACACATAGTGCTTAAGGCGATAATCTGTTGCATGCAACTTAATACTGAAAGGGGTGCGGACGCTAACCGGAAGGTAGATTATTAGTCATAGATGCGGTTGGAACGGTCTATGTATATTGTTGTAATGCCCGAATGAATCTCACACTAGACATCATAACATTGGTATATGCATTGGTTTGCTCATCATTATTCTATCAATTGCCCAGCTGTAATTTGTTTACCCGCATGAATGTTATTATTATTTATGGAGAGACACCACTAGTGAACTGTGGACCCCGGTCCTTCTCTTTAATCTGATAAATCACAAACTGCAAACCTGTTACTTTCTACAAACAAACATCTTTCTTCCACACATACGTTTAATCCTTTGTTATAGCAAGCCGGTGAGATTGACAACCTCACCGTTAAGTTGGGGCAAAGTATCTTGATTGTGTCGTGTGCAGGTTCCACGTCACCTACGTCCCAGGAAGCATTTTCTGGCGCCCTCACGTCGCAGATTTTTCTGGCGCCGTTGACACCTCGGGGGAATTCATTATTTCCTACTGGTTCGATAACCTTGGTTTCACAACTGAGGGAAACTTGCTGCTGCACTACTTCATACCTTCCTCTTGGGGTCTCCCAACAACACACCCACCGTGTGCATCATCACTACACAAACTTCCTTTAATAAAACTGTTGAGGAAAAGCTTGGTAAAGTTGATATGCTTGCTTCTAAAGTTGGTAGTCTTGCTCTTGATGTTGATCTTTTGAAATCTAAAGTTATGCCTAATGATGCCAAAGAGAATAAAACCTTTGCTAAAATTAATGCCATGCAAGTTCGAATTGATGAAAATGTTAGGATGATGGCTGAATTGCGTGCTAGATGGGAAAGAGAGGAAGAATTAGCTAAAGATGGTGATATTGTTAGAGTTTGCACCATTACTACTACTGAAAATAATGTTACTTCACATGCTAGTAAGCCTCCTACTATTAATGGTAACATAATTGGTGTTGGCAATGTTTCTTCTACTACTTTCAAATGTTTAAAATTGCCTAAAACTCCTAAAACTATGCTTGATAAAAGTGCTGAAATTTTTAAAAGCATAGGAGATAATGGTCCCATTACTTTTGATGATAATGAATTTGATTATGATAATTGTAATATCTCTGAAGTTATTAAGTTCTTTCAAAAGCTAGCCACAAGTCCTAATGCTAGTACTTTAAATATGGCTTTTACTACACATATTACAAATGCTCTCATTAAAGCTAGGGAAGAGAAATTAAAACTTGAATCTTCTATCCCTAAGAAGTTAGAAGATGGTTGGGAGCCCATCATTAAGATAAAAGTGAATGAATTTGATTGCAATGCTTTGTGTGATCTTGGTGCAAGTATTTCTGTTATGCCTAAGAAACTTTATGATATGTTTGACTTGCCACCTTTGGAACATTGCTATTTGGATGTTTTTCTGCTGATAATGATTTGAAGAAACCTTTGGGGAGAGTTAATTATGTTCATTTCATGGTTAATAATAACCTTGTCCCCGTTGATTTTATTGTCTTGGATATTGAGTGCAACCCCTCTTGTCCTATTGTTTTGGGAAGACCTTTCCTTCGCACGGTTGGTGCTATTATTGATATGAAAGAAGGAAATATAAGGTACCACTTCCCAGTTAAGAAAGGTATGGAACACTTCCCTAGGAAGAATATGAAGCTACCTTTTGATTCTATTATTCGTACAAACTATAATGTTGATGCGTCTTCTATTGGAAATACTTGAGTTTTGCTTTCTGTGCCTAGCTCAAATGCGTTAAAGAAAAGCGCTTATGGGAGGCAACCCACTTTTTTTATTCCTGTTATTTTATTTTCTTGAGTCAAGGAACATGCCTACCTCTGTAGCAATTTATTTGTATCTTTATTTTATTGCATAGTTGTGCCAAGATAAGTCTCTAGTAGAAAGTTGATGCTAGAATTGGATCTCTGCGTAGGAACAGTTTTTCTTCCGTTCACCATTAAATTCATAACTCTTTACAGAAATGTCGGAATGACCTGATATTTTCTGAGCGTGATCCTCATATATGTACGCAACTGTAATTAGTTTTGAGTTTTCTGATTTGAGCAAGTAAAGTGCCTCGAAAAAATTCGTCTTTACAGACTGTTCTGTTTTTGACAGATTCTGCCATCTATTTTGCATTGGTTATTTTGTTGTTTTTGAATGGATATTTTTGTTCCATAAAATTCCAGTTGCTGTAGATAATGTACAGTACCATGATAATGATTCTCTCCATACAGAATATGAGTATTTTTTATTATGCACTAACCCTCTAATGAAGTTTACTTTGAGTTTGGTGTGGAGTAAGTTTTTAAGGATCAAGAGAGAGGATGATATGATTTGATCAAGAAGATGAAAGAGCCTAAGCTTGGGGATGCCCCCGTGGGTCACCCAAGCATATTTCAAGAAGACTCAAGCGTCAAATCTTGGGATGCCCAAGGCATCCCCTTCTTCATCAACAATTTATCAGGTTATCTCTAGTGAAACTATATTTTAATTCCGCCACATCTTATGTGCTTTACTTGGAGCGTCTGTTTATTTTTATTTTTGCTTTTGTTATTCTTGTTCTCTGAATAAAATGGATCCTAGCATTCCTTTGTGGGAGAGAGACACGCTCCGCTTTTTCTTATGAATACTCGTATTCTTCACTTATATTTGTTGAGTATTTTTCTATGTTATTTCAATACTATTAGCTCTTGTTTTTCATGCATCTCTTGTTAGAGCTGTTAGTTTTCTTATATTTTACTCTCACATCTCATTGTTAAATACTTGTAGATTTTATGTTTCAAATAAGTTGATTGGTGTTTGGTTAAAAACATAAAATGTTAAATGTGATAGATGGTATAACTAAATGATATATAATCTTTTAGATCATTAAATTGTGTCACTTGAATCATTGATGTTGTTTTGACATATTAATATGCTTAATGGTAAACATGATGGTTTAGTAAGGTGGGATGATTAATGGTTGGTCTAAAAAAATTGAAGTTGTGCCACACTTAAATATCCAGCTGATAGCATAATGATATATGACTTCTAATGTTAAAAGCAACCGTAATGACTTTGTGTTATGCGCTACGGTCGGGGTCCCAACAGTGACTTGTTCATTTGCCACAGTCCCTGATGGAGTGATTTTCATTATGCCTTGTAAGATCATATTTCTAGTTGGAATCTTTTTTCTTGTGAGTTCTACAGCTGCGGTTTTCATGGCACTTCCACCACCATATTTGCTAGCCTCTTCGGTACTTTGCATTGCCCTTTTCTCACATTGAGAGTTGGTGCATACTTCCCGGGTACATACAAAACTCGTGGGAGATCTTCATCATGTTCTCCTACACATAAGCCAAATATCTTCCTCAAAACATCCACCATACCTACCTACTACAGCATTTCCATAGCTGTTAAGAAATATATTGCCATGCAACTTTCATCTTACATTACATGACTTGTTGTCATTTATCATTTATATATTGCTTTGCATGATTCTATATAACTGATGTGCGGTTTTACCCATGTTACGCTAGATCATTGCATATCCTGCTACACTGGCAGAGGCACCGTTTCATACATTATGTTTTATTCATTATGAGATATTTGTACCAAAAGTGTGTTGTCATATTAGAATGTTTGCCCCTAAAAGTGAAAAGAGCCATGGAGGCCATCGAAAAGAGAAACATAAAAAAATAAAAAAATAGAAAAAGAGAAAAAGTAAAAAAAAAAGAATAAAAAGGGGGCAACATTACTACTCTTTATCCACACTTGTGCTCATGTTATAGCACCTGCAGTATTCATAGTCCTCATTTGTGCTCATGTTTAGCACCTTTACTCCATATGAGAGAGTTTTCATGTTTTACTTGCATAACTATGTGGGGAACTTTACATTATAGAACTTGGCTTGTATATTCCAATGATGAGCCTCCTCAAAAGTGCTCTAGGTCTTCATGAGCAAGCAAGTTAGATGCACCCCCACTAGTTCCATTGGAGAGCTTTCATACACTTATAGCTCTATGTGCATCTGTTGTGTGGCAATCACTACTCCTTGCATAGCTTCGATTATAAGACTTCCTCTTGTCTAATGATCACTTTCAGCTTTGTGAGACTTTCTTCCGTTGGCCTTTCAAACCCCCATAAACATTCTCTTAGCCACAACATCCTGGTGCCAGGAACCAACGCTGAACACTTGCTTGTTTTTGAGTGAACAAATAGAGAGATGGTCTTCTACGTGCATATTGTTATTGCTTGACTTGATCCTTTCACAAAGTTGTCATGAGTGTTTGATTCATTAGATGATTATATTGTTATTCTTGAAGCTTAAATCATCTTTAATATCTACTTTGCACGGTTGATTGTTCTCTAGTACTAATTCATTGAAAGTTTTGCCTTGTTCTTCCTACTTGTTTATTCATTACTCATTTGATATCAATATAAACTACAGCTTTTATTCATTTGATCTCAGTTTACATGCATTACATTATTATATGATCAAGATTGTGTGAAAGCATGTCACTTCAGAAATTATTCTTGTTATCGTTTTACCTACTCGAGGACGAGTAGAACTAAGCTTGGGGATGCTTGATACGTCTCAAACGTATCTATAATTTCTTATGTTCCATGCTTATATTATACCAATTGCTACATGTTTTATATACACTTTGCATTGTTTTATGCATTTTCTGGGACTAACCTATTAACAAGATGCCACAGTGCCAGTTTCCTGTTTTCTGCTGTTTTTTGTTTCAGAAAACCACTTAAGGAAATATTCTCGGAATTGGACGAATTTAATACCAAAGTCCCTATTTTTCACGGGAGGTTCCAAAACACCGAAGACCTGACGGAGAGGGGCCACGAGGCCCCCAGATGAGGTGTCGGCGCGGCCCCACCTCCTGCCGCGCCAGCACCTGAGGAGGGAGCCTCGGCCCTCCACCGCCTTCGCCCTTTCGCCTATTTAAAGCCCCCCACAATACAAGACCTACAACCCGAACACTTTTCCACAAAACCTAACGGAGCCGCCGCCGTCGTCAACCCTAGTTCAGGAGGGTTCAGAAGCTATCCCCGGCACCCTGCCGGAGAGGGGAATCATCAACGGAGGGCTCTACATCACCATGCCCGCCTCCGGACTGATGCGTGAGTAGTTCATCCTTGGACTACGGGTCCATAGCAGTAGCTAGATGGTTGTCTTCTCCTATTGTGCCATCAGGTTTAGATCTTGTGAGCTGCCTATCATGATCAAGATCATCTTTATGTAATGCTACATGTTGTGTTTGCAGGGATCCGATGAATATTGAATACTATGTCATTTGCTTCATAATATATCATGTTGTGTGTTGTTTATGATCTTGCATGCTCTCCGTTGCTAGTAGATGCTCTGGCCAAGTAGATGCTTGTGACTCCAAGAGGGAGTATTTATGCTCGATAGTGGGTTCATGTCTCTATTTAATCTGGGGTAGTGACAGCAAGCTCTAAGATTGTAGATGTACTGTTGCTACTAGGGATAAAACAGTAGTACTTTGTCTAAGGATAATTGTATTACTTACATTACACACTTTGCCTAATGCAGTAATCTGTTGCTTGCAACTTAATACTGAAAGGGGTGCGGACGCTAACCGGAAGGTGGATTATTAGTCATAGATGCGGTTCGAACGGTCTATGTATATTGTTGTAATGCGCAAATGAATCTCATACTAGACATCATGACATTAGTATATGCATCATTATGCAGCTCTTTATTCTGTCAATTGCCCAGCTGTAATTTGTTTACCCACATGTATGCTATTATTATTATTTATGGAGAGACACCACTAGTGAACTGTAGACCCCGGTCCTTTTCTTTAAACTGATAATACAACCAACTGCAAACTGCTTTCTTTCATTCTCTGCAAACATCATCTTCCACACCATACGTTTAATCCTTGTTACAGCAAGCCGGTGAGATTGACAACCTCACTGTTGAGTTGGAGCAAAGTTTCTTGATTGTGTTGTGCAGATTCCACCTCCCTCGTCAACCACGCGCAAGCACTTTTCTGGCGCCGGGGAGATCTTCGTTGTGTTCTTCATCTCCTACTAGTTCGATAACCTTGGTTTCATAACTGAGGGAAACTTGCTACTACGCTCATCACACCTTCCTCTTGGGGTTTTCCAACTCCTCACACCCGTGAGCATCAGAGAGCTTTCATACACTTATAGCTCTATGTGCATCCGTTGTGTGGCAATCACTACTCCTTGCATAGCTTCGATTATAAGACTTCCTCTTGTCTAATGATCACTTTCAGCTGTGTGAGACTTTCTTCCGTTGGCCTTCCAAACCCCCCTTATTATTATTTTAGCCACAACATCCTGGTGCCAGGAACCAACGCTGAACGCTTGCTTGTTTTAAGTGAACAAATAGAGAGATGATTTTCTACGTGCATATTGTTATTGCTTGACTTGATCCTTTCACAAAGTTGTCATGAGTGTTGGATGCATTAGATGATTATATTGTTATTCTTGAAGCTTAAATCATCTTTAATATCTACTTTGCACGGTTGATTGTTCTGTAGTATTGATTCATTGAAAGTTTTACTTTGTTCTTCCTACTTGTTTACTCATTACTCATTTGATATCAATATAAACTACAGCTTTTATTCATTTGATCTCAATTTACATGCATTACATTATTACATGATCAAGATTGTGTGAAAGCATGTCACTTCAAAAATTATTCTTGTTATCGTTTTAACTACTCGAGGACGAGTAGAACTAAGCTTGGGGATGCTTGATACGTCTCAAACGTATCTATAATTTCTTATGTTCCATGCTTATATTATACCATTTGCTACATGTTTTATATACACTTTGTGTGGATTTATGCATTTTCTGCGACTAACCTATTAACAATATGCCACAGTGCCAGTTCCCTGTTTTCTGCTGTTTTTGGTTTCACAAAACCACTTAAGGAAATATTCTCGGAATTGGACGAATTTAATACCAAAGTCCCTTTTTCACGGGAGGTTCCAGAACACCGAAGACCTGACGGAGAGGGGCCACGAGGCCCCCAGATGAGGTCCCGGCGCGGCCCCACTTCTGGCCGCGCCAGCACCTGATGACGGGGCTTCGGCCCTCCACCGCCTTCGCCCTTTCGCATACAAATACCCCCCGAAAACACAAGACCTAGGAGCCGAACACTTTTCCACAAAACCTTACGGAGCCGCCGCCGTCGTCAACCCTAGTTCGGGGGGGGGGGGGGTTCAGAAGCTCTCCCCGGCACCCTGCCGGAGAGGGGAATCATCACCGGAGGGCTCTACATCACCATGCCCGACTCCGGACTGATGCGTGAGTAGTTCATCTTTGGACTACGGGTCCATAGCAGTAGCTAGATGGTTGTTTTCTCCTATTGTGCCATCATGTTTAGATCTTGTGAGCTGCCTATCATGATCAAGATCATCTTTATGTAATGCTACATGTTGTGTTTGCTGGGATCCGATGAATATTGAATACTATGTCATTTGCTTCATAATATATCATGTTGTGTGTTGTTTATGATCTTGCATGCTCTCCGTTGCTAGTAGATGCTCTGGCCAAGTAGATGCTTGTGACTCCAAGAGGGACTATTTATGCTCGATAGTGGGTTCATGTCTCTATTTAATCTGGGGTAGTGACAGCAAGCTCTAAGATTGTAGATGTACTGTTGCTACTAGGGATAAAACAGAAGTACTTTGTCTAAGGATAATTGTATTACTTACTTTACACACTTTGTTTAATGCAATAATCTGTTGCTTGCAACTTAATACTGAAAGGGGTGCGGACGCTAACCGGAAGGTGGATTATTAGTCATAGATGCGGTTGGAACGGTCTATGTATATTGTTGTAATGCCCAAATGAATCTCATACTAGACATCATGACGTTAGTATATGCATCATTTTGCAGCTCTTTATTCTGTCAATTGCCCAGCTGTAATTTGTTTACCCGCATGTATGCTATTATTATTATTTATGGAGAGACACCACTAGTGAACTGTGGACCCCGGTCCTTTTCTTTAAACTGATAATACAACCAACTGCAAACTGTTACTTTCATTCTCTGCAAACATCATCCTCCACACATACGTTTAATCCTTTGTTACAGCAAGCCAGTGAGATTGACAACCTCACTGTTTCGTTGGGGCAAAGTAGTTTGATTGTGTTGTGCAGGCTCCACCTCCCTTCCCACGCCAACAAGCTGTTTTCTGGCGCCATTGCCAGGGAGACCTTCAGACGTGTTCTTCATCTCTTACTGGTTCGATAACCTTGGTTTCATAACTGAGGGAAGACTTGCTGTTGCACTCATCATACCTTCCTCTTGGGGATTGCCAACAACACCACCGTGTGCATCAATGGTGTCGGCGGTGGAGATGATGGTGATGATGATCCCGATGAAGCGCAGCTCGATGACGGTGACGATGGCGACGATCCCCCCCCCCCCCCCCCCTACGGGAAGGGATTTCCCCGGCAGCTTTTCAGCCTGCCGGAGAGCTTTTCTCTCTCGGTGGTTTCCGCCTCGTGGAGGCGGCGGCTCTGTTTCTCCAATATCCCCCGTGTCTTAGGTTTTCGGGGGCATCAAGTACGCGAAGGGGCATCGCCTGAGGTGGGCCAGGGTGGTGATACCTCTCAAACGTATCTATAATTTCTTACGTTTCATGCTTATATTATACCGATTGCTACGTGTTTTATATACACTTTGCATTGTTTTATGCATTTTCTGGGACTAACCTATTAACAAGATGCCACAGTGCCAGTTCCCTGTTTTCTGCTGTTTTTGGTTTCAGAAAACCACTTAAGGAAATATTCTCGGAATTGGACGAAATTAATACCAAAGTCCCTATTTTTCACGGGAGGTTCCAGAACACCGGAGAGCTAACGGAGAGGGGCCATGAGGCCCCCGGATGAGGTCCCGGCGCGGCCCCACTTCTGGCCGCGCCAGCACCTCATGAGGGTGGCTCGGCCCTCCACCGCCTTCGCCCTTTCGCCTATTTAAAGTCCCCGACAATACAAGACCTAGGACCCGAACACTTTTCCAGAAAACCTTACGGAGCCGCCGCCGTCGTCAACCCTAGTTCGGGAGTGTTCAGAACCTCTTCCCGGCACCCTGCCGGAGAGGGGAATCATCACCGGAGGACTCTACATCACCATGCCCGACTCCGGACTGATGCGTGAGTAGTTCATCCTTGGACTACGGGTCCATAGCAGTAGCTAGATGGTTGTCTTCTCCTATTGTGCCATCATTTTTAGATCTTGTGAGCTGCCTAACAGATCATCTTTATGTAATGCTACATGTTGTGTTTGCTGGGATCCGATGGATATTGAATACTATGTCATTTGCTTCATAATATATCATGGTGTGTGTTGTTTATGATCTTGCATGCTCTCCGTTGCTAGTAGATGCTCTGTCCAAGTAGATGCTTGTGACTCCAAGAGGGGGTATTTATGCTCGATAGTGGGTTCATGTCTCTATTTAATCTGGGTAGTGACAGCAAGCTCTAAGATTGTAGATGTACTGTTGCTACTAGGGATAAAACAGTAGTACTTTGTCTAAGGATAATGTTATTACTTACATTACACACTTTGCCTAATGCAATAATCTGTTGCTTGCAACTTAATACTGAAAGGGGTGCGGACGCTAACCGGAAGGTGTATTATTAGTCATAGATGCAGTTGGAACGGTCTATGTATATTGTTGTAATGCCCAAATGAATCTCACATTAGACATCATGACATTAGTATATGCATCATTATGCAGCTCTTTATTCTGTCAATTGCCCAGCTGTAATTTGTTTACCCGCATGTATGCTATTATTATTTATGGAGAGACACCACTAGTGAACTGTGGACCCCGGTCCTTTTCTTTAAACTGATAATACAACCAACTGCAAACTGTTACTTTCATTCTCTGCAAACATCATTCTCCACACATACGTTTAATCCTTTGTTACAGCAAGCCAGTGAGATTGACAACCTCACTGTTTCGTTGGGGCAAAGTAGTTTGATTGTGTTGTACAGGCTCCACGTCCCTTTCCACGCCAACAAGCTGTTTTCTGGCGCCATTGCCAGGGAGACCTTCAGACGTGTTCTTCATATCCTACTGGTTCGATAAACTTGGTTTCATAACTGAGAGAGGTCTTGCTGCTGCACTCATCATACCTTCCTCTTGGGGATTCCCAACAACACCACCGTGTGCATCAATGGTGTCGGCGGTGGAGATGATGGTGATGATGATCCCGATGAAGCGCAGCTCGATGACGGTGACGATGGCGACGATTTCCCCCCTCCGGGAAGGGATTTCCCCGGCAGCTTTTCAGCCTGCCGGAGAGCTTTTCTCGCTCGGTGGTTTCCGCCTCGTGGAGGCGGCGGCTCTGTTTCTCCTCTATCCCCCGTGTCTTAGGTTTTCGGGGGCATCAAGTACGCGAAGGGGCATCGCCTGAGGTGGGCCAGGGTGGTGATACGTCTCAAACGTATCTATAATTTCTTATGTTCCATGCTTATATTATACCGATTGCTACATGTTTTATATACACTTTGCATTGTTTTATGCATTTTTTGGGACTAACCTATTAACAAGATGCCACAGTGCCAGTTCCCTGTTTTCTGCTGTTTTCAGAAAACCACTTAAGAAAATATTCTCGGAATTAAACGAAATTAATACCAAATTCCCTATTTTTCACGGGAGGTTCTAGAACACCGGAGAGCTAACGGAGAGGGGCCACGAGGCCCCCAGATGAGGTCCCGGCGCGGCCCCACTTCTGGCCGCGCCAGCACCTCATGAGGGCGCCTCGGCCCTCCACCGCTTTCGCCCTTTCGCCTATTTAAAGTCCCCGACAATACAAGACCTAGGACCCGAACACTTTTCCAGAAACCATTACGGAGCCGCCGCCGTCGTCAACCCTAGTTCGGGAGGGTTCAGAACCTCTTCCCGGCATATTGTTGTAATGACCGAATGAATCTCACACTAGACATCATGACATTAGTATATGCATCATTATGCAGCTCTTTATTCTGTCAATTGCCCAGCTGTAATTTGTTTACCCGCATGTATGCTATTATTATTATTTATGAAGAGACACCACTAGTGAACTGTGGACCCCGGTCCTTTTCTGTAAACTGATAATACAACCAACTGCAAACTGTTACTTTCATTCTCTGCAAACATCATCCTCCACACATATGTTTAATCCTTTGTTACAGCAAGCCAGTGAGATTGACAACCTCGCTGTTTCGTTGGGGCAAAGTAGTTTGATTGTGTCGTGCAGGTTCCACCTCCCTTTCGCGTCAACAAGCTGTTTTCTGGCACGATTGCCAGGGAGACCTTCAAACGTGTTCTTCATCTCTTACTGGTTCGATAACCTTGGTTTCATAACTGAGTGAAGACTTGCTGCTGCACTCATCATACCTTACTCTTGGGGTTTCCCAACAACACCAGACCGGTGCATCAGTGGCCACACCCCCTCCCGGCGCGGCAGAAGGGGGGGCCGCGCCGTGGCATGGTGTTCCCCACAAAGCAGTAAAGGAAACATGATCTTTGTCTAATACAATATGTACACGACAAGTGTAAAATTTGGATTTTTTTCTGAAAAAACTACCAAATACTTGTTACAAAATTAGACGAATACATGTTTAGAAACTATTAGACCATATTTCATGCACAATTCACCAAAATAGTCGTATCAAAAAAGTTTTCTATCAACTTCTCATCAAAAAGAAAAATGTGTGCCGAATCGGCTAGAAGGGGGCCAAAGTTATGCTACATCTTCTTGATATTTTTCTCATGATTTTTGCTAAAAATCTTTTTAGATACACAAATAGCTATCTCAATACAGTTCTACCAAGATTTTTGCAAGATTCAACAACTAGGAATGAACCGTCATGCCCGCCATTTTGAAACCGGCATATAAAAAAAATATGTCATTGCGCATAAGTTGAACTGATATCAAATTTTACATTCCATACATTATCAAATATACAGTTTCTTTTTTACTGAAACGAATACACAGTTTTACACATAGGGTCAACATGACCCAGGCTTAAAATAATCCGCATCAGGCATTTATTCAACAAACTGTGTATTCGGTTATTCCCTAGTTTGCAACTACGAGGAATCATGTGCTAGTTCGGTGTAGTTTTGTTGTGTTTTTATTTTGTTTGGTTGATCTTTGATCTGTTTTTTCAACATCTCGCATCATTTGGCCGTTTAGCCTCTATCAATTGAAGAGGGGATGTGAATCCTTTGCTGAGGCAAATATACATGCCATTGACCTAGCTAGTTATAATATATCCAACAATGACACACTACGGGAATAAAGGAATCCAAATATGATAACTATATCATCTTTTGCATCACGGAAACTCATTTAACCAATTTGGATTACTTTCGTAAAAATCAGCATAAACTCATTTAACTAGGCAAAATTAGGTAGAAATCAAGAAAACTCCTAATACTTGTGAATTATCCATCAAATGTGGACTACTCTTTGTGAAAATTAGATGCTGCCCTTTTGCAACATATTTGTTTTACTTGGTTCAAAAATAAATTATTTTGTACACTTAAAAAATGGAAAATGATTGTTTCCTATATCAATATGCACCTATTTGTGGAATATGAGAACTTTATCACAAACTATGCCATGGGAATGGCCTTAACTTGATCATTTGGTTTGAAAGTTATAGATGTTTATATATGATAGACCTTTTTGTGAAGACTTTTTTTAAACACTTTGTCAAAAATCAAGTTTATTATTTTTCATATCAACTAGCACACATATAAGGACCTCATGCCGAAGGATATCTTTTTTGAGTTTTTTTCATTTTATTTGTTTTTTATTAACGGTCAAAATGACAACCATGACTATTCATCGAAAGAGGTAAGATTTTCTAAAATTCTCGATTTTTCTGTGATATAACCACTAGTTGTGTATTTTAAAATCATTTTTACAAAAATTTCAGACCAAACTATCAACTTATCAAGCAGTTGTAGTTCAAATTTGGATTACTTTCGGAAAATCAGCATAAACTCATTTAACTATGCGACATTAGGTAGAAATCAAGAAAACTCATAATACTTGGGGATTATCCATAGAATGTGTACTACTCTTTTTAAAAATTAGATGGGTGAAAAAAGTTATTTTTGGCACTTAAAAAATGGAAAATGATATTTATAAAAATATTTTGAAAAATTCCTTCGCCTTGATTGTTTGCTATACCAAGATGAACCTATTTGTGGAATATGGGAACTTTATCACAAACTGTCATAACTTGATCATTTGGCTTGAAATCGTCAGTTTTGAATTACAATAATTTAACGAATCAAGACCTATCGATTTTTCTGTAATGCAAAAGATGATTTTGATGTCATATTTGGATTTGTCTAATTTTCTTAATCAATTTAGACATTTTATTTGTCAAATTATGATTTAAGGATTTATAGATACGAATTATTCCATACTAAATGAAAAAGGCAAAAATAAAGTAAAATTCATTTTATTATTTTTTATTTCAATGTTATTATTATATAATCATTGTTGTTTATTCAACTAATTTTTTATAATTTAAATAATAAAGAAGTGTAACATGATAACTGAGTTGTTAATATGATTGATAAGATAATATCAGTAAGTTCTATGTTCTCACTTAGTATCTAACTTGAAAGGAACCAAAATGTTAAGCGTGATTGGGTTGAAGCAATTTGAGGATGGTGACCGAATGGGAAGTTTGACTAGATTAAATAGTTTGACCCAATATTAAGTGTGTAGTTAGTGATTAAGTGTGTGCGCTAGTGGGGTAATTAAGTGTGGCTAAGTGATAAATTTCGAAATAGATTTTTAAAAAATATATAGTTCAAAAAGAAATTTGAAAAAAATGATTTTTTTTCAAAAAAATCAAAAAAACTGGAAAATATAGGCCGACGGCATTACTGTCGGCGTAGATAAAATAGGCCGACGGCGACGGTATTGCATACACCAACGGGCAAACCAGTCTACGCCTATGGGCTAGTACACCGACGGTGACCGGCCGTCGGCGTATTTTCTTTTTCCCGTAGTGACAATAAGGACATTGCTACAACATTGTCACGCTCAACAACTTGCATATAAATTTGAGTGAATGTATCTGCTCCAACTCCTGGGGTTCAACGCGCTAAACGTTGAGTCATGAATGCACGCACATACGGAACCATGACTTGGAAATAGATCAACGTCGCGGTCAGCAATGTGCTCAACAAATATAGGAGTATATACGTACATATGTGGTAATTTTCTTTCTGAAACTTAACTCAAACTTTGCATCACAGCAACACTGGAGAATAAGTTACGGAATACATTTGTCATCACCGTACAACATTTTGTGCCAATCCAAGCAAGAACATGTCATCACCTGGAAACGCATGGAGGATATTGGAGGTACCTTGCTAAACCGGCATGTGCAAGGCTGTTTTTTCGAACCTTGCTAAACCGGCTACTAAAACAGAGACGTCATACATTGAACTAGCCAACACAGCCCAAATGAAAAAGAGACATGTGACTCTAATTAATAGCATTTCAAGCTGCCTGGTTGGGACGTGCGGTTTGTTAGCAAAACAACAATAAAACCGTAGCAACCCCCTAAAAAACAATAAAACCATCTACTGATGCAAGGAAAGTGGTGCAAATTCGAGCTCTCGGTGCGTGTATTAGTTGGGCTGTCAATGCAAATCCGTCCGCAAAGTATCTTCCGGTTTTGACCTCGTCCGAGAATTCCAGCCAAGAAGCATGCTCGAGACAGACCGTAGACCTTGTCACTCGAGCTACAATATTCAGCTTAATTACACATATCACATGCGCCTAAAATCATGCAGCTGCCTAGTACGCGCGGAGGAAGAAGCCATCACAAACCGAACTCTATATAAGCTTGCCCCCGTTCCATGCTTCCCACTCATCCACTGCAACCAACATAGCTGATCACACCTCACCGTCTCCGGCTCTCCGCTCCTGCTTTTCGTCTACACTATACTTCACGATCATCGGCCGATAGCCAGCCATGATGCTGGCGTCTTCCAGGAACTCTTCTTGGGTTGCACTGGCTCTGCTCCTCTTCGTCGCTGTCGCGCACACCGGCGCCGACGAGCTCTCCGCACGGTACTACGCAAAGACATGCCCCAACGTCGAGAGCGTCGTGCGCTCCGTGCTGGCGAACAGGGTCGCCGGGGAGCCGAGGATGGCGCCCGCCATTCTCCGCCTCTTCTTCCATGACTGCTTCGTCAACGTACGGCCCAGTTTTTACATTTATATATATATATATATACCACTCCGCGCTCATGCATATGTCATGTCTACCACCACTAGTTCCATTGTTGCTCAATACAATTCATCAATCATCACTGATTATGTATATATATATATATATGTGACAGGGATGCGACGCCTCCGTTCTCCTGGACGCGACACCATTCTCCGAAAGCGAGAAGGATGCCGAACCCAACACGTCCCTCACCGGCTACACGGTGATCGACGAGATCAAGGCCGCGCTCGAGCGCGACTGCCCGGCCACCGTCTCCTGTGCCGACGTGATTGCGCTCGCGTCGCGCGACGCCGTCACCCTGCTTGGAGGTCCCACCTGGGACGTGCCCCTCGGCCGTAAGGACTCACGCTTCCCTGCCAGCAAGGGTATCACCACGAAAAGCCTCCCTAGCCCGCACGATAACCTTGGCGCTCTTGTCGCCATGTTTGGGGAGCTTGGGCTCGACGCCCGCGACATGACTGCCCTCTCAGGCGCGCACACCATAGGGATGGCCAACTGCGAGCACTACAAAGACCGCGTCTACGGCGACACCGAGTACACCATCGACCCCTCCTTTGCGGAGGCCAGGCGAAAGATGTGCCCCGGCAAGGCGCCATTCGACGCGATAACACCCATGAAGTTTGACAACGCTTACTATCGGGATCTTATGGCGCATCAGGGTCTCCTCACCTCCGACCAGGCTCTCTACGGCGGTGGAGGCCCGCAGGACAACCTGGTCCAGTGGTACAGTGTGGACGGTGAAGCTTTCGGGAGGGACTTCGCCAAGGCCATGGTGAAGATGGGAAACATACCTCCGCCAAAGGGAATGCCGACGGAGGTGAGGCTCCAGTGCTCCAAGGCCAACTATTGATGGTGATTAATTCTACCAAGCAATATTCGATTCATATATCAAATGTGCAGATTGTAACAAGTAAATTGTACTTGTGTTAATTTATTTTCATTGCAATTTGTTTGCCTACTTGTAATGTTTGCATTAATGTTCCAATACACATGCTTTGAAGTGCAAAGTTTTATTTACCCTTATCAACATTTTGTCCTAGTTATTAGCAATGTTCTGCCAGATTTCATCCATAGCAACAGTTTGCTAGCAGTAAGGGGTTATTGTTAGACCATTAAACTCGACTCCTGTATTCCATGGTTCGTCTTTCCCCTCTCAAAGTTCTCGTTCTCATATCTAGTAGTAATTCAAACTCATACTTGGATCTTGGATTTGTAATAGTAAGTTAGTAACTATACTGGAGGAGCTTAAAAAATGGCACCACTGTCACGGTCCCGCAGTTCTCTTGTAACATCTCTTAATCCGTCCTTAACACCCCATTTCAAAGGTGTTGATCACCTAGTGGTATCGGCACAAAGTTCCCCACAAAGCAGTAAAGGAAACATGATCTTTGTCTAATACAATATGTACACGACACGTGCCCCTCGGCCGTAAGGACTCGCGCTTCGCCGCCGACAAGGATTTCACCACGAAAAGCCTCCCTAGCCCGAACGATGACCTTGGCGCTCTGGTCGCCATGTTTGGGGAGCTCGGCCTCGACGCCCGCGACATGACTGCACTCTGGCGCGCACACCGTAGGGATGGCCAGCTGCGATCACTACAAAGACAGCATCTACGGCACCGGCGACAACGAGTACACCATCGACCCCTCCTTTGCGGAGGCCAGGCGAAAGATGTGCCCGCAGATGGGCTCCTCCGGTGACGCCGGCAAGGCGCCATTCGACGCGATAACGCCCATGAAGTTTGACAACGCTTACTATCGGGACCTTATGGCGCATCAGGGTCTCCTCAACTCCGATCAGGCTCTCTACGGCCGTGGAGGCCCGCAGGACAACCTCGTCGAGTGGTACAGTGTGGACGGTGAAGCTTTCAGGAGGGACTTCGCCAAGGCGATGGTGAAGATGGGAAACATACCTCCGCCAAAAGGAATGCCCACGGAGGTGAGGCTCCAGTGCTCCAAGGCCAACTATTGATGGCTCCATGGCAAGTGGATGCTGCCCCCCTACTATATTGGATTCATTTATCAAATGTGCAAATGTGCAACAAGTAAATTGTATTCGTGTTCATTTACTTGCATCTTAATTTGTTTGTCTACAAATTGTCATGTTGGCATAAACTTTCTGATACATGCTTGTAATCAATGGTGTTTTCCAGTTTCTTTTGAAGTGCAAAAGTGTATTCACCCTTACATACATGGAAACCCTGTGACCCACTTAGGTACTGTTTTTATACCCCTCACATCTCTCCAGCAAATAATTTTCATCCTGATTAGCAGATTAGCAAATGTTTGGCCACATACCCATATCACGGTTTGGACATGACATGTGAGTGGGTTCCGGTTATACGTAATCTATACCTCTTATAAAGCAAAACCCCACTAAGTGTATTAATTATTTTCTATCTCAACATGCAAGCTATCCACATCATACATCCTCTTAGCCAATCAAATGTCCATGCCATCCCATTAATATTCATTAAAACCAATATTTTCTTGCATGCAATATATGCATATCAATTACTTTACATCATCCAATTTTCCATGTCACCTTTTCTTATCATCAAATACAAAAAACACGACAAATAATTTAGCTTTTCGATAATTATGATATGTTGTATATTTCTGTAAACAAATTCATATCCATAGTCTTAAGTAAATTCATATCCATAATCTTATATCCCTTTATTTGTATAGTAAAAAAATAAAAGATTTCTGCCGCGAACGCGCGCGGGGTATTTTCTAGTACTCACTATGACTGAACCAGTTCGTTTTCCCAACGGCCTGGCACAAGGGGAAGGAGTGCGCACGAGTGAAGAGAGGGTGCAAGCTGACTCAATGTGCCTTCCTGGTTTCCTGTATTGCTGTCTCAGAGCTTCTGATCACGCTGCTACAATCGGAAGCAAATCTGAATTGTTGTATCTTCACCATTTTTTCTGCGCCCAAAGATCATTTGGATGCATTAGACTTCAGCTAATTCGCTCACCCTCATCAAGTTTCCCTTTCATCGATCGTCTTCCTTTTTTCTCTTTTCCAATTGTCTGGACCAATTGTTTACTTCATATCCCTCGGGTACCAGAATAAGATCTAGGGCCATATTAATCTTATCCACAAGATTTTTTCGTGAATATGAAAACATGGTTTGAACTGTAAGTTAATCTTCTTAGAGACCCGTGATCAGCCCTAGTAGTGGAAGGCAACTAAATAGGACTAGACCTGACAAGGTGATTGACGAATTCACGCATCTCCAGTGCATCATCCTCATTGGCATCGCTTCCTAGCTCAGTCGTAGCACAACCTTCATGTGCATTCATTATATTCTCAAGCACAAATTCATATTTGTCTTTTTAAAATAAACTTATGAAGCAATATAAATATAGAGGATGCAACTTTGATCGAACTTTCTGTGTCCTCAAGAAGCATCATGCAATCTTCTAGAGCAAGCTCAATCTGAAAATAAAGGATTTTCTGGAAACCTTTATTAGCGACGGGAACAACTTTGGCCAACCCGATCTTTGGTATTGATGTATTCCGCTTCCCCCATTATCTCAGCGAAGAAGTCTATAAACTGACAGTCACCTTTGTAGGTGGTCAGACGCACCCATGTATAGATCCATCTACGGAAGCTGGGGGAGAAGTCAGCATAACGAAGATCATAACCTTCGAGGTTGAGGTTGCAGCAACCAGCGTAGATGCAGTATGGATTCTTTAGGTCGAATGGGAGTAGGAGCTCTTCGGTATTGGCCTTGATGTCGAACAGATGGTATCGAGCGATGTTGGCACCATCGTACTCGCACATCTTCACATTTAGGTGTCGATGTCTCGTTGAAGTAGAGGTCATCTTGGTCCTACGGCGGCCTCTCCACAAGGCGCCCCTGGTTCTTATCCTCACGATGTAGCTACACCCACGCCTAACTCTCCGCAAGATACTGCCCCTCCCTATTCCAAGCTCCCTCTCTAGCTAAGAGCTGCAACTGGTTCAGGGTCTTCGTCTGATACTGCAGTTGTCGATCGCTCTAGCTCTCCTCCTGGTCCTGCCTCTGCTGCTCCCTCTCCGCAACGCACCGTCGGTGCATGTCAACCTCAAGATGATGCCCATGCCGCTCCCTCTCCTCAAGAAACGCTCCGTCTTAAGTTGTTCCTAGAGATACCAGTTCTTGTTAAAAGGTGCTCGGATATTTCTACCAGAGTCTCTTACTGGTTTTTTTCTCTGCCAGGGAGGTTGCCACCCGAAAAAGAAAATTGTCGGGCGAGTTATAACCCTCGGTAGCCTTGAGGTCTTCGAAGTCGAGCTCGTACCTGAGTGGATGCACATCATCCATCTCCCCCGAAATCATCCAGACAATCTCTTCTATCCGGCCGATGGTCGCCGACAACAATTCCAATCCCTCAGAAGAGAGAGAAGCTTCTTCCTTCCTCTTTGTAAGAAGTTAGTAGGGTGGTTGGCTTCGACTAATTCGACTAGGGCTCAGTTTCTTTTGACGGCTTCTTCAAGAAGTTTTCCCTCCCTCGTTTCCTGGGGAAGCCGCACCCAAAATTTAGTTAGACTTCCAAAATAGAAACCTAATAGCTCAACTGGTTTGGTTCCTTGTGGTGGAACCAGCCCACCCAGGTTCAAGTCCCAGACTTGACATGGGTGCTCACATTTTTCTGGATTTTCCAGGATTTAACCGGCGCTTTGCTTTCAGTGCTAGGTGACGTACCGTCAACAGCGAGGCGCACGTGGTGACTTCGTCAACCTCAAGATTTGTCGGACCAGTCTCTCGGAGGTGCTCATAGGGGTAGGGTTTGCGTGTGTGCGGTCATAGGGGTGTCTGTACGTGCGTGTGTTAGCGTCTACGTCTACACTGTGTTTCTCAAAAAAAAAGAAACCTAATATTACATTTGGAAACCATCGCAATTTTTTGGAACTTTTTAGAGAACCGGGGCTAGAACTGGTGGCCGGCCTCGACGGAACTGGGCCAAGAGCGAGCCAACCAAATCACGTAGTACTACTAGCTTATTAGGCCATAATGCCAACCGTGGTTAACTTCGTCCTTACTCCCAGCCCAGTAGCCAACGACAAATCCTATTCTCCGCGTACCGCGGAGATAAGATAGCTCTGCGCAGCCCGTCATGCAGTGAGCCGGCCCAATAAGGGCACTTCCAGCCACATTTGGTTCTATTATCTTTTTGTGTTCGTTTTTTTTCTGTTTGCTTTTCTTTTTCCTTTTTCGTTTCGTTTTTCTTTTTTTGGTTGTTTCTTTTTTTCTTAGTTTCTCTTTCCATTTTCCTTTCTGCTTTTTGGATGTATTTAGAATGTTCAAAATTTAAAAATGTTCAAACATAAATTTGTTCAAAACTAAAAACTGTTCAGTTTTCGAAAATATTCAAAATTTAGTAATGTCTTTATAGTTTCAAAAAATGGTCAATTTTCTTATAAATTTAAAATTTGAAAAAAGAAATTTGTTCAAAACTAAAAATTGTTCAGTTTTCAAAAAAATCAAAATTGAAAATTCTTAAATTTAAACATGTTCATAACTAAAAATATTTGAAATTCAAAAAATCTTGAAAATAAAAAATGTTCAGATTTTTTATAAAATGTTCCGATTTGAAATTTTTCATTTTTAGAAAATGTTCAGATTTTAAAATTGTTCATTTGGAAGAAAATTCAGATAAATTTTTTCCATTTTGAAAATGTTCGGATTTGAATTTCGATCCGAACTACTGTTGTGTCCGAATCAGGTCTGCGGGAAATGGGCCGAGCCCAATAGGTCGCGCTGGGGCGGAGGGGTACGCGGAGCAGCGCTTCCGTCCGCGTACTGCGTAGTATAGGGGATCCCGTAGCCAACCGTGGCATCTCCCTCTTCTCTACTCCTCCTAAACCTGCCGCCGCCGCCGCCCGCTTGGCTGCGCTGCGCGACGACACAAAAGAACCCTTTTTTCGGCGCGCCGCCGACCCCGATCGAGCTCGCATCCCAGCCACCCCCGACGCCATGGCCGGAACCAAGCCCAAGCCGAAGGCTAAAACCAAAGCCCTGGCCCCCAAGGCCTCGCGCGGCACCATGAGGGGCAGGGGCAGGGGTAGGGGCGGGAAGCCCGGGGAGAAGCGCAGCCACGGGCCTCATCTCCCCAACAAGCTGCGTCGCGAGCTGGAGTCCCTGGCGCCTGCCCGTGACCAAGGCTCCGACGAAGACGACGAGGATGATGTGGTGGGCGAGGACGTGTACGAGTACGAAGAGGGGGTGCCCGAGGAGGAGGCCCGCAAGAACGACCGCTACGACAACGTCGCCAAGTACGAGTACGAGTTCGACATCGAAGGCTCCGATGAGGTACGCGGCGATTCTCTCTTGTACGCTTGGTTTTAGCTTTCTGATTCGGTGATAAGATGCAACTTTGTGTGCATTCCGAGAAGAAAGTGGCAAGGTGTTTGCTAGCTAGTACTAGTATAGATATCCTTTCAGTTCCATCTTGAGACGGTGTTAAATTACATGCGTATTTGGAAGCAAGCTATAGTAAAATTTTGTGCCTATATTTTAGGACGAGGATGTGCCTTCGGATGAAGGCGAGGATATGGAAGAAGATGATGGCGGAGATGGCAACGAGGAGAAGCAGATAAGGATACTCCAGGAGACCACAGGAATGCCTAAAGAAGCGTTTGATGGTAATATATTTGGGGCATATTGGACAGTTAAATAGGAGATTGCTATACCTAATACCGAACAGAGTTCGGTTGCTTAGTGCTGAATTGCTACTTAGAATTGGCTCTTTGTTTCGTAATACTTGCTAGTTCCTAAAGATTGTTATAGGGTTTTAAAAGATGTTGAAGCTAAAATATGTGGTGCATGAAAGTTTGGTCTTTGTCAGGACATTCTAACGACTAAAAATTGAAACGAAGTTGTGTCCTTCTTAAATAGGGGGTAAGAAGAAGAAGAAACAGACACAAGAGCTGCCTTTGCAGCCTGGAGGTGGTCCGGTAACAATTCATGATCTCTTGGATAATCTCCACGATAAGCCTGGGTATAGCAAGATACGCAAGAGGGTCCAGCAGCAGGAGAAAAAGGCAATGATCGTGCAGCCACCACTTCCAAAAGTCCAGAGGGATAAGCTCGACCGCATTGGGACGTACAAGGTATCCAGGCACGATATCAGCAAGTGGGAGGGGTTAACTAAGATCAACCGGGAAGCTCCCACACTCTACTTCGAAAATGATTTGGACGTAGGTATGGGTACTGTTGGGGCAATTGCTAGCAAATTTGAACCAAGGACAACGTTTGAGAAGCAGATGGCTGAGGTTCTACACAGCACAGAAATTATGGAAGCACACAAGAATGATGGTGCTAAAATCCTGGAACTTAACAAGGTATGTTGCCTTATCTCACTTCATTAGTTTTGTTAGGTACTATATGATTGTCAATGCTTATTGTTTTGCCGACTGAGCATCTTTAGTGATAATATGTGATTTTCAAGCTTCCGAATTCAGAGGTTGCTATGCTAAATAAATTCATATATTTGTGTAGATGGATGTGGAAGATGTGAGAGAGCGTCAAAACCGTCTTGCGAAAATGCGCAGCCTTCTGTTTCGTCATGAGATGAAAGCAAAACGTGTGAAGAAAATAAAGTCTAGGACATATCATCGGTTGTTGAAGAAGGACAAACGGAAAGCATCCTCAGCAGACTTGGAGGCAGATCCTGAAGCTGCAAAAGAGTCTGCTATGAAACTAGAATTTAAACGTGCAGAGGTAATTCTTTGTTTATTTTAAGAATTCTCTCGTTGACCCCCCTTCTTAACTGTGCTAATCTATCTCACAACTGTTTTCAGGAAAGGATGACACTGAAGCACAAGAATAATTCAAAATGGGCGAAGCGAATCTTGAAGCGTGGCTTGTCTGTTCAAGACGAAGGCACACGAGATGCTATTACAGCACAACTCCAACAGCATGCTCTTCTTACTAGAAAAATGAATTCCGTAAAAGATGATTCTAGTAGTAGTGGTGAAAGTTCTGAAGACGATGATGACGAAGATGATCATGGAAGCAAGCTTCTGAATAAAGGGAAGGATAAGATTCTTAAAGTGATTGAAGAAGATGACGTGATCCCAAAGTCTGGAGTTTTTTCATTGCCTTTCATGGTACGTTTTCAGTTTCACATTGTGGTTCTGTTGTGCATTTGTTTACTAAATGTGAATTTTCCATCGTTGTGTCACACCCATCATCATATTTCCTCTCTTATCTACAGGAGCGTGCTATGAAAAAGCGTGCAGATGCAACTTATGAGGAAACACGGCTAGATTATGAAGAATTGGAGGATTCCTTGAGGAAACTGGAGGATGACAACACCAAGGAGAATGTAGATTCCATTAAGGTGACAGGTAAAAGAACTTTTGGGCCTGTCAAAAGCGCACATGAAGAGTCAAACAAGAGGCCTAAATTAGGTGATGCTGACAAGAACAGTGACAGTGGGTATGACTCTGACTGTGGTCAACATTTCGAGAGCAGCGTAGAAAATAAGAAGACTGACTATGCAAATAACAAGGCAGATAATGTCCAACTCGGGACTGCACTGCTTGATGATGAACAACAGAATGATCTATTCATAGTAAGATGCTCTAACCTTTATACCGTTGCCGTATCATGTTGTTTTATATTGTGGAAATCTTATTTATAATATCTAAATTTTGTAGAGCTTTGATGATGCTAGTAAAATCCCAGGCACAAAGACAGAGATTGAAGTTGGAATCTTAGCAGATAATTCATGGAAGAAGGTACTTATGCTGACATTTTGGTTTGAAAGCACTTTGATTCCTTGCCATATATCTTTTCCTTATACGTAACTTTTGTTCTTGACTAGGTCAAAAGTAGCAAAGTAAATGGTGATCACAAGGTGAAAGAGAGTAGAAATAAATCCAAAGTGCAAAACCCTTCAGCTGTGGATCCAAACCCTAAGGTTTGCCTTCAGCACGGACGTTTGGTTCTTAATCAAGTTGATTACTGTTGCTCATTGTTTTTTTTCCGGGTAGCAGCTTCACAATTCTGATTCAGATTCCGAGGAAGAGATGGTTGACGGATTTTTGACTATCCCTGATGAAAAGGGAAGTTATGAGCTTCCAACACAAGCTGAACTTATTCGTCAAGCCTTTGCTGGTGATGATGTTGAAGCCGAGTTTGAGAATGACAAACTGGAGGTTTTAAATGAAGAGAATCCCGAACCTGAAGAACCTGCACTTGTTCCTGGTTGGGGACAGTGGACTGACATACAACAGAAAAAAGGACTTCCTTCTTGGATGGTGAAAGAACACGAAGATGCCAAAAGGAAGAGGGAAGATGCCTTAAAGAGGAGAAAGGACGCAAAGCTAAAACATGTTATTATTTCTGAGCATGTTGACAAGAAGGTAAAATATGCTCCTTGTTATATAGTATGTTACTAAGGTGTCACTTGACCTTAAACTGTTGCTATTAAGCATAGTTTTGATTTTGACTACTCTGCTGTTTGCAGGCTGAAAAGCTTTTAGCAACAAATCTTCCTTTCCCGTTCACCTCAAATGATGTGTACGAAAATAGCATACGTATGCCTCTTGGACCTGATTTCAACCCAGCAATATCAGTTTCTGCTCTCATCCGACCTGCGGTGAGTACATCTAAAATTCTAAATCTAGCTGATGCATTAAGAAATTAAGATTATTATTGGGTGCATGGAGTTGTGTTGAACTCAATTAGGTGATCCGAAACTGCATTCTGGAAGTTACCGACCTTTCTTATTCCTCCTTACTGCAAGTGCAGTTATTTCCATGCATAAGCAACCGAGGTCTTTGTTTATACCTCTTATTTAGGACTTTCATTTTTCTTATAAAATTTGACATTGTGGACAGAGAAAGGATTTTCATTTTTCTTATAAAATTTGACATTGTGGACAGAGAATGATAAGCACAGATAGTTTTTGATATTGATTGATGTTCTATCTTGACGATAAGACTTCTCTTCCAGGATAGTAAAATATATTTGATGATAGTGTCTTTATGGGTTATATGCATTTCTCTTTTCGGAGTAGTGTAACACTCTCACTAGGGAATACTAGTACAGTGGATTGCGTCCCCAGGCCCTAACTTCTTGCTCCATATGTTTCTCTATAATTGTGGACAACCCATCTAGTGCACAAATCAATAAAGCATTAATTTTAGGGCATGGCCACCCACCCTATTAAATTGACATACTAGCCGCATCCAATCCTCTCCCGAAGCATTTACTAGGTGTGTTTACTGTAAGCTGGGAGGGCCGGACATGGATCCCCTGACGTGGACACTGACGTGTGGGCCCGGGGCCCACAGTCAGTGACCCCACGTCAGGGGAGCTGCGTCCGGGAGGGCCACCCCAATGTGCCTCCTCTGACGTAACGTTACCTAACGTTGGCTCACTGACACCTGGGTCGAAAAATTGAAGGGCCCACATGTCAGGGACACCCACATTACCCACGGCTATGTCAGGGATCCTAGCCCCCCCCCCCCCCCCCAGAAAACGGAGGGAGTGATGATGACCGATACTGTTGTATTTCCAACTTTTTTTATTTCCTTATGCTACAATTATAGGGAACGGAGGGAGCAATCATTCTTTGCAACTTTCTTTTATTTCCTTATGCAACAGCAGTTGATTAAGGCATGCTTATGTGGTTCTGACTACTGTTTCATATCCTATCTTTCAGATTGTGAAGAAATCTGGTATTGCTATTAAGCCAATACAATATGAGGAGATTAATCCGAATGAGAAGCCTGATGAACCTAAAAGGATCATTCAGAGAGTAAACCCGAACCCGAGCCTAAAGAAAGCCTCTGCAAAGCAAACTAAGAAGACAAATTCGCCTGATGAACCTAAAAGGATCATTCAGAGAGTAAACCCGAACCCGAGCCTAAAGAAAGCCTCTGCAAAGCAAGCTAAGAAGACAAATTCACGTCAGAAGAATTGACGAGACAATTACCAATACATACTCAGTTTATGTAACGAGTGATGTGCACAACATAATGCCCACTTTGGGCTTCTTGCCACAGCTGTTGTCAAACACTCGAAGAAGCATACAAAGGATTATGATGCACACCAAATAACAGCGTCGGTTTGGCTATCTGAAGCAGGGTTTTGCGGTATCGTAGTTCACACACCTATGCTGTAGTAAGATTCGAGATTTCACACCCAGTTCCTGCACCTGGGCTGTAATTTTTCCGTACACTCAGAGGCGTAAGTTGGTGTCAGTATTTTGTCGCTCGGTTTACATGTAGTATGAATGCTCAAAATCAGACGTCATTAGATTCTTTTCGTCTGCCCTATGTCTGGTCATATCAAATAATTGAAATTTCAATGTTTGAATCCCAGTAATTTGTAGTTTTAATACTCCCTCCGTTCCTTGATATAAGGTGTCTAAGGTTTTTAGAAAAATTTCAAAATATAAGGTGTATTGCGATTTATAGACAATTTTATTCATCAAAAAGCAAGTCAAAATGTGGAACGGAGGGATTTGAACTATTGTTTTCAATTTATAACTATTAGAAATTCCTCTCTCTCGATTTTTGTCGAAACAAAATGAGTGCACCGTATGTAAAATATACTGGCGTCTTAATATCCGTGCCAAAAATTTAGACACCTTATATTATGAAACGGAGGGAGTATATTAATTCTAAACTATTTGTTATAAATGTACTAATTGAAAACTTTGAATTAGAAAAAAACCGAAATATATGTTTCTTCACCTAAGTTCTCCGTATACATGTGTGTAAATAAAGAAGGAACTCTTTGAGATTTTTTTCGATGACAGGAGCATATGTTCTCAGTCTCGCGTGTGCCAAAAATAGATTTCCCTTCAGATTTTAAGAAAAACTCACAGTAAGATAACAACACGAGTGCAAATGTACAATCAAGCAGCCAATCCTCGGATAGAAAAACCTGAACTTTACACGATGCAAGGGCTGGCAAAACCCTTGGAGTTGCCGTTCTGCTTCCCCCGTGCTCCGGCGAGCTGCATGCCCGGTCCACGGATCCAGCTTCGGGTCGAACGAATTTGTCAATACAGGATCTCAGCATGAAAAGGTGGTCGCCTCTAGCATCACGTGCTTAACTTTAGTGCCGTTTCATTTTCATTAGTGTCCCTACGATCCTACAAATCTTGAGGATATTACGTAGACCCGTGCTGGTCCAGTCTGTTGCCCTTTGGCATCACCACACGCATGGCCGCGCGCTACTCTGTAGCAGGAGCGAAAGCGTTTGCTAGGGCTCCCCTCTTGTCGTGCCAGTAAGTGGAGACCTACGTTGAGAAGGCCACGTGCATGCATATGCTGCATGTGAACAAAACTCACGAACAATAGCTTCAAGAAAACTTATACTCCCTCCGATCCAAAAATAATGTCATCACTCTTGTTGTCGAGTTGCACGCGAGCAGTGCTTTTCTGGCGACACTTAATTTGGGTCGGAGGTAGTACGATAATAATAACTTTCGGGGTCCTGTGTTGCAAAACCACAACTTTGTGCAATTATTCACACAACACTCAAACCCACAAAAGAAAATCATTTATACGACTACTTCATGTTATGGTATCCTCCGGAGGCCGTTATACAACTACTTCATGTTAGGGTATACGGGAAAGGGCATGATAGGCGGACCTAATTAACAGAAAAGATCTTCGAGGGAGAAAATGACAATAAGGCACGATATCTTTTGTGGTGCACCCGATAGCGACCTCATGTTACGGTATCCTCCAGGGTCTAAATGTTTGTCACAACGAGATGTTCCAATTCTCACGGTGGGTCGCCGAGACAACTAACATCATTGGATTTGAGCATATCGTGAAGAAGTCCGGTTATATCGAAACATTATTCTGTCGAGCCATGGGTCTAGCAAGAATATGATGCCATCTACATCGCCTATGGAGAAGCAGACGGGGAGTGTTGTTTTGGCTCCCAAGATCATAGGCTTATGTTGTAATAAAAGGTCAAAACAATATTAAAAAAATCAAGAAAATTTGAATTTTTTTTTTTTGGAGATGAACATATACAAAAGTTCCACATACGTGCCACGTTTCTTGATGGAACTCTATGTGGGGTGCTCTATGAAAAGAAAAAAAGAGTGTGCCAAAATTATATTTTTCAAATCCCATTTTAGCCACAAAATTTGTTATTTTCGTACCGAGCACACATATGTTATTTTACCAAGAAATTTGGCACGTATGTAGAAGAACAATTGTATATGATCTTCACCAATTTGTTTCAGATTTTTTAAAAATGTTTAACATTTTGTTTAATTTTTTTTTATTCTAACAACAGCATATGAGTTCCGGAGCCATTGTCAAATTCCGAAGCAAACACACATACAAATCTCGTGGTTGATAGTTTGGATAGATCTCCAAAACTGAGGCCCACCCCGACGATCATAGGCAAGGAGGAGTCATCCTCATTTCTTCTCATTTCTAAGGATGCGGCAAAGCCAAAGGAAATATGAGAGCAATGTTCATTTGGCAAAAAGTCAAGATACCGATGACCCGACGATTCTTGGAATGCAAATATCAGCTCATTCCACCATGCGGTATTTTTTTACGCGCCTGTCAAAAGCAACGCGACAACGCCTTGTCAAAGGCGCCATGCATCCTCTCCGGTAGAATGTACAATCTCATCATACATTGATATATAGGTACAATACATAGGGAGAGGCTACAAAGGCAAGAATCGATAAGTACTGATTAGCTGCCCATGGAGCCGAACCTCCCGCGTCATGGTTCCCTTTGACTTCACCCGCCGAAGCACCGTGTTTAAATCGATAAGTACTAATCAACTTGCAGTTGAGATTGTGTACGATCAGCTGTTGACAGAATGTTCTTAATCAGCTAATCAGACTTGGCAAAGATAAGAAAGATTATCTTGTAATCGAAGACTCGATCACCAGTCCGTCCTGCCTACACGCGGATCCTCGCACGTCGTAAGCGAGTTTTCCGTATCCTATTTGGTTCCGTTGGAAGTCCAAGACGGCATGTGTGGCACTCGATCGAGCTAGCTCCACCTTCTCCCAGACTTCGATTGGTGCGTAGGCTCCATCACGGCATCCATTCGCTTCTCGACGGTGCATTCGCCATAGATCGAGGTGGGTTTCTTGAGAGACAATTTGGAAGGTTTGGGCGCCGCCGAAGATAATGTTTTTTTGCTTGGCTTGCCAACCAAAATAGGGTGTGGACGGGGGATCGGTTGGCTAGGAGGGGGTGGCCGAATTGTGGCTTATGCCCCTTTTGCAAGCAAACAACGGAGACGGTGGAACATCTTTTTGTCCATTGCCGTCTTACGCGTAGGCTTTGGGGAATGATCAAGGGTTGGCTTGGGATCAACAACATTGCGCCGGACACTTGGGTAAACCTCTCCTTCAATGAGTGGTGGTCGAAGATGGCGAAGGTCTCCCCTCATCGGAAGACGGTCGTTTCATTTACTCTCCTAACTACTTGGGAGGTTTGGAATGAGAGAAATGCAAGGGGTTTTCCAACACAAGTCTACGCCGCCCTTTGTGTTGTTTGATAGAATTAAAAGTGAGTCCCGGTTGTGGGTTCTAGCGGGTGCCAAACATTTGGGCAACTTGATACCGCGAGAGTAGTCACTTCTTTGTAATATCGGGCTAGTCCCAAAATTGTTTTCTTGCAACTTCTTCTTATTTAATATATGGGGCAAAGATTTTACCCCACGTTTCACATAGATCGAGGTGGGTCGCTGCCTCGGAACCACATGCCCTCTACATCTCTTGCCTTGGTGATATCGCCAGCTAACACTAATTGTTGGACCGATGAAGGCGAAGGAGATCGTGGCACGAAGTAGCCAATAAGAGGATCAGAGCGCTCACCAAGGTACCACTACAGTAGTTCTTTGCTTATTTACTGGAGGTATCAGCACTAAAATTTGTCGCCGGTGCAGAGACGTCCTGCAAGCAAATGTCCTGCTCGTATCAGCCGTTCTTGCAGCCAGCGGCTAGCGTAGGCCACAGTAATGGTCTGGTCTGAAAGAGTACTGCCGCCGACGACACGCAACAAGATTGAATGCATAGTAGCGTACTGTGGAGTAGATCTATACTAGGAGTAGTAGTAATAAATTGAGTAAGTACGGCCTCTATTTTTCGTGCAACCTATCTAAACCTCATGCGCACGTAGTATCGGAAGCTTAGAACGCCGTGCGCAATAGAGTTTCACAGCCAAAGCTTTCAATTGTTCCAATTCCAAGCGGTTTCAACTGGATCGCGTACAAGAAAAGAAAATGTGACGGGGGAGCCAACCCCGGCGGCAATGCATGAGCCAACACCGACACCTTCAAAGGAGGCGACATCGACAATTTGAGATATGTACATTTGACGTTGTTATATGTGATGGTCACATATGATGGTTTTATTTTTTGTTTTTGCAAAAACTTTCATTTTAAACTACTATTTTGTGAAAGTTGATCAAAAATCAATTGGAAGTGTCCATCGACCACGCCATTGAAGACGTCGGTTCCAACTCGCGACAACTTGTCATTGAAAAGGGTTTCTTTCCCCAACTATGGCCATTTTAAGAAATTAGACCCTCCTCAGAATTATATTTAAATCTGATACTCAAGTCGGCGTCAAGTCAAGGAGGATGAAGCCGAACTTGTACATGTCAGCTCCATCCTATGTGGAGCCAACCTCCATTTGAAAATTTATAAATCTTTAGAAATAATATGGAACATAAAACATGTGTTTGACATCAAAACGAGATTTTTTAATAGCATCTCCACACTCGCCGGACCGATAGGGCCGCCAATGGCTTTATTGAGTGTGCTCGACCTAAAATTACACCTACTCCTGGCACCATTAGCCAGGTTTCGTCCAACGCAACCTAATATTACGTCTAACGTGCCCAACCCATGCCCCTTTCATTGGGAGCTGCTTGGGCGCCCCAAACAAAACCTCGTGCGACACCACATCGAAAACCAGCAGACGGGCCAACGCAGTCCTTGGCGCATCAAAAACCTCAAAACCCCACTTTCCCCTCCCTTTATCCTCCTAATTTCATTTCCCCCGCCAGACCGCTCTCTCCCTTCCGCCTTGTAGCCAAGACGCCGACATGCGCACCCAAAGCTCCCAATGCAAACGAGCTGGGGCCCATACTCGGTGTTCGACGATGCAAGCCACGCCTCTCCCCCCATGAGCAATCAGACAGGATGTCGGATCATGATTGGAAGTACGGCGTCCTGCAGCCCCGGATAATTAAGAACGTAATCCTGCCGCGGGCAGCACGAGAAGGAGGTGGCGAGCAAGCAGATGACCATGACGATGGACAACCTTCCCGCCTTGAACACGACGTTTGTTGTGGGAGAAAACAAGTAGAGCATCACGTTGGCTGGCCGAGAAGCAGGGGTGTCTTATTCGTACTTCCTTGAGAGCGCTAGAACCACACCTCTTTCCAGGTTCTCCTCCGACACTAGATCCTATCCCCCCCCCCCCCCCCCCCCCCCCCCCCGAGTTCGACGACATCGAGCCGCAAGGCGGCTTGACCCTAACACCCTCCTTTCCCCGGCCATGACCGTCCAAGGCGTAGTCGTCGATCTCAAAGTGTCCTATAAGGGGCTCGCCGTCACTGCGAAGGGGGCCCAACATTGCCGTCGTCGACTCACAGCTCCTGGTCGGCCGTAGCTTTGTGTTTGACATGGGCGCTGGTGGCTGTTGCTAAACATGTTTTGAAAGCCGCTAGTAAAAATGCTCTAAATCATCCGTTTTAAAACTACACACATTCACATTCGGTTTCAACCTTTTTAACGCCGATCTGAATGCATCAGATTTAAAAATAATTTTAAGGAGGGCCTATACATGTGTTTAGTTTCTCGAAAGAGCCATAGGAGTATTTGACAAAAAGAAACTTGAGAACGGCGGCGGAGAGCATGCACAGTGCCGTTCGAGGAAAAACTCTTTTGCGTGGACGAATCCAACGCCAGAATCGTATTCTATTCCCCTTTGAGTGCAGCAGCGGTGCAGCCTACCTACAGTAGTAGGGGAGCATGTTTTCTTTTCGAGGGGGCGGGCAGCTCATGCTCATGATAATCGTCCCGTGACTCCCGTCCTGGCTTTCTTGGTCACGTCTCACAAAGGATGAAGTGACCCGTCGCGTCCAGCGGCGCTGCTTTCTTTTACCTCACACATCTGCCCTGCTGCTGCTGCTGCCTGCTGCCGCCATGGAATAGATCGATCGATCAGACATCTCGTACGTTCCGCTTTGGCCCAAGCTAGCGTGCGGTTCTCCTCACTGGACAGCGCCGGCGATCGAGAGTCGCCGGGGCAAGGGAGTATCTGCAATGGCCGTGCGCAGTAATAAATCATAGTCTCCCCAGCTCCTCCCTTCACACTGCAGCAGTAAAAAAAACACCTTGCTCAACACTGTGCATCAGACCCCCCCTCTCTCTCTCTCCGCCTGGAGATACTGTACACCGCGAGACAGCACGAGGGGAGGAAGCTGATGATGCAGGGCATGATGGCTCAATAGTCAGAGCTGGAGCTCCGTCCCAGGAAGGAGAAGAAAGAAAAAGGCAGCAGGGGAAGCCGAAGCAACCATGGAAGTAGAGCCACCGGCAGCGGTCGCAGAATGCGGCATCGGCGGTGGCGGTGGCGGTGGGGAGACACCAAGACCCGCCGGGACCGCCCCGAATCGGCCGCGAGAGCCGGAGGAGGCCGCCGACTCGGCGCCGCTGCGGCGGGGCCTGGCGGCCGCGCGGGCGCGGCGGAGAGCGGGGATGGCGACGCCCTCGCCGTCCTGGAAGCTGGAGCCGTCGCCGCCGCGGCCGCGGCCGGAGGACTCGCCGGCTGCGGACGCGGCGGGGCGGAGGAGCCAGTCGTCGGCGCGCCAGCTGGGCGCCACCCTGTGGGAGATCCAGGACGTCATCAGGGTCGCCGGCGCAGGGCGCCGGATCCGCAGGCGCGCGCGGAGGGGCCTCGCCGCCGCGTCTTCGCCCCGCCGCCACCACGACGGCGACGACGTGGATCGGGTGAGAACGCGGCGACTCTCCGCTCTTTTTCCGGTCAACCTGGTGACGTTCTTGGTCGGTTGTTATGGTCTGTTGTTTTCATTTTCCATCTTTTTTGCTGCCAACTCCGTTGCATTGCATCATGAAGCAACGTCATCGTCTCTGAATTTTTCAGTGGATTCAGTGTCATCATATGTTGAAGTTTTCCCCTTAGTTTAATCATCGTCAGTGCTGCGGATAGAAATCATTGTTAACTTTTCTGCGACAGCAACATCAAGAACAATGACGCTTCTTGGCTTCTTGAGACTTAGTAGTAATTTAGGCGTCAGAAAATGGGGAAATTTTGTTTTGCCACGCTAGTTTTTGCCCATTTTTCTTTTATCACTACTAATTTTTCACATTTTGGTTTTGCCATGACAGTTCCTGGTAGCACATCAGTTTTGCTCTCTCCGGGGCAATAACAAAATGAAAATGGTGAAATTTTGTTTTGCTTTTGCCCCTCAAAAGGGCAAAAATAAAACGGCAAAATTTAGAGTGGCAAGAGCAAAATGGGCAAAAAAAACTAGTGTGGCAAAAACAAAAATTTCCCTTAGAAAATCCTACGCCCAATGTGCCCTTTTTTTCTGTTCTTTGTGAGGCATAGATCAAATCCTAAAATCTAGCACCCAGTGTACCGTTGTGATTAACCTCGCTCTGAGATTCCTAACCCACTCGTGTAACTTGTGTATGCTCTATCAATCGTTTCTGTCCTCCAGTTATGTTTTATTGGACTACCAAGAAGTCAACAAGACAATAAGGCTCACTTCTTTTGAGCTCCTGCTTCTGCATAAGCAGGTTTGTGCCTTGCGGTGTGGGGAAATCGCTGTGGAGAGAAGCTCCAGAAACTGCCTGCGGAGAGTTCTTTTTGGCTTCTTCAAGCTTGGCAGCCGCCACGGACGGAGACGGCCTTCCGAAGCTCGCCGGAGTGGGAGGTCTCGCGGACGGAAGCGCTACACGAGTGGAGGGGTAGGTGAAGGCGCAGGAGGTCCGACGGCGACGACACGAGTGGAGAATGCGGCGGCCGGAGGCGGTGAAGAAGAGGACGGCAAGCTCGATTTGCGGCCGGGTGGAGCAGAGGACTACGAGCTCGACGTCGACCGGAGTTGGAGCCGAAGGCGGGGCGGAGCAGAGCAGTAGGAGCTCGTCGCAGCTCGGAGGAGGAGCCGACCAAATCGAGCATGAAGTACACCGAGCGAATCGAGCATCTTCCTCACCGCCGGCCGCCGCCGTCCCCGCTCGATTTCTACCGGCCGGCGCGTAGAGAGGCTCGAGAGCCGGATTGGGCGGGGGAGTAGGCTGGAGAGGCCGGAGTGGGTGGGGGCGGAGGTGGAGCCAGCCGGCGGAGCTGGAGCAGCGGCGGCGGCGGGTCGAGCCCTTGCTCGCTCGAGCGAGTGGATAGGGACGAGCGAATACAGAGTCTTTTTTTACGTTCTTTACCAGCTCGGGAAACTGTTCGGGGCAGAGGAGTGGCAATTGGTGGTAAATAGAGCAGAAAACGAGGACAAAGAAATATAACGCTTTGCAGAAGCTCGGGAAACGCTCGAGAAGTTGGTCGCGAGGAGTTTCTTCCCACTGCACTGCGACTCGCTTATGGCGGGCTTCTCGGCCGAAATAAGCAGGAGAGTTCTTTTAGGCTTCTTCGGTTTGGAGGCTATAAGCAGGGCTAGAAGCCCAAAAGAAGTCAGCCTAAGCCGCATTCCACTGCTGTGTGATAAGTATGTACTTGTAATTTGTACTCTCCTTTCAGTTAAGGGTATGCTCATACATCTTTCTGACACACGTATTGGGCAAGTGGTAGATGGACAAGATGGTCTAGTATACAGCTTTGCATGTTTAGTGTTACGTGGTCCCTTGGCCTTTGCACGTTGGCCAAAAAAATGTCCTGAAATTTTCCACTGAGCAGTTGCAGCAATAGAACTGTTTCCATGACAGAACAAAATTTTCTAGGGGAATTTGGACTAGGCTATGCACATATAACCTGCAACCAAAATAGTAACAATTTCACTTGAAAATTCATTATTACTGAAATTAGCCACCAACCTTATATGGATTTTTTTATTACTTGTGTTACACGTGAAAAACCTTTGGTACTGCAAAGTGCAAACTTATGCATAACTTGGAACCCAGAAGAATATGAAACTGCAATTTATAACATTTTCAACTGATTACCCAAGGAATTGCAGTTTTTTAGTTAACTTCTTATTGAGGTTATATGTTCTTTTAATCGTGGCATCATGATAAACTGTATGCATGGTATTTGAGCTATGTTTTAAGTTATAACCCAATTATCTTATTAATATGTGCATTATTTCATATGAAGTTCGTGTTGCTTTGTTAAGTTAGTACTTATTTTTCATATTTTTATTTGATACTCGGATCAGTATTTCGCGATAGACCACTTGTGAAATTTGTGTTGCTTAATTAAGTTAGTACTTCCTTTTCATATTCTTACTTGAAACTTGCTCATAGATCAGTACTCCATTATGGACCACATAGGCCATGGTACTATCTATAACATGGCAGATATAATCTTTATGATGGGCCGGAAAAGCCACAAACAAGTTTTTATGCCCATGCTATCAATTCACAAATACTACTTGGAAATAAATTTTCTGTAGTATCCACAAGCTCTTTGTTTGGTTTTGAGAATTTGATTGGTTGATTATTTAGATCATACAAAAGGTAAAGAAAACACAAGGTTAAAAGGGAAAACCTACGGGCGATCAATCACAAATCAGGAGAAGGCAAATATTTCTGGCAGCCCAATTTAGACTTATTTCTGTTAAATGAACTTCGTTGTGAATTTATACCTGGCATCTGACTTGAATGGTTGGTGACTGTGATGATTGTTAATCTTTCTTGATGTACGCCCAGTAAAATTCTAATTATGAAGGTATAAAAATATCTCGTATTCTTTGTGATCATTGCCATAAGATGTTGGCAAATTTACTTTTGAGCTCGAAGAACATGCTTTCTCCTTCTGATTATAATTTAATGTTTTCATGGTATGTAATGATCTCAAAATATAAGGGAAAACGTACCTGTACTAAATATTCTTCTAAATTTTATTTCCCAGGCAAAAGAGAATTTTTCCAGCTTCTATTAGATAAACCAAAATGTAACAAGGTTTTTATAAGCATATGAAGAAAATGTCACAGTAAAGGGTTGAGGTGTAGAGAAGATGCAATCTTGTAGTCTTAGACTAGTACAGCCCAAAAGGCTCACGTCTGACCTATGTAACTTGTGTACATCAATCTATTGAAGTCCAAGCACCATAAAGGCCCATTTCTCTATGAAACACACACCAAAAGGCTTCTATCCTCCAGGATGCAACCTGTTTAACGATTACAGCTATGGAAGCATGGTTTGTTTGTTTTCTTGGTTACCCTGAACAATGCTGCCACACCTGCCAGGCAATGAGGTTTTCAGTTTGTCTGGTACTTACGGAGCATTCAAGCTGTGCATTCGGTGGAACAGAATTAAAATGTGCTTTTGTTTTGGTATGCACCAATTTATTTCGACATGGCTTCGCCGTTTTGGTATATACCAAACTAACCAAAGTCGACACGAATTGAAAAGTTGAGGAGACAAAATTTTCTTATGTCTTGAATACCTCGAAGCCTCACATGGGTTAGCAAGCTTATTTGTACATGTTAGTTTTTCAAACTGGGTCATATATTCGCAGCTCTCAGATCAATCAGCAGTCAACAAGGATTTCCTTGCAAAACAATATTCAGCAAGGATAAACTATCACATTTCTTAGTGGGGACAAACAATCAAGTGAACTTCTTTTACAGGACTAGGTTTTTTTCTTGAGAGAGAAACTTGGACTAGTGTTTAGAGCAATTGTACTACTCTCTGACTCATCAGAGGCCGTGAAGCAACGTGGTTGTTTGGCTAGGCTGCATGGTGAATGGAGCATTGCGCTGGGCCTTGTAGTACTCCCTGAGCAGGAAACCTGTGATGGGCTACCAACCACTTTGTCTACCGATTTTACCGTTTTTTTGTTTTTTGTCGAACAACCCGGAGCTGGTTAGCTATTTAACCATTTTCATCATACTGACCATAAAAATGGTCCGGGTTGGTTTATTTTGGTTCAGGATTCCGGTTCAGTCTTAAAATGCACAGCCCTACGGAACACATTACATTTCTTTTGTTCGGTGCAATGTTGTAAGTTCATGCTCTGTTTTTAGATAGTTTTCTGAAGAAAACTTTTTTCTAGCAGTGCCATAAATACATGATTTCAGATTTTCCAAATCATGCATACTGTCTTCTATACGATCCCAACTAGAATATCATGAAATTTACATTTTACTGATGCTTCTGGACTTGGTTTGGTTAAGGGTATATTGCTTTCTTGTAGGGGTGCCAAAGCTTAAGTTCCTTCTATTTTTGTTCCAAAAACCGCTAGTTTTGAACTTTCTTAATGTAATTATAACAAAGAGAATCATGTTTTCAGCTGGAACTTTCATAGCTTAGTGTTTTACTATTTTACAAAGCCATGAATTCTGTATTACTCAACTTACTCTTTTTTTGTCTCGCGTTTCAGCCACATATTCTAGGTGGCTATAGTGGGGATCTTTCAACACCATTGATGGAACATGAAAAGTTACATGAAGACAGATGCCATTCAAGGCAGTCTGTTTCTCCTGCAAGTTACACCAGCTCAATTGGGGTATGCATGCACATTTCCTCTCTTTTACTCATCTCTTGGTAATTCTGGTATTTTACTTGTCGTATCATTGTGGAAGTGTAGCATTTGAATCTGTACTAGAGCATGCTGTTATGTTTGTTGCTTATTATGTTTATTATCCATGAACTGGGATGCCGATAGGCATCTCTAGTCTGCATCTCGTGCATGCTACTGGTAATGCCATTTTCTAGGAATCTATTTATAATCACATGCCTTTTGTTTTCTTTCGTTAATCAAGCAATGCCATGTTATAGGTTTAGTATTTTGCAGCTATAAATACCATTTGGAGGAAACATGTTTTTCACAGTTTTGTTGATTTGCACCTTCGTTAAACAGGCTGCTACCGTAAACCTCGTCAGTCCTACTCGGTCGTTGAATTTCAGGGATAGATATAGGGATGCAGGTTGCAATCTTAAAACATCAACAGAGCTATTGAAAGTTCTGAATCGCATTTGGAGCTTGGAAGAACAGCATGCAGTTGATGTGTCAGCAGTGAAGGGATTGAAATTGGAGTTGCAGAAGACACAGGCACGTGTTCAAGAGCTTACGCAAGAGAGGCAGAGATATCGCTATGAAATCGACTCTCTGGCCAGGCAAGTCACCGAAGACAAAATGTCTCGGAAAAATAAGGAACAAGAGAAGATTAGAGAAACCCTTCGTTCACTTCAAGAGGAGCTTGAAGCTGAGAGACATCTAAGGAAACATTCTGAGAGTCTCCACAGGAAGCTAGGCAAAGAGTTGTCTGTGATGAAACCGGCATTTCTCAAGGCCGTAAAGGACCTGGAGAAAGAGCACAAAGCAACTCGCCTGTTGGAAGATCTTTGCGATGAGTTTGCCCTAGGAATCAGGAGCTATGAAGACGAAGTGAGGGTGTTAAAGCAAAGGCATGCGAAGGAGTATGAACACAAGACTGATAAGTTGGTGCTTCATATTTCAGAAGCGTGGCTTGATGAGCGAATACAGATGCAAAATGCTGATGCCAGAGGAGATTCAGAAGGGAAAACCTCAATCACGGAGAGGTTGAGTAGTGAAATACGGAGTTTTCTTCATGGTAGAAGATCAAGTAACTTATACGGTGTTAACAAACATACTAGTGCTGCGAAGGGAGATGCAAGCTTGTGTCGACAGTCCCTTGAATCTCTGCATTTAAATGGAGCTACTAGTGCTCCTCGGTTAGCTGAAGAAGATGACGATGATAATTCTGTTGCTAGCGACTTGCATTGCTTTGAACTGAACATGCATGGAGGTCCGGCGCAGAACCATGACCTTGCAGGCACTCGACGAACAGTTACAGGCTGCATATATTCACCGATGAGAAGATTAGATTTTTCCGATGGTGTATCTATTGAGGGCTCAAGGATCTCAACGGCAAGACGTTGTTCAGAAAAGGACAAGATAAAGTCTAGCAGCAGAAAAGCACAGCTGAATGCTTCGACACCAGGAACCACTTCTCGCAACGGTGACAGAAGTGATCCTATATATGAGCAGAATGAAACAGTTACGACCCAAGTTTCTCGACGATTGCATGATGACTTGTTGAAGATCAAATCAGAGGCTCCTCAACATGCGTTTCTAGAGCGAAAATCGTATGATCACCATCCCCGGACAAATCAGTTTCACGAACACAGTACTTCAGGCAATCTATACAGTCTGCAAGGTTCATCCCGGCAGCTGAAGAATGAACACGCATCGTTCAATTATCAGTTATCTGAATGTGCTACTACAGGTGATCTACAAAACCTGCACAGTCCAACCCGGCAGCTGAAGAATTATCGCACGTCGTTAGATTATCAAACATCTGAATGTGCTACTCCGGATGTTCTACACAATCTGCGCACTCCATCTCGGCAACTGAAGAATCAGCGCTCATCGTTAGATCATGAGATATCTGAATCCTCGCCAACGCAATCTCTTGGATCCAGAGACAATACCCTCAAGGCAAAATTACTGCAAGCAAGGTTAGAGGGGCAGCATGCCCGGATTAGGGCATCAGGGTATACCTTAATTAGCACAAGAAGGAAATGAGAACATTAACTGGCACCCTTGAGCTGGCTTCCGTGGTGTAGTTTATTACAACGTGAAGTTGCATTGTAAGATATCTGACTTAATGGCTATGGTTAGTTTCACTCGATAAAGTTGTTTAGATTTTCATGTACATCTCAGGTATCCTGAACGGGTAAGAGTTTCCTCAAGTGGATTTGCATCCCTCGGGTTCTTCCAGCTATAACTGAATTATTGAATGTAGAGATGGACTTTTGGTGATCAATCACCTGTTATAATTTTGTATAATATTATGCTCTTAGTACTCCTTTTAAAATGGTGAATAGTATAATCACTACAAGATAAAATGAGAACATAATCTGACCCAAGCAGGTCCGTTGTATTTACCTTTTACTGATAGATGTACTGTTTTCAGTTCTTAGAGCATCCACAGTGTGTGCTATTTGTGGTTGCCAAATTCCATATTTGGCTTTTGGTTGTAGCTCCCTCCATTGTGTAGTAGCTAAACAAAAATGCCAAATCCAAATTTTTGGGAGCCGGCGCACCTACATGAGCCGGTGCCAAAACTCCTTCACCGAATAAAAAAATCAAAGGAAACGAGATTGCTTAGGAGAGAGACTGCATACAGGTCACAGGACAAGAAAATCAACACTTTTCTATTTCAACTTTTGTCACAACCCAACCCCACATGCATGGCAATTTGGCTACACACGTTGGAGAGAAATCAAGAACTTGGCATCAATGCCATTGAGTATTACGTGGCCAATTTGACATTTGGCAACATTGTGGCTGCCCTTAGGGCATCTCCAGCGTTCCGACACATTTTGGGACTAAATCGTGTCCGATTTGATCCGTTTGCGTCGGGTCCCGGACAGAAATAGGTCTCTGTCCGACCGCTTGTCCGTTTGCGTCGGCACTGCAACCAACGGGGCGACCTATTTTGCTGAAGCACTGACAAAAGGGGTCCGCATGTCATCCTCATATACTACTAGTAGCAGCAGCGCGGCCTCCGCCTCCCGTCTGAGCAATAGCAGCAGCGTCGCCGTCGTCCTTCGGCGCCCTCGTGCGCGCCGCTGTCGGAGACGCAGCAGACGGCCGCCGCTCGCATCTGGCTCCGCGGCGTCGCACGCGGCTGCAGGAGCGTCGAGGTCGCGCGCCGCCGTCAGAAACGCAACAGACCTGCTGGTGGAGGCCGCCGCTCGCATCTGGCACCGCGGCGCCGCACGTGGCGGCAGGAGCGTCCAGGTCGTGCGCCGCCGTCGGAGACGCAGCAGACCTGCTGATGGAGGTCGTCGTCCGCCAGCTTCGCCTTGTACACGGTGGAGTAGCTCGCCTTCTCCACCACCTGCCCCGTCGCGTTCAGCACCTCTTCGAGCGTCAGGTGCTCAGTGCTCCTCGAGGATACCCTCCAGCCGGTCATGCTCCAGCTCGCGCACGCGGGCGGCAACGTCGTCGCACAGCAGCAGCAGGCGCATGCGCGACCGCGCGGGGCAGTCGGCAACCAGGGCCTTGAAGCTCTGCAGCACGAGGAGGACCTCACGGAGGCAGAGCGAGGCCGACCGCGGCAGTAGCGGCGCGCCAGCAGGTTGTCGAAGACGGCGACGAGGAGCTTCGCGTGTCTGGACGAGGAGCTTCGCGGGCCGGCGGCGCGGTGCAGGGAGCGGAGGATCTCGGGAGGATGTTAAGTGGAAAACTAATTGCCTGAATGGACTCCATTGAATTTCCACCAAATTTCGTGTTGAAGGTGAAGAGAAATAGTCGCAAGATTGGATGGTGGGAGGAGAGGAACAGGTAGCAGCCATGGCCGTTCTGCTTCTGTACCAGTACGTGCTCCAGGAGGAAGACGACTGTTCGAGGAGCGTGGAGGAAAAAGAGAGAGAAGTGGGGTAGGTGGGAGGTGAGAGGAGATGGGGAGGACAGCACCGGACACGCGCGGACATGTCCGCCCGACGCAAACCGGGACCAAATTTGGTCCGCGTTTGCGTCGTGTGCGGACAGAACGGACATTTGGGTCGAGCCGTTGGGGGCACTTTTTTCTGGACCCGGTAAAAAACGGACTAAAACGGACGTCCTGTGTCCGTTTGGGTCAGACCGCTGGAGATGCCCTTAATATCCTATATCCATACTCTAGATTCGGAGCCGCGACTCGTATACAAGATGATACACTGGCATATTGGACCACAAGACACATACAATGTACTAATGCACTAGGGCAACTTAATAATTTTACTTGGTCATTCATCAAGTAGCCTGTCTTAATATAAATTTCTATAAAAGTGAATTGTTTTGCTTTGGCGAGGCTCAAGAAGATGCCGCCTTGTACGCTGAACTTTTTGGCTATCAACAAGGTCAATTTCCTATCAACTATTTGGGTATTCCGATTCATTATCGGAAACTTACAAATGCTGAATGGAAAAATGTGGAAGAAAGACTTCAACTACGTCTAAACAGTTGGAAAGGCAAACTCTTATTACTCGGTGTAAGATTAGTACTCATAAACTCGGTACTAACAAATATGGTACTGTATATGATTTCTTTCTTCCAATTGTCCAAAGGAGTCTTGAAAAGGCTGGATTATTTTCGGTCTAGATTCTTTTGGCAGGGGGATTCTGAGAAGAAAAAATATCGTCTGACGAAATGGAGTGTGGTTTGTTGCCCTAAAAACCAAGGAGGGCTCGGAATTCATGACCTTGAGGTCAAGAACAGAGCCTTGCTAGGTAAATGGCTATTCAAACTTCTATCGGAAGATGGAGTTTGGCAAACCCTACTTAGGAGAAAATATGTGGGAGAGCAAGCTGTTTCCCAGGTTTATTGGAAATCAGGTGATTCACACTTCTGGGCTTGTCTCGTGGCTACAAAGAAGTATTTTTTCCCACGTGGTTCTTTTTTTATTAGGGATGGATCGGAAATTCGGTTCTGGGAGGATAAATGGCTTGGCCAAGTTACCCTTAGAGAACAATATCAGGCACTGCACTCTATTGTACGAAACAAAAGCGACACGATCGCGAAGGTGTTGGGTTCCTCCCCACCGGATGTTTCGTTCAGACGAAGCTTATTTGGAACGAGACTAGCATCTTGGAATGCCTTGCTCATCCGACTGGATTCAGTCCAATTGTCGGAAAGTCCAAATAAATTTCAATGGAATCTCACCAAGAATGGTAGATTCTCGGTTGATCCTATGTATAGAGCACTGATCCTAACCGAAGTCCCAGTGGATACTAGGGATAGTAATAAAATTTGGAAGATGAAAATTTGCGTGGTATCTTCGTCGGGTGTCATCCTTACTAAAGACAACCTTGCAAAGCGTAATTGGCACGGAAATAAAAAATGTGTTTTCTGTCATCATGACGAGACCATTACACGCTTATTCTTCCAGTGCGAATTAGCGAGGTTTATATGGTCAGCCATCCAGATAGGTTCTACATTACATCCACCACGTACAGTTGCAAACATGTTTGGCAATTGGCTAAATGGTGTGGATCCTAGGTTTAAACGCTTTTGTAGGATGGGCGTGATTGCAATTATTTGGTCGCTATGGCTACGTAGAAATGACAAGGTTTCTAACGATTCAAATGTTACTGTTATGCATGTCATATATCGATGTACAACCACCCTACGAGCATGGTCGGACCTGCAGCGTGTGGAGCACCGAGACTTATTTTTGGAGGTGGCGTCGAGACTGGAGGCTGCGGCTAGGGAGTTACTCTGCCGACATGGATGACAACATAGACTCCGTATAGACCTACCAGTATCTTAGGCGGATCTACAATTTCTCATTATGATATGTAATTCACCTTTTTTTATTTTTGTCTTGTCTGATTTGGTTACTGTCGAACTGGTGGCTATGTGTGCATCTTTGTTATGCAAAGACCGGATGTAATGCTTAAAACTATTAAGTAATAAAATCAATTTATCTAAAAAAATGTAGCCTGTGTGGTGGTCTGATGGACCAGTTGCAGTCAGACATGATTAAGAAGCTCGCTGCAGTCAGTCACTCAGTCAGAGAATTCCGCTTGCCTGCAGTGGCGTGAGGTCCAGTTCTTCTCCACGCCAGCAGCTGAGCTCGTCGACGGCGCGTCTCCCTTGCCCCTTGCTGGCCGTCCGCCAGGCCGTCACCATGTGCGCCCCCATGCCTACCTTGGATTTCACCAACGATCGCGCGACATTCGCAAAACTGCCAATCAGCGAGCCGAGACCTCGCCACCGCCCTTCGAGACCGCACATCCCGGCGCGTTTTCTTCTGCTCCTCGGACCGGACGACAGCCTACGCAACCGCGGGACTTCTTGGCAGCCGTATCTTCGGCTCCTCGGAGGCTCGGACAGTACAACGGCGTCGGCGACCGAGGGCCTCCTCGATCTCTTGGCCGCAGCATCCGGCCGCTTCTCGGGTCTGACCACGGCCTCGGAGACCGTGCCCGCACCCGGGGCGCCGCCGCGGCCACGACCGCCTCTCGCAAACGCGTGGCTGGTGGTGGTTCTCGCCGGGATCCTCCGGGCCGGCGGCCGGCCGCGCCGGCGTGGGAGAGCAGCCGGGGTAGCCACCTCAAAGGAGAGAGATGGAGCCGCGGGATGGAGGGTGTAGAAAGTGTCAGGCAGTAGCAGTGGGGGCTCGCCGGCCGCTAGGCTTTCGACGGGAAGCAACAGCAAGGGGTTCCGGCGCGGCCAGCGCGGGCCTTCCCTCGCAACACCCTCTCACCCAAGTACGTACTCAAAGTTTAATCATTGGCTAACAAGACCTGAAGAAGAAAACAGAGCAACGGCAAGGCCAAAAACAGAGCACCCCTGTAAACCAACCAACCTGTGGTTGGATTATTATCAGCGTTATACCCTCAACCTATAGAATTCAAGAATCAGGTTTGACATTTATATGTTGCATCTGTAATGACATCTGTAATGACTTCAGCGAAATTCTATAGGTTGAGTGTATAATGCTGAACCTGATGCTTGAATATTGTTTAGTGGAAGGCGACGTTCAGCGAGACATCTGTAATGACTTAATCAATCTTAAAACTCGATCCGCCCGCCGATTCAGTATTTCGGAAATGCTCGTAGAGATCGGGTGTGCGTGTGTGCATTCATAAGGATAAGTTTATGTGTGTATGTGAGTATCTGTGTTTGTACTGTGTTTCATAAAAACAACAGAGCACCCATGTTTGTTCCGGATCCCCTCACAAGTCACAACTTATACATCATCTAAAGCCTAAAGTCATTTGAAAATGTTTGAATTCAAATATCTATCTAACACTATTGTCGTGCTTCTGGAATGGCAACTCCGAAGGTGGAGTTATGCGGCCATGCTCTAGTGACGGTCATGCATGGGACACTATTATACATGCCTCCCGCATACCGCAGTGGCGGAGCCATGTTAGTCAATTGATTACACCGGTTTTTTGGAATTACAAGAAAAAAGATGGAAAAAACAATAATAAATGACACAAATACGTGTATTTGACTACATAGTTTTTTATCGACTACATGAAGTTGAACTTCTGGGTCCACTAGGTAGGGTTGGCTAAGTTGGAATGAATTAAGTGAAAGTTGAAGTGTGTTCTGCCAACAAATATCTTCATCGGGTTCGTCTCCAGCTTCAACAACGAGCACATTTTGCTTGCTTCTCCTTCTTTGTGTTGTTGTGGGGGGCCCTTAAGCTTCTACCGTTGGCATCGAGCTTGGGGTGGTGATCCTTCGGAGTTTCGTTTCCTATCCGAGTTCATCTTCGACGTCCTCCCTTTGGATGTTTCGAGCTTGGTTTCCTATCCAAGTTCAGCTAGGTCGGTAAATTTTCTTCTTGAGATCTTATTTGTGTTGGAAATGGTGTTTCACCACACTTAAACCACATACTTTTTGTTATGTATCAAAGTTATCTATACTTCTTATAAAGTAAAATCCCACTAATTTATAATTAATGATTCTATCTCAACATGCAAGCTATCCACATCACTTCCTCTCTTAGCCAACCAATTATCCACATCATCCCACCAATATTCATTACTTATTCTTCTACATGCAAGTATCCACATCATCTTTTATTTTAGACATTAAATTTTCCATGTCATCCTTTTATTTTTTTCATTATAATAATAAGACCACACAATTGCACAATGTAATTATCAAATTAAACCATGTGTTAGGGGAACAACAAAATTAGTTTGCCAACCAAGTGAAATTCTTTACTTGCATGTTCCTATAACATGCTTCAAATTTTATACTTTTATTAGTTTCTTAAGAGATACCCGCTGCAACGCGCGGGGTATCATTCTAGTTTTTCAAAACACGTCAATATGTTTCTGTGATGTTGCATCTGTCGACATATCCTTGTTGAAACACAATGTTTCAATATCTTGCTACATCCAAATTAGGAATAGTTGCATACGTGGTTTTTGTTGCTACATGCGTGCATTCTAACTATTGCTAAAACATTTTTTGGTAAATTTTGAAGACGTTGAACAAGATGTTTTCATTTTATATATATAACATAAAGTCACATGCCTCATTGCAGATCTTTTTTGTTGCCACGATCGGCCGCCAAGTGGGGGCCAAGTCAGCACACCGCTCACCCAGTTCGATTCGGGGGGTTGCCCAGTGAAGCCAGAGAGAAACTCTGTCGCCGTCGCAGCCGTCCGCTCCTTCCCCTCGCCCTCGGAGAAGACATGGAGTACCCGCCGGAGCCAGCGGAGGACGACAAGAACCCTCGCCCGCTCGACCTCCACGGCCAAGAGACCACGCTCCGCAGTCCCCGCGTGCGTGCCCTTACTCCGTTCTATCCATCCTATCTCCCCCGATCTTTCGCATCTGTGGCGCTGCTCTTTTTATCCGTGGGATGATCTGCTCACAGAGAGGGCTCGAGATTGATCATGGGTTTCCGCCACTGCTTTCATTTTATTAAATTATATTCAAGGAAGTAGCGCTCGTTCTATTTGGGGGGGATTGGAACCCTTTTGTGAACTTTGTGTGTCAGACTTGTTGATGTAAAAAAAATGTTTTCTGCTGGGATAGCTGTCGGTTTTGCTAGAGCATGATGCGTATGGTAAAAAAAATGTTACTGTTGTCTGCGTAGGTCAGATCAGTCGGGGAATCAATGGAGTAGCTGAGTAGTACTGATGAAATCTGTAGTTAACCAATGGATGGTGGTTTTTGTGCTTAAGGAAAAAAAATGCAGATATCCTATAAGTTCCACACTAGCTACACCCACTAGAATTTGTGTGAAAATCTTGCAATAAGAAGATTTGTGTTATGGCAAACTGAAGATATCCTGAAAGTGTTCAGGTTAGGGCATGACATTTCAGATCATTCTGTATGTGCTTCTATCCTACATTCCTACCTTTTTTTTAGGAAAACTATATTCCTACTCAAGTGCGGACTTTATAAGACGATTAAGCCTTGGCCATAGCAAGCCTTTAGCTCCAATTATACATTCATTATTAACCTTTCTTTAAGCATTTTTTAGTAACATTATAGTCATTATGCATAAAAAACATGCGCCAGATGCCAATGATCTCGACTTGTATGCTCGGACCTTGTACTGTAGTGTTCCTCGTAGACATGATATTTTGCATGTCCTGGTGGTCACTAGTGAGTGGTCATATTGAAGTGATTCACCCGCCATCTGTAGCAAGTCCCGCCCCACTATTTCTGGTTGAGCTGTCGGTTTCTTTTTTCCTGAAACCTGCCTTAAACTTTGATATCAAAGATCTCAAATTGGGGAATTTCGCATTGAGGTTCAGTTACATATGAGGGAGAATTATTCTTGAGTCCTTGACTATGAAAGCTTCCCTTGTGTGGTAGTCTCTTGTGCCCTCGTTGTAGATGCTTGAAAAACAAAAGTGTGTAGAATCCTTGTGAATGAAGCTCGACAGAAATTGTACCTTCATTGGACCCAGCCATGAATGGCATAGCTAATGTTCATTTATCTGAATTATTATTGTCAGCCTGTCTCTCTAGTAGTAACAGGCATCCCGAAATCTCTAATTAATCTTGGAACAGTCTATCACGGTGTATAATGTGCATAAGGAAGACTACATGTATCCTGAAAGTGATAAGTTTAGGGCGTGACATTAAGTCATTATGTATATGCTCGTAGCCTACTCAAGTGCATGCTTTATAAGACGATTGGCCTGAGCAAGCCTTTAGAACCTGTTATAAATTCATCATCACCTTGCTTTAAGCAACTTCGAGTAACATTACAGTCATAATGCACGGAACATGCCTCAGATGCCAATGATCTTGAATTGTATGTTCAGACCTTGCACGTAGTGTTCCTCAGCTATATGAATTTTGCATGTTCTAGTCACTAGTGAGTGGTGATAATGAAGAGATTCATCCACCATACGTAGCAAGTTCTGCCACGCTGGTTCTCGTGGTAAAACTGCCCGCCAATAGAAGAAGTCCTATGATGAGCCTATCCTTGTTATTAATCTCTCCAGAAAAGAGACCATAAGATTGTGGTCGAAACTTGGGAGTCCCTCCTGTTACATATTGAAGAGCAAGGACTTCATCTTCTCTTTCCACTACTTGTCTCCTGCTAATAGGGATTAGTATACATATCCAATGTCTTCCCATGTTCACAGTTGCAAGCGAAGTTTGATCGCAATTTGATTGTGTTATCTTGTGCCCTTGTAGATTCTTAAAAAAGAATAAGTGTGTATAATGTTTGTGGAAGAAGCTCAGCAAAAATTGTACCTTATTGTGTAATCATTATACAGTTAATCTTCATTTCTCTGAATTATATTGTCAGACTGTCGTTCTAGTAGGAACAACCTGTGCTTTCATTTTGCAGTTGTCGACTTGTGGACCTTATTGGATAATATTTCCTCAATTTCGTATATTTATACTAATAATATTTGGTCTACATTTTACAGCTGGGAAACACAGCTGCACCTCAACCATTACTCCAACTCCAAGTCTGAGTCTGAAGATACCCTGCCCAAGTCTGATGGATACCACAGTGGGCGCCTTGATAGTTTGCCATCAGAGAAGTATAATTCAGTTGGTGAGGCAACTGGCGCTATCAATGCTGAATATGAACAATTACTCATGACGAATTTGGCTGAGGCCAAGGAGATGCAAGAGAAGCTAAGTACTACAGTTGGTGAATCTGAAGAGGTTAAATAATCTGCATATGGCCGAGTTGATAAACTGCTACAAGAAAGTCATAACTGTCCGTGATGAGTCTGTTCAGCGGCGAGCGGTAATTGGTGCTGAACTTAAGCGCATGCTACATAGGGTGTATGGAGGAGAAGAACATATACGCTGTCTGGAGAAGATGATTGAGATAGGCCAGCGACCAGTTAGTTTACCCCGTCTTGCTTGACACTAGAACCGTAGAGAGAACAATTTGCCCTAGCTAGAGGTGAAGGAAGGAGAGCTATGACAACTTGACTTGCAGCTTGCTAGCAACGCTGGTAGCTGCTGATGAATGCATAACTACCCCCTCTTTCTACCGATGACTTTAATTCAGCCTCAGTTTCCAAGATACCTGTTAGAGCAAACCTACATTGGTCTTGGTTTCCTGGAACAGGGATGTCTTTATCTGTTGCTTCTCGTAACTCTGTAGCCTGTTAAGGCTCTTCTGATTGTGTGTTAACGACACTGGTATCTTGAAATTGGATCCGTAGATGGTTAGCGCCTGGTGCATTCTGCTCTGGGGGTTTGCAGTTTCTAACGGAGTTTACAGGGTTAACATGACACTGCTCGCTGAAGTGTGCTGTATGCACGAATATGAATTCTAATGGAGTTTACAGGGTTAGCATGACACTGCTTGCTCAAGTGCTTCTGGACCATGCATCATCACAATCTCAGCACTTGACTTGACATGACATAAATTGAACTTTGCTCGTTAATCAGCGGATTTGGCACCACTCGCTTTGACTCGGTTGAGACAGGTGAAGCACTGCATTGTTGAGACAAGTGAAGCACCTGCATTTGCTGCGGCCACGGACGGTATACAACAACATCGACTTGCTGAGTTGCGAGTATAGGTCCACTTGGCTACGCCTCGGCCCTAGGCCCTCGGCCAATATATATATAAACGGAAGAGTCTCCTCCCGAACCTCCGCACCAAACCAGCCGCAAACCGCCATCTCTGTGACTCTGTCTGGTGTGTCCCGCCTGTCAAAGCCTTGAACTCAAATCAAATTGGCTGGCGCCTAATCTCGCCCGGCACAAAAGGCCCGTCAGAGCCTGTCAGAAATCCGCGGCTGGAGATCGAGGCTCCGAGAGATGGAGGACATCTACCGCGCCCTCCTCCACGACTCTCGCGCCGCGCCGGAGTACTGCATCCGGCGGCGCCGCGCCGGCCATGGTGAGGGCGGCCGGTGTGCCGGCATCGGGAACGGAGAGGGGTGTGAAGCGGCAACCTGCGTGAGTTCACGAATCTTGCTTTTCCCCTTTCTTTGTTGGTTCTTCAATCGCCGTTCGATATTCTTTCTTGGTTGGTTCTTCAATCGCCGGTCGATTTTCTTTCTTTTCCCCTGAACCAGCGTGCCGGCCATCATGGTGAGGGCGAGCAGTGTAACGGCGCCGGGAAGGGAGGAGGCTGTGAGGCGGCAGCATGCGTAAGTTACGCGGTTCTTGAATCTTGTTTTTCCCCTTTCTTGGTTGGCTGTTCTAATCTTTGATCTCCGTTCGATTTCCTTTCCACCCAACCAGCGCGGCGGCCATGGTGATGACGACTGGTGTCACGGCAATGGGGATCTCAGTGATCCGTGTGAGGCAGCTGGCCCAACAGCTGGTCACGACGACCCGTGTGACGGCGCCGGGGACCCAGAGGGCCCAACCGCCGTGAGTTTCTCGGTTCTTGAATCCTGATTTTCTTCGTTGGTTCTTCTAATCGGCATCGCGGTTTCTTTTCCACCCAACCAGAGCTCCGGCCATGCTCAAGACGGCGGCAAGATAGGGCAGCGCGCCGGGGATGGAGAGGGCACGGTGCTTGGTGACATGGGCGCGGCGTCCGATGTGTTTCTAGTGCAGCGAAGAACCGGCGGCGTCGCGCCTTCACGGCTGCAGACGATCCGTCGAGTCAGTTACAGCTACTGGATGGACGCTGCAAAGAGATGGGTTTGGGCCACTGTGTTTGGTCGCCAGGAGCCGTTTCTCCCGTCGCAGTGGTCGTGGACCAGCATAATGGGACCAGCCGTTTACCAGCCTCATCGCCGTGGAAAGGGTGATGGTAAGTTTCCCCTCCTGCTCAAGATTCCGTTTTCCCAGTTCGCTGCCCTTACTCCATGGCGACTTGATGCTTACTGGAGATGCAATGCACATATGCAGGATCCTGTGTTATCTGTGCTTGCGTGGTCTGCATCCACGCGCAGCACCGACTGGCATTTGAGCGACGCTACGGAGCAGGATCGTTCCCTTACGAGCTGAGCGCCGTGGACTATGTTAAGCATGTGTGCCTGAGGACGGGGATTTGGCAGCCGTGGGGTGAACATGGCACAGATCCACAAACAGTCCTGGCGGTGCTGAAGGATGAGCTGCCTGACGGCCTGAGGACCAACCCGGTGCCTGGTTGGCTACCATGCGACCTCCCCTTCACCAGCTTCTTCCGCATTAACAGAGCAGACTTCGACGCACAGGTAGTGGCAGGGATGATACGGGAGCTTGGTCCTGCGGTCGGCACTCTGCGCGTCAACGAGAGATACACCACAGTGATCGGCCCCAATGACGTCTACCGAGGGACACCCGGCCTCCCGAACCACGCCGTCGTCTGCGTGGCGTACTACATCAGGCCGCACAACGGCGAGGTGTGGCTCAGGGTGCTAGATAACGCACGACAAGACGGACCATTTCGGTGGGCTCTCTTTGATGCATTCACGGCTTTCTTCTTCATCCAGGTCGATCCGCTAGACCGTGATGCACTCTTGAGGCCCAACGCCCGCCGTTCACTCCTGCAGAAGATCCTAGGCATTTGGAAGTGAATAGTCTGTGTGGTCTGAGTTCTGCCTTGACGAACTGACAATCTTTGTATGAGTATATTACAAACAAGCCTACAGTTTGACATTCCTTTATTCTTTATCCATGGTAGGACAGGAAAATGAGATTCTTTCCCACTTCCTTGGATACTAGTAAAGCACTGTTTTTCCAATTTGTAAGTCTGAGAAGGTTCCCCAGGTTTCATGTGATGTGCATTCAAGCTTCTCCTGCTACTTTGAGTTCCAAGTTCTGTACCGGGAGCAGGAACATCCTGTACAATATCTATTTGTGCATGGCAGACGCTACAGTTTCAGCATTCAGTCACAAAATATCATTTTAATCCGCACCGCTTGTTATATAAGCTCGAAAGGACATCCTCACACGCCAAGTTCTTACAACCATACAGGGGAAACATGTGGGTATACATGAGGGAAGAGTTACAACACAATCAACTAGGACTTTACAGGGAAGACCGTCCCTGGATCATCCAATGGAACAAGTTAAGTAAAACCGCATTCGTCGAGGGGGAAACGAGCCGTAAAAATCCCAAGATCACAGTACCATGGCGAAGGACCTCCGATGATCAGAAGCAACGGAGTGGAAGACGCGGCCCTTCAACAAGTTCCACATCAAGGCGTCAACACCGGAGCGCCAAATCGACGTGAACGGGCGATTGAGCAGCAATCATCAGGAGGGAGCACAGATATCAACCTCCAGATGGTTCAGGGGACATCGCAGCCAAGATCTTGGATCTTGACCCACATGGAGCCCCCAGGAGATGATGGGAGGACATGTCCAAACGTCCTCGACCTAGGAGAAGAACCCTTCACAATCCTCAGCCCCATTCAGTTCAGTAGTGCAACCCAGTGTCTACCGACACACCTCAGCATTCCCATGTTAAGGATGAAACATCTTCGCCGCGGGAAAAAAGATTCACCATGTTGGTAACTGAAAACATACTCAAATTTGGAACCGGTTAGCGATAATAACCAATATTCCGTAGTCCAGCTGAAAGAGAACCAACCTCTTTGTCTTCACCCAACCATATTACCTGCAGATTGCTCCGAAGCCGCCAAGTACATAAAGGTCTAGTCTAGTGTAGGACAAGGAATGGAGAGTTTTCTCTTCTTTGAATAATTTCTGTAAGACAGACAGAAGCACTATTTTTCCAATTTGGATATCTGATCATGTCGAGTATATCCACGAATTGAATGGGAGTGCTGCGGTCAATAAACACTGTGCTGAACAAATGATTTATACTTTCACAGACCAATTGATAGGGAGATTTTAATAGATCTCTTCTTTAACTAGGCGGGCCTATCCCCGCAACTAGCCACATACAAACATGTTTAATCAGTTGAATCCTACCTCTTGATGTTCTCAACACATACAAAAGAACAATCCTTAGAGGGGAGATGCAAAGGCTGAGACTCGGTACCTGACAGCCGATATACAAAACTTTGATGCCTCTGCTCGTTGATCAGTTGTGCAGCAGATTCGGCCCCTGCGGCACTACTCGCTTTGACTCAGCTGAGATGACGCCATCTTGCTGCTGCTGCATCACGAGGCTGATGAACTTACCAGCTTCACCGTCGACTCCGGCTCGCCCCTTGAAGAAGACGCCTCATCCTGATGACTGGGGCCATAGAAGAAGAAACATATGCGGTTGCTTGGTGGTGACTCGGCCTCATCAGTCACGTCAACTGGAGGTGTCCGGCCATGGAAGACACTCGTGGGCTCTACTCTCAAGAGTAGAAGGCCGACAAGTCCCAGCAAAAAAATCTGAAGCTTTGTGTTGTCTTGTTAACTTGCAAGCACGAAGCTGTGAAATGTTGGATATTAGTAAGAGTAAATCGAGGTAGAGAGGTTGAACCTGAAGAGCTGGTTTAGCATTTGTTGGCGTCATTTTGCGCTAGTTTAGGGTGTAAAGTGACTGGTAACAAACATTCCTTCAGTCACTCACAGACCTGCGAGCGTGGGGTTTATCTATATTCTCTTGTACTGCTTCTAGTTCCATTGTGGCAATCTTCTGCGTGAGCCTGAGGGAGAGAAGAGTTTCTTTTGGACTTAGAGACAATAATCTACAGGAAACTGTTTCATTGGATCAGAAAGCATATTTCAGGCACAAGGAAATAGTCACTCAGTTGGTTGTGCTGTGCAAGCTGAAGTGATTTGGTCTTAAATTTCCTGCTGTTTGCGTCCTGGCAAGATTTAGAGTTGCTAGCTGTGTGTTGTGTTGCCCTCGTTCAGGTTCAGTTACTGAATAACTAAAACTATGATGAATAACTGTCCACACAATATAAGATAAAAGAATCAGTTTGACCCTCCTATGTTTCATAAATATACATAAGGCATTAGTTAGAACATCGTACTCATCTTTGCTATCAGCATTTTCTCCCAAAGCATGTTGTGAATTACAGAGTGAAACAAGTCAAATTCTTGAAAATTGTGCTTTGGAATAAACTGAAAGAAGAACAATCAAACATATTGAACATGGAATGCTCAGGAGCAGCAGAAAAATAGGTTGCAAAACAAGTGCTTAGATCGGAAACATTAACAGCACAGAAGATAGATTAAGTATTTGGATTATCACACATATCAGCCAAAAGTAAGGACTCACAATAAGATCTGAGCACACCTGGGCTAGCTTGTCAAACTAAAATACATTTCCTGAACAATTGCTACCAGCAATCATAGATAGGTGGATCTGGAACTCTATGGGGACACCATCAACATAGAAGGGTACATGGAAACATGCTGGACAGATAATTTCGAGAATTTATTGCTCATAACAAGGTCCTGACACCTCACTCTACATCTCATCTCAGTGTAGAGTGCAACAAACTTACAAACATAATAATGTTCAAAAACAATTTACAAACATAAAAACGTGGAAGATTTTTTTGTACAAGTTGCAACAAAGACTACGATACTCAGTCCAAATACAATTTAGTCTTCGTCCTCCTAGCTAAGCTCCTAGGATTGGCTGAAGACGAAGATGCACCATTCTCTACTGGGAAGGTTCCATATTGCTCAACACAGCAGAGTTCCCACAACAACAGTCTAGTATTGATTTGCCTGCAACAGTCTGAAATTTTATTTGCTTGGCTTGTGTGACCGGGGAAATACAAAGCGACTGCATACTGGCACACTGAAGCAAACATTGATCTATAGAAGATGACCCTAAAAGCTGGCTTTAAAATCGATCTCAGCTACACGAATGGAATGTGTGCAATGGAAAAATAATGTTCACTATATAAAAAAATTTGGTTGTACAAAACTCACATAGGCTTAAGTTTGACTTGAGATAACTTGAAAAACATGGAAAATGCATGTAAGAGAGCCGAGCTCGATAGGTTCAGGAGCAGAGTCAAGTCCAGACTAGAAGCTCGGCTCGTTTGAGGCTCCAACAGAGCCCAGCTCGTCACCTACATCTGTCCATACAAGTTCCATGTTAACATGTTTACAATCTTCGTCATCTAGACGAACTTTCAACCGTTGTAGGTATTATTTTCTGAAAAAACACAAAAGTGGTGGCTGGATGCAAGCTCAAATAAAGAACATTGCAACTGAACTCCAGCGACAATGGAATTCAGATCATTGTGTGCAACTGAAATAGTGTACCAGTTGGTATGCTCTAGGTCCACCCATGCTTCTCAATTATGGTACTCCTTTTTATTGCAATACTTGATATATTGCTATCATCTACGAAGTAAACACGGATCCAAATGTAGGAGAAGACATAAATCATGGTTCATCCACCAATCTATAGCGAGGTACACCTCCTCCTAACGCGAAGGGTATCCCTAGCATATCACTTTGGCTAAAAAATACTTTTTCATGCCCATCCCACGCACATCTTTCGCGGAAGAACTCGTTTTCGTGCCATTCCTTCCCACACCGAAAATGAGCGTCACTTGGATGCAAAATCTTGAATTCCTCTGGACAAAATGCACAGCTGCCTCTGAAGCGGCACAACGGTTCTTCTACAGAGAGAGATGAAGAGAAACAGGCAGAGAATTAGCTAGGATCGATTGCACAATGTGTTTCAGTGGTGTTAGGTGGTCGGAACATTAACAGAATGACCAATTACCTAAGATGGTGCATGTCTCGACCGTCATGGCGTCAGGACATGGGTCGAAGCGTAGCTCGGCGAAGAATCTCTGAGCCTTGCCGTCTTTGCGGCTGGCTGAGAAGCCGATGTGGTACCAGAGATCCCTCCTAAAACCCACGCAAGAGGCCTTGGTATCCGCCGCTGGCTCGTCAAGATATTGGAACTCGGCACCCTGCACATCCCGGGGACAATTATAAGTAAATACGTAGAATTAGTAAGTAGATGGATGCATACGCAGGAGGAATTAAGAACTGAGATAAGTAGTGACCTGGTGAGTGGAGTTGTACTGTCGGAGGGCTTTGTTGGCAAGCATAAGAGTCAAGTCCGCGTCGATCTCTCTGTCATAAAAAAAACAAAAAAAAAAGATGGATCATCCAATCCTTGACAGTTAAGGAGAAGAAATATGTATCCCGTTAACTGGGGAATTTAGAAACAAAAAGAAGCAAGGCGTGTACTCTCGTGTGCGCGGGGGCGGGATCGCAGCTAGGCGTTTGACGCGTTCAAATGCGGCGGCGTAATCAGATGGTATTGGGACCGGACGGGCATAGTCAGGGACAGAGAACCAGGACCCCATAGATCCTCAGCTGTAGAATCGGTCGCCGGTGGGATCTCTCTATATAGACAGAAGATAGATAGGCCGAGCGAGGGGCGAACACGGAATCCTTCCTTACTAATCGAGCGCCTGGGTAAAACAAAGTTAGGATCTTTTTATTTAAGGTAGAATCCAGAACCGAAATTTGTGGAGTAAATCCTAGAAGACCGAACAAATTCGAACAAGCAGCCACAAGGGCGATGACCCAAGTTGGAGAAATAGCTTACCGGATCCATAGCGCGGGCTGGAGAGGGGTCTAGAGGAGACGTTGGATCGCCGGCGGGCAGGAGGAGGGAGGAGAAGGAAGGGAATGAGATAGGAAAAGGCTGGGTTCTAGAAGGAAGGGAATGATATACGTAACTCCTAACTTTTTTTTGTTGTTGAAGGATTTCTAACTTCTAGTACGTCTAGCTGCTAAATACAGGCTCTGTCGTCGGCCCAATTATAGTTTAGGGTTTGGGTCACTATGGGCTGGGCCGCGTGACGGACGGGCTGCTGATATTTTTCTCACTGCACGGGATTCTCCTTCTCGTTTTGCTAGTGGGATGGAAACGTCTTGAAAATCGACCTGCCCTGCTTTCATCGCACCACCTCCATCGAGATGAAGAACTTGTGTGACACCCGCTTCACACACCTGCCGGCCGACGAGTTCTCGGCACTCGAGAGGCTGGATGCACCATCCCCGATCTTGTCACCATGATCATCCGTTGTCCGCGCCTGCGCGTGCTCAAGATGGCCACAGATAAATCTATAGGCGTCCACTCGGTATCGCTCGAGGAGCTTCAGCTTAATGTTTAGGACGAACTGACATGTCAGAGCATCCACACCGTGACTCCGATATATACTCCTCGAAGCTTGTGTTGTGTTTGTATGCTCCGATATATACTTAAGAAAATAAAGCTCAACGTCCATGGCAGGACGAACCTCGGCGTTACCATTTCGGCGCCCATGGAGGAGAAGGTCTCGTGGTGTCACAGCTACACATCGTTTACCCGCAAAAAAAAAAACTACACATCGTGTTATCATTTATGATTACGAGGACGTATGCTCGCATCTCCCTCGTCTTCATGTCCTATCCATGGAGATTTCTCCCTATGTAAGATATCTTGTATGTGCTATTATTTTTCAATCTGCTAGATTATCTGATACTAATTTATTTTAAGTATGCCATGACATATATCAAACTAAAAAATTATATTCGTTTTGTAGAATTATTGGTCTTGTGCTAGACTTAGAACCTGAGTTGGAGAGACTTCTGATTATCAATTTTTCTGTCCTTGAGCTACGTCTCAACACAAATGGACATGTTTTTGGAGCATTGGTGTTACGTCTCCTTATGATGCATCACATTAGAACTAATACACGGAATCTTAAAGTTGTCCTACCGAAGTTGTTTGAGGTATTTATTCATGTTGCTCCTATATCTTACACGGGTTCTTTTTGTTGAAACTGAGGCAAAAGATTTACCTCATCCATTAATTAAGAAGAAGAGAGCTGCCCAATTTTTTTACGGAAAATCGGACAAAAACCGTTACAAACTTGGTCAAAAAAACAGCCAAGACACCACCCTGTAAAACAAGGGTTTTGGGAAACTGCTCGACACCCTAATACGGGTGTGGCTATCTCATATATATAGAGGTACCAAGAGGTACAATACGAGACATATACATACTACATATATACAGTCTAACACCCTCTCTCAATCTTAACTGTGGCCTGAAGTACAAAGTAAGTTAAGATTGCGCCTACAACCTACAAACTGCGGCTGTGGAAGAGGCTTCGTGAAGATGTCAGCAAGTTGATCTTTGGAGGAGATGAACTTGATACGGAGTAGCTTCTGTGCAACGCGTTCCCTGACAAAGTGATAGTCAACTTCAATGTGTTTCGTTCGGGCATGAAATACTGGATTAGATGAAAGGTATGTAGCACCGATGTTGTCACACCAAAGGACTGGAGGTTGATCCTGAGAGACTCCCAACTCTCTCAATAAAGACTGTACCCATATGAGCTCAGCTGTGGCATTAGCAACTGCCTTATACTCAGCTTCAGTACTGCTGCGAGATACTGTAGCTTGTTTGCGAGCATTCCAGGCGATCAAGTTAGGACCAAAGAATACTGCATAGCCCCCCGTGGATCGCCTGTCATCAGGAATACCAGCCCAATCTGCATCCGAGAAGGCTGAGAGCTCACAAGATGGTGCAGGCTGGAGAAGCAAACCATACGTAGCAGTGGAACAGACATAGCGCAGAATACGCTTTACAGCTGAGGCATGGGAAGTCCTGGGCGCATGGAGATACTGACACACACGGTTGACTGCATAAGAGACATCTGGTCTAGTGATAGTAAGATATTGCAACCCACCAACGAGACTACGGTACTCAGTAGCATCATCAGGCGAGAGAGGGTCTCCAGCAAGAGCAGACAACCGATCAGTAGCAGACATAGGAGTGGTAGCAGGTTTGCACTTCCACATACCTGCACGGCGCAACAAGTCCAGAGAATACTTCTGCTGAGTGAGAGTCAGCCCAGAAGAAGACCGTGAGACCTCCAGACCAAGGAAGTAGTGCAGCGCACCCAAGTCCTTGACAGCAAAATCACCACTCAGTGCAGACACAAGACGCTCGGCAGCAGCATCAGAGGAGCTGATGAGGATAATGTCATCAACATAAACCAGTAGGTACATCGTAACCTCAGGACGCTGAAGGAGAAACAAGGACGTGTCAGCAGTGGAGGGAACAAACCCATGAGCCCGAAGAACAGCGCCAAGACGAGCATGCCACGCACGAGGAGCCTGCTTAAGCCCATACAGAGCCTTAACAAGGCGACATAGATGCTGAGGATGTGCAGGATCAACAAAACCTGGGGGCTGGCGCATATAAACCTCCTCCTCCAGAACTCCATGCAGAAAAGCATTCTGCACATCAAGCTGACGAAGAGACCATCCTCGAGTAACAGCCATAGAGAGCAGCAAACGAATGGTAGTAGGCTTGACAACGGGGCTGAACGTGTCTTCATAATTTATTGTAAGATCTCTTGTATGTGCTATTATTTTTCAATCTGCTAGATTATCTGATACTAATTTATTTTAAGTATGCCATGACATATATCAAACTAAAAAATTATATTCGTTTTGTAGAATTATTGGTCTTGTGCTAGACTTAGAACCTGAGTTGGAGAGACTTCTGATTATCAATTTTTCTGTCCTTGAGCTACGTCTCAACACAAATGGACATGTTTTTGGAGCATTGGTGTTACGTCTCCTTATGATGCATCACATTAGAACTAATACACGGAATCTTAAAGTTGTCCTACCGAAGTTGTTTGAGGTATTTATTCATGTTGCTCCTATATCTTACACAGGTTCTTTTTGTTGAAACTGAGGCAAAAGATTTACCTCATCCATTAATTAAGAAGAAGAGAGCTGTCCAATTTATTTACGGAAAATCGGGTAAAAACCGTTACAAACTTGGTCAAAAAAACAGCCAAGACACCACCCAACACACAAGTGGACTACTCCCAAAAAAGACCACACTACCAAAGAAACACACAAATACACACTCGCAACACAATACTCATGGAACCGCCATCAAAGTGCCCGTATAGACCAGCGACGACTCAAGAAACACATTTGCACATCCAACAAACACGAGCACAAACATGATGACACGCCAATACACTGAGAGCCATCCATCAAGTAAGCTCATGCGCCTTTCCTATAGCGCCACCCTTTTTGCTTCTACATTTTGATTTCTCCTTCACGCTGTTTTTTTGGTCTTATCCTTGCTAGCTTGCTCCTTCGGGAGACATCCAATCGTCTTGCCAGAACCAGGGTTAGCAGCGGCCAAGGTGGCGAAGAAATCACAAATCTCTTTGGCGACAAGAGACCCAGGCACATGTGGCAATGACTCGGACGTAGCAACCACATCGCCAACAGGAACGGACACACGCGAGAGGGAGACTGCACCGTCCACAACACCACTTTTCTCAAGGTCTAGCGCTTGACTCGGCGGGTGAAGCCACAACTGAAACCTCATGCGAACCTGCCTTTACTTGCTCACCAGAAAGAGGCAAGACCGGTTCCCCACACAACTCCAAAAGTTCGGGCATCAACTTCATCACCGGAGCAATGACCGACGAGTTGGCCCTAGAAGTAGGAGAGGAACTATCATAGAGACCCGATTCTCTCATATCCGTGATGCCAACATCAATCACAATCAATGGGCTACTCTGTGGCATGGGGCTACTCCCAAAAGCGGAGCCATGGGTCTACTCCATGGCAGGGGAGGCGCGCGTCCCATGCATGTGAACTTGGGCCCCTGGCCGGAGCCCAGATGCCTCCGCCGCCGTAGGCTCCGGTAGCCCTAGGGTTGCCGATGGTGCCATGGCCGTACCCATGGGACCCGTCGGAGCTCCTCAACCTCACCGGCGATGACGACTAGGCGACGCCGACGAGGAAGCCCTAGTTTAGGGCTACTTTTTAAATATTTTTTATTTCATGTTTATTATTTTCAATCTGTTTTGTAATATATTATATTAATAAAAATAAGTTAAAAAAACGTCGGGCCGATGGGAGAGCGCACGACCCAAACGGCCAAGGGGACAGGACAAGGCTATTTTCTGTCCGCGGCCCGACGCACTTTGTGCATTTAGGGCATCTTCAACTAAGCGACGCAAACGGACCAAATCAAACCAGATTTAGTCCAAAAAATACGGCGTGCCACTAAAGATACCCTAATTACACAAAATCATGCATCACTCATCATGCATGTCAAAGGACAGGAAAAAGAAGTAGGACACGAGACAATAATGAATTGACGATGCATGCCACGTTCAATTTCTCACCCACATTCACTCCACGAGGCCAAACCCCGTGATTCCTAAACCTACCCTTCAAAAAAGACCGCGTAGCAAGCTTTCCGTCAATCTGCCGCACAACCAACCAAGCCAAACCAAGCCAACTAATAACAAGAAAAAAAACTCTGAAGGGGGCCGCCGCTCCAAAAAAAAAAAAAAAGCCAACTCAAGTCGCATCGCAATTCACAAGCGAAGCAAGGTACATATCCCGCCGACACGTGGGCCCCTGCGAAGCAAAGCGGGCCGGGGCCCACCGGCGCGCGTCTCGTCTTGTAGTTAAGCGGTCTCTACCCGTTTCACAGTTACCACCCTGGGATTTCCTACCCATCACAACCACGCATCCGCCTCTTCTTCCTCGCCTCACTCTCCGGACCCCTCCCACCCTCTGTGCCTAGCGTCTCGGCTCCGACGGCGTACCGGCGAAGGTGAGGTGGTCTCGCGCACGTTCTCCCGGCGGACTGACTGGGTTGTGTGCGGATTGGAGGAAGAGGGCGGCGGCGGCGGGCGGGGATGGACCCGGACTTCGCGCGGGCGGGCGGGGGCGGCGGCGGCGGGCCGAGCTACGAGTTCGCGTTCAACTCGGCCAACTTCTCCGACCGGGTCCTGCGGATCGAGATCGTCCCCGGGGAGGACGACGCGCCGGGCCCGGGGGCCAGAGGCGGCGGCGCCGCCGGCGAGGGATGCTCCTCCATCGCCGACTGGGCGCGCCACCGCAAGCGACGCAGGGAGGAGCTCCGCCGCGAGAAAGGTATACCATCGATTTTTTTCGTTCCGATTCTCAAATTTGAAATTCGTAATGATTTGGCCGCGCCACAGTGGCTCGGTGGGTGGAGGATTGGGAAAGGGAGGGTGGTGCTTGCTTTTTCCGGCTGATTTGCTTTTCACTTTCTGTTGGGGATTTAGGTATCAAAAGCCGTGTGTTTGGTAGTATAAGGGTGGGAGAAAGATGGTGAAACGCCTTTTTCATTTTGTTAAAAGTTATGATTTCCCAGTTATTTCCTTTGCTTGTAAGCTTTCACTTGTTACCACCCAGGCTCGAAGTTGGGTTATTTATTCTAGGATCTTATTGAACAATTAATTCTATAGGAGAATAGCAACTCTGGGCATTGCACCTAATATGACCATAAATTTACAAAGAGCATTTTGCACTGTAAACGAACCAGATACAATCTCAGTTCATGGAATAACTTGTTGTAACGTATGGACAAAACCTAGTTTGGGTATTGCCTGGTAAATAATAGTCCGTGCCCGATGGTACTTCATAGCTCTTAGGGGTCGTTTGGAACCCATCATTTTCATGAAATTCATTTCAGATTCCATACCAAACGTGTTTGGCTGTCATGGAATTGTAATGTCATTTCAATTGGAATTCAAAAGAATGCTTATGCTATGTTAAGTCAATTTCCTGTCCCTAATGCTGTCATTTCTCTGGAATTCATTTCATTTCATTTTGCCAAATGAAATGAAATGATGGGTGCCAAACGAGCCCTTATGAAAATATTCTGAAGTTCAGATAATCTTTCTGTTTATTTAGAGAACCTTGTAGTGTGTGAGCAGTTAGTTAGAATGCAATGCCCTTAAACTAGTGACTGTAGTCCCCGCTAAATAAAAAACCTAGCGACTGTAGTCTGGTCTATCTATATCGATGTATACTCGACATTTTCTCTCACTGGGCATACTCTGCAGAGCTTATAAGCTTGCTGTCTACAAATACATGAACATTTTAAAATGAATTCCATGGATGTTCGATATGATGATGCAAAAAGCATTTAGTTATGCTTTGTAAGATCATGTTTACTTGTTTCATGTTTTCAGTTCACTTTCTGACGTGCATGGATTTGTTGTAATGAGCTAATTGATTTTCACATGTTACATAATGCTTCTAAGTTCCTATATTTGAGGAAAGTAAGCATAGAAGAGCATATATGTAGGGGAGGGAGATAACAGGAGTGAAGTTACTGGTTTTTGTATCTTAAATACTTATTTGACATTCTACTAGTCTTCCATGTAAAATTTTGAGTACTCAATATATTTTGCTTGCATCCTACTTCACTCTTAATGTTAATTTCAAGTGCACGCGGTATATTTTGCTTGTTCATGGGCTTCGTATTGTTACTAGGATTTATGTTTTGTTGCTTCAATCTCTTCTGTCATCATGGTCTGAAGCTAACGCACTCTTGGTATGCTTTGTTACTTAAAAATATTTTGTCTGTCATTATGGTCTGAGGCTATTTCACATCTACTACGATTTGCACCTTCTTCGCCGTTTTTTATTTTTATACTTACATTCCCTTCAATCATATTCTTACCTTAGAGCTTAATACTTCTATTTTTCTAATGACTAGCTGCTATCATTTCATGCCTCCAGAATGCGGAAAGGATATGTTGGAACCAGTGAAGGTCAAAATCGAAGCAGAAGAACGTGATACATATGAGGAAACCAATGAGGAGCCTGTAGCTATGATAGAAGAATCTCCACCTGATATTGGACAAGATGGTCAGTGCAATATCTATTATGACACACATACACTGAAAATTCTGTGCACCCACCAATTTTTTAACATGATTTTTGGGAGATCTGTTAAGCGTTAGCAATCATTGGTACTGATCATATGTGCTTTTAGAGTTTGTTGCTGGCATAGTGTACCACAGGGATATGAGTAAGTTGTTCCAAATTGAACACATACACAGAAAATGATGTGCGTCCAACCAAATTTTTAACATTATTTTTTGGAGATCTGAGTGTTAGCAACCATTGGTACCAATCATATGTGCTTTCAGAATACGTGCTGGCACAGTGTCAGAGGGATCTGAGTAACTTGTTCAAATTGTATCGAAATTGAGGGGGCTTGTTGGTACTGGCAAACCTTCCTTTAACCTAGTGCGTTGATAATTACAATATTTGGTAGACATATGGTAATCATTTTAATCACCTCACCTTACCATTGATTAATTGAGGTTTATATGGGCTTGATTACTTGATTCTTGCAACTCCACTTCATTTAGGAACAGTCGTGTTCTGTACTTCTGTTGAATGGATTATACTTCCGTGAGATACAATTGTAACATAATTATGAATACAGTGCTTTTACTGTTGATATCCGTGTGGATGAACGAACTTAGATTGTTGAACCAGCCAAAATCTATGATGTTTGCCCACTGATAACTGATACTCCCATTCCGAATTATAAGATGTTCTAGCTTTTGTCTGAATCACATGAATAGACATGTTTCAGTGTGTCTGTTCCCTTTATTTCAGTCGATATGTAGAATGTAGTCCGTATTAAAATATCGGAAACATTTTATAATTCGGAAGAATGGAGGAAGTACCTCCTATGGTTCAATGTGTTTCTCATGTGGCGGTGCTCCTGAAGATCATATTCTTGCCTACATAAAAGATGTGGATACTGTGCTGCAAGTATCTTAAGAGGCGATGCTGCTATCCACCGATTTGTTCCTTTATACTATTTGGCCTCTTGTTGTCCGCTTTACTGAACCTTCTTATTTGTTACAGGTGATGATGGAGGAAGCAGTGACTCATCATGGAATATGGAGTGTAATCAGGTTTTGAGAGTGAAGTCTATTTATATCAGCTCTGCAATTCTAGCTGCCAAAAGTCCTTTCTTTTATAAGGTAACTCTAATTTGTGTGTCAAATGAGTTCATTGTGCACTGTAGATATGTATTATATCTAGCTAACAATGTCATAACATTCATCTTGTTAGCTTTTTTCAAATGGCATGAAAGAATCTGATCAGAGGCATGCAACTCTTAGGATAACTGCTTCAGGTAATTGAGCTCTAGTACACTGTATGCTCAGCATTTTTAATATTTTATCCTGCCTTCCATACTGTTTTCTTTAATATTTGAACTGTTGATTTTATAGACTGAAATGTGCAAGTCTCAATGAGGTTAATTTTTTATTTGACTATCAAGTTGATTGTCTATACCCCACCATTATGCATCTTTTTGTCATCTCCAAGAATAAGGATAATATGCCTGCTCAAAAGCTTTTCAAATCTATAATAACAAACACACTTTTCTTTCTCAGTTTTGTTTTCCAGTTATCAGTTACCTTATGTCTGATCATTGTATTTCTACTTGGAACAGAGGAAAATGCCCTTATGGAGCTTTTAAGCTTTATCTACATTGGAAAGTTGACAACAACTCAGCCAACCCTTTTGCTTGATATCTTGATGATGTCTGACAAATTTGAAGTTGTTTCCTGCATGAGACACTGCAGTCAACTGCTAAGAAGCTTACCTATGACCACAGAATCTGCACTTCTCTATCTAGATCTGCCTTCCAGCATTTCAATGGCTGCTGCAGTTCAACCACTGACTGATGCTGCCAAGGAATTCCTTGCCAACAAATACAAGGATTTGACCAAGTGGGTAGTCTCTTTATTAACAATGCCGACTATTAAATTATTGAAGCAACATGGTGCACTAAAGGAGTGCCTCTTTTCAGGTTTCAGGATGAGGCGATGAACATTCCCCTTGCTGGCATTGAAGCCATCCTATGGAGTAATGACCTTCAGGTAGCATCAGAGGATGCAGTCTATGACTTTGTGATCAAATGGGCTCGTTCTCAATACCCAAAATTGGAGGAAAGGCGTGAAATCGTGGGTACTCGCTTGCTGCCACTCGTTCGTTTCTGTCATATGACCTGCAGGAAGTTGCGGAAGGTCCTTGCATGCAATGATCTGGATAATGAGCAAGCAACTAAAAGTGTCACTGATGCACTTCTATACAAAGCTGATGCACCGCATCGACAGCGCGCCCTTGCTGCAGATGTGTTGACCTGTAGGAAATACACTGAACGAGCTTACAAATATCGTCCACTTAAGGTGGTGGAATTTGATCGACCATATCCTCAGTGCATAGCATACTTGGATCTGAAGCGCGAGGAGTGTACCAAACTTTTCCCTTCTGGGCGGATATACTCGCAAGCGTTCCATCTTGCTGGACAGGGATTCTTCCTCTCAGCTCACTGCAACATGGTGGATCAGCAAAGTGCTTTCCACTGCTTTGGTCTCTTCTTAGGTATGCAAGAGAAAGGCTCAACAAGTGTTACCGTGGACTATGAGTTTGCTGCCAGGACAAGGCCATCAGGCGAGTTTGTCAGCAAGTACAAGGGCTATTACACCTTCACCGGTGGAAAGGCTGTTGGCTACCGGAATCTCTTTGCGATTCCCTGGCCGTCGTTTATGGCTGATGACAGCCTCTTCTTCATCAATGGAGTACTACATCTGAGAGCAGAATTGACCATAAAGCAACCCTAGATAGTGCTTGACGCACTACTAACCTCATCTGTGTTGTTTCTCAAGGCTGAATCCGTGCAGTGATTGGCCTTAGTGAGGAAAATCTTGTGCGAGTCAAACATGTTTTTACAGAGCTCCGAATTAGACACTTTTGAAATGAGAAGCAGAATCCCTTGTTTTAACATCAGAACTTTTCATTATATACATTAATTTTGAATTGTGAAAACTGAAAATTTCATGTTTGGATTTCCTAAGACTTTTGATGGTGCCCCCTGTGTGAAGATAACAACGCTTTCAGAGTTTTCAAGATACAAAGAGCTTGTGGAGAATTTGCAATCTGGCACAAATTCAAGTTTCCACGATTTACCCCTCATTTCTGCCTTTTCAATCTGTTGATCTTTTTCTTTTCTTTTTAAGAATCACCAGGATCACCGTCATTCATTCATTTAGAGAGAAGAATTTGCACTCGACTTGTAGACCTTGTCAGAGAAGAATTTGCACTCGACTTGTAGACCTTGTCAGTCTGTTTCTCCCAATTTGATGCTCAAGCATCGAACAGAAGAAGAAAAATATGATGCAGCAGATTGCCAAACTCTTCTATAATCGGTTAGCAAGGAGGAAATGTTCTAGGGTAAATTGTAAATTGCTTAAAGTTAAATTAAAAAAAGATTAGTTTCAAAGTTGACTACAACCTGCAAGGATTGTCTAATTCCTCGACTCAAAGGCAACTGGTTAGTCTGAACGAAAAGCTTCCACCAGACTTTGTCTGTGACTAGGCGCGGGTTTTTGCGTGAGCCCGTGCCGTGTACAACGAAGAAATGGTGATACCGCAGCAATTACATAGCACCTTCTACTCAAACTTATTGTTTGATTCACTAGCACTGAAAATGCAGAACTCTCCTCTCAGTTTTAGGTGTTTAGATTCAGGCAAGACTGATTGTCTATGCAGAGGTAGCTGCAGTTTCTTGCATCATGCAATGTAAGCTTGTATATGTACGCCTGCTGTTTTAAATATCCATAAAATCTTTGTGTTAAAAAAACTTAAATGTTTGATTTGATGGTTGGGTGGACGAAAATTTTGCTACGGCGGGGTAGAAATGATATATTGGTCGGATGAAGTTTTAGTGAGATTGGACGGTGGGGGAGGCGGGAGATTTTTCACACAGACCCCCGGTGTTCATTACATAAGCTCAGGCCGCTCGTGTATAACATGTCTGATTACGAAAAATTATATCTGCACGATGGTTGTATAAGCATCTCGTGTGAGCATATGTGAACCTACATCGACAAAATCAACCATTGAGGAGCCAGCCAAATCAACCTTTGGTATCTCCATCAACACAGCAAAGTACCTCTAAAAGCCTATTGACGTCGAGCTCCAAACATGGAGGCGGACTCGGGACTACCGGACAACGCTTTCGACAGGTGGGGCTCACATGTCATAGACATGGATAGGGTCAACCAGGATTAATTGGTTGAGTAGGAGGCCGTCATCATGCTAAGGCGACTGACCACACAGTCACCAGCACCAGCACATCGCAACAAGGAACCCAACCCATTGCGGCTGCTACCAGCACGCCACAACAACCAGACCCGCGTCTGCCGACTGGTGAACGCTCACCACAGCGTCGAGGAGGCAGAGGAGGCAACAGCATCATTGTCATCCGTGACTGGCAGGATCACTATGATCAACTAGGTGGCCCAGTGATCCGCAATTTTGTCCCGACCCGGCACGGCGTCCCCACCGCGTGGCCGCCCATTTCTACGTCGTCTAAAGCCGGAGGTGAAGGTGGATGTGGTGTCGTCGGGCTTCCACGTGTCTTCGCCTCTACGGGACGAGGCGCACGATCCACCCCCCTGGCCTGGGCTGGGCTCTGGTAGACTTCAGCGATTTCTAGAAGGACTACTCTCCCTGATTTTTGAGACCATCGAGGCCTCAACGTTCTCCTCTAGCCGCGCTCCACCTCGCGTGCGCCTCGGGACGACGCCAACACCTTCCGTGCTGCCTCCTCCTCCACAGTCGTCTACCTCGATGATGATGACAATGAGGGGTAGGGTTAGGTTTAGGGATGCCTGTGAAGCCGTTTTATTTAAATTTTATTCAAATTCTATAAATATAACAAAGTGGGTGCTATCGTGTCAGATACTACAGTAAATCCTCCCATAATACCTCAGTTCTTAAGCCCTTGGTGAACAAAACTGCATGCAATTTTACTATAGCTGCAACATTGCAGTGCACCTCCAAGAAAGCAGCAGCAGGAGCTGCTCTATCGGAACAAAATACCTAGGGTTACCTTGCGGTAAAATTTGGAGCTTATCCAAATTAGAAGCCATTTAAATTTGGAGCTTGTAAAATTTGGTCCTATTTGTATGACTTGCTGTGCATCACGAAAACGATTCAGTGACCAAGAAGATAGAAAACAAAAGTTCACATCCTAAGCAACGATTGCACAAAGTAGAACAAAATGAAAACAAATTAGTTCCACAACCAAGGACTATTTAAGCATCATAACGCGAATTCGATAAGCGGTAAGTGTATATTCCTAAACCACCAAAACCCGAGTGGTATTATGATTTGGCAAGCTTAATTAACGAGAAGAAACAGGGTGAATCATTCACACTGAATCACACCTTTCAGCCTCCCGCAGAACTGGGTACCGCAAGTCTGCACGCAAGACAGCAACCATCATGTGAGTTAACTACGGAACCCACCCAACCCAACGATAAAAGTCATCTCCACTAACAGTATAGAGAGGCAGCCTGGCGGCGCGAACTCCGGCTGCCCAACGTCGGTGTCAAGGTACCCGACCCTCCCATACCTGCAAGGCAACACCAGTTATACTGTAAATGAATAGACAGCATGGTCGGTCGGTAGCACAGGTAGGTAATGGAGCCGTCAGGATTTGGATTCGGGCGGGTCACCTAGGAATATAGGAAGCAGCGAGTTGAGGAGAAGGCGGGAGAAGGTCGACTTGCCGCTGTTCGCGGGGCCGCACACGAGGACGACCGGCGGCGCGAGGTCGGCGGAGATGTAGGCGGTGGCCGCGGCCCAGTCCGGAGGGACTAAGACTTCCGGCGCCTGCTCCGGAGGCGGCGAGCCGGGGCTTGAGTCGGGACATGGACCGTGGGTGGCTGGGGATGCAGGGGGAGGTAACGAGTCGGGCTGCTGCTTTATCGACCGCCGGCGGCTCCTCATCGCGGCACTGCTGGATGTGGAGGGGCGGGGCGGTGGGGAGGCGCACGTCGAGTAGTCGGCGGTGGCGGTGGCGGTGGAGAGCGGAGGAAAACCCGGGAGCGAGAGAGGAGGAAAACCGGGCCGCCTGGCTACAAAATGCACGCAGCCCAAACCGGCCTGCAAGACCCAACACGTATTGACAGTTTTTTTTTTTTTTGAGAAACACAGTACAAACACAGACGCTCGCATACACGCGTGCACACTCACCCCTATGAGCGCACACACGCACACTCTACCCCTATGAGCACCTCCGAAATACTGAGCCGGTGGATCGAGTCTTGAGATTGACGAAGTTACCACGGGCGCCTCGCTGTCGACGGGAACGTCGTCTCCCACTGAAAGAATATTCCGCCTAAATGCAACACACAGACGTCAAATCTGAGATTTGAACTCTGTTGGGCTGAGGGTACAACCACCCTGCTAACCATCCAACCACAGGTTGGTTTGCGACAGCATTTATTTTGAGCTGCAAGAACATTGTCTCGAACAATGTGAGTGAGCAACCTTTTCAACCTTCGTGGATATGAACCTTTTTCTATAGGTGAAAGATTTTTCTCGAATTTTTTCATGGGTAAGAAAATGTTCACGCGTAATATGTCCGGAAATATTTTCTCACAATTGACCACGTGAATAATTCTTTAACGCGTGAATATGTTTAAACTCTAGAGCATGACACGTAAATATTATGATGAATATGACATGATTTAGAATAGACCAGTAGTGCATCTCACATTCAGACACGATTAAAGCAAGAAATTAAGTAATATAAACTTAAATTCAGACCTGATTGTACCAATCAACATAATTGATCGCATGTGTGTATTCGTGTAAAATAAAGTAATCAACTAGGATTCGACGATTTCACTCTCAACTCAGAAAAGTAAACAACTAGATAGACTAAAAGTCACATCTATCAGCTAGATATGCTCCCATGGAATTTGTACAAATACTGGGAGATAAATTATGTCCCAGATTCACCACACTAACACACAAATACGGTTAATTAGTTGCTATAAGGATCACGAGTTGATATGCATTTGCTATCCTAGTTTCTATATGGCTCCAATGAAAATTGCTCAAGGGTTACAACCGATCAAGAACTGCTAGGCAGAAACAATAGAAGCGGTGTCACTGCCATGGCCGGTGTAGTGATTGCCGAAGAGCCAAATGCTCACCCTAAACACTCCCACCAACCGGGGGGAGAGAGAGGGGGGGAGAGGGGGAGGGATAGCGGACCTGACTTCCTTCTCCGGCGTGCGGCGGCGGGGGACGTAGCGGAGGCCAGGGGTATCGACCAGGTTCTTCGACGACTTGGTCAAGGCAGGGAGGCGATGCAGGGGAGTGCCTGACTCGTCGCCAACCTTCCGCCAAGATCCAAGCCCACGCATCGCCAACCTTCCGCCTTCGCCATCGTGAGCTGCTCCGCTGAATCGCAAGAGAAGTTAGGGCGGGACGATGTAGTCAGAGAGAGGAGAGCGTCTCGTGGATTCGTTCCACGAGATAGAAGGCGAGGTTTATTTCCCTCTCAAAATGGACGGGATTGAGGTGGAATTGGACGAGGGTGAAATAACCGGATGTTATAAGAGAGAGAGTAAGGGCATACGCAATGTGTCCACAAGCTGGTGCACCTTAAGCCTGTGGTTCACCCACAAGCAATAAATAAATGTTTCTCTCTCCACTCTCTCTTTATGTTTAAAATTCACATATGGAGAATTTTATAAAATATGTGAGACCTAATTTATGGCAAAACCTCACCTTAAAAATTGCGGATGCAAACCTTACTGGCTCTGGGGTCGGAGTCGAAGTATAGCTGGCCAAATGGACCGGCCCGAAGCACGGTTTTTTGGCACGACATAGTGCTAAATGGGCTGCGGCACGGCACAGGCCTATTAGTGCCTGGGCCGCTCCTTGATTTGAAGTACGCGGGGAGGCACAGGCGGATTAGCTATTTTTTTATTACCTACTTTTACTTATTTATAGGAAAAAATGCCGAAATCGTGCCTACCATGCCTAACGGGTCTTAATCAGGTCCCATGCCGTGCCCAAACTCACGCCGCGGCACGCGGGCCGGCCCAGGCACGATGCGGATGCTAATCGTAACTAACGGGCCATGCCGGGCCGGCCCGTTTGGCCAGCTATAAGTCGATGTCAACACCGCGTGCTCCTCCATCCAGATTCCAGAGCCAGAAGCTTCGGGAGACCGAGACCCAGCCGGCCAGCCGTGCGCGTGCAACTCCAACTCCAACTCCCAACCCAATCTCCTCCACCTTTCCTCGCCGCACGCCACCCTCCCTCTACTTATACATACACGCGCCGCCCCCCGTCGATCTATCCCCTCCCTCCCACTTCCACCTTCCCGTCGGTTTCGATCGGAAGCTCTACGTAGCCTGCCATGGCGTCCAAGCGGATCCTCAAGGAGCTCAAGGACCTGCAGCGGGATCCCCCCACCTCCTGCAGCGCCGGTAATTTTACTGCCACCCCAGCCAGATCTACTTATTTATGAGTATTCTACTTCTAGCTGTTTTTATTAATATCTCCCCGGAGATTCAGTGGTGACGGATGCCTGTATATATGCATGATGCATGGTTTTCATGGGAGCCGTTTCTAGATCTATCGACTGGCTGTCTTTAGGCATCTACTACTAACTGCGTGAATTGAGGGCTCGTCGAGAATTTTTCAGTATAAAACCGGCAGTCGTCTAAAACGGAGAGAAACTCACACACATGCTGTGGAACAAAAAGCTGCTATCTGCATGTTTTGAGTCAATAGAGCGTTACATACTGAATTAGTAGCGACATACACAACGTTGTAGCCTTTTCAGACCCCAGTTTAGCATGCATGCTTGCCAAAACTGTGGCAGCGGGCCACAGGTGGCCATGGTCACTCAAACCTGCTTACCGAATACCCTCCTCTGAAGAACTTAAACTGATTATTACAACCCTTCTGTTATCTGAAAATTCTGTAGCAGTTTATTTCATCGTGCGCTATCACGTTACCTACTCCACTGTATTATCATCTTATGCCGCTAATGTATGGAAACAGGCCCTGTGGCGGAAGATATGTTCCACTGGCAAGCAACCATCATGGGTCCGACCGAAAGCCCATATGCCGGGGGCGTCTTTTTGGTTACTATCCACTTCCCACCGGACTACCCGTTCAAGCCACCCAAGGTATAATACAGTCTCCAGTGCAAAATTATTCCTAGGAGTAGACAGTCTGCCTTATTTTTTTTTAGTTCTGTAGCGTTTTGAGGTTGTTCCAAAAGACTGGTATAATACACCAAGTCATTGACATTTGCATGCGTTGATATTTATTTATGCACGCATGCGCAATTACTATGATGGTTCAGTTTTAAGCACTTCTTTCTGTTACGTTTTACTTTTCAGTTGTGTTTGCAAGCTTTTATTGTCACAACTCAGGTCCTGGGTTGCATAACCAGTATCCTAGTAAAAAAATAATGATTGAACTGTGCTTATTGAGGTCACTGAAGCTACAATGTCTGGTCTGCTTGTTAACTAGCAGTTGTCGGCTTGACGATGAGAAATCAGATATGCATGCTAGATGCCCTTGAATACTTGTGGTTAGGAAGGTCTAATGTTGTTCAGTGCCAGCGCATGTTCTTTGTTAATATAAAATATTTTGCCGCAAGCAGTAGTTTTGGAAAACTAATGTGAATGTATTTTAACAATTCAAGTGTATCTGCAATGCTTGTGTTGAGCTATAGCTATATTCTGATGAAAGGAATTTTCAGGTTGCTTTTAAGACGAAGGTTTTCCACCCAAATATCAACAGTAACGGGAGCATATGTCTTGATATCTTGAAGGAGCAATGGAGCCCTGCATTGACAGTTTCTAAGGTGACTTGATCCTTCAGCAGCACCACTCTTTCTTGCCAAATGTGATGCCAAATGGTTACTACTCCCTCCGTCTCAAAATAAGTTTATGTCTACATACATCCACTTTCTATCAAAGTTGAGACACTTATTTTGGGACGGAGGGAGTACTAAAAATTGGAGTGCTAGCAGAATTTAGCCTTTACAGCTCAAGCCAAAGTATATCAAACACCCAACTTTATGTTTTTTAAGTCCTCATAAGCCGCTATTTCCAGGTACTCCTTTCGATCTGTTCTCTGCTAACGGACCCAAACCCTGATGACCCGTTGGTTCCGGAAATTGCACACATGTACAAGAGCGACCGTGTGAAGTACGAGTCCACTGCGAGGAGCTGGACCCAAAAGTACGCGATGGGCTGATGCAGCAGCTCTAGGTGGATGATGTTGCAGCCATCTTCACTGCATCTCGTGTATCTTTGTTCCTGTTCTACCATATGGGATGTATTATGTGGGGCGTACTGTCCACCTGACTGAAATCAAAATGTCATATTGCCAAATCATGGCAGAAGGCATATATGGGTGCACCCAGATAACAAAGTAATGAAAAAAAAATGGGAACTGAAATTCCAGCTATTCTTTTGCTTGACCTGATTGTTGCCCTCTTCTGTTTTGTCTTTCCTTTCTATGGTATTTGGGTGCTGGTTGGTTGTTCAATTAGCTTGTACCGTATGAAGCTAACCTGTCCTAGCATCGTTTTCTCATTCCATCATTTTGCCTGCTATACAGCTGCACGATAGAGATCCGTTATCGATAGTTCCGTTATGGATGACTGCTGCAGTTACGTTGTAATTACCCAGCGCCGGGAGCCGTTGGTCCCAAGAGGCCAGAGCTTGTACACCAGAACATTTTTATTATTATATTTAATTAAGCTCTTGGTTCCTCTCGAGCTACTACTTTGAAAACGAACGTTGAATCTTCTATGTTTTAATTGTGAACCCTAGACAGAAACTAACGGCTAAAACCAAAGGAGGGAAAAAAAGTAAAAGATAACTTTAGAGCCTAAAGAATGCATTGGAAAAAGGAACAGTGAAAGAGCTCTTGGAAGTGGGAACACCGGTTTGCCTGTTCAGCCTTTTACGGCCTGGATTTAGACATCCACCATTGAGAGGTTGTCATGAGGATCCGCCATTGATGATGCCTCCCTAGTCCAGCATGAAATAACAGCAACTGTCATGTATGTAATCACGCGAATGAGATACCCTAGCACAAAATTGTTGACTATGAAGTAGGGGAATCCAATTCCCACTTCAAAGGTGGCCCTCGGGCTGGTTCCTTTCTCACTAAAGATAAAGAATGCTGCCAGATATAGATTCTGCTAGAGAACTTGCCATGGCACTTGAATAAAGATGCTAATTCCATATTTTAGGGAACATAAATGAGCACCAGATTAGCAGATCTTGTTGTGCTCTAGCACATCATTTGCCGTCAACTGATTCCAACTGTACATGTGAAGGCATTTTTTTCAAGAATACATGAGAAGGCACAAACTGGCGACAGGGCTTCCAAACAACAAGGCACAAGAAAGTAATTCCCATCGTGGAAGGGTGGTGAAAATATGGAAAGAAAAAGTGGCACTGACTGGTGTGAACAACAAGGCACAAGAAAGAGCAATTCCCAAACACATCGAAGACTTGACACATTCACCACGTTCTACAGTTGTATACTTGTGTGCTTGTACCGTTTCTACGTTATATACAAATCACTGAGTAAAGTCAGTTAAGCAAAGAACCTTCAGGCCAGATCACTGATCAAAGAGACAAGAAAATGAAGCTTAGTACTGTATTAAAAGCTCCAACCAACAGATTCAAATATTATGTAGCCCAATAAGGAGATCTCTCGCACTAGTACCATATAAGCTAGCAAATGCAAAACTGTTGTCCTTGAAGCATTGATTCTTCTGGGTTAGTTGAAGAAAAAGAAACCGGCTCACTGACTCTTCCAGTACTCCATCTATTGCAACCTCAAACCGTTTACAACGTGCACAACTTCTAATAATGGAGGTAGCCTGTAGAACAGCCCATCCAAAAGAATGCATGACTAGTGACCTAAGAAAACCGACCAAAACTGACGAGAACAAAGCTTCCTGTACAAACCATCCGATGAGCCCTCAACCTCTAGCTAATAGCACTTCCAGATGCTTTTCTTCACTATCTTTTCTTGATCCTCCAGAATGAAAACAACAATCTGTTCTCCTATATTGAACCGCTGGAGTTTGTTTACCCAACGCCAACTGGTGCAGCTGCAAGAAAGTGAGCATACTTACTGCAAGCACAGTAGCATTACCCAGCACGCTACCCATCCTCTCGAATCTCAAAATGTTCTTGGCTAAAGCAAAAGTGCAGGATACCACACGCACCACCATGTTTGAACCATGTCCCCTGCGGTCCCCCTCTTCGTCCGACTGGTTGTGCATCCTATAGACATCCTCCGGTGAGACAAATTGGCTCTTGTCAAGCACATCGCCCACGAAACCTAAGGCTTCCTCAATGACTCCATGCCCCTTTCCTCTATGTTCAGCCAACCTTGCAGCAAGGAGAATACGACTTTGCTGGACCCTAGCAATCGCAGCATCTCGTTCAGCACGCTGTTGTAACTGAACATCCTACAAGCCAACGTGACACAAATAAGTAAACATCTTGTTTTCTAATCATTGGTTTATGTTTTTCATGATCATGTAGAAGTACTCAATTTTACAAATATGGAAAGAAGGTAGCTGATCATGAAACTTGCAATTACTGCTATAAGAAGCAGCAATATGTTATGAGCTCATTCGCTAGGACTCAATCTTGTATGATACATTGATACTTCCTCTATCACTTTTCTAAAGACGTTTTGGTAAGTTTATTGACTTGCCAAAACGCCTTATAAACAGAGACGGAGGGAAAAGTAAACTGTGCATCATATTAACAGTTCCTATTGATACCTTAAACAAGTGGACGGCAGGCTACAGGGCTAACAAATTGTCCAATCTTGTATGGTAGTAAACTGTACATCATATTAACACTTCCTAGTTCCTACTGATACCTTAAACAAGAGGACAACAAGGAACAAGCTACACAGGTAACTCCCATCAGCCAGAAGACAGCAAGCTACAGGGCTAACAAACTGCATCAATTGTGTGTCTTGGTACCATTATTGGCTACACAGGAAATGAGAGGTCCCTATTCAACAGATAAGATTCTCCTGAACTTTCTAGTGAAGATGCATGCCAACAGAAGTGCCAATGGAACACGTATACATTTGGAGTGAATCTAGCAACCAAATCATAAGAAGACAAAATTGCTGAAGTATACATACACAGGCTTGCAATAATGAAACATCATAGAGACAAACAAGAAGAGCAAACAAAGCCATCATCCAGCTCACAAAGATGCGGCTTAGTATCGTCTGTTTCCTAAACCACGGGCGAACTGTCAAACGAGGAACATCTGTGGACCAAGCACAAAACACACTCACGGGTCACGGCCACTCACCTGCCACAATGTCTCGAATCAGAAGGACTAGTTTTTTTTTTTAAAATGTACTAAATGACACCAACAGTTGTTCATTTGAATTTAAATTTATGGATCCGTGCGGCGGAACCATCTCAATGCAGTTAGCTCACGAACAGGACAAACTGTTCAATTGCACAAGAAAGGAAGCATAGCCATGATAAAGAAATTGATAACAACCTGTTCCATTGCATCATCAGGTGGGGACGATTTTGTCACGCAATATCAACGAGCCACGATTTTTCAACAAAGAGGAAGACGAGGGGGAGGAGGAGGAGGAGGAGGAGGGAGGAAGGGGCAGGCTTGTACTGACATGAAGGAAGTGGAGGTGGCCCTCGAGGTCCTCGAGCGCGGCGCGGATGGCGTGAAGGCCCCGCGCGTCCGCCATGGACGCCGCCGCCTCCGCCGGGTCGCCGCACCCTCTTCTTCCCTGCGGCCGCGGCCGCCGCCGCCCCTTGACGACCACGTGCCCGTTGGGGCAGCCCGGAAGGCCGGCGCAGGCGGAGAGGGAGAGGATGGCGTGGCTGAGCTTGTCATGGAGGTCCCAGATGCGCTCCTGCAGCGCCTCTGCCTCCGCTCCCGTCGCCGCCGTCCCCCATCTCATCTCATTCACACGATTCGCTCGTCGCCGTTAGAGAGAGAGAGAGAAAGACTGGGGGCCGGCAGGCACCACGGCGCACGACGCCACGACGGGTGGGGTTTTTCTTCAGGCTCGTTATGTTGACAGAATGCCTTTCTTTTTCCTTTTTCTTTCTCTTTCTTTTGTGCCATGTGGACATGTGGTGATGAACTGATGATCATGTTGCCATGAGATGGGTAATCTTTCAGGAGCACACATTTTTCATACTCTAAAAAAATGTAAGTGTACTTTGGTGATATAGGATGTGACAAAATTGATGGCCTAAGAAAGCAGGTGGCAAATCTCAAAATAGAAAGAAAAAAAATTGACTGGGACAAGACAGAAGGGGAACCAAATTGTTCTTGATTTCGCCGTCAACCAAGTGATTAGTCCGTTCCGAGCCTGGCTGGCCATGTCCGGGTCGAACTTCAAACATGCCTAATCGTCTCCACACACTATTTAGCATTTTCTGTAAACTGTAAAAATCTTTGTCCTTATGCCTTGGGCACCTCTAAAGAACCCATGATCATCAAGGAGAACCCTCGGTTCTAGCATGGTTCTTGATTATTGAGAGGCGCACGCTATTTAGTACATCTCGTATCCTATAGATATCACGGGGTTTTAGTCGCCCTTGCGCATATTTAAACAACGCATGGCTTATTTGCGCCCTTCATTGGGGGGGGGGGGATATGTTCGCTTGACCTTCTTTGGAACGGCACTAGTCTACCTTTCTTGTCATAATTTTTTGATGCTAGATCTCCCCCCATATGAAACATATAGCAAAGAGAAACTAAAAAAGGCCTTGCTCCACCCATGAGTACAATTTCGCAGTAGCCTTATTAGACAATATATGTTTTTTGGCTGTGGTTTTGGTGGCCGCCTTTTTCAGGTGCGTATGGGTTTACTTGCCGCATCCTCCCATGGTGTGTGGTCGGACGGGATGTCGTGCTTTCATGCCCCTAACCTACGACTTTCTTCCATCCTTTCAGTGGGGTTTTCCCTCTTCGGATTGGGTGTGGCGATTAATTCATAGCCATCTTTCTTTTCCCATTCTATGGATCTATCACCAAACATTATACGGTTTAAGCGTTAATTTGGTTACCACTGATATTGCCTCTATGGACGTGTTCTTTTCCAAACGTGTGATGCGTAGAGCCAGTCGCAGTGATATCGAATGCTGAAATGAGCATGCAACAAAGTACAATCAAACGTGGAGAAATACATCGAGACCGGATATGATGACATAGATGGTGGATCTCCTCGGCTTGATCTTCCATTTTGCTGGGAATGAGGTGAGGACGATCTCCCATTTTGCTGGGAATGAGTATTATGGAATCCACGCAAACGTGCATGCAAGATGCACGAGTATAACTAATACCCCTCGTTCACTCAATCAAAAGGACATCATTCTTAGTATTGTCCTTTCGTCGTAAATTGACCAAGTCTAGCTTAAAAACAAAGATGCAGTGTGCATCCTCTATACCTAATACCTGAATAACATAACATAAACCACGAGATGATTCATAATTCATCACATAAAATGATAGACTAGACAAACATGCCAGCTTCGCCTGGCCGCCTGCAAAACGTTCTGGCCTTGTGTGACAAACGTGGTGTAAATGTGTAATTGCATATGCGGTCAGTGAGGCAAATGGTGGCTTATCACATTTGTTTTACTTTTCTCTCTGCTGTTCCAATCTACCAGAACAGCAGGACATGCTGAAGAGCAAGACTATCAGATGGAGACTGCAAAAACCAAACTCAGTTCAAGTGTGGCATATCGAAACATGTGATATATGACAATTGCGTTAACTCCTCATGAATATTGGACGACAACATTGATAATATTATGAATATGTTACTTTTATATCTTTGGTCCCAATCAATTATAACGAAATGGAAGAAATAGACTCGTTAACTTTGTTGGCAAAGTAGCATACACTAAATTGTTCTCTAGAATTTCAGCTGACATCAATGTGAATTTTGACACAAGCAAACATGCAGGAAATATATCAACCACACAAGGAATTATTCTGGGTGACTCTGCAGCAGACGCTCAATCGAAAGTTAGAGTTGGACTGATCTGCTGATCCTCCATTCCTATCTTCTGCATTTCGGCAATCTGAAGAAGCTTTGCATCGAGGAGTGCGATCAGGGAGAGCTTCGAACTTTAAGTTTTCATTATTGTTGTTGGTGCAGCGTTGAACATGCATGTACACCAACGGAGGCCAGCAGATGCGCCACTGCTATGACCAATAGCTGCAAATACATAGGCTGCAAACATTAATTTGAAGTGCGTCGCCTCTCGATCATTAGAGGATGGAGATTCAATGAGATGGGCTGGCACGAGAACATTGTGGTCAAAGAGGTCCAAGGTCAAACCTTGAATGCCCAACCCAAAGAAGAACCTGCATCCCAGTCCATCATAGACATAAGAGAGCTAACTGGTGCCAAAGGAGAAATATCGACAAATTTAAAAGACCCAAACTTGTCCAAGAATAGATTGCCAAGTCCTCTTAGCAGGAGAAGAAATTCGCTTTAATCAAATGTCTTCATTAGTATGGATTATAGAATGAACTCAGAGTAACTTCTTCTGTTGTATTTAAATGACCAATTGCTGAAACTGACCAAGAAAAGCAGTGCACACTTGAATAGTAGAACAACCTCCTCGAGCTCAATAATCTAAACACCATGTCACCAGAAGCCAATGAAACATAACGGGCCAACCAGACATTCGCCAGTAGACAACACCAGCAAGAAACTGAACAAACATCAGGAATTCTGAAACTTGAAACACAAGAGAAAAATGGCCAGCAAAGAGTAAGATCGCCTCTAAAGCCTACATAACGGGCACAACCAGATTATTAGATACATGCAAGAACCAGCATGCGAGCCATGTGTACATTGCAACTGAAACGCTAGCTTGAAAAAAAAAAGCTCAATAAAAAGAAGCAAGTAAACCAAGGCTAAAAATCACCACGTATAAAGCTTCAGAAAAAATTGCTCATACCTGCACATAAGTATTAATTATCACAATCCCATGTCAAATATCATGGTCTTTCTTTATCTAGGGTGTCAATAACAGATCAACAGGTTGTGTACTCCAGAAAATCGAGTTTGAAAAATGCAGCAACGAAACTGATTAGAAGATTCATAGTGTACTTGAATGGCATATTAGATCAATCTCTCCAGGTTGATTTCATGAATACAATGTTTTGTTCAATTCTTGTCAAGAGGGATATTACCAGGACTACATGAGTATGGTAAAGATGTGGATATTCCTCTACAAGTAGTATAATGGCTGATAAACCCACAAACACAAATCCACCTATGTATACCTGCAACCAAAATAGATAAGATTAGTGTAAAATAAAAATGTAAGCTGCCAGTTGCCCCTTACAGAAAAGACTGCGGTAAATATAAATATGACGTTTGTATAAATCATTATTTTTCTATAGTAAGTAGTAACTTTCTACCAAACACACACATTATTATATTCTGAACAAAATTCAGTCTATTATTTACGTAAACTTTACAGATATGTTGAATTTGATTAGGGAAAATAAGAGTGTCAAGAGAAACGGAAACAAAACCACATTATGGAGTAGATTAAAATATTATTAAGGTCAACCCGAATATAGCAGGCTAGAAAAATAGCAACATAAGTCTGTTTCAGACGATCTTATAGACATAAATACAAAAGAAAGACTTGAGAGCCAATTTTACTCCTCATAAAGATATTTTCGGATACATTTAAGTCATTTTTAGAGATCAGCAATAAATGTTGTATAAGACTGCATCACATGTAGAGTGAGGTTTGCCACCCATCGAATATATCAAAGGGTATTTGTGGTTACATGAACCACTCATATGTACAAAATAATGGACACCATCAAGAGTGATATTTTGGAGTTCTTTGGAATGCTTCATGGCACTTTCATAGTCCCTCGCAGATAACAGATCTTCAATTTGGTTGAGTACAGAAAAATAGTACTCGGCTCTTGGAGACAAAAAAAAAAGGCAAAAGCGGACATGTCCAAATGGGTAGGCACTGATGGGTGCACCACCGATTGAATCATGTCCGTCCTTTGTCCGCCCGCCGGACGGGCTCAAACGGCCAAAGCCGGACATATTTTGTGTTTGTTTGAGTCGTCCTGTTGGAGTCATCCTTAGGTTGGTTGTCCAGGACGGTCATGAAAGAAACGTAAATGAATAATATATTTTGGGAAAATAACTGAAGACACTTGGGGAATGGACTCTTCATATTTACGCTGAATATTTTGGTTCAGAACTACCCCATCATGATTTACATGGGTGGAGGGAGGCTGCAAGATCTCCTAGTAAAGCTAGGATAACAATCTGCAGTGCTCAAGAATGACTGACAACCTTATGAAATTATTTTCCTTGTTTCGATGTTATCAAGTGAAAATAAATTATGGAACTCTAGCCCTCCATGTACCATAATCATGTATGCTTCAGATAGCACAATATTAAGACAATCCTGAAAAAGAACAAGCAGCATGCATGTTGGGACGACAAATGGTATGAACATTCATTCATATATGAACATATTTACAGTAGACATAGAAAAAACAGCCAACCCTGCAGTATATATTACCTCATGGTACAGTAGCAAAATTTGGAGGGGGTCAGGAATGGAGTCATGAAGGAATCACAAACAACCTGATACAGATGCCATGAACGTGGGGAAAACAGCTGAAAACAATTGGGGAATGGACTCTTCACGATTACTCTGAGTATTTTGGTTTATAATCACCCCCGTCGAGATTTACCATGGGTGGAGGGAGGCTACAAGATCTCTTGGTAAAGTTAGGATAACAATCTGCAGTGCTCAAGAATGACTCGACAGTCTGATGAAATTGTTTTTCCTGTATTGAGGTTGTGCAAGTCAAAGTGAATTATGGAAATCCAACCCTCCATGGCTCCATGTACCATAATCATGTCTGCTTCGTTGTTCTGATATAGAAAATCAGACAGCACAATCTTAAGTTAATCCAGAAAAACAATCTTAAGGTAATGGTGCGAACATTCATATATGAACATATTTATTGTAGACATAGAAAAAACAGCAAATTCTACGGCATTACCTCATCGTACAGCAGCAAAATAGTGGAGGATGATTACGAATAGGGCCAGGAAGGAATCACGAACAACCCTATACAGATGCCTGGGGGAGGGGATTCCAAATTTCTCTGAATTCGCCTTCAGCGGGCTGATTTCCAGGGGAATCCTGATTTCTTCACTAGCCCGCTTGAGCAGGGGCAGTAGCTGCGGAAGATAAGTAAAAGAAAGTTATCACAGTCGCTCTTAGGTGCTGATCCATCGCATCTTCCAACGATGCAGCAACCCTTGAAATCAGCTCCCAACCCCTGAAATCAGCAACACTGTATATGAATCCTAGCAGCGCCCCGAACCCCAGAAATCAGTTCCTGAAAACAGGGCAAACAGGAAAAGCATCCGCCGGACCCCCAATCCCAGCATCCGCCAGACCCCAGACCTACAGCCGCCGGACCCCCACCGTCCGCCCTACCCTACCGCCGTCGGACGGCCGGACCCCAACCGCTGCCTAGGGTTTGAGCCGTCGGAGGAGGACGGGAAGGATATGAGATGGGAGGAGGAAGGGAAGGAGACAAACCTGCAGCCGTCGGAGTTCGCTCCGTCGTCGCCGCCCGGATTCTGCCGTCGGAGTCGAGCGAGGGGCGGTGCGAGGTCCTGGAGCGAGGAGAGGGCGAAGGGCTGCTGCGGGGCGAGCGAGAAAAGCAGGGGTGCTGGCTGCGGGCGAGCTCCAGATGGTGCACGGCAGGCCCACATGCCAGAGGCAGCAGAAAACGTGGATGGCCTGACAGGCCCCGCTCGGCACCAGCCTTCAGTCTATAGATAGATGTACCATCAAAAAATATTATAGATAATCAAACTGATGTAGGATAGCTCGCATGACATAATACATTGAAGAATGTAGAGAGATAACTACATGGATACTACTACACTCATAGTCCGTGAGAGCGATTTCGGTTATTTTGAATGTGTTGCACGGTGTAACTGCTTATTCTTTGCGTTGAATTAAATTTGTTGAGGCAACCAAAACCATAAAAAGTTTACTTAGGATCGTAAACATTTGAATTAAATACTTTGAGATATTTTACAAGCAACAAAAGGAGAATACAAAATTCTTACATGCTTTTTTACTTCAAATATTAAGCGGTCTTATCCGTTTCATGCAGATTAGAAATGTGTTATACATCTATTTTTGCAACCGAAACTTACTAACAACTATCTATCGCGACGGACCAATCATACACAATTATTTTGTTAAGTACACAAACTACGGAAGGAAAAATATTAATGCTTTAGTGAGAGGTGGGGCATATATGAATTTCATGCTCAGCTTACAAGGTTAATTGTCTTAAGTTGCAAGCTAGAATCAAGTGCCTTTTAATGTTAACATGAGATTACTAAAATTCATTGATATTGATTTGATTAGAAAGGAGAGTTATACAAGGTGGACAAAAAAAGGAAAAAAGAGGCAGGGCGCTGGTGATACAGCTGAACCAGGATCAAAATGTATTTTAGCCCCCGCCATATTCCAAAGTACCGCCTCATTCCTACATTTAAAATGTTTTACTATCTTTTCAAAAATCTATCAGAAGCATATATTTTTTTGAAACGAGCCAAAAGACTTGCCATTTTCATTAATTAAGAAGAAGGAGAATTGACCAGTTTATTAGCGGAAAACTGGCCGAAAACCGGTACAAAGACCCTCGCCGACCGTCATGGAACACGACTGTCGGGAGGGCACACCCGGCCACCCTGGCTACCAAATGCAAACTGCACACACACCACTAGAGATGACGGTTGCCGAAACGGCAGCCCACCGACGTCATCGTCATCACTCACTCCTGCGAGCGACTCTGACTTCCTCGAACAAGCGGCCACCTAAGAAGACCTCGACATAGCGGCCACCTAAGAAGACCTCGACATAGCGGCCTCATGAAGCCCACACCGGCCTATGCCAAACAGATGACCCCTCGCGTAGTAGACTGGCAGCTTCGATTCTGAAAAACGAGCTCCGAAGAGGAGATGGGCAAGACCCGCGCCAACGAAGGTCTTCAATCTCGGACCGCCCCATGCAAGTCATCGTTGCCGCACGACACGCCGGTCTGCAGCTCCGACTTCGTAGCAGAGGAACTTCGAACATGAAGACGAGTCAGACACGCCGGCACAAGGGGCCGACTAACAAAGCCCTGCCGCAACCAAACCTTCGCTCATTGCCATTGTTGTTGCCGCGCGAGCCACCCCACGGAACCAAGCACCTGCCACCGAAAGCACAGCACTAGCCCCTCCGACCAATGCACAACTCCAAGGATGATGCCCCAAAGAGGGAAGCGACGCGTAAACGCCGCCATCATCCGATCCATGGATCTAGGGTTTCCCCCGGAGGTAGCAAGAGGAGATGAGAGCGTCACCTCGGCGATGCCTTCAACAAGGAAATGACGCACGAGGCGTCACCATCACCGGCTCCGGCCAAACTCGGCCGAAGGCAAGGTATTCACCCGGATCTGCACCACAAACTCCAACCACCACACTGTGCTGGCCGCTCCACCTTCGAAGCTCATGCCGACGAACCAGCTTAAACAGACCCGAGACATGCATCAGATCTGGAGGCCTGCCAAAACCTGCACAAACGGAGCCAGGGTCGGCGAGCCTGCGCTGCAGGAGGGCAGGGGCAGGGCCCTCACCCTGACTTCCGCACCGGAGCCGCCCGACGAACGCCGGCCAGCTCGCACGCCGCTGCAAGGAGACGGCGCGCCACCAGCCGCCGACGAGCTTCACATCCACCAGCGCCGCCGAGGGTGCCGCCACAGCCAGCGCGCGCCACGCCACCGCCCTCGCAGTCGAGGCACTGCCGCCATCACCAGCCCCGGCCGCCGCCGAGCTGGTTCCCGAGGCCGCCGCCCCGGCGTGCCCGTGCCAGAGAAGACGCGAGCTCCCCTGCTCGGAGCTCCGCGCGTTGCCCCCTCCCCTTTTGGAGAGACGGGCGCCGCCGCCACCGCGCTGGAGGACAGCGGCGACGGCGGCGGGGGAGCGGCCGGCGATGTGGCTAGCGGCTAGGGTTTCCGGTCGCCCGCACGGGACGACATGGGTGCCTCTTCAGGTTGAAAGGTTATCAGAAGCATATGAGCTTGGAGCCAATGTGAATTTCCACATGATACGTCTAGTCTTTTGCACCAGATCCCCTAGCTGCCCAGAATTGGGAATGGTTGTCGTGTTTAGGGGTTCACTGTGACTACGGGCGAGATATTACCAAATCCAAAGGATAGGGATGGGGAGGAGGAAGCGACTATAGTGGGTGCACCAAGGACACACGTCACACTCACACCAGGGAGGCGGAGGATGAAGCGCGCAGGATCCCTCGGGGGAATAACAACGTTTCCCTTTTAAATACGCCGCTTCTTTTGACTATCTACAACTCATTTCTGTAAAACCTTAAATTACCCTGACATGGGTTGTTCTTAAAATCAGTTGAGGCACGAAGTCCATTGAACCTCAGTTTCGTCGCAATTAGCAGCAGCCTGTCTGTTGCTACACTCGGACACCTAACCACTCGCTAATGTGATCTTGTCATAATAATGTAACCATGTATGAGCTAATTTGAAATGGAGAGAGTAGTTGATAGAACATGACATTGCAGGCAAGAAAATAATTAAATATGTATATCTATTATAACTACAAGTGATCTATTCGAAATAAAGGTGTCAAACACATATTTTCTAATTTACTAATGATCCCACCTAACTTGTAAGACATATTTTATCTAGAAATATCGGTAATATATCATTATTTAATTTAGTTTCTAGAAGTTTCGGTAAATATGGTTACCAAGTTATGTACTATAAAATATTATTAAGATATGTGTTAGGTCATACTATTTAGATATATTTATCATAATATAGTTTATGCAATTGTTTAAATATAATAGCAAAAAATTGTTGTTAAATAATACAATTAAACTTTAGCATAAGCAACTTTGTTTGAACAAAAATAATACAATTGTATAGAAAAGAACTTACATACTAAAATTTAACGACGTTTCTATATGGCTGGTATTGCAAATAAATAATATAAATTTATAGTCATCATCGTGTATAATATAGTATGAAAAATACAATAAATAATATAAATTTTAGTACAAGTTATGATGTTTAGCTCGCCTTGGGCCTGATGTGCTTGGACCGACCCTACACGGACATTGTCGCACCAGCCTCGCTCCTCGGTTTAGTATTCACTAGTTGAATCAACTCAACAGATAAAAGATTTGCCTCATTATACCACGAATATGGTAAAAATGTGCGGTGGCATGCCGTTACATCACGATCCTGGGAGAACTCTACTTTCATCAGTCAAACAATATTCAACGCCAGAAGTGATGACAAAGATACTACATATAAGTTATGCTGCTTTGTCTTTGCTTTTGCAGTCTTGCTTGTTGTATTTGAGTGCTTTCCAAGAAAATTATACCATCAAGAAAGATCGTTTGGTTCGACTTTGGATAGATGAAGGGTATATCCCTAGAGAAGATAAAGAAAGAAGAGGTGAAGATTCAAGAGGACATGAGGAAGAAAGGATAGCTGAAGGGTATATCTCTAGAGAAGATAAAGAAATAAGATGTGAAGAAATAATAGGACGTGAAGATGAAACAACAAGAAGTGAAGAAAGCTTGTGGGAAACTGGGCAGAGTTACTTCAACCAGCTTGTCATGAGAAGGCTGATTCAGTCGGTGTTCAACTACAACTATGACCAGGCAGTGGGTTGCACCGTTCACACTGTCATCCTTGATTTTATCAAATCCATGTAAAAAATGCAACTTTGTTACCGTTGGTGGTGCTCATTTGAACATATATAGTTCGTCGATTCACGTTGGACTGCTACGAGCCTACGACGACCAAGACGAAGACGGAGACGGAGACGGAGATGGCACCTTGGCCTCAATCGCAGTGAACCTATTTAGAGTGCTATCTATCACTGTTTTGGGGGATATTGAAGGGATGGATGGTCGTTCAGCCCTCACAGAGTCTGGGAAAATAGGAGGAGGGCTTGTTCTTCCGTGTTTCAAACTTTTACGAGTTCTGGATCTTGAAGGTACTGTTAGTTTGGGAAACCACACCATCTAGAAGGCATTGGAGGGTTGATTCTTCTGAAATACATGGGAGTTGCAGAGGCTGATATTGATAAGTCACCAGAAGAAACTGGAAAACTAGAGCAGTTGGAGACCCTAGATTTGAGGCACACGAAATTGAGCACTTTGCCTGACTCTATAGTTAAACATAAAAGATTGGCGCATATGCTAGTTAATTATACTGTAAAACTTCCTAGGAATCAAAAAAATGCAGAGATTAGAAGAAGTATCAACAATTGATCTAGAGATGTAAGTGGTCACCTAATTGGTGCCATATAACCGCATATAAATGGACTCATAGTTAATTTTTTAGAAAGTAAAAAATGTTTTGAATTGTTGATCAAAATAACTGGGACTATGTGGCACCAAACACGTGACCAATTTTATCCCTAAATATACAATGACAATTAAATCTCAGTGGTAGAGCTCCTGAGGAATTCGGAGCGTCTGAGGGCACTGGGCATTAGATTGGATCGAGGCATGCCAGGAGCGTGTATACATGGAGGTTGCAAGTTCTACCAATCTTACTTCCTTATCTCTTCATTGCCCTTATGAGTATTTGCTTCTCCGCCCACCAACTGATCAGCTCCGAAGATATGAGCTGAAAATCTCTGCCCCAATTCTGACCGAAATGTTAGAGCATCTCTAATAGCTGCCCTATTTTAGCCTCCGTGCCCTAAAAACCATTTTTTAGGCCCTAAAAACCGTTTTTTAGGGCACGAGAGGACAAGAAACGACCTCCAACAGCTGCCCTATCACGTGCCCTATTTTGGGGCTGCCCCAAATTTTGCTCCTCTCTGCCCCATATTTGGGGCAGAAAGGACCCCGTCCGGAGCTGCCCTATCCTTTCCTTTCCACCGCGCGCGCGACCAACCGCCATGCTGAAAGCGTTCGCCGCCCGATTCCGCCGCCGCCAGGCCTCCGCGCCATGGACGGGGACGCCGCGCCCTTCCCCGAGCACCGCACGCCGCCAGCGACTCTCTCCGCCCCATCTGCGCCCGCCGGCGCCGCCGCGCACGCAGCCGCGGCTGCGGTGAACCCTAGGGTTCCGCCTCTTTGCCGGCCCGTCTTCCCCACGCCCCGCACCACCTCTGCCCCGGTCAATCCGTCGCCGGCCGGTGTCGAGGAGCTCCCCGCGGCCTCAATTCGGGCGAAGGCAGCCGGGAAACGAGCGCCGACGCCGGCGGCGCTCGCGGGGAAGAAGAAGAGGAAGACGACCGCCTCCCGCGGCTCGAAGCCAAAATCGATCGCAGCCGAGGCTACTGCGGACGACGAGCTTCCACCACCGGCACCGGAGGAGCTCGATTTGGAGCCATCTCCGACCCGCACGCCGGCCGCCTCCAACGTGCTCGATGAAATTCCCGTGAGGTAATTTTCACCTCTTTTTTGGCTTCCAATTTTGTGTGTCAATTGTTGCTTTTACAATTCGGTTGCAAATTAATATAGGTTTGATGATGACGAGTACATGAACGCCATGGGTGTTGGGGCTCACTCCTTCGCCGCCTCCCACGAGGCTCCATCTCAAGAGTACGCCGCCGAAGAGGATGGGCTTGACAACGAGGAAGAGGGGTTCGTGCCAAAAGGGAGAGCGGCAAACTACACCACCGGGGAAGACATCTTGATATGTGATGCATTCAAGAAGGTGGGTATGGATGCCGGAGTGGGAGTGGAGCAACCCAAAGAGGCATATTGGTTGCGTATGTGGGAGTATTTCGATGCTCGAAACAAGAGTGGCATCGATCGGAACATGGGCTCCATTCGTCATCGGTGGAATGTGATCAACGTCGATTGCCAAAAGTGTGCGGGATGCTTGGCGAACGTTGACCGGTTGAACCCGAGTGGCACCAACACGACCGATCGAGTGAGTTTTTTGTTCATTGTCTTTTGTCTTTTGTCATTATTTGTTCAATGTTATTTTTGCTAATTGCATCTCTTGTCATTTGTAGAACAACATGGCGCAAAACATGTTCAAGGAGAGGGTCAAGAAGGGGCCAAAGGGGACAACCTAGGACAAGAAGGGGAAATCATTCACCTTGCATCACGCCTTTGCTCAACTTGAGAATGATGAGAAGTGGAAGACCCGTGATATGCTCCAAGTACCCAACAATAAGAAGGGCAAGGAGCCAATGAAGGGGAATGATGTCACCATTCTAGTTGGTGATGATGAAGAATCAAGTGACGAAGGAAAGAGAAGCCCAACCCCCCACTCCATCCCAAAATCCAAGAGGCCCGATGGAAGAAAGTATACCAAGGACAAGAAGAACAACGGTGATGCGGACATAAAGGCATCATTCAATGCGATCATGAAGTCTCGCAAAGAGATGAACGAAGAGAGGAAGACAATGAAGGTGAAGGAGTTGGAGGAACTCAAGGAGGCAAACGAGCGCAAGGCCACGGCCGAAGAGAGGAGAGCGGCGGCCGAGGAGGTGCGGGCGGAGGCCGAGAGGCGCAAGGTTATGATGGAGGAGAAGAAACTTGCTATTGAAGAGGCCAAGATTGAGATGGAGAATGAGCAAAAGCTCATGTTTATGGATACAAGCAAGATGGATGACAAGCAACGCCAATATGTTGAGCTATGCCGTGATCAACTCTTGGCAAAGAAGCAAATGGCCTACATGAGTACATTCAACTCCATGGGAGGAGGTGGCATGGGCTTCATGGGCTTCATGGGAGCAATGGGAGGTGGCATGGGCATGGGAGGAGGTGGCATGGGCATGGGAGGTGGCGGCATGGGAGGTGGCATTGGCATGGGAGGAGGAGTTGGAGGCATGGGAGGAGGAGTTGGAGCCATGGGAGGTGACATTGGAGGTGGCACGAGTAGTGGTGGCATGGCCGGCTACATGGCACCTCCTCCGTCGAATGCAAGTGGTGGGATTGAAGAAGCAACCGTCGAGGAGGACAAGGGTGGTGATGCGCACAACACCGATGTTTGATGTTGTGTCTTGTTTCATGTGATGAACTATGTCTCATTTTGCTTTGAACTATGTGATGAACTATGTTTCATTTTGTGAAACTAGGCCATAAATTGTGCTAGGTTATGTGATGGATTGAACTAAATTCGTGGGTGCTATTTTTTTATGTTTAAATATCATATTTGTATGCATATATCTATTTTTATCTCTCAAATATCGAATAGACATGTCATTTGGTATAGGATAGGGAATGTAAAATAGGGCAGCTGTTGGAGAAGTAGTGCCCTAAAATAGGGCAGCTGGAAAAGTGGAAAACTACTCCGTGCCCTATATGTGCTAAAACTGGTGCCCTATATGTGCTAAAACAACATATAGGATAGGGCATCTATTAGAGATGCTCTTAATAGATGCCTATAGGGCACGGAGTGGTTTTCCACTTTTCCAGCTGCCCTATTTTAGGGCAGCTCTTCTCCAACAGCTGCCCTATCACATGCCCTATTTTAGACATATTTCATGAACATTCGAACACAATTTAAACTACGAACCATAATTTGAACACAATTTAAACTAGGAACCATAGTTTCAACACAAATTTAAACTACGAACATCATTTTTGAACCATATTCAACTACTAGAGACTACGATACTACTCTAATCGTCCCAGTCGAAGAAGGAGGAGGAGCTCTTGTCCAAGTCGAAGGAGGAGGAGGAGCTCAACTCGATCACGTTCGAGTTCACCGTCGACGGTCCAGCCTCGTCGTCGACCTTCTTCTTCTTCGTCTCCTGCTCGCGCTTCCAGAAGAACTTCTGCTCGTACTGCACGTACTCGGGATGCTCCCGTGCGAACCGAGCCATCGCCTCGTCGTCGGTCTCGATCACCCTCGCCGGCTCCTCCTTCTTCATCACCAAGCGGGTCTTCACCTTCGAGGGCATCGGAGGCGCGGCGAAGATGGCGTCCTGCAGGGACATGATGCTCGGGTCGTTGAGCTGCTCCCGCGGAACGCCGAGACGCCACCCGACGACGTCGTACGCCCGAGCCGCCAAATCGGGGCTGTCGTAGGTGCCGAGGTAGTACCTCATACCCTCGTGCTGCAGCTCGACGCTCCAGTGGCCGCTCGGCCTCGCCCGCACGCCCTTGAAGCCCGAGGCCGCCTTCGTCTTCTTCGGCGGCATGCCGGCGCGGCTCGGGTGCGGTGGGTGGCGGCGCGAGCTCGAGGACGGAGGCGACCGAGCTCAGGGATGGAGGCGGCGGTGCTCGGGGACGGAGGATGGAGCCGGCGGTGCTCGAATCGAAGGCGGCCGAGCTCGAATCGGGGGCGGAGGCGGCACGAATCGGACGGCGGCGGCGCGGGCTAGGGTTTGCGGCGGCGGTGCGCTTTGGGCTGCGATTGGCGGCGGCGGTGGGTACGGTGGTCGGCGGCGGAGCGATTACGGGCGGCGGCGGGGTCGGATTTGGCCGGAGCCGCGGCGGCGGGGCGGGGATTTGGGCGCGATTTGGCGCGGGAGCGGACTTCAGCGTGACGGTTGGTGACTCGCGGGTGAAATAGGAAAGGATAAGGCACGCGCGCGGGAGGTCCTCTCTGCCCCATACAGAGAGGAGCAAAATATAGGGCTGCCCCAAAATCGGGCACGTGATAGGATAGTTGTTGGAGGTCATTTTTTTGCCCTCCCGTGCCCTAAAAAACGGTTTTTAGGGCACGAAGGCTAAAATAGGGCAGCTGTTAGAGATGCTCTTAGAGCATCTCTAACAGCTGCCCTATCCTATATCATGCTTTTGCACATATAGGGCACCTGTTTTAGCGTTTTTAGGGCATGGAGTAGTTTTCCACTTTTCCAGCTGCCCTATTTTAGGGCACTACTTCTCCAACAGTTGCCCTATCACATGCCCTATTTTAGGCAAATTCAATGAACATTCAAACACAATTTGCACTACGAACCATAGTTTGAACGGAAATTTAAACTACAAACTATAGTTTCAACACAAATTTAAACTACGAATAACATTTTGAACCATAATTCAAATCCTACATACTCCGATACTACTCTAATCGTCCCAGTCGAAAGAGGAGGAGCTCATATCTGACCAGTCGACGGAGAAGGAGCTCAACTCGATCACGTTCTGGTTCACCGTCGACGATCCAGCCTCCTCGTCGTGCTTCCTCTTCTGCTCCTGCTCGCGCTTCCAGAAGAACTCGCGCTCATGCTGCACGTACTCGGGATGCTCCCGTGCAAACCGAGCCATCGCCTCGTCGTCGGTCTCAAGCACCCTCGCCGGCTCCTCCTTCTTCTTCACCAAGCGGGTCTTCACCTTCGTATGCATCGGAGGCCCGACGAAGATGGCGTCCTGCAGGCTTGTGATGTCCGGGAAGTTGAGTTGCTCCCGCGGAACGCCGAGACGCCACCCGGCGACGTCGTACGCCCGAGCCGCCCAATCCGCGGTGTCGAAGGTGCCGAGGTATTACCTCATGCCCTCGTGCTGCTACTCGGCGCTCCAGCGGCCGCTCGGCCTCACCCTCACGCCCTTGAAGCCGGAGGCCACCTTCGTCTTCTTCGGCGGTGCCATGGCGGCTCGGCTCGGGTGCGCGAGCGGCGGAGGTGGCCGGAGACGGAGGCGGCGCTGTGACGGCAACGGACGACGGCGACGGGCGGAGGCGAACGTCGAAGTGGGCGGAGCTGTGACGGCAACGGACGACGGCGACAGGCGGAGGCGGCGCGATTTGAGGGCGTGGCGGCGGCGGCGGGCTAGGGTTTGCGGCGGCGGCGCGATTTGGCCTTCGATTCGGGGCGGGGGCGGTTGATGGCGGCGGCGCAATTTGGGGTGGCGGCGGGGTCGGAGGTGGCCAGAGACGAGCGGCGGCGGGGCGGGGAAAAGTGGAATCAGCGCGGCGGTTGGTCGCGCGCGCGTCGTTTGGGAAAGGATAGGGCAGCTCCGACCGAGGTCCTCTCTGCCCCAAATATGGGGCAGATAGGAGCAAAATTTGGGGCTGCCCCCAAAATAGGGCACCACATAGGGCAGCTGTTGGATGTTTTTTTCCCTCTCGTGCCCTAAAAACGATTTTTAGGGCACGGAGGCTAAAATAGGGCATCTATTAGAGATGCTCTTAGGTATTCTCCCCCTTGTCAGCGCTACCCACCTAAATATTGGAATTGTTGAATTTGACCATCGAGTCGTCAGTGAGCTGGGGAAATTGCCAAATTTGGTCCTTCTCAAGTTCGGCATCGACATGTCTCGGACATTAGCATCGACGGGGGTCGCACAGTCCACACAGAAGCCAGACATGGGATACCAATACTTCACTTCCCTCACGTCACGCGCTATCAACATTTTCGCATTTGTGTGTGTCAAAGGTGACTCTCTGTTACCCTGAGCTTTGATAGAGATCCTTGTGTTGTGTTGACGTATTTTTTAGGGGGTTTTGTGTACCACGAAACCCAACAGTGCGTACTCGAGCCTCACAACATGCAAGGAGATGCTACTTCATGTATGCTTGTATACCTCAGATGTGCCATCTACTTCGCCACTTGGTTGTGTAGCAATTTAGGACGGGAGTCGGACTCAGGTTTGGGAGTCGTGCTCGGTGTTCGGAGGGAATCGACATCGACGAGAGTGGACATTCTTGCGGCTGAGAGGTGTCCCAAACGACCCAAGTCAACGCAACGCGGCGGAGGCGTCCCAAGGCCGCGCATCCCCCGAGCCGAAGACGAGAATCGCCGCTGCCAACCACCACCGCTCCACAGGTCCCACTGGCCGGAGGAACATCCAAAGCGAGGCCTCAAGAGGCAAAACGACGCCGAAGTGCCACCCTCGCCCGATCACGCGGGGATCTAGGGTTTTCCCCGGAGAACCCGGCTTCGAGAAGTGACACCACCGCCTCGACGACGCCTTCAAGAAGGACGCGGCGCCCGGGGGCGTAGCCGTCGTCGGCCCCGGTCGACAACCAGGGCAAGGCTTTCGCCCGGCGGTGTGTCACGAACCTCGCAAACCGCCCGTCGAGACCCGACCAGACCACCAACACCGCGACACCTTAGGCCACGACGGACGCCAAGCCAGCCGCAGTCGCGCATCCGGGACCGCCGCCCCGGCCTCCTCATCCCCGGCCGCACGTCGGCCACGACCAGAAGCCCCACGCCGATGCAGCCAGCCGCCGGCGAGCCACCCCACCCCCTCTGGTCCCGACCAACGCCGCAAGACGTGACGCCGTCGCAGCCCCCGACGCACCTGACCGGGCCCGAGGACCGCGCCACCGCGCCGGCGACGAAAACTGGCATGCCGCCCTCACGGCCAGGCGCAGCTCGCCCCCACCAGATCCGGGCGCCGGAGCGTTGGATCCGCCACCACGCTGAGCCTCGGCGTTCCCAGGGCCGCCGCTCCGGCCGTCCTGCGCCGACGAGCTCGCCAGACTCGTCCCAGTCGAGCCGGACACGCCCTGAGCGCGATGCAGAGAAGGAGCACCCCCGCCCACCAGTTGTGTGGCGGCGAGGAGGCCGCCACTGCCGCGGCGCGACGGCCAGCGACAGCAGCGACGAGGGAGCGCAGAGGCGGAGGCCCGGCGGCGGCGCGTCGGTCACCCCAGTGTCGCCTGGGCACGACACGGGACGGACGGGGGGAGTTTTTTTTATCTTGCTTTTGTTAAACAAGGGGAAAAAATTAGCAGAAAAGATATACTCTTAAGTCCAGTAAACTTTCAATTTAATTGATATTATCCATATTAGATATTTACGGTATACTCCCTCCGTCCTTGAAAGAGTATACTTATACCTTTTATAGTAAGTCAAATTTATTAACATTTGACCAAATTTATAGGAAAACGTGCCAACATTTATGATACTAAATTAGTATCACTAGATTCGTCTTGAAATAAAGTTTCAAAATATATCAATTTGATGTCATACATATTATTATACTTCTCTATAAATTTGGTCAAAATGTTAAAACATTGACTTAGTATAAAAGCTAGATGCACACTCTTTCGAGTACGGAGGGAGTACAAACTATCATGCATGCAAGTCATTTTGGTAGGAATACCAAGTCATGGAGGCCAAGGAAACTAAGGAAAAGATAAGGAAAAGAGATGGAAGGCGTAATGCAGAAAAGACCGATCAAGAAAATCCCTGGTGTTCTGTTGGCGCAATTTTTTGTTTTGCATAGCATGAACCAACGCACTGGAACCTCGCAACGTACACAGAGACAATGCTTCATGTATGTGTATACATCAGAGTCATCTACTGTACTTCGACACTTGTTTGTGGAGCCATTGATGCTGGGAGTCTGACTCTGACTATGAGTCGTGCTAGGTGTCCGGAGGGAATCAGTATCGATGAGAGTCGAACCTTCTCGCGGCAGGGAGGGGAGTCGACCTACTGCTAGGAGGCATGGGAGTAGGCACAGGTCGAGCCGGACGTGATGTTTTTTCTGTCGAGTGGTATGGTTTGGTTCGAGCAGTTTTTAGATAGACATTATTAAATAACTATATTCAATAAAGTCAGTCCGTGACAAAGCACGGGCATATTTTCCTAGTAAATCTTTATAAAGAAAAGTCACTTGCACTTGCTGAGCAAACCATTACAATGTCGTAAACCATTTTGAATTTTATAGGAACAAAATTTCAATGTTCATAGGAAAAATAAGTTTCTGACAATACTACATTTTAAAACATTAGATTAACATGATGACTATTGTTAATTCTGGGTCAACTGAAACATAAGAACTAACGGCAAAGCATGAGCAGGCTAGAGAAGTGAAATACACCAGAACTACACAGACAAGAAAGGAACATGCTGCGAAATATAGATGAGTCTAGAATGGACTCTCTGGACCACAAGAAATTAGTCATTTCAGGAGTTGGACAAGCATCCACATGGTTAGTATGTGCTGCAACTTGCAAAACCTATCCTACTACACATCACAGCACATGTCTAGTAGGCAGTAGCACAGATCAGTGAAATGCATGTACATTAACATGAACTTAATAGCAAAACACACACATAATGGCAGAACCATGCCACCACCAAACATGTTCATAACCATCTGACACACGTACAAAAAAACAAAATAGCACACCTTTACCTAAAATCCTCATCTTGCCCTCACATAGCTGGCTCTACTGATACGATCGGAATTATGATTAGAAGAGCCTGTATGGAGATGAAACGTCCAATGGGTGGATGAGGTAGGTGAGCACAAGAGCCACCAGCATCAGCACGTATGCGATCCCCTGGTCAATCGATGTGCCTGATTGAATAGATTATAACCAGAGAGATGCAGGGATTAGTCTAGTTTCTCAAAAGAAACAAAAACAAATTAAAGGGAGCAGAATGTACTGTCGGCTTCGGTTTTAAACTTTTAATAGATTTGAAACCTAGAGGCTTGAAAATAAGAGTTCGGGCACACAAATATCTACATGTTCCTGGTGAAAGATAACTCATGACAAATATATAATCGAATATGCATTCATATGTCTGAAATGGAACTTAGAAAGTTTGCAGGTAACATCCTTATGGTTTGAAATTTCACCAAGACTTTCAAAGATATACTTGAGTCCAACTGACATCTGCCAATTGACTAACGGACATGCGCTCAATCCAATGATGTCTAAAATTCTCGGTTGTCATAATGGGCAGCACGGGCAATAGCATATGTTTCATTACATGTTGCACTTAGAACAAAAATAAATGTGTGCGACCAGAAATGTATGACTGCATGCAAGAAAATCCAAGTCGCTTTCAAGAAAGCATAATTCTTAACACCCTTGCAACGATAGAAGGTACTCCCTCCGTTCTGATTTAATTTCTGATTTAATTGACTCAGATTTAGTAGAACGGAGGGAGTATTAAACAGCAGCTGCCAGGTATCACGTATTTCAGTGGAAGCTACTCAAGGAACAGACCAGGATACTAGTAGTACTACAGGTGGAAGAGAAGTGCAAACCAACTCAGCTAGTACACCAGAAAGGTGAAAAACTAGGTTCTTGAGTCTTGAGAGATGAGCCCATCAGTGACATGCCATTGCACGTACCTATCTTGCACGAAGTATTTCTTAAACATTCCTTCTCATTTGTATTGCTCCGAATATATTGCATGAAACATGAACTAAACACTTGACATACAAACCTGACTAAGACAGTTTCACACTCACAAGCATACTTACAAAATTAAACTTTTTTCAGTCAAGTACCACGTAAATCACATTAAACTTGCAGAATAAAAAAGAAGCAATAAAACGAGCTGTAACCAATATTTTTATCAATATGATGCAATCTAACGACTGCTAGTCATTGACATATTCAGCACAAACCGATAAGCAGGACTGCAATTCGTAAACAGAAGTCATCGTCTCTACCAAATTGACATGTACAAGTAAGAGATGTCAAGTACAGTACCATTAGACCGAGATGAAAGGTGCGCAGCTTTGAAGGGCCAGTACAAAATGTATGGAATTTCAGAAAAATATAATATTCCAGGTGGAACTTTGAAGTGATAACATGAAAGAAAAAAAAAAGTAGCATGTTCATGCGTGATGACGACAAACTTCAGCTTGACGAAACAGTTTGTTAAGGAATATATGCTGGAAGGAAGAACTGGACGACGAAAATCTCTACATCCTGGAAGAAATGTCTGTAATTTTGTCCGGGAACAAAAAAAAGAAAAGCAGGTTATATTACACCAGGGGCTCCTCCTAAGTGCATCTCCAACGGCCCGACGCATTTTGGGACCAAATCCTGTCTGATTTGGTCCGTTTGCGTCGGGCCGCGGACAGAAAATGGGCTCTGTCCGCTCAAATGTCCGTTTGGGTCGCCACCCCTCCCAGCGGCCCGACCCAATTTTTTCAAACTTCTTTTTATATTAATATTGATACGTTACATTTAGGATGCGAAAATAAATGCAGAAATATAAAACATAATTTCAAAAAAGAAAGCCTAACTAGGGCTTCCTCGACCACCACCGGGGCGACTACTCCTCGTCGCTGTCCTCGCCGGTGAGCTCGTAGAACGCCGGCGGGTCCCAGGGGAAGAACCACGCCGCCGCGGGCACTGGTGCAGGAGGCGGTGGAGGCGGCGGTGCAGCACTGGAGGAGGAGGAAGCAGCAGGCCACGGAGACCACGGCTCCGGTGGCTGCTCCGGTCCCCACTCCTGCTTCACTGGCAGCAGTGGCGGGCCGCGGCTGCTGGATGCGTCGTCGCGCTCGAGCACGGAGGCCCTCAGCATTGTGCTGAGGCTAGGCCACCGCCCGAGCTCCTCCCGCTCGCTCTCGAGCATGGCTTCGTGGAGGGCCTCCTCCTCCGTGAGCCCCGGCGGCTGGAATTCAGCCAGTGGGAGCTCCTCCTCCTCCTCCATGGCGGCCGGCGCGTCCTCCTCCGGCTACTCTTCCTCGGGCTCCCACTCCGGCGGTGGCGGAGGCACCCAGACGACGGCGGCGTTGTAGTCGAAGTCGCGATCGCCGAGGAGGCTGACGCGCCTCCTGGCGTCGCGTTCGAACCCCGGCCGATCCCACCACCGGGAATCGGGGTGGAACTAGCCCTTGGCACCAGCGGGACTGGCACCCTCCTCGAGCTGGGGAGGTGCACGTCGCCGACGGGCATCGGAAGGTTGTGGCGGAAGAGCGCGTGCGCCAGGTCGACGCCCACGTATGGGCGGTCCCTGGGCTTCTTTGGTGGCGGCGACCGGCGCGACGAGGACGCGCCAGTGGAGGACTCCTTCTTCGGCTTCTTGAATGGCCACGACCCCGTCATGGTGTCGGAGATGGGAGGGGAGGTAGGAGGTGGGAGGTGCTGTGTCGAGGGAGGTGGCCGTGGTGCCTCTTTTAACGGCGGCCGAGGACGCGTTCTACATTAATGTCGACGGGAGGGGGGAGGCGGTGGGCAGTGAGGCGTCGCCATTGATGGCGGCGCAGACGCTGAGGAGGCGGCGCGGCAGCCTTTCCTCGAGTCGTCGCGTCCTCGGGAGACGAAGCCAGCATCGCGGTCGCTGACGTGCGGGGCCAGTCAAAGGGGCACGGACACGCGCGGACAGCGCGGACCGTCCGGGGCGACGCAAACCGAGCCCAAATTTGGGCCGCGTTTACGTCTCCGCGGACGGTCCGGACAAAATGCGTCGCCCCGTTAGGTTTTTGCCCGGCCCCGGTCAAAAACAGACAGAAACCGACCGCGGACGTCCGTTTGCGTCGGGCCGATGGAGATGCCCTAAAAATCCGAAGGGCATGCTGCTCTAATTGTATCTTCTGAAATCTGAAAGTCTACTACACCGCCACGAACGTACGTACGAGACGGTTCACAAGAACGAAATCAGAGATGCGAAACGGGTGGGGAGCGAAAGCCAGTCGCCCGCCCTGTGGCCCACGCGCCAGGCAATACGTGAAGACGGAAGCCATGGGAAAGAAAAGGGAGAGACAGACTGCGGTCTGCGGGTGAGGTCCGAGGGGAGAGGGTTCTCACCGTCGCTGTAGGGGGGCGGCGCGGGCGGCTGCACGGCGGCGGCCGGCATTGCGATTCCCACCACCAGCGCGGCCACCGCCACCAGGCCCACGACGGAGGTCCACGCCGCCGCCATTCTTCCCTTCTCTGAACTTATGCCCTCGGCTCCTCCTCCTAATTCCTCGACTCCTCTACGGCCACGCGCGCGCAGGCACACGCGAGGAAGACAGCACCACCGGAGGCGAGGAAGAAGAAGAGGGAAACCTGGATTTTTCTCCCTCTCTCTCGATTTCTTCTCACTCAAATTTCGGGCTCGGGAGCAAGGCAGAATGGTAACCGAAGCGACAGCGTTACTGGGAGTGGGAACCGGGAAAAAAATAGGTGGCGGAGCAGCGCACACTGACACGTGGGCCGGAGCCGTGGTTTGGTCCCACGTACAGCGGCGGATCTCTGTGCGGGGGATTCGTGGGGACAGATTTGTCAGGCCCTCATTACCGAGCATATTACCCGACACCACACTGACAAGTAGGGACGCCATTGTGGGTACCACCTGCAGTGAGACAACGGGTCGGAGGGACGTTGTAAATATTGGTGGTGGGGCCATGTTTTCGTCTTGCCGGACGCTGACCCCACGCCCCGTGCCAGGCTGTGGACGAAATTGCAACTTTGTTTGTTACTCCCTGGTCTGAAAAGATTGACGTGAATGGTGAGGTTGTCCAAGTTTGTACGGTACTCGCGACAATTAATTGCGATCGGAGGGTGATGCATGTAACTGAACAGCGGGGCCCACTACGGCAGAGGACCCGAGGTCTGCACTACTAGCGTCCAGGTTCACCCTTGAACTCGAACAAGAAATGCCCTATCCCTAAAATATGCTTAACATGTTTGCACCATGTGCTAAAAATTTGCTGCCCGTGCTCTAAATTTGGGGCATCAAACGCCTTACTTGCCACATACAAACGGCCGTACTAAACACTAAACGTCGCTTTTGTCCTCTTCCTCCTTGCCGCCCTCCTCGTCGACGATAATTCCGGGCGCCTTAGCCCTTGCCGCGCCTATCCATCACCGTGTCGTTCCCCTAAATTTTTGCCCACAATTTGTGACCACCACACAACAAGATGCCACTGCGCCGCCGCATGAGAAGCAGCACAGGCTTTCGCGGCGTGCTACTGCAGCAGCAGTCCATGCAACCCGCGCGTCAAGCTTGACTTTCCGAAGTTAGAGAGCTTGTAGGTTGCTGAGTTTCTCAACCAGGAGGTTCAGATGGTGACTCGTAAGCAGGAGTTAGAGAACCGCGGCGCGTACATGCAGTTGTGCATCCGTTAGGAAGACAAGGCGACAATGGAGAGGTTCCGCCGTGAGCACCCGGAGCTCGTGCTGAGAGGGACACGAAGAAGCGAGCTTTGACATCCCGAGGGGAGGCTGGGCCCTCCACTATCACCATCTCATCGTCGGAATCCGATAAGTTGGATGCCTTCTTGGAAAGTTAGTATCGAAGTCGAGGTTTGGTGTCGAAGGTCTGTGTAAAAATGTCTGAAGTGTCGGGACTATTTGTCGAAGATGTTGGAGATGTGTCAAAGTTTCAAGTTTCAACGTTTCATGTGTTGGTCAACGCCCTATTTTGTATTATCTAGTAAAATTAGCCGAAGCCCAAATGTGTGTCCTAAATTTCGTGCAATAAAACCCAAAAATGTGCCCTAAAACTACTTTCATGTGTCCTATTTTATATCATCTGCTTAAGATGGTGTGACGTCCATGGAACTTGGGCCACGTTGTCAAGCGGGTATCGTGCAAACAACTCGTAATGCACGTGCTTTTTCACCTTGATTCCTAGGCGCAGCACGCCAACATTTTGTATATCAACCACATGCCAACATTGTCAATTATTCCAGGAGTTTTGTATGGAGTTCTTCGCTTCATTTTTTACCGGAGTTATTTCAATCCATTGTTGAGGATCTGTTCCGAGCTCATGGAACAGGACCTACAGCTGAAGATTCTTGAACTGTAGAAGGATTATTTGTAGTTTCTTTGATTCTCATAATTCCAAGAACATATTGGTAAGAACATAGAAACTAAGTGTCCACAGGAATCAAACTATACCAATAGAAATTGCAAGGTTGTTTAGAGTAAATTCCACTTTTTATACTCCCTCCGATCCGAAAAAAGTGTCGGACATGCTATTTTTACAAAAACGACCTCGAGTTATTTTATGATCAACCCGCACTCCATACGCGAACCAGACAGAGGCGACGGACCCCGCACCGCACACCCAGCAGGCCAGCACACACGCACACCTCCCGTGCTCTATCCCTCGCTCTGCTCCGCTCCGCTCTCCCCGCCGAGCGGGCGATCTGGAGCCGAGCGAGCGAGACGACCGAGCGATCTGTGGAGAGTGTTATTTTCTGTTTTTGAATTAAGAAGGGGTTTTCTGTAAAGTGACTACTGACTTAACCCTGCGACACTTTTTTCGGATCGGAGGGAGTACTGGAGTCGCAATAACTATAGGCCCATTTAATTTTTCTGTCTTTTTTAATGTCAAAAAAAATCTACTCATGAAGTTTCTTCAAATCGATGGTTGCACATGCCAGTAGCGGTTCATCATGCTATGTAAGCAAGCATCTTAAGCTTAAGGTCATAAATGGGATGCGTTTGGTTTTCTTCCGTCTCTTGTTCCAGTATAGAATGACTTGATAGTTCCAGTCTCGTAGACTCTTTGATTCATAAGATTCTCAAAACATATGGAAAAGGAAAAATACAGAATTAGAAGGACATGCCCTAGTGAATCCCAAAAGTATTAGAAAACTATGAAATTTTGTACAAAAAGTATTGAACATAACAGGATTAAAAAAAGGGATTATGACAAGAGATTTGAGCGGATGAAAAAATCTCCTCCAAAACATAGTGCATTTTTATGAAATTTTTAATCGTATGAGTAAAACAACATACAAAGAAAAAAAAATCGAAGGATCAAGTCTCCAAAGTTCCTCTAGAATTCATTCGAACCAAATGAGTCCTTAGATGTGTCGTGCCACGAGGAATTGAAGAGGCTGCATACATTCTAACAAATGTAAGCCAACAGAAGAATGGCCAGATGACAATTTCAAACAAACACACCAAATGTTTTTCGCAAACAGACATGCTCATCAACTCCAGACTTTCGTGAAGCCAATGCGCACAAGACACCAAGTACTGTAATCCGTCACAAGTGATGTTTTATACAAAACTCGTGTGACTTTTAAAATATTAACAAACACTAGTGTTGTTTTGGGTACTGTGATTGGTAATTTCAAAATCATACACATAAGGTATTTCCTAATTTTATAATTTCCTTTGATTTTGTACATATAATGTGGTACAAATTAATAGGCAAAACTACATTTTAGAAACCATGTTAATGTCCAAAACGTCACTTTTTCATGTTTCTTTGGTTGAACATGAAAAATGGTATAACTCTCACATGAGAACAAGGCAACTCATCAGACAAGATATACAAGGAATTTATATTTCTGCTCACATAACCAAGAAAAGAACACAATTAAATATGAATTGAGGAATTTAGTACACGATGAGGCAATATTCTCACGTGTATATAATTTACATGAGTAAGAAAGATGCAACTGTGTACAAGTCCTATGCCTATGTACCCCTACACAAAATTTTCAAAATGCTGTCATCTGTCTATTCTCCAGTCTCCAACGTAATTTCTTCCACGCAAACAATCTGACCACCCTGCGTTAGCTTCTATACTCTCCATGAAAAATGAAAACACAAAAGGTCGGAGAAGACTTCACATGAGAAATCAAAAGCTGAAAAACACGGCATAGCTTCACTTCATCAAATCCAAGAATACAAAACCATTCCAGAGGCTATGAAGCACCATTGACGCCAATAGGTTGCGTGACCTGGCGAAGACACCTCCCATCACGACCCCAAGAAATATCAATGGCAACACCCTTTGCGCGTTAAAGTGCGCCAGTGCAAAAGCTGCAGCACTTAACAAGATTGACCATGGAAGAGGCATGTATCGTGTTAGGGATGGGAGAAGGAAACCACGGAACACAATCTCTTCCCATATAGGTGCGCATATAGTGACTACCACAGCATATAAGGCCATTGCCACCGGGTCACGGGCCACAATTGATTGCTCTACACTGGATACCCCGGCGACTGGCCCCGATGACATATGAACTAGGCTGATGTTGATGTGAGAAAGAAAGTTAACCAAGGGGAATAACAGGCACCCAAATGCTACATCCCAATGCCATTTGCCCTCTAATTTGAACTCAAACCAGCCTGGAGGAAAGGGACGGAATCTACTAAGGCATTGGTGAATGATAGCAATCCCAGCAAGGCCTTCAGTTATGTCCGTCAAGAGGCTATACAATGCTTGGCCCCTGTGCGTCAATGTTTCCTTGCTAAAGCCAGCAGTATGAGCCAAGAATGGCACTATCCACGAACCCACAAGCCAAAATGTAGCAATCCACAAAAACATTACCTGTAAACAGAAAGCATAACTGAGTTTCTCTTTAATACCAAATTCATGCAAACTGCTACTAGATAGGCAGGCTATTCATTCTTTTCTATTATTAGATCCGCGATTTCAATATTAACTTCTGTAAGAATCATTACCAATATTTTACTCGTGGAAACAAAGAGCTGATAAGCTATTCATTCTTTTCTATTAGACATGGCATGCTAGCAGATACATCAAACATTTTTTCCTTAAGTGAGACATATTGTAATCTATGCAACCAGGGATTATCAAATGGACATACTTTGGACATAGCAAGGGATTATCAACTGGACATGCTTTGGACATGGCAATAATTGCATTACAATAAAAAACACATAAACACCCAGCTTTTTTGAAGTGGCTCCTGTGGAGTTGTGGTTGAGAGTTCAGCAAGGTTTTGGTTACCGATAGAATTTTTTCTCGAGGGGGGTCGGGATTTCCGGTTACGGGACGAATTTGAAAACCGAAATTCAATATTTCAATTTTTTTATTCACAATATGACCATTTACCGAGAGTTTTCACTAAAATTCAGAAAATTCTGGATTTTTCATCCGGTATGACCATTTCTCGGGGGTACTCGGGATGTCCGGTTACCGACCGGTAACCGGATTTCCCGACCGGTAACCAAACCCATGGAGTTCAGTCCACGTAAGATTAGAAGTCTAATGTGAATGGTACTACTACATAATGCCTGTTGGGTTTTGAGCAAATATCCAAAAAGAAGATCCACATGGGTAAGGACTAAGGACGTAAGGCATCTTTTAGATTACGTTCATATTCGATGTGTCTGAATCCATATACCGAAAATCTCATGGAATACAAGTTATAAATTACAACACGAGAAAAACATCATCTGGTCCCAATCTGTATCCTAAAAGATGTAATAGCAAAATGGTGAACGCATAGACCAAAATAAATAGGGGAGAATTATACATGTAAGTTTCTCCAGGATTCCCTGGTGAATCGATTAATATGGATTTGTGACATAATTATGTATCTGACTATTACTTGAATGTTGTATTGATGAAGTAACATCTTTCTCCTATGAGTATATCACTAATTTTGAACTTAAATCTCCATTTTCCGATCCACTCGTGTGCATACCCAGAACAATCCGTATTTGCTATTTGGGGGCATGGCTAGAGTACAGTACACCAATATCTGGCCTAGACAAACCGGTTTCAACCATCTGCCATTTAAAGTACAAAATGCTGTTCTTATGATTCAACTCAAGCATTATAACAGGCGGTCAGTGAGGCTGCTCCAATAGACCAAGGACCACCAGAAGTTGACACAAGTGGAGACTAACCTGGGCAATAGTTTGTCCAGTCCAAGGTACCATCCAGCGTTCATTCCAAAATTTAGATACTCTGTCCTGTAGATTTTCCTTTATCTGGAACATAAATTAAGAATTCTCAACGACTCGCATGACAAAAATGAAGTTTAAACAATGAAGGGGCAGATATCAAACTAGACACTAACACTGAACACCTGAACCAATCAAATATGTAAAGATAGTTAGCAACTATTTTTTAAGTATATTAACAAATAAGATAAATGTTCTGCAATGAAGTGCATATCAAAAAATGTTTGCAACAAGAGTAACACAAAAGTTAGAATTACTGGTTAGAGACTGTGCAAGATATCATACAATCATCGTGCTTGATAAAGCCAAAAAGACATGGGCTCGTAACTTTAAAGACGAAAGGTACTTTTTAGGTGCACATTCTTAACATCTAAATGATGAATTGATCAATACTTGTTGATACACTTAAACTATATCATGGCATGGCAATTAATTTGAACTAAGTTCAACATAGGATTGTGGATGGCCTAATAGATTTTGGTTCAAAGAGGTTCAAGCCAAATAAACAGTTGTCAAATCCAGAACTAAGTGCATGTCAAACTAAAAAGGAACATATAAGCAGCAAAATCAATTAGGATATACCAATGTCTTCAGATTAATTGCCATTTTTTCCCAACACCTTTGAGTGCCACCTTTTTTCATAAAAATAAAATGAAGGCATAGAACCAAATGCACATGCCACAACCACTTTCCGCTCGCCTTGGGCGCCTAGGCGTCAGAGCGCCCCTACTCCGCCTTAGGACGCCTTTAAAACACTGAAGGTAGCATTTCTACATCTGTTCTCTCGCATATTGTGATGCTACCTTCATTTTGCAGTACCCAACTAAAACACCCTACATCTGAAATTGCTATTGCTCAAAACACAAAGACGTCGGAATGCTGGAGGCTTTACCTTGAGCACACTAACGAACCAATCTCCCTTTTCATAATCTCGCTCCTCCCCCTTGGGGCTTCCACCCTCTTCCTCCTTCACCTCCGTGCCCCCCGAGATCTCCACCTGCTCAACGTACTTGAAGCCGGTGCCGTCATCAGATGTTGCTGACCCATCTTGCTCCTGCCTGAAGGACGAGATGTGAATGAGCCTCCGCCCCTAAACACACATGACAAAGAATCACGTGAAGCAAAACAATAAGGAACTCACGTTACTGCACGCCCGTTGTAACAATATCGAAATAGACTGATGGCAGCATCCAGATTGGCTAGGTGGGTGGCGACGTTGCAGCTTGGCAATCCACAAAACCTCGGATGATGCTACTAATAGTACAAAGGTTTGGCTGCTGAAGTTTGTGCCTTACCTTGATGGTAGCAGCCCTGGTAGGCCCGAATCCGAGCGACGGCCTCACAACTGTGGAGGAGGAAGGAGGTGGGAGCCCAGCCCGGACGCGCGGGAGCCGCGGAGGGGGAGGGGCGAGGCAGGAGGCGAAGGACATGGCAAGAGCGGGAGCAGCAGGAGGAGGAGATCACGGAAGGCCGGCCAAGGCTGCCTCTGTAATCACGCAGAAGGGGAAGCGCGCTGCCCCCGGTTGAGCGTATCGGCGCAGATCGAGCTGGCTTGCCTCATCGAGAAAGAGAGGCCGGACGCGGCGCGGCCGGCGGCGTCTCCAAGCAGACAGAGGCGGGGCGACGAACGACGGCCGGAGCGGTGGAGGAAGACGAGTAGAGGTCGTGATGGGGGAAAAGATAAGGAAGGTGGGTTCTGAGATTCGTGTTGGAGCAAATACAGCAGCCGTCTCCTCGGCCTGTCAGTCTGTCTCACTCCCTCCCCCTATAGGCGAAATAGAGAAAGAGGGAAGCGTCCCCTGTCCGCGCGACGAGGCCGGCGGCAAGAGCCGGCGAGGTTGCACGCCGCGGGTGGAGCCCGCTGCAGCTGCAGAGGTTAGCGCATCCCGGTGTCGCCGTCGCCGGGGGAGAGAGAGGCGGGAACGAAGGGGCGGGCGAGAGAGAGAGAGAGAAGAAATCAGTGAATCGGCGGAGATTGGACGAGGAAAGGTTCTCGTGGGAGAGAGATGAACTGGGAGAGAATTGGGGGAGAACAGAGGATTTGGAAGTTCTGTTGGCCATTGCTGTTGCTGCTTGCGAAAAAACACAGCGATTTTGCTCGCTACTAGTACTTGCTGTTGGTGCTATTGTTAGAAATAGAGAATGGAGATAAACAGATTTTTTTTGCCGCTTATTGCTGTTCGGGAATCGGCAACAATACCATGCCGTGGCGGTGGAATTTTCACTGCTCTGAAACAGATTACATATGTTTGCCAGCGTAAAAATAAAAGCAAGACAAGAAACCTGCCACGCAGGAAAATGAGGTGATGATCCAAACACACAGCGCGACCAATAGTGTCAAAAACATACTCCCTCCGTTCCAATTTAATTGACTTGCTATGCACATATGGATGTATCTAGACATGTTAAATACCTACATACATCTACATATGGTGCATAGCAAGTCAATTAAATTAGAACGGAGGGAGTACGTGCATACAGTCAGTCAGATGCAAGAAAAGTATGCTATGCCGGCGCAAAGCATCAGACAGAGATCGAGCAAAACTTCAGCACAAGTTCGATTGCATTTGGCAGCCATGCAGGTGTCAGCACGTGTGAACTTGTATATCTATTGCATATTATTTCAGTTGGATTGAATTTGCTGCCATAATTTTTCTGAATAAACTCATCTTGTAAACTTCAAGCTAACTGATGGATGGGCATTCCTACATCGGTAAAAAAATACACTTCGCAGGAGCAGAAGATGAGAACCCATATGAATTCCCGGGAGGGGAGAAAGGAAAAAAAACGTCCGCTCAATGGTCGCATTTGACTCATCTCATCTTGCAACTTATGCAGCGCGAGCCATAGCTCCTGCCTCATGTGCTTCTTCCTGTCTGCTGAGCACAAAAGCTGTAGTTAATGACTGATTTAAAGAATAGACAAAATGTGGTGAAGAACCAAGGATGAATTGTGTGAAAACAAACTCAAGTGCGAGAATTTTTGAGAAACATGTAGTATTTTCCAGTTCCATAAAACAATGATGTCTGGAGAAAACTGAATCTAGCTTTGCTTAGAAAGATGGAGTGCATATACTGTTAATTACAGTGAGTTAATATGCGGGTTTAATTAAGCAAAAACATGAGAAACCAAACAAAAAAGGCAATAAATACACAAACTGTTAGGATGACAATTTGACACGCATTCTACCTCTCAATTCCTTCTCCAACTTCCAATCTGACAAAATTGCCTATTGTTACTTTCGAACCAACCTCCTTTGACAAATCACTCAGCAGGGTCTGAAAGGAATGATAACAGCAAGCAAAGCTATTAGAGATCACAATTCACAGCCATAAACAGTCAAAGGAAAGGTTTGCCAGCTTACCTTAATGTTTTTGCTGTCATCAACAACATATTTTTGCTCCAAAAGCACAACTTCTTCAAAATACTTCCTCAGTCGACCTTCAACCATTTTCTCCATGGCCTTTGCGGGTTTACCTGAACTTTCAGCCTAACATGATACAGAACAGCATGCCATGTCATTTCTCAAGTAACTTAGCAATGCACAAGATCACCCTGATATTGAGGATGCATATAGTCTATGCCTCTAGAAGATATAGAAAAGGAAATTACAAATTGCAGTTATTTCAACTCATGGGATACAAGCAGCGTAAATGCTACCAACTTCTAGGCCTGAACCAAACAACTTTTCTGATATTAGTCTCATCCAGAAATCACCCTATTATGATATCGATATTATCTGGCTCCTTTCCATGTCAGAACCTTTCTCATCTCCACACCGCAGATGCACATATTTCTCTTTTCCTTTATCCAAAATATTACAGCAATGCATGCATTTACTTCTCATTTATTCTTAGCCACTCCCTACTTTCTATATTGTTTTGTTTGTTCTGTTAAGATAGTAGAAGAACACCTTAAAAGCCAACTCATGAGACTGATGGCATGTGAATATGTGATAGTCACATTTAGCATACATGTGCATGTCCATTTCTCGTGCCATGGTGGACGAACTTTACAGCAATGCATGCATTTACTTCTCATTTATTCTTAGCCACTCCCTACTTTCTATATTGTTTTGTTTGTTCTGTTAAGATAGTAGAAGAGCACTTAAAAGCCAACTCATGAGACTGATGGCATGTGATAGTCACATTTAGCATACATGTGCATGTCCATTTCTCGTGCCATGGTGGATGAACGTATAACTACTCAGCCATATATGAGTATATGATGGTAAATCCTTCTAGGCAATGTCAGAGTAAGGTACCTGAGTTCGTAGCACGTCACGTTCACTTTCCACAGCTGAGGCAGAAACCAGTTCTTTGGATAAGAATAATGGCTTTGACGCAACAATATGCATTGCGATAGACGAGCCAACTCTCTTGAGTGCATCAAGTGGGGCGCTGCTACCTTCTGCTTCTAATGTGACCAATGCAGCAATGCGACCCAAACCTGAAGCAAGAAAAGTGCATCAGTTAAGTGAACAAGCAAAGCCGCTATTTGTCAAAGCCAGGAGAACATAAAAAGAGTGCTGGCAGGAACAAATGCAGAACACCAAGGTTGGCCAGCTTATGGAAGGGGTACTAGGTGGGATTAATCTAACATGCAACTGTATGGAGTAAAGAAACAACGCTTCCCCATTTTAGCTGAAATACCAATTTTCTTTTTATTAATGTTGTACTGCTAGTACAAAATTCAAGAGTAGTTGTTGAGGTTGCAATTTATCAGTAGTATGGTTGCACGGTTATATTTCTGCCAACAGTTTTGCAAAAGCAAACTTGCGCTTGTCTCCTGCTACCAGTACAATAAGTACCTACATCCATATGCAACATAAGTTTACAGATTATACAGTATGATGTCCAGTTGTCTACAAAATGTGAAACACGGATAAAAATTAACAGGAGAGAAAACTACTTTTTATATTGTTTAATTGTCAAACTTAGCTGATGAAAGGCAAAAAGATCTGAAGAATGACGACCATAGTCTGGATACAATTTTACAGAATGAAATAAAATCGTCTGTGCACCTGGCTGAGGACAGTTATGCACATAAGATGAAACAACACCATGCCCGGTCGTGGAAAACATGAAACCCCTTCTGAGTATTACATTCTCCCCAACCATGGCAGCAACTTCTGTGACAGCATTTCGAACAGATGTTTCACCACTGAGTTTAGGATGATGTAGGTTAATACTCATGTCCTGTTAAGATTGGGAAAATGTATTAGCTTCTCACACGTGAAAAAAAAGGAGACAAGCATATGATAAACTCAAGACTCTAATGCAGGCACTTCAGTTTATATAGATCATGAGACATTATTCACTTCCAAATTCACCAGGATAAAAGAAACTCCGCCTACGTCAAACAGACGCAATTCACCAAGATAAAAGAAAATCCGCCTACGTCAAACAGACGCAGGAGCTGCATGACGCTACAAGCATGGTTTTTAAGGCGGTAAGGCATCCTAAGGCGGAGGGGGGGCGCCTCACCGCCTAGGCGCTTAAAGCGCAAGGCGGGGCGACGCCTTAGAGCAGAGCAGAATAGCAGGAACGGGAGAAGGTGAGGGCAGAGAGGAAAGAATCCATGGGGGAGAGAGGGGGCAAGCAGCAGTCAATGAACAGGCAAGCAGCACAGCAGAACTACCACAGGCATAGGCAGGCAAGCAGCACGGCAGAACCACCACGGACACCACCAAGCAGAACAGAACCCAATCTTCAGAGCGGAGAGGAAAGGGACCATGGGGGAGAGAGGGGTGCCGTACTGAGTTGCCCTGGTGGGAGAGGGCTGCGCCAGGGGAGGAGAAGCCCAGAAGCTTGGCCGGAGAAGAGGTGGCCGTTGGAGGAGGGCGGAAGCTGGCACGGAGGAGGAACTGGCCGCCTGAGAAGAGGGAGCTCCTCTCTCTCTCTTGCAGCTCGATTCCTCTCACGCTTGTGTTCTCCTCGACCTCCTCTATCTATTCCCCTCCAATTTGCCCCTGATTCCCTTCCCCTCCCGCCCAATTTCTGGTTCCTGCTCGGAGGAGGAACTGGCCGCCTGAGAAGAGGGAGCTCCTCTCTCTCTCTCTCTCTCTCTCTCTCTCAGCTGATTTGTGTTCTCTCCCTCCCCTATCTATTCCCCTCCAATTTGCCCCTGATTCCCTTCCCCTCCCGCCCAATTTCTGGTTCCCGCTCCCGTCCCTCACAGTTTCCCGCCCGAGCTGCCAGCGACGACGGAGGCGTCCCAAATCGGCCAGAGCGACGCCTTCCCCACCTAGGCGACGACCTGGATGCCTCAAAGGTCCAATCTGGACGCCTTAGACCAAATCCTAAGGCGACCACGACGCCTTGCTGTCTCGGGGCGCTCTGACGCTTAGGCGTCGCCTTAAAAACCATGGCTACAAGTCTACAACTGACAAGCAGGTACCTACTTGTTCCAAAAGTAATGGAACAGAACCAAAACAGGAAGTCTGACAAAAAAAAGTAACTTTACTCTATTTCACAGGAACACGATCATCTCTCGTAAAATATCAAAATTTAACTGATAAGCTGATATCCCGGACATAGGTATATAATCGTTTGGACATTCTTCGTCTTTTAACATTGTAATCAAGATTAGTTTAGTATATCTATGAATTCATCAAACTGACTCCACTGGCAATGAAAATACGATGCCCACAGGGTTTAGATCATATTAGGTCGCTAAAGAACAAACAGTTTTAATCACATAGCCAGTTTATGAGGAATATAAACGACGAACTCTCATAAAAATTTATAATATCTCAGACATAGGAATATAACAATTTGGACATTTTCTGTCTTTTAACATTCTGATCAGAGTAATTTAGTATATCTATCAATTCATCAAACCGATTCCATAGGTAATGTAAATCTGATGCCAACAGGAATTAGATTATATTAAGTAGCTACATAACACTACATACAAATTTGATCACAGAACCAGTTTATATGGAATATAACTCAATATAGAGCTCCACCTAATTTAAAATTTTAAATGAATGATTCGGAGTTCGAACATGACCAGTCCGAACCTATCAGTTGTGGATATACACAATATGTCAGGTGCCAGAGCTGCTCAGAAGGGGAAGACAGAAACAGTACATGTTCGATAAGTTAAGCAATGGGTAAGTACACACCTCCAAATATGCAGGAGCGAAAGGAAAAACCAATTTTCCAGGATCCTGAACTGATAAAGCCATCTTAGCCAGGGATGATGCCTGCATGGAAAACGAAAATTGAAAGAAGAAGAAAGTTATCAACATTGTACCTGTATGAGAGCACAGATAATAAAATCAGTATATTTCATTAAGTATACTCTGGTTGTTGTGCCCAATAAGATATCCAAAGTTATTAACGTCCTAAAAGATGAATGGCATGAACAGAGTACTTAAGGAATACAACTACAACAGAGTTTGAAGTTAGGATATGTCAACTAAAAATGAAAACCTGAGAGTTGAAAGTTGATTGATAAATGGCCAGGAAATTCGTATTTATGATTGATATACCATACAGACATAAGTCACAACCGACACAATATACATACATGGTTAAATACACAAAATACCACTCTTAGCATATGCAAGCAAAACTAGTCAGGAACGGCGAAGAGATGGCCCAAAAGTGTCTTCAAGAAGAAACTAATAAGCAAGATCTGGAAAATCAGGGGATCACAGTCACTGTATTGAAAATTAGCAATGAATCTGATGAGTTAACAGATCTGAGGAATTGGGAATCATATATATATGCAACGAACATGGCAAAAAATATAGAAACAACATGCTGCTAGTAAGACAACCATTACAGGACAAAGCAACATTTATTTCGGCATTGTCATATTTTTCCAAATTTAGATGATACTTCTTCAAGTCATGAAGAAGTGGAATTTACTTATGCCAAATAGCAATAAGTCTTTTTGTAAGTTTCACATATTTACGTTGAGGATATGAATCTAAGAGAACGTTGCCTCTAGCACACTAAAACAGTTTGACATAATTATAAGATATAATGCAAATCATGCTGCTGAGGATGAGACCAACCAAATGCTGGAAAACATCATTTCTGGCCACAAAGTCGGTCTCACAGTTTAGCTCAACCACAGCAGCCCTTTTCTCATCTTGCGCCATAGCAAGCAAACCTTCGCCAGCAGTCCGTGACGACTTCTTGGCCGCAAGAATCACCCCTCTCTTCCTCAGATCCTTCTGTGCATCGTCTGAAATAAACCAACAGACTGGGATAAGAACGGAGGACATGACCAAATTTCTCAACGAAACTGTGCTGAAGCAATGGTAAAGGAGGGCTAACCAATATCCCAGTTGCAACTAACTAGCGAGGCCTTGACGTCTTTGATTGGAGCACAAGTTCTTTCTCGGAGTTTTTTAATAAGGCTCATCTGCTCCGAAGCAGGCACTTCGGAGCTAAACCTCCTATGATTAAGCATGCCATTTCGTGGGAAATGATTGCCCAACAGATGAGTCTGGAACGTCGCGGAAGAAGTATACCCTTGAGCAGCTTGCTGTTGAGCACGAGACAGGAGCCTTGTTATGGGCCTAGCACACTGACCCCAAGCCATTCTCAGATTGTGCTGTGATGCACCAAGAGCGGACAGACGCGATTCTTCGGAAAAACTACACGGACAACAAACATCACAGCGGAAAATTCAGGTTTAGATCAAACACGATTCATCCACAGCTGGTTGATTTCAATGGAACGCCGTCTCCGCCAGACGCCCTCACGCCCCAGCTCATCCTTGGGCCGCCGCGGACTTAAAGCCGTCGCCGCCGCCGCGCGCCGTTCCAGGAGACAACGAGGGAGAGACACGAGAGGACAGAGGAGAGAGGGAGAGGAGAGGGGGGGGGGGGGGGGTACCTGGGTCCGGCCGCCGCGGCCCTTCGATCTGCCGCCGCCGCCGCTCGAGAGAAACGATGGGAGGGAGTGAGAGGGTTTCAGGGGGGTTTCGGGTCTGTTTGGTTCGCGACTTCGCGTCCTGAGACTGACGGGGGTTTTCTGAACTTGTCTTCGAACCCCGACTCGATCACTGTAATACGCAATTTACAGTACTCCAACACAGATTAGAACGGTCCATTAAAAGTTCAAAAAAATGGTTCGCCAACACAGATTAGAACGGTCCATTAAAAGTTCAAAAAAATGGTTCGTGGATTATTTATTTTGCACGCCCAACGCTCGCATACACGCGTATAAATCATCCTACGCGCACACCCTATTTTTAAGAGCATCTCTTGAGATTGATTATGTCATCACGCACGTCTCGCTGTCTTCCGCCTAAATAATTCTCAACGGTTCATGGATTTGTTGTAGTAGCTTTAACGAGGTACTAAGCTATGATGAACACCTACAATCTTGATATCAGACTGAATAGCAAGTTATTGTGTTCCATGAATGAGCTATATACATCCGCGGTAGCACAACTATACCCGGATGTGCAAATTCGTCCCATAAGTATCAGGGCGTGATCCCGCCGTCCCACAAGTATACATGCGGATTGGTTACTGGCTGTAGTGAATCCGGAGCCTACACGTGGTAAGACACGCGGGCACTGGACACACGCCTGGGTGGATATTTTGCAAAAACAACCCGGAAAGATTTGGCGTGTACTTTAGGTCTGTCCGGCCATTCCCCAATCGCAAATACGAACCCTAGGTGTCTCGCGGCGGCGACGACGAGCGGCCAACGGCTGGGCGACAAGCGACGTCGAGAGGCGGACAGGCCAACCGCCTGGGATCTGCAGCGTATGACGACGGCTACTGGGATATGCATCGAGGTCGAGGTCCACCAATGGGCTCGAATCGAAGTGCAAATGGTCGCGGTGGAGGTGCTGGAAGCTGGGACGACGACGGCTGGGCGAAGGTGACAGGCGAGGTGTACTGGAATCCCCCGGCGAAGGCGAAGATAGCTTCCACGAGTAATCGCCTTTGTTTTCTCCTTGCCCTGTGTTTGTTGGAGTTCTGTTCGTGCTCTTTGTGAGTTCATTTTCGGTGTTATTTTTGCAGGTACCAGCTGCTGATGAAACCAAGAATGAGTACCAGAACGAGAACCAGTCCGGTCCTGGAAGAAATTGGAGACCAACTGAAGAAGAACACATGAAGCTTCTGATGAAGATTTCTGAATTAGAAATCGAGGTGCCGAGAGAGTGTACTGAGAAGAAGCAATTGCTGAAATATCACATGGAAGAGATGAAATGTAGAGACAGAAAGGAGTTGCTGGCAGTTTGTGTAGCAGCAGCTTGTGTACTGATTTATGCAAATATTGCTCTAGTTGTTAGAGGCTTTGTTTGATTTGGTAATCATGCGTGTAACAGCAGCAGTATTGCTATAGCTGTGTGTACTGGCCCTTTGGAATAAAATGGACCTGTTCTGCTAGTTTGATGTGACTTGTTTTGATAATTGAATTGGACATCATTTCTGCTAGTTTTGACAGCTAAAAAATACAGAAAATCAGAGAGCATAATGAAGCAAACATTTACTGCAAAAATTGGACAGCATTTCTGGTACAATTCACTGCATAATTCTTGCACTAGTACAAAATGAACTTAATTGTTCCAGAAGGACATAAACACACTCAGTACCCAAAAGTACAAAAGCACCATAATTCTAACAGAAGTACAAAAGCATTTGTGGTACAATTCACTGCATTCTTGCACAAGTACAAAATGATCTTATATGTCATATGTTGCTGGTTCATTGAGGTCTGGTACTTCTCTTTCGGGGCCAAATAGAAGATGGTGAAAACTCCCAGGGACTGTATTATATGAGACTCTCCTCCTTGATGTAGGTCTGGCACTTGCTTCAGGAGAATCTTGTTGTGCAGGTGTTGCTGTACTTGCAGTTGGAGCTGCAGAGGTTCTTCCAGTTGGAGCTGTTGTAGTTCTTCCAGATGTAGCCCTTCCTCTTGTTCCTCTGCTGGTACCTTGATCATGTGCTCCTCTTCTAGATGGCTGTCTAGTAGCAGTGCTCCTTCCTCTCCCTCTTCCTCTGACATTACCTGAAGCCATTGCAGTTGTCACTCTCACTCTATTCTCTGGGATACTATCTCTAGCAGCCACCACAAAGCCTGACTCTGGCAAAGGTCCAAGTACCCTATCCAATGGCACATTTTCTCTGTCCTGCAATATAGTAATGTAGGTGTTGGCAAGTAGTTGTTGTCACATATTTGTCGTCGACTAGTCGACCGTCGACTACTAGACGACAAATTTGTCTCCGAAATAAAATATGTGGTTGAAATGAAATAATGTGTCGTCGACTAGTCGACAAGTCGACGACACATATGTCTGTGACAAATATGTCCACCATACCTGTTGGCCCATCCTGTAGACCATGCTTGCTTGCTGATGTGTTGGATCTAGAGAGGGGTCAGGAGTATGGGGGATTCTATGTTGCACATATGTACAAAATAAATTTCAGTTATTTGTTCATCCTCCTCTGCAACAGTACATAACATAAGAAATTGCCATATTACCTGCAGAATTTCTGGAATGTCCATTTCTTCATTCTGTTCATCAACCTGATCTTCCATTTCATTTTGCTGAGCTTCAACATATTTATCATGAGTTCTTCTATTGTGATGAGGGCTGCCACAAATTCCACAATGCATTGTGACTCCAGACTTGGTGAAAATGGGCACTCCCCTTTTAACTTTCTCCTCTGGTGCCTTTTTCCTGTTTTTCTTAGGCCTTCCCATAACTTTGGTAAACAGTGGTGGATAAATAGGTGCTGCATTCATATTTTCCCAAAATACTCTACCTCTAAGTGGAAACAACTTGTGGGCATAGGCATTCATGTATGTGTCAATGGTGTAGCAACTGTGGACTAAATTTTCTGGGTTAATCCTTTGAGTTCTAGAGCAAGCAATGGCATGGTGACAGGGAATCCCTGTTAGTTGCCATCTTTTGCAGTCACATGATTTAGTCTTGAAATCAACTGTATAATCTTTTTCAAACTCATGTGAAGTAACAAAGAACATTAATCAAACAAAAGCTTGAATTGACCTTCCTCATCCCCATGTATCTCAAGCAGGGCTGCTTTTCTTGCTCCGCTGAGTTTCCACCTATCTGGACACATGTTATACTCCCTTTGCACCTTTGCAGCAAAGCTTGCAAGGTCTAGCTTCTGGTTATCTCTGAATTCATGCATAAACTTCTCTGTAAGCATTTTTGCAGTAAGTTGTCTTGGTGACCAGCTGGTCTCACATGTGTGATCTCCAACATATGCTGTGATAACAAAGCCACCTGACCTACTGTCTTTTGAAGCTTTAAACATCCATGTACAGTCCTCTGCACATACAGCCTCTACTCTTCTTAGATCATTCTTTGTTTTTGTTATTTTTACCATGTTCCTCACACTGTATGCTGTCACTGCTTTCCTCACTTCCTGCACACCACTAAACACCATCCCAACTCTGAAAATAGGGTTATCCATGTCAACTTCTGGATTGAATGCCCTAAACTTCTTAGTCAACCTGTTTCTATCTTCTATTGCCAGCTACAAATATTCATCTTCAAGTGCTTCTTCATCTTCATTTTCATAGCACAGTTGCTTCTCATTGAATCATTCAATGTTGTGTCAACATGTTCAGCAAACAAATCATCATCTCCTGATTCAGCATTGCAGTCACTATCAAAGAATTCACTGTCACAATCACTATCATTCTCTGAATCAGTAACAACAACTGCAGACTCTGTGCTTGTTGCAGCAATGGAAGTGCTTGCTTCAGCTTGAGTTGACACAGATGGTGTTGCTGACTTCCTCGGACTGATCACAGGTGGCAGGCTGGGTCCTTGATACGTCTCAAACGTATCTATAATTTCTTATGTTCCATGCTATATTATACCAAGTTATTACATGTTTTATATGCATTTTATATAGTTTTATGCATTTTCTGGGACTAACCTATTAACAAGATGCCACAGTGTCAGTTCCCTGTTTTCTGCTGTTTTTGGTTTCAGAAAACCACTTAAGAAAATATTCTCGGAATTGGACGGTTTCTTTTCCAAAGCTCCTATTTTGCCCGACATGTTCCAGAAGTCCGAAGGAAAAACGAAGACGGGGACCGAGGGGCCCACACCACGTCCAGGCGCGGCGGGACCCCTGGCCGCGCGAGCACGTGGTTAGGGCGCCTCGGCCCTCCACCGCCTTCGCCCTTTCGCCTACATATACCCCCCGAAAACCTAAGACCTATACGGTGCGCAATATTTCCTCCACGGGTCCCGAGCCGCCGCCGTAATCATCACCAATTCGGGAGAGATCAGAACTTCTCCCCGGCACCCTGCCGGGAGGGGGAATCGACACCGGAGGGCTCTACGTCACCATGCCCTCCTCCGGACTGATGCGTGAGTAGTTCACCCTTGGACTACGGGTCCATAGCAGTAGCTAGATGGTTGTCTTCTCCACTTGTGCTATCATGTTTAGATCTTGTGAGCTGCCTATCATGATCAAGATCACCGTTATGTAATACTTCATGTTGTGTTTGCTGGGATCCGATGAATATTGAGTACTAAGTCATTTGCTTCATAATATATCATGTGTGTGCTATTTATGATCTTGCATGCTCTCCGTTGCTAGTAGATGCTCTGGCCAAGTAGATGCTTGTGACTCCAAGAGGGGGTATTTATGCTCGATAGTAGGTTCATGTCTCTATTTAATCTGGGGTAGTGACAGCAAGCTCTAAGTTTGTAGATGTATTGTTGCTACTAGTGATAAAACAGTAGTATTTTGTCTAAGGATGATGTTACTTACTTACTTTACACGCGGTGCTTAAGGCTTTAATCTGTTGCTTGTAACTTAATACTGAAAGGGGTGCGGACGCTAACCGGAAGGTGGATTATTAGTCATAGATGCGGTTGGAACGGTCTATGTATATTGTTGTAATGCCCAAATGAATCTCACACTAGACATCATGACATTGGTATATGCATTGTTATGCACTTCTTTATTCTATCAATTGCCCAGCTGTAATTTGTTTACCCGCATGAATGTTATTATTATTTATGGAGAGACACCACTGGTGAACTGTGGACCCCGGTCCTTCTCTTTAATCTGATAAACCGTCTACTGCAAACCTGTTACTTTCATTCTCTGCAAACAAACATCTTTTTTCCACACATACGTTTAATCCTTTGTTACAGCAAGCCGGTGAGATTGACAACCTCACCGTTAAGTTGGGGCAAAGTATCTTGATTGTGTTGTGTGCAGGTTCCAAGTTCGTTGCTGACACCGGTGTGGCGCCGTGCCAAAGTCAGCTGCCAACAACCTCGAGTGAATTCTCATTTCCTACTGGATCGATAAACCTTGGTTTCGTAACTGAGAAAAATTTGCTGCTGCACTACTTCACACCTTCCTATTGGGGTCTCCCAACAACACACCACCGTGTGCATCAGTCCATTTATGATAACATCATCTCTGAGTCTCCTGAGAAAATTGGTGTAATCAATGTACAGGACAAGTGTTCTGTGTGTGCCAATTCCTTTGATCGTACTAGTGCACTGCAAATCTGTCTCAATCGGTGTCAATCCATTTCTAAAATCCTTCCCAGGAAACAGCCAGTACACATGTAGCCTCTCATCCCTCTCGTAGCCAAGTTCTTTCAGAATTTCATCGACAACTCTTGTCGACCATGTATGCACGCTGCAGTTGTCAAAACTCGCTGAAGAAGCACTGACATAGTCCATATTTTCGTCCAAACCACATAAGAAACCATTATGACAAACTTCAACTGTGAACAGAACACATTCCGGCCAAGCTTCGAACACTGCACGCAAAATTCAGATAATGAGCAGTTGTCTGAACAGTTCACACTTCTTCATATTCAGAAAACAACCACAACCGAAAAGCAAGTAAAGATTGGAAATTTCCATCACAAACGACTACCAATTAGTACACACAACCTAAATTTAACAATTCTAATCATCAAAGATTACTAATTTCTTCAATTACTGCACGGAATTTCGCGTGGAAACTACCAGCGGCGACGGCGGGAATCAGGGGTCCAAAAATCGTAACAAGCCGCAAAATTGATCATTGAATTCACGCGCCACAGCTACTAAGATCTAAATCCTCCTCAATCCATCTCTATATAACGCCTAAATAGGTCCCGATCATCCTGCCCTCATGAACCCTAGAAAAACGACGCGCTCGCTGACAACAGATAACAGAGACGAAGGTCGCGAGGACTGGTTTCAGGGCTAACCGTAGTCCGGCGGGTCTTCGTTCCACGCGCGGAAGTGCATCTTCGGCGCAATCGCGGCGGTCGGAGTGGTCAAGGTGGCCGCCGACTTGCTCGAGGAGGCCCAAACTATCTCTGCTACAGAACAAATCGGGAAGGGGATTGGTTAATTGCGATATGTACGGGCCAGTCCAAACGTGCGTGGGAGGACTTTTCTGCAATTTCAGCTAACCTAACAGACGTTTTCATAAAATTATCACAGCAGACAGTTTCCACCGTGGCAGTTTCGGACTAAAACGAGCAGCCAATCACCGGTTAGCATAGTTACTTATGGGATGATTTTGCACATCCATGTATAGTTGTGGTACCCGCCATGTATATAGCTCTCCATGAATCCACGAGTATTTGTAGGATTGCGACCTTATAGATCTTTGGCTACAAAGAATCCAAATATACCTGGTCCAACAAGCAGGATTGCAGATACGCATGTCAAATAGCATCTCGAGAAACGAGAGTAGTGGCCAACAACTTATTCAACTAGCTCTACAAGAATTGGACGTTGGACAATGTTATTACCACTTCATTAGATCACTACTAGCTAAATGCCCGTGCGCCGCTACGGATGATAATTATTTTGTTAAAAGGAATTTAAATTATGGTGATTGATCTCTATCATTGCTGAAAAAGTGAATGTAAATTATGATCATTGAGTATAAAACATGATGTTTGATCATTATGGAAAAACGAATGTAAATTATGTGATCTATCATTGATGGGAAAAGAAATGTAAAATATGGTGATTGATATTTCACGAAAAAATAAATTTGATAGAAACAATTAGTGGAGAATTTTATAGAAGATGTGATGAAGCGAAACACAAACAGAATGCTACATCTTTTTTCCATGGTCAACGAAGTTAGCTCTAGATACATTGATCAAAATATTTGTAATTCACTGCATCGCATATAGATTATGACTGTGATTGCCACAATTACCATCTTATGTTTACACTTCACATAGATAAATACAAAATCAACATTCTCTCTTAGTTAAAATAACAAAATAAACATAAATATAGCACTGTTTTGTTGGTATGCAATTCACATCAGCATAGTATTGCTTGGCGAAGAACATATATGGTCCGTTCCTTGTGTCTGAAATACGGTGGGAGGAAACCGACTCCAGAGGCCATGAGTAGGACATATTCAACCATTTTCGGATGCTTACAACATCGTATGCTTTTCCAACCAAAGCCAAAAAAAAACATCATCAGTTTAACCAAGCAGAAAATCCAACTTCATAGGCCGGCTGATAGTGTGTATATAGAATCACAGTATTTTATAAAAGAAACATCAACGGGCAAAAAACTGCAAGAAACGGTAAAAGAGTATCCATGTATGGAAAGAACAGTTGATGCTAGAACCAACAAATTCTGCTTCAAACCTAAACAATACCCACATTGCATGGCCACCAATTTACATAAATACCAAGTGCATAACATATTCTTGACGCTAAACTATAGTCTACAAGCCATAACTCAAGTAATATACTCTCCATAATCATGGAAATCTGGTAGCATCAGTATCATGATACTACGACATCATCCACGTGATAATTTTAGCCAAGAAGTTGCCTAATGAGGTTGTATCTCACATGGATTTATTCATTACAGATCATCATTTCTCTCTCAAAAATAGGTCATCCTTTAAGAAGAAGCTAGAGTCTAATACAAATAGCACAAGGCAAACATTTTTCATAGTGGAAAAGATAAAATACGAAGCTAATAATGGAAAAAAGGTCAATATGCAGAATACATCCTAAAGTAAATAATAAGTGTGAAATAATTTATCGCAGTGGAAAAAGAATTGATCAAAATTGGGTATTAAAAAAACACAGTATTCACATGCAAAATACATGCAGTTTAATGGAAAAGAATGAAACAGGATAAAGTACCATATCAAGAGTGCTCCTGGTTTCACTACCTGATGGCGAAGAAAAGAAAGCTAATTCACTAATTCATTCCTCACTTCACGTATCAAAGTTTCCCCGCTAAGATGATTGCTCCGAAATTGTCCTGTAGGAAGTTATCGGGTGCCCTGTCTACCACAACCGTGGTCGCAGTTGGAGATTCACTCATTAGTGGAAGCACACACATATTAGTTTAGCTTGTCCTCTTGCATAGACATCTTTTACTGTAATACGAACAAATATACATCTCATTCAGTCTGCTTCCATATTTGAAGCTATCCACATCTTACCGATTCCTTAAAGGGGAACAATAACAATGGTAGCTCGTTGACTCCCTTTTTCCACGTTATGCATAACTGCAGCTAATCCTTGCAAGGTACAAACAAATTGAAATATATTATTTTGGATGAAAAACATTATACTCAATATACTCCAAGGCATGAAAGAACTCAGAAAATGAAACAATAAGAGAAAGACTTTTTTGTTCTTGTTAGTTCATGTTTGACGTATTACATAGAGAAAGTGCCACTAAAAGGAACTCCACATCACCCAGCTTCGTTTTTAAGGCTTCCATCCTTGTCCTTCCAACAACAATCTGCACAAGGAAAGACATAAGAAACTATCTCAAGATTCAGAAATACCTGGCCCTTTTCTTTTGCATATGCGGCTTCTGAATTGAACTGTTCATCTCAATAACAGTCATGACCACAACTGTCTCCCACGCTAGCACCTCCCTAAACTTGAGCAAGTAGTCGTACACTCCCCGCAAGACCAACACGGCATATGAATCATCCTTAACACTATCGAGTATCATCTTCAGATGTTTAGTGTTCCCTGTCCAGAGCTCGGCATCAGCAATGCTCCATGTGCAAAGCTTCGCCCAAGCGACACTCAGCTTGCACATCGAATGTGTCATCCCCTACGGGGTGTGTGGCCAGCAGTATTAAAGCCTCCTGCTCCTCCTCTGCCTCTCCACCGTCGCCGGTCTCAGCAGGCAGCGGCATCAAGGCCTCCTCCGCCTCGCTCGTGGATAGCCCTCCTGCTTCACGGGAGCGCTGGGCCTAGTCTGCGCCTCCGCGTGGTCCGGCGCGGTGCCGCCCCCCGCCAGATTGCATCTAGTCCGATACACCCTTGCTCATAATGATCCGGTCATGCCAATCTAAGACTTGGAAAGGCAACCAGGGACATGCTAGGGCGAGGTCGCTGACCATGGATGGGGCGGGCACCGTGCGCTGGAAGGAAGAGTCCACGAACAGGGGAGTCTCCGGCGATCAAGGCCGCGACGGGCGCGGGGTGCCGAGCTCCTGGTGGTGAGGACGACTGCGGCTCAGGGCATGGAGAAGGGGAGAGCCGAGGAGGTAGGGTTGGACAAGGGTCGGGGGAGTTGGGCCGAGTCCATGTTAGATGGGCCCTGTTTCGCGAGTGAGGGATCGCGAGAATACGACTACCGAGCGATCTGGCGGGACGCGTCCCGGAGGAGGGGTACGAAGTACCAACTCCCATTTAATAATAAAGATGCTATTTTGATTTTCCTTGTCAAGGATCCAGGAGGTGGAATGCGCTAATGTACCGGTCTCGTACAATTCCCGTTACGATGCTATGTGGTGACGTGCATCTTGTTATAACTTGTTATAAGGATAAGGAGATGTTGGAGTCGCTACACTATGCTACTCAACGGCATGGCCTCACGTTGAAAGATTGGAGTCGGGCCAAAAAAAAAAAAAAACTTTTCTGCTAACGTGGCTATCCCTTGGCAGGTGAAAGAGTGAAAGAGTGAACGAGGAATGAGACATTGAACGCAAAGTATGTGACCTCTTTTATTTAATGTGAACAAAAACGACCATATGTGGGGGTGGCTCTGGGAGGGAGATTAACACCTCGTTCTTCCATGTGAAAGCTTCCACTCGTAAGTGCACAAGAAAATCACATCTCTTGTGCGAGAGGATCATCCTCTCCAATGCTCCGTTCGGATGTTCGCATTGGGAGTCTCGATATTATATTGGGTTGAATATCAATATCATGGGATATTGATATTGAGTCTGAATGTCAATATTTTCTGTTTGAATGTGTTAGATATTCAGACCTAGACAAGATATTGAGTTTGAATATCAAATGTTGTTTAGATGTTATAAAAGCAGTTTTTTGAGACATTGATCATTGTACTGTTATATTCATGACAAAATGTGCAAAACAACCACATATTGAGTTTGAATATGAAATTATTTTTTACAAGGATATTAACCAAAACAGCATCCTCTAAGTTGATAATGGGATGGCTACAAAACGGCATCAAAAATCATTTTTTTACAAGCATTACAAAATTTCAGAACTGCATGAACGATTCAGCACTAGCACATACCACATCAGCACTAGATGAATTAAGCACAAACAAATAGCAGCATTTGATTCGATTCAGCACAGCCAACAGCATAGCTAACACCACTAGCTGGATCGATTCAGCACAGCACTAGCACGGTTGATTCAGCACAACATGCACAGCACCAGATGCACATCACGCACAGCACGCACAATCAGCTCAGCGCAGCACGCACAACACGCACAACACCAGATGCATTAAGCACCGCATGAGCTGCAACGATGGGAGACGGTGCGGAGAGGGTGGCGAAGGAGGAGAAGGAGAGGAATTGATCCGTACCTCACCGGGGCAGTCGCAGCTCCGGAATCACCAGCACCCGCCGCCGGAGCTCCTCCAATTGATCCGTTCATGCGGCAGATTGGAGGGTGAGATGGGACAGAGGGAGAAGGTGCCGGCGCCGGGAAGGAGTAGTACAAGAGGGCGGCGGATGGATCGGAGCTAGTCGGAGAAGGAGACGCGGGGTTGAAGGTTTCTGTTTTATCCCAAACGTCAGGGGAGACGAGGACGCGCACGGAGCGAGCAGCCGAATATCGACCCAATGTCGAGCTGTTGGGCTCGACATTCGCTGGGGTCATTTTTCCACTAGCGAGGCAAAACAAGATATCCTGTGCGAATACCACGCTGCAATATCCAAAACATCTGAACATGCCAAAACTAGATATTCGGGTAAAAAAAGCTCCGAATATCCAATATCTTGTGTCAATATCAACATCCGAACGGAGCACAAGTGTTATTCACAGGGCAGGGGATGATCAAAGTTATGATTCAACTGTTTTACAGACTATTTTTTTAAGTATGCTTTTAGATGTTTTTTTACTTCCATACTATACCCATATCATTCTTACATGTTTTTGGTATAGTTCTATAATATTTTTTTATCTTTTTTTTGGACTAACCCATTAACTTAGTGCTCATTGTTTTTCTATGCATGTTCCTGACTTTTCCAGAAAATCAATATTTTGGGATCCCAAAATGATGAGAAAATTCTTGTAATTATTTTTTCATGGGACTTTCAGAGGACACAAGATCCATACCAGGCCCCACAAAAAGCGGCCTAGCTTCCAAAGGACACAAGTTCCAGCCCAGACAAGGTTTTGAGATCACCTATCAAAGATCTACCATGAGCGGTTGGGCCAAAGTGGGTGAAACTTGGTTAACGGAAAAGGATAATTAGCAAGTGATTGCTAGTTGTAGGTCAGCCGGTTATGTTGATGAACCAGATTACATGCGTGTACATCCTCTGCAAACGGATAGGTTGAGCGGCTGCATATAATTCGAACTCCGGGAAACATATAAGGTGTATTCGTTCAAACTCATGCTGCTTTATGCACCTATTTTCTCAACCAGTAAGAACATTATAATGTTCAATCATCATGGTTGAGAATTTATCTATGTGATCTTAGTTGGCATTATTGCCCACCTCAACCTACTTCTGATCAACATTGTATTATAAATGTTTCATGACACTTGTCTTCATCAGTTTTATTCCAGCATGCTCTTGAATTTTTGTCTTAGGTGTGATGTTAATGGTCGTGTCTATCTTTGTAGTGCCTTGTAGTTGGTTGAAGCATTCTCACATTTGCATGATCTTGAGATCATTCTAATTCTACGTATGGTTCAGCCAACTCCTTATGGGTACATGTCCTAACTGCGAGTGCTTTTCTTAAAGCATGCAACATGGTACCTTTTGTAGATTTGTTATTCCCTTGAAACATGCACACAACATCTTAGTACTCATGAGTATTTTAAAACATGCGTCTATCTCCGAAGACCCGTGTCCTTCATAACCGTTTCAATGTACCTCTCATCAATTATAGTGCATAACTTTTGAGCAATTCATCAAGGCATCAAGCACTGATGTTATCTTTATATATGTGCTTCAAGATTACCCCCATTTAGTGTCCTACCGCCCCAAAATTTATAAACTCATAATAACCCCTATAGTCGTTATACTTTGATCTTTCAATCACCAAACTAGGGAGTCTGCCCTAGGCACTAGCGCGTCTTACCATGTCGATGATCTTGCTCTCTCAAAGGCTAAAGAATGGCACAAGGAATACGACGAAGTTCATAGATCCTTCCAAAAGGACCATAACAAAAATCAATATGTGCTTCATGAAAAACAACGTGGAGGAACTTTCAAGCTCCTCCACAACACCAAATCAAGTGTCACCTAGGAATTTATTCCCGACAACACCTCCATCATCGTTTGGCGACGTCATCACGACACAAAAGCCAAACAATTTAAATGTCTCTACACTAGAGTAGGTTTGCGCATTCGGTTAGACCGAACCGACCGGTTCGGTTCGGTTTTCTCAGATTATAGATAAATTTGGTTTTCGAAAAGCCAAGACCGAATGGTCAATTGACGAACCCCTACCCGATATATCTTAATTATTTCGGTTTCTCAAAACTCATGATCGATCAGAGCACCGAATTTTCGGTCTTGGGTTTATTCAGCTTCGTCGTCGGTTTATTTGGTGTCAGGACTCGATTTATTTGCCCACCCCTACACTAGTAAGAAGCCAGAATCCTCTCTCATCCGCCCCACGACATTAAAAGTTGTGGTCGAATTAGGAGGGGTGCGGAAGTTAGATCTCCCATAGGGTTTAACAGTCTACGAACATTTGTACATATTCAAATTAACATTTTTTTTGACTTTTTTCAAATTAACATTCTTAGCGGAAGGATACTTTTTAAAGAGAAAGAAGGAGGTTATCTTTTATCTTTAAAATCTGAAATGCAGAAGCTTTACAAGGGGTCGGAACATTTTTACCGGTGTATCATCGGCTCGCACCAACCCCACCACCACCTCCGTGTGACCGCGGGGCACGTCTACTCTACACTTGGGAGAGCCAGATCTGGCGGTCGTTGCCACCCGATCTCACTCGGACCGGAAAAAGGCCACCGGCCCAAACACCCCGCACGCCCCCTCCCGCTCCTTCCTCTCGCACTTCTCATGGCGAAGCGCAGCGGCGTCGTCGCGCCGGGGGGCGCCGCCGGCGACCCGATCCCGCTGTCGCGGTTCGGCGCGCTCGTGGCGCAGCTGGAGTCCGTGGTGGCGTCGGCCAGGCACAAGCCACCCGAGGCGCTTCTCTGCTTCGACCTCCTCTCCGAGCTCTCGTCCGCGCTCGACGAGGCGCCCAAGGTCCTCCTCTCCCACAGCCCTAGATCCCACCTCCCAGATCCCAGATGCCCCGGCACTGCCTGCGCCCACGCTGTTGCCGTACGAGCTCCCTCCCTCCCTGGATGGGTTTCCGGCAAGCAGCCAACGGTGTTGCTGTGCCGTGATCTGCTCGAACCGTTCTTCCGAATTTCCACCAGCTCATTGCCTAGATTTCTCTGTTGCAAAATTCTAGTCTCGTCTAGTTGCTGGGTCGGAGGGTCCTAGTATCGGGTACTCGTGATTCAGCCTGGGTTTTAGCTGTGGCGCAGGGGACAGAAGAAATGAAATAAAAATGCTTCATCGTTGGTCCTCATTTCAAACTAATACACCTGCATACGTTCTGAAATTTTCTCGCAGTTTAGTGAGCTTAATTTGCTCAAGATTTAGTGAAACGCTCGTGCCTCCGTTTCCTGCCCGCCTGCATGGGTCAAACTAGCTTGTAGCCACCTTAAGGAAGTCCGTTGTTCAACTGTGTTAACCCACGAACTTTAACATGCAGCCTTAGGTGCCGAATGTAGGATCTGCTTGGTGCTTCAGGTCTTTAATCGTGTGCTTGGTGTTGCTATGCAGGAGACCATACAGCTCTGGCAAAGGAAATGCGAGGATGCTCTCCAATCTTTGCTTGTCTTTGGGGCTTGCCGCCCCGTTCGGCGCTTGGCGTCATCAGCAATGGGCCGGATCATTCAGAAAGGTGATGCGATATCGGTATACGCAAGAGCAAGTACCTTGCAGGGGTGGCTGGTGGATGGGAAAAGAGCGGACCCCATGGCATGCGCAGGTCAGAAATTGTAATTCATGTTGTAGCGATGTCTTGACTTATTTGAATTCAGAATAAGGAAAATCATGAAATACTGTCATTAGCTGAATATCCACAGGAATTTCTACACTTTTTTTGTTGTTGAGACCAGTAGTAGTGCTAGAGATTTACCAAACATATACTATAGTTGTTATAGCTGCGTAAAAAATATATCTTATAAGCGTTACCACATATATATCACCTTAGCCACACAATTTTGAAGGTCCAAAATTTGTGAGCAAATTTATATCAGATGAGTTCACTAATCTTGAAAGATTGAGCTTATATACTTTATTCCTACAGTGCACCAATCTGTGGTTGCTGAACTGTCAATAGTTCACTCTAGGCCACTGCTTTCACTCTATTTATCACAGCTGACGAGACACTATCACCCAAATCTGTTCTCTTGGTTTAGTTGACCTGTAAAAAGTCACCCCTATTGCCACCTTAGCTTTGATTGACCCGTCGAAGCCACTGTCTTGCTCTTGAAGTCGCCACCACCTTTGCCCATTGAAGGCGATGCCATCACAGCCATTTGCCTGTTGCCATTATTGCTCTTCTGATTCTGTATTTCAATGTGAATAAGAACATGTTTGAGATTTATTGCCGGTAGAAATAAGCCTATTTCTCTTTCCAAAAAACCTTCTTGCTCCTAAAAAAAAACTAGATATGGCTCCCCTGTGATAAGCTCCTAAATCTATCTAAAGCTGTGCCAAGCCAAGCTGCACTGAAAGGCTAACACATGTCGAAGTTCCTTCAAGGCCCAACCAAAAGCAGGCCCTGGCTTGGTCTGCCCCTTCAATTCAGTGAGCAAGAGCTGGCTATTTTAAGAGTTGTTACCAGGCTTCGACTCCTGGGATCTCTTCTGGATGCATAATTTGCTGCACGGTCGCTCAATCCAAACAATTTTCTACCGAACGCACGGTGGCAGAAGCTCTCCTGAACATACAATGGACCGCGGACCTAAAAAAGCAAATGCATATGATATGTCATCCTTCATTCAGCTCCTCAACACCTGGAAGTTGGCCAGAGATATCGCTCCTCATCCTGATATGTCCGATGTCCGATCATGTGCTTGGAATGCATTGGGTGCATAAACGCTAAGTGCTAAGTCCTTATCAGATAAGAAGATGTGCTTATATTGTGCAATAATCTCATGATGTCCCTTCTATTTCTTGTAGAAGTCACGCTATAATCATAAGACCTTGTAGTCTGCTTATTGATTGTGATAATCCATAATTTGTAGTTCTTATGTTCTAAAACCCAATAATTCCTAACAGGTGCAGCACAATGCCTTGGAGAAATTTACCGCTTGTTTGGGCGCAAGATCACCGCAGGATTGATTGAGACATCAAGCATCGTAGCCAAACTCATGAAGTATCACGAGGTTGTGTGCTTCTCCCTTCAGCTTCGTTGTTCTCCTTTCCTTTCTCGTTCCAGTGTCTTCTACAGGAAATTATGTAACTGTTTTTTTGTAGTAATGTTATTTTTCTTATCTCTCTTGCAATACAATGGGTATGTCAAAATATGCGGGGATTTAGAAAAAAAAATCTAAAATATGTTCACCTGTGGAACTTGTTGTTGCCCACTTTCTTTCTCTTCTCCAAGGACCCAATGTTTCTTTTAGTAGTGTTGCTACCGATCTCCAACCAACCTTGTTGTAAATTTGTGCTTCTGCTTCATTTTCTACCCTAAATCATTTTTGCATACTTGAAACTTCAGGACTTTGTGAGACAAGATGCACTCCTCTTGCTTGAGAACGCACTGGAAGGCTCTGGCGGTGGTGGTAGTGGTGCAGCTTATTTGGAGGCTTTCCGCATAATCATGCGAGTTGGCATAAGTGACAAATCATATATTGTTAGAGTAGCAGCAGCACGATGCTTGAAGGCCTTTGCTAACATAGGTGGGCCTGGGTTGGGGATGGCTGAACTTGATACTTCAATGTCTTGTTGCGTTAAGGTATTGCTTACTCCTCTCATTCCTCATGTTTACTGCAAGCTGAAAACCAGTGGTTTCTTGAGTTGCGATTCAAAAGTGATTCGCCGACCCCTGCGACTCGCTGTATAATCGCCCCAAGTCGCTGATTAGTCGCGAGTCGCCCTGATTTTGAGAAAACGGCTTGGCGATTAGTCGGCGACTAATCAGCGACTAAAAAACCATGCCAGTGGCTGCTGTATTTTAGCTAAACCTGTTCTTTGTCTTACAACATTATATAGGGCTTGGAAGATTACGTGTCAGCAGTTAGAGATTCATTTGCGGAAGCACTTGGTTCCATACTTGCTCTTGCCGTGAACCCAGAAGCACAGGTATATATTTTTCGTATTTCCTTAACTTTTCTATTGCCAGTTTATATATATGACTTTAGTTGACAGGTAACCAAAGGAAGTAAAAAGCAAAATGTTTCTGCAAAGAAGTTTGATGATGGTCTACAGAAGCATTTCATTTTACCATTTCTTAAAGGTAAATAAAGCTGTGCCCTTTTCTGAGTGTGTGATGAAAGACATCTAAACACACGAATGTCTATGTATACTACATGTAGCACCAACTTGAATGCTGTATTTTTTTGATTCAGTTGTTGCATGTTGACTTCATTCGGAAAGGAACTAATATCAAAATATTAACAATGATGGTTCACACTGATATCAGAACTCGTAACAGATAGTATCGCTTTCACATGTCTCTCTTGTTACGAGTTCTGATATCGCTGTGAACCATGATTGTTAATTCTCTTGTTGCTGAACTTCCACTATACAGAAAATAGACATTGATGTGTTTACTGCTAGTAGCACGCTCACACCTATGTGGAATTAGCATTCTGATTACTTGGAATAGGTCATGTTGCAATCTTTGGGGAATTCCTAGGTAGCTCAATGCCGGGCACTTGATTGTGCAATCAAGCACCCTGGTTCAGATCCCACCTTCCACCAAAGAACTAGGATTATGCAGGGGTCCTTCCTTTTTGTCATCTTTTTGTTGATATTTATCGGTGGTTCTGAATTATTTTATTTATTATTATTCTTATTTTATGCGATTCATTGAATTTGTGTTACTGTAGTCTTCTTTCAGTAACTCTGCGAATGTAAGCAGGCGGGCTATTTCTGCATATGGCATAGATAGCTTGGATATATCTAGGTCCCTAGATGGCTCTTAGGCCGAGGCATAGCTGTAGTCTTCTGTAGGGTTTCTAGGTTCTCAGCCTTCTTGTCTTCAATTGATTTTGCTTTGTTGTGGGCCTAGGCGTGCCATCCTGGCCCAAGGCTTAAAAGGAATGGTAGTACTACCCATACACAAGATGCATATTCTTTTCCGGAAGCTCATCTCCTAAGAACATCTCAGTTAAGCGTGCTTGGCCGGGAGCAGTTAGGGACGGGTGACCTCCCAGAAGTTTCCTAGGGTCCTCACGAGTGAGGGCTAAGGGCATCTCCAGCGGCCCGACGCATTTTGGGACCAAATCGTGTCCGATTTGGTCCGTTTGCGTCGGGCCGCGGACAGGAAATCGGCTATGTCCGCCCCCCTGGTCCGTTTGGGTCGCGCGCTAGCCCAGCGGCCCGACACATTTTGGGCGCTCGGCCTCTTTTTTAAATCGATTTTGCAAGAATATTTGCCAAACTATTGCAAAGTAGCATAAAATTGCGTACAAATAAGTGTCAATTTCGCAAATGCCTCATAATTTGTATTGTGCACTGCAAATAACAAGTTTATGCATAGGACACTTAAATGAGCATTGTGTTCCATAGGCAAAAGGACACGATAATAGTGTTTTGTGCACTACAAATGATAGGCAAAAATGACACGAAATCGATCACGCGCCTCGTTGTGAAATGATGGCACAACGCTTCATCACCCAAGCCTTTTGGTCCTCGGCCACGGCGTCGGCCTTGGCCTCGCCGATGAGCTCCCGTAGCTTCATGGTCTCCTGAGCCTGAGTCCGGGTGGCCACCACTGTCAGCTCCAACAACCTCTCTTCCTCCTTGGCGGCGTTCAATGCCTTGGCCTTCCTCATCTTCTCGGCTACCCGCCGCGCCTGCCGCTTCTGAGTTTCCACATCCCTCTCCTCCACGGTCTTCTCCCTCTTCACCTTGGCCTTGGGCTTGGCGGTGGCGGTGGTGGCCATGCTGGCCGTCGGCGCGCTGGCCGCAACGGAGCTAGTGACAGCTACATCAACGGCGTCGATGCTAGGGTCGGTGGCGGCGGCGTTCTCCATTGGCGGCGCTGGAGGAGGGTTTTTCGGGTGGGCGCGCGGGGGAAATTTGACAAATGACGGGAGTGGGAGTGGTGTTCGCGCCACTGCCAAGGGTGGCCAGGAAAAAATGGGGAGGACACGTGCGGGCAGTCCGCGGCGACGCAAACCACGTCCAAATTTGGGCCGCGTTTGCGTCGCCGCAGATAGCTCGGCAAAAATGCGTCGGGCCGGACATTTCCGGACAAAATCGGACGTCCACGTTCCGTTTGCGCTGGAGATGCCCTAAGTGTACTAGAAATATTTGTGTTGGTCTGGGGCCAGTCTAGAGATAGAGAGCAACAATGAGTAACTACTGACAGCCTTGAAGTGGCTTAGGTGTTACACTAGGTGTTTCTTTTCTTCTGTTTTTCGCTTCTCTTTTGGCTTGCTGTACTTTCATCCTCTTGACGCCTTCTTCAGTTTCGTGTTTGAGAGAAAAAATCCTGGACATGGTATGACTTAGGTGATATCCATGCTTATGTCCATTCACTGCAATGTTCCTTGTTTTCCTATTGCAGCAAATGGAGCCAACGCAAAGAAACTTCGGATTGGTTTGTCTCTATCATGGGTGTTCTTTTTGCAGGTAAATTTTCGGTAGCTTCAGTATGAAGCAAACACAAAGATTGTAAAATGAAAATCACAGAATTATAGTAGGAATAGTAAGATGACCCAGTTTATGCAACAAGAGTATGATAATGATTTACTATGCGCTATAAAATAACTAAACAAAAAAAAACGCAAAACATTCAAGTCAGAATGCCACAAGATACGGGCTATATATGCACAAAGATATAACTTTAGTGCTGAAGTGGGCTTAGATTCCTAATAGAACTTTTCTGTTGAATTATCTCATGTGTACAAATGTACTGAACTGATTATGAAGTATGAACACTTCAAAGGTTTGAGTAAAGTATACTTTCGTTGCTATTCATTTCCACCCTAAGGTTGGCATCACTAGCCATCTCAACTTTAATTTTATATATCTTTTACATTGTTAGGTTGTCGTCTTACTGAATTAGGAACTGAGCCTAGCTTGGGTGGGGGAATGAATGTACAACCCCATCACCGCGATCTCAGTCAACTTAAAATCGGTGCCTTCTTCAGTAAAAAGAAAGAAAGATGTCACACCTGTAGTTCCTTAGCTTTAACCACAAGTGTGTCAAGTGTGTTACGTGGGCTGGCCGTGGGCCTAAAGCCAGGATGGCCGCATGTGGCCTGAATATGTGGTGCGAGCGTGGTTATAAGCTCGGGGATGGAATCGGTATACGACATGCTGAGTAATGTGTGACCTCATATCTCATCTTCTTCCTCTGCACGTCTCATCCCTCTGCTTGCTTTCCTCTCACCTACTCCTCTCCACCTGTTACTCTGTTACGATCCGAGGCTGATCCAGAGTGGGTCGTGACAATTTGGTATCCAGAGCCACGATTTTTTCTCCGATTTTGGTTTGCCGCCGCTGCGCTTCCTAATCTCTCGGCATTGATCTGTAAATCCGGTCGAAAGGTGTGGATTCGCTTCGGTGAAACCACACAAAATCCTTAGACTGGTTGATCTGCTTGGAGCGAGTCGCAACGGCGCCGCCAAAACCTTCCGCGCAGACGCAGCAAGTGTTGTCGGCGATGGCGGAAAGCTCCGGACAGGTCAAGGGCTTGCTCGAGGATATCCTCAAGCGCCTCGAGGAACAAGCGACAGTCGGCAACAAGCGGCACGAGGATCAAGTGGCGTTTAATGCTGGATTGACCAAGGAGATGCAGAGCATGCAGCAGCAACTCGATCTCACACAGAAGGAGGTGGACGGAACTCGCCAGAGGTCATCCGCCGCGGGTGGTGCTTCAAGTACAGCACTGACCGATCTGAGTTTGGAGGGCATTGGCAACGCTGCTCCAGCACGGTTGACGAACGACGGTCCGTCGCTGATGCCCGAGCCGCCAGCAGCACAACGAGTTCCGCAGCTGCAGCGGCTACACATACAACAGCCGCAGCCGTGCGTACTCGGACATGGAGATGAAGGGGAATTCATCAGGCCGCCTAAACATGAATTTCCCAAATTCGATGGACAGCTTCCCAGTTTGTGGCTCGATCGATGTCGCACATACTTCGATCTGTACCGTACTTCGACGCACAATTGGGTCACTACAGCGTCGCTCTATTTGGATGGTCATGCAGCACTCTGGTGGCAGTCAGTGCGTCAGAGTCGTCAGTTCAACTGGGAGGGGTTCAGTGCGGCGATCAAGGAGGAATTTGGTCCTGAGGAATTTGACATTCAGATGAATGCCTTGCTGCATTTGCGACATTCAGGTTCAGTAGTCGAGTACAAAATGCAGTTTGAGACACACATGTATCATTTGTTGGCGATGGATGCAACACTGAGCGTGAAGTTTTTTGTCAGTCAGTTCGTGCTAGGGCTGAAGGATGAGCTCCGTGCAGCGGTTCGGTTACAGGCCCCAACAAGCATCACGTGAGCTACAGTGTTTGCGCGTATCCAGGAAGAGGAATTGGAGAACAATCGTCGAAGGGCTCGGCCAAACCCAGCAGGACGACCACCAACAGTGCTAGCGGCAGCTCAACTGCGTGCACCAGCAGCTCCATGCGCGGGTGCCGACGATTTTGGGCGAGAACGCCAGTTACGTGATTTCAGGAGAGCTAATGGACTGTGCTTTAAGTGTGGGGATAAATACAGTAGGGAACATCAGTGTAAGCGTCAAGGACAACTTTTAACAATCCAAGTGGGTGAACATGGCGAGTTGTTGTCTGAGGATGCAGTGCGAGCTTTGGAGTTACTGGAGGACCCTGAACCACCACCTGAATGTTGTATGTTGTCTGCACAGACATTGGCAGGAACTGAATCGCCCACAACTATTCGACTGACAGCTCAGGTGGGAGATCAAGTGATGTTGTTGTTACTTGATTCTGGGAGCACACACAGTTTCATCAACAGAAATTTTGCTGATAGCATTGGTGTGCCTACTGTTCCCATTCCAGTAGTGCCTGTTAAGGTGGCCAATGGTCAGATTCTGCAGTGCAATCAGCTGGTCCAACAGCTGCCATGGAAGTGTCAAGGACAGCAGTTTCACACTGCTCTCAGAGTATTAGACCTTGGTGCTTTTGATGGGGTTTTGGGTATGGATTGGTTGGCTTCGTTTAGCCCAATGCAATGTGATTGGCAGAACAAGTCTATTGCCTTTGCACATAATGGGAAACAGATATCCTTGCAAGGTGTTCAGGCGACCAAATCAATACCATTGACACAACTGAGCTTGTCTGAATTGCTACAGTTACAAGCCAGCAATGATATTTGGTCCATGGCAATGGTTGACACAACCTCTGTTACAGCTCAATCAGGCAGTTTGCCGGAGGGTATTGCTACTCTGTTAACTGAATTTGTGGATGTTTTTGCTGAACCCACAGGGCTGCCACCTCATCGGCAATATGATCACGCGATATCGTTGGAGCCTGGAGCACAACCACCGAATGTGAAGCCGTACCGCTATTCACCAGTGCAGAAAGACGAAATAGAGCGTCAGGTTCAGGAAATGTTGAGAACCGGCGTCATTGTGCACAGTATGAGTCCATATGCTGCTCCGGTGTTATTGGTGAAGAAGAAGGATGGTAGCTGGCGGTTTTGCATCGATTTTCGTCGCTTGAATCAGATCACAATCAAAAACAAATTTCCTCTACCAATCGTGGATGAACTTTTGGATGAATTGGCGGGCGCAACATTTTTCTCCAAGCTGGACTTGCGTGCTGGTTATCACCAGATACGTATGCGCGAAGAGGATGAGGAGAAGACGGCTTTCAAAACACACCATGGGCATTTCCATTTCAGAGTTATGCCGTTCGGCTTAACTAATGCGCCCGCGACGTTCCAATGCTTGATGAACACAGTTTTTGCCAAGTACACTCGGAAGTTTGTCATTGTTTTTCTCGATGACATTCTGGTTTACAACAATACTTTACAGGAACATCAAGCACATCTGAGGCTCGTGCTGGAATTGCTCCGAGAGAATCAGTTGTTTGCTAAGGAATCCAAGTGCTCCTTTGCACAGACCAGCATTGAATATTTGGGCCATGTCATCTCGAGTGAGGGCGTCAGGACAGACAGTGAAAAGATCAAAGCAATGCATGCCTGGCCAGTTCCTTCATCAGCGACAGAACTGCGAGGTTTTCTGGGATTCACGGGGTATTATCGGAAGTATGTGCCACACTACGGGATCATTGCGAAACCGCTGACCCAGTTGTTGACAAAAAAAGGGTTTCAGTGGAACGACGACGCCCAAGCAGCGTTTGACAAACTGAAGTTGGCGATGATGAACACACCAGTGTTGGCACTACCACATTTCGATCGACCATTCTCGATTGAAACTGACGCTTGTGACACAGAAATTGGTGCTGTGCTCGTGCAAGACAGTCACCCCGTTGCGTACTTCAGTAAGGCGTTGGGCGTGCGCAACGAGAAGCTGTCGACGTATGAAAAGGAGTTTCTCGCGGTGATGATGGCAGTGGATAGGTGGCGCTCTTATTTACAGCGGGGACCATTCACCATTGTCACAGACCACAAAAGTTTGTGCAACTTGGGCGATCAACAACTCGACACCGAATTACAACGCAAGGCTATGTCTAAACTGGTGGGGCTACAATTTCGTTTTCAGTACAAGCGTGGTGCTGAGAATGGAGCTGCTGATGCACTGTCACGAGTAGGACACCTACTAACAGCAAATGCACTGTCAATTTGTCAGCCTAGATGGACACAGGAAGTTGCAAATTCATATGAAACAGATTCTGCCGCACAAGAATTGCTTGCACGCCTAGCTGTCCGTAGCCCGGATGAACATGGGTATTCTCTCAATCAAGGTTTGATCAGGTATCATGGGCGACTGCGGATTGGGGCGAATTCGGCCCTTCAGACCAAGTTAATTAGTGCATTACATCACAGTGCGGTGGGGGGTCATTCCGGTGCGACTGCCACATATCATCGCGTGAAGAAATTGTTCATGTGGAAGGGTTTGAAAGCTGCTGTGGAGGATTTTATTCGACAATGTCAAGTCTGTCAGCAGCAATCCAAGCACGAGAACATTCACCCAGCAGGTAAACTCCAACCTCTTCCTGTTCCAGTTGCACCATGGCAGGATATATCCATGGATTTTGTGGAGGGGTTACCGAAGTCTGATGGGTTCGAGGTGATCATGGTCGTGGTTGATCGTCTCACTAAATTTGCGCATTTCATACCCTTGAAACACCCATTCTCGACAGTCCAAGTGGCACAGGCTTTGTGGGATAATGTGATCAAACTGCACGGGGTGCCACTAACCATTGTTTCAGATCGGGATCACATTTTCACCAGCGCGGTCTGGCAGGAATTGCTGTCCACGGCGGGCACCAAGCTGCTGTACTCAACAGCATATCACCCGCAAACTGATGGGCAGACGGAGCGCGTAAATCAGTGCTTGGAAATGTACCTACGCACGGCAGTGCATGATTCTCCAAGGAAATGGCGTCGTTGGCTGCCAGTGGCAGAGTTCTGGTACAATTCGAGCTTCCATGCATCACTGGAGTGTTCGCCATTCAAGGCATTGTACGGGCATGAACCTCATTTGGGTGCCATGCTGGATTGGCAACCTACAGATCAGTCAGATCAGGAGCTTGATTGGGTTGAGCACACAGCCAGACTCCGCGCTCAACTGTTACGCGCGCAAGATCGTTTTAAGAAGAAGGCAGATCGCAATCGTACAGAGCGCAGTTTTGCTGAGGGAGAGCAAGTGTTGCTTAAGCTACAACCATATGCACAAACCACAGTTGCTAATCGACCTTGCAGGAAGCTGGCTTACAAATTTTTCGAACCATTTACAGTGAAGCAAAAGATTGGATCATTGGCATACAAGCTGGAGTTGCCAGCGGAGGCTCGTATCCACCCTGTCTTCCATGTGTCTCAGCTAAAACCTTTCACCCCTGATTATACCCCAGTGTTTCAGGATTTACCTCGCCTGCCTGATCTGACGGTGCTCGATACGATGCCTGAAGCCATCTTGGAGCGGCGCTTGCGGAAGAAAGGCACAACATCCGTCTTGCAGATGCTGATCAAGTGGGTTCATCAACCACCTGAAGCAGCCACCTGGGAAGATTATGAGGTTCTTCGAGCTCGTTACCCTACTGCTTCGATTTGGGACGGGGCTTCGTCTCAAGGAGCGGCAATTGTCACACCTGTAGTTCCTTAGCTGTAACCACAAGCGTGTCAAGTGTGTTACGTGGGCTGGCCGTGGGCCTAAAGCCAGGATGGCCGCATGTGGCCTGAATATGTGGTGCGAGCGTGGTTATAAGCTCGGGGATGGAATCGGTATACGACATGCTGAGTAATGTGTGACCTCATATCTCATCTTCTTCCTCTGCACGTCTCATCCCTCTGCTTGCTTTCCTCTCACCTACTCCTCTCCACCTGTTACTCTGTTACGATCCGAGGCTGATCCAGAGCGGGTCGTGACAAAAGAGTACCTAGTTTTGTAGGTATTGATCATTTCACTTGCTCCCCGAAAGGTCCTCCTATTGAATAAGAACAATTCAACATCCTAATTCTTCTAAATTTACCTTAAATCACAAATTAGTCTGACTAGGTTTTGCAGTGCATTCATACTTCACACCATTAACAATATTCTGTGCTGCAGATGATCCATATGAAGTACGGCACGTTAGATAGCGAACTTCAAAACTATGCCGTACACGTGATGGAAATTCTCCAAGGGAATGGTGCTCCTGATCCACATGCACTGGTAGCCCCCTTGTCAATTTTGGTTTGAAGCTTTGAACTCTGTATTAAGATTTTTTTCAACCATGAATTCACATCATCTTTAATTTGCTGTATTGTGCAAATATGCCATTTACAAGAGAGACTTTTTCACATGATTTATCAATTCGTTAGATTTTTCTTGAGCACAGATTGAGGCAGCTTAGGAGTTGCCTAGGAATATTGTGACATGGCATGAGTTCACCTCTAGATGACAGAAATTTGACGCAAAAAGTTGAACATGCACTTAGTAAGATGCCCAGCAGTTTGATGCTCGTTTCCACTTAACCTAAACTAGTATGGGTTATAATTTTGTTTGTTAAGTAAGCAGAATATCAAATACTGGGAATGAAATTGTCATTCTACTCCATTGACTCCAATTCCCTTTGTGTAAAGGTTCTTATTGCTCTTATATCTAAATTTCCAGGCATGTGTGCTTTATATCCTGCGAGTTGGTTTTGCTGACCAGATGACTGAGCCGACACAGCGGGATTTTTTGGTATTTCTTGGAAGAAAGGTTAGCTTCGATCTAGTGCTGAAAAGTACAAAAATATCTGAGTTAATTTTGTTGCATCATTTATGTGTATTGTTGAGTGCAGTTGGAGTCTTCAAATTATACTGCTCCGACGACAGTGGCAACATTCCGCGTTCTATCGTACCTCTTGAGAAGCTTGGGAGAGGTATTTGTACACAAAAGAATTGTGTATTATGCATGTTATTTCCCGTTTAATTTGCAGCCTTGATTGTGATAACTCAACCTATTGGCGTACTTTGTGCATTTCCAGTTAATTTTAGCATGTATTATGATTTTATCTTCTCTTGAAAAAGTAAAATTCTGCATTGGTTATCTATTTATGGGCCAGTGCTTAGTACCTTCATAGTGATCATTGAGTTGGAAAATGCGATCCAGTGAGTTACCCACATGAGGCTCCCGGGCCTCATGTATACTCCCTCCATTCCAAATTATAAGATGTTTTGACCACTTCAATGTGGAATACATACGGACTGAAATTAGTGAATCAACACACTGACAGTACGTATGAATCAAGGAAAAGCTAAAAAGGCTTGTATTTAAGGGAGTAACTCACAAGCAATGACGTTTCCAGTTTATACCCCTTTGAGAGTATGGAGATGTTTTTTTCTATTTCCGCGTCAATGCTATGCATACATCAGTAACATCACACATGTTTCTTTATGCAGGTTCCATCTGAATTTAAGGATGTTCTTGATAACACAGTTGTTGCAGCACTATCTCATTCTTCAGCGAATGTATGTTACAAAATAGGTCCCCTGGGATTGCCATTTTGTGTCTTCTTAATTCATAAGTACATGAACGTATTATGTTTTTCTCATCATCTCTGCTACTCCCTCCGATCCACTTTAACTGTCGTGAAAAATTATCTACGCATGTACACCTCACTAGCACATCTGGCGACATTTATTTCCGATCCGAGGGAGTATAACACCATGGTTTTGAAGGCGTTATTGATTCTTGAAGGCCTTGGCGCCTAGGCGGTCGTTTTTTTAAGGCGGAGGGGGGCGCCCTGACGCCTAGGCGGACGCCTTGAAAACTAAGAACACATGGGCTGTGAAATCTTATGATTAAATAAATGTAGCTGACTAAAAAACCCTCACAATTATGATAAATTAGCTTTCGGGGATATGTATTGGGTGACTAAATAACCATGTAATGTCATAAGCACAGATCCACTTGCTTGTGTCATTGCCATATTACTTGCATATGCTACTTTGTTACTCTATCTGGAGTACATTGTCGTGTTTTGTTCAACTGGTTTTTTGTCAATACCAATGAAATAGTAAACCATTGATGTTGAGCAAAATACGCATATGTGCTTCGTTTCTAGTGCTACTATTCATCGTTCTGATTGCATTGCATAGTTTGCCAATCTGTTCTTTATACATGGGCACCATAGCTTATGATCTACTTGCTGGTTGTTGTTGCATGATCTGTTGAGCTTGCTGAGTACTGAGTACTGAGGAAAACTGAGCCTTACTCTGATCTTCTTTCATATTCTGCAACATTTCTTTTAATGAGTAAACTGAAAGCTGAATATAGTGGCATTCATTTTGGTACAGCCTGCTGTTGCTGTACCTTTTAAGTTTATATTGTACAGTTTCTTCTTCTTGAAACGAACTAAAGCCATGGTTCCTTTTTCTGTTATTTGTCAATTCATGCTACGATTGTTTTTTTGGGTATGTTGTATTAAGTGGTTGAGCAAGCCTAATATTTCTTTTGACATTTTGTAGGTTCGTGTTGAGGCAGCTTTAACATTGCGTGCTTTAGCGGAAGTTGATCCTACATGTGTTGGTGGTCTAGTTTCATATGGTATTACAACGCTACACGCTCTCAGAGAGACTTTGTCATTTGATAAGGTATAATGAAGCGGTTGTTTGTTGTGTTCCATGCACTTGCTACAATTAGGGATGTGAGCAGTTGTCCAGCTAGTCGAGATCCGTATTTCTAGTATTGGCCCAGTAATTCCCTATGCCTGCAAATTGTATTCCCTATCCCGATTGCGGCATATCTCTTTTAGTCTTTGTCTTATTAAACGATATATGCCCAAGCAGTACATTTCAGAGGGGTGTATGTGTTTTAGTACCTAATTATCGTGGAGCTTCATATAAGTACTTGTAAGACTAGAGCATAGTACTTGCAGCACTGACAGGCACAGTCTTGTACACTTTTTTTTTACTCAAGTTACCTCACTCATTTGTCATCATAAAGTTCAGTGATCTAGTTCTTTTTGAGTAAACTGGTGATCTAGTCCCGACTTAAAGTTCTTATGGGATAAGATGGCACTAGTTCTGTAACATGGTATGTACTACCTCCGATCCATAATAAGTGTCACAATTTTGAACAACTGTGACACTTATTATAGATTGGAGGGAGTAGTGTTTTTAGGGTATTATGTTTATCAGTGACTTTCTCTATATTTGTTATTCCAGTTATACTGTATTTGGCATCACCTATTCATACTACACTGTAACTCCTTTAACATCTACCTTCTTAAAAATTTACTTAAAGCAGGGTAAAAATCTGAACCATGAGCTTGATTCGCTACATGGTCAGGCTACTGTTTTAGCCGCTCTCGTTGCGATCTCACCGAAGCTACTTCTTGGTTACCCTGCAAGGTTCATTTCATTTTACTTTGTGATGTTTTCTTGGTTGTTATCACTGATTGTGAATTAACAGTGGGTGTACCATTTGGTCAAACATATCTTTCTGAAGTATGTGTATTCTTTCTTTTCCCTACTCGTGAAAGGGTCACTCATTCATTTTCCTATTATTCGTTTATATGCCTGTAGTTTGCATCCTTCCAGCATTGTTTTCAATACTATACATCTTCATAGCATTCTGCGTACAAATTTGCCTCGTAAGGTGGTGTTACAACAGTTTGCTGCTGTATTTCTAGATTTGTTTAAAAATAGAGCATAGATCCAAGTTCTTGTTTGGGTCTTTGGCAGTGTGATTTGGTGGGGCTAACTGCTTTCAATACCGGGTTGCACCGATATTCTTTTGGATAGTGTGTTGCATGCTCTCATATCTCTCCGAGAAGCATTCATACTTCGCGAAATTTTACTGGGTCATATTGTTGTATCAAATTGTCAGTGTCAGCAAGTTCACCTGTACATGGCTTGATGCCGTATCAGAGACCCTTCCAGCACAACACAAATAATTTGAGAAAGTAACATACTACTCCCTCCGTATCAAAATGTAAGATGTTTTAGCCTTTTTAGACCCGAATGTATCTAGACATGTTTTAGCGTAAGATGCACATGAATCTACACACTAAAAAAGTGTCTACATAAGTGTAAGCCAGAAAAGGCTAAAACATCTTACATTTTTATACGGAGGGAATAGTATCTACCTTTAAGTTCTGTAGTTTGTACCCAATGTACTGTGTGATTCATGTGACGAAGTAGAAACAACGGATAAATAAATGCTCAAACATTCTGAAATCAGAACCATATATTTGGTATGCAAATGGTATGTGATGCCAGGTTGTGCCTACATTGTTTTAGATGTATTTTTGTATGTTCACATATCTCTCATATGCGTTCTTATGGGTCTGCCAACATGCATTGAAATCACATTTAGAATGGATGAGACAACTCCCATTTGCTGTTTGTGGTTTATATGTCCAACCTTCTGTTCTGTTAATGGAAATTCTGCCTGATAATTAATGCTCTTTGTTTTTGATGATTTGACCATCATATGTATAAAAATTCTTATTTTTCCTGTCAATAAATCTGCAGGTTGCCCAAGTCGGTACTTGAGCTGTCCAAAAAGATGCTTAATGGATTCAGCCGAAATCCAGTGGCTGCTACCGCAGAGCGGGAAGCTGGTTGGTTGCTTTTAGCCTCTCTCTTAGCATCTATGCCAAAAGAGGTATTGCAGATAATGTCTTCGTGTCTCATGCAAATAAATTGCTATAAAGCTTACATTGTGATGATTCTTTATCTTGGTATGTACGCAGGAGCTGGAAGATCAGGTGTTTGATATTCTTTTGCTATGGGCTAGCCCTTTTACAGGAAATCCTGAGTCGTATCTTAGTCATATACAGGATTGGACATCAGAACTGCGGTTCGTTTCACCAACTACATATGGATTGCATGTTTTGTTAGTTAACATATATGGTTTGATGATAACTGTATGCAGCATCTTTTAATAGATACTGTTCACTAGCTTAGATGTTCATGCCTTTCCAACCCACATATAACTTTGCAACTTTGTTACTTCTGTTTCTTCCTTGATTTGTTTGCTTGATACCAAGTTGTGACTTGTGACGTGTCTGAAGAGGGAAGGTAGGGCAATCTAGTGTCACCCTCATGTAGCTGCTGGCAGCCGGAATATATCTAACGTATTATTTATGTGGTTAGCCTTCTTTTGGTCAATGCATACATATTCTTCCCTGAAGGTCTTAAGCCTGTTGCAGAAGAAGGGGGAAACTAGAACCTCTGGTTATCCACTGCTTATAACTAATAATGGTCTGCCTTCTTTTCTATAGGAGTAGTCCCTAGCCACTCAACTAAGTACGTGCGGAAATATACGCAAAAACATCTATATATTGGTGAATATCACATCCTGTAATGGAAAAAGCATACATCTCTAACATGAATTTCACTGATACTTGCCATTTCAATTTGTATTTTTGTGCTTCATCCTAGCAAGTACCTGGCGAGCGCCCAATCTGCCTTGATCGCCATCCAAAGTTGTTCCATCTGTCCAGATTCAAGTTCACATTTCCTATCTTACTTTTGAGAAAAAACAGAATTTCCACGTCTCGTTGCATTGATAGGAAGGGTATGTTTGATATACAGGCCTTAGAAAAGGCACACCTGACCCGACACACCAAAGTTCTAAGCCGGGGACCGGGCCAACAAGCTGGTGATGGAATGATGCCACCCGCAGACCAAGATTAAGCCTCGGCCTTGATCTTGTCAAGCATACATAGAGTTCCCTCCGTTGAATCTCACACAAAGTGTTGCTTCCAGATCAGCCAAGCAGTCAGGAGGATCAACGTCGCCTTCCTTTTCCTCTTTGCCGTAGCCAACAAGTGCGTAGCTGCTTCCTCCAGTTGATAAGACACAAAGTCCTCCCCGATCCAGGTTGCTGTTCAGTGGACCTGATCTAACCTAGGATCTCCTGCCAATGTTGACGGGAGAAGATGCAATCCGCAAGAAGATGGCACATCTTTCTGGCGCCTGTTTCATACTTGCATAGCAAGCTGCTCGTCTGTGTGGCAGGCGGGGCCGCGCCAGCAATAGACTCTTGACATGCCAGCCACATGAAGAATATCACCCAGGTAGGAGAGCGGAAGCACAATTTAGCTCTGATGAATTGGAGAGAACCGAACCTGGATGATACCGCATAGCACGCATGGTGTACTTTTTGTTAGAGATGCAAGTGGGTCACCATTACCCTCCCACCCTACTTAGTACAATCAAATGATCTAAAATTCCAAAGTCACATCACCTTTTGAAAACTAGTTCATTTGTTTGGACTAAGTAGGGTCGGAGGGTACCCTGATGGTGACTCACATGCATCTCTACTTGCCGTTTGTAGTCCATGCACACGCACTTCGTCGCAGAGTTTGACCATGCTTACTGCCTGCCCTGTCTCCACATACTGAACCCGATCGCGTGCGCTTCAAGCCCTGGAGATGTCCACAGCCCAGGACTCCCAACAAGCCCTTGCGCGATGACGTGCCTATGCATGCGGTGATCTCCGGTGCAAGCTCAATCACCATGTTGCCATCGATCCATATGTTCTCCGAGGAAAGGCAGAGCGCTCATCACCGAGGACCGAGGATGTAGAAGCGTAAAACACCTTTTCCGAGGATGTGACCTGCATGCCAAAATGGCGCCCATGTCTTGGTGTCGTTTCTGCGCAATTGCCATTGCCGACAAAAATCAAAGGTAGATGCCCATCTGCCGAAGATCAGAACACCGAGGTTACCAAACTTGAGAGCCGAGAGGGACACAAATGGCCCATTGTCGTGCTCCCTTGTAAGAAACCTGGGGTCCAACTTTTTCTCCGGTCTAAAGCTTGTGGAAAGGGATATCGGAAAAGCATTGCCTGGACAAGCACGAGTCGACCAACCTTTGTTAGCATCGAGCTTTCCACTTGGGCAAGCCATCTACCATGTGATCGATCAAGGGGCTGGAGAGCGGTGCCACCGAGCTTCGTGATGCTGAGGGGGATGCTAAGGTAACTGATGTGAAAGTCAGTAACCCGAGACGTGATGCGTTGGGACCAAGCTCCTTGCCTGATTGACCAGATTGGCTCTCCATTGCGACGTCGATCAGTTTGAGGAAGCGATGGCCAAAGCTGAGATGGGACAGGGTCTTGAAGAGAAATGGCCACAAGACTGAGTCGAAGGCCCAAAATTAATATCCAGCTTGATCATGGCGTGCGTGGATTTAATCCTCAAGGACCACTGTGTCCGCTGCATGAGTGCGAAACTGTCCTTGATGCATCTCCCAGCAATGAAAGCACATTATTTCTTCGGGCAGCAACAGCTTCAGTGGTGCATTGTGATGACCATGGCAAGCAGCTTGCTCAGGACATGAATCAGCCTAAAGTTAAGCCCGTAGCATCAGGTTTCATTGGCAAGAGTGTGATGAAGGGTGATTGTGCTTCACATTGGTTTTATATATAAATAAGAACGTAAAGATGAAGAAAAAATTACATCAGATGACTCCTGCACATCTGTTCATTGCTACAGTTTTTTTTATTTATTTCTTCCAGTTAATGAGAGATGAGCTGATCTGTTAGCTTGTTTGCTGCAGCGTTTTGTCGGTTGCAATCGAGGCACTTACTGCTTTCATAAGAAGTTTTGTTTCTCCACTCGTCGCATCTGCCAATGGTGGAATCCTGCTTAACCCTGTGCTGGCCTACCTTGGTGGGTGCGTAAATTTACTGCTGAATTCCTATTTATAAGACTTTAATGTGTATTTTATGGTGGCTAAGTTTCAAGCTGTATGATGCAGAGCTTTATCCCTGATATCTTCGTTGAGCACTAAGCAACTGCCAAATCTCAAGTCTGCACTGAACCTCTTCACAACTAGAACATTGATGGCATATCAGTCCCTTTCCAGTCCAATGGTTTATAAATCGGAGCACGATCAATTGCTGCAGCTGTGTTCAAGCCCATTCAGGTGGTTTATTTTGAATAGCATGGTTTAATTAGTAAATATAATGAGCATCAACGCCTGCTATCATAACACATTCCAAACCCCCTCATGATTGCATGGGAACATTATACTGCTGCAAGGCCCTCAACTTAATTTTTTTGCGATTAATTGGCGAAACTTGTTTTGTTATTTCAGTTTGTTACTAATTTTTGTGCAATTAAACCATTTGATATTTAGGCATTCAACTACTCAGAATTTTTCAACTAGAATGTACTGTACTACTAAGAATTCTTCAACTAGGACTGCATTCTACTCAATCATGCATCTTATTGCACAAGAGAGACTCAGTTTGTCTGCCAGGCATACTTGAATTGCAATGAACTCCCTGAGTAAATGCTTCTGGGACTCTGCTACAGCGCAATGTGCATAACTGTTTTGTCCTTAGCATTGCAAACATTTATGTATTATTGTGCCGTACAAGTTTTTTTTCTTCTAAAATCCTGGATTATTCGGCTAATATGCTGGTCTTAAGCAATTCTGGCTTCTGAATTTACTCTATTTGAAATGCTATTTTCACATACGCTTCATGATGGAACCTGCCTACATGAACTCCCAATATGATAAAACTTCTGTAGTCACTCTACATATAGTTGCAGTACTGGTCCTCCTTGGCGTGCATCAAAACTTAAAACACTTCATTCATGTAGTTCATCTTTAGTTTTTGCCAACCAATATTCCTTTCTATTTTCTTATTCTGCAATATTGCTTTACTCACCTTTTGTTCTGTGTATTGACATTCTGGTTGGTGGAATCAGTGACCCTTCTGGATGGGAAGAAAGCTCATGCTTGAAGTTTCTGTTAGACAAGAGAGATGCTTCTTTGGGCCCATGGATACCTGGAAGGTAGCATGTCAATTATAGTTCTCGATGTGAAGTACAGCCGATTCTACTATCTTCTTTTTATCTATTTGATGGTTTATTTGTTATCAGGGACTCATTTGAGGATGAACTACGGGCTTTTGATGGTGGTGTTGATGGATTTCTACCATGTGTGTGGGATGATGAAATCGGGAACTTTCCTCAAGTAGTTATCTTGTGAATGCTCAGCCATCTTTCTTGTTTATGCACATTCTGAGTGGGCTAATAAATGTTTGTTTTTCTTCTTGAAGCCAGAATCAGTTAGCAAAATGCTGGTTAATCAGATGCTTCTTTGCTACGGTTCTATTTTTGCATGTCAGGTGCATTAGTAACTTCTGAGATTCATTCATTTTAACCTGAGAAATCTGCGTGATTGTCGTATGATTTCTTATCCTTATTGTTGTTTGTTCATATGACTATTTACAGGACAATACTGTCAAGATAAGACTCCTGAACAATCTTGATCAGTGCATGAAGGCTGGGAAGAAGTACTCCTGGTATATGTTTCTTGTTTCAAATGCTTGTGTTGCTCTATTGTCAGGGCTAAAGGTACTTCTAATATTTTTTATAAACTGAGTGCTAGCGATCTGATGTATTTTTCTTAACTTTGATATTACGGTGCTATCTATTCAGGAGTTATTGACTTTGCGTGGGACTCAATCATTGCCCACTGATATATTTAGTATGATCCAATCTATATTCAAGGTAATTGGTACAAGCTATTTTACACCTTCAAAATTGTGATCCTCATCCATCCCCCCTCTTCGAATTTTACATGATCACTGCATCAGGGCATCCTAGTGGAGAGTGAAATTTCTATAGCACAACGACGGGCAGCGTGCGAAGGTCTTGGTTTACTAGCACGTACTGGGAATGATATATTCACCGCAAGAATGGTTCGTCTCTTAATTATACTTATTCTCTTTGTATCTGACAGCATAATATTTATCTGCTTTGTCGACTTTGAAATTTTATATAAAATACCAACAATTACCTCCATATGTGTGTGAGGCCATGCAAATCTGTATGATTCAAGCTCCCTCTTTTTGGTAGTCTGTGTGCAATATAAATGCATGGGTTTAGGAATCTTGTCTCATGAACCATTAGCAGCTTGAAGCGCTCGTGTGCAGGAAATAAAACTAGTATTTTTGAAATAAAATGCCTTTCAAATGCCTTTATTCTTATTCAGCTTATTAGCACTGGACACTTGTTTCTTTGATGGCACTTGTTAATCGATCGTGTTTGTGCAAAATTTTGTATGTTTCCCTTTTGTTATGTAATTTATACTCTCTAGGCTTGATCTGGATGAGATTATACATTTCACCCCCTGCCCTCAGATATATTTCTCATTTTTATACTCTATACTAATGGAATTGTTTTTTGATTGGCTAGGCTCGTTCCCTTCTTGGGGAGCTGATAACACCAGTAGATCTGAGCTATACAGCATCTGTTGCACTATCACTGGGCTGCATTCATCGAACGTGAGTTGTGCTTATTGTATTGATTCTTCCCCTCCCTATAGCGGACAATTGAGACTCTACAGTGCAAGTGTTTATGTGGAAGTATTTTGTCCTGTTGTAGACCTGACCTAATATGTCCACCTTACTTTGAAACGTTTAGCATTGCATGTTGAACAGTCATATTTAGTCATTTGTTTTGCATAAGTACGGATGGGCCAAAGCCAGCTTGGCCAGGCTGGATTTTGAGCTAGCTTGAAGCCTTGAAGGCGCATACTTGCGAAGTTGAAATCATCCCACCATTGTAATTTGTATTTCAATTTGTTTCTGTACTAGTTTAAATACTTCGTTGGTGAGTGGTCGTGATACCTTCTCTTTGCGTCCCCAACTCCCAGTAAAAAAACAACTAATACAAAACCAGAGAAAAATCATGACTATATACTAACTATCTCGCATGAAAATCTCATAACTAAAACCCTAAACTAACACCCTGCGGCCTGTGTAAAATTAAAATCACACCAGTACACGCTACATGGCTTCATTGAGTAGAAGTGGCCAGACTTGTGGTCAGCAACATACTTTCAGTCAGTACCGGAGCTTGGACAAAAAGTAAGAAGGAAAATGCGAAAATTAGACAATTTAGTATAATAATTTGTCTCAATTCCTAAACTGCCTACCCATGCTTTCCTTTATATCACTAGCTCTCTAGCATGTGGAGGTAACTGTACTAGTATGGTTATGTTTGACATGTAGACTTGTTGAGGTCATTGCAGTAATGTACCTTTTGTTGGTGCAGTGCAGGGGGAATGGCATTATCTACTTTGGTTACTCCAACTGTGAGCTCACTGTCTCATTTGAGTAAGAGTTCTAATTGTAACCTGCAGCTGTGGTCGCTCCATGCTCTTCTCTTGACCATTGAAGCTGCTGGCTTGTCTTACGTCTCCCAAGTTCAGGTATTAGTCTGGTGCATTCTTACTAAGCTGCATAAGCACCTTCTATAGAACCATGAGTTGCGTGAGCTCAACCTTTACAAATGTCTGGAAGTGGGTTATACACTGCTTAGTAGTACTTACACCTTCTTATTTACTCTCTCCGATCTGTTTAATCTGTTGTAAGATTTCAACTGGAAACCTACAATTCGTAGGTATGACCAGCGACAATTAAATCGGATCAGAGGGAGTAGTATTAGTCGTTACCTTCTCATTAGATTCTCATGTGCAAAATCTTGTAATGTGACAGCCTTGCATAGCTGAAAAGTGAAAACTATTGTTAGTTTCCTTTGACATTGTATCATCTTCATACACCTCAGAATCTTTTTCATAAAGTATCTACAGTGTTCTGTTCATAGTGTAAAAACTTATATAACACCAGTATTAAGTACATTTTCGTTAAACATCTCTTGTTACATAGAAATACAAGGATTATAGCCTTCACCATTTTCTATCTCAAGAGAAAACACTACAGTAGTCCAAACCAAACAGCCCCTAAAGGTTACCAATCATTGCCACACATTTTTTGCCAAACAGTCCTAAGGTTAGGCGATCAAACTGATCACCAGACTTGCCAAAACCAAAGGAATTTTCTCCACAATTTTGTGGCGAGACCCAGGTTGAAGGCAAAGAAACTTACCAGAAATGCAGCTTTGAACCAAATGGGGGACCAAGTCAAACTCGCTTAACTTGCTGTTTGGCGAAGTGTGGCATGTTAGGCTCCACCCAAACAGGCCTACCTCTTAATATCATGTTTTATGTCTTTATTTGGTCACAGTTATTAAATAATTGTATCCTTGTACTGCTGATCATTAATCTGTAATGGGTGCTTTGATATCTGATACACAGGGAACACTTTTCCTTGCTATGGAAATTCTTCTGTTAGAAGAAACTGGATATGTGGATTTTAGACAGGAAATAGGCCATCTTATCAATGCAATAGTGGCAGTTCTTGGTCCTGAACTTGCTCCGGGTAGCATATTCTTTTCACGCTGCAAGGTTGGACAATTTTTACTTTTATCTTCCTGTAATTGTGATTCAAGAAAAATATCCGCCCTATTTTCCATTGGATCTTGCTTCCTGCTAATAATTACTGTCTTATTTAGACACATGTCACTCTAGCCTCTTAGTTTTGCTATTAGATACATGTCATCCTAACTTGAGATGCACATGTCACATTTTCCCCGTAAAGAGAATTACCGGCTCTAGCTATGTGAAAGTTTATCTTGGTCATTCTACCTTATGCCTGAGCTTTGGTTCATGTTGCTAGAATGACACTAACAGAGGGATCACTTAAAATATTTTAAAAGACATGAACTTGCAGCTATTTTTCTCCGTTTTATTTCTAGAGAAGGTTGTTCATGCAGCTCACGCTTTTCAGTTCAGTCTGTGATTGCAGAGATAAGCTCCTCAAATGAAACGGCTACACTTCTGGAGTAAGTAATGAGTATAAATAATTTCATTTTCTTCAACAATCAGTTGGTTAGGAGAGGTCAGATTTGGCTGTAGTTCTCAAAGTATTTTTTGTTATATGTAATGCAGATCAGTTCGATTTGCTCAACAGCTTGTTCTTTTTGCTCCTCGAGCTGTTCCTGTGAATTCCCATGTTCAAAGTCTTGTCCCGACGCTTTACTCAAGACAGGTGCTGCTATAATTATTTACTTTCTTGTTACCATTTCCGTTCTCTATACATGTAGTCGATGCTGTAGATATTTACTTAGATATAACCATTTCTTTCCCTCACTGTGGCCTACTTATATGACAGCCAAGCCATAGGTATCTGGCAGTGTCGACACTGCGCCATCTGATTGATAGAGACCCGGTAAGGCATGCAAAACACCATATTTTAGTACCGCAGTCCAAATACCTGTCATTCTCTAGTATCATTTGCATGTCGGTAGATAAAGTTTTCAGTTTCATCTTTGTACATAACATGGAAATGAGGATGTATTTCTGACTGCATTTCAGTGTATATTTTTGGCATATGTTGTCATACTGATCTTTCTTATCTTGATATAAAGGCTACCTGTGCATGCAGTTTTTTCAAGACGAACTGTTTAAATATATTGATAATTCTAGAAGATATGTCATTGATGGGTTCCTAGTAAAGCAATAATCCAGTATTAGTATGTGGTCAGCACTCAGTAATCACTGCCAGTTCTGCTATTTTGGATGTCATTAACTTTTAATGCAGGAAGATCTGATTTTTTGCAGTTAAATGTGAAATTTCATCTTTTCAGTATGTTTTTCGGATTGATGTGTCACTGATAACGTTCTTATATAAGTTTGATGAAAAGCTAGTTCTTAATCAAGTACAGCTCTTCCACTTGAATAAAATTGAATGACCACTTTGATGTTTTCCCATAGTAATTGTCTGCAATCTTTATGGTAAAAGTGCATGCAGTTAGTAGCCAGAAATTTCTGTTGTGGAAGAATCCGTCACAATTATAGGTTGCTTGTCTTATTTACTGCTGTATCTTCTCTGTCAGGCTGCAATGATCAATGAGAACATTGAAGAGAATCTGTTCAGTATGCTTGACGGGGAAACTGACTCTGAGTATGTTACTACCATTTTTCATCTATGGCATATCCTGTATTATTTACCTTTGATGAAAAGGTTTACCCGCTGTGTTCATAAATGTTTAGTCCCTTTTCTCGTTGCTCAATTTTTTGTTGTTGCTTTTTAGTAAGCCAGTTAGTATTACTCGTACAATTATGGTTTAACTTTCCATTTTGGTGTTAATATATCTTACTGCCTTCTGATGCATCACCATGCTGTGATGCTGTCCTTTTGCTGCATAACACAAAGATGGTATGGCTGAAATTGTCATATTTAGCAGTGTGCCATGAGGCCCATTATAAGGTGCCAACATGACATATTTTGGCACCCATCTGTGGCTTCTTACTAACATTATATTATACATTTACCAACGTAAAGGTGGAGTGATACAAGTGTACAACTGAAGTAATGTCGTGCGGGATTATTAGGTGCCAACATGTCATATTTCAGCACCCACCTGTAGCTTCTTACCACCATGATATTATGCATTGTACCACCTTTCATTCAGTGCCTGTACATTGCGTGAGTTGCCGATGCTTATTTTGGGTTAAGAGATCTATTTGAGTAGTTTTTGTGAAAGTGCAAAATGTAATATAATTTTCTATCGTGAAAAGTTCTTTTGAGTTTTGAAATGGGATTAATTATTTGACTTTTAATGTTGTAGAATAGCAACACTGGTTCGGGCGACTATTATCCGCTTATTGTACACATCATGTCCACTACGTCCATCTCGGTGGTTAGCCGTTCTGCGTAAAATGGTATGTTTAATAGGCTTTGCATTGCACTTCAATTTCTTTTTCTTTAGTTCCTGATTTTTTTTTGTATTGTTGTGGAACTTAAACTTGTCCATGTTAGTTTGTTCCCACCAAAACACGTGCATGCATCATCATAATTGCTCGGAATGACATAAATCGAGTTCTTAACCGTTCCAGTTATCAATTCTAATATTCCATGTCAAGTGCAGATATCATATCTCTATTGTCATAATGTTCCTCTTGTCAAAACATTTACATGCAAATTCCTGTAGGTTCTCTTGACTAGCATGTTCCATACCATATAATTGTAGCTTTATACCATCTTTTTTCTGCATACTTGTCTTCCTATTTACATGCGCTTTTGGTAATATATGCCTGAACATTTTCTTGCCTCTGACTTTGTTGAATTGCATCGTGATTGTATATTCTAACTAACTGAACGGTAGATTGTTGACTTTTTGGTACATTCATGATGCATCTATTATACATGCGGATCACATGATTATTAGTTCATTAAGGTAGTACATAATTCTTTAGGAGGAAAAACTAAGCTTTGGAGTTTGTAGGCTTATTTATATATTTTTAATACCATTCAGGTTCTTGCGACATCAGTTACAAGTGAAGGTCTGAGCAGTTCTGGACATGATTCTGTTTACAGTACAGATGAGAATGATGTGCAGTATGGAGCAGATGAAGATAATATGATTTCCGGCCCGAAGCAGGAACAAGTGCACTCATCTGCTCCTACAGTGAGTCAGTTTTCTCGAAGAACCAAACACCTCAGATACCGCACCAGGGTTTTCGCAGCAGAGTATGTCTGCGGTGTATATGACTTTTGCTTCTATCAAGTCCTAAATCTGAAGATACAATGTAATTTATTTTCTCACTCATGATCAGTTCTTTTTTTTTTCCGAAACAGATGTGTGAGCCATGTACCGGTTGCAGTTGGAACAGAACCAGCTCATTTTGATCTCTTGTTGGCAAGGAGTGCAATAGCTAAAGGAACTTACTTGTCAGATGATTGGCTTGTACTTAAGCTACAGGACTTGGTTTCGCTTTCGTATCAGGTCTAAACATGAACAGATTCTGCATCCAGAACATTGAATTATCTGAAGAAGCTCCAAGTCAAATTGCCAATTTGATACTGACAACTTCATTTGCATGGCAGATAAGTACTGGACAGTTTGAAGCCATGCAACCGATAGGCGTGCAGCTTTTATGTTTGATTATGGACAAGGTAGCTCAGCTCTTCCAAGATATAATTCCTTTAATCTAAAAAAATATATAATTCCTTTACATAAATACATAATTTATTTATGCAACAACCACTCACTTTCGTAGCTAATTTAAGGCAAATGTCTGTAACTTCAATTTGAATATGAAAGAAATGGTCATGGCTTGTGGACCATAGTTCTTGCCATTAAAATGCCCTGAGATAATGCTGTGCATGTGTTCTGAAATGGTTTTGGCACTTGATAACTCTAGTCTGGTATCATGCAATAATGAAGCCTCACTGTTGCTTGCACAAATCTTTTGGTAGTCCTTGTAATTGTTCCACTGGGCATATTGAGTATTGAAGAGAGATTTTAAATTATCTGATTTTTTTCCGGTACATCTGTTCCTATGATTTAATTATTTCGCAGATTCCCTGTTTGCTCTGTTAAACGCAGTCCTGAGTCTTGTATTTTTATTTCTAGTTTGGCATGGCAGAGGATCCTGAATTTCCTGGACATATCTTGCTGGAACAATTTCAGGTGATACTCTGATCTCCTCACCTCCTAATAAGCTTTGAGCAAAAGTGAAATTCTTGATGTCCTGTGTTCTTACTGCATAATCGAGTACATGCATGAAGCTTAAAACTTACAAATGGTGATAAAGATTAGTTATGAGATATGAATTAGTCATGTAATCGATTGATTGTTTAATAGCACTGACCCACTGTTGCATACTTGAAAATGCAGGCTCAGTTTGTTTCTGCTATTAAAACGGCAATAGGTACTGCTTCTGGCCCGCTCCTCTTGGAGGCTGGCCTTGAACTTGCTACAAAGGTGAAAGGTCTATGCTGAAATAGTTGCTATTCTTTCTCTTTGATGTTGCACTCCGCAAATACTGATAGTTTTCCCCTTGATAAACAATTATATTAATGAACACCAGGTTATGACAAGCAGCATCATTGGTGGGGATAGAGTAGCCCTCAATCGTTTGTTTTTGCTGATATCCCGTCCGCTAAGTGACATCGAGGACCTTTTTTACCCATCTTTTGCTGACTGGGTTGTGTGTAAGGTACTTTTGCTGGATTGTCTTATATAGTGATACATCTATTCCATTTTTGTTTTGGGTATCTGCTACTGTCATAGTTTCTGATCTCTGATGTATAATCTTATAGATCAAAGTGCGCCTTCTTACTGCACATGCTGCAGTAAAATGTTACACCTATCAATTCTTGAGGGAAAAGGAAAATGTTCCTGATGAACATCAGCAGTTAGCACCTTTACTTGAAAATAGCTCAACACTATTGGGCAAATATTGGGTTGGATCCCTCAAGGATTACATGTCTATAAGCTTTGGCTTGCATCCGAGAATTAATGTGAGACCATCCATCAATTTCCAGTTGCGGCACCCCATGATTATGTACTTATATTGTCTTATTTTTACAGCACAAGCCATTCCTTGATGGGATTCAGTCATTATTGGTCTCGTCAAAGGTACAGAAGTATCTTGACGAAGTTTGGGCTCTAATTCTTCAGGCAATAACTCTTGATGCAGCTCCTTTGGATTTCGGTGCGAATGATTCTGAAGATGTGCACGAACACACATTTATTGCTGGACGTAGTATGGTAAAGTTGGAACTAAGTGATTTCCAATTTCTCTGGGGACTATCAGTCCTTGTGCTTTTTCATGCACGCCAGTCAACGGCGAATACTTCTGTAAAAATGAAGCTGGATTGTAGCAAAGAGAAAAAGTTTGGGGATATTGTTTTCCATGGATTAGATAATCCAAGGCCATGTGATCAGGTCTTACCTGTGCTATTGTCCCTGACAACTGAAGTCTTTTTCAGCAAGGATTTCCTTTCAGTGGATACTTGCCAGGAACTCCTCCAGGTCAGTGCAGTCTGTTGTGTTTTTTATACTATAAAACTTGTGAACCGCCATTTCAGTAAGAGGTGCTATGTTAAATTGTTAATATTGTTGAAGTGTATAAGTGGATTGTCTGGCCCTTTCCAACAGATCGGTCTTTTAGAATAGTGGTCAGCGCATGAAACTTGACAAATATAAGATGTTTGCTTGTATTCTTGAATCATGATGAGAATCCAAGCATAGTGTTAAGGTATACATCAGTTGAAAAGTGTATATACACAATTAATTGGTACAATGGTTCTTTAGTCATTACAAAAAACATATTTCTTTCAACCTTTTGAGTTAGTCGAGCTTCCTAATGGTCGTGCAAATCTTAGTGCTAGGGAACAACTGGAAACTGGGAACTGCTGAAGCCATCTCAGTGTGAAATGGCTGTATGGCTATACCAGGCTTTGGTTTGCTTTATGCTTCAAAAGCTAAGCTTAGCATTGTTTGCTGTGTATTACACTCAAGGTGAACCCGAGTTTATCTTATCTAATGTCATATAGGCCTAGTCGTGTGTGTAACACCCGAGGTCATCCTGAGCTTATCTTATCTAGGTCATATAGGGCTATACCCTCTTTTTATTTGCCCGACCATCCAATACACTTTTATTCAGGTCTGATGAGCAGCACTTCCAGTGAAGATAGATTGATTTATAGAAGACTTGATAGTGGGTTCCTCTAGCATTGCACGTAGAGATCAGATAGATCGAATACACATCCCGTGGGATGTGATTGATGCCCACTACAGTTTTCTGTAAGGGTCAGCCCTGCATTGTCTTAAACTTTGAGGGATCACAAAGGACCATTGTTTATAGTGAAAAATATTGTGAGGTGATAGGCACGCACAAGAGGTGTCTAGCAGCCTACAGGTAGGATTGAACTAGGGATAGAATAAAATTAGATATAGAGAGTATATTGTTGGGGAAAGGTTCAGTTCAGTTAGGAAGTCAATGATTGAGACCGCTTTCTTTAGCAAGTTAGAGACTATATTCGTGTCACCATTGAGGAAATCCATCGTGTAGTAGTATGTCTCTACTATCTACACCTACTTCAACGAGGCTGAGTAGTGGCAATATACCAGTATGTCACTAAGTACGCATATGTAGCTAATATAATTCTTTAACTATTCTCAGATTTGCTGGCTCCTTGGTCTGTATGCATGTGAAATGTGAAATGGGCATATGCTGCACAACAGAATATTGTTTTCTGGATTAATGTGCCAATAGACAGCAGCACAAGTACATACCAATCTAGGAAACGAAATATAGGGCTAAGGCAATAACTAACACACTTACACCCTTAACATTGATACTCATTGTGTAACATAAATACTTGAATGCTCCAACTGTAATATTTCACTAAGCCTTCTCAAAAGTGATTACTATGTAAACTTCAATAAGATTCCAATAGGTGTGTTACTACTTTATAATTTTATTTAGCTGTAAGTTTTCAAGAATCGTGCTGTACCCTTCTCAAGATTATTCTTAGGTTCCCAATTTCTATGAATGCAGGCTCTGACATATGCTGATTGCTCGGCTGCTTCTATTGTATCTCTATTCTCACAGGTAATATAACATTGGTGCTAAGGTATCCAATCCATTTTGATCTACCAATCACAATTTCACAATTCATCGCACTTTCAGTTTTTGTGGTTCTGAATATGAGCACCTCTACCCTCATTGTATAATACGTTGACGATACATGTTGATTAGTAGATGTGAAAATGCAAAGGAAGACAATGAGACATTTGGTTTTACTGGTTGGTGCGTGAAACTTAATACAGTATCAGAGGTTTTGGGTTCAAATCCCGGCTTTTATAATTTAGATAGAAAACTACTTGCCCTCTTTCTGTCCATGTTTAGGCCTTATCAGACACATGTGAGAGGAGGTGGTGAAATATGTGTGGATTGCCCACCTTCTCCATCAGTTTGGACATTGGTTTTACTGGTTGGTGCATGAAACTTAATAAGTTCAAGTTTGTTAGGAAATCACCAAAAAGGGCAACTGTTTATATGTTGTAAGTTTGGAAGCCAGAAACCGATGATAGAGACATGCTGGCCCGGGAGAAGCCAGAGAGGCCTTTTTAAAATGCAAATTCAGGTCAATTAGCCTGGATCATCTACTGGCTAAGTTTCTGGCTATAAATTAGTCATATACCCGTAGATGCAGAATCCATGAACTTTATGACTGTGAAGGAGATCGTGTGAATTCTGCACCACCTGAAGTCCTGAAGGCTCCTGTTAAAGCTGGATATCGCGCTTGCCATTGATTCAGTGTCCTGACTGTGTCTCTTTGAGGTGCTCCGCTGTCTCAGTTTGAAGCCTGTGCGTTTTTCCAGCATTAGCTTCTGGATGCTCCTGAACAGGAAGCCAGGGCTGCTGATCTAGCATCACAAGAGGCTGCGTCAAGGGGACCTTGTGTTCCCGTTGTTCATGCTTGTTATTGACGCATCCTACTATTTATGGGCGAAGGCAGTGGACATGTGGGTACTGCAGTGTTTGACAGAGAAACCTTGGCACAACCATCGCACTCTATGCCCATGACCAGGATGTGGCATGCCTTCTGCTGCCCTCCACATCAGGACTTCTTAGTGATCAATGCACTATTGGCATTATTTGTCCAAGTCGCAGGGCTGCACACAAACCTTGTGAAATGCACCGCCACTCCAATTGACTGCAGTGAGGAAGACCTGGCCGAGCCTCTTTGCTTTGACAGACTGGAATCCCTTGACTTATTTGTTGATCGATTGCTCTTTATAGTGGAAGCTTGGGCACGAGGTTCTGTCGCATATTCAATCCACTGCAGTACTGCACGGCTGCCTGGGGTTGGAGATAACTTTCTAGAGTGGTGGAGATTCAAGTCCCACAGCGCATCTACATAGCACAGCGGATAGGTGTCGCCCATAGTTGAAAAAACCGGACGGGACCGCCTGTTCAACCGGCAAAACTGGAACCAGAGCCTCGGCCGGTTCTTTAAGCGCACTGGACCGTTCGCGCCAGCGGGCTGGAATACACCGGGCGAACCGCGGTCCAACCGTTGGTTTTTGCACTAAACCGGGCCATCCGGTCTGACCGGTTCAGCAGTCAAAGCATTCGAAAAATATAATCGGGACGCTACCCAGCACCTTCCCAGCAAGCGCAAGGCGAAACACTACCCTCTGACCAGCTGACCTGCCTTTCACATTTCTACAGATTAGAGATAGTTTTCTATTCTACTGCTATCTACACGGTGGCATTAAAATTTTCTACTATTGCCCTACAGGCTACGTTCTTTGCTGTTTTCTTTTTGAGAATGTAAACGGCCTTGGCTGCTTTATAGCTTTGCTGCATGCCAAATTCAAGTCCTCGCACGTTTTGAGCACTTCATTATGTCATTATCATGCAAAATTGCAAGTCTACATATTTTTTCATACACAATTATTTCTTTATTGCAATATTTATAAGTAAAAATATATTAATCCCTCCGATCCGGATTGACTGTCGCTGGAAATGACGTGCTCACGTACAAGCGAACGGTACTGGTCAAGACACTCTTTTCGGATTGGAGGTAGTAACTTATATCTAAAAAACCGGACAGTGAACTGGTGAACCAGCAGTCCGTCCGTTAAAAACCTGAACCGACAGACTCACCGGTTCGACCACCAGTCCGGTTTTGAAACTATGGTGTCGCCCTTCTCACCAGTGGTGGATCTAGGATAGAATCGGTGGGGGTGTCAAGCTCAAAATATTCCTTATTAGGCTTAACATTAAGCTAGGATTAGTCCAAATATAGTAGAAGTTTTAAGAAAAATACCGAAATAATAGTTGCTAAACTAATTTTTGTGTTTCTGGAGGGAGTGCCATGACACCCCCACTAGATACGCCCCTGCCTCTCACCATGGTATCTGTGTTATGGATTTGGCAGCTTGAAAATGTTGCTATCTTCAATGACAAGGTGCTGAATGTTGCCAGACTGCTGTCTACCATTCAAGCAGCCACACAGCTCTGAGTGATTACTTATGTGAAGCGTTACAAAGCGCATTTCATCCACCGATTGCATGTGACAATCTGTTTAACTGTATCTATCAATGCATAGACTTGGGGCTTTTGCATCAGAAATACAGTATAAGATCTTCATCATTTATTCACGTGTGCTAAAAAACTTGTGGGAACATTGCACCTTTGCTCCTTCAAATAATCATGGATACTTTACTAACTATTGTTTCCTCCTGAAGATTATCAGATTCTGCCCTGACAAGTTTTTTGAGGTAGAAGACTTTGTTTTTGTTGCATTGGAGTTATACTCTCATTGTCTTGCCATGGTACTTCAAAGGTAATTCTCATTGTGATACACTTAACTCAAATTCTCATATTCTGTGCTCCATTCCCTTTGTTCCTTTGAGAAAACATTGTTAGTTTTCTTTTTCTCTCTCACTGCAGCAGAGACGGAAGGTCTCAGGAAAGGTCAAGTAGCACATTGCTTCCTGAAATATCTTTTGCAAGTGAGACTATGGGTTGTCGAATGAAAAATAAGGTAGTGATATGAGTCAACCTGAGCTAATATCCTTGATTTTATCTAGTGAAAAAAAATGTCGTGTTACCTTTCGAAGGGTTTTTCTGATATATGAAATCTAACAGCCTGATTCATGTGGCAGCATTTGTGGAAGCTGCTGATGGTGCTGCTATCCACATCCTACCAATCGTTTCAAGTAGTCTCAACTGATATATGCTTGTCAAATATCATCTCCTTTCTGCAAAGTATCTTGCCTTTCATGAAGAAGTCTTTTAGAGGTACCATCTTATACTGTTCTTAAATTAGGTGCTGATGATGTACTTTCCTCAACCAAACATTTACCTAGTGTCTTTAAAAATAACCATATTAAGAATTACCTTGCAACATAATAAGTATCTAATCTTTGTAAATTAATGTACCCTCTCAGTGTTCAGTAAACTATTGGGGACTGGTCAAACCAGTCTGAGAATCAAATGAGATGCGTGCATGTATGTTCGCCAGATATGCCAAAATCATAATCTTGCCAAAATGAAATGGCAGCTTTATACTTATCTGCCTGAAAATGCGTACCGGAAAGGACTCTAAATATAATATCCTTTTTTGTAGAAAGAGTCGAACCAGGTGATGCATACAGCAATCCAACTGTTGCCTTAAGAGCTTTGGTTAGCCTGGTGGCATACTTGTGTACAGAATGTGATAATAGGATTTCAATGCTGGAAAACAAGACTTCTGATTCCTACAAGCTGTTGGCAAAGATACTATTTTTTTGTTTCGGAGAACTCATTGCTCTTGCAAAACTTGTTTATGAGATTGGATATCTTACTGAAAATGGTACTAAGAATGATGTGCACATGTGGGACAGCTTTAGGCATTGCATACACGTTATTCAGGGATCACTCTGTAGCGCCAACTTGCAGGTATCTAACTGGCCTTTCCTAGTATGTGCACCCAACATTTTAATTTGTCTTAGCAGCTAACATGAGGGTTTAAATAAGCAGGTTCAAATGCTGGGGATACACGTGCTGAAAACTTGTGCACAGAGAGAGCTAACTGAAGCTTCACAAACAAAGACACAATCGTTTATGATGTTACTTGGGGAATTACTAGCAGATGTGTTTTATTTGATGCAAACTTCATTGAAGGTGCTGTCTGTTAGCTTGATTTGTTTTTTCATTATTAACATTTATACGAAATCAGATGGCATTCTCTGACAACTTTCTCTCTCCAGAATTGTTCACGCAAGGAATCTGTCAACATTATTGATGATTGTTTGAAATTTCTTTTCCTCTTCCACACGCTAGCACATTCACAGAAATACCAGCAAGAGTCTACAATACTTCTTCTGGATGCCTTACTGATGGTTTTCTATTTGTCCAGTGATAATGCTTCACAGGTAGCAAATCAATATTTTCCTTAATTTCCATCATGTGATCAGGGTATATATTGAGTCTGGGGTTGTTGATGTTTGTCTAAGCCGATTCCTTTCAGGAACTTACTGAAGTAAATACCATCTCCAAGAATTTGTTCTCTCATTTTATTCAGATTCCATCAGCCGCCATACAGATCAAAGATGTAATGCTTTCAGCACCACCTACAAAAAGGCAGCAACTTCAGGTATTGTGCATTAGTATTTACTGCCTGGCATGCATCGTTTGGAATTTGTACACTTTTTAGATCCTGATGTTCATGATGGCTTATAAAGTTTTTATCATCTTGCTATCCATGCTCGTCATGCGAGTGCTGTGGGAAATCTTCACATGTGACCTTTGTGCTAAATATCCAGCTCCGATGCTGCTTCTTTTGATCGGATGTGGGCATTTCTGTTGTGTTTGGCAGTAAAATTACTTGGATTCTTTGCATCTTAAAGTAGCCCATGCTCTCACTTTTTATTGTAGGACATGATCCGAGCTTCAGTCAGCCATGGTCAGATAATGGTGCCGACGAATACAAGTGCACAGTCAGAGAAGGATGTTCAGGATAATACCAGTAATAAACCTGGATCAATAGCCATAGCGTCTGGTGCTGATGTAGTTGAAGAGAAGGATGGAAATGAAGTTAGTGATGATGACTGGGATGATGATTGGGACACTTTCCAGTCTCTTCCAGCAACTGCTGTGAAGGATAATGCAGATTCTGCTATAGTTGTTTCACCTATTCCGGAACATGGTTCTGTTGCAAGTTCTCATCAAGAACATACCCCTGAGGGAAATAATGAAGACATTTTTGATACAGATGCTGCAGCTGATGCAGTGGAAGGCAGAACCCCTCAGGGAAATAATGAAGACATTTGTGACATGGACGCTGCAGCTGGTGCAGTGGAAGGGAGAAAATCTGTTGATACCATATCTGAGGAACCCGCTGCTTCAGAGTGCTCCACACCCGAGCCACATGCCAAGATGGAATCCCTAGATTCGTCGTATGAAGATGATGAGAAAGTCCAAAGACATCTAGCAGTTGATAACGTCGAGCCATTGGCTCATGCGACGAATGAAGAGGTAGGGAGCGAATTGCAGCAGGATCATGGCAACCAGTTTGGAACTGAAGAAAGAAAGGATGATGACCTTCACTTACCAGATGAGGACACCGATCAAGCAATTGAAGAGCACAACGGTGTATTTGGAGAAACTCGAAGGTCTGAGGGAGATGGCCTCGATGAAAATATTGCTTGTGGAGACGATTCAAGAAGCAGTTTGAGCAATCCTTCTGATGGGGTAGCTGATGAGTTTAAGAGGGGCAAGGACGCATTATCAACCGGTAATGAAAATATTATGAAGGATAGTAAGGACTGTGAGGAAGAGTTAGCACCTTCCTCTTTTGTCCCTGATATGACGAATGCTAGCATGTCAGAAAATGTTATCAGCACGAGCAATGCAGACAAACATTCTGAAAATGCCGACACCAAACCAGAATCATCCATAGGTGAAAGCTCGGAGTCATAATTGAGGTACTTCCTGTAGACAACATACATCACTGAAGAAAATTGAGTCCTGGTTTAATAAAACTAGAGGAGCTGGAAATAGGATTTCTGATCTGGGAATTGCTGGTTTCTGAGGGAAGTATGCTTATCAGAACTTAGGAAATGAAAAAAAAAACTAAAAGTTTGGCCTCATTGCAAACCCTTTGAATCCACGTTTCCTCACCATGACTGAGCTGAAGTTATGCTGTTGAGCCCACGTGGGCTCCTGTCTGCAGTCTAAAACGGAGGTGTGGTGAGATTAGAAGCATTACTCCAGGATACAAACTTTGATCATTATTATGTGGAAATGAGGAACTATCTGCAATTTCTAAATCTCGTATCCTAAACATTAGTTTCCACGCAGACTGTATGCACCCAACTGTTTGTTCTCATGTTTGTGTTGTTGGGTCTTTGGGTGCATGCTGTAGATTTTGTATATCATCTTTACAATACCTAGACTGCCTAGGGCATTAGATGTGGGTTGTATACATGTATCTGCTGTTTGATACCTTGTTCTTGCTCAGTATGCAATTTCTGACCTCATCTTTGTGCTGGAAATACGAGGCCAGTTAGTACCATGTCTGTATAGGAACATGGTGTAGGTCATACAAAGAGAATGTACTTTTCATTATAGAACCGATGAACCCGAAAAAGACGGATTGTTTTGTGGAATCTTTGGATCCATAAAAAGGCGGAGTTTGTGCTTGTGGAATTTCTTGAGCGATCAGAGCTGCATTCTTTTGATATCCTGGATACATATGAGGTCAATTTTGTTGGTTAAATTTAGTACTGTGTCCATTCAATATTAGCATGTTATATGCTTAAACTAAGGTAAACTTGGAGGGTTAAGAGCACAGGAAAATAACCTGCTCCTCCTCGTTGTGTGGAATGCCTTTGACATGTACCAGTAACACGTGGTGGGATCAGCAATTTTTTAACATACAATTTGTCTAATTTGGTTGCACCTTTTGGTAAGACCTCATCAGGGTCACAAATTATCCTCCAATTACTTTTATAACTTGATGTGGTATTTAACATAATTACAAAATCTAAACGTCAGAGCCTTGTCACAAGAGCTTGTGAATGCACAATGCATGTTTCCATGTGATTTCACAAATTATGTGTTTCCAAGAGCACCTGAACGTGTACTTTTCAACAAAGAAGAGAAGAATGCATATGAAAGTAACTCTGCAACTCGCAGATATGAGTTACCAACGTACTCTCTCTGTTCCATATTAGATGACTTAGTAAATATATCTAGACTTGTAACATGTTTTTGTACAAATGGAAGTAATCTAATTTGGAACGGAGTGAGTACTTGCTTTCAGCGACGCAAAATGCATCCGCACATGCTTGGACAGTGGACGTGTCCTTTTCAGCAAATAGGATAACGTAAACTGCAGATTTTTTCTTTACAATGAAGCTGAGTAGGATCGATCATCCGGATGCAGATGGATGACGTGACGTCAAGAATATGCCAACAGTACATCGTTGAAAAAAAGCCTGGAAAGAGTTGCCATAAAAGGTGATAGATCTTTACCCTTTTATTTCTTCCTGCCAATGATATGATCTCTTGCGAAGTTTCCCACCGATCTGGAATAATATCTGTCTGAACTCGAGTGTAAGGATTGCAGGGGTGTGGAGCAGCGACTTGTAAACGAGGCAGGGACTACAAGATAAGAAATAGCTGTATATAAGTTACTCCCTCTGTCCATGAACACAGAGTCTTATATTAAGGAACATAAGGAGTATTAAATATAGTGCCGACATCAAATTATAGCACCATATGGTCTCGCCGCCTAACCAAAAGAGGACAACACCAATGATCGACGAAGTAGTGATGATGCCCTACAATAGATGGAGCTTGAGGAGCGGCACTAACTTCGACAAGTCGAAGCTAAAGTAAACGCACATCTCAACTGTCAAGTAAATCCAAGTCCTACTATTTGGCACTTCGGTCTAAAGTACAAGTACGCGCACCTACATTTTGGCCAACTACAAAATTCTCAGTTAAATAAGTAGGTGACTGATTAACAGTGTGGCATAAGAATCCAAGGCGTACATTACTTTCATATTCTCACATCCCGCAATATATACTAGTAGAACTGTAGAAGTTTTCCCAAATGGTTCCAAACTTAAAACCGTAATGCACCAGGTTCACATGGATTTGTGCATCAGTTGACGCAGAGGCTGGTGCTCCACCTCCATGGGAAAAAAAAGACCAGGTTCACATGGGAAATAAGCATAAATGATAAATCCAGCAACAATAGTTAATGTTTCGTGTTAAAGTTGCAGTACGAGTATATCAATACTGGATTATACCTAATCTACATGCACCCTCTGCGTCTATTCCCCATCCAACGTTGGGCGACTGTGTAATCGCAGCACTGTAGTACAAAACCACATGATCCATGCATGTTCCATTTAGTGGATCACACCTATACTAGGATTCTATGTTACTATAGCGGTGGATTTGGATCTCATCCTCTCCGGGCCACAACACTTTCCCGTTGCCCTTTCTCGTTTGAAGCCAGAATGGAAAGGAAGACTGTACCTACAACAGGTGGGAGTGAGACATTGTGGATCACACTTCACTTAGAGTGGATGGAAATCAAATCGCCGAAGGTTTGTGCTGTTTTGCATAGTTGGGATGGAAAGGGATGTTCGTGCCAGCTTTGGAAAAGGCTCTATAGGCCCATTTCGGACATGCCATGATGAGCTTGTTGGTGAAAGGTCCCTCATCAGGAGCCTTCCTGGGCCCCCAGGTGTATGTACATCCATCAGTGAGTAGTTGGTGCCTGGTGGCAGAATAGAACCTAGGATTTCTAGAGGAAATAAACCAGGCATGCATATATAAAAGCATGCATGACAAGAGATTTACTCGATAGAAAACATGCTTATTTACATATTGTGTTTCCTCCAGAATACCTAATAACTAGATGCTGTCTGCTGAGGACAGAGAAGGATCAAAATCAGCACTGAGATATGAGCTTCAACTAACAGACATACATGTGCAAAGGGGGTGGTTGTTGTACTGATCAGTGTTTCAGGATAGAGCTTACTGATTAACCTCGTATATATTGTACACTTTTCAAAAGATAAACTTCGAATCATATCATACCATACATTGGCCGCTGCGCAACAACTAGCTCAACCTGCATATATAAATATTCTATGGCCTCGATAGACACATGATCGGCAGAGTTAGTCAAGGAGAGAACATGGGAGAGAGAGCTCAGCATGTGAACTAACTGTCGATCATGGATGCATGTACCTAGCTGGTCAAGATCGAGTTAGCTCAGGCACGGCGCGTACGTTAGCTGTTGCGCGTTTTGTCAGGTTTAGCCGTACGGGTTTCCTAGTATTTTAAGCAGAGAGGCTATCAAGTGTCCCACGTCTATGCTTATATATCGATGCATCGTATCCGTACGGACGCAACTGGGTGATAGGCTATCTCTATCGTCACTTGTCCCTAATGTCAACCCATTGTACGGAATCTCAAGCTGCAGACCTTTACGCTAGCTACACACGAGACACGACAGAGATGATGAAAAGTCCTGATTTTGACACCCTTTCCCGATTGTTTGGTGTTTTACACCTACTATGATGTAGTCCCGATGGAGTTAAATTGGTTTGTTTATTTATTTATTTTGGGTGACAATGACATTTTTCGTTGGGCTCGACGACTCTTAGCCAAGAATCACATTGATCCTCTCTCGTTCAAATCGACAAATATTCTACTGGCATGTCAAAGTGGACGATTTAACGTCTATGTATTGTTCCTTTTTTTTTTTGAAAAGGTAGTCCTGGCCTATGCATCAAGCGATGCATATAGCCATTTATTTTTAAAAAAAGTAATAGTCTGAGTATCACATCCAAATTACATCTCAAAACGCACAAAGGTAAGCAGATGCAGTCGCAGCCCATCAAAAAAGCGTAAAAAAGTGATTACTAAAGTCGACTAATATGCCGCGCCACGTCGGTTGGGAGACAAAATCCTGTGCCACCATAAGTAGGCGCGTGTGTCTAGACTCCTATGAGGTTCCGCTAGTCCGAAGGAAGCAGGAGTGCACATAGTTTGATCCAGTGCGCCGCCGAATGAATAACCTGTAAAACATTAGAACAATATCTTTTGTTAAAGACTAAATCATTCCTACAACGCCAAATAGACCAACAAATTGCGGAAACACCGATACGTATCCTAGCTTTTGTCTTCTTGTCAATCCCATTTAACCAATTCCCAAACATATTGGAAACATTTGTAGGAGGCGGAATATTATAGGTACAGAAAACAACCCGCCATATAAGTTTAGCAAACGGGCACTCAATAAATAAATGATTGATAGTCTCAGCGGAACCATAGTGGGGGCAATTCAAATCACCAATCCAATTCCGTTTTGCGAGGTTATCTTTGGTTAGGAGTACCTTTCTATCAAGGAACCACATAAATAATTTTATCTTTAGTGGTATTTTTAACTTCCACAAATAAGTTTTGATAAATCTTGTATGTCCATTCATTAAATCCTCATACATCGATTTCACTGTGAAAGTCCCATTTTGAGTTAGTTTCCAGCGAAACGAATCTGGAAGGTCACTCAAAGTAATATATATCAAACGCAAACATAAATGAGACCACATGTCCCATTTGTTCCCAGTAAGAGTTCTCCTAAAACTCATATTCAACGGGGGCGCGTTATGCATCACAGTATGTAACGATAGTATTTATGTTGCACGATATTATAAAGCGATGGATATTGATCCTTCAACGGAGAATTTCCTAACCAAGTATCTTCCCAAAACCTTGTTGCCTCTCCACAACCTACTTGAAAAAACCTCTAGCAAAGAGCTCATCTTTGACTCTCATGAGGCCTTTCCAGAAGGGCGCATCGTTCGGTTGCATCTCAACATTTTATAACGTTGTGCTATGAAGGTATTTGTTTTGCAGTAGCTCCTGCCAGACACCTTCCTCATTCACAAGTTTAAATAGCCATTTACTGAGTAAACATTTATTTTTGAGTTCTATCACCTCCACGCCAAGACCACCCTGGTCCTTTGGCCGGCAAATAATATTTCACTTCGTTAGGCTATATTTGCGTTTGTTTTCATCTCTCTGCCAGAAAAACCGTGATCGATAAAAGTATAATCTTTTTCTTACCCTACGGGTATTTCCAGAAAAGATAGCATAAACCTCGGTAAACTTGTTAAAACCGAATTAACAAGTACCAATCTATGTAGTGTTCCTTAATTCTGGCCTTATAGAAAATTATTACTGTTCAACGTTAATACCACATGTTTGAACACAGAGACCATGTGAATGACCATGCAAGGGTGACTAACGTTTGATGGATATTCCGGGGTATATAAAGCATCCCTCTCAACGTTACCACATGTTTGAACACAGACATCATGTGAATGATCATGGGACGCAATAACGATAAGTGATACTATGATTTTATATAACACACAAGTTGCGCACTTAAGTAAAGCTACTTGGTGCCACACTTGTGTTTTAGTTTGGCATCTGGTTAATTAAATGTTTTGTCGGTCGTTGCTTGCAATTTTTGTGAGTAAAGGCCCCGTAAAACCAGGAGCTATTTTTAAGGAACTAAGGACATGTTCCAACAAAATTACTCCCTAAAGAAAACTTCAGTAGCCTTACTCTTGCTACTCCACCTCCTGCATCCGCAACGACTTCAACGTCTGCATCCACCTGCATCTAGGCCACGCTGCTCGGGTGCTTCCATGGAGGCAGCTTAGACATGGGCAGCCTTGGGTTTTTTCATGGAGCTAGGCTAGGTTCTATGACTAGCAATGCTGCATATTCTAATTGATTTGTCTTCGATCGACATGATCAACAAGAATCAACCAAAGAGGGAACATGGGGAAGAGAGCTCAGCATGTGAACCACCGTTGGTCATGCATGCATGTATTCGGTCAGGATGCAGTTAACTCAGCCCGTTGTTACGTTAGCTCTCGGTTTTATCAGGTTTATATGCACGGTCTTTTTAATATTTTATTAAGCAGTGAGGCTATCTAGTTCCATGTCTATGCTTATCGATGCATCGTATCCGTACGGATGGACGCAAATGATGATAAGCTATCTCCATCATTTGTCCCTAGTGTCAACACTTGGTACGGAGTCTCACATAGATATTTCTTTATGCTACACCTGAGAGATGAAAAGTCCAAATTTTACCACCGCTTGCCAGATTGTTTGTCGCCACGTCGTTTTACATATCTAGCCCGACTAAAATGGATTTTCTCTAGTCCCACCATATCTTTGTTTCTCAGCGGCATATATGTAAAAACTTATCTTTGTCATGCGAGAGCATACGACGAGTTCAACGTTTCAGGATAAAGAGCCTATCGCTGAAGATCAAGCATCAACAAACATGACAACGCCAAAACAATTAGAAGATGCATGCATGTTTTGTCTAGGATAACGAGCATCAACAAGGAGAAAAATCACTAAACCCTATACCTCTGTTCATGTACATTCCGATCAAACTGATTGTGTTCGGGCTTATTAATTAATGTCGGTTTTGTTTAAAGAAGAATTGAGTTCGCAAGAAACCCAGCCTTTGTCCATGCTAGGATCGTAGACCGTGGTTGGCCGGAAAGTGGTGCCGCAAAAAATAACCGTGATCATTGCCAAAATAGAATAGACCCCCGCATGGTCATGGTGTTGGAGACAAAGTTGTTATTCTAGAGAAGAAGGATGCCTCCACGGGTACCAATGGCCGGGGGAGGATGAAATAATTAATTCGCGGTTAGCCCCGATGTGGGCAACTTCGTGGGGGGAGCTTTTCGTTCACCTTAGTCTCTTGGACGAATGAAATGTGGCAGTGAGCGGCTTCAATGGATTCTCTTAAGTGTCCTTCCCGTCCTTTTTGTTAAACTCTCTAGCGTTCCTGTTTGCGATGTTGATGTTAGAGCCGTTCATGATGATACAAAGTCTTTTAATCACGATCTTAGAAAGTTCTTGCCCCTAGCCCATAACTAACTTTGTATGATATCAAAATTCTACATTACCACATGTTCAAAGATCACCTTGTGAGGGACCTGCAGGGACCGCAAGAACCAAAAATGAAATTCTAATATCAGACAACATGCGTACTTAAGTAAAGCTACTTTGTGTTTTTATTGTTTGGCGCCCTGTTATTAATGGTTTTCTCGATTGACAGGGATCAGTTGCCTGCAAATTATGTAAGCAACTCAGTCATCAGCCCATGAGATCAGGAGATATATAGTGAATTAAAGGTTTACACAAATATGATTTCGTTAATTTCCTTTGTACTGCCTCGGGTTTAGTCTTACTTAGTTCATGTTCATCATGCATGAATGACTGGGAGTTGTGCAAGTTTGTGTGCTACTAGAAAAAAGTCGTTAAAATACGCCGATGGCACGCAAACCACACACCCCTAATTCGTAAACAAGATACATATGTACAGGTTTAACTCTCTTGCTCTGTTTGCATTGCCTTGGGAACAAGTTGTCCTACATCCTTTGATCCAGAATCCTCGAGGAAAGCTAACGCATTACTTGCACAGCATGACAGTGCCTTCTTCCAGCCACCATGTTCGGCGATGTCATCATATATACTACCTCTGTTTTTTTAATATAAGATGTTTTAGCTATTGCACATATTGTTTAGATACACACTAAAATGAATGAATATGAACATTAAAACATGTCTAGATACAAGTTTGGACATGTGAATGTGGAAACTTCTAAAACGTCTTATATTAAAAAGCAGAGGTAGTATGTATATATCTGCTATAAAATTATTAACTTAATGTACACTGAAAGCCTGGCCATCTTCATGTTTATCTTGGTTTACATTAGGTATACTTGGATATGGACATAATTAAGCTTCATATGACGTATCCTTCCGTACAAAGGTGTTTGTCCATAATTTTCCACCTGTGACATACAATTGATTTTGACATTAATGCTAGTACAAGCACCTAATCTTGACTTGTTCAATACTCACATAAAACACAATGTTCAGCTTGTTCAAGCTAGGCACAATGATTCTCAATGCACCCCTAAACACTCCCAACTTTATGGATTTCTTCAGAAAAAAACCGGTTCTTCAAAAAAAAAAAGATGACGCAGTTAATACGATTCAATTGAACAAGACGTGCCGTTGAGACACGAGTTGGAGTTAAGATGATAAAGTTGAGATATGAGTTAGGTTTGAGAATTTTTTACGGGTAAATGAATAAATTTACTCTGTAGACTTTCAAGAATTCTAAGTGGGACGCAAATGATATGATATGAGTTTACAAAATCATCTACTTGTTCATGTCCCTTGATTTTGATCAAGTGAGCTATGCAAATTTATGTGGTATTCCATTGGAATGAACCTTGCAACCTTGGGAGGATAAGTAAGGGTTGAACACAATGATGATTAAAATAAATGCTAGAATTATCATATGTATATTATTCCCCGTTTACATATGGTAAACTCTAACTTTGCCTTAATCATCCCATTTCAGCCTAATGCTTACCTAAGGAAACAATTCTTAGGTACCCCCTCTGCCGCATATTGCGATTGTCTTAAGTCAAAAGTTTTAAAGTTTGACCAGATATAGGAAAATCTACTAACAATTGTACCAAATTGATACAATATATTTCATGACGGGCCGAATGATATTTATTCTTTTTTTTTTAGATTGAATGATATTTATTCTGTATTGCAAATATTGATGTTTTTCTATAAACTTGGTCAAAATTTATGAAGTTTGACTTGACACAATCCTAATGTACGGAGTAAAAAGGACACGAGGGAGTAATAAGGAAGCTCATTCTTCCTCGTTGAATTTAGTGGAGAAACTTCGAAACAAGCCTTAGCTAGTAAGTCTAGTCACAATGGGAAGAAACATAGAGTAGTAACATACACATTTTACGAGTATATGTTACTACTACCTCCATGCAAGATCTTATTAATTAGGTTGTAAACACATATTGACTTAAAATATGTTTTGTTACCGTAACATAGCTAGTTAATTCATATGTCTCGCTCTTCTTTAGTTGCATCTCACATCATTATTTTTACCTATGTGACACTTATGTTATCATTACTCCCACTGTGAGTAGTCTAAGGAAGCTCTACTTCCTCATTGTATTTAACGGACAAACTTCCCAAGTATATTTGTCCTCATGATATATGGAAACGCAATCAAAGTACCTGCATGTGCCATTGTTGTCCAATGGATTAAATTATCAGATTAAAGTACTTGATTGATGGTTTGTTGTCTGGCAAAAAATGTACGGCGAGCGACCTGATCGAAATGATTCAATAAATAAGTGAGTAATTATATTGAGTTATCACTGAATTTTGTTTTCAGTGAAACATTGGTTAGACCCAGCCTTTGCGCGTAGAAAACTCAGTAGTGACAGCTAGATTTGCTGGTGTGAGCCTCTCAACATCACGATCATCATCAAATTTTACCAACGTACAAATTTCAAGCATCTGGCTTAATTATAGTGTCGCATATTGAATGAGGACAAACTCTTTCAAGGTGCATTCAAGTGTTACTAATTATATACTGTCGCTGGATTAGATTATTATCTGATAAGGAGCTGATGGGATGAGTTGGGTGGTACAAAGAAGTACGGCACCTGATCTAATCAAGATATTTTTCTAATAGGTGTAATGACGAATATGTTATTTGAGCTCTGAGTACGGAGCAGAACTTTCTTAATGCTGTGCTGTCGTAGCCGCCTTAATTTAAAATTACCCGGATATAAACTTCAATAAACCAATGGATGTCTCACGTGAGCATTGCTCATCAGCATGATTATTTGCGGGTGGCACACAACCAAGAGGCTTAATCAATTTTGGCCGGCCACTTGTTGTTCGAGTCGACCAGTGGCTCTTCCAAACATCGAAAGGGAAAATAGAGAGATGGCATCGATGTACGCTGGATTCCAATTAATTGTTGAGTCTTGACTCTTGACTGCATAAACGAAAACTCCAGCTAAACATAAACCCAACATGCAGGTCATCACCTCCATTTCCGTTGACCAGATATACTGATTAATTTCAGGACGCCCTATGTGAGACAAAAGCTTTGTTAAAATGTGTTTTTGTTTGACCTGCACAGCTTTCTTCTCACGCACCACGATGGTGATGTGAACATTATCATGTGGTGTGTAAGCACTAAGCAATACATTAATCTAGTCAAGATCTAGTTGCTCTGTCAGGAGGATAGGTTAAGAGTATGTGTAACGTTACTGTCCACTGGTATATTGTTTAACAACAGATTGACAGGATACCTATGAACGTACAGCAAGAAGTACGGGCACTTATCTAGTCAAGTGGTCGTGTTGTGATTGTTCTGTTTGAAAGGTACTCAAAGTAGTTTACCAGTATCGGTATTAGCAAAAGATGCTTCATGCCGGTTTTATGTTCAGTTTTCATATTGCAAAAGCTTAGTTAATTACATGAATCATGAATGTCTTTAAAATTAAAGTAGCAAAGTAAAATTGAGTCAGCACCATGGTTTGGGTAAATCGGATTACTGAGCAAAAAATACCGAATAGTTTGAATTTTTTGAATTTCAAATCACAAACTAGATAAATAAATCATGTCTATGACAAGCAATTGCTAAGATGTTGCTCCCTGGTTGCCCTTATCCTGCTACCGTGTGTTTTATGCACAAATATAGCGTAGATGGTAAGTTAGTGTTTATATAATAATTTGAATTTAAAATTTGTTTAAAAAATTGGAAAGTAAATTTGCGGTTACCATGGTAACAGTAAATCTCGAGCCCCCTCGAGAAATTTGTTCTATCCGATATCCAAAATCTCAGCGCTCAAAACTTGAAAAAAATAGTTTGGTAACAAAATTTTTACATTTGTAGTTATCATCCACATGTATACGTGAAGTTCGTTTCAACTTTTTAAAACTTCAAATGTGGTCATTTTTCTCAAAATATGGCGATTTGTGGTAATTTGCATGGAAAAAAATAGCGCGCTATTTCGCGCTAAATAGCGCGCTATAGCGTATTTGAAGAGGAAACGCTATATTTAGGCAAAAGTTAAAGCTATGACGCTAATGGCGTTTTATACGGGCTAAAGCGCGCTAAACAGGGATAGCGTATAGCGTCGCTAAAAAATTCTGGAAAATAACGTGAGCCCATGAAGCCCAACTGCCCAAAGCGGCAAAGTCCATAACGCGACCTAACTATTTCCTCACTTCCTCTCCTCTGCTATTCACGGATACGACGCGGGCGGCGGCGGCACTACAGCGGCGGCGGGAGAGCATCATCCACCGGCGGATCCAGCTCTTCTTCCGCTGCAGCGGCGGCGGGAGAGCATCATCCACCGGCGGATCCGGCGGGAATCTTCCGTGCTTCGGCCCCTCAAGCTCTACGAAAGATTGAAAGCCAGGATGTCCTCCACGCCGGCGGCAAGCCAGCCACCACCTGGTAAACCTTCAATAGCTAGCTCATTCAACAATCGATCTGTTCAATAGTAGCTCGTAGCTAGGTTCGTTCAGCAAGTACATGTACAGTTCGATCTGTTCAATAGTAGCTAGTAGCTAGGTGCGATTGCAAACGATCTGTTCGTTGATTAGTAGCTGCTACGCTAGGTGCAGCCGTGCAGGTGCTTGCAAATACTGATGTTTGTTGCTGCCTTGTTGTTCCATTGTAGGCGCTGGCTTGTCAAGCACAGCATCGACAGTACAAGGAGAACCTGTTGCTGTTAATAAATCAAAAGACCCAGCATGGAAATATTGCACTTGTCCTGACGCCAATAAGAAGAATTCGTTGAGGTGCACATTCTGTCGTAATGTGTACACCAATGGAATTACTCGGATCAAGTTCCACCTTGCACATATTCCAAATTCCGGTTGTAATGCCTGTGAGAAAGTTCCAGCTGATGTAAGAGAAGAAATCCTTCAGTATTTGCTGAAGAAGGGTGATAAAAAGGCAGCGAAGGTTAATGAGAAGAAGAGAAAAAGAAGTGAAGTGAATCTGAGCCACTCGGAAGGGGATTGTTCAAGTGAAGAAGATGCCACAAACACTTCTGTTGTTGTGCTGAAGTCATCTAGAGGCGCAAGATCTAAATCCACAAGTGGTCCTATGGACAAATTCTGCGAAGTAACACCCGAAGAGGCTGTAGCTGCAAGGAAGGGAAAATTTGTTGAGAAGATCCAATCACGGCTCACAACTGAGAAGAGCGCTAAAAGGCAGCGGAAAAACAAAAGCTTTGATCCAGGTGAATATGTGTTTTCTAATGTTCTCACTTGTGAAATCAGATATTGCAATGGTTTCTTAACTCTTTTTTTACTTTGTAATGAAGCTAAATGGTGGTCGAATCATGGGTCAACTGCACCAAATCTCAGTGTGTTGGCGATGCGTATATTGAGTTTGACATGCAGCTCCTCTGCGTGTGAGAGGAATTTTAGTGTTTTTCAGCAGGTAATAAGTCTTCTCTCTAATCTTGATTTATTATATTATGGTTGTGTATGAGAAATGGATAATACAATTGTATGTATTTACTTGCAATCAGATTGTAGTTTTTTTTATGTACTCAAAATTTTCAACACCACATCTACAGATTCACACAAAGAGACGCAACAGGCTGCTAAGTAAGAAACTAAGTGACCTTGTGTTCATCAAGTTCAACTCCAAACTCGCCGAAAATAGAGAAATGAGAAACAGGGACCCACTTGAGAACACCACGTATGCAGATGTTGTAGAAGATGAAGGAAATGAGTGGATCACGGGTGTTGTACCTGTGACACCAGTTGTGCCAATTGAAGAAGATGAACCTGAAGCAACGTCACAAGGAAGAGCTTCTCGTCCTAGGAGGAAGTTGCTTCCTGGTTTAGTTTGTGATGATGGCATGCAATCCGATGGTTCTTCTAGTGAATCTGAAGCTGACGCCTGTGATTCTGATTAGAACTTGGAAGTTTAGAATAGTTTGTCTTTTAGAGTTTGTTAAATTGTTCATGGATTTATGCCTCATGTTTATGTTTGTGCCATGGATTTGAACGTGACATTTGTATCTGGTTAAGTGGTTATGCTTCTTGACAAATATTTAGTGTCGAAATTCTTTATATTTGAGATATATCTCACATTTTTTTCACCACGCTATTTTGTGACGTAGCTTCGCTATAGCACGCTATAACTTCTATAGCTTTTGGAGGCGGCCCACGCTATTTTTGATAGCACGCTATTTTTTTCCTTGGTAATTTGACGTTATAATACAGCGGCACAGATTGTTTGACTTTGCTCCTCTAGCTTCTCCCTAACTTTGAGTCACTGCTACGTGGGGCCAACCAGATACGGGACCCCACTTGTCAACGACCCAAATTCAGAGCCGGCAAAGTCAGAGAATCCTTGCCGATAATACAGTTCTTCCTTACATTTAAAAAACTAAAGGACGCTATCTTATAATATTTGCAACTAAAAGTAATATCATCTAGTGTTAGTATTAGATATTGCTTCCATGTACACAGCATATCAGCTTCCTTTCAGACAAGTATTCAAACTAGATGACTTGCATATGCCTATGTATGGATATATCTATACTTATAAAATGTTTTGTTAAAATTTTAGTGTACTTGGGCCAGGTCCAACTGAAATTCGAAATTCTCTTGGCCCATTCTGGTTAGCTGGTTGTGTGTATATGAGACTAATGTTTAGTCCCATACTGCTAGTTGGGAGTAAGTTGCACCATTTTATATAGCGGAGTGTTCTACCACTAGTAAGAGCATGAGAAGAGTAGTGTCACACACGCGCTCCCCCTCCTCGCTCGCTTTGCCATGCCACGCCTCGTCACGACGCGGCGCGAGTTGCGGGAATCTCGCCGAGCCGATGTCTATATTTTTTTGCAGTTCAAAAAAATTAATGAGTCACTAATTAATAATTAATGGACGCGTTATTTACTTTGTCGTTTCCGATTCCGAAGGAATCATGGGGGCTTTACGGTCTCGCACCGCTCCAGAAACTTGCGCCGCCGTCTTCCAAGTCTTTTACATCTTGTCTCCCGGCGTGCACCAGCTGAAGTGACAGTAGGCCTCCGGAACCCCGCCTCTTCTGATACTGTACGGGAGAGGGGCGATCAGATTTTTGGGGAGCGCACTCGCGCGATTACTGTCTTCGAGTTCTTCCCCAACGATGACTTCTTCTCCAATATCGCCAACCTCTTTATCGACGACATGGGGAACTCCAGCGGTACTGCTACCGCTATGTTGTACGTGCTCTTGATCTTGCTATGATGATATGTTAGAGTTCATGACTTGTAGTATGTGCTCTAGATTCAGTCTGTTTATCTACTGATTTTTTAGATCACATGATTAGTTTAATTTATATTATTCTAGTTATTGTTTTTGTGAATTAAATCATCTGCTAAATTGTCTAATTTTTCGACATGTTTATATACATGTAGATATGTACAAATCATTTAATTTAAAACTGAACGAGTAGCAATTTGGAAAATTCCTTTTTCTATTGTAACAAATAAACCTCATCGAGACATTTTCTAAACGTGATCACTAACTGCCTGCTTTATCCCATACACGTCGGCACCAGGGCGGAGAGACCGAGAGGGAGCCGAGCGAACACGAGGTTGTTCGAGGATGATCGATCCCGGTACGGGACGTTCAACGCCACGTCAGCATGTGCATCCCAGAGAGATATGCCGCCGTCACGCCCCAGCACACGGTGGCCGGACGGTCAACGTGCGGCCGGCCGGCATGTCTGGACCGCCGGGATCGATCCATGCATGCTGCTCTGGAAAACAGCAACACTTTCATCAGTTACTCTCTTACGTGCACTACGTTGCTAAAAACTTTTTTGTCTGACAACGCATGCATGTCACTGCAGCCGCGGACTGCTCGTCATTTTTTTGGCTCCATCGAGTGACGCTCTCTAGTGTGGAGATTCATTGTTTGCAACAATATCTACAAGCTAGCGATGTTCTTTTCGCGCAAAAAATACAAAGGAGTGCTTATTAATAGCAAGATCGAAAGTGACGACACGGTGAGGGTAGAGAAAAGAGAGAAAATTACATATCACACCGCTCGTACCACAACCAGATGTATTTTTTTTTTAGCAGAACACCATCTGTTGCCAAAATTGATGCGCACAACACTAAATCTCTTGGTTTAGAACTTCAACCTCAAACGAGGATCCTCAACCCACTCGAGTTGTGGCTTTTGCGCGATAAATGCACCAACAAGCGCTGTGATATTGCTCTATGCTTGAATTAGACATATAGTACTATGTCAAAAAAAAAAAATAGACATATAGTACAAAATTTTGCCAAGACATTGGTTGTACGGTTGTAAACTCATGTACTACCTCTGTTTCTATGAATAAGGCACACCGGCATTAGTATGACAAAATTGACCGAAAATTTTAAGCAAGCAAAATCTTGATTATACTCTACACAATTAGTATCGTTGGATTCGTACTGAAAAACACCTTTCTAATAATGCTAATTTTATACCAATAATCTTTATATATTTGAAGTAATTCTTGCTTAAAAAACATGTAAAACGAGGGCGCCAGTTTATTTATTGGAAGGACGGGTTATATATCCCGCTCCGCACATGAATCTACAACCAGCAACAACGAAGTACATTATGTTTATGCGGCCGTTTTCTCCAACATATCCGTGAAGCACGACCTTTGCATAACTCGACATGATATGTTCTCAGTTAGGCATGTCTTCACCGACAGAATTCTAGTGCAGTAGCCCATGGTGACATGGGAGACACGGACAAGTGGGCTGCCCAGACGTGGGGCTCACATGTCAGTGACCCTACGTCAGGGTGCAGTACGTCAGAGAAGTTATCTCCCGTCCTCACATGTCCCAAAAAAAATTCCTATAATCCGAGGGCGGGGGAGGGGGGGGGGGGCATTGGCCCCCCTCATACTGGATATGCATCATTTCTCTCATGTGTACATCAACAATTCTAGCTAAATTGAGGTCATAATTACCTTCCTAAATACATATTTTGCGTGATTGCCATAATTATCGCCGGCCCACGGGCCGCCGGGAGGCGAGCTGGTGGGCAGCAGCGGAGGCTGCCCCCCGCTCACGCTTGCGATTACGGATCTGATGAACCAGCCGAGCAGCTGTGGAGCTTGGTGGAGCAATGTGGAGCAGAGAAAATGGCTGTGACGCTCGTGTAGGGGACAAGTGGGTGTGGCCCTGGTGCACCAATAGCGAGGGAGAAGTGGAGCTGGAGCTTATGCCTTGGAACATATTTTTTTTATTATTTTACCTGGGATGTGCTTGGTTGCCCTAGATCTGCCAATGCTTGGTGCTTGACCGATTTGATTTGATGTAGCGGTTTGATCACATTGTGGTATCATTCAGTCTAACTTAAACCTTTGTGTTGAGTCATGAATTCAAAGCAACCTTGAATAATGTTTTTGAGGCCCTATGTATATAATTAATGGTGAAAAAAAACAAGTATGTGATCTAGGTAGCCAGTTATTTTTACAATAGTTTGGCATACGCCTGATGTATATAAAATACATACCTGAACTTTGCATTGTATTACATGATATTCCGATCATATTTGCATCATATAAGGGTTATATCATCATTTTATATTGATTTTGGGAATATTTCATATTTTCCCCATTTTTCTAAAATTAACTCTGCACAGTCAGAAACCCTATTTTTAAAATGTTTTTACCTTTCAGGGACCCATACGACGTCCAAATGACCTAATATTTCACGGAGATCATTTTTTTGAAAGGCAAAGCGTAAGAGCGAAGGAAGCAAAAAAGTGGAAACCAGAGGGCCGAAAGAGGTGGGCCCACGCGGCCAGATTCCTTGGCCGCGTGGGACCCCCATCTTGGGCCTCGAGCCTCCGATGCCGTCGATCTTCGTCTCCCTGCTTTCGTCTTGCCCTATATATATAATTAATTTTTTAGAGGAAATATATTTTGGAAGAAAGGTGGTAAACACATAAAAGGTAAAATATCTATGCACACTGTAAGTGAAAACTGATGTTGCATTAGGTTTTCTTTCTATCGGAGTTCTATAAATTTTATGCACTTTACGAAATCAACAACACGCCATTTGTTACATATGTTTTTTCCATGCGATCGCTATAACCATTGTACTTGACGCCATCAAACATGTCGCATACTGCGGGTATATCGGGTCGTACACTATATACTGCTATCAACAACAAATCTCAAGCATTGTCGCTATGTAGCAACTCAACCGCTCCTAACGTCATCAACCATGTCGCACACTGCGGGTATATCAGGTGGTACTTTATATATTACTATTAACGACAAATTTCAGGTGTTGTCGTTATGTAGCAACTCAACTGCTCCAGCTGACGCCATGATTGCCCTCTGACGTCGTCACAAATAAACTTGCTACACTTATAACTGTACTATATATAGCCACAAAATACATAATTGTAGCCCTATTTAACTGGCCTAAATTCATTGTTTCATTTGTATTGATCCACGTTACTTAATGGTGAACGCCATTCTCTTTGATGTTTCTACCATCTCTGGTATCCTTGACGTCATCGAACTAAATATTATCACCAATACGATAACTCTTCGTTCACCTAGGGTGCCATTTTGATGCGTTTTTTACCCGGATCCGTATTTAGGTGAAAATAAATGTCGAATGACAAAATAAATCATTTATTGCATTTCCGCGTCTTGGCACAAACTAGTTCCACTGCAAACTTTATTCTTGTTTGGTTAGTCATACACAGCCATAAAAATTGCGTGAGTATTTTAGTTTAGTGTACATATAACTATAAAAAGCACTAATGACGAGCATCGGTGTCTCACCGGTCATTACATTCATTTCATATTTTTCATTGGTTCAACTTCAGAATTAGGACGTCATCGTAACTCAGTTCATTACCATCTCATCCGCCGCCAGCCCTAGATTTATCTCACAAGATGCTAAAAAGCATCCATGTACGAATAATACACATGACGGAGAATACTCATTTCCCATATTATGAGCAAATATACTGAGAAGGTAAAAGTTCTTTTAAAAATGACATATGTTGTCTGCTCTTTCTCCTCCGGCTATGGTAAAAAGCGACCAACCGTTCCCTGTCCTCTCAGGTTCTCACCCCTTTGACATTTTCCCCAAAGTCAAGTGGGGAGCGTACCCCATCCCTCCAGACACCCTGCAGCCGCCTCCCCATAAAACCCCGAGCCTCTCCTCTCTCTCTTCCTTCCTTTTCAGACAATTTGAGCCCTATTGAACAAGCCTAAATTTATTGTTACACTCATATCGATCCATATATATTACTCCCTCCATTTCAAAATAAGTGTCTCAACTTTCATAGAAAGCGGATGTATGTAGATCCACTTTCTATCAAAGTTGAGATACTTATTTTGGGACGGAGGGAGTAGTTAATGGCCGACGCCATTCTCTTTGACATTGTTACCAACTTACCATCTCTATAAAAAACACTAATGACGAGCCTCATTATCTCCATCATCAGTTACTCTTCGTGCACCGTAGGTCCCCAAAACTTTTTTTTCTGACTAGCTATGTCACTAGTACTGCAGCCGCGGAGGACTGCCGGAACTGCTCGTCATGCATTTTTGGCTTCATCGAGTGAGTGACACTCCTTCGCGAGCAATTAATCCGTGTGGAAATTCATTGTTTGCAGCAATATATCTTCAAGCTAGCGATGTGCGTAGTGCCAATTAATAGCATGATCGAAAGTGGCATGATAAGGCCAGGCCATTGCCAGAGAACGTACCTTTGGCCTCTACTCTCGTGCTTGCGGTTTGGGAGATTTGAAACTGAGTGCAAGCCACGCCATTGCTCTCATGTGCATATGATCATCACTTGAAGCCAAAATAGAGGTTATAGTTACCTTCCTAAAGAGATATTTACCCGACTCTTATACTTTTCATTTTCAGGAAATATATTTTGACACAAATGTGGTAAACACACAACAAAATGAAAAATACCTATATAAGAACAATGTAATTGAAAATTTTGATATTGCATTAGGTTTTTTTATCGGCACTTTATAAATTAATTCAATTTTCTAAAAAATCTACAACACGCCAAGGTGACTTTTTTTTAGGGAAAAGGATTGACAACCCTGCTGTAAAAAGCAACAAGTCTGTGAGCTAGGCACGCCGGCTATTTTTACAATAGTTTGGCATACACTAGCAAAAATAAAGCAAAAGGCAACAAAGTAAACATAGTTTTCCATTTTTCAGGAAGAACAACCAGTTAAGCTCACGTAGGAGTGGATCACTCCTACGTGAGCTTAACTGATTGTTCTGCCAACGTGTCCTTTTCCATTCAATCACACAATGACAGCTCCAACGTTGTTGGATTAGAACGCTATAGCTCTGACGCCATCGTACATGTCGCATACCGCAACTACATTCGGTTGTACATTATATAGTGCTACCAATGAAAAATCTCGAGTGTTGTCGTTATGCAGCAACTCAACCGCTCCAGTTGGCCCCATGATTACCCTCAAACATCGTCAGTACTGTACGGGCTCTTCCTAGAGGGGACTCCTGCTCTTGACCTTCTTTCTTCGGGTCGGAGAAAGGGCCCTAACTCTAGTGCATCCACAAAATTTAAGCCCTATTAACAAGACACATTTGTCTTGATCCATGTTACCATCTCTCGTGTCCTTGTGATCTCATGGAACTATATATTCTCACCAACTTGAGTTACCACACCATAAGCTCTACTGTTGCTCTCATGTGTATATCATCAAATTCTAACAAAAAACGAGGTTATAGTTAACTTCCTAAATAGTGGACTGAACTGTTTGTCTCACCTTTTCAGTTCGAGGAAAGGAAATATATTTCGAAAGAAAGGTGGCAAACACAAAAAAAGGTAAAATATCTATGCACTATGTAAGTGAAAACTTCCATCTTGCATTAGGTTTTCTTTCTATCGGCATTTTATAATTTTTTATGCACTTCACGGAATCAACAACACGCCATTTGTCACATATGTCCTTTTTCATGCTATCGCTACAACCATTGTACTTGACGCCATCAAACATGTCGCATATTGTGGGCATATCGGGTGGAACATTATATACTGCTATCAACGACAAATATCGGACGTTGTCGTTATGTAGCAACTCAACCGCTCCAGCTGACGCCATGATTGCCCCCAGACGTCGTCACAGATAAACTTGCTACAGTACAGATAACTCTAGTATAGCCATGAAATACATGATTCTAGCCCTATTTGACGGGCCTAAATTCACGGTTTCATTTGTATTGATCGAAGTTAATTAATGGTGAATGCCATTCTCTTTGGTGTTTCTACCATCTCTGGTGTCCTTGACGTCAACTAAATATTGTCACCGACTTGAGTTGCCATCCTAAAATACTGATAGATGATAGCCCTTCTTCCACCAAGGGGCGACATTCTGTTGTGTTTCGTAAGTAATGAATGTTGCAAGATAAATACATCATTTATTGCATTTGTTCCTCTCCGCACAAAACCAGTTCCTCTGCAAAGTTTATTTTTGTATGGTTAGTCATATGCAAACATAAAAATAGCGTGAGTATTTTAGTTTAGTGTACATATGACTATAAAAAGCACCGATGACGAACATCGGTATCTCACCGGTCATTACATTCATTTCATATTTTCATTGTTTCAACTTTATAATTAGGGTCTCATCGTAACTCAATTCATTACCATCTCACCCGCCGCCAGCCCTGGATTTATCTCATAATAAGCTAAGTAAACAAATGAGCAAATATACTGAAAAGGTGAAAGTAAAAAAAATGACACATTTTGTGTGCTCAAGCGACCAACCGTTCCCTGCCCTCTCACTCTCTCACCCCTTTGACATCTTCCCCAAAAGTCAAGTGGGGAGCGTACCCCACCCCTCCAGACACCGTGCGGCCGGCTCCCGATAAAACCCCGAGCCTCTCCTCTCTCTTCCTTCCTTTTCAGACAGCACGAGCACGAGGCCACCACCACCTCTCATTCTCTCTCTCCCCCCACCGGCAACCATAAACTAAAACCAAAAGTCAGCGCCGCCCCCTCCCAGCTCTCTTCTCCTCCATAGCCAACAACTCGATCGACGAGCTGCGCTCATGGAAGGCTGGTACCACCACCACAGCCGCGGCGGCAGCAACGACTGGGACCTCAACGCCGTCGTGCGCTACGCCTGCGGCGGCCGCGTCTCGCCGCCGCCCTCGTCCTCCTCCGACGACCCCTTCTCCTCCTTCTTGGCGCCGCTGGAGGTGAAGGACGAAGAAGGGCTCCCTTACGCGGCGGCGTCGTCGCTCCCCTTCAACGGAGACGCCGCCGTCCTCGACGAGCTCTCCGTTGCTTTCTTCGGGGCGGGGGCGGCGTCGGCACGGCCGGGCCCATCTCAGACGCAGCAGGAGCAGATACCGGCGGCAACAGAGGGACAGACTAATCTGCAGCTGCATCGAGACGACGCGGCGCCGCCACCCCTGCTGCCGCAGACCTCCGGCCGGCAAGCTTCCGGCGGCGGCGAGGGATCAAGATCCAAGAGAAAGTACGTACTTTTTGATTATTTCCTTCTTTTAATAAACATGTTCTCATCATTCTCGTACGCGCATGGCATGCGAGCGCGTCGGACGACCGTGAGTAATTAACCGGCGGATTGGAATCGGATGTGTTTGTGTGGTGCAGGAAGAAGCAGGTGAAGAAAGTGGTGCAGCGGGTGGCGGCGGACGGCGTGTCGGCGGACCCGTGGGCGTGGCGCAAGTACGGGCAGAAGCCCATCAAGGGCTCGCCGTACCCGCGCGGCTACTACCGGTGCAGCACCGACAAGGCCTGCGCGGCGAGGAAGATGGTGGAGCGCTGCCGCAACGACCCGGACGCCTTCATCCTCACCTACACCGGCGGCGACCACAGCCACCCGGCCCCCATCCACCGCAACTCCCTCGCCGGCACCACGCGCAACAGGCAGCAGCAGCGGGCAGAACCTCCCTCTGCTGGCGGGCAGAGCGCGAGCGCGAGTGCCACGGCGGTGGCGGCGGAGCCGAGCCCGGGGCAGTCCACGTCCGGCGGGTCGCCGACGACGACGTCCCCGCGCTCGCCTTCCATGGAGGAGGAGTGCAATCAGGAGGAGGCCGAGGGTGACGAGGCTGGCGGCGCAAGCATGATGTTGATGCCCAAGGACGAGGACGTGGAGATGGCCGGCGAGGAAGATGACGAGCTGAAGACGTTCTTGGGCGCCTACGACCAGCCGGCAATGGACGACGACGTTGGCGACTCCAGCAGACACGCGACAATGGACGGCAACCATGCCGCCAGAGTGTCTCCGCTCCTCAACGTCGTCGAGGAGACGTTCGTCGTGACGCCATGGGCCACGGCCCTCGGCGACGCGACCGGGTGGAGTTGACTCCAGGACCGGCAGTTACATTGCCATATATAGCAGCATGCGGTCCGTCAGTTTAATCCTGGCTTGTTAGTTGTTGCTAGAGTAGTAGAATCAGCAGAGAGAGATAGAGAGGTGGGAAAGATGATTGCATATGATCCGAGCTATATAACTCCAGTGTCAGTGGCGTTTTCCTTACTGTAATTACTGCTATAATCGATCGGCTCTGGAGTAATATATCTTGTGATCTTTGCTGGTTCGATTAGATTTACTCCTGCATTCATACTTAAACCCCAAAGATACTGCATTTTTCTTAGTAACTCTTGTAATTTCCCATGGATCATTCTTTTCTTCTTTTCTGGACCCATGCATATGTTTGGATCCTTCGATGCCTCCCTTTATTTAGTCTTTTTATGTGCTACATTTGTGTCCAGTATGAATAAAGGGAGAACAAAAATGGAAGAGAGGGGAGTTGGTGCACATATGCATGGTGTGGTGGCTCCCCTTGTCCCCTCCCTTTCACTGTGTGCCCAATTTGTACGTGTAGTGTGGCTTTCAGGCTGCAGTGCAGTTGTGCTTTTGTACATCAGGACCATGTTGCTGCACTGCACTGGATGGTGCTTTTGATTCTGGTGGCCGTGGGATCTCGGTCCTATCTGGTACTGGTACCACACCTGCTGCACCCAGTTTACCTTTTTTTTTTAAAAAAAAATACTCCTTCTGACTAAAAATAAGTGTCACAGTTTTAAACTGGGTTTAGCTCAAATCTGTGATACTTATTATGGATCGAATGTACTATTATCTTCTTCATTTCAGTATATTTAGTTTTATAGTAGCTCGTGTAAATGTTTGGAGCTTTGGCTTCCGAACATGCTAGCTAGAGGTGTAGTGTTGTGGATTGTGCAAGATCACAGTCGCTCATCAGTAAACCTTGCTACATTTATATTGCTACGGAGTATAATGAAACTGCATTATCATCTGCGCATTTGTTCATCAGAAATCAAGGTGGATGCGCTCAGCAATGATGTCGCCGAGCACGTCATCTAGACTCGGGAAGTCAAATGTGTACGGTAGTGCAGCTTGTTTCCTTGTTTAGTCTTAAACTCTTAATGCAGTTTCCAGCACCAACGGCATCTACATCTAGCATGTTCGTCCTGTACAAGTTAAAAGATATTCGAAGCTCCAGTTCTCCAAATATTTTTGTGGTCAAGTTGTTGCAGTCAAGAGTCAAGAGTGACTAGTACGGATCAAAAAATAAATGAAATGACTAGTCCGTAGTAGTACCTGCCAATGGCGCCGGTGGGAGGCCGCACAAGTCGATAACCATGGGCTTTGATCCTATATCCCAATCCCAGCCCATTATATATGGGTTACATGCAATTCAATGGGGAACTTTCTTCACCTAAGAACAGCGATTTTTTCTTTACGAAAAATAGTATAACGGAGAAGCTCACAAACACGCGCATACACTCACCATTATCACCCATACGAACGCACACACACATGCTACCCTTTGAGTACCTCCGAAAAACTGAGTCGGCAGATCAGATCTTGAAATTGACGAAGTCACCACATCGCTTCTCACTGAAAAATATTTCGTCTAAATAAGAAATATCAGCGTCAAACCTGTGGGTTGAACTCTGAATGTCTGGAGGTATAACCACCCTGCTAACCATCCTATCATAGACAGGTTCTCAAACAGGAATTTTATTTCTATCGCCCTAAATTCATATAAACCGGGATACATACGCGCCAACCGCCAGGCCGGCTTTTTGTGTTGGACAGCTGATGAATCAGCTTAGTAGCAATTTGCTGTCAACAACATGCCAAAATATGCAGCGTTATTACTACCTAATTAGTGTCAATACGTTGCAGGTAAACCCTTACCAAAAAAAAAAACTTGTCAGAAATCTCGTCAACAACCAGGCAGATCCACCGCAACTCAAGAGATTCCCTCGGCGAGGCGGAGTAGATCATCCACGGATGGCCGGCATGGAGGAGAAGGAGCAGTCCGTCACCAAGTCGATGGCTGGCTGCGAGGCTTTCTCGCCGAAGCCGTGCAACTCGACGAGGACGAAAAGCATGGGCGAGCAGGAGCAGGATGCCTTCGCTGGAGAGAAGGAGGCGTTCAAGGGACGTGGCTCGAAAAGGAAGTCGGAGGACGACGAGCCGATCCAGAAGGAGGCGGCGGTGGTGGTGATTCGGGATGACCCCTACCAGGCCGACGACGCGGCTGCGTGGGATGACGGCTGCGAGTCTGACGACGACCCCGATACGGTCTTCGCCAAGGTCAAGGCACTGTTCGACGCAGAGCTCCAGAGGACCAAGGAGCGCCTCCCATGGTTGGAGTACGTGCCTGATTCTTTCTACATGAGGGATTACGTTCATGATGATGATCGATGATGGCGCCGTGGTAGATGGGCTTGGTCCAGCTTGAGAGATTATATTGCTCTTGCAATTCGACTGAGATGAATGGGAGGAGGTAATTAAACCAATGCTATTAGGGACATTAAAACTGAGCCAAATTGGAGCTCTCTCACGATATTAGCATTTGGAGTCCGTTGGATCTCTTTGCTTAGTCATTCCTGATCGTTTGATGTGCATTAAGCAGCACAAGTGCAATTAGGAGGAGACCGAGTGTGACGAGGCCGGCGGCACAAGCGTGATGCCCAAGGACGAGGACGTGGAGATGGCCGGCGAGGAAGATGACGAGCTGAAGACGTTCTTGGGCGCCTATGACCAGCCCGCAATGGACGACGTTGGCGACTCCAGCAGACACGCGACAATGGACATGGACTGAAGAGTGACTAGTAATACGGATCTTTTAAAAAAGAGTTAATTCCACTTTTTACCCCCTAAGATTAAATTTGTGACACCTTTTACCCAATTTAATAGGATTTGCTCAAAACTACCCCATTTAATATACTTCCTTCCATTTTTTACCCTTTTTTATATTTCAACCCGTTCTGACCGGTGGGTCCCACACTCGTAGTCCTACATGGCGACGCCAGATAAGACAGTCGTTCCCGCTAGACGTGTACAACCGAGTCAAGCCGAGCTGATGAAGCCGAGCCGAGCCGGTTTCAGATCTGATCGCTCTGTATTTTGCCTAACTGACTTAGCCCAAATAACATTGCGTCCCGATACCTATAGCCCTCTAGTCCTCTACTATTCTCACGTACGAGAAAACCGAGTGGAGGCGGGCGACAGGTGCGTTTGGTCCTTGCCAACGGCGCCGGTGGTAGGCCGCACGAGTCGATGACCATAGGCCTTGATCTTATACTCCAGCCTAGTTGATATGGGTTACATGCAATTTAGTAGGGACTTTCTTTTTTTTTTTAAAAAAACCTACCGATCTATTAATCATCCACGGCAGCACAAAAGAACCAGAAATAATAAAAATTACAAATAGGTCATTCGACCATCTAGCGACGATTACAAACACTGTAGCGAGCCGTAGATGCGCCGCTGTCCTCACCCCTCCTTCACCGGAGTCAGGCAAAGTTTGTCGTAGGAGAGCTTGTTATAGTAGGCAGATGGGAAGTCGTCGTGCTAAGCTCCCAAAGGGCCAGCATATCAGAGCAGCAATCATCGCCAAATATCGGAATAATCTGACCTACAACCACACGGACAAACACAAAAATGGACAAGATCCTTGGAGATACGTTGGACACACAACTCCGCGCGTCCTCCGCTAGTGCTAGATGCACCACCGGAGCGGGGATAGGGTGGGAAATACCTTATTCTCATACCGGGATGTAGCCGCCAGTTCACCAACCGGATGAAGACACAAAACTACAAAAAAACAGCAAACGGAAACCCTCCCGCCGGCGAGAGGTCAGGGTCCGTCACCCCTCCAAGACCTAAAAGGGAACCGGAGACACAGAAGACCGGCGGCGTCGTCGGCGGCCGGGACAGAAACCCTATTAGCCGCTTCCGCCTGATCGCCTGATCATTGTTTCCTATATGTATCAGTTCGTAGGAGTAGCTGAGACTAATTCTTAGTGGGGATTTTCTTCACCTAAGAATAGGGATTTTATTTCTGTCGCCTAACTTCATACTAGTCATCTAATTTGGAACGGACGGATATTGAAACAATCTACTTTCTTTTTGCTCTCCTACTTTGATGCATTTCAACAGGTAAAAGGAGCACCAGAGAAGGTAGACGTAAAAGGGAAACATATTGTAGACGACGTGTTGAACCATGACAAGAAGCTACGTACTAGTACTGAAACCTGGAAGAAATCTGGACCTGAGTGGGCAAAATTAAATACAGATACATCTTTTTCAGTCTCTGATGGTACATGTGCTTGGGGAGCAATTTTAAGGAATGATCAGGGAGGAGTAATCATGTTGGCTTGGGGTAAAATTCAATATTGTCCTAATGTAGGCTTTAGGTATGCTTTTTGGTGTAAGAGTCATGCTGACCTTGTATGCCGGTCCTCTCCGAATCGAAAACGACAATGTGCTCCTAGTGAATTAGATGAATGCAACTGGAAGGAGCAAGTCTCAGATTGCAGATATAGAGCAGGATATTAGGAATTCCACACTACTTTTGATTGATGTCAGTTTTCTGAAGATTAACAAAACATTGAATGTAGTTGCTGATGGTCTCGCTAAGTTGAATCATAGTGGGTTGAGTGATGGTGTGTTGCTGGGTTGTGTTCCTCCCTGCGTGTTAGACGGGCTTATGCAAGATTGTAATCAAAATTCAATTGTTATGAATTAGTATAAGGTTATTTTTTAAAAAAGCTAAAGATTTGCCGCCCACACCACTTTCTAGGGTTTTCCCAAAAATAAACAATGCAATAAAATCCTAAGATTTTGCTTGGACAAAAACAAAGAGAATGAAGGAGAATACCATGGAGAATGCACAGGGGACGAATTCCACGGAGAAACCCTCCGATCCGGAGGGGTTTGACCGCGGCGTTGTATGGTAGACCATGACGCCATGGAAAAGGGTCAGATCTGTTTTTTCTTAAAATTTGATCCATTCTGTGAAATGAATTTTAAAAAATTAAATTTGTTAAAACTGCCACTATCGTCGGGCGTCGGCAAAACCAGCAAATTCCAATCGTATGACCCTTTGATTTGGCCGGCGTCGTCACTCGTCGGTGTATGTGTGTCATGACCGACCAGGCTGCTGACGGCGACCATACGAGATAGCCTTTGGATTCCATGAACGCTCGGGATCGGCGTCGGCCGTCAAGCGACGCAGACCGACAGGTCGGTCGCACGACCGGGACGGAACAAGCTAGGGAAGAGAGAGGGAGGGACCATATCAAAAAAGAGAGAGGGAGGGAGGAAGAAAACAACTAGTCGGTGCGCGTGCGCGGCGGCAGCCGTCCGACCCCTTGTTTCTTTTCACTGGTCGCCCAAGGCATAGATGTTGCACTAGTGTACGATAGCTGATCTTTTTTTCTCCGCTAGACAGGCCTTCGTGTCGCGAATTTGCATGTTCGCACAATCCCACAATGCACATACCACATAGTATTATTTCCTTTTCTAGGACCTTTAAGTGTGATATATATACGTCCATGGCCTAGAGTAATGGAGATTTTTGGCTCCTGGGGTCCGGTGCAACTGCTATTATAACAAAAAATCGAAAATCATATTTAGTAGTTTCAAAAGATTTTGATTTTTTTTGTGTGTGGATGTAGCCGATGGTGTATTTAACAAACCTGTAGAAAATCAATTTCAAATACTTTGCATTTTGATCTACACAAAAAAATGACAACGTGTTGATCTGAGATAGTATGCTTAGTTTCAAATCTGTAAATTTTATCAGCTTTTGTCATTTTTGTGTAAACCCATAATATAAAATGTTTGAAAGTCATATTTTACATGTTTTTGGGATACATCATTACCTACATCCAGCTTTTTTCAGAATTGTTTGAAACTCAAAAATACGGTTTCAATTTTTCTTAACCAGCAGGAGCACTGGTGTCCAGAAGCCATAGAGACTTTTCGCTCCATGGTGCATTATGTTTTGGATCGCCGCACTAACTGATTCATACGTACTGTACGAAGTAATCCTTTCAACCTTTACACTACCTAGAAATAAGGAGCTGTATGAGTCCATCTATGTCAAGCATCTATGCATGGGTCCGCCAGTCAGCTGCGTTTTGGAGGGATACTACAAGTAAAGAGTTGTACTGCGTCCATCTCTTTAAGAAGAAACCCTAGACTTTCGGATCAGATGTTGGCTGTGCCTAGTAGGTCGTCCTTCTTAGTTCTTCCTCACCCAACTCCCCCGATCTGTCTTGTGACACATTTTTCTCTCATCCCTATCTTGTTTTCTTGTGCGTTCATGTTGGCCTAGAGTAGCTGGGCTTTTAAAATCAATTAATCATGGAAGGCCAATTTGACATCCTGAGCAGCGTCCTAGGAACAGTTGACCCATTCCAGAACCTTAAAGAGACCTGGCGAGAAAAATGTTTAGGCAACACGATCCAACGGGCGAAAACTGACAGGTCCCGCCGGCGTCTGTCCATGATACATGTCACTAGTGGGGTTGCGGGAACTAAAAATTAACTCCGGAATCAAGGCAGCCGCATGAAGTTCAATCACTTTCCTTGGTCTATCGTCGTCGTATCAACTGGGGAGGCTTGGTGTCTCCTCCCCTCCCTCCCTCCCGCGTGGACTCTCCTGAGTCTCGATCCATCCCTATAGTGCAGCTTCTCCCTCACCCATCTCTCCCGATCTGTCTTGTGACACATTTTTTTCTCTCATCTCTATCATGTTTTCTCGTGCGCTCATGTCGGCCTAAAATAGATGGGCTTTTAAGGCCCATTTAACCACGGAAGGCCAATTTGACCTCCAGGGCAGCGCCCTAGGGACAGTTGACCCATTCCAAAACCTTAAAGAGCTGACAAAAAATAATATTTAGGCAACACAATCCAACGGCTGAAAACTGACAGGTCGTGAGAGGGCTCGTTCTTAGCTCAGTTTTAATGTCCCCAATAGAAAGATAGATACTAGATTGCACCATATTTATTTAAGAAAACACGCAACAAATCCAGGACCAAAAATCGCCACAAAAACGTCGTAAAAAATCTAGTACTCAAAATAAAGGGCAGTACTCCGGAAATAACCTGCACGTACATGCGATCGTTTCCTTGTCCAACTCATCAAACCAAATAAATGCGGGCACGGCGATAACATATGGATACCTTTTTTTAACCTGAATATATGGATATCTTGATGCATGGATCGTTTCCATGTCCAACTCTTCAGACCAAACTATATATATGCTGTGATGCAGTCTCGTGGCGGCGTCCAACCATGGAATCCATCGCAGATGAGATTTTGCGTGAGATGTTGCTGAAACTACCGACAGGGACGCCATCCGCCGCCGCTGTGTCTCCAGGCCATGGCGCGGCCTTCTCAGCGACCCAACCTTCGTCGACCTGCACTCCCACGCCGTCTCCGGCAGAGGTGCTGCTGGTCAACCAGACGAGGTCACCGGGCATGACCGTGGTGTGACTCTACCGTGTACACAGCGTCTCCTCAGCAAAGCTAGCCTATGTGCTGTATCACCGACCTGGGACCTGCCGGGCCAAATCTTCCTCCGCCGTCGGAAGAACCAATACTAGTCCGAAAACACTGCATCAACTCATCTAAAGGTAAGGTAAATCCTTCTGGTTCACTTTTTCTAGCATGTGATTTCAAACATATATTGCTTGTTTTTTTATCCTTCAGTTTGTCAAACAAATTACTACTGCTCATGGATACAAGGGGTGGAACTCCTGCCCTTACAAATGCAATCCCATTAGATTATGGACGTCAGCCGTTGTAACTGGTACTGGTTTCCCTCTAAGCATAAAGGCTTTCCCACTCTCATCGTAGCGGTTTACCGTCCACTGACACATGTGATGGCGGATGTTAATCGGCTTCATTTTCAGAAGGTCGTACGCTATGACACATGTTTTACGATCTTTTGTCAGGTTGTCAACTAAAACTGAAGAAAACATTATAGGAGCAAGACTGCGTACCTTGCAAACAGTACATGCATTAGAGAGGTGCATAGATAATAAATAGACTAATTTGATATGCTCACTGTTATACAAAATTATGCTTCAACATCTTCATTATCTGTACAATAATCAATAATAGAACATGAACTTAACGACATGCAATAGTTAGAAAATTGTACAGTATTTGAACCGCAAACCGTATTCCTTAAGTATTCTAATACTTGGCAGATAATAGGTCTTCTATTATCCGTCAAGTATTCATATATTGAGCAGTACTCCCGCCAGCCTTTCGTGTACCTTACGGTTGCCATACACATTCATGTTGTCATCCCTAGGCGCCCTAAGGTGTATCATGATACGATGCACATCAAGAGACATCATATCGATCAAACTCGTTCTCCCCAATCAGCCTTACCAACTCGTTATAGTCAAGCTTGACATGGACTCTGTACTGGTAGTAGACAAATCTTCGATGGTCTCATAAACTACATAGCATGAACGCCAAATGAGATGTAAACTAAAAAATAACAGTGATGAGTACATAATAATTCACGACAGTTACCTATGGATCATGGTTATGAGATTGTTTTGGTGGTTGCTTACAAAATTGCTATTTTTAATAGTACATGACTTCATAGTTTTCAACATGCTGAAAAAGAACGATATATCGTTTATATAATACAGGTGACGGTTTGAGTTTCAGTGTTTATATAATTAGACGTGTAGCGTCAAGCTCCGAATTCGTCTATTCTATCCACTTTTCTGGTCTTCTTCTCAGTCCAATACTGCATCAACGGTATGTTCCGTTGAGCATAATCCAGAGAGGAATCTATCTCGCTGAACGACAGCTTTTCCCAGTACCATAACTGCAGAATATTTGTTGAAGTGAGAAAAAAATATAAGATATGAAAACATTGAAAACATAGCGGTTCAGTTGGATTAACCTGGAGGAGGGGCATGTTTACCTCAAGATTGTTTTTTCCATGTTTGAACTCTACTACACTAGCTATTAAATGGTCAAGGGTTGGGGTTAGCTTAGCCGAACTAATTGACTTGATCTTTTGTACACTATTCACCAAACTTAGATACTTAGAGTGCACGTATGGAGCTGTGGTAGGATACTAAAGTTTTCCTATTGCGTACAGCACAAAACACTGCATGAACTCTTTTAAAGGAAAATCCTCCAGTCACTTTTTTTTGTAGCAGCGGTTCCAAAGATATATTGCTTGTTTTGTTCTTCAATTCATCAAACAACTTACCACTCCTCATGGATGCAAGGGGATAGAACTTTTGTCCTTCCGCAGACAATCCCATAAGATCGTGGATGTCAGCCTTCATAATCCGTGTTGGTTTCCCTTTAAGACAAAACAAGCAATATATCTTTGGAATCGCCGCTACAAAAAATGTACCAAGAGGATTTGCCTTTAGACAAGTTCATACAGTGTTTTGTATTGTATACGCAATAGGAAAACTTTTGTGTCCTACCACAGCTCAATACGTGCACTCTAAGTATCTGAGTTTGGTGGATAGTGTATAAAAGAGCAAGTCTATTAATTTGGCCAAGCTAACCCCAACCCTTTCCATTTAATAGCTAGTGTAGTAGAGTTCAAACATGGAAAAAATAATCTTGAGGTAAACCTGTCCCTCCTCTAGGTTAATCCAACTACGTTTTTCAATGTTTTAATATCTTATATATTTTTCTAACTTGAAGCAATATTCTGCAGTTATGTTACAGGGAAAAGTTGTGGTTCAGCGAGATACATTCCACTCTGAATTGTACTCAACGGAACATACAGTTGATGCAGTATTGGACTAAGGAGAAGGCCAGAAAAGTGAATAGAATAGACAACTTTGGAGCTCGAACGGTACATGTCTAATTATATAAGCACTGAATCTCACACCGTCACTTATATTATATAAACGATATATCATTCTTTTTCGGCACGTTGAAGACTATGAAGCCACATACTATTAAAAATAGCAAATTTTGTAAGCAACGACCAAAACAATCTCATAAACATGATCCGTAGGTAATTGTCGTGAATTATTATGTACTTGTCACTGTTATTTTTTAGTTTACATCTCATTTGGCGTTCATGCTATGTAGTTTATGAGGCCATCAAAGATTTCTCTACTACCAGTATAGAGGCCATGTCAAGTTTGACTATAACGAGTTGGTAATACTGATCGGGGACAACCGTATTCAGAACGAGAGCAACCGCGTGATTTGATCGATATGATGTCTCTTGATGTGCATCATAGCCTAGGGGTGAATGTGTATGGCGATCGTAAGATACATGAAAAACAATTTGACCAGGTAAGTAACAGATTCGTTGAGTAAAATGCAATGTATGCAACATATTATTTAACTTACATTATGTTCTCTTGATAAATTTCAATTTACCGTTACGTACAGTACAGGTTGCAAATTTGCAGGATTTCAGAAAAATGTGGCAATTATTCCCAGTTATTATACTCCGTACCACAATTCCCAGTTTCGCACGGCGTGGCCCAGCATATGAAAGCCCAGTCGGCCTGCACGCTCCTCTTCTAGCTTTCCACTCAACATAGGAAAAAAAAAAACACAGGAAAAAGAACTCCTCCAGCAATCCCCATATCCCAATGGCGATCGGCGGCGGCGGCGGAGGCGGAGGCGGGAGCTGGAGCATCCACGGCCGCCCCGACGTCACCTCCCGCTACGAGGTCCTCGGGCGAGCCGGCTCGGGCGCCTACGCCGACGTCTACCGCGGCCGCCGCCGCTCCGACGGCGCCCCGGTGGCCCTCAAGGAGGTCCACGACGCCGTCAGCGCCCAGCGGGAGGCCGACGCCCTCCTCGCCGTCGCATCCGAGTCGTCACCGCACGTAGTCGCGCTCCTCGACCATTTCCCCGGGGGAGACCACGACGACGACGTCCTCGTCCTCGAGTGGCTCCCGCTCGACCTCGCCGCGGTCGTCCGCGACGGGAAGCGCGCGGGCAGCGTCCCTGCCGGCCAGCTCAAACGGTGGATGCTGCAGGTCATCGAAGGCGTCGCCGCCTGCCACCGCGCCGGCCTCGTGCACCGCGACCTCAAGCCAGGAAACCTGCTCATCTCCGAGGGCGGTGTGCTCAAGGTCGCCGACTTTGGTCAGGTTAAGATCCAGATAACTTTTACTCAGCTCGACGAATGAAAATCTTTCTGCGTTTAGGCGTACAGAATCGGTTACCTTTCGAAAATTGTTGATTAGTCATGGACATTGGCACATAGTCTTTCCTCAATTGGCATAACATATTGGATTTTGTGTAAATGTGCATTTTTTTTGCTTTTGGTGGTTATACTGAAAGAGGAGCTACTGCTGTCACATCACAGTTCAAATGATCTTTAACTCTGTGGGATTATAACTGGCGAGGAACTATTTTATTTGCAATCTGTAGACGCACATAAGGATTTGAGGATACAAAGGGTCATCAACATCTAGAACTTGAAACTATTGTTCTTGAAGTTTCAGGAATCTGTTGGTGCTAAATAGTCATCTGAACTACTCCCTCCGTTCCGAATTACTACCTCTCTACCTCTGTTTTTTAATATAAGGCGTTTTAGCATTTTTCTACATTCACATGTCCAAACTTGTATCTAGACATGTTTTAGTGTCCATATATTCACTCATTTTTGTGTGTATCTAGACAACATGTGCAATAGCTAAAACATCTTATATTAAAAAACGGAGGGAGTAGATGACTTCTATTTGTACAAAAGTGGATGTATCTAGACATGTTACAAATCTAGATTCATCCACTTTTAGACAAATGGAAGTCATCTAATATGGAACGGAGGGAGTACATGCTTTTTGCGGGCTTTGGAGGGGCTGTGCTCGAACATGAAAGCTAATTATCCTTGGAATCAATTTTCGGGTTGATAATGGAGAAAAAATAATTTTTGCGGGCTTTGGAGGGGCTGTGCTCGAACATGAAAGCTAATTATCCTTGGAATCAATTTTCGGGTTGATAATGGAGAAAAAATAATTTATGAACATGGGCTAATCTAAGGTGTGCTCTTGCCTTTAAGGTAGTAGCATAGTTGGTGATTTTTAAAAAAATGTATACTTACTTTATGAGACATGTTTCGATGTGTGTGTACAAATATAAGTATGCTATAGAGCTTAGGTTGTGCATCTTATGCTTACAATTTGCTTCATTGATCTTACTCGGTCTTAAATGCATGCATTTATATTTTCAAACAGTCTACATTTTTGCTGTCCAAAGAAATCTAGTTGAATCAGAAAAAGTTATTAGTGTTTGTGCAATAAATTTTCTTACCGAACAATGAGGCCCTTGCTTCAGTACAGAAATTAGAGATTCCTCAAATGCCAGAGTTAGCTCAAGATCTGGTGGTTCATCGTGTCAATGGGGATTGCGGAAACAGATTGGCACTAGCACCAGTGTTATGTTCTACATCAAATTTTGGACATAGTCTGAAGTCGCTTTTTCTTAGCTCAAGAGCTGGTGGTTCATCGTGTCAATGGGGAAACAGATTGGCACTAGCACCAGTGTTATGTTCTACTTTAAATTTTGGACATAGCCTGAAGTCGTCTTTTCTTCTACAATCTCAAGATGTAGCTTTATATGTTGATTTTATGCTGAGGCATACCTGTACAGCGTATACACCTTTCAATTTGGAAGCCATATGTTATGACTATACTTAAGTGGACACTACCTTGCTTCCTTCTAACGAAAAAAAACCTTGCTTCCTTCTAGGATAGTAAATGGTTTCACATCAGCCAGCGGTACAGCCATTAGATGTAGCATAATCGTAAACTTCCTGTATTTCATTAGGACTGCTAAACCCTGTTTTAGGCTGGATTCTGTTCATGGATTGTTTGCTGTGGTTTATAGTGTTGGAAGTTGGCAATATGTTCTTTATAGGTCACCATCTTCAATTTCGGCAGTTCAGCCAATGCATGAGCAAAATAACTTGCATCCGATAATATGAGAGCATTTTAAACACTGTTAAAGATTTTCCTTGATGTAGTTAATAACTCTATATGAAAAACACCCATGTTTTATGCAAAGATCATTTTGGGGTTATATGGACTGGAATTAAGCTTTCGTAAGTTCTTCATATAATGTAATGTCCTGAAATATCATACTTATCTCTATTCATAATTTTGACTACTAAGCTTTTATAAAACAATTAAATTATTTTACCATAGCAGTAACCGAATGAACGCATGAAGCATACATGTGATATATCATATAGTTGTTCATCTTTGTCGTGTTGTGGTATATCTGTATGCTATACCTCTGTACGGCTTTTGATTGTTTGTATCAGCTGGTCTAATTTTGATAAGTTTTTTGCTCTTTGTTCTCCCTTAGGCCAGGATTCTTCAGGAACAGCCATCTCATGAACCGGAAATTCCTGCTGCTCAGGAGCCAGAGACACTCACTGCATCTGACTACCTACATGAGATTGACCAACTCCGTGCCAAGTCTAGTTATGGAGATGTCGACAGAATGAGCCTTCAGGATGGAAACACCTCCTGCTTTGCAACTTGCAGCACAGCAGACATCGACGACGATCCATTTAGAGCCTCCTATTCATATGACGCTGAAGAAGACATGGGGGACGAAGATTCTGGCGCCTTCACTTCTTGCGTTGGAACACGGTGGTTTAGAGCTCCTGAGCTTCTATATGGTTCTACCAACTATGGTCAAGAGATCGACCTCTGGTCACTAGGATGCGTGTTGGCCGAGCTTCTCAATTTAGAGCCTATATTCCCAGGCCAATCTGATATTGATCAGATTGGTAGAATCATCGGCGTCCTGGGCAATATCACGGAAGAATCCTTTCCAGGTTGTTCAAATTTACCCGATTACAACAAGATCTTCTTCAACAAGGTTGAGAAGCCTGCTGGCCTGGAAGCATCGCTTCCTAACAGATCTGCTTCCGAGGTTAACATGATAAAGCGGCTACTCTGCTATGACCCAGCAACGAGGTGCAGTGCTTCTGACCTGCTGAATGACCCATACTTCACCGAAGAACCCTTACCCATACCTATTGCTGGATTACAAGTCCCGACATCGAGGGCCGACGACGAAGACAGCTCCGTGGAAGAGTGGGGTAATTACAGAGACGGCAATTCAGACTCGGACATTGACGAATTCGGTACCATGGATGTCACAAAGACCGACAAGGGTTTCAGCATACGCTTTCAGTGACAAATGACGATGCATATTTTTGTAGCATTTGTTGCAGATCTGATGACTGGAACATGTTGTATGGAATTCCGGTAAGTTGTATAATTGTATTTCATAAACTGTGAGATTATGTACAACAACCAGCATTCTCTTGGTGGAAAATAAAGTTGTAGTTTGCAGTGTCTGTCCATGTCACCATGTGCATAGTCGCCCATTAAAAATACGGAATAATACGAAATATTCACAAGTTTTTCATTTAAAAATGCATCGACCCGGCAAAATACCGTGTGGTCTTCTAGTTAAAGACGGAAAGTTTCCAGCCGTCGGATGCCCAAACGGACGGACACGCGTTGGGGAAGTGGCCGAGCCTAAATAATTGATCATGTGGCCGCACCTGCAACCCTATCTCAAACTGCCCCCATGTCGAGCAGCCTCTTCCTCTGCTCGTCCCAGGTGGGCTATGCCACCCTTCCGGCGCCTCTCCGGCAAGCCGGCCGCCACGCCCGGCTTCCGCCAGCGACTCCGGCTTTGGTATCCCACGGCCTCCATCGCCCTCCTCCCCTCCACTGGACTGGCTCCGGGATTCAGCTGATCTCTTCTTGCTTCGGTGAGTTAGTGGCCCGTGCTTGCTTCTTGGATGGGTTCTGCTTTTGGGAACATTTCTTTGATGCGGGCAATCAAATCCAAATCACGGCGACTCTCCCTTCAGCTACTTGCAGATATGCTTGCTCCGTGGCACCCAATTAGTCTATGATTTATCTACTATCTCGAGGTCCAATTCGGTTCATAGCTGGTCTTCTTTTTTGGTACAAAATGCAGTGCTCAAAAGAACAAGACGCAGAAATGGTATCTGCGCTTCTTTGTTTGGCGTTGGAGCTCCTGAAGCTCTCGTCATTGGAGTGGTTGCGTTGCTGGTTTTTGGGCCCAAGGGTCTAGCAGAGGTAAAACTTGCAAAGCCTCTTAGTGGAATCATTGCTCCCTAAATTCTGGCATCATCTTTTGGGGGCTTGTAATTTCTCAACCTCCTGGGTCCACTGCCCTGATTAAATGATCATAATATCTGTTGCACATAGGATTTAGTGGCACATGTACCTTTATTCAAGAAAAACCATGTAACCATAACTCTTATAGCAAAGTAAGCTCATACCAAAAATAAGATTTTTCGTTTGCGACCAGTGGGGATCGGAGAGTAATGGAGATATGGCCAGTATGTCAATCTTGCTTACTCGTTGCAGGTAGCCAGGAATTTGGGGAAGACTTTGCGTGCTTTCCAACCAACAATTAGAGAACTGCAGGTATGTTCAGTATTTACTTGCTGCAATTTGATCAAATGATGCTTGCATGAAATGTAATCTGATTTTCTGCAATTAGGACGTATCAAGGGATTTCAGGAGCACTCTTGAACGAGAAATAGGACTTGATGAGGATCCACTGTCCACAAGCTATAGGCCGCCAACCACAAATAACATCCAACAACCAGCTGTCAACCCAGGTTAGTTATTCCAATCCTTCCGAAAGTTCTTTACAGTGAAACGATGCCCAATTCGTTTAAAGCACCCTTCTCGGAACCTGTACGTTTGAAAATCATGCATGTCAGTCAAACAGCACTACAGCAGAAATACCCCTTGTTCTGATCCAGTGATCCCCTGCAGTTATTGACAGCAAGTTATGTTTGTTCAAAACCATTTGTTATGGTTATGTAAAGGAGCATATGGCCCCACTATGGTAGCTCCCAATTATGGGATAAGGTCTTCAATCCCTACTTTAGGAAGTTTATCATTTGAATTAGTAAGATGGTTTCTTAGCTTGGGCCTTAAATCAGTGATAGGGTCGTTAGGCCTCTGTATAAGCCCGTACAAGTAATAAATTAGGAAAGAATTGGAAGAACAATTTCTCTATCTTTGCCCCTGGGACGAGAGCCCTTCTCTGCTTGCTCCCTAACTGTAGAACACGACAGTTTTAGTCATCATTGTTTTGTTCGAATACTAAAGAACAACAAGCGTCTATAAACATCTGGAAGCTGACATGAATTAAGCCATGATTTGAGCTTAATGCCCATGTTTAAAAAAATTCTGGTTGCTCTGAATTATACCAGAAAAATGGTGCCACATTTTTCTCAAATCAGTTACTCAGCTCAAAAGATGGATTTCCACCAGCTACTTAATTCATTTGATGTTAAGATGCTGTGACACTGCCTTATTGCCTCTGCTTTTAGATGTCAAGCCTGAAACAGCGGTGCCTTACACGAGCGAGGAACTGATGAAAGTAACTGAAGAACAGTTGGCTGCATCTGCAAATGCTGCTTGGAATTCACAGCAAACTCCCTCATCTGAACAGAAAGGTCTGCGATTTAATTGTGTAGCTTATTGAGCTATTTACATGTATCAGTACCATATAAAGTGTAAATTGTGCCTAAAGTCATAAAAATTTGCGAGTTTATGACATTTTTCGAACTTTGAGAAACTTAGGTGCTGTTTTGATAGGTCATACAGTTATAATGACCTTATGATTAATATGGTTGTACAAATACATTTCTGTACTTCGTACTAACTAAATTACACTACATCACGTTTCAGAAACAGAAGCAGCAGCACCTTCTCAAATTAGTGACACAACATCCTCAGTAGGGGGTGATGGTGCTGGTGCTGTGACGAACGAGCCCAACCCGAGCAGTCCTGAGAAGGCGAAATCAAGAGATGAGGCATAGTACCAAAACAGAAAGTATGTTGAATGCAGAGTAGAGCAGGGCGAAAGCTTTGGTTTCAATTGGTTATAGAAAAGAAAAACGAATAAGTTTTGGTTGAGCTGGGTTGGCCCGGTCATGAGTGATTCTGGGACTTCGAATAGTAGCGGCTTGGTCTGTTTTTGCTGTGCTGTTGTGTAGCATGTAGGTGATGCAAAATTGAGATGTGTATGTGTATATCCTGGTCGTCCCTCCAATTTCTTGTTTTGACACGGCTGTTGTTTCCTGTTTGTACCATATTTGTCATTGTGTAGAAGGCAAACAGATAGCTTTTTGAAGGGATGGATATCTTCTTCTTTTTCTATTATGAATTGTATGTTCATTTATATAATTCGATCCTAGGTTTGTGCCTTATGCATATTAAATGTAGCACATCTTTCCATCTATACGATGGAAGCATGATCTGCGTTGGAATACACGTATCCATTTATCTGTTGACAAATATGTTGAAACTTACCATTGCAATTGCTAATCATGGTTCAGTTGTTTTCATTGCAAGATATTGCAAATGTAATGAACACCTCAAATAAGACACTTAATCTGATACTTTGGCACCTTGTTTGGTTTTATCTATTAAACTCGAAATCCTTCAGATTGCCTCTGCCTCCTCTCTATCACTCTTATTCCTTGTTCCTCATGCTCACCAAAGCTGCCACCGACACGGGGGAGGAGGATCCCTGGCTTGGACTAGCATGCTTCAATTTATGTTGTGTTTGAATTCGGTTAAACTATGTAAAAATTCGACCAAGTTTCCTGTTGAGTATGGATCCCAGTTCTCATAGTTGTGACAGAAGCTTTATACTCCCTCCGTTCAAGAATATAAGACGTTTAAGCATTTTGACAAAAGTATGTATCTAGCCTCATTTTAATAGTTAGGTGCAGTCAGTTTGCTCCGTATCTAGTCTACTTTGGAATAGCTAAAACGTATCGTGTGTTTGGTTTTAGAACCGAGTAGAACGGAATGGAATGGATTCATTCTGCTGGAACGGAATGGAATGGAACGATTCTATCTCTACGTTTGGTTACAAGAAAGAGGTGGAATGGAACCGGCGTTGCTCCGGGTTAGACCTGCTATTAATCATGTATCATGGTACAGTAAGCTGCAATGTTTCCCAGCCAAATCCGCCGCCCCCGCGTGCTGCTCGCGTTAGGCCGCCGCCGGCCTACTGCTTGCTCGGCCGCTAGCTCCTGCTCCCTGTTGTTGGTGCCTGGCCGCTGCTTCTCCTGCTCGCGTCCGGCCGCCGCCGCGCTCGGCCGCCGGCTCTTGCGTCCGGCCGCCGGCTCCTCGTTGCTCTCTGTTGTCCGCGTTCAGCCTCTGCTACTCCTGCTCGCATACGGCCGCCGTCTACTGCTCGCTCGGCCGCCGGTTCTTGCGTCCGACGCCATCGCCTACTGTTGCTCCGTCACGTGCGGCGGAGCTACGCGAGGTTAGCGCTCACAATTAACGAGAGGGCTCCACCCATTCCACCACATTCCACCGATTTGGAGGAATCACTTCGTTCCGCATAATAGAGGTATATTCCCTCCCAAAGAACCACTTGGTTCCGTTCTACTTTCCAACCAAACACAGGAACGGGGTACAGGTGTGGAACCATTCCATTACATTCCACTTGGTTCCGAAACCAAACACACCCTAGAGAACGGAGGGAGTAGTATTTAGTTGAGTTTGGAATGTTATTTACGATAGTGTTTGTAACTTCATTCCCCATTTCCTTAACATTTATATAAAGGTATCTATATGCTTGCTGATGGAGTGATGGTGATCATTTTGAAAAATATGCTGGTAGTGATCATTATTATGGTGTTAAAGAGCGGTGATATATGCATGTTACAAGCAGCAAAACTTGGTTATCTCTATTGCAACCTCGTAGTGCTTAAATGATTTTAGTATCTACAATGCATGCTAGTTACCATCCATAAGTTTTTGTTAGTTACTGAAGCCTAATTAAGCATGTATAAACCAAGCACATTGGCTATCCTATGTGGCATGAGGAACCAGTTAATTTACTAAGCACCTACCGCAAGTCTTCCTAGAAGGAAGAAACCAATTTATTCTCCCTGCACCATTATGCCCCCTCTCTCTTTGTTGTGTGGAGCGTGTATTTTGAAGTTCTGATGTTTGCTTACAAAACGAAGGAACATGTATGATGGAGTACAAGCTTGTCCCTCTGCGTTGCTGTGTTCTTGAAGTAGAATTGGAGCACTACTGGAGAAGAAGATGGAGCAGCTACTTTCTTAGTGGAGAAACTGCTAACTGTATGCGTACTTCTTCTTCTTCTACTACTATCATTACAGGTATATATCATGTTACTCGCAAATTAACTGAATGCATGCCAGTTAGTTCCTTGGCAGCACTGCCTAATGCATGCAGTGAAGAATCTCTCGTCTCATTGCCACTTACTGCAATTCCAACAAAATCACGCAGTATAGGAGGCACACTCAAGCCAAAAAAAATTAGAGTACTATTAAGCCAGAAACACAAAAACTTGTCAATCGGCTGCAGCGCTGAACTGCCAATCATACACGGTAGTACGGTAGCAAGACGCAAGTAAATATGACTAAATTGCTACAGTACGAAAGATGAATTAACTAAGCCAGCATTAACCATGACCAGCGGCAATCAGCAGAAGCGTGGACTCTACTACGGCGCCGGAGTCGCGAGCAGATTCTCGACGTGGACTCTACTGCGGCGGCGAGCAAGATGCCGCCCGTGGCCGTGCGGTAGAGCGAGCAGATTTTCGACGTGGCGCCCTGACGAGCACCAGCGGCAGCTCCTCCACCCCGAGCGCGGCTTCCCGGTCTGCATTCTTCAACTCCACGACCTTCTCCCCGACGGCGCTCATCCGCTTGACCTCCGCCTTGACCTCGGCGCGTTTCTCCTCCGCCTCCCGACGCAGCGCCTCCAGGGCCTCCCAGCCCGGGGCGTCGCTGACGTCGCCGTCACCGCAGCCCAGGACCGCAGGACGGCGTCGACGGAGGGGCTTGCAATAGCGAACGCCTTGCCGGCCTCGGAGAAGACGACGATGACGACGTGGGCGTGGCAGAGCATGGCGAGCTCGGCGGCCTTCTTCATGAGACCGGCCTTGCGCTTGGAGAAGGTCACCTGCCGCGACTCCTTGTTCTCCACCCGGCCGGACGTTCTCCCGGCGCTGCCGCCCTTTCGTCTTTTAGTGTTACCATAATATGGCTAGGACGACACGCGTTTTTTACTCTTTTTTGCCTGGGTCTGACAGACACTTTCCAATTTGCCTGGGTTTTTACAATACCTTTTGACGTACACAAATATGATAAAAGTTAGAAATTTGAAACTACATATATTCTTCACTATATTTTGATTGTACACTTGTCATTAGCTCAAAACGTAAATTGTTTTGCATTGATATTATGTACGCCTGTGGTATATATCAATGAAGACACGCATGATCTTTTTCAGTTTTCTGTTGAAACCCTTTAAATATTTTTTGATTTTTGAAAATAGTGAGACGCTACAGGTCAGGTCTGGAACAGCAAGGATTTCAGCCAACTGACATCGTCGCTGCCCGCTCGTCACCCTCTGTTACGACCATCAATCATTGATATCTTCATGCAGGAAGTCGCCGCCTCACGGATGCACCCCCCACCCCCCCCCCCCCCCCCCCCCCCACACCCACCCCACCGACTCGGGAGGTGCCACCCCACGTCGACTGCTCCTGACCGATTTGTCGTTGTCGCCGCCCGGGATCCACCGGTGACTACAACAAATGTGACAATCTATGACACTCATTCTGTGATGATTCACTGTAAAAACGTCTCAGTTTATGAAATTTACATAATTCTCCGACGCTTTTTCATTGTATCGTCACAGAATGAGCGTCATAGAATATCACATCTCTTGTAGTTAATTTCCGTAGAATCGTAGTTCATACGAGTTTCCTTGCCTATTGTAGATGGATTTGAGCTAGTGCGAGGAATTTTCGCTCGACGACTCGGAACTAGAGACGTTGCTCGAGAACCACCGGAAGCAACTGGTGGTGTTGGATCTCACCATGGCGTAGCTCGAGGACGGGAAGAAAACAACTGGCTAGGATCGAAAGTCGTCTGTCTTAGCATCCCACGCAACCGCCCTTTCGGGAACGAGCTGCTCATGCGAGACTACTTTGCGGAGGTACCTATGTATCCGCCTCATCTCTTCTGTAGAAGGTATCGAATGTGTCGATTCCTCTTCGTGAAGATAGTGAAACCTTGTGAGGTTAATTGTAGCTATTTTACCCGTCAGAGGAACGCCGCGGGCTTAATTGGGTTTAGCCCATATCAAAGGATCTTTGCTGCAATGAGGGTGATTGCATATGGCATTCTGGATGATTACACCGGCGAATATCTTTGCATTGGCGAAGATACAAGTCAGTGTGTAGGTTTGCCAAAGGGATGATATATATGTTTGGTGATGTCATCTTAGAGCATCCAATGAAGAAGATACCATGAGGTTGATGGCGATGAATGAGGAGCGAGGCTGATCGCGGCGGGCATGCTAGCAAGTATTGACTGCATGCATTTGATTTGGAAAACTGCTCGAAGACATGGCTTTTGGTTTGAGGATTTTGGGATTTGCATTGCTTTTTTTGGTTTGTCGTGTACTCTCGGTGATATCAATGTATTGCATCGGTCTCATCTATTTGCAAGGCTAGCTAGTGGCGATGCTCCGGATTGCAACTACACGGTCAATGGGCATCCCTACAAGAAGGGGTACTATCTTGCTGACAGTATTTATCCAAACCTCGCCAATGAGAACCAAGCTGAATTTACCAAGGTACGAGAGGCAAGCCGGAAGGATATCGACAGAGCCTTCGGTATTTTTCAAGCTAGGTTTGTCATTGTTTGAGGTCCTGTTGATTTTTTAGACAAGAAAATCCTCAACAACATAATGACATGTTGTGTGATTCTTCACAACATGATTCATTGAGAATGAGAGGGAATTGGGGTTGGAGTTCTTCTACCACAATGTCGATAGCCGTGTGAAGTCAGCTGGACACCTTATTCAAGCATTCCTGCAGACCTATCAAGAGATTGAGGATTCGAACACCCACATCGAGGTTCAGCAGGATATCATTGTGCACCATCGGCGGTTGCATCCACAATAATCTGCCATTTTTATTCATTTGATTTCATGTGATATGAATCATTTTTTTGCATTCGGGAATATTCTTGTATTGGATTGTTGTTTAATTATTTTATTTGAATCATTATTGTAATTTGGATGATTGTTCTATTGTATGATTAACAATATTTAGTTTATATTTGCTTCATATGTGTATGTCATATGAAACATATGTGTTGAAATGGTGAAAAAAAAACTTGTGTTTGGAGGACTCGTTTGGGCAGCAGCCGAACAGACGGGTTTACGAGATCTATTCGACCGCAGTTTAGAGAATACCTTAAAACATTAAAGGTTTACGAGATCTCGACCGCAATTTAGACAATACCTTAAAACACTAGAGATGTTCTAAGACCTTGTTTACTTCTAGTGTATTGGGATGTATTTTACGGGATTTGAGGGGGTTATCCTGAATCCAGAAGAAATCCTCAACAATATGTTTACTTATCCGGTTTTGAGCGTGATAATTCCTAAATATTCCTCATCAACCATCTCAATTTTGTCTAAATTAAAAACTCTACACCGTACTTATTTATTATGGGGGGGGGAGAGTATTTGTGGGGATTTATAAGAACTACTAGATGAAAGCGAAAAAATTACCAAATCCCGTCTCATCCTCAATCCAGTTGAAATGAAAATACACCGAAGTAAACAAGGCCTATGTGAGACGAAAAAAGCTTTAATTTGAAACGAAACAAAACGAGATTGGAGAGCTCCATTTCTTTCTTTTGCGACTGCTGATTGGAGAAATCCAAGCGACGCGAATGGAGGTTGGAGGACCACACGCTGAGGCTGCGCACAAGGATCTACCGCCTCCGCTCCGCTCTCCTCTGCGACGCCCGCGAGCTCTCCGACCACTTCGCCCCCCACCTCGCCGTCCTCGCCTTTCCCGCCGCCGCCGGCGCCAAGTCGGTCCTCTTCGGCAACCCCACCGTCGAGTCCGTCCTACGCAGGTTCCTCCCCGCCGCCGGGACTGAGACGGCGGAGCAGGCTGCGATGAGGCGTGACACCGGTTCGATCGAGGCGCGGGTCGCGCAGCTGCGCGCCGTGGCCGGGAAGGTGAAGGCGGCGCAGGCGGAACAGGGGAGGGAGCACTGGTGGGAGGTGGACGTGGACGCGCTCGGGGAGGAGGAGCTGCCGGAGTTCGCCACGGCGCTCGACGTGCTCAGGGCCGACGTCCTCCGCCGCCTCCACAAGATGGCCAAGCCACCGCAGCGGCACTAGTGGTACTTGGACGTACGCGTTCCTTCATTCCTTCCTTCACACCATCAGATCAGGTTATTGTTGCATTGCTTGCTTAATCAGGCCATTGTTTGGGATTGTGACAGCAGGATGTAGATGCCTGTATAAAATGTTTGAATTAGTTCTTCTACTGTAGTACATTGCCTTGTAGATTGCAGGGATACATACATTTGGATTTGTGGTTTTTCCTGCTACCTTGTTACTGCCTTCGATCGTGAAGGTTGTTTTCTGTGTGTTGGATTACTGAATCTGAATATGGCATGATCAGGAATGACCTGCTCGAACAAATTATTGCTCCCCGTTATATGTGTTTGATCCTGATTTTTTGCTGGTGCGTCTGTTCTGAGAATATACGCGAAGAGTCCAGAGTGTCCTTGATCAACAGCTGGGAGAAACCTAGAGTTGAAATTTTGTTTTCTGGTAGCGTAGCCTAGCTTTATCAGCTTTCAGAGTGTTTGGACTTTGGAATGCTCAGTTGACATCTATACTGCTAATGCAGCTAGTTAGTCAAGTAATTATGCAAACTATGATTGTAGTTAACATATTGGCCACGATACATGCATAGAAAGTATTTGTCAACTAAGTTTTCTGTTTAGTATGGATCCGAGTTCTCTTAGATGTGACAGAAGCTTTACATTGTTTGGTCGGGTGTTTGTAGCTTTACATTTGTATATAACCTCTGGCTACTATGAGTCTATGAAGCCGTGTATGATGGTATATGCGGATAGTCTTATACAGTGCTCAAAGAGAGACAATATAGCCGTGTTACAGGCATCCAAAATTCGTCTAGTGTAATACAACCTCCTCTTTGTAGGTGCTTAAATGAGTTTAGTACTATCTATCATTGCTGCTAGTTACTATTCATAATCATTTGTTAAGTACCGTGCCTAATAAAGCATGTATAAACCACTGACTATCCTACCTGGCAAGAGTAACCAGTTTATTCAACTAAGCACCTGCCCCGAGTCACTCCAAAAGACCAAACCCCATTCATTCTCCTGCACATCATTGTTTCCCCTTCTCTCGTTTATGCTGCCATGGTCGAAGGCTTGTTGGGTTTGCTTCGATGCACATCATAAATCCCCTTCTCTCTTTATGCTGCCATGGTCGAAGGCTTGTTACCTTTGCTTCGACGCGGCGGAGGAAATTGCACAAGTTGCTGCCATTTGTTGAAGTGTATGTGCTGCCAATTGAGGACCATTACCAATCGTCATCAGGACTGTATTCGAATCAGAATGTGAATTTCATATCCGTGTGAAGGTTTTTTTTGTTCTTTTCTATGGTGAGCGTGTATCTGAAGGTTCTGACTTTTGGTTTCAAAACTATGGAGCATGCATGAGGAAGTACACGTTCCATTAACAGAGAGCAGCTACAAACTCAAATTCGAGCCCATGAGCCTGTATAGCTGTGGTTATACAACAGATGAGATTGGAGACATGTCATTATCGTTGATATAGATGAGCCAGTATCCGGGAGGACATATCCAACAGCTATTGATATAGTGGTCAGGAAAGGAACATGCCATTATTGTTGAAGAAGAATAGGAGAACTGGAGAAGCTAGTTTCAAGCGTAGAAACTGTCGAGTGATGCGTGCTGCTTCAGTTACTATCCTTACGGGTGTATGATGTTCTGAATGCATGTCTGCTAGCTCCTTGAAGTAATGTCCGTTACGAAAGGTGTAGCATGTCCAGAAGGGAACATATTTTTGGTTTTGGACCATGCTCTTCAATTGATAATTAGTCCGGCATCAAATATTATGTTTATCTAGCTGATCCAATAATGCATGATTTGTGCCAAAAGTAGAGATAACAATATATTACTTATACTTAGTAGATAACAAAAAGTGATACAGTAAAAAGTGCAATCTTATTAATTAATCTGAAAACTCGGACAAACTCGACTGACTAATCCTGGCGCGCAGTGCCAAACTGCGGAACTGCCAATCATGCACAAGCGCAAGTAAGTATATGACTAAATTACTCGTGACCCATCAATTAACTAACTAAGCCAGCATTAGCCTAAGACCACCGGCGATTAACTCATCAGCAGAAGCGCGGGTTCGACAGCAGCTTGTCGGGGCGCCGCCGGAGTCGACTGCAGCTTATTCTCGGCGTATAGGCCAACGTTGTCCCTGATGCGTTGGAGCGCCCTCATGAACGCCGGAAGCTCCGCCACCTCGAGCGCGGCCTGATCGACCTCAAACCAGAAGCTCTTCCCCGTCTGCTCCTGCAACTCCACCACCTTCTCCGCGAGGGCCCTCATCCGCTCCACCTCCTTCTTGACCTCGGCGCGTTTCTCCTCCCTCTCCCGACGCAGCGCCTCCAGGCCACCCCAGTCCGGGCCGTCGCCGTCGTCGCCGCAACCAAGGACGGCGTCGACGGAGGGGCTGCCGAAAGCGAACACCTTGCCGGCCGCGGAGAAGACGACGATGGCGACGTTGGCGGCGCAGACCACGGCGAGCCTGGCGACCATCTCCCAGAGCCCTTTCTTGCGCTTCGAGAAGGTCACCTGCCGGGCCGCCTTGTCCTCCACCAGGCGCATCTCCACGCGCTGCCGCCCTCTCGTCTTCTTGCCGTTCTCAAGCGGTGGATGCGCCATTGCTGAGAAGCTAAGCAGCTCTTTGCTCTGCTTCTTGTCGATCTCTCTCTCTCTATGGATCTATGCTTTGCGATGGAGGTGCAAGGAAAGAGGCCAGGGGCAGGCTGTATATAAGGAGAAAGAGGCGCTGCCATAAATGGCGCCAAAGTTCCGATTTTGTTACTGCTCCGTCCTAGATTTGGATCTCATCAACGCGGTAATTTTGGAAAGAAATCACCGTGTGCAATAAGTTACCATATGGCTCGCCGCGTTTTTTTCCTAACTGGATCCGGATCGGTCAGAAATTTGGAAGGTGTCTTATTTATGGAAATTTCACTTGGTCGGAATGAACTATAGCATTGCAGGTATATATGTATGTTCCGGATGGAGTTGCTTTGGATTTGACGACGTAGTTGCTTTCTCGGTCCACCGACCGAACGTACGTACTGTATGTAATGTGCAAATGTGCAATCACCACTCAAAACTATGAGAGCGATTTTCCATTTTTTTTAAAGACGGTAATTGGCGAGTAAATGATCATAGCACACAAGGTTGCAACTAACTTCCCATCCACTGGATTAATCCTTTTAGACGGTCCGGATTGATCGGATCAAAGCTAACTCGTCTCATATCTATATCTATACCTACCTAATAATAAAATCATTAAGACTTCTACCAAACAAATTGTTAACCCTTTTTCAGACGGTTTTGCCCCTGTAAGTTTGGTAATATTACCCACCGTTGCCATCGGTAAGTGGAAAACCGTTGCCATCGGTAAGTGGAAAAAACGGTTCGACATAGCACGCACGCGCTCCGCTCTGACACCGGATCACCCTTTCTTTTGACGAACTGAAAAGATTGCTCGATCCCCTTTCCTCTGCCTCCGGCGAGGACGCGCCTGCTCTACGCCGCCATGGATCACGGCCGAGCTCCCCACCGCCATAGATCCCGGCTGAGATCCCCACCTCCATAGATCCCAGCTCTCTGTCGCGTCCTAGGGCCCCACCACCTAACATGTGGTCCAAAACCACTCAGCTCCACATGATCCGCTTGGTTCTTTCTCCTCCGAGGGGCAGCGATGGATGAGGTCCCAGATCCTGCACCCCCGCATCGACGAGAAGCACAAGGAGAAGAGAGCGAAGATGAAGTGGAAGACCATGGCGGAGAAGGGCGTTGGCGGGGGCACGTCGTCGCCAAGGAGGCCGAGGGAGAGGTGGTGCCTCGAGGAGCACGACCCCTTCCTCGACACCCTCCTCAGGATAGTGCAGTGCATGCCACACATTGATTTCTCTGCTCTGCACCTCAGGTACTAGCCCTGCGCCGCACGCCGTTGAAGGAGGAGATGGTTAGCCTTTTACAACCCACTAGTAGTCGTGCACGTATATAAATGTCGTTTATAGTTTAGTGAGTCTTTTGGTTAGCACATCAATAATTTCATGACTAAAACATGTAACGACGTACAAACAACATAAAATGCACACACTTGCATCATTTAAAATCCACTAAATACACAAGAATAGTTACTATTTGCATACATATTAAAATTCAACACCAGTTTGAAGCGATAATTAAAAAACAAGTTCTAAGTTACAAAGCATAATATATACCTATTCAGATGTGTCGGTATTTGCATAAATATTTACTGTGAAGTATTTCATAAAATTGAACATCAAAATACCACTGGATGACTCGGAAGATTACAATTTTAATATATTCAGTAAGACAATTTTGCAAAAAGTCTTACTACTCTCATAATGTTTTTAAAAAATCATAATGACAGATTTTTGTCAACCACAAACGTAAAAAAATACTACCCACATACCCAAATCGAACACGTCCGATTAAAGAAACGAAAAAGGAATTGGACATGCCACCACTGCACTCTCAATCTAAAAAGCCCGAGGAAGCACTCAAGCTCGGCAATGCTCTCAGGCAACCCGGATCTGCGACAGACCCGCCTTTGTGGGCACGGACGACTGCAGCCAAAACATGCTCCGCCTCCGTCCACATACCCCTGCACACCGGTCGCCCGCCGCATCCACCCTTGCCCCACCGCAACCGCCAGTCTAAATTTCAATAACCTTAAACTGAATCACTTTAAGCTTAAAATTGTAATACTACTAATTAGATAGTGAACTTTCGTGGATCACGGGCGGCCGAATTTTCGGCGGAATAAAAAAAGAAAATTGCCCGCCTTCTGTATATTGTAGTCACATATCTGGCGATTATGATGCTTTTCTGTTAGCATATTTGATCGGATAAAAGTGTAGAACACGACAAGAACCAATTGAGGTAGACCACAGTAGTAAGTGAATGAAAATAAATCATGTTACTGTGAAGTGCACTTGTATCCTTTTTTTTTTTTTTTTTTTGCCTTGGAACTGTATTCGTTTTAGTTAGTTCCATGATTTATCTTCTATCACAGCAAGTATTGACCAATCTCCTATAACAGACCAATCTTTGTGCCGATGGACACATCATATCTTCCATGTCCATTCACTTGACTAAACTTTTGTGGATCGAACTGAGTTCATATCAGTCCACCGGGAGGATCCATGTCCGGTTCAGTTACATGTTAGTTAGAGTTGGCAGAAGAAATAGCCACCGACACCACAACGCATGTGTCGCTCGCGTCGTCTGAAGGCAGCGTTCACTCGCAGTGAAGGAGATTCTTCAGCGGCACCCGTGGTGCTGACATCTTTGATATCATCAAGAACAGACAGCTGAAAAGAATGTTTTCAGTATGAAAGACGGCTAAAAGAATGTAACGCTGGGGTGTCCACCGTGAAGGAGGTCGTGCGCGATCCTGTCAGAGAGCTCGAGCTGGAGTACGGAGTCAAGCTCCTCGCCGCTGCATTCGCAGAAGTTGTGCGGCACACAACAGGCGCCTGAAGACAGGAAGAGAGCGAAGCAATGCACCTTCAGTGCTGCTCAATGTATTCATCTGTACTTATAGGTTAGAGCAGGTACAAGTTACAGTGTAGCTCGTTGTGCGCGAGGTGCGCAGAGTGCGCGACGTGCACATGCTGGCGAGGCTACGTGTGCAGGACTGGGTAAAGGCCAGTTGCCACTAACAGCACCGATCATGTTGTGGAGGTCTGGCAGCTTGGGCTCGGTGCGGCATGCAGGCAGCGCCAGCGCAGCTTGAACTTCTGGAACGCAGCCCGTGCGGCGGAGGCGCACTCGTTGAAGGCGTGCTGCGCCCAGTACGGCACAAGCATCCCGCCCCGCCCGTGAGCGGCCGGTAGCTGGCGGCACTGGTTGGGGAGCGAGCATGCCGGCATCGCAGCGGGCGTGGAGCGCCGAGCGCTCGAGCACTGCGGTGTCGGAGAGCAAACCGGGAGGCCGCGACGGTCGTCTGTGAACGCGCCGTCGGCGTCCCTGACGGCCTGCACCGGAGGGGTTGGAGGACTCCGGAAGAAAGGACGGCGACGTCGTGCGACCTAATGCGGCCAATCGTTTTTTACCGGCGGCTAATCATATATCATCGAAGAATCTAACCAGCAGCCGCATGCCGGTAACTCCACGCACCCGTCCGCTCCACTCCACTCCATGTAAGAAAAAATAACATGCATGCACTAAACTTCAAAGTTGCTTTCATCATCATAAATTTATATTGAGAGCGTGGCTCACGCATCCCTCCTTTGCATATATGAAAAGAAACCAAAAATGATGATGTCATCCCGCATTAATTGCAAAATTTGGAAATTTAAAATGTTTTGTAGACCAAACCGTTTATCCGATTTAGAATCCGTTTTCACCGCTGAGCTAGTCGCAATGAGATCTTCGAAACTAGATCCCATATTGACATATTCTGAGAACTTTTTTTTTCTCCAAAAGTTACCACGCCCGTAACACATAAGTTACCATACTATTTCGGTAATATTTACCATACTTTTTCGATAATATTTACCAAACCAATACAAATGAACTTATCACTCGGTACACACAATCAATATAGTTACTATACTATTTCGGTGTTTTTACCTAATACTGATGAACTTACCACCCGGTACCTACGAATTTATCTATCCATGTGTTCGTGATGTAGTTATCGATACACAAAACTAATGTAGTTACCTAATACTCTCTCGATAATAGTTATCACCCAAATACTGATATAGTTACCTCCAATATTAATAAAGTTAAATGTGTTTTTATGTGTAGTTATCCAACACAAAATCGTTATATTTACCCTACTCTCTATAATAATTACCACCCAGCACTGATAAAGTTATCCCTTTTTTTTTTATGTGTCGTTATACATCACAAAATTGTTATAGTTATTCTACTCTCTCGATAATAGTTAACATCCAATACTGATAGATTTACTCAACAGTATTGATAAAGTTACCCATGTGTTTTTATGGTCATGGTATCTGATTGAGTTACCCACCCAGTATTTATGAAGTTATCTATGTGTGCATGATGTAATTATCCACCACGAAATTGATGTAGTTATCATGTCATCTAAATAATAGTTACGAACACAATGTCCATTATTTTTATGTGTAGTTTCACTATGAAATCGACAGTTGTCATCCTAATACTTATGCATGCATGATAAATTTGCCATCTCAAAATAATGTGGTAACTTTAGAGCTCGTACAGATTTAAAAGAATATGAAAAATGGTTCTATGTCAACCCAAAAACTAATCGCTAATATGGTTGGTAACTTACATATACAAGACTGGTAACTTATATGTTACGTGGGTGGTAACTTCTGGGCAAAAAAAAAAGTTGTCGGAACATATCGATATGGGATCTAGTTTTGAAGATCTCATCGCGACTAGTCTAATGGTGAAAACGGATTCACGATCGGATAAACGGTTTGGGCTACGAAACTTTTCAAATTTTCAAATTTTGCATTTAATGCGGGATGACATCAGCTTTTCTGTTTGATTGTGCATGCATGCGGACATTTCTCTCTCCGTTGCGTAGAGATAAGCTAACTAGCATGCCCCTGCTAGTTAGTCGCGTCCATCATCATATGGATTGTTGGATGGTGGATTAGATTTAAACGGTTTGAACTATCAACACAACTCAACACATGTTTACTCTTTTAGGGTGTGTTTGTTTGGGCTGTCTGTGGCTGGTTGTGGTGCTGTATGTGGAAAGCTGCCGTGCAGGAAAAGCTGTTCTGAGTGTCAGTGTCTGGCAACTAGCTGGCTGTCTGGCTGTAATCTGTGGAATTGTCTGAAAACGGATATTGTTACTGATTTAACTGTAATAAAGTATATATCCATCGTAAATATATATGAATAAAAAAAAAACAATTTCGTCACATCACTCGAGAAAAATCAAATAGTCCGAAAATACATTTTCACTAGCAACTCATATAGTTCTAACGTTGTCTTCCGTTGAATAACGTGTCGGCAATGTCGTCCCATAACACGTGTTCATGCTCCTCGTGTGTAGTGCCCCAGAAGAACATCACCGGGCAAGGTAATTGCTTGCCTTTGGACCTTAGGAATGTAATTCTCATCTGAATCATATCGGTCAAACTGCTTATCACGTAAGTTGGAGTCTCTGATGAAATTATGAAGCGCAATGCAAGCAAGGATAATTTTCTTCTGTACAACCAAGCCCTAAGGTGGGATGCCCTTCAAAATGCGCCACTTATTTTTCAAGACTCCAAAAATACGCTCGATGCAATTCCGAAGTGATGAGTGTGCATGGTTGAAGATTTCTTCCTTCTTTGTTGGTACACCTTCTCGACGGAAATCCGGTAAATGGTACGTGTTGTTTTTATAAGGAGCTAGAAACCCCTTTCTTTGGATAACCGGAATCAACAAGATAGTATGTACCTGCGCACGCGAGAAAAAATATTAAAAATGAAAACAATAATGATGCATATGTTACACATGTGAACAATGCAAATAGATATTACCATCAGGGGGGTTGGGAGGGGGTTGGGAACTGAAGTGGATACTTCTCAATACTGCGTAGGAGAATGCGGTTATCATGTGCCGAACGAGGCCATCCAGCAACAACAAATGTGAATCTAAGATCAAAATCACATATCACTAGCAGATTTGTGATGTGTAACCATGTCTTCCGGTATGGTTAACTTTTTCTTCTTCAGGAACTTCAACGGGAATGTGCGAGCCATCTATGGCGCCGATGGCACCTTTGAAATGAGGCCAAAAGCGTGCATCTTGAAGTCTTGGGTGCACATCCTTGAAGTTTCGATCCACAGGTTTTATGTTGTCCCTACCCAATTTATACAAACTGTTCAACACCATATGGAACTTTCTATGAATTGTTTCAAGAGACCGACTAAATTTGTTCTCAGCTTGTCTAAATGATTATGGTCCTCCAACCATCCATAGAAACATAGCTAGACATTCAACCGATCACATGTCTCTAGTTGATTCTAACCCATAGCGAGCAACTAGAAGGTTGTGCAACCTTTCAAACACATCCGGGTACATTCTAAACATTTTGTAGCATCTTTTTCTATCAACTAGTTGTTCATTCACCCATTCTAGCCCTGTTTGTTGTGGAATCTTCCTAGGTGCCTTATTCAAATACTTCTCATGATAAAGATTACCAATGTAGCCCAACACAGCCATGTCATGCGCCACCCCAAGAAGGTGTCGAATCCTTTTTTCATCACTTCCATTGTCACCACCACCATCCATCCTACAAATTTTATATAAGAACATATCAATAACTTGAACATGACATACAAGATGATCCAAAAAATCACACATACTAATTCACGAATGTAGCAAATCATCAGAAATAACACACATAATGGTTCACATGTTCTAAAATGATCACAAAAAGTCTACATGGAATAACAAACAAATAGTAGACATGTTGTAACACATATCTACTTGCTCATCTCATCATGCATCATCTGGAGATAGTGAAGCCTCCCTTCAGATGTTTCCAAGGCAGCAAACAACTCTCTATGCTCCCTTTTCACGGCAAGCTTGCATGTAGTGAACATAAGACTTGTTCATAGTTGGAATGGAGTCATCCTTTTCCTTCCTTAACCCCAGAATCTCGAACCATTGCTAAAAATTCCTTCATAGTTGGGATGGAGTCATCCTTTTCACTAGAATTTCCAACTTCTGCGGCCCTTGAGACTAGAGAGTTCATTGCATTGTTGTAAACTTTGAAAAAGGGACACTCTTTTTCCTTCAGTCCACCACCCACGTTGCGCTTACCCAATGTTGTTTTCTTCGTGCCATCACCTTCATCATCCAACAATATTGCACCTTCCTTGTCCTCTCCTGTTTCTTCCTTGAACGACAGCGGTCGCGGACGAGAACGGCGGCGGCGGACGAACGAGGAACTATGGAGGTCGCGGACGGGAGCGGCGGCGGCGGCGGACGAACGAGGAACTATGGAGGTCACGGACGGGAACGGCGGCGGCGGACGGGGACGGCCCTCTGCGGCGCTCCTCGAAACCCTAGCAGTCACCTGTGGCGGCGCTTTCCATCGATCTCGAGCTAGAAGATGAGGTAGGGGACGGGGAATAGGGGCGGAACGGACGGTTATGTTCTTTTCGTACGCGCGTAGCGATGGAAAGCTCTGGATTTTTTTTCTTTTTGGCGACGGGGACGGTTAGGTTCTTCGGTGGCACTTCTTTCGTAATAAACATACCTACCGATTCGCTAACTCGGTGGAAGCTCGGGAAGCACCTTCGGGACTTGCTTTTTCAACTGTGAAGGAATCTGAGGTGCTTCTGTCAAAGCCTAACGTGTAGCGTATGCGTTTGTTTCGTCGGAGGTGCTTTTTTTTTTGTGGAAAGCCTCTAAAAACCCAAACAAACATAATAATAGTGTAGATGTAGGTAATTAACCCAGGAAGTCCACTGCCGTCGGCCTCCCGAGCGGAGATGCGGAAGATGTTGCAGCCCGACTGCCCGAGATCCTGTCCCTTACGTTCTCTTCTGCCTGTCCCTGGGACATCGATGCCTCATCTTCACCACCAAAGAAAGTACCAAGCGGAGGCAGCAGGATTTCACGCTCACTACCAGCTCCCAGCCATCTGCTCAGGTTATTGCTCTCATCTCTCCTTGGAAATTAGGCGATGTTGTACAGTTCAAACAATCTCTGATCCCCATCTGCTTTGATTTTATAATTCATTGATGTATAGCTTGCATGTAGTTTGTTTAATGCTGTGGCGAGTTGGTGCCATCAAAACGCTGCCTGCATTTGCCAGGAATGAGTCCGGTTATTTGGTCTTCCGAGTTGACACATGCTTTGCTTTATAGAGTATTAGGGCATCTCCAACGGCCCGATGCATTTTGGGATTAAATCGTGTCCGATTTGATCCGTTTGCGTCGGGCCGCTGACAGAAAATGGGTGATGTCCGCCCCAATGTCCGTTTGGGTCGCGCCTTAGTCCAGCGGACCGACGCATTTTTGGCCACTCTGATTTCTTTTCAAACCGAATGAGAGAAGTAGTATATAATTGTAAAATTCATCAACTCGAACATTTAAATAATACGAGTGATCCAACAATTGGAAGATAAAACATAGTTTAAACAAACATAGTTTATACAACAAATATAGTTTAAATAAACAGAGTGGAAGATAACTAGTTGTCTCTGGGGATGATTCTTGCCAATGCCCACTAGTGCTCAATCAAATTCCTCTGCAGCTGCTGGTGAGTACCACGATCACGGATCTCCTCGTGCACATGCAGGAAGTGCTCAAATGTAGCAGCTCCTCGATGTGCTGCAACCAACTCACCCTGAAACTCCCACCCTTGGTCATGGAGACCATCGTCGCGCTCATCCTCGACGATCATGTTATGCATGATCACACAAGCAGTCATGACCTCCCACATCACTTCTGTGCTCTAAGTCCTCGCAGGGTGACGAACAATAGCCCACCTAGATTGGAGCACACCAAATGCACGCTCCACATCCTTTATGCATGCTTCCTGGCGCTTGGCAAACCTCCTGTTTTTCTCCTCTACTGGCTCACGAATTGTCTTCACAAAAGTGCACCAATCAGGATAGATGCCATCAGCCAGGTAGTAGCACTTGTCATATGCATGGACATTGATCTCATAGTTATACATCGGAGCATCACCCTCCGCTAGCCTAGCAAAGACAGGAGATCGCTGGAGCATGTTGATGTCATTGTGGGAGCCGGCCATGCCAAAAAAAGAGTGCCAGATCCAAAGATCTTGTGATGCCACGGCCTCAAGGATGACAATGCAACCCTCGGCGTGGCCACTATACTGGCCTTGCCATGCAAATGGACAGTTCTTCCACTCCCAATGCATGCAGTCAATACTTCCTATCATCCCCGGAAACTCTCTCTCCTTGTTGATCGACATCAGACTAGCGGTGTCCTCAACTGTGGGCTCTCTAAGGTAAACATCGCCAAAAACATCTATGACAGCGCGGCAAAATCTGTACATGGACTCAAGGCAGGTGGACTCGCTCATCCGTAGATACTCATCGACGAGATCACCGGCAACTCCATATGCAAGCATGCGAATAGCAGCAGAACATTTTTGGTAGGAGGTGAAGCCAAGCATACCGGTGGCATCGCGCCTGGCGACGAAGTAGTTGTCCTGGGCCTTCACCCCGCTCATAATCCGCAAGAACAGCGGCCTTGACATCCGGTAGCGGCGCCGGAATCTTTGTGCATCGAAGACTGGATTTGTAGGGTGGAAGTAGTCGTGGTACAGCTGGTAGTGTCCCCTCTCTCGGTTGCGCAGGAGATTGGGCGCGCGACCCTTCACCGAGCCCCTTCGCACCGGCCCCGAGTAGGTGTACTCGTTAATCACCATTGTCGTGGCCACCAAGAGCTTGGAATCATCGTCGGAGTCCTCGTCCGACGATGGCGCAATGAAGGTCTCGTAGAACTTCCGGATGCGCTTGCTCAGCTCCATCTACGACACCCGCACGATAAATGAATATTTGCGCCCTTCATCGGTTGTAATATGGCAAAGGTGGTCGGGATCTTACCTAAAACCGGGCGGCGCAAATGGCCGAACACCTCGCGGGCGCGGAAGATGACCTCCCTGGACGAAGCCTTCGCCGGTCAGGAATGGTGGCCTATCCACCTGGAAGTGGGAGCAAAGGCCACCGGCGGGGTGGTGACAGCGATGGCGAGGCGAAGGCGACGGGCGGGCGGTGGAATCGGCGGCGTCTGGGGGTGGCGGCGGTGTCGTGGGAAGGATGAGAAAGAGGAGGGAAGCGATTTGGGGGGGCGGAGTCGCTGACGCGCGGGGCCGATCAAAAAGGGGAGGACACGCGCGGACGCAGCGGACCGTTCGCGGCGACGCAAACCGAGCCCAAATTTGGGCCGCGTTTGCCTCGTCGCGGATGGCTCGGACAAAATGCGTCGCCCCGTTGGGCTGGGTTTTTCCCGACCCCGGTCATTTTCGGACAGAAACGGACCGCGGATGTCCCTTTGCGTCGGGCCGTTGGAGATGCCCTTATTCTGCATATTTGTTATTCCCTTCCCTCTAGTGGTATTCAGTTAACCAAATTCAAGTGATGGTTCTGTTAAAGACTTTTGAAAATGGACCGCGGATGTCCCTTTGCGTCGGGCCGTTGGAGATGCCCTTATTCTGCATATTTGTTATTCCCTTCCCTCTAGTGGTATTCAGTTAACCAAATTCAAGTGATGGTTCTGTTAAAGACTTTTGAAAATGCAGTATACTTGTGACAACAGTGCTGTAAATTTACAGCTATATATTTGGACATACAGATATACGTTCCGACTTTCAGTTTTAGCATCTTTCCTCTTTTCAGTGTTCCGCTACTTTTCATGTTTAAGTATCTGAATATTCAGTACAAGGCATAATATGCAATACAGAGTCGGCATCGTAGATAGTAGTGGAACCGTTTGTCTTACTGCTCAATAAACACGTCCCAAAGCTAGAATTCATATTAGGGGTAATATATCTATGATTTAAACCTATAGTATATTATATAATAGCCTGTTGTTTCTATTCCCTCTATTTCTAACCCCATCCTTCATTTAAACACAACTTCAGTTTCAGTTTACTGATATATTCCTCCAAGCTGCACTTTTATTTTGTTATGCTTACATAAATTGGGTAGTGGACCGGATAAAATAATGGGTTTGCGACTATGTGTGATAGCCAAATGAATTGACTATTTCAATGTAATTTAACAAGTGAATTTCTGCATGATGGTCTCACACTTTTCAATACCAGGATGTTTACAAAGAAGATCATAAAGTAAGTGGTGACTCCTTTTCTTATATATTGTGAGGATTGTTGTAAAATGAGACATGTAGACAATATACTTCTAAATCTGAAACGATGATAGAACCATAATTAAAGTTTACATTTAACATATGATATGATATGATGTTTAATTTTTTCAACCCGTGGCAACGCACGGGCATGTTTCCTAGTACTGGTAAAATTCCGCAACTTGGTTTTGCAAAAACTAAAGGCTTCTCATCCGCTTTCATGGCGACGTATGCTTGCTCAGTTGCTCGATGTCTTCTGCTCCTGCAACTGCAAGCATTCTAATACTTCGACCCAACCTTGCAATTGATTGAACAAATGCTCTTCTACATTCTGCCCATATAAACTACTCCCTCTTATCGATCCGAAAAGAGTGATGCGGAGAAAGACAACATCCACTTTTGTACAAATTCAAGACATCTATTTTCAAACGGAGGGAGTACAAATGCACAGTACAAGTTGCGACATTAAATTAGGATCAGAAGGAGTACTACGTAACCCAAAATAATTTACTCTGAGATGGGCAAAAAAAAACTGCTTGTATAGGCACATTCATTCATATTTTACACTATACATCATCCTAATTCTTTTTCACTTTAGACCAGCCTCAGTTATATATTTCCAGTTTAGAAGAACACGAAAATCTGCCTTGTCGATAAATCATGAGTTAACAATACTCAGTTATAAGAATCTACTAGTTTGTTCTTCTCAACATTACAAGTCTCTCTCGGTATGACGGTATGAGCATAGCACTGATGACAGGGCAGCAGAGTGAAGAAATATGTGTGCCTTCAACTCAAATAATTATTACAGGAATCGGATATCCTTCGGTTCTTCAAGCCGTCAGGTGATAGTTAATTGAGAGAAGCTCCTGACTGTTGGCAGTTCTCACGAACCATACTGCCGAATGATTGAAATATGAGCTATCTTTCAGGAAAAATATTTATCAGCAGAAGCAACTTAGCGAAGACTATGAATTGTCTGCAGCGATTGCCCATTATACTTCACTTAATATTAAGTGAAATGGTAATACAAAATTAAACAGTATACATGACTAGTTTACCCAACCAAATGACAGGCAATATTTAAACCTAATCTTGATTGGACCTTTTTTTCACAAACTTCTCATCTTGCGTCTTAACATCAAGCATGGGCATTCAGTTAGATTCATTGAACGATCAGTACTGAAAGACCAGCAGGGTTTATATGGGGCACCAAACCAAATATCATTTTAGACTTCTGAAACAAGAGAATCTACCTTTGTAGCCAATAACCCCAAAGTATCTCTGATCTGACAACCTGAAAGCATGCTGCACTTGTAGCCTGATGGCGAAACAGAAGCGTAGAAGCGCCCCTTCCACAGACATCCATGTAATCAACAATCCTGGTGGTGCTGTGTTTGGGTTAAAGTTTTTCCAATAGTACATTAGGAAACATACAATGTACTGTTCATACATATGCCCAAGAATATCTTTCAAAATTGACGACAAAGAGAAGTGTCTTACATGATATATGACTGTCTACTTGATGGTTTGGCTAAGACGTTGGGCCACTCTGGTCACACTTCAGTACATCTGCCTACTAAAACTCCATGCAACTTGACGAAATCCATAAGTCATCAAGACTTCATAATCACAACTGAAATGTACCCAACTCCTGACCATGCCTTGTAAGTTTAATGGTCTTTCTACCAACCCAATGAAGGCGGTAAGAAAGGTCAAGATTATGTAGCAACAGTTTCAGATTATCAGCCTCGTCTAGTTCCCTTGTCTTAGTCTGCAAAGCCCAGAACTTCATAATTCAGTAACAGCAGGAATATAATTCTCCAATGAAAATTAAGAATTCACATGACTGCACCTCAGACAATCAATACGAAGAAAACTGAAGGGAATAGTAAATCAAGAAGTGTTTTGGCACCCGGGTGCATATGCACCCTTTATTTAAAATGCATTTTTAATGTATTTCAAAATGTCAAAAAATTCCCTAAAACATTCCACGAGTACCTCTCACATCCTATGTGCGCACAAAGTTGTTTCATGTGTAAAAAGACAAAATTCAGTGCTACAGTCAGGCTTTTCACAAGATATTTTTTTTGTCTTTTTTACACAGGGCACAAAAAATGACCCTTTTTCACGAAACAACTTTGTGTGCAGATAGGATGTCGAGATGTATGTAGAACTTTCCTTTGAATTTTTTTGACATTTTGGAATGCATTTTTTTCGTAAAGGGAGCATATGCATCCGAGAAAGTGAATTTCTGGTTTTAATGAGATATAACAAGCATTGTATGTTCTCAACATACTACAGCTCAGCTAAAAATACATACTACAGCTCATAAAAGAGCTGAAGATGACACTTTCACATCAAACACTAGATAGAACAGGATATGGGATAGGGAAACAAATTTATCCTTAAGACTCGAGTCTTGACAGCATCATTGCCCTTCCAATCAGTTGTAGTAGAAATAAGCAACTTTGAAAAATAGAAATACATTGTGCAATAAGACTTGGTAGGGACCAGGTTCAAGAAACCAGCAATAACATGTTAAAAACAGGCCGTTCACAAGTCTATACCCCGCTTTTTATCACAATCTCAATAGAAGCATCCGTGAGTGCCAATATTCCCAGTTACATAAAATAGATTTTGAATACAAATCCAATTAAGGCAGCCTTTTTGCTAGAAGATGCGCAATTACGGAGCCATCGCGCCTGATTCAGTTTTAGGGCCAGCTTAGGTTTTCAAACACCTTGTTGGTGCATTTGAGGCTACACCACAGAATGGCAGAACATACTAATGACCAGAATTAGATCATTCAAAAGGTGACAAGATATTTTGTAAGGGGGTGCGATTTATAAGCAAAGGTAGTCAGAATAGCGATTCTGAATCGGATCAGGCCTCTATGGTAAGATCATGAATGGTAGGATCATAACTAGTAATCATAAAATTGTGGGTTCTAAGTAGAATCATCGAACCGCTTCAACCAATTTAGATTGTATAGTCATAGAATTGTAGGAAAGAATCATGATTCTGAATACCTTGTTCATAAGTATATCATCCATCTCGCAACCACATGGACTTGTTTCAAGATATTCGGAGTTGAGATCAGGGTTTCAAAACTAACCAAACAGCACACACACAAGCAGTATCATTTACGAATTGTAATGATGTTTTTCTGGGATTCAGGCAGTTCTAAGGACTGGATGACAATACTAGATTACAGCAATGGCATGTGTGCACTTGTATAGCTATACCTTCACTTGCAAGATTGACAGTTACACAAAAAGACATGCTTGACAATATTATTCACCAACACCAAACAATACAACATGATCAGAGAGAATAAGAAACAAGTACAAAAATATACCTCTGGATTTGCACGTTTATCATGTCCCAAGATGTTAGAGATTATACTTAGGCGAGCTGTGTTGGGTGAAAATCCTTCCCATGGAGGAACATAGATAAGCTTTGTGCATTGGATAGGAGTAAGGCTTCTGCTTAGCCTCTCCCACCAGGCTGAACCTAGAGACCACCATCTAATCATCAATCCATTCTCGGAAAAAGCAACAAGGCCCTAGGTAAAAAGGAGTAAAAAAATGCTGTCAAAACATAACCTGAATTCCCATATATAAGATTTAATCCTCGAAACAAATTATAGCTACAAAAGCAGATTATGTCTGCCATATAGCTCGATCTTCTGGTAAAGCTACCACCCGTTTTACTACTAGTAGCAACACATGCATCATAGTCCATATTTCATACATGTAACGCCATAAACCTATTTCCCCTAGGCATAAATCACAAGGAATACAAATGAAGTAACTGAGGAACCAAGAAAATTAGTATGATATCCCCAAGTAACTACTGGACAATAATCTATTGGGAAAACATACCATGAATTTTTCCTACGTTCTGTGATAAGCCATCTAGGATAGTTATTTCAGATAGAATAATTTTTCTCTAATTAGTGACCGTGTGGTGAAACAGGACAAGCTTTGACATAAACAAATGATGGGATTTGTTTCTAGTGCAAGATTGAAGTTCATATAAAGATGTATCCGTAATAAAGTTAAACTATTGGCTAACTCCTATTATAACCCTTAAAAAACTCCTATATAACAATAACAAAGCAGAAATACATAGTACGTTGATAGATTATATTAATGGACCATTACGAAGAGAGGACAAGGCGATGTATAATAGGGATTAGAATTTCAGTGTCAGGGCCTCATACTGTTTACGGTTAAAAATATTAAATGTGCTATAATTCAACGATAGACCAAGACCAGACCTTGTACATCTCCACAAGGAATATGGACATTTTACTTGTGATTTATGTTATTTTTATTCTGTATGGTCTCTAAAACACAAATTTAATCTCGGATTCTTATCTAATACTCCCTCCACCCCAGTTTATAAGTCCTGCGCGTATACCTAGATCGTGAATTTGACCAATATAATTTTTTTTCTATAACATAAAAATTATACCATTAGAAAATATAAAATCTGAATTTTCTCATGATGTGTTTTTCATAATAAATTTCTCGTATTATATTGGTGAAATTCACGACCTAGGGATATGCGTAAGACTTATAAACTGGGACGGAGGGAGTATGTTAATAGAAATGAGAAGGCTATATGTGACATTTGAATGTAGCCAATGTCAGAAGAAATGCATGCAGATGTAGCACATCCATTTGACTATTTTGGTCCGGAGGTAGTATCAAACATGCCAACAATGGCAACATGGAATGTGTGAGTGTGTGTCCCTCCTGCGTGGAGGTTGTACCTGTACCTTTACTCTCTTCCTGTTCAATGAAATGAAACGCAAAATCTTGTGTGTTTTCTTGTAAAAAGATTGAGCAAAACTCTAGTAAAAATACATAACTGTGACTTCTGTGATATAATTTGTATGTACCAATGTACTGGATAGTTATTTGGATAGACTTGGGAGGTAATCGTTAGCCAACAGACGCTATATGTACAATACAAACATATAAGTGTTTCGTTAAAAGTAATCAGTATGATAAGAATAGCCAACCTCCCCATCTGGTGAGAAACTCAAAGCTGTAATCAGTATTGTTGTTGTTGTTGTATCCGTTGGTCCCTCAAGAAAGCTTGGAAGACCTGGTGGTCCGCATGCATCAAGAATCCTTATTTTTGTGACGCTGCAAAGAAAAACAGAAAATTTGAGATGAACAGAGTACAAAATAGCACCTCTTGTTCAAGCCTATTTTTGCGAGAACACACAGTTCAACTGTATCACGTAAATCAACAACAGTGTTAAAAAAAATTAAGATCATACATTTGATTCAAAACCAGTTCAATAGAATAGTTATCATATAATTTGGGCCAACACAAACAAAATACATTCCAACAGAACTTTCAAATATTGTATTCTCTACAAACGTGTCAACGCATAGTTACCATGAAAACTCTCAATGAATACAACTTTCTGCAGCTTGAAAGAACGTGTACCTTTCTATGTCATAAACACGAATTGTGGCACTGTGAATCTCTCCAATAGCATCACCAACAGCTAATCTTGTCATTGATTCATTGAGAGCAACCATTGGAAAAACACGCGCAATTTCTCTTAGAGCCATCATTGAGCTAATAATGCAAGCTTTGCGCATTATTAAATTGCTTGGATCCATAGTGTGTAGAATATAGCAAATTGCCTGCACAATAAAATTAGTTTTTTTTTCATTTGTACATAACATATTATATATAATGTTTGGGTATGACATGTCACTGTGGTAGAGGACAATTTGATAAGAGAAGTTCAAACTATACATAGCTGGATAAAATTAAAGAAAATCTATAAAAATATTGGAACATGCCCATGGTCTTCTACTGGAACTTCGTAACCACACAAAAAAATATGGGAATACAAATTGCAGTTTTTTCCTTTTTGTACAACTTCCAGACTATCAATTTTGCTGCAACTCTGGATTTCTTCTAACTTGGAGAAACCCTTATTAACCACTACAGAGGTACTAGTAAGAAGGAATTAGTAAGTACAAAAATCCATTAGCTCCACCAAATGCAGAATGGGAGTTAATATGAATCTACGATCCCATGATAGGAATGTGAGACCAGCTTGCGACCATGAAAATGATTACAGTTGCCAATTGTTCCAAATCTTTTTTTAAAAAATTGGTTAGGTTTGCACACATTTATAAAAGATATTCGAGCTTGATAGGTCCTACTTGTTTCTCCCAACACTCATCTGAGGTTTACAAATATCATGTTGTACCAAAAGTTATATATCGGGTGTAATATCCCCCTGACTTTTTCCATTAAGAGGGAGATGGGACTTGAACCGGGGCGCTTGACTACAAAACCATGTGTGCCAACCATTGAGCTACCCACTGATTGCCGTGTTGTATCAAATGCATTTTGACTTTTGTACAGATGTTCAACTACATAAACCTTCAAACAGAACATGTAGTAAACTTTAGGGTCATGAATTTCCAACAAAAAGAAGATAGCGAAAATTGTTGTTATAAGACTGAAAGCCACAATGCATAGTGATTACAACAACCCTGTACAATAAGGATAAAAAATTACAATGTCTACAACAAGGATACAGTGCATACCTTGTCAAGATAAGGAGCCAGGGCCTTTGGAGAGCCTCGAACTACTCGGATGAGAGTTTTGAGTGAAACTACGTGAACTGGTGAATCAGATGAAGTAGCCCAAATTTGACTTTCTATTACACCAAAAAATCCCATTATGTCAGCCATAGCCAAGCTTGGTAAAAGGGTACCAACCAATGCTTCCCTCATTGTTACAGCAACTGCAGTTTTATAGATGGCATTGCTAGAAGGTGCACTACTTAGGCACTCAATTTGGAAAAGTACATCACTCAAGAAATGAGCGATGTCAGTGCCCAAACATTCTTTCCATGTGCTTTCCATTCCCTCTGCTAGAAGTTCAGCTGCAGTTGAACTATAACGATCATTCATTGACATAACTAACTTAATTAGTTGATTAACAACCAACTTTGCAAGCTTAACTTTCACAATGCTTGGATACCAAACAACAAAAGCAGCTGCAACAATGATATTTGATGCCACTGCGTCCTGGCTTGTTCCTCCAATCCAAGATAGCCACTCCTGATTCTCTAATGATTCCAGCCATGAGCTTATCTGAGAAGTATCATCATCATCGTCTCTATCAAAAATTTCATCATCCGTCTTCGACTGTCCATAACTAGATACTGAGGCATTCTGCATCACTGGGATAAGCTTGTCCACAGGATCAGATGAGGTCAAGTGGACATCAGGAATTTTGTTTTTCTGTATACGGAGGGGTTGTGGAACAGAACGAGGAGCTGAGCAGTGAAATAAGGAGCGAGCAGCCATTCGTACATGTTCAGAAGGATGTTGCCAAAAGCTCACCAGAAGCTGTAAATATACACACCATTCAATTAAGAAATCATATTTGCAGGCATATGGCAGTGCTTTTTAAGTATTTGACAAGAAAAATTCAAAAAAAAGTATTTGACAAGAAAATACAAGTATACAGCAGTGCAATTAGAAAATCATATTTGCAGGCATATGGTGGTGCTTTTTATGTATTTAACAAGAAAATACAATTATACAGCAGTGCAAAAGAATACCAGGACATGAGTTTATTTCTATTACAAATGCATAAATGAACTTATAGAAGTCACAGGATAATCCTGTATGTATAGGTACAGCGAAAACAGTTGATCATTCAAGCCCTTGCCTTGGGATGGCTTTACTTGAGCGGCCAATTGTATCAACAGCGCTCAAGCATCACATGGTCGCATGAAGGGGAGAACACTGTGTTCTTTAACCAGCATGCTATCCATAACCGTATGGTCGATGGCGCGGTTGTCATGTAACAAGCGACCATGGCACGGGCATCTTACAATCACTTCAGCTGGCTCCTTGGTAAGGCTGAGCAGCAGGAATCTTATTGACCTAGACTTCCTAGATACGCGCTCGGAAGACCTGTCAGATCTTGGTGTCCCCTTTAGCAGGGAGGTGTGGCAGGTTGTAAGGCTTCTTCCGCCAAGGCGCACGGACCAGATGGGTTCACAGTAGAATTCCTACTGACTTGTTGGTGTGTCGCATTTGTATCAGAGCAGAGTTCTTGGGTTTAAGTTTTGGCTTTCGCTATTTAAAAAAAATTGCACTTGCCCTCCTTTTGTCCATATATAGGCCTCATCGAGTCATCACACGTGAGAGGGGGTGTTGAAAAAACCGGACCGGACCGCCGGTTGAACTGGAAAAAACCGGTCGAACCGCGGTTGAACCGCCAGTTTTGGTGGAAACCCAGACTTAACAGACCGCCGGTCCAAAGCGTACGCGAGAAAAATGTATTGCGCTCAGCAAGAATCGAACCTGCGTACTCGCGCAGCGCGCGCACCCAGCATGGCTGCGCTGGCCAACTAGCCAGAGGCATGTTCGTGTCATTCTACCACACATATTGAATAAATACTTGATTCTTTTTAACAGATTATTACTATTTCTCCTCTGTTCTGTTTTAAAAAAACCAGCAATTGAACCGGACGAACCGGCGGTCCAACCGGTGAACTGCGAACCGAGACCCTCGCCGGTTTGATTGCCAGTCCGGTTTTTTAAACTATGCTCCCAGGCCAGCCGGAGTTACTCCTGGTAGCTCTTAGGATCTAAGACTGGTCCTACATACCAACACAAGTCTTTCCAAGACACCTGAGAAACTTCCCGGGTGGTCACGCATCCCCATATTATTCCCATCCAACATTGCGAAAAGCTCAGTGTCTCCCATTGGTTGCTAGGACAGGAAAATCTCAAGGCAGCAACGGCCATGGGGTGCCAGCTGGTATTCCTGGTCAAGTACCTCGGTATCCTGTTCTCAATCCTCCTGCTCTCAATCTGGAAACCCTCCAGCGAGGCCTCCCAACCCCTTGTCAACCTGTTCACCTGCTTGGAGGACAAACATGATGACGAAGGTGGAGCATGTTATCCTTATCAAGTCGGTGCCGCTGCACAACCTTATGGTGATGGCCTTTACAAGAAGGTGCAGAAGCAGGTGGATAATATCTTTTGGGGGTTCCTTTGGATGGGCAGAGGTGCCACCCAGGGCAGCCACTGCCATGTCGACTGGAGCAAGGTTCGTAGTTCAGTGAAGTATGGTGGCCTCGGCATCCGCAACCTATTCAAGACTGTGATCAATCCGAGGATCCGTTGGACCTGGAGGATGCGTTTGACACCCTCAATTCTAGCGGGAACTTGAAATGCATTTCCACAGAGACGAGGGGTTTATATTTTGACGGAACAAGCACCCCCTTTCTGGGACGATCAATGATTGCACGACAGAGCCATCATCAAGACTGCCCCTAACTCCAGAGTCTCGTCTCTAGGCGCACCGGGAAGTGTCGTATGGTGCATGAGACACTGGAGAGGCGATGGATCATTGACATCAGGCGCACTCTTAGCGCGCCTGATCTTTGGCAATATTTCCAAATCTGGCTCACGGCGACCCTAGACAACCTCATTTGGCGTTGGGTGGCAGATTCCCAGTTCTCTTCGAAGTCTTGTTACAACCTCCTCTTTCAGGGAGCGGCTGAATCGCGGTAATGGAATTTAACTCGAAACCTTGGGCCCTCTGTTGGTGAAGTTCTTTATTTGGTTGGCTTGCCAAGACCATTGTTGGACGACTGAAAGACTCCCTTGGTAGGGTCCATACGACTGAAAGACTCCCTTGGTAGGGCATGCACCCTGTCTTCTTTGTGACCGGTAGAGTATGACCCACCTCCTAGCAAGGTGCCTCTCACGCACCTTATAGCATGAGGTGCTCTCGTAGATTCATCCACCTCATGTGGTCGGAGAGGACTTCGTGGAATGGTGGCAGAAGGTCATCTCTCCACCCTGCCGATAGCAAGAAAGGGCACCATTTTGATAATCATGCTCATGGCGTAGTGGATCTGTATGCACCGTAACGGGGACATCTTCAACTATGAGAGATCTGACATTGCCCACTTGCTTGGCACTGTCAAGGCGAAGGCCCGACAATGTGCAAAGGCAGGGGTGGTTGGGTTGGCGGGCTTCTCCCGATAGTGCCTAGCACTTAGGAGTATGGCATTGTAAATTTGGATGTAGTACTTTTTATGGCCTGTAAAGAAATTTTTCTACTAGCAAGGCACCAAGACTGAGGCTTTTGGGTTTTCGCCAAAAATTCAAGCCCTTGCCAGAAAAGAAGCAAAGGGAACATAGTTTATTAACCACGTGATCAATAGTTCACAATCAAGGAGCAGCTCCAACATATGTTGACCCCATCAATCAGGTCTCCCCAACGATGATGAATGCTAAAGGTCAGCTAAGAAGATAATTTACAGGTCACGGCACTACAAAGATAAGTTGTTCTCCTTATACTTTTTTCCATCTCAAGGCTAACAAGTTTTAACCTATAGGGATGAAAATTATCGAATATGGACATGCAGTGCTCCAAATTAATCTGCAAAGTGATGCATATTGATTGTGACAACTGGTATGTGTGGAACACAGATGCAATTCAAAACATACAATTAAATATGATTACAGTGTTATGTATAGCAATAATGTAAGTGATTCAAATCATGGGGTGGCATTAATCCAAAAGCTATGATTCAACTACTCTTCCTAGCATATTGTAACAAATTCAGCATTGCTCATTATAGACTGTAGAAATTATTATTTACACCGGCAAACTTTAAAAGTATACGTGCTTTTCAAATGTAACAGATAATTCCATCCTAACCAGGTTCACGGAAAATGAAAGTTGCAGCTTTATTTAACAAATACATGTACATTATATGACATAATCATCTTACCAGGCTACGGATCTTCTAGTAAGGTGCTGCTAGTTACCACTGAGTAAATGGACAGAGCAGGCTATCTGGAATGGAGCCAAGTACAACTATTTGGTCCTGAAGTATCACTTACGTGAATATGGCTCGTGCAGCTCATCACATTTATTTATGAATACTTTTGTTGTGGTAATGCAATGTGATGCGCCAATCCCCAAATGTGCACCAGCAGTTAAATCTTTTTGTCTTTGTTGATTACCGTCAGAGTTAATCCAGCCCTATTTATTGTTGATGGTTATATACTAGACCAATTCAACTCTATATAGACATACAACCTTAGGGGATGATCAGGACCTACCTGTAAGTGCTCGTAACCATAATTTTTCATTTAGAGCCCCAACCTATTTTCTCTGTCTTGTGTTTACCTTAGCCACACACCTACCCGCGGCAAGCAGAAGAAGCAAGGACAATATTTTAGAACCGTCACACCAAAAGGCCCAACTAAATGAAGTCAACTAGGCTGGGAGCATCACATATATGAACTAAATCTTCACCTATGAATAGAACGTCACTTATTCTCACTTAATTTACTACAAAACAATGCAAGAACAGACTCCAGTTTCTGTTTTTTTTTTCACACGATAAAGAGCATCAAAAACATTGGTTTTAAAAAAGAAAGAAAAAACATAAACTGCAAGAAACAGAGTACGCAGCAACTAGAGTAGAACCTGGAGGGATGGGGGCTTTATATCTGGAACTTTCTCAGCAAAGTGTCTTGTATAAAAAGCTGCCAAGGCACTGCAACAAGACACACAGTGTAGATGAGAAGGAAAAAAAGATGAATTTGATACTATCTTGAAAGCAGCAAAGTCTCATATTTGTCACAATTTTAAAACAACTAAATTGTGCCACTATATCAGATTTGTTAGGGAAAAGCCAACCAGGACACGGCACAATACAAATGCTGGTTACTAACAATATATAAAAGTTCCCAAATAGTTGGTGCTCCTGGGTAGAGCTTACGAATTCATTGTTAAATTACTAGTGCAGTACAGATATGCTCAAAACATACCCAAAACGTGTTTGAGATTTTGGCACCCTTTTGTAATGTTTTCTGTGTAATCAAATCTTTTCTGCAACATTCCAAGAGACCAAATAAAACATGCCAGTCTCACCCTATGCAGAATATGAACCCCACACGAAATGGAAATGAACAGATGACTCAGTACCTGCTAGCATTTGTGCAGGAACGAGATAACGTGATCATGCGTTGGGCGAGAGAAACTATTGACAGCGATCTCATAGCACAAAATTCAGCAGACGACTTCCAAAGCTGAAGCAGAAAAAAATCATGTTTAGACTTCAGATGCGCTTAAACACAACAAATATGCAGTAAACAGCTTACCTCAAGAGTGGCTTCTTTCCCTGGGAACATCAATGTAAACGAGCCTCTATCCCCTACCACCCCTGTAGCTATATGACAGCCTTCTGGCTTGCAAACTTGCATCTCATCTACAAGTAATTTGTCCAGCTCACAATCAACATCCCACAAGTGAAGAAAACAGAGACTAAATCGAAGTAATTGCCCTTCCAATGACTCTCTAGATGGGCTATCCATTTCTTGGACCCCAGAAGTAATATTTAAAGCTCCAGGTTGTAAAGTTTCTTTGGTATCATCAGCATAAAGATTATCTCTAAACTGTCTATCACTAAAACTGCCTTGTGTGGACATGATTTCTGTGAGGTCAAATCTCAGACTTGCAATGCCAGGATATGGACAGGAGCACTTTATGGGATACTTTCTTCTTTTGTTGATGATCTTGGCAGAGCCAACCTTTCCTGAACTATATGCCGAATTATCTCTGTCATCTGGAGCTGGTGTCTTTCCCTTCACATCATGTGCAGCAAGGGCACCCAAAGCTAAAGAATCAGTGGCAGTATGATGGTTCTTTGGTACAGGTGAAATGTTAAGCCCATTTCTATTTGCACGAGAGTGAAGGAGGGCAGTGTCTTTCAAAATTGGAACAAGTAAGGAAGATGCTGAAGTTGTCCCTCCCAATATGCTGCCGGTAACAGCATTTTTGGAAATGCCCCTACAGAAGTGTTCAAAAACTGATTGAGATGTTGTCCCCCTAATAATTCTTTCTCGAGCGCCTGTCTTCATATCCCAGATATACAATATGCTGCCCACGTCATTACTACAGTGCAGACTACGGCATAAACAAGCAATGTATCCTTTTGCTCCATCCCAAGCAACCATTGATGGGTACCAAGAATGTCCAGGAAACATCCTCTCAACGCGCATGGTTTGAAGAGAAACAAGTGCTACAAGGCCATCCTCTCCAACAGAAACAAAACAATCATCCCAAGGATGATGACTATAAGCTGGTGGTAGTATTATTTGCTTGACTGGCGCAACATGGTGATGCATCACAGAAAGGAGGGTACCAGCATCTAGATCCCAGACGCGAATCGTACAATCCAAACTCCCCGATATCAGTGCTCGTTGAAAGCTTCTGGAATCAGAGTGGACATGCATGTGGTGTGCAGCCAAGCAAAGAATTGCTCCCTTGTGCCCCACAAAAAATCTTTCAGAAATATGTGGGTAAACCCCTCCACCACCAAATTTTGCAGCTGGCAACAGGTTGAGAAATCGGATAACTTCTATGTCACCATTATGGAAACCATAAACTATAGCATATGGAGCGTAAGAATCCTCAGAAAGTACCATCGAAGAGGACACAGTACTTCCATATGTCCCCAATCCACTCATAGATGACGAGCACATCTGTGAACTCATTTCAACTCCATTGTCTGACTTGGGGACTGAATGAAAATAGTCTGACCTAAATTGTTCTCCCTGAAGGCTGCCTTCTCCAAGAACTTTGCTGAAAGGTGGGCTCTCTGGGTTCATTCCAGTTATCAAATCTAGTTGATCCATAGACCATATGGAGATAAAAGGTTTCCACAAAAAGGACCCGCCAATCTTATACGGTCGAGACTCCACCCTGATAAGACAGTTGCCCATCTGGCAACATTGAACAGATGAAATCTCTCCCTGCTCAGATGCAATACCAGGAACTTCACATAGAGCCTCATAGGCAAACGATGAAGTGCCAACAGTAACCCTGTAGACGATGGCACCACCATTGCTACTCCATAACACCAAGCTCCTGACCAGATTGCCATCCTCCAACTTCCGGGCTCCCCATTCCCCACCGTTGAGAAAAAAGCCTCCAGCAAGGCAGCCCTTGACCCCTGTTTCCTCCTCCTTGCATAGCGAAGTATTCGCCAGAGACACCTCACCCAGCACGGAACCCTCCACGATGCATTTCAACAAGCAGCTCGTCTTCAGCACCAAAGCAACGACCATCCCGTCATCAGATAAAGCCACGGCCTCCACCATACCCTCCGGCGCCTCAGCGGACGCAACAGTGGACAAGGAGCTCACACTGAGCCGCCTTGGTGAGTCACCCTCGATGGCCGCGCCTTCCACCGGCACCATCTGCGCCTGCCCCTGCGCGTCCGCCAGCACAACACTGACGGTATTGTCGCCGCTGCTGACCGTGAGCGCGATCGCCCTCGGGGACCCGACAGAGAGGACGCCATGGAAGACGGTGTGGAGAACGGAGAGGGTGCGTGCGTCGACGACCACGACTGCGGACACGTGCCGGTGGCCGTGGCCGTCGTCGTGGGCATGGCAGAGGATCGCGACCCGGGGGTTTGACGAAGCGGAGGAGGAGGAGGAAGTGGGGAGAGGCGCTACGAGGGAAGGCGAGCCGGCCCAGGGCGGGAGCGAGCGGCGACGGAGGCAGCGGAGGGAGGCGGAGGCAGAGAAGAGGGATAGTACGCCGGCGGCGCAGGACACGAGGAGGGAGGCGGGGGATGGGAGGGGGCAGAGGGCGCTGATGGTTGCGGCGTGGGCACAGAGGAGGGAGGAGGGACGCGGGTGGAAGGGCGGGGAGGGAGGGAGAGGCCAGTGGAGAACAGTGCCGTCGACGGCGCCGGTGAAGAGCGCGGCAGGGGTGACGGCGACGGCGGTGATTTGGTGGGAAGGCGGCGACGGCGACCAGAGCGCAGCCACCGAGTGGCACTTCATCGGCGGAGAGATCTGGGAGGACTTTTTTGGGGTAGACTCGAGAGTCGAGAGCAGCGTTTCGTAGCTCGGCCTACATGCACGACGTTTTTTTCGAAAAAAATCAAAAACGTTATTTTAAAGTTTCAAAAAAATTGAAAATAATCCTAGATATAGATAATGATGAACTCTAGGAGTGTGCAAAAACTCAAATCGAAATAACTTGTACTTTAAGCAATGTACGAATGAAAACTTTCTAAATCTAAGGCGGTGAACAAAGCAAAATTGAATTGTTTCAGATTTGTCGGAATTCATCATTTTTATGTAGGATGAAATGCAATACTTCTCGAGTTGAAAGTTTGAATCGCGTTGGAGACACCATTCTCTCTCCTTCATTGTTGCATTAGCTAATACTTTTGAAATATCTCTCTCTAGTTTTCAAATATTGTTGATAGTTTAGGAAAGGATAGAGGAGATCAAGTGTTTTGGCCATCCTAGGTCGAGGGATGGGAGAGGGCAGGGGGCAGTGATGGTTGTGGTGTGGGTGCGAAGGAAGGAGGAGGGTCGCAGGTGGAGGACGTTGTCGGCGGCCGCGTTGGTGAAGATTTCTACATAGTGACATCGACGATGACGATGTGGTGGGAAGGCGGCGACCAGAGCGTCAATGAGTGGTACTTCATCAGCGGAGAAATCGGGAGGACTAGTGGGGGTAGACTACGTGTAAACATGACTAACCATTATAGCCCAGGAAAAATCCGAGTATAAATTGTCATGGCAATCTAATAGTTCATTCATAATTTCATATAATAATTTGCTACTATATTATGTAATTACTATGTTGCCGTGAACTTCTCATCTCTCTTCTCACCTGTCTCCCTCTAGTATAATACCGATGTAACATCTCTTATATTCTGATCATCCTACCATACTTATTATTATATGATAAAGTGGAGTTGTAATAGAAGATTTATTTTCTCTACCATCGCGCACACTCAATTGCATTTTTTACATGAAAGGGAAAGCATCCACTGCTACCTCATTCTCAAATACATTTTTTAATTGAATGAGAATTAGCTTAATTCGCCAGTTATAACCCAACTTACAATTTATAATTGCACGAACGATGTAAATCCAACGGTGTAGCACTAGATTTAACACTAACTTAATTCTTAACTACTTCAGCATACGTTAACTCTCCTACGGATTAAATCATCGTGCCCCGTTGTATTGACCGGTACTGCATATCCCTTGGAGAGAGGAGTTTTGCAGGATAAGCTACATGTAGCCCTTTTTCTGAAAATTCAAAAAAACACTTTAAAATTAAAATGATTCTAAAAATATTCCTAAATGTCGACAATGACTACTTCCACCAATGTGCAAAAATATCAACGCAATATATTATGTATTTTTTGTTGTCTAAAAATAACAAATTTCAAAATATGAGGTGGTGACTGGGCCGATTTTGAATCCAGATCAGTCTGAAATTTTCATTTTCGTGTTGTCCTGACTCCTGATACAAAATATTTCGAGTTGAAATTTCGCAGCACCTTAGGGCACGTCATGTGCCACCTTTATGATTTTTCTCGGAATGTTTAGAAACTTTAAAATGTCAATTTCAAATACTCCACTAGAAAACCGGGTTACAGACGTACTTTCCGCCAAGGCTATGTTTGGATGTCTATATTTGAACACATAATTGGGAATTGGAATTGAGTTTCTTGAATTCTGTTGTTTGACTGTGTTTAGAATTGAAAACTGACATTGGCAGCCGAATTTCATGAAATTGAACTATAACTAGAAGATGTCTTTTCTGATTCAAAGACTCGCCTCTCTAAACTGGATGGAATTGCCTCTTTCTAACGTGGATGCCCAAATTCAATAGGTAAACATTTAAACAGAGAATTAGAGTTTTTTTTACGAAGAAGGCAGAGAATTAGAATTGAGTGCTCTTTTTTTAGGGAGTGCTTATGTCTCGGTTGCCTGATTTTTCCTTAAGTCTCAATCAACTCAGAAAAGTGTAACTGTAGTTCAAAAAAAGCGCAACTGGAACGAGTTGCACTTTTCTGCCAGAAAAGTACAATTGCACATTTCTATCAGAAAAGCGCAACTCGTACATATTTTTTTGGGTGACTTAGACTTAAGAAAATCTCAGGCACCTGAGAATTAGCAAAACCGCTTTTTTTATTCCAACTACTAATATCTTATACAACCAAACATGAATTTATAATTGATAACTCATTTCATTGCACCCACTGATTTGAAATTGACCTCAATTCAATTCCAAGCCCTCCCAATTCAAACATCTAAGCACAAGTATATTCGAATTTGATTCGGATGGTTGGATGGTTTCACGCGTGAATGTGCCCGACGCCAGTAGCGAAACACGCCGCCAATCAAACACAACTCCTCCTCCTCCCCGATCCCCAATTCACAAATACCAAACCCTAGCCCAAGAGCCGCCGGCGCTACCGACGCCGCGATGCTCCGCTCTCCCGGCCACTCCCCTCGCCGCCTCTCCCCCTCGCCCTCCCCCGCCCCATCATCCACTCCTCGATCCGCCTCCCCCACCCCCTCCTCCGCGTCCGCCCTCGCCACCACCTCCTCCAAGCGCCGCCGCCCGGAGGTGCTCGACGAGGACGCCTACGTCGTCGCCATCGAGCGCATCATCGAGCGCGACTTCTTCCCGGACCTCCCGCGCCTCCGCGACCGCCTCGACTGGCTCCAGGCCGTGCGCTCCCGGGACCCGCTCCTCCTCCGCGACGCCCAGCTCAAGATCCTCGACCGCCGCCGCCGCCTCCAGCGCAGCCGCGGGCCGCTCCCCACCCCGACGCCCGCCACGTCCACCGCGCTCCGCTCCCCCTCCTTCCTCTCCACCCCCTCCGTCGCCCCCTCCACCGCCGCCGGCGACCCCGACGACGAAGACGACGAGGACGTCTCGGCCGCGCTCTCGCTCGACGACTTCTTCCGCCGCTACACCAGCGAGGACAACGAGTCCTTCTCGCGCATCCTCGAGAAGGTCAACCACCGCCGCCGCGAGCGCTACGCCCACCTCCTGGAGCCCGGCGAGGCGGCGGAGAAGCAGTTGCTGGAGGACGCCAAGCGCGACAGGATAACCGACGGGTATGGTACGTCAGGGCAGCCGCCTAGTACCTTGGAGGGTGCCAAGTTTACGGCCAAGAACCTGCTCATGTACCACCCGGCCGACCGAGGGGAAGCGCCGCTCACCGACGAGGAGCTCGCCGTGCGGCTCAAGGGCCTCACCAAGGAGATCGACAAGTCAAACACTAGGCTACATGGTAAGGCCCTGGCTGAACCCAAGGAGGAGGAGGCAGCTGCCATACTGTATGCTCTAGTTGCAGGTTCCACTCCTGGAGGAATAGCGTACAGTGATCCTGACAAGGGAAAGAAGTATGACTTGGAGGACCTAAGGAAGACTCCAAACCCGTTCTACATCGAGTCTGGGAAGAAGGCAGACAATGGGTACAGCTTTGTGAAAACACCATCGCCAGCACCTGGCGTGGATGAGTCCCCGTTCATGACGTGGGGTGAGATTGATGGAACACCACTCAGGTTGGATCCTGATGAGACACCAGGGGGTAGTGAGAGGTCACATTTCAAGATCCCACCTCCACCTGTTCGAGACGTGAAGGCACACCTGCTCTCCAGGGATGCTGCAAAGAAGATTAAGTCACGGACAATTATGTTCCACAAGCCACCGCTACATTCCCCTGTAAGGGGAGGCAGTGCAAGCCCGAGGACCTTGTCTCCTGCAGCACAGAAGTTTGTGAGGAATGCCATCGCGAAGTCCACAAGAACCGTCGATGAGTCCCTCCGTGCTAGTTATAGAGGGTCAACCCCATCGGGAAGCACTCCCAAGACAAGGTTTTCAACAGACCCAGGCTTGGGGTCACGATCTCCTTCGGCGAGGAAGGGTTCCACCCCTCCCTGGTGATTCAGTAAACCTCAATGTTATATATATATCAAATTTCAGAAAATGGGTAAACGTTCTTCCTGTATTGTATCAGTTTATATAACAAAAAAGGAAGATAGTTTCTTAGCCTTGGAGTCAATCTCAAACCATCATAGAGACAAAGTTACCAAGTCATCTCTGTAAACTATTCTTGCTTGCCAGGCTTCCTACTGTATTGTGATTTTGCAAGGGTCTTACTAAATTATTCCTTGTTACCAAGTTCCCAAGTACTATACTGGACAGATAGTTTAGTCTTATAATCAAAAATCACAAATGAATTTATTATGCTCGCAGTAGTGGAGTTACCCACATACTTTTTGCATGCGTGCAAGATGCACAATGGTTTGTAATGGTTTTTGTTTGCTTGTCACGTATTAGTGATTAGGACAGATCAATTGAAATTAAGGATATGCCTGTTAATTTAATGCAAGTGTTGGTAGTTGCACATTTCTCTGTGTTATACAAATTCATAGTGTTAGGTGTTCCCTCTCTGTTCTCTCTCGCAAATTAAGAAATCAGGGGACTAGCACTACAGAGGAGCTTTCAGGCAACAAATGCCTTTCTTTTCTATTAGATTATTTAGCAACGAATGCTACACTTTACAGGCAATGAATGCCTACAAGCTTGGCAACCAATGCCTACTGAAGCTACACCAAAGCAACAAATACTGGCAAAACCTTAGCAACCTATGCTAGGACCTTACAGGAGAGACGGGACAACAACTAATGCCTCTCCTTATTTAGAGGTTTTAGGTCGGTGCTACAGTAACCGGCCTAGACATGTCTAGAGGCTTCCATGCCTGCTAGTAGCAAAACCCAAACTTGGACTACTGCTTCCACTAGTGTCTAGAGGCTTCCATGCCTTATAAACTATAAGTAAAAGCAAACAGACCTGTCCCTCTAATCCTCTATTCCCTAGTAAAGAAAAACACAAGGATTGTAGCTAACACATAGTAGTCCTACATTTATTTAGTTCGATTTCAGTTTGTCTAAGTATGTAAGGTATGCATGTTTCCATCATATCATAGAGTATAAGTTATACCGTGTCTCAACTCTGCAGCGCCCATCCTCAAGAATGAAATGCTAATGCTTATCCAACTATAGAGCACTGAAGTAATTTAGCTGTTTCAGCCATATGCCAGTGGGATTATTGTATCTATGTGCTTTACTAATCACTTTTTTTTTGAAATTTGCTTTACTAATCACTTTAATTTCTTCTCTGAATGCTCTCATAGTGTAACTATAATGTCCATTTGAGTCTCCTCTGTATGAGGCTGACAGTAGAAGGCGTAAAGTGGTGTTGTTTGGCCTAGTTATGATTCACTGGCTTGCTCTTTGAGGCTGCTTATTTGTAGATGCTTTGATCTTGAATCTGTCTATTTCTGTTCACATAGTAGAGCTCAGTATGTACAAATTTACCATCCTCTAGGTCTACCGAAATCTTGAATAACTTGTTTCGTAGTTGACAATTAGGATAACTCGGTTGGTTAGCTATTACTTTTTTAGCCCACCTTGCTTACGGCAATCATGGATGGTATTTTCTTTGCTGCGACACTATTGATTTGCTGGATTAACATAATTAGAGTAGCTATATACAACCTATCTCTGTATCAGCCTTTTCAACTTATTTTATTGCAGTAGGTTCCTGGGTGAATACAATTGAAATAGTCCTGACCGAGTTAATTTAACAATATCTGGCTCAGCCAGATTGTGTGATTTTGGTTCTTCTCAACCAAAGAAGGCTTTGAGGTTGAACATGGCATCAAAATTTGACATGTAGTGTACAACTTTTGTTTGCTATATAATGCAGCTAAAAATTTGAAACCCTTGATGCTTTTCTTAGCAGGACGGCATGCATACCTGCTGCTTAGTTTCTGGTTCTTAGAGATGAGCGCTGAAAGAGATTACCATGCTTAATCTTGAAGGAAAGGATGGCAGTATTTATGGCACATTGAAATTCTGAAATGTTCGGTGCTTCGTTTTTTCTAGAAATGCTAGCAATATAGATTTCTCAGTTCATGGTTATGTGCATTTCTCTTTCCAACACTTCGGCCAATAGAATAGGATAATCTCATTCATGATTACCAGGACTTCTCTGATCCTGCCAGTTTTTTAGGCAATATCACGTGGATAAGCACGTGTGCACTATCTCTTAAGCATGTTCTGGGCATTTTCTATGGCATAGCGTTTCTGAAACATATCTGGGAGATGTTCTATGAAATGTAGCTTTGGTCTGTGTTTTCTGAGAATGCTGTCTTTTATCTTTGGGAAACTCACCCACTTCCTGGAGCGAGCTGGTTTGCTATGTCTTTGGTAACTTTTTTCTGGGCATGTATCTTCAACCAGACCAGGATCGTCTAGGAACAAGTTGTATTCGCTGTCAGGGCAGCAACTGAAATCGTGTGCAATAACTAGTTTCTGTGCAACTGAAATCGTAGATGATGGAATAGTAACTCGGTGCAGCCTGCATTATTCTTACGGTATCTTGGAAACAGAGAAATGCATGTGTCTTCGGCAATACAGATAGACAACTCTGGAAACAGAGAAATGCATGCGTCTTCGGCAATACAGATAGACACCTGCCGAATGCCGTAGACACATGCATTTTTCTGTGTTTCCAGAGATTACAGCAGGTGAACATAACGGAGTCACACCCCTACCTCTTCTCCTTCGGCAGATTTCTCCTTTCAAAGGTCCACCACTGATGCAGGTTATCGGTACAGGAGGGGGATTGCGCTTCAGCATTCAGCTAAGAGAAAACCATGTACTTCCTCGTCTTGTGAGCACATGAAACAAGCTGAGGTAGTATTCTGCAATCCTCGACGAATACTGCGATCAGAAGTTCACAAACTGCGCTGTACTGCAAGCAAGATGAAGGCCAACGGGTTCTTCTTCAGTATATTCTGCTTGAGGTGTTGTGGCTGACTTTCAGGTTAGGTGACAGGACAAGAATAGTGACGGTATGTTTCTTTAATTATTTTTTGAACAAGAAAGGCCTAGAAGCACATATTCTCAGCAGTGATTACAGAAAGGACAAAAAAAACCAGAAGAGAATTACACCCCAGGTCCTTGCAATTTGCACACAAGCCCTAAAAAAAATACAATTCAGGGCTTTGTCTCCACCGCGTGTGGCCGACAGCCTCAAGGCGAAGGAACCAACTGCAACACCAGGGACATAACCACTTGGAGTGCAACCAGTTGTGACTCATGCATCGAGACTCAAACCAGTTGTGACTCATGCATACAATTCAGGGCTTTGTCTCCACCGCATGTGGCCGACAGCCTCAAGGCGAAGGAACCAACTGCAACACCAGGGACATAACCACTTGGAGTGCAACCAGTTGTGACTCATGCATCGAGACTCAACCAGTTGTGACACCAGGGTCAAATCTCATTTTAATTTTGGACGTGACTACGTCGAGGTCGACCTAGGTTTAGCGATCCGCGAGGTCGTTCCGACCAGAGGGAATCTTTCCCTAAATAGAAAGAGATCGCGCGCGCGCTTTCGCCTGGAAATCGCGAGCCCACGTGCTCGCGCGCCAAGGAAAAAGTGGGAAAAAAGGAAGGACGACGCGCGCTCCAGCTCTTACCTACCCCACGTGCTTGCGCGTTCGTTACATCCCCGCAAAAAAGATCGCTTTCTGATCTTCTTCTCCAGCAAGCTAACACACTGTGGTGGTTGAACACAGAAGAACGAATAAAACTTCCATCCAACCCAGATCAATGGAGGAAGATCATCAGAGGGGCCCCGTATGGAGCTCCATCCACTGGTAAACAAAATCAAGACCCACGCTGTAACTTTCTCTGTTAACCATCTCTGTTAACCAGATCGCCTCATGGTAACCAGATCTGGAGATAGATGGATTCGCCTCCTGTTAACCAGATCGCCTCCTCCCCCCTAACAATCTTTCCCCCCAAGCAAAAACAGCAGCGGCTACATTAAAAGTACATCACCCCCTGTTTACCCTTTAAGTTTCTTTCTCTGTAACTTTCTTCGATGCATAAATTCTGAACTGAACTGATATACATCTTTCCTGACCTGTGAAAAGTACATGTAGTACCTGTTGTAGTTATACCACCTGACTGTAATTTGCAGTGTAACTACATCACAGAAATTTGAACTGCATGTAACTACATGGCTGTGCATCAGGGATTTAGATGATTCTACCATAACTGCATCAGTACTTTATGAACTGCATGGACGAAATTACATTGGAGAAATACAAAAAGGTTGAACAGACATGGCATTGTATAGACATTAACAAAAGGAACATTACTACCCATAGTTGCAAGTACCATTTAGTTGCCAAACAGAAAGTACGTCTCAGAAAGTAACATTGTGCTTATCTGGTTCAGAACCTCCAACATTTAGTTGCAAAACAGAAAGTACGTCTCAGAAAAGTAACATTGTTCCGGCATTTGAGTTCCATCTACAAAATACTTGATGTGATTGTCCTTGCTTGATTCCTTCCCCTCAGATAGATGTCATGTGCTGAACATACTTCTCTTCAGTTTAACTTGTTGCATATGTTACATTTCAGTTAGATGAAAAATAAAACAGAAGAAAACTTGTTGCATGTGTTACATGTTGCGTATGTTTCTTTCTTATAAATAAAAAACCAAGTTATTGTTGATATGTAACTTTTGCTTATTTCAAAAAGCAGGGCAAGCAGCATTCTTTTGAGGCCCCAAAAAATGGATTGGTTTAGAGCTAGAGGAATCGACCTAAACCAGCCACTTGAGCATGATTTCGACAGTCCAACGGGAGACAACGGGACCGCTGATCAGGATGGAGCTTATGTTGAAAATCAACACCCTCATCAAGATGGTGCTTTTGCAGGACCTTCAGCTACTAGTGGACCAATACATGGATCAGCTTCTGCTGGGAATTCAGGCTCAGGGCACCCTGCAGGTTCGGCTGCGCAAACAGGTGTGACTCTGTCTAGTGAAGACAGTGGAAGTGATACTGAGGTGCAATCTACTCCAGAAGGTTTGACACAAAAAACTCCATTTGTGGGGATGATATTTGAAACGGACAGTCAAGCACTAGCTCACTACAACAGATACGCCAAACACATTGGTTTCTCTGTGAAGATTGAGTCATCTAGGAAATCAGCTAGAGATGGAGTGAAAGACAAGTGTGTTTATGTGTGCAACAAGTCAGGAAAAAGTGTTGCAGCTGAAGAACCTACGCCTGTGAAACAGAGGAATAGAACTCTGACCAAGCTAACTGAATGCAAAGCAAAAATGCGTGTTAAACGAACTGGTGCTCGATGGGAAGTAACACAATTTGTCGAAGACCACACACATGAGCTGATACAGAAGTTTGCTTTAAAAAAATATTTGAGATCACACAATAAAATTCCAAAGGAGGAAAGAAAGTTCATCCAGTTGATGCATGATGTAAACCTAAGCTCTGGCAGGGTGATGCGCATAATGGCAGAGTTGTATGGTGGTCTCAAGAATGTGCCTTATGACAGTAAAGCTGTTAGCAATTTCACAGCTACATTGGATGATAAGTATCACATCAAGGACATTGCAGAGTTGCTGGATTACTTTGAGAAAATTAAGAAGAATGAAGATCCTGAGTTTTTCTACAAGGTGAAGTTGGATAATCTTGATAGGGTGGAGAACATTTTCTGGGTGGACGGTCCTACGCGGGCGGTTTACAAGCTATACAATGACTGCATATCCTTTGACACATCTTACATGGTTAATAAGTATAACATGCCATGTGCGCCGTTCATTGGGATCAATAGATATGGTCCATCAATACAGCTTGGTTGTGGATTTGTTAGACACGAAATGATTGCTAACTTTGTGTGGCTCTTTGAGGCTTTCCTAGAGGACGGACTGCAACCACTGAATATAATCACAGACCAATGCCAGGGTATGAGAAGTGCCATCCTAGTGCTTTTTGTTGCTGCTGCTCACAGGAATTGCCGCTGGCACATCATGCAAAAAGTTCAGGAAAAGCTTGGTGTTTTCATATCTAAACACGAACAATTAAGGAGAGATTTCAATGATGTTATTGACTACAGTGTCACTGTTGAAGAGTTTGAAGTGGGATGGGCTGAGATGATAGCAAAGCATAATGTTGCTGATAATGTACATCTAGCAGACATTTATGATCTCAGGACCTTCTTTGTTCCAGCCTACTTTATGCATAGATTCTTCCCTTTTTTGCAAACTACTGCTAGGAGTGAAGGGTTTAATGCTGTTTTGAAGAAGTATGCTACCCCAAATGACAGCCTTCTCAAATTCTTTAAGAAATTCATGAAGATCCAGGAGAAAATAGAAGTTGCAATGGAGAAACAGATTTTGGAAACTTACGCACTTCCCATCTACAAGAAGTTTCAGTTAGAACTGAGAAAGATTACATCGTACAATTGTGCAGACCGTGGTGGGGGTGTGTTTGAGGTTTCTCCAATACAATCATTTGTCTTTGATTACGGTTGACGTAGCTACATGGTGGATGTTGATTTGCCTAATGGGATTTATAACTGTCAGTGCTGCAAAATCAATAGGGATGGATTGCTTTGCTGCCATGTTCTGAGGGTCATGTCGCATTTGGGTGACGTTAAAACAATTCCAGAACATTACATCCTTCCGAGGTGGCAGCTTCCTCCCCCTGACATTGTCCCACCAACCACTGAATTGCAAGAAAAGCCCCCGGGTAAGCTATCTAGGAAAGATATGCGGATGTTGCGTTATGGTAACTTGTGTACGAGTTTTGCTAAGAAAGCTGTTCCAGCTGCTTTATCATATAAGACAGCAGAAATCGCTGAAAAACACATCCTGTCTATGGAGAAGGAAATTGCTGAATACAGGAAGGGGTGCGCAAACGCATTGAAGAGGAAGAAAGCAAAAATTGCATCCCAAGCTACTGCTGATGCTGGGATGCATCAACAACCTAATGATACTGAGATGGATCAACCTACTGCTGAGCAAGATCCTATGGCAGCAAGCAACAGTAGAGCAAAAGATCCACCAACAACAACAAGGAGGGGAAGGCCAAGTAAAACAAGAAAGAAGAGTGGCCTACAGTTGCAGAAAGCTAGACCCACCACTTGTAGTGTGTGCGGTGACAAGAAACACGACGCTCGAAACTGCCCCATAAGACTAGCAAACCCGGAGAAGTATCCGTTGCTCTCATTGTTTCAGTGATCAAAAAGGGGAAAACTAGTATCGTGATAACTAAAATGTAGTTCTGTGTACGGAGAAGTATCCGTGTCTCTCGTTGTTTCAGTGATATTCATTGTGTATCGTTATCGTTTATGTAAGGATATTAATATCGGACCCTATATGTATGGACAAAAAGGGGACTACTGTTCCCCATTATTTATTTCAGAAAAATATTGAAGTACTTACATCCCAGTCACACAAAAAAATGCATCATAAAAAAGAGTTGACTACATGTAAGTAATAGTTGTACATTACCTCTGTGACCAGATAGTGGACTAGACTACTGACATCCACTATATCCTGTTCTGATCTTCCTTATATTGGGTAAATCCTTCTGTTCGAAACAGGGCACCCTTCTTCCATCCCATTCTTCTAGGTTTGTGAGTGTAAAAAACCCACAATCATATCTGAAACTCACACAAAAGTTTTAACAAACAGTTAAAAAGGACGGAAACAAAAAAAAGAGAAAAATATTAGAACCTTGGGGAATGTAAAACAGCTTATGTGTTTGTTTGCCGTGGGCTTTCAATAATCTCGGCAGGGTAGTTTGCGATTTGAACTTTTGAATTCTTGTATTCCTTTGACCAGATGTACATTATGGACCCAATTAGTAAGTGGCAAGCATCCATCATTAAAGCTGAATCCTTCCTTCCAAGAGAGTCTAATATCTCAAACCTCTCAGCTTTTAAATTGAGAACAACCAGCCAATAATGCCCTGAGGGTTCATCTTTTCTACTTGGAAACTTCTGGAGAGTAGGGAAGCATATCTGTATATACGGGGGATGGAAAAAAATGCAAAAAGTTAGAACAGAAAACATGAAAAAAAGCATTGAAAAAGAAAAACGAGCAATGAAAACACTAAAAGTTCTTACTAGTTCCTTGTGATCAAGCCTATCCTTAGCATTGAATGATAAACACCTTATTACATCGCTCTGGTCATGCCGAAAATCGATAAGGTATCCCTGTTGTTGCAAAAAATGGCAAAAACATTATCAATCCAATATTAAAAAGACTCAAGAAAAAGGGAAATGTAGATTCATAAGGTGAAAAAGAAGAGGAAATTGGGTTGACATTACCGCTATGCGTAGTGGCATTATGACCTTGTTTGGATTCTTGTTTTCAGATCTCATAATTTCTATAGCGAGCTCGCAAACTACATTGATGAGTTGCTTCGTTGGTGCTACTGAATCTGCAAGGTCTGCAATGTTAGACCAGGTTGTACACTTCAATGATGGGCTTGGAGATGGCGTATTTATTCTTGCTTTCAGGATCTACAAAAGGTGGCTGCATAGCTTTTCCAGGCTTTGTTACTCGCTTTTGGTACTCATGATGCACAGGTGTAATGCTGTCGTCTTTTGGGTCGGAGTGTTCTTTGCTACATCCTTCTTGAGCACTAACAAGTTTTCCATCCTGTGCTTGCTCTGTAACAAGTTCGTGAAGGGGATCGTGTGCAGAAAACAAAATTTTTCCTACCAACGATATCCTTAAACTAGCCAAGATCTACACTATGCAGATATAGAAGTACGGCGGATATCGGAATACATACCCTTGTAGACCGAAAAGCGGGGATTACGCTCCCGCACAAGCGTTGACGACGAAGACGACGTAGCCGACCTCTAGGTCGCGAAGAACTCGGCGCGACGAAGACGATGAAGATGACCTCGAGGTCGGGTGGAGGAAGTAGGCCTCCGAGTACCGCTAGCGCAGCACCTCGCAGGGTGTTACACACATACGGTGGAGACGACGGCCTCCGAAGCTCCAGTCCAGGACGAGCAGCGGAAGACTTGGACCGGAACACCAGCAGCGCGGCAGCGGGCTATGGTGGAGAGAGAACTCTCATCCTCCTCGGCGCAACTCCGACAAAGGGAATCACGAGATCGAGGAGAAATCGAGAATTAATTGGTTGAATTAAAAGGCCAGGGGTGCCCCTCTATATAAAGGCTCCCGGGGGGAGCCAACCTTGCCAGCCAGGCAATGTGGGACTATCCCACATGCCTGGTTCGGCCAAGGCTGGTGCGCCGGCCCTAGGTGGGCCCCATTTGGCCCATCTAGGCCGGCCCCCATCCAATCCGAAGCCCTGGGGGGACTTTCCCCCCCTCATGGGCCTTCTTTCCACCAGAAGGCCCATTTAGGGAAATCAGCCTTTAAAAATTCGAAAATAAATATATAAAATCATATTTAAATATTAATTACACTAATTAATATCAAACATATTATATATAATTTATTCTAGCTCCGAAAACTATTTCGTCGCTGCCCGATCTCCATCGGACCTCTCCCGGGACGTTCCCGGTGATCTCTTTCCTTTCCGGTTGTCTTGTCGAAACCCCTTAAGTGTGTTACCCTAGCGGTTCGATATAATAACAGACATGATCGAGACTCCTCTCTGATCAATGACTAACTCGTAGGCCTGGACCCCATGAATTAATCCCTGTGATATAACGAATGACTTTCATCTATCAAACCTGGACGTCTAGTCTTAAACCTTTTGTCATAGCGATACTTAGCGTGTCCGAGCATCGTTCATAGATATCTCCATACCTAGCATGATCTCGTTACCGACAACACTATCTTCTACTCGTCTATGATATTATGTCAGCTGGTGACCTAGTCACATGTTTGCAAACTCATTTGACATAATCTCACCGAGTGGGCCCTAGAGTATCTATCCGGCTATACGGACTGACAAATCCCGCTCTTGACCCCTCGTCTCAACTACCCCTTTCCGATACCCAAAAGTATCACCGTTATTGTCACACTTTATAAGACATGACGTTTGGTGCGATCAAAGTATCTTCCAGGAATAACAATAAGAGTTGGTCTCACGGTCAAAGGCGTAATGACTACGTCCTACAAATTATGGGTAAGTCCATCACATCGTTCCACCTAACGATATGACTCCATTGCCGACAGACGCCATGTCTCATGATCGGGAAACCTCGATCATCAATCGCGCAATGAAACTAGTCTTAGCAGAGGCAACTAGGGACCTGGTTGTTTATCTACCACACGTGTATTAATGTTTCCGCTTAATACAGTTATAGCATGGTATAAAACATATAATGAACAATTGGAATATGACTAATAAACTATCTTTATTAAGTGCCTCTAGGGCATATTCCCTTCAGTCTCCCACTTGCACTAGAGTAACACTTAATCTAGTTTACAACTTGGTAAAAGCTCAACACCCATAGCATCTTGGTGCATGCTTGTCTCGTGGAAGAGGAATACAGTCAACAGATCTCACACATTGAGACCTATATGTGCTTTGCAACACTTCTATGTCACCTAGTTTGACATCATCCCGTATCTTACGATGACGGTGAAATATATCCTAGTGGATGGAGTGAGACTCGAACATTCGCGTAGCATGGGCCTTAAAAGTCTAAGAGATCTATTAAGGGGACCACATACGCTCGGAAAACTGCTCAGTCCAATCACACTTGCAACTTCTGAAGTTGCCATATATTTCTATACCTATGTAGATTATGCAACAGTGCATTCATATGCGACTTCGCAAACTAACCATGTCTTTCTTCAAAATAAAGGACATCTCCTATATGAGATTTCTAGTTGTATGGGCCAGTGTAATAACTTGCATCATCGTAACCTCTTTACGGCAAGTTGTCTTTCACTCTTTCCCTTTACCAGAAAACATATCTTCAGTTCTCACAGACACTGAAAAATGTACTTAACGTTTGTTCATTGATCCACACAAGGATCACTCTAGAACCCGTTCTTCAACCAAGAACTTGGGTCACACTAAGTCGAGCTTTCAATCCGATAGCATCTATGTCTGATACATAGAGAATGTCGAACATCATTTGCTATCACTGAAAATGCCAAGATAAACTTAATATTTCACCTAGTCATACAAGTAAGAACCATTTTCTTCGCTTGTTCTATTCTGAAACACTTCAGAATCTTAACTTAGGAAATATTCCGACCTAATGTTATTAAGCCCCTTACGATCTATACAATTATAGATTGGATGCCTAATACTCCTAACTTCTTTCATAGAAAATTTAATCACTTAAATAATCCTTTACACTCTACTAGAGGATCTGTGTCATTCAATATGTCGTTACATACAAAATCACAAATGACACCTAGCTCCCACTCAAATATGCCTTCCGCATATAAGATCAAGGAAAGCTACTTAGCTCCCACTCAAATATGCCTTCCGCATATAAGATCAAGAAAAGCTACTTTGCTCCCACTCACTTCTTTGCAAATGCAAGTCTCTTCAACTATTTTGGACAACTCCAAAATCCTTTGATCACATCATCAAAGTGAAGATTCCAGCTCCGATATGCTTGCTTCAGCCCATGAATGGACAACTGAAGTTTTGCATACATGTTTAGCATCCTCAGGATCACCAAACCATCTCATTGTACTAATTACAACTCTTTCTTAATGATACCATTAAGAAACATGGTTTCCTTATCCATCTATCAATTTCTCATTCGAAATTATACTAATTGCTAAACGACCCAGAATAGATTTAGGCTTCGCCACTTGAGACAAAATCTCGCTGTGGTCAACTTTTGAATCTGTCGGAACTGTTTCACGACAAATCGATCCTTATCAGCGTCTATTCTCTCATAAAATTCCATATTCTATTAACAGCCTAGATGCCATCAAGTAGATCTCCCAAGTCATTACCTGGTAATCGTATATGGATTTTATCTTGGATCATATATGACTCATAGCCATTTCTCGGACTTAGGTCTACCATCTCTTCTTCGTAGTTCGTAGGTCTGTCATATTCCATTAATATGACATTCATAACAAGATTGTCGCAACACACAGTGTGAAACACAACCTCGTACGTCTACGTTCTTAGTATGAGCTCAGAACATCATGATCTTGTATCATCAGCTTCTTTTCAAGCTGTGGAGCATGACACCGAAAACACTTTCGGTTGCGCCACTCTGATGTCTGGAGAGAAAGTTCATCAATTTTTCCTTGCTCTACTTTCTTTCCCACTTATACCCTTGGACAAGAAACTATTCCTTTCGCAAGGTATATCCCGGCAACGATTTTGCCTATGTCGTGAGACATGTACCCAACTAACTCTTTAGGTACACTACAAAGATTAATCCATTTTAGGTTTGATCACATCAAAACACTAAATTGCTGAAACGACAATCCAGGCTAAAAGCCACGCCATCACTAATATGGTATTGTCTCCATGGATTTAAATGGTTTCCCTATTATCTAACGTGAGTGTTACGTTTCTACCATACAAATCTAATGATCACAATAATTCGGTAAGAGATTTATTTACCACACACTATCCGATAGGGTGCGATTACGACGTCCTAACATACCATAACACTATGGTGTTCCATGCGACGTAATTTGTGGAACTCTTCTCACAAGTCTTCCAATGACGTGCCAACATTATAACTCAAATCTTCATTTCCTCGATCTGTATCGCGGGAATTTGATTTTCTTGTTAAGTTTATTTCCTACTTCATTCTGAACTTGTTTGATCGAATCAAAATTTTCAGACTAACATTCCCTGAGTGGATATCCATATATCTACTCGGAATATTCATGAAGTCTATGAAATAAACACTTCCACTTTACGTTAAAGTACTTCATTGATTCTCATACACCCATATGCATGATTCTCAACAAGTCATACTCAAAACGTTCAGCGAAGTTCACGAAATAAAGGTCTCCACTACCCGTCAATTACTTCATTGAACCACATACATCTATATGCATGACTATCAATAAGTTATATGCCCGTTTTCGGAAAACGGTGTCTTAGTTATTTTGCAAGTGTCAAAAGATCAAATCTAAAGACTTGTAGATCCATCCGATATGGAGCTAATTCATTGACTATAACATTGACATGAATTAAACGGTAGTGCCACACATATGTGGTGTCTTTATTAAGTTTGTATCCTTTGGCATTAATATTATGAATGTAGGAGCTTCTACCATCTAAATTCAAATCGGCATATGATCGTTACTTCATAAATATAGGACAACGAATTTGTCACTAATATATATGAACAATTGTCTCGCTAGAGGAGACACACTTATAACGATCATACTAACAGGCGATCATAAAGAATTTATTCAAATGGTAGATCTAGAGGGAGAGTGTCTATGGCCATCACAACAATTTGTCTGCCATTATCAACACGCAATGTCGCCTCATCCTTTCAAGCCACTCAAGCAGTAAACCTGGTTTTCATAAAACATGACTAGTATCAAAACTTAGTCACTACTGCGAGTACTTGCTTAGCTAAAACATTCATAACATGTATATCATATATACACCATCATCATTGATGACTTCCGGCGATCTGTTTCATCTTCTTGATACTTCCAACGTAATCAAGAACCATGAAGGTGAACGATTCCCCTTGCATGACATAGTCTATGACATAGCATTTGCACTTGGCAACGTCGTCTGTCATCCAGTGATCGAGCTGAGCGAGGCGTCTCAATGTTCATCAAGTATGACCATATGTCATCAAGTATGACTGCCACGTGCTCCTTCAATGTGTGTATTCTCTTCCATCTTGGTTGAGAAGACAATCAGTCAACGTACTGATAAACTTCATCAACCCAACTTTAGGGGTACCCCGAGTTTAGCGACCATCTCATATGTTCGCGATCTAATAACTCGTACCCACCGTTGGTTCTCTATGGCAGAGATCATAGCATACACTGGACTATGATGATATCATCCGCACAAAACCTGATAATCCAAATTATCTTTTGTTAGCGGAATCTCCGGGTTTATCTCCTAGCGGGTATTGTATCACAAAGAGCTAACGGTTTAAACAAGGAGTATCCTCAAGCTAAAGTATAAAACTATGAAGTTTGGACCCAACCTTTTAAGTTTCTCAATCGCAGGAATGCGCCTAATTTTAAAAGATGCTATCACAATGGTTAATATCTACAAAGGTTTGCAAAACAGACTTTGTTCATTATATTTCGAGTTCTAGTATTTTAGAAAATAACTATCCGAACTCCCACTCAAACGAACATCCCTCCTGGTCGTTTAAGCGATTACATGACCCCCATCCATTGCACAACCCGTCATCGTCAGAGCCGGCAGCACAACTTCAAGGGTAGACAATTGTCAATCACAACAACTCTGTGACTCATGCTTGACCTTTCGGCCTCCGTGTTCCGAGGCCATATCTGCATATGCTAGGCTCGCCACAATAACCTCCACGTAACGCTTGTGCAACATGGCTTACACCCACCGTATGCGAACGACGATATGTCTGACACCCGATCGTCACGGCCTGCCTCATAACGTAGAACTTTCTTGGTGGTGCTCGTTGGAGGAAGAACACTAGTGGTATTTTGAAGGGATCATCTTATATATAACTACCGCCGTGTAACTAATATATACTAATATATAATCACACAATATAAGATGCACACAAAACATCAAATGTAATGTGATGTGATATAGTCCATTGCGCCATGGTCTTCTTGGCGCCCGCAGTTCATAAACAATTTAATAAACCTACCTTGACCATATCACATTGCCCCTGCAAAATAAAGTTAGACGCTTCTACTTTATCTTTTGCATATTTTACGTGGCTTGGGGCTGTCGTAAATAGAACCGCTTCATACCTACGAACCTTATGACCACAACAACGATCCAATAATTGCATGTTTAAGCATCCCTTTCGGGCCCTCCATTGAAAATGCAAGACCAACTAAAGAGAGAGAGACAGACACCCGCCAGCCACAGGTACGGTACAAGCCGTATGTCAGTAGTGGAACCAGTCTCGCGTAAGCGTACGCGTAAAGTCGGTCCGGGCCGCTTCATCAACTCGATGCCGCTGGAATCACAAGTGCACGCTAGAGGGTAGCAAATAACAGGAACGGTGCCCCCGTGCAGAACACGGGTTCTAACAGCGTACAGCTATATCTACGATAGATCGGCTCTGATACCACTGAAGGGGATCGTGTGCAGAAAACAAAAATTTTCCTACCAACGATATCCTTAAACTAGCCAAGATCTACACTATGCAGATATAGAAGTACGGCGGATATCGGAATACATACCCTTGTAGACCGAAAAGCGGGGATTACGCTCCCGCACAAGCGTTGACGACGAAGACGACGTAGCCGACCTCTAGGTCGCGAAGAACTCGGCGCGACGAAGACGATGAAGATGACCTCGAGGTCGGGTGGAGGAAGTAGGCCTCCGAGTACCGCTAGCGCAGCACCTCGCAGGGTGTTACACACATACGGTGGAGACGACGGCCTCCGAAGCTCCAGTCCAGGACGAGCAGCGGAAGACTTGGACCGGAACACCAGCAGCGCGGCAGCGGGCTATGGTGGAGAGAGAACTCTCATCCTCCTCGGCGCAACTCCGACAAAGGGAATCACGAGATCGAGGAGAAATCGAGAATTAATTGGTTGAATTAAAAGGCCAGGGGTGCCCCTCTATATAAAGGCTCCCGGGGGGAGCCAACCTTGCCAGCCAGGCAATGTGGGACTATCCCACATGCCTGGTTCGGCCAAGGCTGGTGCGCCGGCCCTAGGTGGGCCCCATTTGGCCCATCTAGGCCGGCCCCCATCCAATCCGAAGCCCTGGGGGGACTTTCCCCCCCTCATGGGCCTTCTTTCCACCAGAAGGCCCATTTAGGGAAATCAGCCTTTAAAAATTCGAAAATAAATATATAAAATCATATTTAAATATTAATTACACTAATTAATATCAAACATATTATATATAATTTATTCTAGCTCCGAAAACTATTTCGTCGCTGCCCGATCTCCATCGGACCTCTCCCGGGACGTTCCCGGTGATCTCTTTCCTTTCCGGTTGTCTTGTCGAAACCCCTTAAGTGTGTTACCCTAGCGGTTCGATATAATAACAGACATGATCGAGACTCCTCTCTGATCAATGACTAACTCGTAGGCCTGGACCCCATGAATTAATCCCTGTGATATAACGAATGACTTTCATCTATCAAACCTGGACGTCTAGTCTTAAACCTTTTGTCATAGCGATACTTAGCGTGTCCGAGCATCGTTCATAGATATCTCCATACCTAGCATGATCTCGTTACCGACAACACTATCTTCTACTCGTCTATGATATTATGTCAGCTGGTGACCTAGTCACATGTTTGCAAACTCATTTGACATAATCTCACCGAGTGGGCCCTAGAGTATCTATCCGGCTATACGGACTGACAAATCCCGCTCTTGACCCCTCGTCTCAACTACCCCTTTCCGATACCCAAAAGTATCACCGTTATTGTCACACTTTATAAGACATGACGTTTGGTGCGATCAAAGTATCTTCCAGGAATAACAATAAGAGTTGGTCTCACGGTCAAAGGCGTAATGACTACGTCCTACAAATTATGGGTAAGTCCATCACATCGTTCCACCTAACGATATGACTCCATTGCCGACAGACGCCATGTCTCATGATCGGGAAACCTCGATCATCAATCGCGCAATGAAACTAGTCTTAGCAGAGGCAACTAGGGACCTGGTTGTTTATCTACCACACGTGTATTAATGTTTCCGCTTAATACAGTTATAGCATGGTATAAAACATATAATGAACAATTGGAATATGACTAATAAACTATCTTTATTAAGTGCCTCTAGGGCATATTCCCTTCAGTTCGTGTGCTGGTATAATGGGCTCGTCCGGTGGTGTGCAAAGGTCAAATGTTGGAGCATCTGGAGCATTCCTTGCTAGTTCCCTCCTTCGTTCAGCGGCCAGTATAGCATCCGCATTGACTTCTTGATTATCAGCAACCATTCCTTCATTTTCTTTAACTTGAACCACCATTTCTCCATGTGTGTGTGATGTAACTTTATCACTGGCTGGGATTTGTGCGTCATCTGGAGGTGTTGATAGATCAAACAAAGGAGGATGTGACACACATTTTGCTTCTTTCCTGCTGCTGTTGTATACTGAACTGTCAAACTCCAGTTTCCTGTTCATTGAATCTTCAATGCAGAGAGTATTTGCAACCTTTGGTGTTGCTTCAGTTAAATGATGTTAAGCATCTGGTGGTGATGCGTGAGGTTGAGCTTCTGAACAAGATGCAGCCCTTAACTTTGACGCTCTTGTTTCCCTCATTGGTGTTGCAGGGCTGCTTTGGTTTCGAGTCAACATCCTTGGTGACGTTCTACTCCCAGTTGTATGTGCTTTGAATGGAATTTTGCTCTTTGTTTGATCCTTATCATGCATAGGTAACTCTGTCTTCACTCTCTTCTGTTGCTTGTCAGCAAATGAAACTTGCTTTCTTTTCCCTGGAAGTTTTTCAAGTTTCATCTGGTCCATGACATATTTTTTCCATCTTCAGCTTTGCAAAATCATCAACAATCATGTCTGACAATCCGTCAATTGCTGGAGGTACCAATTCGTGCATCAGCCGCGTTCCTGGCCGCTCCATGTCGAAGTCTATTACGATAGGGGTTTCCAACTTTAGTATGTCAAACTTAAGGGCTGGTGAAGACTTCACAAAATCCAGGAATTTCTTTCTACCTCTTTCATTATTCAGGTTGTAGCTCTCTTCCGCATCACTGTTGCTGTCCATGCCTTGGCCCAGAGAACTTCCACCAGGTGTTTGATGAAACTGATCCAAACTGTTAACATTTTCTACATCACTTCTTTGCGCTGTTGTGAACTCATTTACGAGACTGTCTTGTGGAGGGGAGCTCTGCTTTTCAATGTTGAGGACCACCTCTTCAAGCTTCAAGCTGACTGGTTCCTTTGGGTCTGATGTAACTTTTTCTTCAGTGCTTATTTTACTGACGGCGTTCAGTTCTGAAGGTGGTTCCATGTTCAGCCCTGACTCTGCTTGAACACCATCTGAAATGGTGTCCCTCATGACGTCAACAAGCTCGCTAGCGGGATGCTCCAGATTAACATGATCTAGTGTCAGAGGTGCTGCAATTAGACTTGTTACTCCCACTGTTTTAACTGGAGTAATTGCTTCTTTGCTTGTGCTCTGCCTGCAAATATTGGGTGACTGGTATACAGCCAAGGCAATCGGATCAGTTTTTGTGGGTGTAGAACTCTCTTTATGTATGAATTGAGTCTGACTGCTCTCCTCTTTATCCTTGCAATAACTGTTTTGTGAGCTACATTTCTCCTGTTCGTGCCGTACAATGTCTCTCCTTCTCCGCCTAAGAATCCTGTCATTGCCTGACGGTATCTGTTCTTCAGGAATTTGCCATAAGTTGACAGACTCGTCATCCAATGAGATGGTTGTCTGCGATTGGCCCAAGAAATCCTGCTCGGGTGCATACTCCTCGTCATCTGACTCCTCATCTGACTTGTCCAGATTTTGGGCTATCTCTTTCATTTTGGGATCATTTTGCGTGAGAACTTGAACAGGTGATTCAGTCTTGCTCTGAACATCAGGCTTCTTCGAACCATTTGCTTCCCCTTTCTGATCTATTACTGGCCTGTGAGATAGAGTCCTCATTAGCAACTCTAGCCCTGACTCAAAACCAAGGCATGCCTCCTCAATTGCTTTCTTGTATCTAGCTGATTCCTGCATGTAACATGTATAAAAAAATGCATTAGAAAAAAGCAAGAGAGAGGAAAAATAATAATTCAGTACTGATTGCACACAGAAAACACACAAAAAAAGGAAAAAAAGAGCTAAGAGCTAAAAAATGTAACTTCCATTGTGCAGTCTGCCGGGGTATGTGCTTCGATAAAATTCTTGATTAATCCGCTGTCGGAGAAAAGGATACTATGCCTAGAAACACCTTTATCTTGCTCTTCTGCATGAGTTGCGGCATCGGTGTTTTCTTGTGCTTGGTCAACAAATGGTGCTGATTCCGTGACTGGTTGCTCCGGTTCCGCAGTCACATCACACACTTGCTCTGCTTCAGCTGTAACATCACCCCCCGCAGCTCCGACAATTACATTTTGATCTATTTTCTCTGAATACTTTGGTTTCAACTGTACAAAATGGATAGTTAAGTTAGTAAAACTCCTCGTGATACATCGTTGAAAAATGATTACATTTAGTGCTAAAGTTTCTGTACTAGTAAAACTTACCGGTGCCATCCCGAAAGATCCGTCGCTCCTCATGTCCTGGCTAATAGCTTTCCTAACCCTGTCGTTAGTCCACACGGACACGCGTGTGCCTCCCTGAGGTATGTCCATATCTTCTAGTAGCAGCGAATCAAGGTACTTGACCTACAAAAAAAAGAAGGTACACAAAGAGAACATAAAATAACTCATGTTTCTGGCTTTTTCACATAAAAAAAATCCCATCAAGAAAAAAGATAAAGGGACAGCAGATGTAAAAAAATTATACCATCATGTACAGTATACAGGCCTTCTCAACTGCTTTTGCTCCTGATTTGGTTGCTTTCTGGATCTTTGTTATGACATACCTACACATGTTTAGGCGGTTGGCATCTTCTATATTCACCAACGATGGATATACCCTTGGACTGATGAGTGTCGCTATGGTTGGAGAAAGTACAACATTCATTGCGTAAATGATGAAAATCCTCAGGTATGTTCCATCAGCAACCTTCATTCCTCTTAGCTTCTCTTCCAAAACTGCCATGGTGGGTTGCTTGCGCCCCTTATTGCCAAACTGGTTAGCCATGAATTTAACGGCATCAGCCTCTAGTGCGTGTCGGACTTCTATAGGACCCTGTGGGACTACAACGACCCTACGCACAGAGCGTTCAGTTACAGGGATGGAACCACGTCCCGGGAATACCATCCGACAAGTGCCAGCATCAAAGCAATCCATCAAATACTTGCATAATTCTGGTTGTAACTTTGAGCACTTGATATCAAGCAAACCCCCGTAATCAGCACTCCTTATCAACTCTTTCTGTTTATCGGTCATATCTGAGTATAGCCTGACAAGCTTCATTGGAGACCCTCTTTGAAACACCTGATGTCTCCTCCTTTTTTCCTGCATATAGAATACAAACAAAAAAATGTTACATCCCCCCAATAACTTAAAAATAAGACGATTAATCCCTAGTAAAAGAAAAAGGTGAATATAACTAACATGTAATACAACTTCTTGCTGGACCGTTTCTTGCTCCGGTGTCTCGGTGGCAGCTTCAGAGATAACAGGTGGATTGCGCCGCTTCAGCGTTAGTTTTTTGCGCATCATCGCAAATTTTGATGGACAACGTTTCTCCGACCTATGTTTCGTACCACTGTTGGATCTTCTCATTGCGACACAAAATATCTGTAGTTTAAGAAGACAAAACAACAACAAAAATCAAATAAAATGTTGTATGAAAACCATGTAGGATACCATCTGATGTAGAAAAACACAAAACACCTAGACTAAAAAAATACATCTACGCAAACGAAAACACAAAATCAGTAAGCTTAGCCGCCACACTTGTTACACAACCAAGCGTAAGTGATTCCACAATGCAAATTCCTCCCACACCCCACTACTAACCAGAAACTCATGCAACAGAGAGCAATTCCACCATGCAATTCCTCCCACACCCCACTACTAACCAGAAACTCTAATGTACATGCAACAGAAAGCAATTCCACCATGCAAATTCATACACACCCACCTTACTAACCAGAAACTCTAATGTACATGCAACAGAGGGCAAAACAACACCTCCTATCTAGGAATATCAACCAGCCAATCACACCCACACACAAAATGTCCATGCAGAAAATTGAAACTAGCCGCTCCTGCATAAATTACAACTAGATGTTTCCTGCAAAAATTACTGAAGGAGATATGCCCTAGAGGCAAATAAATAAGTAGTATTTATTGCATTATCTCATAAGTTTATAATAGGTCTTTGTATTATGCTATAACTGTATTAATCGGAATTATTAATACACGTGTGATACATAGACAACCGGAGTCCCTAGTGAGCCTCTATATGAACTAGTCCATTGGGCAACAGTTGATCGAGATTCCCGATCAAGGACAATGACGTCGGTTGACAATGGGGTCATCTTATTAGTGGAATAAGGTGATGGACATACGCAAAGTATTGCAACAAGATCGTATTACGATGTTTGTCATTTGCAATAGATAAGTAATATGATAGCTTATTCCTTAGACCGTGAGACCGTACTTATTGCTACTCCGTAGGGGTACTTTGAGAGCATCAAACGTTGTGTCTTATATAGCATGACAATAACGGTGTCCATCTTGGGTATCCCGAAAGAGTATGTTGAGACGTAAGGATCAAGAGCGGGATTTGTTCATTCTTGTAATGGAAAGATACTCTGGGCCCACTCGGTGAGATTGCATCTATATAGCTGCGCAGCTTATGACTAGGTCATGGAGATGTAATATCACAGACGAGTTAATAACCTTTGTCGGTAACGAGATACAACAGGGCATCGGATGTCTACGATCATATCTCGGACAAGGTAGTATCGCAGAAACAAAGGGAATGAATATCATATTTACGGTTCAACGACGATATTCGTAGAATGCACAGGGGCCGTCATATGCATCCAGGTATCCCTGGCGGTCATTGGTGAGCGGAGTGTCTCGACCATGTCTGGAGTGTTCTCGAACCGTAGCGTAACAAACTTAAGGTCTTAACGACACCTGGAGAAGGTTCTGGAATAATATAGGATTTTGTTGGAGAGAGAGAAATGATCCGGAAAGAGTTCCGGTGGTCCGGAAGGAGTTCCGGGAAGGTCTGGAATGGTTCCAGGAATGTCAGAAAGATGTTCGGGTGGTCCGGAAAATGTTTCGGAGTCACGGGAGATTAAATTATATGTAAATATATTAATTATGAATTAATAGTATTTTATATTAATTTAATTATTAATTAAAAAGGGAGAAAAAGGGGGAAGCCCACTTAATGGGCCAAGAGGGGCCCATGTGGGGGCCGAACCATCATGGGGTGGGGCCCATGGCCACCACGCACCATGCATGGTGCGGCCGGCTCCCCCCTCCCTCTCCTTTAGTCCCACATGGGGGAGGCAAGGTGTTTGCACACCCCCTCCCCCCTTTATATAGCAAGGCATATTAATTGGATTAATTACAGAAAAATACAATTAATTGTATAGCAGGCTGGCCGAGCTGTTTCTCCGCCCGTTTTGCCTCCTCTCTCTACCAAAGCTATACCGTCGGGCGCCGTTGCCCTGCGGGATTCCAGAAAAGTTCTACCCCTGCGATTTCAGCTGGATCTGAATGACCGGGGGTTGTTGTTAAGCTCCGTATGTTTGCGAGTGCTCGGAGGCGCCACATTTGAGGAGCCTGGGCGACGTCGTCTCGCCCACCCAGCAGCCCTGCCGCTGCCCTGCCGCCGGCGCCACCCCCCTCGGCCGCCGGCGCCACGCCACCTTCCGCCCGACGCCCGTCGACGCAGGCCTTCGTCGACACCCCGGCGTCATCGTCTACATCATCGCGGCAAGTTCTCCGCGACCTCGAGGTCGGCTACGTACGACTTCATCGTCAACGCTTGTGCGGGAGCGTAATCCCCGCTATCGGTCTACATGGAGGTAATGTAACCCGTTCCGCCACCGTTATCACATGTACTAGATAGATAGATCCTGGCTAGTTAGGGTGTTCATACGCTAGAAAAATTATTGTTTTCTGCACCGGAACCCCTTCAATTACATCTAACTGTTCTGCCGAGCAAATCATCCCGAAAAACTCACCAGAACAGTGCCACTAGGGAAATGAGGGTACGAATGTACCTACACAACACGAATATGCAGCCTGACGTCTCTTCCCTCCTGGAGATCTGCTACGCACAAAAAATCGCCACCAAATTTGAAGATGAGAAACACAGGACCGCGGCAAAAATTACCCCAAATACCAAAACAAAATGGAACTCCACCTCTTACCTCGGGATGGCTAGAAATCCAGCGAGCTCTAGATGTAGATGCGCTCGCGAAACCTGCTGCGACAAAGCCTCGGCTATCTCACTACGGCGGAGAGGTCGAGCTCCCCGTCGAATCCAGCACACCACGCGCGGCCCCCGCTTCCGAGAGGAAACACCCGAGCTCCCAGTCGAGTACAGATGAACACCACCACGGGCCCTTCCCCTACCAGCAGCAGCCTCCGCTCACCCACCCCTGTCTTCGGCGGAGAGGCCGAGCTCCCCGCCGAATCCAGCAGACCCTGCGCGACACCCGCCTACGAGAGGAAACACCGGAGATCCCCGTCGGTCGAGATGTACACCACCACCCCCCACGTCCCCCTCCAACCAGCCGCCTCCCGCTAGCCTATCTACGGCGGAGCAATCGAGATTCCGACCGCCGGCGAGGGGAATCGCCGAGACGGGGACGGGAAAAGGGGAAAAGCGGCGGAGCGGACAAGCCTGTAGAGCTGAGGAAATGGGGATGTCTTTCGGCACGACTCCCGAAATTCAAAACAGGCCAAAACGCTACGTGCACCCCGCGGCGTTCGCGAGCCCCGCGTGGCCGCATCCTTCGATCTCCATCCGACGGCCCAAAACGCGACCTCGCGATTTGCCAGAAGGAGGTCGACAGAGAGATAGAATTGGCGTTTAATTTTCCTACGCGAAGTCCAATGCCATTTCACTATATCTCTCTCATCAATCCTTTATAATTCTTGTGTACCATCCAAAGACACATGCTGTAAATTCCCGTGTTCCATAATCCTGTGGGAATCCACTTCACATGACATGTCGATCCTACATTTTTAATATTCCTACGTTTTCAAAATCGTGGAATCCAAAGAAGCCTGCACCTATGATGCTGTTTGGAACAAAGGAATAGGAAACTCAGATCCCTTTAAAATTCCTATGGGATAGGCTATTTCATAAGAATTTTGGAGGAAAACAAACATGAGGTCTCACCTCATGTTTTAAGCTTCATATGTCTATAATTCATGTGTTTTTCCCCGTGACAACCAAATAAAACTTTGGAAAATTTCCTGTGGTATTGGTTCTTGTAGATATTCAGGAAACATGACGCCTCAATTCCTATGTTTTTCCTATTCATACGTTTTTACTTTCTGTGTTCCAAACGGGGTCTTAGGAGTTTTCGCGTGCTAAGGCTGAGACGAGCTTGGGCCGACCTAACTTTAGAGTATCTCTAACCAGGGCACCCTACTCCCCCTGGACAGCACAATGATGAGACAAAAAAACATGGACCGATGCAAGGCCGATACTCGAGGGTGCAAGAACAACTTATTCCGGTTGGAAATACATGGGGTCCAAATTGCCCATTTAGGTCGGAGATACTCTAGGAGATCTTTTAAAAGGCCTGAAATCATAATATAATCGGCAATTTACTTTTTTTCAAAAAAAAACTACACCGCCCAGATCCCGCAAAAAGGCCAGACCTGGATATTTTTAAGGATACCTCACAATGGCCTCCATAATCCGCATTACATGTTGCTAGAATTCATCCTTCTTTTCATAGGAGGATAGTTTTAGCAATTTTTTGGTTTACATATGTAGCCAAAGCTAGAGGGGTTCCAGCAGGTTGTGACTGATGCTTGGGCCGCTGATTGCCATGACAACGACCCCTTCCTGCGTTTCCATCAAAAGCTGCTCCGTACGGCAAGAGCCTTGAAGGTTTGGGACAGTTCAAGGACCAATGATCTGAAGCTGAGAGCCGAGATTGTCAATGAGCTCATCTACAGACTTGACACTGCGCTTGACAAGCGACAACTTTCACCGGAAGAGCACACCTTCAGAAAATTCTTGAAAGTGCAATGCCTTGGAATTGCAGCGGTCGAGCGAAGCAAATGGCGCCAGCGATCTCGCTTCCTCTGGCTGAAAGAAGGAGACTGCAACACAAGGTTTTTCCATGTGAAAGCCACGGCCAGACGCAGAAAAAACTTCATCCCACCGCTGCAGCTCGAGGACAGGACTGTTTCTGACCAAGCTGAGAAAATCGAAGCCTTATGGGAGCACTTCAATGGCCTGATTGGCACGATGTCTGTGAGAACTCAGTCTATAAACCTGAATGCTCTCAATTTTGGTAACACAGCAAACCTTGCTGGCCTCGGAGAAGCTATCTCCGAGGATGAACTGAAAACTGCGGTTTTTGGACTGCACGCTGAAAAGGCCCCTGGGCCTGACGGATTCACCGGACAATTCTTTCGCTCTTGCTGGAACATTGTGAAGGGCGACCTACTACTTGCAGTGAGGAAGCTTGAGACAGCAAACTCTCAGAATCTCGACAAGCTGAACTCGGCTACGATGATCCTCATCCCTAAGATCAATGGTGCAAACCAGCCTAAAGATTTCAGACCTATAAGCTTAATACACTGCTTCAGCAAAATCTTCTCCAAGATATTGGCCACTAGGTTGCAACCCCTGATGCAATCCTTGGTGCTGCCGTGTCAAAACGCATTCATTAAGGGCAGAAGTATACATGATAATTTCATGTACGTCCAAAGTCTCGCGAAGGCACTCAAGCAGAAAAAGATCCCCGCTCTCCTTCTAAAGCTCGACATATCGAAAGCCTTCGACACGGTTTCGTGGCAGTTTCTGGTTGAGCTACTTGTTTCCAGAGGGTTTCCGAGAAATTGGTGCAATTGGATCTCGGTCCTGCTGTTAACAAGCTCCACAAAAATCCTTGTCAACGGCGAGCTCTCCAACAAGCTGCAGCATCGCCAAGGATTGAGACAAGGCGATCCCCTCTCGCCTCTGTTATTCGTGCTGGTAATGGACTGCTTGGCCAGACTCTTGTCCAATGCCCACTCTGAGGGAATCCTGAACCCGATCGGAACACAGCACATAAAATTCAGAACGTCCCTCTATGCCGACGATGTGATGATCTTCTTAAAGCCATCTCTTCCCGATTTGCAAGCGACTTCCAGTATACTGCAGCTCTTTGGCGAAGCCACTGGTCTCAAACCAAATTTCAATAAGAGCAGCCTAATCCCAATTCGCTGCGGCGAGATCAACATCCAACAGCTGTCTGATACAATAAATTGCCCTCTTGGCTCGTTCCCTTGTCGGTACCTAGGGATGACACTGTCAGATAGCAGGTTGAGGCGGGCAGATTTCCAACACATCATTGACAAGCTTATCGCTAAGCTGGCAGGGTGGAAAATTGGATGGATCACTATTGCAGGGAGGATTGTACTTATCAGATTTGTCCTCTCGGCAATCCCAACTTTCCAAATGCTTGCAATTGCTCACCCCAAGTGGTTGGATAAGGCAATCAACAAAATTCTTCGAGCTTTCCTCTGGTCTGGTGATTGTGAGACCTCCGGAGGTAAATGCTTACTGCGGTGGAGCACAATCTGTCGACCCACTGACTTCGGAGGGCTGGGTATTGTTCACCTTCAGAACCACGGGCATGCTCTACGCATGAGGTGGCTTTGGCAGCAGCACTCCCAAGAAGATAAACCTTGGCAAGGTCTGCCAATCCCCATTGATCGCACCACGACGAGCATATTCATGGCTTCAACTGAAATCAACATCGGCAACGGGCAGACAACCAAGTTCTGGCATGCGCACTGGCTAAATGGAACCCCTCTGAGAATCCAATTTCCTGCTCTCTTCAAACACAGCAAGGGCCACCACATGATGGTCGGGCAGGCCTTGCCGGATAACAAGTGGATTGCCTGCATAAAGCCAAACCCCACCGTTGCTGTGCTAACTGAGTACCTAGAGCTTGCAAGAAACATACAGGGTGTAGTCTTAGATCACAATCAGGCTGACACCATCAGGTGGAGATGGAACTCGAATGGACAGTACACGGCCCGCTCTGCTTACTACTTCCAATTCCAAGGGCTAGTGCTTTCAAACTTCCCGAGGCTGATTTGGAGCATTAAGATCCCCGCCAAGTGCCAGTTCTTTGCCTACCTCGCCATTCAAGGAAGATGCCTAACTGCCGACCTCCTGCTCAAGAAAGGAATTCCACACAACCCCGTTTGTGCGCTGTGCCACATCCACCCCGAAACAGCACTGCACTTGCTGGGATGCTGCTCCTTCGCGAGGCAGGTGTGGGACTGCATCCTGCACCGATACTCGGTCGCTGCCCCAACTCCATCCCCTGCGGAAGCCAGCCTTGAAAGCTGGTGGTGCAGCCTCCCGCAGCAGAGCCGCGCTATCAACACGAAGACGAACTGCATCATCATCTCTACATGGTGGCAGCTATGGAAAGAGCGAAATGCGCGGGTTTTCAACGCCAAAGCATCCTCCCCATTGCAGGTGTGTGATCTAATCACAGAGGACTTGATCCAATGGAAGAAGGCCGGTCTGGCGGGCGCCCAATGGATGCCACCGGATCCAGATTAATAGATATAAATAGCGATAGACTTACGGTTACATCTGCAGATAGATGCATAGAGAGTTCTTCCTTATACCCCTCTTGCTGTAACACCATTCTTTATATTCTTGTTTCTCCTTAATTAATAGAAAATGGCCTGGCCTTTTTCGTCAAAAAATATTTTAGGATAAAATTTATATAAATGTTATAGTAATACATGTCTAGATATATGTGAATCAAGAATACAATTCATTTTACATTGTGGAACGGACAAAAAGAGTATTTCCTGTGTGGGGTGAGCACTGCCTAGCTTGATGCGTCAGTCACGGGAGCTTTGGTTAGCATCCTACACGACACGGGACATTCATTTACTTGTGGATCCGGCGACAAATAAGTGCTCACGAGTCACGAGCACCCCCTCCTACGCAGAGACATCCAAGGACCCGTGAGGAGGCAAAGCTCGGTGAGACGCGACGGAACTCGCTGTCCTACCTCTACCTTATTGGAGGTACCTTCACATGCATGCATGCATGTTTGCGGATCACCATGCACACTGTCACACTGACCCCTGATAATTACATAGTTATATATATGAAGGTCCACCAATCACACTACGTCACACACACTTGATTAATTAGTGCTTCTACTTACACTAGGACCCCTCCGTACCAAAATAAGTGTCTCAATTTTGATACAAAGTGGATGTATGTAGACATGAGTATTGTTTTGTTGTTCTTCTTCTTCTTCAGATGGGATCGTATTCGTAGGTACAAATAATTCATCTGCATGATTGGTTGTTCGTCAGACCCACGATCGTCCCGGCCGCCGCCGGTCCGTGCATGCTGTTCTTGTACTGTACGTTATCATGATCGACTCATCAACTGTACAGCGTGGTCAGCACGTAGTATATATACCACGAATCACAATTGACAAATGTCACAAGTTTGTGATGTTGATTTTAGGCAACGCATTGTTGCTAGAACACTAGTACGTCAGTAGAGTTGCCGGCCTTCCGTTTTATCTTGACTATACAATTTACACGGGAACACCTTCCACTTCTACATTCTACCCCATCTCATTTTTTTCTCTCGAAATGGGAGCGGAGCTATCAAAGCGATACATATATACGGCATTTATTTATATTTTATTGAAAAGAGATCTGCCAAAAACATACATCATAAAACCCGAAACCACCACAAAAAACCTAAAAACCTGGCAATGGGTGAAGAAACATGTCGTCGAGACCTATGCCCTAAAAACAGAAACAAACGCCCCATCAGCTAAAAATCACCGGGGGCGTAGCTGAGTCACCCTATGGAGAAACAGGAGCACACCACCGGTGTAGCAGCCCTTTTGCGAGCGCCTATGCTCTCGCTGCAGAAGTCGTCACCTCCATCTACCCCATCTCATGCATGTATCCATCCATGCTTTCTCATATCCACATATATTTTCTCAATAATTATTTGGGATATATTACCAACAAAATATCCAAGCATATCTCTTTGAACAAACGTAAATCTGTGCATATTTTCTCAACATTTGTATAGGAGGGAGAGTTGAATAGGGTTTGTAGGGTAGCTAGGTTACCAACTTACCATGAACCACGAAAGATAACACTAACCAGGTTGTATATAAGCTATATTCTTTTACGATTTTTTTTTGAATAGGAGACTGTTTTTTTAGTTTTTCTCATGGCAATTTTTCTCATCAAAACCTCCATTCTCATATATTTCATCTCCGACGAGCTAGCTAGCTATAGTTGACAAAATGTGGCACCTATGCATAGGCGTGGAAAACATAGTCGTTCATCAACGGACAACGGGTTGGATGTTAGGGTAGAGGGAGTCATCGAATCCAGGTTGGGTAAGGGCCGGGGTAAAGGAATTGTTTGATCAGGCAATAATGGCGGAATAGAGTTTAGGCAGAATGGAGTTTAGGCAATAGAAAAATAATGCGAGTAGCGATAGCTTATATGAGTTGGAGTTTTTTTTTGTATTTAAGCCGGCACTTATATTGATTTTATTGTTGCTAATTCTCTGTTCGGGTGATTTTTTTGTTTATCTTAGCCACTTAGAACTACACAAAAGTAGTTAGCATAAATTTTTAGTATTCACGGTTTGCAACTTCAGCAAATTGTACATATATATATTTGAAATTTCTAGTTGTAGGTTATATAAAGTGAGGTTGGGATGAAAATGGTAATATCTTGATCCTAAGTTTGGAAACAGGACGTACGTACTTCTGAATATTAACTCAACTTATTAAGTTATTACAGTTGCACTACCACTGCAGAATTTGTACAAAATTAAAGGAAGTGAAGCCAAAATAATTGACAGTAATCAAGCCAAATTGAAAGTAATCAAGCCAATACCCACAATTATCAAAAGAGAATTCGTTTTAGATGCCAAGACGGAAGAGGAGCTCAATTCCCTCTGTCTATACCTCGACCAATCTCATCGGCAAAACGGCGGGATTTCCGCACGGACCTTCTATGCTCCTCCTAAAATTACGGCGGCCGGGAGGGAAGTATTAATTTCAGCTCCGTTTTCAATTTATTGTTGCTAATTCTCAGCATTCACCGTTTCAATTTATTGTACATATATATAGTTGCAATTCCAAGCGAGCCCTTAGATTTTTTTTGTATTTAAGACAGCACTGATTTCAATTTATTGTTGCTAATTCTCTGTCCAGGTAAAAAATAATGTACATCTTAGCCACTTAGAACTAAACAATACTAGTTCGAATAAAAATTTCAGCATTCACCGTTTGCAACTTCAGAAAAATGTACATATATATAGTTGCAATTTCTAGTTGTAGGTAATATAAAGTGAGGTTGGGATGAAAATGGTAATATCTTGATCCTAAGTTTGGAAACAAGACTGGGACGTATTTCTCAATATTGATGTAACTTACAAATTAAGTTTCAGTTGCACTATCACTGTGGAATGTACAAAATTAAAGGAAAGGGAAGCCAAAAATAATTGACAATAATCAAGCCAATACCCACAATTATCAAAAGAGAATTCGTTAGATGCATGCCACTGAAGACTGAAGAGGAGCTCAATTCCCTATATATACTACCTCGACCAATCATCGGTGAGAACCAAGTTCATAATCAGTGGTATGTAGATAATTCTTCACTTATTATCATCTCCATGCATACATATTTATGTAAAAGTTGTTTTATGTTCACAATTTACATCAGTATACAGCTTACTTACCCGTTTTAACCACTTTTGATCGGAGTCGACTATCTCCAGCACTGGCATACCACACCGTTGTCTCTATGCGGGCCATGCACGCGTTCACACGCACGTACGTAGGAGTACAGACGAGGACGAGGACGACGTTCATGGATCGGCCGGCGATCACCTCTTGGCCCTGGACGCTCTCCGGCTGAGCACCACCCAGTAGAGCACCCTGTAGAGGAGGAAGAAGCCGAATAGCACCTGCACCCCCGTCCACCGCTCCTCCGCCGTGAGCCCCCTAGCCGCCAGCACGTCGCGCCCGGTCTCCGAGCACTCCCCTCCGGCGCCGGCCACCCCGAAGCATCGGTTCGCCGCGCACGAATACTCGTTCGCGAGCATCGCGTCCAGGGCGTACTTGTACGGGGAGGCGTAGTGCATGAACACCCAGTACGACGGCGTGCTCTCCTTCGACAGGAAGTAGCCGGAGAAGAGGAAGAATCCGGCCAGGGACACCGACACCAGCGACATGCCCGCGATGAAATCCGGCGCGAACGAGCTCACAAACAGCACGAAGGAGTTCGCCGTGAGCACCACCGCCCACACCACCAACACGAACACCGCAAATGCCTCTGGCGAGGCGCACAGCCCGACAAGGAAGTATACGCAGGAGGAGTAGAGCAGAGCCACCGCCAGGAGGTACGGGAGGAACACCATCGTGGCCGCTGCCGCGTGAGAGGACAGCCGATACAGCCCCGCCGCCGTCTCGGCGAGCACGATGGGACGCTCCGTCACGAACGTCGGAAGCGTCTCCGTGGTGGACGTGAGCAGGAAGGTCAGCGTGAAGGCGAACAGCCCCAGTCGCTTGTGCTCGCCTAAGTCGCCGTAGCCGGCATTGATGTAGATGGTGCCCAGCAGCGTCCCGACGATCACCGCCTCCAGGAAGTTGGTGAGCAGCAGCTGCTTGCTCCGGTACACCACCTTCCACGCCCTCTTGTACAGAACCATAAATTCGTGTATCCGCGAGCACGGCGAGCTACACGACGGTGGCGTGGCCATAGCCGCCGTCTTGTGGTGATCCGATGACTTGGTGAGATTTTTCTCCAACTTGGGTTCCGGAGAGGATGGTGAGGGATGGGGGATCTGGTCGATGACCTCAAGGGCGAACTCTAGCGGGTTGAGCTGCGCTGGGACGGTTAAGCCATGGGAGAGGAGTGCGGCGTCGAGGGAGGCGAGGGAGCCGTGGTGAAGCACCATCCCACGAGACAGGAGGAGGAGCGACTCAACTTCCGAGAGGAGGCGCGCGCTCGGTTGATGGATGGACAGCACCACCGTCGTGCCTTTGGCGGCCGCTACGGCGCGGAGGCAACCGATGACCACGAACGCCGAGGAAGAGTCGAGGCCGGATGTAGGCTCGTCGAGCAGGAGCACGCCGGGTTCACGGAGCAGAGCGAGGCCGATGGACACGCGCCGGCGCTCACCGCCCGAGAGCCGCGAGGCCGAGACCCGCGTGTGCGCAGCGTGCACCAGACGGAGGTCCGCGAGGAGCGCGGTGACCGCGGCCGAGGCTTCGGACGCCGACGACGGGAGAAGCAGGGACGCGGCGAAGGTGAACGTCTCCGCGACGGTGAGCAGTGACAGCGCGACGTCGGCCTGCGGCACGTGGGCGGAGAGCCGGCGGAAGGAGGACGGCCGGAGGGGCGCGGAGTTGAGCAGGAGGCGCCCGTGGGTGGGCGCCGTCCGCGCGGCGAGGATGTCGAGCAGCGTGGACTTGCCGGCGCCACTAGGGCCGACGACGGCGAGGATCTCCCCCGCCCGTGCTGTGAGCGACACGTTGCGGAGGATGTAGTCCGGCGCCTCTTTGGCCGCACCGCACGGCCTCAGGAGCCGCGTGAGCGACGTCGGCGCCGCAGCCGGCTTCGCGTAGTAGATGTTACGGGCGGCTAGCTCGTACGTCAACTGCTTGGACGGCGGTGGTGTCGTCGACGCGTCGGCATTGTCAGGTTCGATGACCGTTGTGGTTGTTATGGTGGCCATTGTTGTGGAGATGGCAAGAAGGGAAGGGTACGATTCAATGGAAGAAGGGGGATCGAGAGGTAATGTAGGTAAGGAGGCCAGGCCACTTGCAGCCAGTAGTATCAAGTTGGTGGATTAGCCAGATTGCTGATTATTTAGGGCTTTGGATGTACCTGGAGATAGTGCTTCAGCGTGGTGTACGGAAGCACGGAGTGAGAGACAAAATTAGTGAGGTGGAGGGAAAGATGCTATTTCAACAATTCTGTATTCTAAAGCGATAGAGAGAAGTAACTGTTTCTAGGTTAACACGGTAAGAATCATGCGATCAAATAAATGATAACAAGATTACCAGCAGAAGAAAATGAACGTGTCTATTGGGGAATAACTACTCCCTCGATCACAATCACCATGCTTCTGGGTTTATTCGAAGTCAAAATTTATAAAATTCGACCAAATATATAAACGAAAACTACCAACAATCTGTAATATAGAATTAATATTTTAAATAATCATATTTTATATACTTGTGCAAATTTTACAAGTTTTGACTTTGAAGTTGGAACATAGGGTAACTAAAAACAAAGAGATTATTTTAAATTGACCAATAGTCGTTCCATATTAGAATGCGTGATTTTCTCATATGTGCGTCATGGAAGAAGATGGGAAATGTAGAAGCTCTCCATATACCTCGTGCGACTTTCCTTCAATCAACTTCTTCGTCAGACCACCAGCTTAGTTTTTCATTCGGACCTCGCATTCGCAATGCAACATCATTCACGTCATCTCCATCTTCGGATCCTACAAAGCCTTCCATGTAACCATCTAATCAAATGAACACTGCTACCTTAGCCATCCCAAACCGTAACCTCTAACTTGGTTAGGTCTTCTTCATTGGCGTCACCACCATCCATGTCGTCAGCGGCTCCACCTCGCTATCCTAACAATCTACAACATGTTTCCTTTCTTAGGTGTCCCACCCACATCGCTGCCACACCGACAAGTATGCCTTCTGGTCTACTACCATTATTTATACATAATATACTTGGTTTTAATGAAAAATAGGCGATTTAGCTATGGTAATAATAGAAACAAAGGCATTTGTAGTTTTGTACTGAAAAAATGTATGGGAAACATCATCACAATACAAATGTATTGGACATAGTACTTTCATAGGTATTGTGGTGGAAGGAGGTGAGACAACGGTCGTTGCCATTTGAGAACGTCGTGGACGATGGTGATATGTTGAAAACTACAAGGTTGTGTCAGCACAGATAGATCAGGTGTAGCACCTAGCATCTGGTATGAACAACGAGGAAGGAAAGTTGTAAGAAGTGACGTGGGAGATGGTGTCAAAACTACACTTGGGTTTGCCTACGTGGTGTGATAGACGGAGGCAAATCTCAATGAGGATGGTGCGCTGCGTTGTGGGCAGAGTTTTTGGAGTTGAGAGTGATGGAGGAGCGGGTCCATAGCATTGATCAGATGCAGTGTTGGACTCAGTTTGTATTTGAAGTATTTGTGGACATGTGTTGTATATAGTTAGCTCCAGCAAAACAAGCTTGAAGTATGACAATGTTCATTAAACAAACAATAAAAATAGAAAAACCAGTTAGATAACTAAATCATCATAATCCGTTTGGCCATGTAGAGCACCGAGTGTTTAGAGAGGGTGTTTAGAAAAATAAACATACTTTTCTTAAATATCGGTTCTTTTGTCTATAGTAGAGGTGTCTAGTTAAATATTTTTCTTGTGTAAATAAATACTAATGCTCAATCTATACCTCTTATAAAGTAAAACCTCACTATCATGCATTTTTTTGTCATAACATGCAACGTATCACATCATCCATTCTCTTAGCCTATCAAATTAATGTCCATGTCATCCCACTAACATTCATTAAATCTAATATTTTCTTGCATGCAATATATCCATGTCATCTGCTTTTCATTCATCCAATTGTCCACGTCACGGATTTTTAATCATCAAATACAAAAACAAATATCATCAACTAATTAAGCCTTTCAACAACTGTGATCAACCGGATCTTTCAAATATTTTTATAAACAATTTTATATTTCGTTGTCTTATACACAATGAAAAAATAGAGAGAAATCCGCCACAACAGGAGGGGTATCTTTCTAGTAATAATAATACCGCTGTCCTTAATTGTAAAGGTTTTGGTCAATTAATTTAGCGCACTAAAACATTTATAAATTATGACATAGGTGGTAATTTTCTAAGCATCACTCTAATCATGAAACTTCTATCTGCTCCGGACTGTATAGCATAAAACATATGAAAAATCTATGAGTACAGCAGTCACTTAGCATTCAGTAGCAGAAAAAGAATGCAAATGTACATGTATATGTATCTTCGCGATATTAATATATAATCTTTATCTAAAAAAAAGAAAAGGTGATATAATTGGAGTGGATGATTCATGCCCAATTTTTTAGAGATATAACAAATCGATTCGAAAAGTACATGTATCTACCTCACCTAAAACATCGATCACATGGCTTTGGTAATTGGGACCACCACGTTTGCTCTCAGACACGTCTTGTTCCACTAGTGGAAAACGGCTCTTTAGTACCGGTCGGAGAGGGGCATCAGTACCGGTTTCGCAACCGGTACTGCGCAATCGGGACTGATGCCCCCCCAGCATCAGTACCGGTTTCTTATCGTCCGGTACTAAAGGGCCTCCACGTGAGCGCGGGGCACGGGCTCGTGCGGAGAACCTTTAGTACCGGTCGGTAACACCGGCCGGTACTAAAGGGTTTAGGTTTTAAGGGTTTTGCAATTTATTTTTCGTTTCCTTTTTTTTTCTGTTATCTGTTTTCTTTTCTTCACTGCAATTTTATTTTATGTTTTCTTTTTCATCTACTGTTTTACATTCATACGGTATTATATATATACACGGTACACGTTGATGCATACGTAATATACTTTCGTATATGTATTCTACGCTACTACATACGGTAAACGTTGATATATAATATAATTTAGATATAGGACATATTCATACTACGCTATTACATACATATATACATATATACAATCCGGTGTATAGAGATCGCAATAATATCATACATCCTCCTCTTTCATGTGGCATAGCTATATTTAGGATTATGGTATTCTCCCTTTGGATGCATGACCTCCTCAAGGATAAATCCCGCTATCTCCTATTGAATTGCTTCTACGCGCTGATGTGGTAGGATGGCGTTCCGCTTGTCGTTAAGCTTTAAACGAGATCAATATAAATATATTAGTTGTGTGTGTATATATATATATCAAATCATATTAAGATTGAAATATAGTACAAGACAGTCACACTCACATCCATTCTTTTTTCACGTGACGCCTGCTCAACGCTCAAGTTCCTCATGAACTCGCAGACGTAGAATCCACATAATTCATTTCCCGGAGGCTGCTTCAAGGTCTTTACAAGAATATAAATTAATTAAATAATAATTCAAAATGATGATGAATTAAAGAGACTATGTTTAATAGTAGCACACTTACATCAATATGTTTAATAGTCAGCTCTGGTTTCCATTCACCCCTCTCTCTCTCCTGATTAATATTTTCCAAACCCTACTCACAAAAGCAAATGAATAAATGAGTTATGATTACTTGATATCATGAAATGGGGTTAATGGTTGAAATTACCTCTGAAGCATGTCAATCAAGTCCTGGTAGTATGATTGTGGTTTGCGTAATGAGTCAAAGACTTCAACTAATCCCTTGTCAATGATAATGTCCAGTAGAATCCAATGGTAGCTGCACACGTTTATATAGTGAGGCATGCATATAACTCATCAATTAAACTTAACATCTAGTAATTAGCAATATAGAAATGTGTTCAAGACAGTCACACTCACTTGAAGTTGTAAGGAAGAAGTATATCTGCCGCCTGTGTTTGCCTCAATAGCAACCTCAACAATGCCTCCTCGCAGTCCTCGGGCTTCCACTCTAAGTTTTTGCAGTTAACGATAGATGGGTCAATGAACCCAACTTCCCAGAGTCTTTTCCTTTTGCACTCGATAAGCATCCACCTGCATATATAATAGCATACGAAAGAATATAGTGAGGATAATTATAGGCTCAATTAGTGAGGATAATTACATGCTCAGCTAGACACTTAGAAAAACACTTACAGAACATAGCAACTCATGATAGTTGCGTCGAGAGCACGCCGGTTGTATAACTGCCATAATTCTTCAAATTCGATACATATCTCGTGGTTGACGAAGAATTGGTCTTCTCGGTATGTCACGTAAAACACGAGTTGCTTGTCCTTTGCAACCTTCATGTACCAGTCATGCAATCTGAAAGGACAATGATGTCGCCTAGAGGGGGGGGGTGAATAGGCGGTTTAAAACTTTTCCGGTTTAGGCTTGATAATTGCGGAATAAAACTAGGTGTTTAAATTAACAAGCCGGCAACCTAAATAAACTAGGCTCACCTATGTGCACCAACAACTTATGCTAAGCAAGATAAACAACAAGGTGATAGCAATAGAATACTTCAAGCACGAAGGCTATCACAATGTAAAGTGCATAAGTAAAAGCTCGGGTATAGAAATAACCGAGGCACGCGGAGACGAGGATGTATTCCCGAGTTCCTCCTTGTTAAGGGAGTACGTCTCGTTGGAGAGGTGTGAACCGACACAACGGTTCAACAACCACAAAGGTTTCACCTTCTTCTCCGATGAACCGCACCACAAAGGCTTGGTTCACCTTCCACTATCGGAATTCCTTCGAGGCGGAATCCGGAGCCTTTCAACAACAATCCGGGGCACAACCCACAATGGGATTGGGGGCTCCCGAACGGCTTCAAGTGACCACACAAGGGTCCAACCACCACAAAGGCGTCTAGGGTCCAAGGACCCAAGAGTAACAAGCTCACAAACTTTCAACTTCCACGAATCCTCGTGGAGAGCACACCGATGCACCAAATGCAAAAGGCAAGAGCACAAGTGCTCAAAATCCTTCACTCTCAAATTCCAACAAAGCAACAAATGCTTATGGGGGAATAAGAGAGGAAGAACAAAGAGGAGATGCACCAAGAACTCCAAGATCAAGATCTACAAGGTTTCCCTCACTTAGAGGAGAAATCGATCGGTGAAAACGTAGATCAAGATCACCTCTCACTTTCCCTCAAATATTAGCAAGAACCATGGGAGGGATGGAGAGGAAGAGCAAGCTTTCCAAAGGGCAACAATGGAGGAGAGAGAGGAGAAAGACTTGCTCAAGGCTTGGGAACCGTTGGGGAAGAAAGCCCCCTTAAATAGGTCCCCGAAAAACCAACCGTTGGCAGCTCCGAATCCCGTAGCGGTACTACCGCTGGGGGCGGCGGTACTACCGCTGCGGGCTGCCCAAAAGACCGTTGGCAGCTGAAACTTACGCAGCGGTACTGCCGCTGGGGAGGCCGGTAGTACCGCTGGAGCCCGGTACTACCGCTCCGGTACCGCTGGAGGTACCGCACTAAGAGACAGAGCGCCGAAAACGGCGGTACCTCCAGCGGTACCGCCAGCGGCACCTCGGCAACGAGCTGCCCTGAGGCCCTGCGAAGAAACACACAGCGGTACTACCGCTGGTGGAGGCGGTAGTACCGCTGAACAGCGGTAGAAAACCCCTCCATGGCAAGGTTCCAATGCTGCGAAGATGCATGTGGCGGTACTACCGCTGGGGCGGCCGGTACTACCGCTGGCTAGCGGTACTACCGGTCTGGTACCGCTCGAGATACCGTTGTGCCAACCCGAGGGCTAAAAACAGCGGTACCCCCAGCGGTAGCGCGCAACAGTGCACTTAGCAGCGCCGGAACCAGGTGCAGCGGTACTACCGCTACTTCCAGCGGTACTACCGCTGCCTGGAAAGACAGCAGAACGAAACTACCAGAAACCTCATAACTTTTGCAAATGAACTCCGAAAGAGGTGAGACCAACTCCGTTGGAAATGTACCGACAAGGAGAAGGCTACAAAATTGCATCCCATAAATAGAGTAAAATCACCACACATGGCAAGGTGTGGAACTTTCCTCACGGTTGAACCGGCAATATTTCCGCCACCGAAAACGCAACAAGTTTTCCAAAGTCAAACCGTTTTCGATGAACAAGAGCTTGACATGGAGATGAACCAAGCTCTAGTTCCTCACCACCAAAAAGCCAAATAAGAACCAAGAAAGATGATATGCCAAGCATGCAAAGGTTTGAGCTCTCCACAAAGATGCGATCAAGTTACTCACTCGAGAGCCCCTCTTGATAGTACGCCTATCTATCCTATAGCCCTATCAAGATCATACCTTTGCCTTGAGCATTCCACTTGAGATGGATGATGACGATCTTGATCACTCCAAGTGGACCACCTTTCTTGATTGCGCTTGCTAGCACATGCTTGATGAAGACTTCTCCAAATGCTCCCCCATACTCCATTATGGGAGGGACTCGCTAAGCTTCGTCTTCATGTCTCCTTTGCAAGATTCAATCAAAAGATATCTTCCGAGATGCATCTTATTGAACTTGCACTTCATCTTCTTCTCTTGATATGTATGATGGCTTGGGGGGGTAAACATGATTGTTCACCCAATCTTCTATTCCAAGCCATACTTGCAATGAGCTCAACTCTACACATGACCATTCTTCATATAAACCCTTGAATAGAGCATTGGTCATTAAGTCATCTTGAAGAGTCCAACACATGAACTCCTATAATTTCCCATGGACAAGATCTATAAGAATATCTCAATGTAAACATTAGTCCATAAGGATTGTCATTAATTACCAAAACCACGCATGGGGGCAACCATGCACTTTCAATCTCTCCCATTTTGGTAATTGATGACAATCCCTTTTATGAGGGTTTATATAATGAATTTAAGCAACCATGCAACACAAAGAGCAAGGATGCAAGAGAACCGCAAGAGAACAAACCCATAAACCCTTTAAATTTCTCCCCCATTGGCATCGATTGCCGAAATGGAAAGAAAAACTTAGAAGGCAAATATAGTGAGAGCTCCCCCATAATGTGTGCATTTCTCATAATATGAGTGAAATCAAATGCACATATCCAATGACGAATAGATGGAGGGAGATCAAACTATATAGAGGATCCAAAGATTGCAAAAGAATATCAAATGGAAAGATACTTCAACGAAAGAAGCAAGCAATCAAAAGGATCCGAAAAGTGTTCTAAATATCATGAGGGAACTCCCCAAGGTACGTGCACAAAAAGGATTTGTATTTCAATATAGTGTGCACAACATGGAATCCTCACTCCCTCCTAGATAAATTCGAACACAAGCTCATGCAAGAGAATGTAAATGAAAAAGGAGGCAAAACAACTTTCACAAAAAAAAATGTTTTGCAACAAGAGCAAGGAGCGGTAAATCAAATAATGGGTGTGAGATAACAAGACATTATAGGAGACTAATACAAGGATGATAGCATCAACATAGTCTTTCAAGAAGAGTTGCACATAGTGCATATCATGTCTTTCCCATACCCACACACCAAAAGAGGTATAGCAAATAGCTCCACAAGCTTAGTAAAATGCACCAAGCAACACATGAAAAATAAAGCTTGTGACTTTAAGAAACCACCAAAGAGTCAAAAGCAATAAAAGGTGGTCATTAAAGAATTGGAATATCAATTAAGATGTACTATTCTCATATGTATAAGTTTCTAAGTAGACACGAATCACTAAGATATGGGTCTACAAATAAACATGTACACACAAGACAGATACACGGGTAAGGATCATGATATCCAAGAGGAAGTCATAAATACACCAATAAGATCTTTGCTTAATAATATAGCACAAAGCCGAATTATATCTTAACGGAATATAAATGAACTTCCAACACATACTCATCATAGCATCAAAAACTATCCACGAGGGATAAAGGTTAACAAATGGATGCTCCGAGTAAGATAACACGTATCCCAAAAGGCGAATGATTTGAAAATTCATCAATGTTGCACCTGAGAGACTTTAAGTAGAAAGTGCTAGATTGACATAATTGGGATCGATGAATCATAGAAATGAATGTATAGTCCCTTTATATGTAATCATCCCGGCTTACTCATATTTGCAATAGAGACGTTTTGCAAGAACCAAATTAATTGCAACAAAAAGATTCATGCCAAGATACAACCTACACAAGGTTGAAAGCTTAGAAACGTAAGCATGAGGTAGATACTTGTTACCGAGATAGCATTGGTGATGTAGAAGATAAGAGTTAACGCTCATCCAAACTTGGCTCCAATGAACACATGGTGACACCACCTTCCTTGTAAATGAGACAAGCTTCCAATGCATCTCCACATGTACCTAAAACAAATTCAAGTACAAAATGGTACCCAAACTCATTGGGTCCAAAGTAGTTAGAGCAACTACAATACATAGGACAAACTCCACATAAATATGTGCATATTGATATGAAATTGAATTTCATGCACATCTTAGCCATTTAGGATTTGATGGAGTTTATCCTATATATTGGATCAACGAAAGTACGCATGCCATGAGATATACATATAGTAAGTATGCATGCACAAGACTTTCAAGAACCAAACGAGATACAATTTGGACAAAACACCAATTAAACCAAGAAAGCACACACAAGTGTGACAAGAAAAAGAATTGTCCAAATTATATCAAGGACCCAAATCAACACATGATTGAAGAAACCACTTTGAAAAGATACCAAATTAAAGCAAGAAACCAATTGAAGAAAATACCATCAAATAATAAACCAAACCCTCTACACTTTTCATGATGGCACAAAGTGCCAAGACGAAAAATGTTTGTCTTCCAAAGAGACACGTCATCGGGATCAAATACCAAATGAAGACAACTAATGTTCGAAAGCATATAGGATTGCTTCCCCAAGATGTGTGCATTAATTATGATCTTGCATTTGAATACAAAATGCACACAAATGAGATCATCACTCTCCATATATATATATATAAACACTAGTCATATTCAAGAAAGGCAAGAAATTGCAATACCAATTTAAAGAACGATGTTCCACTCAAAGTAGGATAGCTTCCCAAAGAATAGTGCATTATCAAGAAGTATGACTTTTGAATGTCAATGCACAAGAATTGGATCATTGCTTTTCCCAACTCAAGAAAGCACAAAACAAATTTCAAGTAGAGCAATAAAGTATCCAAAAGATACAAGGAAGACAAATAAGAGTTAGATCAAAAGCAAATCCTTCGCAATCAAATAAGGCAATTCAAAGCAAGAGCCAAAGTGAATATGATCAACATATTTACCCCCAAATATGATTATCACTTGTCAAGACAAGTAACGTATGGAGATATTTCTCGGTGGTGAATTGCAAGGATATATTCAAGATCATATTCACAAAACATAAGCATGAGGCAAAGAATAGGAATTAAAAGCCATGCTTAGATAGATATTCTTGATAGATTCACAAATCATGTGATAATGCAAAGCAACTCCAAGGAGTAGCTTGAATCAATTGGCTTCCCAAAAAGATATATGAGAACATATTTAGGGAAAGCCATATCAAGAACATCCTCCACGAACAAGATCCAAAAGAGTGAGAGACAAAGAGCATTTAAGTAAATGGGAACTTGTTTGAGCAACATGCCACATAGGAACAAGATAATTAGCAATATCAATTCTAGGTGGCAAAACCTCACATGTTCACATTTTCTAGGCTTATAATATGCACATAGCTTATTACTCCCCCATAATGTGATAATCCATTTATTTTAAAACAAGAGGCAAACAAAAACAACTAGAGAAATTAATGGACATTATAGAATTTGAATTTCTCATGAGCAAGACATACCACATAGAGAATAGATAATATTGATATATCAACACTAAGTGGTATTCCTCATGTACATACATTTTTAGGATTGTGAAGTGCACGAAGCATATCACTCTCCAAAAATGGATAGTCCATTTATCTCTCAAAGAGAGCCAACAAGATAAGATAGCAAATAAAAGCAATAGGGCTCAAAACAAGTAGATGGTGTGCAAACCAAAATACACATACTTTATTTCTCAAGATAAGTAAGTAGAGAGCACAACACATACAAACACTAGCAAGGTACAAAACCTAACACATGCAAGGGTGCAAGCAACTTTCAATGTATATATGATTTAAATAAAAGTTACCGCAAGGAGGAACATTGGATATGAGATAGAACAATATAATCCATATGACTTGACTTGAGAGAATATAATTGATGAAGATCCCTTAATTCTTCATAGTGTAGCCAAGTCTCCAATGTCCTCCAACAACACCTATTGATCAAGTTTTAGCTTGTTGGTCCCCAACCAAGTTGGGTCCTAAGAGGTTAGTCACAATAGGTTTGGTAACCCAAATGGTTCTTTTCTTGACACCACTTTGAGTACCAACATATTTGGCAAACACATTGCCAACCTTATCCTTTTGAAGAGAATAGACATCATCAACTATAATGGGATTGGATAAGGTACCATTTGTGCATGAAGAAGCAAGGTGACCCTTCTCACGGCATAGGTAGCAACATCTACTTCCTCCTCTCTTCTTAGTTGGAGTCTTGACTTGAGGAGGGGTAGCTTGATTCTTCTTGGGAAGAGACCGTTCTTCAACTTGAGGAGTTTGAGTTTGAACTTGAGGCTTCTTCCCTTGTTGCTTCTCACTGAGAGCCTTCTTCTTCAAAGGGCAAGATCTAACATGGTGCCCTTCAACTTTGCACTTGAAGCAAACAATCTTGGCCGAGTCTTTGACTTGTTCTTGGCCCTTTTTCTTCTTGAAGATCTTGGACTTGTTCTTGTTATTGGAGTTGAATCCAAGTCCACTCTTGTCATTGGGGCGTCTTTGAACACTCAACATATTGTCAAGTGTGGACTTCCCAACATGACGCTTTTCCAAGTCTTTCTCCAAAAAAGTGACTTGGGCCTTGAGCTCTTTTAATTCCTCTACATGGTTAGTATCAACACAAATACTAGAGGAAGTAGAAGCTTCATTGTTAGAGCAACAAGGTATGGAAAGTAATTCATCACAAGATGTAGTAACATTGTGAGTGGATGAATCACAAGGACTAGCACAAGACGATATAGCATTAAGAGACGAAGTTGTGCCATTGTCCACATGAGGCTCACAAGATGTTACCTTTGACATAATAGCCTCATGAGCTAACTTTAGCTTAGCATGGGATGCTAGAAGATCGTCATTAGAGCTAGAGAGACTTTCGTGACTTTCTTCCAATTTCCCATACTTGTTAGTTAGCAACTCAAGTTGGGCCCTTAGCTCAACATTCTCCTTCAAAATAGATGCTTCACAAGAAGTGGAGTTAGTAGCACAAGCATCATTATCATTAGAAATGGAAGAAGACAATTTTGCAAGCTTATCATTATTAGATAGTTGAGTTTGGAGTTGATCATGAGACTTGATGAGGAGAGAGTGTTCACTTTCTAAAGCCTTGTGAGCTTTGTCAAGTTTCTCTATGTCCTCACTTAGTCTAGCATTGCCAACACCAAATTCGACTTTTTCCTTTTTAAGCACTTTATATTTTGCAATAGCATGATCTCTTTCCTTAATGATTTTAGTAATGATAAGATCATTTGATTCATCAAGAGATTCAAGTTTCTCCTCAAGAGACACTCGAAGCTCTTGCTCTTCCTCAAGGGCATTCTCTAAGGATGCTTTTTCATTAGCATCTTCTCTCTCAATTTTACATTTTTGCTCGAATTGAGTATCCAAATCCTCAATGGTTTCTATACATTTAATACCATGAGCAACAATTTCACATAGAGAAGAGATTGCTTCACTACCTTTGGGAAGAGCACCAAGAACAATTTCACCCTTCTTGGTTAAGGTTTCAATGTCAAAATCTTCTCCATGAGGATCCTCAACCACATCATCACATATTTCGGGATTCGAGGTAGAAGTTACCTTGGAATCCTTAGCCATGAGGCAAACATGATTAATGGGTGAGGAGGATGAAGAATTACTTGAAGCACCATTGGGGTCCATGTCTTGTGCCAACAAATGTTGGGATTCCTCTACATAGTTAATCATGCAAATACTAGAGGATATGGAAGCATTATTTTCGTGACAACAAGAAATAGAGAGCATATCATCATTATATTTAGTTAAGCAACTATTACTTGATATGCAAGGACCATCAACTCTAGCATGTGTGCCATTTGGAGTGCTAGAAGAGTTTAAGTCCAAAGATAGAACATTGCAATGTGATAGAGAAGAGGTATAACCAAAAGTAAGTTCACCATCACCAATGCAATTTCTATCACCACTCACCATATCATTACCTTGTGTCAAATCACATGTTGGTGGAGTGGAAGAAGTTGTGAACTCATCACGGCCGGAGGTGGAGGGAGACCAATCATCCTCAATAATTTTGGACACTTCATATATATCTTGAAGCTTGGTCCAAAGCTCATGTGCATTTCGAAAAGGCATGATTGAAGCAAGAACTACATCGGTCAAAGCACATATGAGACCATTAGTAACTTGAGTCTCGAGATGAGAGTTTATCTTATCCTCTAAAGATAATTCTTGGGAATCCTTTGGAGGAGATAAACTCACATCTACAATCCTCTTAATATAATTTGGACCCATGGCCCTAAAAAGATTAAGCATGCGAATTTTCCAAACATCATAATTTGTGCCATCGAATATGAAAGTGGGATCGTGCACTAATTCTCTAAACGACATCTTTTACTCTCTAGGCGGTAAAGCCCAAAAAGAGAGCCCTGGCTCTGATACCAATTGAAAGGACAATGATGTCGCCTAGAGGGGGGGGGGTGAATAGGCGGTTTAAAACTTTTCCGGTTTAGGCTTGATAATTGCGGAATAAAACTAGGTGTTTAAATTAACAAGCCGACAACCTAAATAAACTAGGCTCACCTATGTGCACCAACAACTTATGCTAAGCAAGATAAACAACAAGGTGATAGCAATAGAATACTTCAAGCACGAAGGCTATCACAATGTAAAGTGCATAAGTAAAAGCTCGGGTATAGAAATAACCGAGGCACGCGGAGACGAGGATGTATTCCCGAGTTCCTCCTTGTTAAGGGAGTACGTCTCGTTGGAGAGGTGTGAACCGACACAACGGTTCAACAACCACAAAGGTTTCACCTTCTTCTCCGATGAACCGCACCACAAAGGCTTGGTTCACCTTCCACTATCGGAATTCCTTCGAGGCGGAATCCGGAGCCTTTCAACAACAATCCGGGGCACAACCCACAATGGGATTGGGGGCTCCCGAACGGCTTCAAGTGACCACACAAGGGTCCAACCACCACAAAGGCGTCTAGGGTCCAAGGACCCAAGAGTAACAAGCTCACAAACTTTCAACTTCCACGAATCCTCGTGGAGAGCACACCGATGCACCAAATGCAAAAGGCAAGAGCACAAGTGCTCAAAATCCTTCACTCTCAAATTCCAACAAAGCAACAAATGCTTATGGGGGAATAAGAGAGGAAGAACAAAGAGGAGATGCACCAAGAACTCCAAGATCAAGATCTACAAGGTTTCCCTCACTTAGAGGAGAAATCGATCGGTGAAAACGTAGATCAAGATCACCTCTCACTTTCCCTCAAATATTAGCAAGAACCATGGGAGGGATGGAGAGGAAGAGCAAGCTTTCCAAAGGGCAACAATGGAGGAGAGAGAGGAGAAAGACTTGCTCAAGGCTTGGGAACCGTTGGGGAAGAAAGCCCCCTTAAATAGGTCCCCGAAAAACCAACCGTTGGCAGCTCCGAATCCCGTAGCGGTACTACCGCTGGGGGCGGCGGTACTACCGCTGCGGGCTGCCCAAAAGACCGTTGGCAGCTGAAACTTACGCAGCGGTACTGCCGCTGGGGAGGCCGGTAGTACCGCTGGAGCCCGGTACTACCGCTCCGGTACCGCTGGAGGTACCGCACTAAGAGACAGAGCGCCGAAAACGGCGGTACCTCCAGCGGTACCGCCAGCGGCACCTCGGCAACGAGCTGCCCTGAGGCCCTGCGAAGAAACACACAGCGGTACTACCGCTGGTGGAGGCGGTAGTACCGCTGAACAGCGGTAGAAAACCCCTCCATGGCAAGGTTCCAATGCTGCGAAGATGCATGTGGCGGTACTACCGCTGGGGCGGCCGGTACTACCGCTGGCTAGCGGTACTACCGGTCTGGTACCGCTCGAGATACCGTTGTGCCAACCCGAGGGCTAAAAACAGCGGTACCCCCAGCGGTAGCGCGCAACAGTGCACTTAGCAGCGCCGGAACCAGGTGCAGCGGTACTACCGCTACTTCCAGCGGTACTACCGCTGCCTGGAAAGACAGCAGAACGAAACTACCAGAAACCTCATAACTTTTGCAAATGAACTCCGAAAGAGGTGAGACCAACTCCGTTGGAAATGTACCGACAAGGAGAAGGCTACAAAATTGCATCCCATAAATAGAGTAAAATCACCACACATGGCAAGGTGTGGAACTTTCCTCACGGTTGAACCGGCAATATTTCCGCCACCGAAAACGCAACAAGTTTTCCAAAGTCAAACCGTTTTCGATGAACAAGAGCTTGACATGGAGATGAACCAAGCTCTAGTTCCTCACCACCAAAAAGCCAAATAAGAACCAAGAAAGATGATATGCCAAGCATGCAAAGGTTTGAGCTCTCCACAAAGATGCGATCAAGTTACTCACTCGAGAGCCCCTCTTGATAGTACGCCTATCTATCCTATAGCCCTATCAAGATCATACCTTTGCCTTGAGCATTCCACTTGAGATGGATGATGACGATCTTGATCACTCCAAGTGGACCACCTTTCTTGATTGCGCTTGCTAGCACATGCTTGATGAAGACTTCTCCAAATGCTCCCCCATACTCCATTATGGGAGGGACTCGCTAAGCTTCGTCTTCATGTCTCCTTTGCAAGATTCAATCAAAAGATATCTTCCGAGATGCATCTTATTGAACTTGCACTTCATCTTCTTCTCTTGATATGTATGATGGCTTGGGGGGGGGGGGGGGGGGGGGGTAAACATGATTGTTCACCCAATCTTCTATTCCAAGCCATACTTGCAATGAGCTCAACTCTACACATGACCATTCTTCATATAAACCCTTGAATAGAGCATTGGTCATTAAGTCATCTTGAAGAGTCCAACACATGAACTCCTATAATTTCCCATGGACAAGATCTATAAGAATATCTCAATGTAAACATTAGTCCATAAGGATTGTCATTAATTACCAAAACCACGCATGGGGGCAACCATGCACTTTCACAATCTCCGCATTTGAAAAGCTAGACACACCATCTCATCAGGAGGGAGAAGATCTTTCCCGTAGACAAACTTCCGTGCTATCTCAGTCGACTTGGGGAAAAGTGCGTCAAGCTCAGCATCGTCCATGTAGTCTGAAGCAGGAACATTTGTCCCAACGTTGGGACTCTTGTCTGTCTGAACCTTCAGCGGGGCGACCGACTGTACTTTCTGTTCTCCGAGCTGGGGAACCTGTTTCGCCTTCTTCTTCTTCTGTGCAGCGACCCTTTTCTTTTTATTCTCCTCTTGCGTGTCAAAACTCTTCGAGATAGAGCGGTCATAGTTATCAGGCAAAATTCTACGGTGAGGATCACAGACGATGTCTAAAAAGTGTTTAACACCCTTAGGGTTTAGTACCTGTTTTGCCTCGGGCACTTTCTTCGCAAAGTGTGCGGCATTGTGAGCTTTGACCAAGGGAGCATTCTCCTCAACGGTCCGGTGGTAAGTTAACACCGGAAGATCCTTTAACGACGGCCCGTACTTGTAGGTGTCCTTTGGAGCACCACTCGACGCACCGGCAAGCATCTTCTGCCTCATTGAGAAGGTCCTATTGCCGGTGGGCGGACTCTTTGCAAGCTCCGGGGTGGACTCCCGCTGGAGTGGACTCTTTGCAAGCTCCGGGGTGGACTCCCGCTGGAGTGGACTCTTTGCACGCTCCGGGGTGGACTCCCGCTGGGTTGGACTCGCGCACCGGGGAGATGGAGTCGCGCTGGGTTCCCTCTCGGTGTCCATATTTTCAATGTGGGGTGGACTTGGAGGTTGATTGCTACTCGGAGGGGTTGGTGGCCTACGCGTCGATTCTCCTGGAAACACGATGTGTTCCTTTCTCCATAGAATGACTCCGCGCAACACTTCTCCCAGTGTCGTCTCCCCTTCAGCTCCAGGAAAGTCAAGCTCTAGGTCCTCGAATCCCTTCATAATTTCGTCCACCCCGACTCGCGCGTAGCCAGCTGGAATCTGACCGCCATGAAGGGTTGCTCCGGGTATATTCTCTAAAGCAAAGCCGACCGCCACCTTTATGGATAGGTTCCTCATCTTGATGTGCAGCTCACAGTTTGTTCGCCCCTGAATCTGATCCACGGGGTATGTTGCGTCATCAGGCTGGACATTTTGTATGGCCTAGCAGGTTCACACAAATATTCTTCGTCACGTGCATCACGTCGATTGCAGATCGGACCTCTAGGACTTTCCAATATGGTAGCTCCCAAAATATAGATTTCTTCTTCCACATGGGTGCGTGCCCGTTTGCGTCATCCGGAACCTTTAGTCCTCCAGGACCCTTTCCAAAGATTACTTTTAGATCCTTGACCATATCAAATATTTGTTCACCAGTACGGTCCATAGGCCTCCTACGGTGATCTGCCTCACCTTTGAAATGCTTGCCTTGCTTCCGGACGTTATGACTGACCGGAAGAAATCGACGATGCCCCAGGCACACACACTTCTTACAATTATCCAAGTATATACATTCAGTATCATCCAAACAGTGTGTGCATGCATGGTATCCCTTAGTTGTCTGTCCTGAGATGTTACTAAGAGCAGGCCAATCATTGTGCTCATCCCACACACGTACACCTTCTTCCCGCCACAACTCTAAAAGTTCGTCAACTAATGGCCTGAGGTACACATCAAGCTCGCTCCCTGGTTGCTTCGGTCCTTGGATGAGCACTGGCATCATAATAAACTTTCGCTTCATGCACAACCAAGGAGGAAGGTTGTAAATACATAGAGTAACAGGCCAGGTGCTATGACTGCTGCTTTGCTCTCCAAAAGGATTGAAGCCATCCGTACTTAGAACAAATCTTAAGTTTCTTGCGTCATCTGCAAAGTCCGGGAACTCTCTCTCGATTTTTCTCCACTGGGATCCATCAGCGGGGTGTCTGAACATCGCGTCTTTCTTCCGGTCCTCTTTGTGCCATCGCAACATCTTGGCATGCTCTCTGTTGCTGAACAAACGTTTCAACCGTGGTATTATAGGAGCATACCACATCACCTTGGCAGGAACCCTCTTTCTGGGGCGCTCGCCCTCAACTTCACCAGGGTCATCTCGCCTGATCTTATACCGCAATGCACCGCATACTGGGCATGCATTCAGATTCTCGTACTCCTCACCGCGGTAGAGTATGCAGTCATTAATGTATGCATGTATCTTTTGCACCTCTAATCCTAGAGGACAGACGATCTTCTTTTCCTCGTACGTACTGTCGGGCAATTCGTTATCCTTTGGAAGCATCTTCTTTATCTTTTTCAACAACTTTTCAAACCCCTTGTCCGATACACCATTCTCAGCCTTCCATTGCAGCAAATCCAGCGTCGTACCCAGCTTTTTCTGGTCATCTTCGACACCTGGGTACAAATTTTTTTTGTGATCCTCTAACATGCGCTCCAACTTGAGCCACTCCCTCTGATTTACGCTGTTTCTCTGTGCATCAGCAATGGCCCGAGCAAGATCATCAGCGGGCTCATCCGGCGCCTCTTCGTCAGACGCGTCTTCTCCAGTTTCCCCCATTGTAGTACCGTCATATTCAGGAAACTCATGATAGTTGTCATCGTCCTCTTCTTCTTCATTGTCTTCCATTATGACCCCTGTTTCTCCGTGTTTGGTCCAACAATTATAGCCGGACATGAAACCGGACTGAAACAGGTGGATGTGAATGGTTTTTGAGTTGGAGTAACTCCTGATATTCTTACAAGCACAACGTGGACAATACATAAAACCATCCCGCTTATTTGCCTCAGCAACACGGATAAAATCCAGCACGCCGGTCATGAACTCCGGAGTGCGTCGGTCAACGTACATCCATTGTCGATTCATCTGCATTATGTAAATATATACAAAACCATTACACAATAGTTATATATATATATATATATATATATATATATATATATATATATATATATATATATATATATATATATATATATATATATATCATGAATAGATAGATACGTGACCAATTCATTAATACAAGTTCACCATATTTAAACAAATCTAATACATAGTTCTCATAAAACATTCATTAATTGAAACTAACATAGAACTAGCTAAAGAATTTAAATCCAACGACAAATGCGATCAAAATCGCAACTAAGGTAATTATTGAACCAACAGCATAATGATACCAAGCCTCTTGACTAATGACATATTTTCTAAACTTTTTAAGCTTCACGCGCATTGCATTCATCTTGATCTTGTGATCCAAGCGCATTGCCTCCATCTTGATCTCGTTATCATCGACGACGTCGGTAATCTTCAACTCCCATTTCATCTTCTCTTCGAGACGAAGATCTTCACTTCTTTTTAATTTAGCTTTCAAATCATTGTTTTCTTCTACTAAAAACTCGACAATAGGGTCGGGCTCATTTTCCGGTTCAACTACCTCCTAGATAAAAATATATCTACGTTAAGTTGGTCGGTATAATTTTTATAAACACGAAATTAAACAAACATATACTTATAACAAACAATCGTACCACATCCGAATAATAGAGCGGGCGAGAGCCAGTGTGGACAGATGTCAAAACCATGACACTATATATAAGAAAAAGTTACACAAATAAGAAAATTATACAAGTAATAATTCTATAAACAATTAATTACGTAATTATAGCATAAAATGAGCTAAACTATGACTAAATGAGCTAAACTAGGACAAAATTAGCTAAACTAGCACAAAGTAAATGATGAAACTAGCACTAAATAAGCTACATTTTTAGATTTTCCTAAATTTTTCTATCTAGGTCAAACTAACAATACATTTCTAGATTTTCCTACATTTTTCTATCTAGATCAAACTAACACTAAATGAGCTCAAACTAGCACTAAATGAACTAAAGTTTCCAATTAAATGTAAGAAAAACAAGTTTCTAACCTTTTTGACCAAAAATGGTGCCACCAAATTGGACAAATCGCCGGATCGCCACCGAGCTCGAGCAAGAACAGAGAGAAATAAATGAGTAGGCAGAGAGTGAAGTGAGCTCGGGCTGGAGGAAGCAGATGGAATTTATAGCGAAATGATTTAGTACCGGCTGGTGTCACAGACCGGTACTAAAGTTTCTCGCCGTGGGGCCCCCCGCTGCAGCGCCAGCCCCAAACCCTTTAGTTCCGGTTGGTGTAAACCAACCGGTACTGCTGCCCCTCGCCTGTCCGGCCGCCTGGACCGGTACTAATGTCATATTAGTACCGGCCGCAAACGCGTGCGGGACTAAAAGTCTGGACCAAAAGTCCGTTTTCTTGTTCCTGATCCTCTATTCAAGGGCACGATCGATTCATACACTTGCCCCACAATGTCCCACACTCACATTCCGTCATGCAACCTATGATTGAATAGGTAGGAGCATGGTTGTATCTTATCTAAAATCCTATGTTTGGTACTAGTGTTTCTTATTAATACGGGAGGCGACGATCCCATCAATTACGGAGCGTATATGGTGACTTCATCAATTTTAAGTTCCGACACACCGGCTCAACAATTTGCTATAATCGGTCATACGCACAATCCCAATTTTTTTTCTTTTACATATATTTATCTAATATTACGCAAATCTCTTCAATTCCAAAAATATTATGTTGTCGCCCTCGCCGTAGCTAACAAGGCCGTTTCGTTTTCGCCGTAGATGATATGTACTTCTCGCTTTTCCTTGAACGTGATAGTAGCTCCTGCATGGCCGTTAACGGAAGAGAACAGAGAAAGGGGTTACACTTACCTCGAAACCAAAACGAGCCACAAGTCAGGTGAGCGTGAGCCAGGAGGCAGTGAGCGTGCACCTTCTCAATTTGGTGCATCTACAATCTACACAAAAACAATTTGAATTAGAATAAAGTGTATATGAAAATATGCGCATCTACAATCTACACCTTCTTAATTTTAAACAATTCTACAGAACTATTTTAGACATTTTTTGTGAAATACATCTCACTCGGTTAATCGTTTGAAATGTCCTTTTATAAACAAATTCATCTCGACATTTTACACAACTTTTATGTTGTAACATTTATGTTTTAAAGGTCATGTACCAGCCGAGCTTGTACTCAGCCATGTATCTTTATAGTGCGACTAGCTCACATGAAACATAAAAATTATGAAACGAAAGTTGTGCAAAACGTCGAGATGAACCTGCCAACAAATCTAGGATACCTGATCAGCTCCTCGAGTCTGCGACGTTGTCATTGACCCATAGACGAGAACCACCGCACCGAGATAAAGTACGAGCCCCCACCGAGTCGCCCATTCTCCTTCATCACAGCGCCTCTGCACGGAATTGGATAACCCGACCGGCCACCGCTGATGTATGCCTAACTGTATCTGCATGCACCGCATGAAATTTGGAATGCTTTGGTAGTCACGGGAGGGCATTGCACCATCTTTGTTTTTGTTTAGATTGCCAGATCCCCATTTCGCCGACTCTACTTTACTATGCTTTGGACCTTTGGTCCCTAGCTACACTAGCTAGCCAAGCTTGATCAATGGCGGCATGCATGGTTTATGTCACGGGCGTACTGTGCGGTACAATGTCCATCAGCTCCGCTCTTGTCGGGCAATCCAGGGGTGCATGATTATCCCATGCAGAGCGATATTTCTTGGCCAGCCGCATCACAAGCGGGCAGGTCACGACGACGGTGGTTCTGGCGGTCCATTAGGGGGTGTGTGTGTGTGTTTGGTTCATTGGCTATGAACAAGTGGTTATGGGTACCCTAATCATGTGGTTGGTGGTAGTCACTTTTCATGTTTGGTTATGTGTGTTGGTTAGCCAAATTTTATATTTGATTGAAGGGATAAAAAGTGGTTAGGGGCAGCCATATTTATGTTTATTTTGAGTGATTAGAAATGCTTAGAGTGACAAGATGGTGAGAAAACTCCATAATATATTTAGAAAAGGAAAAAGCTTGTGTAAATATCTATATTATAATTTGGAGAGGAAAATTTATTAATAGGTTGAGTTAAAATATTAGCATGTCACGTAACTTTGTTCAAATATTTAAAAGGTAAAATTTTGTTAGATATTTTAAAAGTGAAAATTTATTTAAATCTTTAAAAAGGGAAGTTTCTTCAAATATTTTTAATATATAATAGGAAAATGTTTTGAAATATTTATAAGCGTACAATTACTTATTATATTTCAAGGGAAACGTCTATTCCAATATTTTTAATATATATATAAAATAAAGGTTTGTTCAAATATTTAAGAGTGAATATTTTGTTCAAATAATTAAAATAGAAAAGTTTCTTCAAATATTCTTATTAATATAAAAAATGAAAATGTTTTCACCTATTTAGAAAGGTAATTTTTTATTATATTTAAAAGAAAAAGTTTATTCAAATATTTTTAGTATATAAGAAAGGAAAATGTATTTGAATATTTAAAAGGTAAAAGTTTGTTCAATATTTAAAAGATAACTTTTTCAGATTTTCTTAATATATAATAAGTGAAAGTTTTTTCAAACATATAAAAGGGTAAAATGTTTTAATATATTTTAAAGAGAATTTTTTTTTCAAATATTTAAAAGAGGTAAAATTTATATTTTATGACTATAATGAACATGTCACAAAATGTTTCACAGGTGACGGTAGGGACTAGCCCAAAGTGGTTGGCTTCAACCACCACAAAGTTGAGCTCAACCACTTTTTTGATAGAATATGCGTAAAATTTGGCTACCCCACATATCCAACACCACGAACCAAACAGGGCGTAACCACCTAAATAATGGCTACCCATAACCACTTGGTGGCTAGCCACCCAACCAAACACACCCTAGGTGGCTGGGGTCGGCGTAGGCTAAAATGTTTGAAGTTCAAGGCTTGTCGTAAGCCAATTCTTTTTTCGAAATTATATGAAGATGTGTGAATATCTATAAGATCAAATCCATATTCTATGAAATCGTATTGTATTACGAATGTAACAAAACTAATTAACTTGGTGTGGTAGATGTTGATGTATTTTTCGACAAAGCTGATCAAACTTAAAATAGTTTAACTTAGGATTAATTTAGATCAAAAGATAGTATTATAGGTTAGCAAAAGAGATTTATTTTTTAGGGGGTACAGAAAGAGATTTTGTTTTTAGAAATAGATTATTTATGTAGGCAAACTAGGAACAAACCGAACTGTGGCCCGTCTGTGTTTCGATCATCGGCCCGTATCGCCGTGATCGGCCCAGTTATGGGGGCTGCCGTTAGTAAAAGCCTCAGTTTGACTAAACGCCCATAACAGAAAGCCCACCTTCACGCACGCGGCACGGCCCTTGCATGCTTGAAAATGAAATGCGATACATCCGCAGTGCAACTCATCTTTTCTTCTCTCTCAAAAGAAAAAAAAACTCATCTTTTTTTGTGTGGAGTTTACCCGTTTTATTCGCGTCATCTGAGCTGATACAAGAGCATAGCAACAAAAGCACCTTTGATCTGATGAATAATTCCAGATGGAACTTATCAACTTCACGACTTGTTCCTGTAGGACTGGATGGGCGATGATATGACAGTGCATCTGGTTCTGTCCTGGCTTTCGTGGCCGATGCGTATGACTCGAGCTTGTCCACGTAGGATCCGGTAGGATGTAGATGCTTTCGCCCTATGCCTGAAAGCTCTCCTTCAATCTTCATGATCATCAGTAGCTTATCCTCTGAGTGTAGGGTCAACTGCCAATCTCAGCTTCGGAGCAAGCGGCGTCCAGGATGTACTAGTCTATAATCATATGGCAGACCAATTTAGCCTCGAATCAATATGATTCAGGAGAAAAAAGTAAATAATGGTCTTGTACAATGGAAGTAATTGACGCGGTGTTTGGCGTAGTGGCCTATTCGGGCAGCCATATGTAACAGGAAAAGTGCAGCATTAAGATGTCATGTATTCCGTCTAATTTGTTTTAAATATCGTAGGAAATGAATGTAGGAGGTACAACTCCATAGTTGCACCCATGAAAATTATTTGGGATAAGAGAGCACGTACTATAAATTTGTGTAGGATTCAGCTGCCACCGGACATACATGTGACCCATACAATGTGTCTGTGACTCCATCAGATCAAACTGAGTAACTTTCGTCAATGGGCACCGATCATATTTGCATCAAATGAGTCTTGAAAACCTAATTTCGTCCACTGCTTCATAGAGGAGAGGGGACAACCACCAGAAGAGAGTCGTCATCCACCATTTATTCACGAAATGCTACCATTGCCACTCTCCATCTCCATATCCATCCTCCAAACATCTCCATAGCCATAGCCATACTTGTATTCTAAATTCTTTCGCGATTGGCGACATTATAAGACTATTAATCGTTGATATTCAAGTTATGTTTCTTAGAACATCATTATTGTTGATTTTATCATGATGTGTGAGTATATAGTCCACTCGGGAAAGGAATGAGGCCTAGCCTCCCTGCCCACATGCATATGTATATACTTCAGGCACACGGGGCTGGGGCGCGTGTCCGTCCTCCTCGATTCGTAGAACGTCATACAACCAGCCACTTACAGGCACACGGGCCATGGTTTGCGGGGGACTAGCGTCATCATGGTCGATGACTCCACCTGGGGCCTCTATGCCTTTGACGATGACAACGACGCAAAGAACAATGAGATCAACTACCCCGCCTTCGACCTGGCCTAGATTCAGGGTTAGATCAGTTTAGTTTTACTCTAAACTTGTAGAATATTCTATTGAATGAATTAGGGCATGTTTCATCTCTTTTCTAAGTTCAATTTTTAATTCGAGAGCGCCGCTATGGCATTCAACCCCACCCCAATACATCGGCATCATGTGCCAACACTTCCAAGCAGTCATTAAACACAGTTACTGGCTAATAGCGCAGTTGGACATCAGAAACTACAAAATGGAGATCGAGTTCCATAGAACACTTTATTTTTTTAAATTCAAAAAGCTTTTTTTAAGTTACAAAATATTTCATATGTTGAGCTATAATTGTTTAAAAAAATATTTGGAAGAGTTGATATTTGCACGGCTCAGAATTTGTCATTTTTGCGGAGTTCAAAATACAAGATATTTGTAGCTGAAATTTTCCATGTTGATAAAACACAACATTGTCTACATGCAAAATTTAATTTCACATTTATTTAAAACTCCAAAAAATAATTTTCAAAATAAGAGGCTACATTGAGCTCAACCTCCGCTTGTCCACCGTCCATTGGAGATTCTTTACTAACTTATCTTGTCAATCCTTACAAAAAAGAAAGTTTTTCCAGTGTTGTCACTCGGAGCAGGTCAATGACGACCTCTTTGGTTTGTTTTGTTGCAGGCGGTGGCCAGGGACACGCGTGGCACACCGGAAGAGCAGCACCACTCGTATCGGTGAAGCTACTAGTCCAGCGCAACAGCTGCACGTGTCGGCCAGGATCTTTCCATCAAAAAATGAGAACCGAGGCATGGCCCGGATGGCTAGGAGGTGTTGATACCTCCTGTGCCCGCGAGGTCTCGAGTTCGAGCGCTAGCGCCCGCTCCCTCGCGCGTACTCACCGAATTTCTTCTACCAAATTGCTTGGAGGGCCTTCTAACCCCCCAAGTCTCATTTTTTTTTCCATCAAAAAATCGTGTCGTCCTCCTTGGTTGCCACGATTCCGATCGAGCTGCATCTCCGTCTTCGGCCCAGTTTGTGCCGACGGATTCCAAGCTCCGTTACTTTACCATCGACAAAGCGAAACTGCTAGGCGTACATCTGGTCTACCTCTGATTTAATATAAGATGTTTTAACTTTTTTCTGTCGAAACTTGTATCTAGACATATTTTAGTGTCTACATTCACTTATTTTTTTTGTATCTAGACAATATGTGGAATAGATAAAATATCTTATATTAAAAAAACGGAGGGAGTAGTGACTACTGCTCCGTTTCGAGGGAGGACTTTGTGCCCCGGAGCTATAGTGCTCCTGCCTAATTTTTTTTGAAAATGATATTTTGAAGTTTTAAAAAATCCCCTAAAAAATCGTGGAAACATATATATGTTATATATATAACTGTATAATTTCGTTTAGTAATACGTTGTATTTTAGGATGGTAAAGAACCCATTTTACTTGATAGATTTGTCTTTTTTAAGGCCACATATGAAAAGATATTTCTTCAAAACTTTGGACGTACAAAGTATCTATAAACGTGTATGTTTTTTTTTCACAATTTTGTGAGATGAAAAAAAACTTTTAGATTTTTTTAAAAACCGGGTGCAATGGAGCTCGGATCAAGAAGTATTTTTTTTAATTTTTTTTAGAATTTGGGTACTCTATTTTCTAGTATTTTTAGTGCTCTAAACCTATTTTCTAAGTCTAAAATCCATTTCGGATAGTAGAAACATCAACTCCCATTGTTTGTAAAAACAGTTTTAAAATATAAAAAAAAACACACCTATAGACCTTTTGTGCCAACACACAAAAGTTCAGAAAAATACTTTGTTGTGTCTTATGTTAAGAAGACAATAACATGTCTTTTAAAAACGCATTTTATAGCACACATGTTGTTTCTTTTTTACACAAGTAAGAAAAATGTCTTTTAATTGTGAAACTTTATGAATGAACCTAAAATGTCAAGATTAAAAAAAATCAATTTTTTATAAATTTTTAATTTTTCGTAATGTGAGCACCTGCTGTCTGAAATGTTTTTATTTATTTGTTTATAAAACACCTATATGAACGCACACACACCTACCCATATGAGCACTTTCAAAATACTGAGCCGACAGATTGGGTTTCGAGATTGACGAAGTCACCTCGAACGTCTCACTGTCGATGGAAACATCGCCTCCCACTAAAAAATATTCTATTCCCTCCGTCCAACAAAAGATGTCTCAACTTGATCAAAAGTTGGATGTATCTAGACATAACTTAGTGTATAGATATATCCAAATTTGATCAAAAGTGTGACACCCGTTGTTGGACGGAGGGAGTATTAAAAAAGTTCAAACTATAGTGAGCTGAGGGTATAAACCATCATGCTAACCATCCAACCACAAATTGGTTCCAAGTGTCTTCTTTTAAAGCAAATTAGAGATGGTTTAAAAAGTACACAGTACGATATAATCCTATTTTCTCGGGTGCGCGTACCTGCTCCACCACCGCCGTGACGGCCCCTGACGGCCGGCCGTCCCTGTCGCCCCATATTCTAGAGATCTCCATCCCATATTTCCTCCGCCGAAGAAAAAGAGGGCAAAGGCACACTTCCACACACTGCACGCTTTACGAGAGCGGAGGAGCAGAGAGGGGAATTTGCGTTTAGCTTTCTTGTAGCTTCGTTTGCTCCATCCATGGCCGATCCGATCGAGGAGACCGTCGCCGCGCCACCGCCCACCCCGGCAGCGCCCGTCGAGGCCGGCTTGGCCTCGCCGCTGTCGGTGGAGCCGACCGTGGAGGCCGTAGCCTCGCCGGAGAAGGCGGCGCCGCCTGCGTCGGCGCCCGACACCACGGTCAGGTCCCGCGGGTTCAAGCTGCTCGGGGAGGACACCTCCGTGCATAAGGTGCTTGGAGGCGGTAAAGGTACGAACTTCCCGTTCCTTTCTCTTTTTTTTGGTGTTAGTACCAACGCTTGCTATGTTTTCGTGAGTACCCTTTTGTACATTTTTTTTTTGATTTTGCTTCATTTTGTCAATTATTAGTTTGTGCTATGTGTGGGAGATTTCTATATTTCTTGTTGTGTGTGTTGTTGGGGACGACTGGGTGTGATTCAGCTGGGAAGTGTTCTAGGAATAACAATTAGCCAGGGTAAGTACTTGACTCAGTTGGCTGGTAGTTTAGTAGTGGTTTAGTTACTCTGTTTCGGTTTCGTTAGTCGATGACGATGCGTGTTGTAATAACGCTCGTTTAGATCCTCGATTGTCTGTTTTTTTGTTGTTGTTGTCCCAGCTGTCGCTCTCTAAATTTGAGCATGGGTGTGTTCAACTTAATTACGGATAGCGTGAACTATAAAAACGTTTACCCTGTCCACGTAGCTAATTCTGAAATTATAAAATAAGAAGACATCTTTTACCGCAAGAAAGCACCCACCTGCAATTTTCTGAAACATTTTGTGGACTGTCGGCGTTTGAATTCTTCGGCCTGGAGATAAATCTAGGCAGTTAGTTTCACGCCTCTGGAATAAACGGGCAGGCTGTCCCTCATAGTTCCTTGTCACCTTCTAGGCTGAACATACTGTAAAGTTCATGTGCTGATGACCCAGGCCACTTGTTCCCGTTTTATCTGTGTGGGATACTGTTCTGAAGCCTTCTAATCCACGTGAATAATTCAGTAGAAGTCGAGTATATGTTATTCATATTCGGACCTTATACTACTTTAATTGTTAACCCACTAGATGTTATGATGACGGTATGTGTGAAATCAAAAGTTGAGCCTACCTGTTGGAATCACCACCTTTTTATCCAGTTTCCTATGGATGATATGTTGCCCTGGAAGGATGGTAATGATTCATGTTGGTGGCTTCTTGCAAGTGGAAACATTTTTTTATTCTAACTGAGAACCTACACTTAAAATTTAGGTGCTCTTCAATCTACTTCGTCAAAATTCACATGGACTTGTGAAGTATCTTTCAAAAATGAAAAAAAAATGGAATTGTGAATCTAGTTAGTTCAATTTTCTGAAGTTTCAATTATTATCTTGTAGTACCTACTTGCCTAAAAAGATACTTCTTGGAACATAATCTAAGGAATGTTGTCTGATATGCTGCTATAGAGAACGATCCTTAAAAATTATACCTTTGATTTACCAGAGTATATGTGAGGAATGTTGTCTGATATGCTGCTATAAAGAACGATCCTATACCTTTGATTTACGAGAGTTATGGCCTATCCATGGAGAAGCGTCCTCTTTTCTCTTATGAGGTTTCTTTCTTTGTTGTTGATGGGGAGATGTTTCATTGTTTGGATGTTAATCGAAGATCCAGATTAGGCACGAGGGTGTTAGTTTGAACCTCATGTTTGTGAAAGATATGCACGGTAATAGCTCAGAAATATTAAAATTAAGCTTCAAATTATGGAGAACCAGACGCAAAATTTGCAGACCTACTGAATTCCTAGTTTCTCTTTCTTATTCCTGTGCCATTTGGCGATCACAAATCGATATATGGAGACATCAATTAACTCCTAAAGTACGAGAAGTTGTTGATTAGTCATGTATTTGATTAGTAATAACCTCTTACAAGGTTTTCACATGACATGTTCTCAAGAAAAAATTCTTTTTTGACATGGGATGGGTGATGTATTTTCTTTTCTACAGCCGCAATTAGATCAATTGATTACGAGGACACAACATCATGCAGTACAGTAGATCTTGAAGTCATGCTGATTATGACAATTCTGATGCCTCTGTTTGGTTGTTTTGGTACACTCTTGTGCAGCTGCTGATGTGCTGTTATGGAAAGACAAGAAGACAACTGCTGTAGTGCTCGGTGGTGCAACTGTCATATGGATGTTGTTTGAAGTGCTTGATTACCACCTCTTAACTCTGATATCCCATGTGATGATTGGAGTCCTGGCTGTCTTGTTCCTGTGGTCCAAAGCTATAACCTTCATCAAGAAGTGAGTGAGATATATGATTATTTTGGCGTGTTCTGGTTGATTATGCTTCCATCATAAATCAAGTGTTATTTTTTTTCAGGAGTCCCCCGGATTTTCCTGTCATTCAGCTATCTGAAGATGCTGCTGTGAATGTTGCACGAGCATTGCGCAGTGACGTCAACAGAGCCCTTCACTTGTTTCGGGAGATTGCGATGGGGCATGACCTGAAGAAATTCCTTGGTGTACGTTTCTGTCAGTACATTTACACACAATGAATCTGTTGCTCGAGGATGCTCTAGTAATTATCATGTGGTTTGTAGGTGATTGCTGCTCTCTGGGTTCTCTCTGAAGTGGGAAGCTGCTGTGACTTCCTCACCTTGGTCTATGTTGGTAATGCATCTTTATAACTTGCACAATATTATAAAAAAGCTTGTTCTTGTATGCTGTTTCGACTGATGCATTTGATCCTGAACAGCTGTCCTGATGATCCACACGGTGCCGATCTTGTACGACAAGTACCAGGACAAGGTGGACCACTTCGCCGGAAAGGCCCATACCGAGGCATGCAAGCACTACGAGGTGCTGGATACCAAGGTTCTGAGCAAGATACCTAGGGGACCGGCGAAAGGGAAGAAGCAGACCTAGAAGACTGGTGTCTCTGTGCATGCATGCTCATTTGGTGGTTCCGTGATCCAGGTGCTCTTTTACCTTGTGTTCTGCATGTATGTAGCCTATCTGTATATGCGACCCTGAAAACTCCTGAATGCTACGTTTCTACTCCTGCTGTTCGTTGTAGATACATCTGGTGTTTTGTTGTGGATGTTCTTAAATGAAAGCCCCGTCGAATGCAGCGGCCACTAATTTATCTGTTATTATGTTGTGATGTCTGTGCAAGTCGTGTGAAACGAGTCTTTGACACGGCAGGGCCAATGATTCTGTGGTGTTGTGAGATTTGCAAGTGGTTGCGATATCTGATAGTGATTTTTTTGAAACTAGTAAATTCATACGACTCTTGCAACAGGACTGAGGTAATTTCTACTCTTATCGTGGTTTTACTTCGAATTTGAGATAATATGTATTATTCCTAAAGGAGGAGTTGATAGCATATAACTACCACTTTACGTGGGTCAATAACGGCATGATACGAGTATATAACTACCACTTTACGTGGGTCAATTACGGCATGATACGAGTGTCTTTGAATCGCGTCTACCGGATTGAAATCTAATTTTCACAATAAACCCAAAACGAGCTCAGAGAGCAAATTGACAGCGTTCGACCGGCTAGGTCTACATGATGTGGCAAGTTTATTAAAAGATTTGAATATTTAAATAAATGTTATGTCGTGTCCTGATAGTTTACCCCAGTACATTAAAGAGATTTTCCTCTCCAAACTATAATATAAATATTTTTTAAAAAATTATCTTAAATATATCTTATAATTTTCATAATTTTAATAATAAGTGATTATATCATTTTAAACATTTTTAATCCCTCAAAATAAATATAAATATGATTACTCTTAACCACCTTTTATCTTTCAACCAAATAAGAAACTAAGTCAATTAACCGACACAACCAAATCTAAAAATTGGCTACCATAGTAGCACCGGTCAGATGGTTAGGGATGCCACCAGCAAGACACTCAACCAACATAGGTTGCTGATCATTACGGACGTAACCAGATAGAATAATTCTTACACCGAATCTACCGCCAAATACGTTTTCAAAAATCCATATCCGATTTTAAACTGAACACTCGGATACCGTATATGATATGGGTATGTAAAATAGCATCCAAATATGAATTATTCGAGAATAAATTAAGATTATTCGGTGGTTATAATTTGAATAATCTAATTGTATGTAAAAATGTCTAAACTAATAGATCACAGTTTGTAGTTAGTGAATTGTCGAGTTCATTCGTCGAACAATAACTCACTTACATGTCATTATACCGACTACGTAGTACAACCAAATGAGCCACGTTATGTACCTTCCACCCTCTGCACTGTTGGGCGGACGATGTACATATACGCATAGCGGTCCGATCAAAAAATCGCCTTGAATCAGCTTCATTTTTATTTCGTATTCATGATTTATATATGGGTGCGGCTAGGGAGTGCGCGGTCTCGATTCTGCCTAAAACGTGCTCACCCTTTTATGGTAGGACCGCCTTTTCCTTTTCAGTCCTGCACCAACCGCCCCACCCCAAACCCACCTGGAGCATGTGCGTGACCGGAAACAAAAAGCAAACGTACAGATTGAGACTGAATCTTTACATCCCCACACATATCGAAATCTCCATTATTCTTCCTCACCAGATCTAGAACCACGGAAACTCCCCAAAAACAACCAGGGCTGTTGGAAGGCAAATTACATCAGGGGCAGCGTGGACGCAACAAGAGAAAAATAAGTTCCCGATGATGCCCATCAGTAGTTCATACTACAAAAAAGTAGTTTCCTGGCGCAATCTGTAGTTCGATTTTTTGGGGAAAGAGAAACTAGCGACCTGGGATTGTTTTTACACCGTCCATTGTTCTCTGTCCTTCCTGGATCTGTGGCCTATGGATGTTCTCCTCTTTACACCTTCTGAACTTTGTACCTACTCCCTGTAATCTTTACACCTTCTGCACTTGCCTGTAAAATTACACACAAATATCAGAATACTACATATAAGCTTCTTCAGGTTAGTAAGGTTTATATGTTGAGTGTGCAGTGCAATTTATAAAAAAGTTGAAGGTTGCAGCCTGAAAAGCATGATCATGTACTGTTCAAAGTGAAAGAGAACATGGACGGAAATTTACATGTATTTATTGCGTTTGGAACTACCATATGCTTGCTGAACTGAAGAAATGCAATTTTACATCAACTCCTAATAATGTAAATTTTTGATCAGTAGCATTGGTACCCATCAGGCCTAAAATTTTACATTATAGTTATGTAAATTTGCACTGGAAAAAATAACCAAGCTTATAAATTTGCATCCTTATGCTTGTTGGCCTAGTCTGTTTTTGCTTGTTGGCCTAAAAGCATGTAAATTTGCATTTTGCCCCTAATCTGTTGTGTGGAACCTGCATGTAGTAAAATCTTGCATTAATACCATTAGTGCATCTTTATGAAGATTTGAAGTATATTTGTAGTTATGTAAACACTGAGAAAAAGAACTAGACATGTAAGTTTGCATTTGTTGCCTAAGTGACTGACACCACACAAAAGGGTCGGCCATCACACAGGAGCATAGTTCGTACTGAAGATGCAAGTTACTATTGGCCTGCTTCCATCCCCAATGGTCATTAAAATCACCTAATCATGCTTAAACAGCAGGAAATTCTTACAAGAACCTAGCTGAAAAAAGCTTAGCCTCCTCCCCAGCCCACCCCGTTTTGGCTACACGACTATGATGGTTTTAAACCTGGAGATTGTCATTTTGCATCTAGCATGATACTATAAAAGTTGTAAAAAATATAGGGCTTGACATTTTACATCCAGCAAATGATATTGTAAAGGAAAGTTGTAAGAAACCTGGCAATTGATGTTTACATCTAGAACTAAGTGCATTGTGTGGAGATACATTTATATAAGCATGTAAAATTAGAGCTAAGTGTACTAAGTGTATTTATATGAAGTTATATTTTGTCGTAAACTATTCAGAACTATTCATGTGAAGTTACATTTTGCAGAGTTTCTTACCCAGTATCATTTAGATTATTTTTTGATGATGTAAAGTTCTGATTGAAATTGTTATTGCAGATATTATGGATATTGATTGGAATGTTACACTTGAAGAAGAAGATGAGGTTCCTATTGTGCAGCCTGAACAAACGGTTGTTACTTCCGACACCAAGGCAACTCTTGATTCAGTTGTTAGTTCGTTGAGGAGCACACGCATGAGTTGATTACTGAGTTTGCCCTTAAAAAGTAATGATTGGATCAATACTAAAATTATTACTAGAGATGTTAAAATTACATTATTACATCTACGGACAGAGCTTCATATATATTTATTGCTTATAAAAGACAAAATTACATGTGCATGCAGACTCAGACAAAAACAATCGTGTGTGGTTCTTGATGCGGAGACTACGATCTGGACATCTGGTGCTCTGAAGAACAAGCTGCTATGCATAAAAAGTAGATCTAAGAAAAATGATAGTAGTTCTTGAAATGTAAAAAGCACGTACGGTCCTAGCAAGTGAGCAGATCGGCGGTGAATTTAGCTCGTCGAGGACAATTTCAGTCTCGTGAGCGGTAGGTGAACGATACGAACGCGGCGGCACGGCACTACTGCCGGACGAGGCTGCTCCGTTCCTTCCTCGTCCGAATTTCCCAGTCCCGTCACTCGTCCACGGCGTGGAGAGACCGCAAAACCAGAGCTGCTCCCACCGGCGTCGCAGCTTGCTCAACCACCCGGCCGCCCCTGCTCCTCCTCAGGTTCGCCCATTCGACCATCTCTGGTTGCACGGCACCTGTTCGATAGAATGCTTGTGCTGCCGCGTTCTTCTCACCGTGTGCCGTTTGTGTGACTCAAAACCTTACAAGTTCCTTCGATTGTGCTGTGTAACAGCCATGGCGACAGCCTTCTCAACGAAGCAGCCGATGCGGGTCGCTACACCTGCAAGCAAACGTGAGTCTTTTATCCTCGCAGCTTTGTTTGGTGCTTTCGGATTACTGCAAGTTTGGCATTTGTTGGGCTTACCAGTAGAAACTAGAACTACCAGCCTACCAACGTCCCTTAGATTCCCAACTACACTCGATTTTTACTATCATTTGTTTTGTTTAGGGCGTCCAAGGCTGCCTCTAGTTAAAATGGAATGCTCGTCCAACAAACGAGCCAGTGCTTCCATTTCCTCATCATCCAGACACAGTTCAGAGAACTCTGAAAGAAACAAACCCGTAGTCAAAATGTGTGGTATCACTTCTGCTAGAGATGCAGAATGTGCTGCGAAGGCTGGGGCTAAACTTATCGGGATGATTCTCTGGCCTAACTCCAAACGATCTGTCCAACTGTCGGAAGCGAAAGAAATATCCAGAGTAGCAAAGTCTTACGGTGCTGAGCCCGTTGGTGTGTTTGTCGATGACGACGAAGAGACCATCTTAAGAGTATCCGATTCGTGCAACCTTGAACTCATTCAGGTGCATTTTCCCCTCACCTTTTCTTCTTTGTAGAACTACAGCAGGTAATTGTGCGTAGACTTTACTGATCCGTTGCGTTTACACAGCTTCATGGAGATAGCTCTCGAGCACTACTTCCTGCTCTTGCCAAGAACAACCGAATTGTATATGTTCTGAATGCTGATGGAGATGGAAAACTTATCAATTCTCTTCCCAGTGAAGAATATGCCATCGACTGGTTTTTAGTGGACAGTGCAGAGGGTGGAAGGTACATAACGTTGCTCATTTGGTTGTTATCTTGGTGTTTGTTGTTGTAATTATTAAAGCGAAGCTCTTATTTAACATACTAATTACCAACCAAAGAAGAGAATCCATTGTAAAGGACATGTATTTTCCTTTACAATGGATTCTCTTGGGAGTCTAGTAGTTCGACTAATGGTCCTGTGGGGATTTGGTTCATAGGATAAACATTGACTCCATCTTTAAACAGAGTGTGCAGTGTGTTCAGTGACTGCGTGAGCCGTGACAAGTACTAGCTCGTGTGGTGGACACACACACATGTATATTTCTTAGTTCCATATATTTTCTCAGGCAAATACTTCTTCTGCATTTGTTCGAATGAATAGTTATTACTATGTATTTTCAATATCTGGAAAAATATATTGAATTGAAATTTGTAGGTCTGATTAAATTGTCCTGTATCTGTTTCCAGTGGCAAAGGATTCAACTGGGAGAAGTTTCGGATGCCGTCGGTCAAAAGCAAGAACGGGTGGCTGTTAGCAGGAGGCCTTCATGCGGACAATGTTTGTCAAGCTGCTTCTGTTCTCAAACCAAATGGCCTGGATGTTAGCAGTGGAATATGTTCTCCTGATGGTATAAGTAAGGACCCAAATAGGATATTGTCCTTCATGAGAAGCGTACAATCTTTGAGCTCCCGGTGAGGTCTGTGTTAGAGTTCCCAGGCTTATAGCTTTGTGCTTCAGTTTGTGAACACGTTTGCAGATAAGCTGTCCTGAATGATAGCAATAGACATCTTTGAAGCTGAGATTATTACTACTCCCTCCAAACCGAATTAAGTGGCGTACAAATTTACTTATGTATGTTTCATATGCTAGGCTGGCGACAGTTTTTATGGGTCGGAGGGAGTATTTATTTGACCGATGGAAGTACAGTTAGATTGGCCAGTCTTCTCTTCTACGCTATCATTTGCAGTGCAAGCGACACGCCTCCAGGCCAGCAAAACTTGATCAAAATATTACAAAAAACTGCTAATCACATCAAACAGCCTAAGGACTTGATACGGCCATAGCTTGCACATAGGTGTAGGATGGAGCGAATCCAGAAGACTGCCGCAGTTCGGCTTGTGCTCTGCAATTCGGGAACATGAAGTTCAAATTACTACACGGCTATGTCGGCCTATCTCCTGCAGTTCAATGGCTGTTGCTGCTCTCCCTTCAAGAAGCTCATTTGGCAGGTCTGGGCTCGGTCATGCTGCGAGTTCTTCTCTTGGTTGCTCCTTCAGAACCGGTTGCAGCCCGCTGTGTCAATTCAACGTTTCTATTGAACGGTCTATTGATTAGGAGCCACCTTAATTTTGTTCAGTCCATTCGGTCCTTCACTCTTTCCTTCATCTGGGAGAGGGATATGAGAGTCGGGGTAGAGGAGATTTCTGGAAATGGGGCAATGTTGGAAGCAGAGGGTGATGAAGCACAGTAGTGCTAGAACATCAGTTACACATTATCTCTACAAAACATGAATTGCACATTATGCATTAAATAACTTCAAAAGAACTTCTAATTAGCTGGCTTAGAAGACAATATTATGTACTTGATCGCACAGCGAAGACATCCTTGTTTCAAACACCAACAGATCCTTGCAAGTTGCATCCGTAGATGCCAAAAAGGCAATGCAAATGCGTCTTTGACAATTTACTTCAGACTTTTTTTTTTGAATTAGTTTTCTTTTCAGAAATGGGTGCCCCCGGCCTGTGCATCAAAATGATGCACATAGCCGTATTAATATTCTTCAATCATATTTCCCTTGTTTTCCCATTGTTTTTAAATAATGAGCATGATGAAAGTGAGCTAATCTGAAGAGTACAAGACAACGAAGTTTTGGTGTAATGAAATAGAAAATCCTCGACTGTGTGAAGTGTATCCGACATATGTGTGCTCCCCTTTCTCCTAAAACACATTTCAAAATGTTGAAAAATGTGGATTTTGTTTAACCAATACATGTCCACATTCTATTTGCGCACGTGACGCACGTACATTTTATGTAACCTGCGAAAAAATATAGAAAAATGTTTCTAATAAACTTTATTTAAGCAACATTTGTTATCTTTCTAGACAGATCATAAAATCGGTTTTTCCTGAAACGACTTTGTGAACACACAGAGTAGTTTGAAGTATACGTGAGAAACCCCTTTAATAATTTTTTAACATTTTTATAATACGATTTAAAATATATTTTGAATAAATGGTGCATATGCAACCGAAAACCTAAAACCCGCTCTCCTGGCAACCTGCAACGTAACTATTATATTTGAACTAGCATGTGTTATCAGGAGACCGGTATTTTCGGTAAACGTGACTATCGGAAATTACAAGACGAGATGCTCACAGAAAATTCAAAATACAACATGGAAATGTCAGAAAATTAAAGGCCAATTTTTTTTTTAGGGTTAGAAATAAAAAAAAAGTATTAAAGACCAATTTTAAGAGGAAGATTTCCACCGAAATTTAAATATTGTGAATATTTTTCGCTCGACTGGGTAATCCGGTTACCGACCGTTAACTGCGGCATTTGGACCGGTGAGCAAAGCACTGAGGCCCCGATTGGTTCATAGTTTTTTAACCGGAATACGGGTGGAACTTCAAAAAATAATGTGATGGATTTCCACGAGTATTACTTTTTTTGCGATCAATGGATTGCCACGAGCCTCATCTCTCTTTTTCGTTGGACATCAAAACGAATCGGTTACAGTCTCCTAGTCCGAACCTAACTCAACCACAACATCGTGGTTAATCAAAACAAATCGGTTACAGTCTCCTATTTCTAACACAATTAAACATGTGCGAGTCTACACAGTACTTCTACGATTCGGATCGTGTGTTGGACTCCCGCTACAACTGTCCTCTTCCATATAATCCTCGACACAGCTTGAGCTTGACACCATAGCAGCAAAGCAACGCAACTTCTTCTTCCCAAAAAGAGAAAAGAGAGAAGGAAACAGGAGCAACGCACAGTCGACGTTGATCAGCCATGTTACCGATGTATCCATCGCCGCCACCTTCGTTCTACCGTGGCGTGCATCCGCCGCCGCCGCCTTTCTACCACGCCGTCCCCGTGCCGCCGCCGCCGCCGCACGCCGCCATTACTGCGCAACCCGTGTGGGCTTGGAACTTCCACCGGGAGTCCGCCAACCTCTGCCGCTTCGCCGCCGGCGCCCGCTACGTCGCCGTGAACGTGCACTACCCGGGCCTCGTCCACCTCTCCGACGGCAAGGACAACAAGGCCCTCACCGTGGAGCAGCGCTACGCCCTCGTCAAGGCCAACGTGGACGCCCTCAAGCCGCTCCAGGTCGGGATCGCTCTCTGCGACCGCCACGGCGGGATCCACGCCTGGGAGTTCAACCTCCGCGACTTCCACCGCGTCGCCGACCCGCACGACGCGAAGTCCCTCGCCTACCTCGCCGGCCGCGGCCTCCACGTCGACACGCTCGCGAAGAACGGCATCGACGCCCGTAGCGTCGGTGACATGCTGCTGCGCTCCGGCCTGATCGGCCCCCTGCGCGGCCTGTCGTGGGTCACTTACACCGGCACCTACCACGTCGCCTACCTGCTCAAGATCGTCACCGGCGGTCTCCCGCTGCCGCAAGAGGTGGCCGGGTTCCTCGGCGCCGTGCGGCGATTCCTCGGCAACCAGGTCTACGATGTCGCGGGGATGGCGGCCGAGTGCCCAATGCTGCCGGTTGGTCTGGAGCGCATCGCCGCGCAGCTCGGCTTCCGTCCGCCATGCAGGAGCCCGATGCTCGCCGCTGCCGCCGGCGTACGCGCCCTCCAGGTGTTCAGGACCTTGGAGTACGGAGAGTTCGGGGGCAACGTAAGGAGGTTTGGAGGTCTGCTTCAAGGCCTGCAATACTAGGTCGATCGGAGAAGAACACGAACGACGATCGGGTCGATAATTTCTCTTTGGAGCTTCGTGCAACGGACTGATGCATGCCCGGCGGTTTTACTTGATTCATTGAACGTTTTGATCGAATTTTTCAAGACTGAAGATTTGATAGTAATGGACTGATGCTCTCTGCTTTCAAGAAGCTCCTTTGGCAGGTCTGGGCTCCTTCGCAAGTTCTTCTCTTGGTTGGCCATTTGTTCCTGTCTCTCCGTGAGATCTGGTGCCTGCAGCCTGCCAGGTATCGCAATGGCCCTCAATCCGAATTCCTGGAGGCAGCAAAGCAACATTGAAGAGGTTGGAGTTGGGTTGTTAGTAAACGCCTTCTGAACATGTTAAGAGGATTCAGTCCCTGCTCCTGTTGGTCTCCTGGGAGACATGGATGGAAATAAACAGAAACAGAAGAGTGTTCCGATCTGCGATCGATGTTGCTTGAATGCCTGTGTCGGGTGTCATCCTTGCTATGGAACGATCTCTGTGTGCTCGCTGGGGCAGGAGACCTGCAGTCCTTCATCTGGGCGCCACCAATATTTTCTTTTTTTCGTTCATCTAGGAGAGCAATAGAGCGGGCGTTGACAGTTTACTTCACACATTTTTTATTTTGAATTAGGTGAATATGCTTCAATCATATTTCCCTTGTTTCCCATTGTTTTCTTGATAATGAGCACGGTGAATGTGAGCTGTATGAAGAGTACAAGAGAATGGTGCAGCGAAATCCATAATTCTAGAGTGTTGAAGTGAATTCCATCGTCCTTGAATATACTCGACGATTCTTCATGCAGTGCTCGTTTCTCGGTCAAATTTACACATCATATTCTTTTCGGGATAATAGTTAGCCATCCGACATATGTGTGCCCATTTTTATGAAAATGATGTACTCGCTCTGTTCTAAAGTAGATGACTTCTATTTGTGTAAAAGTGGATGTATCCAGACTTGTTACATGTATAGATGTATCCACTTTTGTACAAATGAAAATCATCCAACTTAGAACCTTGCAACATGTACGTATATTTGTAACTGAAAATTTCATAAGTTACAGTGTTTTATTTTAACTTTTGCACTATTTTTAGTTGTGTAACCTATGTTCATGAATACGAAATACCAAACGCTTGACCCGTCAATTTTCCTTTTTTTTCAATCTTTTATCATAACTTTAAACCTTAAATGATAATGGTCGACTTGTTGGACTTCAATAAGGTTTTGTCTGACTTTTAATGTATATCAATGCAGACGTGGGATCCTCCTTCAACAAATAAATTGCCCATCAAAAGTGTTAGAAGCTTAAATATGTAGGATGGCGAATGATCTGGAGGAAGAGAATGACTCATGTGAGCAGACGCCAATTCGGTAAAAAAACAAATGCTATGGGTGTTTACTCGACGGGGAGATGGGAAGAATTATCCGCTTTCTGCTCACTAACTCGCATTTGGCAATCACACACAATCACAAGATACTTTGGTCAGCCAACTTTAAAACTATTCGTTGTCTAATTGACAATAAAAATGTCCTATATTTTTGCGAGTGTGACACCCTTTCGAGAAACCGGATGATTAGGATTCTAGCACCTTTTGCGAGTGTTGCCAGCATCATAGACACTAGTTAGCATACTCTTCCCTCTTATTTCTCTTCCAACAGGTTATGTCACATATGTCGCAGAAAAGTACCGGTCTGAGCTGTTTTGAGGGTTCAAGATTTCATTAGTTTGTCCTAGATATAGTTCGAATTATCCAAAAATTCTTCGGTTTCATAGTTATGCAAAATTGGCAACTTTGAAAGTCTAAAAAATAGTTAGACAAAATTGTAATATTTATCTTTATAAGTAATACTACCTATGTTCCAAATAATAAAACGTTTTGAGAGACCAAAATAACTTACCAAAATGTGTCTTGTTTTTTTGGAATAAAGGTCTACACCATCGGTATTTACAGAGATTGATGAAAAAATATACACAAGATATTTCCTTGTACAAGAGGAGTATACATGGCCCCATGCATCAATGGACGCACAAAACATTGTTTATTTCGAAATTCATCATTCGAAATATTACAAATAAATGATCACATAAGATCGGTACATGAGTTAACCAACAAAGCGAAACAACATGTAGGGTTTATCCAAATGGTTGACCCTATGGAACTGTAGTACTCCCTCCGTATCAAAATATAAAATATCTTAGTACTGTACAAGATATTTCCACATGCAAATAGACATACCTTAGTGCAAGGTTCACATGAATGCACTAAGGTGTGTCTATATGCATGTGGACATATCTTGTACTAGAACATGTTCCATTTTGATACGAAGAGAGTATATACCAAAACCTTATAGGCTTATTGGCAAAAAAAAAACCTCATAGACGTGAAAGACTCGATCTAAACGTCTAATGAATCCAGTCTAACCGGCGGGCATCAGCCCATTTTTTTTGTTTTTTGTTTTTTGCTTTTTTTTCTTTTTTTTTTCTTTGCGGGGAAGTCCGTTGCGCGAAGCTCCAAAAGAAATCGTTCGTGTTCGTGTCCGATCGAACTAGTATTGCAGGCCTTGAAGCAGACCTCCGTACTTCCTTACGTTGCCTCCGAACTCTCCATGCTCCAAGCTACTGAACACCTGGAGGGCTCGTACGCCGGCGGCAGCGGCGAGCGTCGGGCTCCTCCATGGCGGATGGAAGCGGAGGTGCGCGGCGATGCGCTCCAGCCCAACCGGCAGCTCCGGGCACTCGGCCGCCAATATCCCGGCGACATCGTAGACCTGATCACCGAGCGATTGCCGCACGGCGCCGAGGAACCCGGCCACGTCTTGCGGCAGCGGGAGACCGCCGGTGACGATCTTGAGCAGGTAGGCGACGTGGTAGGTGCCGGTGTAGGTGATCCACGACAGGCCGCGCCGGGGGTCGATCAGGCCGGAGCCCAGCAGCATTGCGCGGAGGCTACCGGCGTCGATGCCGTGGTTGGCGAGCGTGTCGACGTGGAGGCCGCGGCCGGCGAGGTAGGCGAGGGAGTTGGCGTCGTGCGGGTCGGCGACGCGGCGGAAGTCGCGGAGGTTGAACTCCCAGGCGTTGATCCTCCCGTGGCGGTCGCAGAGAGCGATCCCGACCTGGAGCGGCTTGAGGGCGTCCACGTTGGCCTTGACGAGGGCGTAGCGCTGCTCCGCGGTGGCGGCCTTGTTGTCCTTGCCGGGGAGGTGGACGAGGCCCGGGTAGTGCACGTTCACGGCGACGTAGCGGGCGCCGGCGGCGAAACGGTAGAGGTCGGCGGACTGCTGGTGGAAGTTCCACGCCCACACCGGTTGCGCAATAACGGCGGCGTGCGGCGGCGGCACGGGGACGCCGTGGTAGAAAGGCGGCGGCGGATGCGCGCGACGGTGGAACGAAGGTGGCGGCGGTGGATACATCGGCAACATGGCTGATCAACTTGGACGATTATGCGTTGCTGCTTTTTACTTTCCTTGTTGCGAGAAGAGCTGCTATGTTGTCAAGCTGTGCCTTTTGTTGGGCAATATATAGAACAGAAGAGTTGTAGCGGCAGTCGAACTCGATTTCTATAGGAGTACTGCATAGACTCGCTTGTGTATTGGGTTTTTTTTTTTTTTTTGAATTTCACTTGTGTATTGTGTTAGAACTACACGGTCTTGTGGTTTGAGTTAGGTTCGGACTACGAGACCATAACCGATTCGTTTTGGTGCCCGAACAAAAGAGAAATTAGGCTCGTGGTTATGCATCGCATCAATTTATTCGTGTGCTTTACATCGATGGGTTTATTGGTCGAAATACAGCGGTTAATGGATTTTCCAGTCGGGCCAAAAATTCAAACAGTTCGAATTTCGGTGGATTCTGCCTCCCGAAATCGGTTTTGATTTTTTCTGACTTTCATGTTTGAATTTTACATTTTGCCTAAGAATCTTGTTCTCTAATCGAACGATAATTTCTGATAGCCACCAAAATTCTCAGTCTCCCGAGAATTTCCATAAGTTATTCAAATCTAGGTTGCGATCGAGGAGAGCGGCGCTTTGCCTCCCGGTTTTTTTTTATGAAACACAGTACAACGTAGACGCTCAATACACGTGCATACACTCACCCCTATAAATGTAAGCACACACACCCTATTCATATGAGCACCTCCGAAAGACTAAGTCGGCAGATCAAGTCTTGAGATTGACGAAATAATTACGGGAGCCTCACTATCGATGGGAACATCGCCTCTCATTAAAGAATACTCCGCCTAAATGGGTTTGGACACTGGTGGGCTGACTATATAACCACCTATATAACCACCCTCTGAACCATCCTACCATAGGCAGGTTCTCGCCGCCCGGTTGCATACGCACCATTTATTTGAAATATATTTTAAAGAAACAAATTACAAAAATATCACACATACATCTTCACATCCTATGAGTTCACAAGTCGTTTCATGATAACCGATTTTTTAGGTCTACATAAGACAGTTGCTAGAACAGCATTTTTTGACATTTTTTAAATCTTTTTTGTCGGCTACAGAAAATGTCGTTTTCCCAAAAATTCACGTGTGCACGAGTTAAAAAGATATGATTTTTTGACATTTTGAATGTGTTTTATGAGAAAAGGGAGATGTGCATGTAGGAGACAAAGTGAATTTCTCGTCAAAGAGAGATAGCTTTGCTAGGTGGCTTGATTTACCTAGGAGCGCATCTCAGCGAAAAACACTTCCAAAAGTATGCATGACAACTCGATTGGGAATTGCGTCAACTTTTCGAGACATACATGGAGGAAAAAGGTCTGGCACCTAATTCTTACAGTATTTATAATTTTGAGGTTGTTATATATAACTGTTACATATTCCTATCATGATTTGCTACTATTTTGTGACATTTTTATAAATTAACCTATTAACAAGATGCTTATTGTGCACTTCTGTTTTCTACTGTTTTGTATTTCAGAAAACTTGGTACAGAAATATGCTCGGAATTGGACCATAATTTATCAGAGGATGAACACGAGCAGACGAAAGGGCGACCAAGAGGATACCGCGCGGGCTACCAGCCTAGGTGCCTCAGACACTGCCTCCGCCTCCGTCTTCGCCTATAAATTCTTCCCTGACCTAAAACGCTCGGACCACGAGAGGATTTTTCCAGAAACAATACAGAGCGTCGCCACCATCCGAAACCCTATTGGATGGTTTCTAGGGTCCTGTTCCGACACTGTGTCAGGATGGGGATCCACCCCATAGTTTTGGTTACCGGTCGGTAACCGGACATACCGAGCACCCTCGGAAAATGTTCATACCAGATTAAAAAAATCCTGATTTTTTTAATTTTAATGAGAACTCTCGGTAAATGGTCATATTATGAACCAAAAGAATTGAATTTTCGAATTTCGGTTTTCAAATTCGTCCGGTAACCGGTCGGCATTTTCCGGTAAACACGGTAACCGGATATCCCGACCGCCCTCGGGGAAAAATGGTCAACTGTTTCAGGTTGAATGCAGCAAAGAGGGCACACTGGGTTACGCTTTTGAAGGTTATCTGCAGTACGGCAGCGCCCCAACACAGCCAACCATGCAAAAAAATTGGTACTTGGGTGGTGCATCATAGTCCCAAACTGTCAGGTGAAAGTCAAACCGCCTGCGACCTTCAAACTGCAAATTGTAGGCGGACAGAACAGAGAACCTGCCATCATTAGACGTACTGCTTGTTGATAAGGAGATATACCTGTACGCCACAGATATAGCTCTATGTTTCACAGATACATCTCGATCTTTCAGAAACACTTTTTTTGCAAGGATCTTTCAGAAACACTTGGTAAAATGAGTTCACAGTTTTGTTTTTCTATCCCAACCATAATTCTTCTGTTTTGGAAATGGACAAGGCCGCTCCATAGGAATAATTTGAGGAAAAGATTTGGGTTATCACCAAGCTTAGACAAGACGCTTATGGTTCTAGTAGAGCAAAACTATCGTCCTACTTAAAAAAAAATGAATTCTCTAGGCACTAACACTTAGGATTTTTGATATAGTAGAAACCCCAACCGGGCGAAAATTGCCAAAAACTGCCCGATAGGGATTGAACTCAGGTCTTTGGGATTACCATCGCGCACCCAAACCATTGGGCCACTGCCCCGTTCTCAACTATCGTCCTACTTCGCACTCTGTTGGAACTTGGAAGCTTGTGTGTTATGTAAGAGTGAGTAGTTTTGAGTTTTATGTTGTACAGTAGTAGAGAATAACTAATAAACTCCTTATCACAAAGTAATGAGATGGATCCAGATGAGTTGCATGTATTCTCCTATCTGACAACTTTAGCTCAAATGTGTGATTTTTCGGAGAAAATTGCAAAAAAACCACCACATTTGAGGTAAGGGTTTCAAAAACCATCATGTTGTCATTTTTTAATAAAAAAACCACCGCTCTGGAGTAACAGCCGCACAAAAAACACTGATCGGTCGGTTGACATGATCTTAAACGAGTTTCTGACTGATGGGTCCCAGTGTCATGCCTACGTGGCAGGGAGAAGTGGCCAATGGGTACACTGGGTTTTTATTAAATTTATGGGGTCTTTTTTGTAAAGTTTCAGCTTTATGTCAGGAATCCCTTGACCCATCCCCATTGCCGTCGGCTCACCCGCGGCCCGCGATGCTCCGGCCGCTGGAAGCTCTCCAGGAGAGACGGCGCACCGTGCGAAGGTGGTCGGGATAAGGTGGCGAAGAGCTTCAGCGATGGCTTGGGCGATCATGGAGGACGTGTTTGCCTGCCCTGACCCTCCTAGATGTGCTTGCCGTGAGTTGCAGGAGCTCGTCCAGATGGAGCAGTCGTGAGAGAGGAGAGCTTGATGTGCTTGTTTTGGTATCTACGCCTCACTCTGCTCCATCTCTCCCAAAATACTTGGAAGGTATCGTGCAATGTGCACCGAGAACGCGACCGGCGTTTGGTTCACGCCGCCCGCGGCCTGCTCCACGTTCCCGCCTCTATGGTCATCAGCGAGCTCTTAGACCTTGCCAAATATACTCACATACTCCCCTTGATTCTCTTGGTCAAAGGAATCGAGCTGGGCCTCATCCAATCGTCGGTGTGGAAGTCATCATCTCCGACTCCTCCCCGAGCCGCCGCGGGTTGAGGACGCCCGTTTCCAGGCCCGTAGCCACGCCGCGCGGTCTTCCGCACCGCGCACCTCGGTCTGCTGGTTCGCGTAGCTGTCCGAGTGCCGGGCTGGCTGCACGGGGCGCCGTGTCGCGCGCGTCGGGTCATGCGCGTCGTGTCGCGCGGCGCCACCGTCGTCCGCGTGCCAGGCTCGAGACCGAGCTTGAAGGTAGCGTGCTGGCGAGGTCTCCGTTGTTGAGATCCACGCCGGCCACCACGCGCATGCAGGGGTCATCGAGGAACGTCACAAAGGATAGGAGCAGCGACAATGGCCGGGAGGTGGTGGTTTTTTTTTTTTTGAAATTGCTGGGAGGTGGTGGTTAGCATAGCTAGGAATGGAGAATAAGAAGATGCAAAATAGTAAGGTCACATGCCACGTAAGCCTGTCATTGGGTCCCATTAGTCAGAAACTCACTTAGAGCGTGTCAACTGGCAGATCAGTGCTATTTGTTAAAGTGTTACTCCAGAGTGGTCTGTTTTTGATAAAAAAATGGCAACATGGTGATTTTTTGAAACCCTTGCCTCAAATGTGGTGGTTTTTTACAATTTTCGTGATTTTTCGAGATAAATGGAGTTTTTATTACCATGGCGATACTAGCAATACAGTTACAATATTCAGTTGATATTTTAATTTTGGGATCTGCTCGGGTCCACGTCCCCCGGATTGTCGATTAAGGCATGTGTGGTGCACATAAATGATCTTCCTCTTGTATCCTTAAACCTTTAAGATGTATGTGCTATAACTGTCTGGCCTGCTGTGTCAGAAGCGTTCTCTATTTTTGTGATGGAAACATATACTCTCTCTTTAGCTCTTGCAGACTGTAAATAAAACAAATAAAAATAAAAATATAAGTCCATATTCAAATGACTGGTCGACATATATAAGCCTGGCATTTTCAAAATGCAGGATGGCTTTTATTAAGGTCAACCGCTTTCTCCTCGTACGAACTTGAGCGCGTTAGTCGTGTATATTGGTGTGATCATATGTTAACATAGTAGATGAAACTTCTTGCTGAAAACGTTTAAAATGCAAGTCGATCTGTTTTTATTTACTTACCAGGTTCTCCCAGTTAATGCATACAAATAGCATCCCGAATATCAAATCTTGAACAAAGACTGCGATGATGAACCCAATCCAAAAGCCCTGCTCCAACAGTGACAAGGAATCAAGAAAATTACCTTTATCACAACACGAATATGGAAGTAACTTTCATGGTTTAGTCAAAATTACTTAGATTAATAGAACTCTTCATCATTAAAGAATTTAACTGAAGAATAATGTATAGCACCTTTGATCTCAAGTGAACAAAAAATCCCAAAACAACTGAAAGAGGAACACCAATAATGTACAGCGTTCCTATAATTATTATTGCACCTGTCTTTTGCAAACCACATCCCCTCAATGTACCTAGCAATCCAAAAAAAATGATGAATATATGAGTACCACTGGTTGCATCATAAACTTTTCCTGGCATTGCATGGATTAGAAAGCAAATGTAATCGACATTTGACATACTACACAAATGTTCCTTCTGAAATACCATTCTTTTTTTGACGGTGATGAAATACCATTCTCAATAATATTTGGCTATAATATTTTAATTTAATGGATCCACAGGCTTTACATACGGTGACTTCTTGCCCACATTATTCCTGACACATGGCCGAAACTGTAACCCTAAGGAATGGTACACTCCTTGGATTTTAGTGTGAGATTCTAACAATAATTGTGCAATTAACAAAATTAACAGGTGTATTAGCATCTAAAATTGCACGTAACGAACATAAAGAAAATGCATACCTGCAAACAAGCACTGTGTTGAATCAAAAAGATGACTGATGGCGACCAAGGGTAACATACTGGCCACATACTTCACAACTTCCGCTTGATTGCTATAAACCTTTCCCCACACATTTCTTAACAAGACTAGAAGTAATGATACGCTCAAGCCTTCAGAAGTAGCTATAAACAAAGCAATTAATATAACTTTTCGAGCTTCTTTTGGACGACCAGCACCCAACTCATTTGATACACGAATGCTGAAGACAAATAAGAGGTATGACCAAGCTGTAACGCAAATTAATGTAGAGGTACAATTGTAGAGTTACAGTGTAATTACCTGGCAGAAGTGCTCAAACCAACGGAGATCATGGTAACTATTGATGACGTATTACGCCTATGAGATCAAATCACGCTAGTAATAGTAAGATGTAGATAATTTTCTTTGATTTTCATGCAAAAATAAATAGAAAACGTACGTGATCGAGAATGCTGAAGTTTCGAGTTTTGGGTCTGGTAGAATACCAGAAAGAAGCACTAGAAGCTCCAACGCCCAGAATCTCAAACTTGATTAACAAAAGTTCAAGGTGAGACAAAAGATAGATAAACGAGAATCTATTAAAAAAACTGACTAGGATTAATGAGTGTGCTTGTTAGAATAGAAATCACTCACCCTACCATCAATGCTGATGGCACAGCAAGCTTGAGGAACTGAGGCACATGGTGGAAGGCATCCCTCGAAAACCCAATCCATGTTGACTTGCAAGTGGGTGAAAATTTGATATAAAGTGCAAGCAAGATGGCATTGAACCAATATGAGATAGAGAGGGCCATGGCAGCCCCCTTGTTGGCAAGAGGAGACTTGAGAACGAGAAGCCAGCACAGCGGTACATTGAGCGCAGAACAGAGTAGTGAGCTAAGCATCAAGGGAATCACGACCCGCTGATTGTTCAGGAACCTGGTCTGGCATTGAACGAGTGCGTGGCCAAACAGCGCTGGGATCATCCATCGGATGTAGGATCCAGCCACGGTGGAAACCTCATGATTCTGTCGAATGAAGATCAGCACAGGCTCTGTACAGTTCCACAATACTGACACAGGGATGCAAATGGCGAATAACACTAGCATGGCTCTCTGCGTGTGTACACCTACAGAAGCTTCTTCTTTTGCACCGAAGGCTTGACCGCAGAATGTGTCTAGTGCAGCGCTCAGTCCCACCTGCCACACAAAGAATGGAACAGTATAACTAAATAATGAAGTCGATAAAAAAACTCTACATTCTATGAATTAAAGAAATATATATGTGAAGAACACAGACAGATATTGCTAAGTCTAGTTTGAGGAAGGTCAAACACATGTATTGATGCTGTGCCTATGCCAATGTATGGTAATAATACATTGTTATTAGTCCTAGGGAGCAGTAAGCTAGCCATAAGCCATGATGAAATCTTGTAAGCTTGTTACTACGAAATCAGAAGGCCGGGCATACATATGTTTACATTAAATGGTTTGTTGCTAAACTGGTTTTGAATTGCATTTTATGTTTTTATCACATCCATATATTTTCTTCCTACCCATCAAATAAATAAATAAATAAAAATCCTAAACTGAATTTGATTGAATTTTATGTCTTTAATCCATATATTTTTGTACAATACAAACTGTAGGAACTTTACCACAAGTGCAACTTTGTGGAAGGTGCATAGAGAAAATCATGTGTACAAGCAACTGAAAGAAACAGTGACAGGCTAAGAAAATTAATCAGAGAATGGACAGGCAGACACTGAAAGAAAGATTCAAAGTACAACTTCAAACAAAGACTTGCTTTCGCACGACGTATCCAAGAACCAGCACACCTGTCTATCGCCCGAAGGGAGAACCGTGGCCGCCGCCGGAACTGCGCAATTCCCAATTTGACGCGTTAAACGCTTGTTAGCGCCGTGGCTGGACCGTGCTGGGCCGGCCCAAGTAACGGTTTTTCAATTACGTTTAGTATGTTTTTTATTTTCTTCTCTTTTATAAGTATATCTTTTTAATACTATGTTTATTTTACGAGAGCTTCTATATGTATGATGTTTTTATGTCCGATCCCTTTACGACGTAGAGGCATCCAACCATTCATGGGTACCACAAAGTTAAATCATGCCGCTGGTTCATTCAGCCGTACATGCATCATACATCAAACGTCCTGCGCACAGAGGTTCCGTTATTTTGTTTGAGACTCACTTTCCTTTTTCCTAGGGACAAGACCATTTTATAAATTTGATCACATTATTTGATGTATATAAATATTTTTTATTAATATTAATATTAATAATATAACTTTATATGAACATTATTTTTCATGTATATGAACATGTTTTTATTACGTGAGCATTTTATTCAGTCGAGGTAAAATAATTTATATAAATGATATGAGCATGAATTTAAAACTAATAATTTTCATGCGCCATAGTTTATTAACCATGTTTTAATATACTTTGTATTAAAATTATTTTTCCAATCTTAAGATACAAATACTAAAATATAAATTCCAAATTTTGTATAGGAAAAGGAAGGAAATACGTAGTTGTGTTACTAAATAACTAGCTCTATTGACTGTTTCCTTTTTGTTTATATTTAAAAGGGTAGTTTGTTTGAACCGTCAATGAACACCGAAAGCCATAGACCTCGAGAAGACAAATGTGGTTGCAGCGGCGGAGGCAAAGTTTTTTTTTAAAGAAACACGGTATAAACGTAGATGCTCACATACACGCGCGCACACTCACCTCTATGAACGAACACACGCACACCCAACCCCTATGAGCAGGCACGGAGCCAGCCCCTAGGCTTGGAGGGGGCAGAGTTTTGTTGGAGGGGGCAAACATGGCTTAGAACACTCATCATTACAAGCATGTTTAGTAGAGAGTTTAGGAAGAAAATCTGCATCTTGAGGGGGGGGGGGGGGGGGGGGGGGGCTGAGCCCCTGCTCGTCCCCCCTTCCTCCTTCCCTACCTATGAGTACCTCCGAAATACTGAGCCGACGGATCGAGTCTTGAGATTGACGAAGTCACCACGAAAAGAATATTCCGCCTAAATGCAACACACAGACGTCAAACCTGGGGTTTGAATTCTGGTGTGCTGAGGGTACAACCACCCTGTTAGCCATCGACCAACATGTTGTTTTGCGCAGAGGCAAAGGTTTGATGACCCGAAAGAAGCTGACTGGGGAGTGAGGAGGAAAAAAGGATGATAGGCATTGGACCTACATCTAAACAATCTGCAAAATCGACTATGATTAAGAAAAAACTGTCGCGAAAGGTGTAGGCAATCACTTAAATATTTAAACAAGTCAAGTAGCACTCTAGTTACTCCAAGCTATAGCTTGAGTGAAGTTTCTTTCCGATGACGAATTAAGAAGGAAGCTGATCCGACACCCTGAGTGCTCAAGTGCAACCGTGCAAGTGTGCGACAGGTGCTGCGCACTGGACTTATATATCCCCAGAAATGTTCTTGGCCTCAATTAAGTTATTGCCACTGTCACCTCCTTCATTTCAACTTCATCTGGTCGATCCACGGATACTTTTTTACTCAAGATATTATTTTTTGAAACCGAAGGCAAAAGCTTTGCCTTATTCTTTTATTAAGAAGAAGGTGACCGGTTTATTATGGAAGAAACCGGACGAAAACCGTACAACAACAGAACCCACGGGGCAAAGCCCACACAACCTCGAGAACAACTAGAGCCAAGCTCTAGGCACCACTCCTCAAAGAGCCGACCAGCCATCCACCTAGGCCGGAGAGAAGAAGGCATAACTGCTATGGGAGGAGCAGGTACGTACTCAAGATATTATTAACATATAGGAAGAATGATGCTCCATGTTTTTCATCACCTTTTTGTTTTCAGGAGATATTCCATCACGGTTATGTGATACATCTGGTTGTCGATAATCGCACGAGGATGTTCTAAAGCCACCACAACTGTACGTTGTAAAATACTCGTATGTGTGCCGGCTTGCGTGCTACATTTCTAGAGCTTGTTATGAGTCGATGAATAATGAAGCCATGAACATATATAGTTCTTCTAAAAGGAATGAAGCAAAACATCATGCATGCTGGGGAGTGGGGAGAGGAGATGCATACGTACCATCAGGCTGAATCCTGTGACAAAAGCAAAGCTGGTGGCCAACGCTGTGCCGGCGAAGACGCGTTCGCTGTCGCTCAGGTGACCTACGAACATGAGAGACACGAACAGGAGGCTCGAGTTGAGCGTATTCGTGAAGGCAATCGGCAACCCGAGCCTCAACTGCCTCTTCACCTCGTCTATGACATCTCCTACCTCCATTCACAAACTCTCTCTCTCTCTCTCTATACTCTCTTCCTCTCTCTGTATGTGTCTCTGTGATGGCCGTTTATATCCTCTTCTTATATAGATATAGATATACCTCTGAAGTTTCAGTGGGTTAGGTTGTTGGACAAAGGTAATGCACTTAACTTGTGGTTATATACTTATATATATAGAGGATTTGCAAAGCTTTCTTATCTTAACATGTCGGTCCCACATGCCTGTTTCAAAATTTACCAGACATTATCATGGACACACATTGTACTACCGTGTGCTGTGGGCCTGTGGCATCAAAAGTGCATCCTCTAGTACCTCGATTACAGATGACATCAAGTGTTTGATTAAAGGTCATCTTGTTTAGAATTTGTGAAGCTAGATTCACTTCATGAGGTTAAACAGAATGATAACAACTCAAGTAAGGATGGCACCGAGAGTTGATGGTCAGCAGGTGCATTGAGAATTGTTATAAACTAGTTTTTACTTTTCTCAAATTGCCATCGAGCAATAGGTGTTAGGTGCTTAATTTTTTGCACGAGTCTCTTTTGTTAGGGCCAAAAGAGCTTCATTCAAATAATAGAGAGGTCTCTCGGTTACGATCAAAGGCCATCCATCGCCTTTGCTGATATAAAATAGCGTAGCGAAAGTAGATCAAATGAAGAACAAGAACATAAATTTTACGTGAAAACCCTTGCGGGAGAAAACCACGAAACGCACGGATGCGTATAACTATAATCGGAAGGAATATTACAATAATACAAGTTTTAAAGTGATTGGCATTTTTAAGAACCGTTAACCCACTCTGATCTAACGGTGTAAATAAGACGGTACTAGATTGACGGTACCGAACGGTACCGAAATTTGTGTGGGACCGGTACCAAAATTACGCGGGGTCGGTACCGGAAACTATGTGGTACCGGTACCATATTTTAAATTATTTTAAAGAGTAAATTTGTCATTAGCCCCCTCAAGTTTGCAATACCGGACAAATCACCCCCTGGACCAGTTTTAAGCTGTTTTGGAAGCGGTTTGGACGTGGCAGCGGATCCTGGCAGGGTGGATTCATAATCCTGATGCGCTAAACTTTTTCCAATATTTTTTTACAGTTCTCTCGTGACCTATCGGTTCTGTTGTTTATGTCCATCATTTGCTCTTCACGTGAAGGTCGCCGGTAGCAGGTAGCTAGTAGCTGGTTGGGTGAGAATGAGTGAGACCGTGGGTGAGCTGTGAGCCTCGGCGGCAAGAAGGTGGTGGACGTCGGGCCGCCGCTGTTCAACCGCGGGGTCGTGGGCGACGACGCCGGGCTCTGTGAAGCGTTCGTCCGCGACCATCACTCCCTCGCGGCGGCCGGCGACGCCCGGCTCGGCAACTGGGACCTAAGCAGGCGGCCACCTGGCGCCCTCGTGCTCGCGATGTTCCGGTTCACCGACGACCTGCTCGGCCGATTGGGGAAGGGCGTGGAGTCGGAGACCTCGGCGCGGCGGTGCTCGTCGTACACGCTGGCGTGCGGCGCCGCGTCGGCCGGCATCGTGCACGCGCAAGGCGGCAACAACAGCGGTGGGTGCGGCTCGTGCGGGAGTACGCCGTGGCGCGCGCGGTGACCGTGGCCGGGTCGCCGAAGATGAGGCCGTGATGGCGACCACGGTTAATCTTGGGTTCTGTTCTTGTCGATCGTGGATCGTCCTTGTCACAGTATTCGATATCTCGATAATCCTGTGAGGTGGGTAGACTGTGAGCACGCGCCGTCTGTGCACATTCTGCGACATTGGCATCGATGCCGCCCATCTGCTCGCGCCGACCGTCGCCTCTCCGTCGCGCCTTTCTACATCCATGCAGCTCACATCTGCGGACGCGGTGATGCAAGCTCTCAATGGCCGAGCGCCGGAATCCCCTAGAGGCTACTACACCTCGCCGTGACTGAAGAAGGGAGGCGGCGGCTGACCTTAGACGCCTGGTTGCGGCTCAAGGTTGAGCACAAATTCACGATGGATTCTTTTTTTTAGATGGGTCACGATGGAACATGGAACATGGTGTGCGTTACAGCCTTCCGGGATAAACTTAAATTTGTTTTTTCCTAAAGAACTACATCTATTTTTAATCAAGGGCTAACATAAATCATGTTTTAATCAATGGTTAAGAAAAATCATGACCCCCGGTACCGACGGTATCCCGATCACCGTAAAAGAGCTCAATAATACACGAGAGGACAAACCCTCTACGTGCTATCAATCTGGTGAAACTCTCTCTCTCAATCTAATCTATGACTATCTGGAACTATATATGGGGGCAAACAACTCTCTTTCTTGACGGACACGTAATAGAGTTGTAGATATGCCTTATTCCGTTAGGACTCTATATATGGTAAAATAGGATTAGGATTTGGAGCACAATAAAACAACATTCCACCTTGAGCTAAAAATTACTAGGTCGGGTTACCCATTTGGCGTCTGGACATTTCTCCGGTGCCGACAAAGGTACCAATGTAGAGTGAGAGCGAGGTTGTATTTGATGGACCAGTTCAACACGTCGTCTGCCTGTGTGCCAGTTCAACCGGCTGGCTAGCTAAGTTTACAAAACTCCGAGATGAAATCCATGAACCTTCTAGCTTGAAGTCGATCGGAACCACCGATTTGTTTCCCCTGGAATGGAGTTTCAATTTGCAGCACCGGAATCTCCGACAGTGAAGCTGGAACCTCGCTGAGTTCTCTTCTGGCCTGTCTGGGATGAGATCCTATATCTGCAATTTTAAATCATGAAGCTACGAGCTATGCACGGAAAATGGGCACTGGATATGGGCTGTTAACACAAAATATAGGTGGCGATGAACATATAAGGATATAATATTAGGGGTACGCACGTATGTGGTTGAATCACATTTACTGGAACCATTTGAGTGCACCTGAAGTTTGTGCGTTGAAAGAATCAAAGAACAGAATTATCTTTCACAATTCGATCCAATCGAGGAGAGTGTGATGGTGGGAATAATGCAGTTTGTTCCTACCAACGGAATATTTTTTTCTTTGAAGTGTAAAGAGGCAAAAGTTTTGCCTTTTATATTGATATATAGGAGAAGCAAACAAAAGGGCGAAGCCCAAACACGAAAAGGTCACATAAAAAAGACTAAGCAACTATTTCAGCTAGATGTTTATCACCGGCGAGGATCCAGTTTTTTCCCTCGTCCTTAATCTTCTGGATGAGTTGAGAAGACATCGCGGAAATGTTATTAAAAACACGTGCGTTTCTTTCCTTACAGATCTCCCACGTGATGAGAGTGACGGCAGATTTGACCCACCTAGGGAACGCCGTGGGGGTTTTGATGGCCGCCTTCCAGTAATCGAGGACAGTGGATCGTCCTGAGCCCATGTCCTGCACCAAAGATGGACAGGAGAGCCAAGCGGCCGCGGCTTGCCAAATGCGCTTGGAGTATCTGCATTCGAAGAGGATGTGTCTGGCCGTCTCTCCTTGACATTTGCACAGTTGGCAGAGTGGGTTGTGCGGCCAACCCCTAACGGCGAGACGGTCAGAGGTCCAAAGCCTATTCTGCACCACCAGCCAGGCGAAGAATCGGCATTTGGGCGGCGCCCACGTCTTACACACCAGGTTGTTGAAGGAGCAAGGGTTTGAGCCTGCAAACTACGCCTTGTAAGCAGAGGCAGCCGAATATTTCCCATTAGGAGTTAGCGTCCACGTGATGGTGTTCGATGTTCCCTCGACCAGGTTGATGTTCTGGAGGAGATCCCACAGGTTGATGAACTGTGAGATGTGCTCCAATGTGAATTCATTCACCGCAATAGCAGCCACCCAATTGAGATTCAATAGGCTGTCATAGACGCTCCGCTTCTTTTTCTTGGAGGCCCGGAAGATGAGTGGGGCGATCGATTTTGGCGTGTTTCCGTTGAGCCATGGAGAGGACCAGAAACTAGCAATTCGGCCATCCCCGATGGTAACCCTCGTTGCCGCATTGAACAAGTCCTTGTCAGTGTCATCAGTCGGGGTTTCCATGCCCACCCAAGGCTTCTCCGGGGCCGTCCACTCGAACCATAGCCAGCGCAGACGGAGAGCTCTAGTAAATTTCTCAAGGTCCAGGATCCCCAAGCCCCCAAGCTTTTTTGGGCGGCAAATCTTTGTCCAGGACACCTTGCACTTCCCTCCGGTCACAGAGTCACTCGCAGCCCAAAGCATGGCTCGACGTAGCTTGTTGAAAGCCTTAATGGTGGCTTTGTCCGCCTTAATCGCAGTGAGGCTAGAGACCCATGCATGCACTTCCAACAGCCGCCAAAATAGGACATCAATATCAATAAGCCTATCACTCAACTTTAAGTGAGGCAAAAGTATGGGGCCATTTTCTTTGAAAATTATAAAACACAATTTATACTTCCTCCACTCTGATTTATAGGTCATGTGCATATCTCTAGATCATCAATTGTACCAATATGATATGAATTTAACAAAAAATGGACCATATTAGAAAATATAAAATATGGAGTTTTTAATAATATTTTTTTCATAATATAAATCTCGTTGTCAAGTGGACGACCGAGGTATACGTGTACGACCTATAAACCGGCACGGAGTGAGTAGTCATTGTAGACATGCATGCATGTAAGCTACTCCTTTCGTTTCAGCTTTAAGAGCGTGTTCCACTTTTCATCCAATCCCAAGACTCTAGCCATTAGACTACCTATAGTCTATAGAGTAACATTGATGTGGCAAGTAATTAAAAGAGAGAAAAATAAAAATGAAAAAACATCATAGGTTAGACTGCTCATAGTGTGAAGTAACATCAAATTTTGCATGACACCACAGATGATATGTTACTTCCGGAAGTAACAAAAATATGTGGTGTCATGCAAAATTTTATTTTACTACATTGTAGATTCATATTGTCTTATGATATGTGATGTTATTGTATTAGTTACATGCCATGTCAGATTTTTTTGTCTACGTGATATGCAGCATGTTAATAGATGATATGCAGCATGTTAGTAGCTATGTTACTCTTGGATAATCTTACCATTACATAGTGGAAAGACAGACGTCGCCTAGAGTGGGGAGGGGTAAATAGGCGATTTAAAACTTTTTTCGAGGAGCCGGATTATCCGGTCCGAGAAGGACCCGGATATTCCGGTATGCTTGATAAAGGCGGAATAAAACTAGTGGTTTAATTTAACAAGCATACAACCTAAATATACTAGGTTCACCTATGTGCACCAACAACTTATGCTAAGCAATACATCAAGATAGATGACTTCAAGCACGAAGGCTATCACAATGTAAAGGGCATAAGTAAACAGCTCGGGTATAGAAATAACCGAGGCACGTGGAGACGAAGATGTATTCCCGAGTTCCTTCTTGTTAAGTGAGTACGTCTTGTTGGAGAGGTGTGAGAGACCACCACATGTCAATCTCAACTCCACAACACGCTCACCTTATTCTCTGATGAACAGCACCACAAAAGGTTTGGTTCACCTTCCACTATTGATCCCATTTGGGGCGGAGATCGAATCATGTACAACAATCTTGAGGCTCCCAAGTGACCACAACAGGTCTTGACCACAAAAGGTCTTGGCCACAAAAGGCCGGCCACAAAAGGCGTTGACCACAAAAGGTCGGCCACAAAACGCGTATAGGGTCCGATGACCCAAGAGTAACAAGCTCACGAATTTCACCACCACGAATCCTCGTGGAGGGCTCAAACCGATGTAAATGCAATGGCAAGAGCACACGAAGTACTCAAGTCCTTCACTCTCAAATTCCAACAAAGTAACAAATGATTATGGGGGAATAAGAGAGGAAGAACAAATAAACCACAAAGGAGTCAAATCCCTCACTCCCAAATCCCACCAAAAGCAACTAATGCTTATGGGGGGAGAAGAGAGGAAGAACAAATGAGAAGAACCACAAAGGAACTCCAAGATCTAGATCCACTAGGTTCCCCTCACTTAGAGGAGAAATGGATTGGTGGGATTGTAGATCTAGATCTCCTCTCACTTTTCCCTCAAGAATATGGAAGAATCAATGGATGGATTGAGAGGGGATCAAGCTTTCCAAGGTCAACAATGGAGTAGGAGAGAGACAAGAAAGAAGAAGAGAGGGGGTTTTTATACCCCCCCCCCCCCCCAGAAAATATTACCGCTGGGCCCAGAATTGACCGAAAATTTTGGTTGCTCGGAAATTACGATTAACCGGAAATTTCGCCCAAAAGTGAAATTTCCGGCTGGGTCCAGTGCCACTTTCCCTCTTTTCCTTACCCGTTTTTTCGAGAAAAAACTGCGCGGATCGGAAATTCCGGTTCAGTCTGGAATCGGAAATTCCGAGTGCCTGAAAACTGACAGAAATAGCAAAACGAAAACTGCAGTAGCTTTTTCATCCGGACTCCGTTTTCGATGATTTTCGGCTCGTTGGAATCGTTACAACGAGCTCTATAAGACCATACAGAGAAACATCATAATCCATCATGTGAGGATAAATTCAAATGGGGAAAGGTTAAACTTTCCTAAAACATGTAAACCGGTAAAACCTCCAATGTCAAAAACGCAACAAGATATTCATATGAAATCCGTTTTTTATGAACTAGAGCTTAGTACGGAGATGAACTAAGCTCTAAATTCTCACAAGGACAAAACACAACAAGTTTTCCAAAGTAAAACCGTTTCCGAAGAATTAGAGCTTGACATGGAGATGAACCAAGCTCTAATTCGTCACAAGCATAAAAGCCAAATAAGAACCAAGAAATATGATATGCCAAGTATGAAAAGGTTTGAGCTCTCCACAACGATGCGATCAAATTACTCACTCGAGAGATCCTCTTGATAGTACGCCTATCTATCCTATAACCCGGTCTCCACAAACTACACGAGACCGGTAGAATAGAAAACCTATCAAGATCATACCTTTGACTTGAGCATTCCACTTGAGCTTGATGATGACGATATTGATCTCTTCAAGTGGTTCACCTTTCTTGATTGCGCTTGCTAGCACATGCTTGATGAAGACATCTCCAAATACTCCCCCATACTCCATTATGGGAGAGTTTCGCTTAGCTCCGTCTTTATGTATCCATTGCAAGCTCCAAGCATAGGATCTCTTCCAAAAGCTTCTCTTGGTCTTGCACATCTCAACCTTGGTCATCAAATAAGCTTCTAGAGTCCAACACATGAACTCCACCATTCCCATGGACACGATCTATAAGGATATCTCAGAGGAAACATTAGTCCATAGGGATTGTCATTAATCACCAAAACCACACATGAGGGCACATGCTCTTTCACATAGAGCTTCTTAATGAAAAACGACTCTACAAAGTAATAAATAAATATCTCTATGTTATCACATATACGGCGCCACTCACCGTGAATTTGGTAACATAAACTAAACATGTGCATATTACTAGTATAAGTTATTTCCCCATTATAAGTAGCCTTAGGACCCTACAGTAAATGTATGGTTGCTTGCAACCATCTTCCACAGATCACGACGCTAGAGATAGCTAAAGCGCTAGGCGTGAGGTGTGCATTGACCCTTGCTCAGGGGAAAGGATCAAACAATATCATTCTAGGCTCTAACTATCTCTTTATGCTCTAGCGCATCAATTCATCTTCCAAATCAAGCTTTAGTTGGTGTCGTTGTGGAGGATGTGAAAGCCCTTGACCGATTGTTGTCATTAGTGACATGTTTTCACATTAGTTGTATGCTTAATAGTTCAGCTTATATCTTGCCTCGTCAGGCTGACTTTGTTGTTCTTTGTTCTATAATTTCGTCTTGGATTGTATACATGATACCCTTTGTCGTGATTATGTTTTTTTATCAATAGTTCTGAAATCCCAACAACAAGATACTTGATTGAACAGATCATATCTCCTGCTAAGAACTAACTTCATAACATCTTTGGGGTCCAATTATTTTGTAGAAATATATTTTTTAATTACCATGACTTGTATTAGGGATATCGACAGATTTTCAGATAATTACAATGATTTTTGGTTGTCCTTTTTTTAAGCGAGTCTTTCAATGGTTCACAACGATTAAGATGATAAAAGGAGGATGTGAAGACAGCCCTAGTGAAAGTGTACGTATTGATCTTGTGAAAGGAAAACACAGTGTTTTTCCGCATACATGTTGAATTTCCTTTCAAATCGAGGAGCGTCCAAATTCGCTAGAGGGATATTGGACAACTCTGATTTTATTTTGCAAATGGTGCTAGTTTGGAGAAGTATACTACTCACTCTGTCCAACAAAAGATGTCACACTTTTTATCAAATTTGGATGTATCTATACACTAAATCATGTCTAGATACATCCAATTTTTGATCAAGTTGAGACATCCTTTATTGTACTGAGGGAGTAGTAAAGTTTGGTCTACTAGTCAAGAAGGAATGTGGAGAAAAGAGGGGCACGTAGTCCATGGTACATGGTGGACTAACCTCTATATCCATCCCTCAAGCTAGTTTGGCTTCTTTCTTCATAGGCTTCATATTTTATATTGTCTGTTGCTCAAGCCATGAGCATATAATTTGTTGACTAGCTAGATTTGCTTTGGCTTTGTTTGCCTTGCTCTACTTTATCCACATAGTAGCTTACTAGGCATGGGTGTGGCACCTCTTGGGTAACTAATATGTATCTCCGCAACATGCCTAGTTTGTGGTTGCATCCGAATTTTACCCGGAATTTGGGACATATTCCGAGCAGTTCGGATTAATCTGATACGAATCTCAGGCTGAAACAGAGACTATTTGATCGCTAACGATTAGCAAAGGATTTTTACAGAAATATTCCAGAATGTTGAGATTTTCATCCTAAATTACGTACTGAATCCAGGTTTCACAAGCGTCACATAAATTGCTCCTTTGCAAGGAAACTCCTGGCTCTTTCTTTTGTGGAAGTTCTTGTGATTGTGATGTGTATGTGAAATAGGTAAGATAATGATCTTTCCCTCTTGTCCACTTTAGAATATCCTTCTTAATAGTGTGATTTAACTATGACTCAAGAAATGGTAAAACATATACAATTTAATATTTGGTTTTCCATTTTGAATTGCGGAGTCTTATTCCACCTATCCATTTTATCTTATGGGGCTAAAATCTGGTTACACTTATAGGTTACATTAGTCCACCAATCATAGTTTCTATTTATCATTTTACACACGCATACATATAATCTCGTTGAGCTTCATACAGAACAAATAGAAAGATAACCCGCACATTGTTTTAGAAATCTTATAAGAAATTATAGGAGTATAAAAGACCGGATATATGATGCATGAAATGGAAACAACTTGATAATCAGTGTGAAATGTTTGTATATTTAAAAATTGATAATATGGTAATTTATGGCTAAAAGAATTAATAATGTTAAATAGTTTGTATGTTTTGATGAATATCATTAATAAATATGAGATGACATGGATAAATAAATGTCTAAAATAGTGGATGATGTGGTGATGACCTGGATAAATGAATGGCTCAAATAGTGGATGATGTGTACACCTTGCATGTAGAGATATGCTAATTTAATGTATGTTAGTGGGGTTTTGATTTATAAAAATATAGATAAATACACGTGCACAAAATTTAGGCAAAACAAATGCACGGGACTCGGTGACAAACGGAGTGGTGAAGGTGGAAGATGATGATGCATGACTCCAATAGCTCGTACGTGAAATATACATTTTGTTGCTTCCCAAAGGAGGCTTTGGTTGACGATAAATGTTACTTTAAGTAAGTGGCCATTTTAGATAACAAGTTGAGCGCCAAAATATCTAATACACCTAAAAGGTTCGATTACAAGCACCGACAATGAGGAAATTATTTGGCTACACGGTGGTGATTCTAATACATGCATTTGTTCCGGCAAAGAGAAGTATGTTATGACTCATCAGTTGGTCTCGGTCACGATACTTGTCCATAGAGTGATGTAAGTATGCATTTTAGTTGGTACTGTCATGTATGTTCTTATTGAATTCTACTTTATGAGCGGATAGCATATGCTTTAGTTTCTTTGCTAAATGGAAGTTAAAAACAATATACTTTATGACGGCACCCATGCATTCTGATGGAGTAGCACAAAAGAAAAGTTTAAGCAGAGTAGCACACAGCAGGGTCCCTCCATCCATCTAGAAATATAAAGCGCAGACGCACCTGGTTTTTTAACGGAGGGTGCAATTCCGAGTGATGCTTTCTCACAAGGGGTTGGCGGCACCTGGTAAACGCAAAACCTTTTCTTTTTTTTACGCTATGCAGAACCTTTTTTTCTTATGCTTCGTCTCTGCCAATCTTCGTGAACGGGTCCAGTACTTCTTTCGCCGGATGAGGATGACCATTGGAAGAGTGAAATTACTCTGTTTTAATTAGCGGTAGCGATTTTTTCCGCCTGACACAGTGGATTGGTGTAGGTCGGCAAAGCGATGAAGCCCGCGATATTTTGGTTTTTCTAAGACATTTTGGCTGTTGGCTGTTCGGCTTTTTAAGACAAAAAAACCATTTTACAGATTGGTTCATTCTATAAAGGCGCTTCGTTCAGTTTTTAAAAACAAACCAAAAAAAATACCTTTTATATTGATAGAGAAGAAGCAAACATCCACAACCTACCATAAAAGAAATAAAAGAAAGGGCTGAAAAGACCCCATGGACTAGCCGATAATGGAGAACTTACCTGTGGCAAGATGGTTAGGAGGGTAGTTGTATCCTAGCCCAGCAGATTTCAAACCCAGGTTTGACGTTGGTGTTTCTCATTTGGGCAGAATATTCTTCAGTGGGAGACAACGTTCCCGACGACGGCGAGACGCATGTGGTGATTTCGTCAATCTCAAAACCTGACCCGCCGGTTCAGTCTACCGGAGGTGTTTATAGGGGTAAGATGTGCGTGAGTGCGTTCATAGGTGTGAATGTATGCGCGTATATATTAGTGTTGCGTTTTACTAGTGTTTCGAAAAAAAAAGACTCGCGGATAATTTCTGCTAACGTCTTGCCATCCACACGGATTCAGTTCTTTCCCTCGGCCTTGATGCCTTGAGGCAGAATGGATCGCATCGCAACATTGTTATCGAACACCTTCGTATTTTTTTCTTCCAAATTTTCAAATCGCAGTTTTTAGGCCTTTTTGGCAGGAGCACTCAGTGGGCGTAGTACATTTTCAGATTCCTTTGCCAAGTATGGATTAAGTATAGATTTCACTCCCAAATGTCATGATTTGTCTACTATTCACCCTGAATTTTAAATTTGGCTAATGTGTACCCTGAACTTTACTAAACCGGTGAAATCACACCCTAAAGTAGTTTTTGTTCGATTTGGGTGGTTTTCTGTCATGACCAGGCGACGACGTGACAATGACGTGGCACAACACAACATGCTCTGCTGCGTTGACTTTGACGATCCTTCCATCCCGAGACAGAGGCCTCCCCGTCGTCTCCTTGTCAGCAAAGCAGAGCAGAGGAGGCCGGAGCAGAGCAGAGCCGTCCTCGCCGCGCCACCACCACGAGGCGCTACCACCGTCCAGCACCACCGGCGGCAACTGTTCGGCTAAGGCGGCTTTCGTGGAGCCCGACGAGTTCCGGAGCCGCATTCTGCAGGGCAAGGCCGACAATGACACCGACATGCACCACCAGCGCGTCGCTCACGGCGCCACGCACCGGCTCGAGCCCACCGGCGCGGAGTACAACTACGCCGCGGCGTCCAAGGGCGCCAAGGTGCTCGCCCAGAACAAGGAGGCCAAGGGCGCCGCCAACATCCTCGACGGCGACAAGGACGGGTACCTCCGCAACCCCTGCTCGGCGGACGGCAAGTTCGTCGTGGATGAGCTCTCCGAGGAGACGCTCGTCCACACCATCGCGCTCGCCAACCTGGAGCACTACTCCTCCAACTTCAAAGACATCGAGCTCCACGGCAGCCTGAGCTACCCGGCGGAGGCGTCGTGGGAGCTGCTGGGCCGCTTCATGGCGGACAACGCCAAGCACGCGCAGCGCTTCGTGCTGCCGGAGCCCAGGTGGACGCAGTACCTCCGCCTGCGCCTCGTTAGCCACTACGGCTCTGGTTTCTACTGCATCCTCAGCTACCTCGAGGTGTACGACATCGACGCCGTGGAGCAAATGCTGCAGGACTTCATCGCCAGCCACATCCCCGACGCCGATGCCACAAAGGCCGCCGCCGACGCCCGAAAGGACAGCGGTGGTCGCAACGACACCGCCGGCAACCAGGCGCGGGAGGTCCACGTGAAGCAGGTGGACGGCGCGGGGCAGAACTGACCCTTCAGGTAACCATGCGGAAGAAGAGAGATTGATTGGTACAATTACTCTGTGTTTGGCACTGATTTCAGTTTCATACCTACAGCCTACAGCTCCGTCAATCTCAATTGTAGGATACCCCTGCCCAATTTCCTAATACTTTAGAGAAGTAGTATTGGGGATTAAATAAATCTCTTACTACTTGAACCATGAATCACAGTAGAAAGTAATACTAGATTTGTACCGGTCTGAATCCATGGCAGTTTAAGTTTGAACAAATCGTACCAGTTAGATGTCTGTACGACTGTACACAACGGAGACGGCCTCTGGCCGGAAGATGGCGCCAAAGAGGAAGGCGGCGTGACGGCGGCGCCTGTACTGTACTGTTGGCCACGAAGAAGGGGAGAGAAGGAGGTCGCAAGTGAGGCGACAACGGCTGCGAGGAAAGGAAGTGCAATATGGCGGAGACGACGGGGAGAGGAGGGCGGTTGGGGCAGCGGTCTGCGGCGAGGAGCTGCTGCGGGCGCGGTGCCGCCATCTCGGCTCTGCTCTGCTCCAGCCTCCTCTGCTCTGCTTTGCTGACAAGCGGACGACGGGGAGGCCTCTGTCTCGGGATGGAAGGATCGTGAAAGTCAACGCAGCAGAGAGGATGACAAGTGGGGCCCACGTTACGCTGCGCCACGTCATTGGCACGTCGTCGCCTAGTCATCACAGAAAACCACCCAAATCGAACAAAAACCACCTTAGGGTGTGATTTCACCGGTTTGGCAAAGTTCAGGGTACACATTAGCCAAATTTAAAGTCCAGGGTGAATAGTAGCCGAATCATGACATTTGGGGGTGACCACACGCTTGCCGGCTCCGTTAGATAGGGCCACCACTTGACCTTCTAAATTCAGCCCATTAAGCTGCGAGCTTGTGCGCTCTGCATTGCACGAGTCCTCCTTTTTAGCCTAGCCATGATGAAAACTGATCCAGCTGTTTAATCCTAGAGAATTAAAAAAACAGTTTAATCCTAGAGGCATTTTCTTCACAGGCATTAGCTAAATCCAAATTTCCCTAAAACTTATATAAGCAAAAATCATTTATTTGCTAAAAAATAAAACCTAAATCCGGTCATATCAATTTTACCAAAAACAAAGCATATCTAGTTGGACGGCTAATGCAGCGTCCCAGGTTTTTTGAGAAACACAGTACAACGGACGCTCACATACACGTGCGCACAATCACCCCTATGAACGCGCATACGCACACCCTATCACTATGAGCACCTCCCAAATACTTAGCTGGCGGATTGAGTCTTGAGATTGACGAAGTCACCACGGGCGCCTCACTGTCGACGGGAACGTTGCCTCCCACTGAAAGAATATTCCGCCTAAATGCAACGCACAGACGTCAAACCTGTGGTTTGAACTCTGTTAGGCTGAGGGTACAACCACCCTGCTAACCATCCAATCACAGGTTGGTTTCCGGTGGTCCAGTTTGTTAAGGTTTAGACATGTTGCACTTATTCGCCGAATACATCAATCGTGAAATAAAGCTAAACAAAATACTCTTGATAGTGGCACCCCAACGATGAAGACAGAATTATGACGACATTGGTTTCTCATTATAAAACATTGTGGCAGTTCAACAGAGGTAGTAGGGAATGAAGTATGCATAGGTTGTTCTCTATCTTGACATGGTGGTGGATTCTACATACTCGGGGCGTGTTTGTTACATGTGACCCTTTTTTTTTGTTTATTTTCAACATGGCTTAGGGGATCATGGTTCGGCTCATGCGACTTGGAGGCACGTTATGAAACTACTTTGGTCACCCATATTGCTTACATGCATGGGAGTAGAAATGTAAGCACGGTGTTCGGTTGCAGCTGTATGATACTGATGAAGCAAAGTTCAGGTGTTTGATCTACGTGTTGATAGTTGTCTCATCTCTTACACCATCACTCTTGTAAATATCGTATTCTAGCCACTTCATGTTTGATCTCCAAAATTAAAAACTTATAGAACACGAGAATTTCGTGGAATATAGATGAATCTGGTAATTATTATTTTTTTGAAAAAATAGGACGGTGTGCCAAGAATTTAGTGGAATTCATATGAAAACATCCAACTGAAAAATTCAAGATTTACAGTTAACGAAAGTTGGAAGCAGTTGTAGGGGTGCATGATAGACGGTTGTAAAGTTCATGATCATCAAGAGAGCCAGAGCATAAAAAAGTCTAGATGTAGCATGGATTTTCCCCTTTCTTAAAATGTGATGATAAGCTTAATTTTCAAATAATAAATTTATAAAGGATGTAGGATTGGCAAGAACAAGACTAAACTACTCTGCATACATTTCTTGCAGTGGATTTATATAATCATCCATCAGCTTTCCATAAGCACACATCTATTTAAACTCTCTCATCCTTTAATAATTGGTTTAGGGAGGGGGGCATGAGTCTTAACAAAGTGATCCAAACAACCCAGGTGTAATCTGTGTCTATACCTCAAAGACGGCAAGAATCTTCACAAAAATATCGTTGCCACTTCATGTTTGGCCTTCGAAGTTAAAAAGTTACAACACAAGAGCTTTATGGAATATCGAGATGAATCTGGTAATCAAAGAAAAAAATCGACCGTGTACCATGAATTTAGTGGAATTCATATGAAAAAGTTCAACTAAACCACAAAATTGAAGAGTTAAGTCTAACAGCTAACGAAAGTCAAAATGAATTTTCCAGCGATGCTTCCCCTTCTCTTAAAATGTGACGACAAGCTTAATTTTCAAATAAACTTATGAAGGAGGCGGATCGATATATGATTGGCAAGAACAAGACTAAACTAGTCTGCATTCATTTCTCGCACTGGATTTACATGGTCATGCATTAGTTTCGTGTAAGCCCGCACATATTTAAACCAGCACATCCTTTAATAATTGGTTTTGTGGATTTACATCATCATCATCCAATAATTTGTTTTGTGTTAGCAGAGCACACATTATATAAGCTCGCACACCCTTTAATAATTGGTTTTAAGTGGGCATGCATGACCAGCTGTAATCCGTGTCCACACCTCCAAGACGGCAGGAATCTTCACCAAAACATCTGATATAGTACTAAATGATTAGATACGAACAAATCTCCTGTAGATAAAACAGCGAAATCCGCACAAAACACTGCCCATACAGAGCGTGCCATGTGAGGGTAAAATAAACGAAAACCAAATTAAGCATGATCCGGAGGTAAGGTAAGGGACAACCACTCCATGCATGCCCAACAAGGCGCAACGCGCAGCTGCTCGTCAGAAAGCGAGTCCTCCTCGTGGAGTCGCCGTATTGCAAACGAGATACACGGATGAACTGTCGCTGGATGGCCACCCAACCCCACCGGGCTGGCTCATCCCTCCCGATGAGATCTCTGCGCAACCACGCGTGAGGACTGAGAATGTGTCTGCACCGAAATGTATAGTATATCTAAAATATCCTGCATTCTCAATGCGGCTCCGATGAACAGTGCCACTCCAATATGTTTTTGTTTTGGTACCAACCAGACCGTGTGTGATCAATAGGGGCGTTTAGGCTGGTCGCAACACCTCACTGCAGACTCTAGAATCTAAACTATGGAGATGCATGCATTTTTGGACATCTTTGGTAGCTAGTTCCGCACCTAGCTAATGTTGTGAGTATGTGGTAGATAATGGTGAGGTAGATAATGATGTGCTACATAAAGTTGTGGTAGATCTTGATGTTGTAGTGATGCTTTCGATGGTGTTGTGAGCATGTGTTATATAATGCGCTATGGAGGATTTATGAGTTACATTCTTGTGCAATACAAAGTATTAGGGTACACATTATAGTGATGCAATTGTGTTGGTGTTGACCATAGTAGGACATGAGCCAAAATGAATTCAGCCATGCCCTAGCGCTGTGAGAAACCAAGCCCTATCCCATATATCGCGGACCCTCAGCCGGCGGAGCCTCAAAAGCCCAAGGTGTGCCCTCAACATCGTTGTCAAGCAAGTGTTTGAGTTCTCTGGCAGTGAGGTGACCTCAACTCAGGTGTACAGCTACCTCGGAAAATATGGCTATGGGTACGTATCACAATCAGTAAGTAATATTCCTCCCTTTTGAAGGCGTTCCTGATCCTGATTGGGCATGTCGTCCTGATAATAGGAGATCCACATGTGGTTTTGTTGTATTTCTTGTCTCTAATCTTGTTTCATGGAGTGCAAGAAAATATGCTAACCATGTCACGATCAATCACATAAACAGAATATAACTTCTTGGCAAATGGTACAGTAAAGTGGTAATATGGATATAATTCTACCTTGATGAACTCGGTGTTGATCATCCTCAAATAACATGTGTGTGGTGGGTGTGATAATACTGGGGCAACATATCTTTCGAAACGAGGAAAACTCATAGTGAGAGAACAGGTTGCACAAGGATTGTTAGATATTCGGTTAATTTTCAAGTTAGAGATGGACCGTTACAAACATTTACGGGCAACCTCATTTTGGTGTAGATATGAACCGAGATTGGATCATTAATTGCTTGTGTTTTACGTTAATAACAATTAACTCCTATGTAAATCTTGAGTTGTTGCTCGCCTATGTCGACACGAAGGCGTGTCAAGGTCAAGGCATCGCTTTAAACCCATCTACATAGAAAACTTACATTCTTAACTGATCTTCCACCATTCTGCTGGTATTCTTGATGAGAAAAACTGATGTAGGGTCAGTTTGACAACATGCATCAAATTTAAATTCTTTTTGTTAAATCTAACACGAGATGTAAATCAAAAGGAAGCTCGCCACTTGGGAAAATGCGACTCCACACCTAGTTGGATGTGCCCACTTATATGGGACGTCCAACAACTCTATGATCCATGCACAAATTATTAACATTTTTCAAATATCCATACATTATCAATATTTTTAATTTTTATCATTTATTCTTTACCATTTGACCTGTGCTGGCCACGACACATGCGGTTTCCTGAAAGATTAAGCATAAAAAAAGCATACAACACTGGTCCCCTGTATTGGTCATGTGTTTCTTTGTGCTCAGGTGATCCATTGATCCGAACTTGTTTATAATAAACGTTCTTTCCCGAAGTGTGGCGTGGTGACCGTGACACACATCAACGTGCGCCACGTCAGGTATATAAACCCTCCATCGATCCATGCTCCGCATCACCCATCACCCCGAGCCAACATCCATCAACCCTCAGCTTAGACCAAGCACACAGGCATGGCATGCATGGCAGCCGGGGCAGCAACACCAGAGCAGGACGCCGGCCACGGCGTCGGTGCGACGGAATGGAGGGTGAACGTGCCGGATGCTGGCGAGCACGACAACGTCAAGGGCGGCGGGTGGCGGCGGTCGTGCTGCGCGCCGCCGCCATGGTCGTGGCTCTTCTCGTGGATGGCCGCGCCGAGGAACAAGGTGGCCGGGTTCGGCAAGATGGTGTGGAAGATCGGCGCGGAGGACCCGAGGAGGGTGGTGCACGGGCTCAAGGTGGCCCTCGCGCTCACCCTCTGTTCCGTCTTCTACTACGTCCACCCGCTCTACGACTTCACCGGCGGGAATGCCATGTGGGCCGTCTTGACAGTCGTCGTCGTCTTCGAGTACACCGTCGGTATGGAAGCTGTTCTTCTACATCGATCATGCTATTTCAGCATACCATGGTGTGGTATGGTCGAGCACTCGAGCTAACATATATGGGATTGTTTACTTCAGGTGCTTGCTTGTACAAGGGCCTCAACAGAGCCATGGCGACGGTGGCCGGCGGCTCGCTGGCTCTCGGCGTGCACTGGGCGGCCAGCCGGTCGGGCAAGGAGCTACAGCCATTCGTCCTCACCGGCTCCCTCTTTGTCATGAGTACGTCAACGCGAGCCGCCAGTTCTTGTATACGCAACAACTCCATTAAGATCGATCGAACGAACTGACATTATGGCGACATATACATGTAACGTGCAGCCGCGGTGGCCACCTTCTCCCGATTCATCCCGACGATGAAGGCCAAGTTCGACTACGGCGTCACTGTTGGATATGCCCCTATACGACGAGCTTCCGACGAGACGCGCGTACTCCAATCCGCTGCGATACACGTACGTGCAAACCAAGCTCTCCGATCAGTACGGTCGATCGATTTCAGCTAGTACTACTCAGGCACACACGAAAACAACGATTTGGTGACCAGAGGCTCGTATCGAGCCTTACTCTTTTTCTTTCTTTTCTTGATCTAGTTTTACAGGGGTCGTTTACATGTGTATATATAGCACCTGAAATCAGCTAACCTAATAGTATTAGGAATCCTAATTCCTATGCTACTCGGACTCCTTCCCGTATACAACTCGTAAACACACGCGCTGCTTATTCCTAACAATCACCCCCCTAAGCACGACGTGTGCTTCACTTCTACCTGGGTCCCAAATACGCCAGTTACTTCTCGTAGGTGTTATCCTCGACATTTCTATCACCGCTTCAGTCTTCATCCTTGACATTGCTTTCGTCGCTCCTGCTGTCATCCATGACATCGACGTTGCATTTGTCGACTCATCTTCTCTTTGACGGCAACAATATTTCTTGTCGACGTCTTCAAACGTCATCTTTGTTTCGGTGCTTTTGAAGCAATCTTGTGTGTACTTCATCGGCTTCATCTCCGGAATAATTACATTGAACAAATGTACCCGCGTAAGATACACCTCACTTTCATCTTGTTCCTCTACCATATCCGAGTCTTCAAATTTTGCTGGTTCCTTGATGAGCAAACATTGCTTTTCGTGCTTCATCTTCACCAGATCATCCTTCCTCGGATAGCAATCCAACACGTGTTGCATACATGCCGGTGTCGGTAGTCGTTGCATCCGCTCATATGCTTTTAGAGGCGGTGCGACAAACTCTTCTGCGCCCGATGACGCGATTACCTCTGCTGCGTGCGAGGCTCGTGGCGAAGCTTCCTCTCCACACGCTTGTTCTTCTGGCACGAACAGAGAAGGGCTAAGGTTGTCCCCGTCCGGCCACTTTGCTGGGCTGCTTAGCCCACCTCCCTTTTCTGGACCGCTTAGCCCACCTCCCTTTTCTGGACCGCTTAGCTCACCTTCCTTTTCTGGACCTCCTCCTAGCGAACTCTTTCCTTTTGATCCGCTTGTTTCTGGGCTGCTAGACCCTTGCTCTGTTTCTGGCCGAGCCGGCCTGTTTGCTGGGCTACCTGAAGCCTGCCCGACTGCTGCTTCTTCCATAACGACAGGTTTGCCCCATGACGACACAATGCGCCTCACTCTACCCTCCGACACCATGATGCGCCGCACTTCATGGACTTCTGACGCCATGTACGTCTTGACTTCTTTTTTCTGCGACGCGACACTACGCCGCACATCATGGACTTCTGGCGCCATGTACGCCTTTACTTCTTTTTCCTTCGACGCGACACTACGCCGCTCATCATGGACTTCTGGCGCCATGTACGCCTTCATACCAGTACTATCGGCATGAATTCTTGAGTCACCTCCCGTGTCAGTAGCATCGACACGAGTTTGCGGAACTTGAATGCAAACTTTCTCTTCCACAAGCGTGTCAGTTTCTTTAGCCACCACTTGAAGAACTGAATCATCCTCGTCCACCAGTTCGCACATCAGGTGCATCGGACTATCGTCTTCTTCCTGGCCCAAGAGAGCCCTCTCCTTTGATGGTTTCCGGCAATCAGACTTGAAGTGCCCGAGTTCTCGGCAGTTATGGCACCTTACTTTCTTTATGTCAAACTTCCTTCTCGGCGGAGTATCGTCATCCTCCTCTTCTTCTTCATCGTCTTCTTGCTCATCATCGTCCTGCTCAGCGATGTATTTTTTCGCTGGGTGTTGCTTATCCTTCATTTTCTTACACTCTTTAGCAAGTCGAGCTTCAAGATCAGCTTGAGAATACATGAGTTTCTCACCATCGTCCTTGAACTCTTTCCTTCCCTTCTGATTCTCTTCGTGCGTCCTCAATCTTCCGATCGCTTCCGGCACCGTCATCTTTGTGACATCGCTAAACTGCTCGATCGTCCCGATAATACTCGTGAATTCGTCGGTTACCGATGAAAACAGCTTCTCGACGATATCTGTATCCGTGACGGATCCTCCGAGAGATTTAATCTCACTTGCCAAATTTGTTAGCTTCTCGGAATACTCAGCGATCGTTTCTCCTTTGGACATCTCCAGCTTGTTAAGCTGCCTCTTAAGCACTTGTGCACGGGCACGCTTCACCTTATCTTCGCCGACTCGCATCTCCTGTATTGCTTTCCATGCTTCCCTCGCCGTCTCGTAATTGGCAAGAGTTATCACCATGGAATCTGGTACGGACTGCGAGAGAGCAGCCATGGCACCTTCGTCCACCCCTTCATCCACCGCGCCGTCGCCTTCTATAGCCTTCCAGACACGAAGATTTCGGAGGATAAACTTCATCTTCGTGGCCCAAACCACATAATTTGTGTCGGTCAGCATTGGATACTGAATCGGCACATAACTTGTTCTTGACATCATCATGAGCGGCTTGCCGCTACCTTCGGACGACACTAGCGCCTGCTTCGTTGCGGCCGCCGCTTTCTCCTTCTTCGTTTACTCGTCGTCGCTTGACCAGGCTCTGATACCACTTGTTGGATATGCCCCTATACGTCGAGTACTTTCCGACGTAGACGACGACGAGCTTCCGACGAGACGCGCGTACTCCAATCCGCTGCGATACACGTACGTGCAAACCAAGCTCTCCGATCAGTACGGTCGATCGATTTCAGCTAGTACTACTCAGGCACACACGAAAACAACGATTTGGTGACCAGAGGCTCGTATCGAGTCTTGCTCTTTTTCTTTCTTTTCTTGATCTAATTTTACAGGGGTCGTTTACATGTGTATATATAGCACCTGAAATCAGCTAACCTAATAGTATTAGGAATCCTAATTCCTATGCTACTCGGACTCCTTCCCGCACGCGCTGCTTATTCCTAACAGTCACCATCTTCATCCTCACCTACTGCCTCGTCTCCGTGTCGGGGTACCGCGCCGACGAGGTGGTCTTCCTGGCGCAGCAGCGCCTGACCACCGTCGCCATCGGCGCCTTCATCTGCTTCGCCGTCTGCACCTTCGTCCTCCCGGTCTGGGCGGGGCAGGAGCTCCACCTCCTCGTCGCGCGCAACATGGACAAGCTCGCCGCCTCCGTCGAGGGCTGCGTCGAGGACTACTTCTCTGACGCCGCCGCCACCACCACCTGGGAGAAGCCCGCGAGGCGGACGCTCTCCGAGAAGTCGACTAGTTACAAGTTCGTACTGAATGCCAAGGCGAACGAGGACTCGCTGGCCAATCTGGCCAAGTGGGAGCCCGGCCACGGCAAGTTCGGGTTCCGGCACCCGTACGGTCAGTACCAGAAGGTCGGTGCCGCCATGCGCTGCTGCGCCTACTGCATCGACGCCCTCGCCGCCTGCGTCGGCTCCGAGGCCCAGACGTCGGCTCACGTCAAGAAGCACCTTGGCGGCACCTGCCTCGCCCTGAGCCGGCACTTTGCCGCCGTGCTCCGCGAGGCGTCTGGCTCCGTCACCTCGATGACGCGGTCCGACCGCCTCGGCCTCGTCGTGGCGGGCATGAACGCCGCTGCCCAGGAGCTGCGCCACGAGCTGAGGTGCCTCGCGAGGGTACTGGACGAAAAAGAAGACGAATCGCCAGAGGCAGAGCACGGGCAGAAGGCCGCGACGCCGCCGCTCATCGAGGCGATGCCGCTCTTCAGCGCGGCGTCCCTCCTGCTGGAGGTGTGCGCGAGGGCGGAGGGGGTGGTCAGCGCCGTCGAGACCCTGGCAACGAAGGCGAGGTTCAAGAAAGCCGACCACGACGAGAAGGCGGCTCTGGACACCGAGGCGCCCGAACCCGTATCCACGAGCAATCCTGTCAATGCGGACGACGTATCGCAAGAAATACACGTCAAGGTCGCCGGTGAGCAAGAGAAGACGGCGACGGCGACGGGCAATGCGCCGCGGGACCAGGTCGGGGAGCTGATCAAGTTGCTGATGCGGCGGCGGAGCACCAAGAAGTGGGCGAGGGGCGACGCCAACTCCAAGGTGAGCCCCAAGCCGCCGCTGGACTTCGCGGTGACCGTGCCCAGCCCGCGGAACCGCGCGATGGAGCTCGCGGGCCATGGGTCCGTGGTGCCTAGCCCGGGGCACGCGACGGCGGTGCCCAGCCCCAGGAACCGTGCGGGATGGCCTGAAGAATTTAATCAGGGCCCCCTCAGAAAAAAAACATAACTCAGGGCGACGCAACCAAAATACCGTTACATGCTTGGCATGGATCATCGTATACATGTACTAGTATTTGCAAACTACTTTCTCCTTTTCGAGAATTATAAGACGTTAATGTTTGTATATACTCCCTCCATTACTAAATTAAGATGTTATAGATATTCAAATATGACCTACAGTAGATGCGACAAGTGCATTAATAGGTGTATAGATATGTGAATCTGAACAATGCTGCAACATGTTACATGTACTTCACGTTAAAACAATTAAAACATATTACTCCCTCCGTCCCAAAATAAGTGTCTCAAGATATATCCACTTTCTATCAAATTTGAGACACTTATTTTGGGACGGAGAGAGTAATATTATTATTTGAATGGAGAGAGTATGTTACAAGAAGTTTGGAAATAGATTTTAGCGGAATCAAAAAGACATATCACAAGCCACATTGTTACCATCGCTAGCACACCACTTACTTGCAATGTACACTCTTTAATTACTTGTATTGATCGTTGAAATAGGCAATTCAGAGGTGTTGCATCACTATGTAAAGACGACACACATTTCCGTGATTCACAAACTCACTTTGACCGCCACGTGTAAACTACTTCAGCATCATTGCAGACATGTCATATCAAACAAGCACGTGTAGATGTTCTCTTCTACTGGGTCGCTTCTGGGTTGGATGTGGATTTTAATAACTGATAGTAGATATATATAAAGTGTTTATGAATATAATGTCTTTTTTATGACACCTATATATAGTGAATAGAGAGAGAGCACATCAATATTTGCATAATGGTACATATGGTTCGACATGCCATTATAATTCCTAGACCTTTGCTCTTTTATATACTATCTCAATGTAGCCAACTTTTTTTAGGGAGCAGGTGAGCTTTATTGATCAAGGAAAAACATAGTTTGTACAATCATCGATGAGCAGGACTGCCATGCAGGGGCGGGCCGATATCCTCACCTGGAGTCGTCACCGATCCTCCACAGTGCACCACATCTCAATAGCTCTAATCCATGCATGATCCCTTGCCAAGATGCAAAAGTATTTTGCATAAGAGCGTGTCGAGTAAAATGGCTCGATATAACCAGCTTTATAGTCCACAAAAGACTTAATTCAAGCAACACATATTTCTTTATGATTCCATAAGTATCATCTAAGTTTAGTGGCATCACTCATGACTCATCTTATCATAACCTCAATACAACCATACATTTTTAGAGCGGTCGACCTTAGGATAATGCGAATGAATAATGTGCCACTCAACGCATACCAATACCATCTTTCCATGTGTCACTTCTTAGTGCAATTTGCTAGTACATCTGTTTTTTAATATAAGATGTTTTAGCCTTTTTCCACATTTACATGTTCAAACTTGTATCTAGACATGTTTTAGTGTCCATATTCACTCATTTGTGTGTATATCTAGACAACATGTGCAATAGCTAAAACATCTTATATTAAAAAACGGAGGGAGTAGTTCTTTGTGAGAACACATATCCAACCTTTCTCTTTTGTCTAGCTAGATGCTTAGAGGATATGCTCGCTTGTGTCGGGTACCGTGATGGTGTTGTGCTCGTGTTATGTGTCGTAGTAACATGAAAGTAATTCAAAATGTACCTGACTTTCGTATCAAGTGTTCAAAATCACGATGGTATGCACACATTGCCTATTACACTATAAAGCAAGAAATTGACATGTATGAGTCCGAAAAGATCTAAACGAGCACACACTTTAACGTCGATGGTAAACACGAAACCACGCAATAAAATAAGGACTTTGCTATTCAGCAGGCGCCTGCTGTATGGCACAGCTCTACGCAAAGAAATCAAACCCGCCCCTCGCGCATGAGCGCGCATGCATGTAAGGGCTAGTCGAAAATTTAAAAAGTTTTATAGCCCAAACCGTTAACCCGATTGAGAATCCGTTTTCACCGTTAGACTAGTCGCGACGAGATCTTCAAAACTAGATCCCATGTCGATATGTTTCGACAACTTTTTTTTTATCCAGAAGTTACCACTCCCGTAACATATAAGTTACCCAATCTTGTATACGTAAGTTACCCACCATATTAGCGATAAGTTTTTGGTTAAAAACAATTTAAAATGTTTTGTAACTCAAATCGTTTATCCGATTTATGGTTCGTTTCCACAGTTGGACTAGCTAGTCGCATCTTCGAAATTAGATCCATATTGATATGTTCCGACGATATATTAGATCCAAAAGTTACCCACTCATTAACACCTAAATTATCAGGATGTAGTATGTAAGTAACACATCCAAGTAACGATTAATTTTCGGTTTGATGCTATCTTCTATTTTTTTGTTGTTCTTTTTGATTTTTCCGTGTTTTGAAGTTACAAACTAATTTCAAAACGTTATCAATACGAGGTTGGTAATTTTATCAGGACTAGGTGCGTAATTATTATCAATATAGTCTTTTTATGGTGTAATTATGACTATGAAATAGAGAGTTATCATTCTAAGACTTATTAAGTTGAACGGGTGTTTTAGTGTATAGTTATCAAATCATGCATGATACATTTACCATCCCAACGTGATATTCACTTATGAATAACTAGATTTTTTTTTTCGAAATAAAGGTTCTTGTCTTGTGGGGAACGATGCACAAATTTTTGTTATGAATAACTAGATGTAGTAACTTAAAAAATAAAAAAATCGAAAAAAACAATAAAATGGTTCTATTTCAACCCGAAAACTAATCGTTAATATGGTTGATAACTTACATACTACAGCCTAGGTAACTTCTATGCTACGGGGTGGGTAACTTTTGGGTCCGAAAAAAAAGTTGTCGGCATATGTCAATATGGGATCTAGTTTCGAAGATCTCGTCGCGATTAGCTCAACGGTGAAAACGGATTATAAATCGGATAAACGGTTTGGGCCACAAAACTTTTTGAATTTTCGAGTTTGGCATGACATCAGCTTTTTTGGCTTTTTTTGCATGCATGCATGCACCGATTCCACATTCCATCTCGCGTCAAGCTAAGCAGCATGCGCCTTACAATTAGATTTTCCGTAAAATAAATTATGAGACATATACTAACACTAATTTTTGAATACGCACGTGTCACAAGGTTTAGTAGGGAACCCACATGCCACTTTTAGGTTAATAAACCAACTAATTCGCTTGATACGTTGATGTAACAAAAAAGTCAAAAGTTAACCCGCCATACTTATTTCAAAAGAGTTTTGAAACACGGACATTGCACACTTAGCATAACATATACTCTTTTCAGAAGCCGTCGTGTACTCCCAATAGCCTAGACCGGTGTTTATATGCATATTGGAGCTATGTGATTTGGTGATATGATATGTGCAATGAAAGCGGGAATATGTCTCAAATTTATTGTTTATTGTGAACCAAAAGTCTCTTGGTTTGCAAGCTTTTTTGACTAGTTATTTATTATCAAAAGACCATTCAAATTCCCATTACCAGAATTCACAAAAATAGAGCGAATTTTCCTCCTTCCGTCGTTGGACCAACCGGACAGAGAGGGAGGCCAAGCAAACTCACAAGTACGGATACAGCGAGGCTCGCCGCCGCCGGCTAGGGTTTTCGCCCGCTCTTCTCTCCCGTCCCCGTCGGCGCCGACCACCAGGGGCTCGCCGCGATGCCGCAGTCGGTCCTGGTCGATCGCGCGACCAGCGAATCGCTGATCGGGCCCGATTGGTCCCTCAACCTCGAGATCTGCGACATCCTCAACCATGACCCCTCGTGAGCCATTCTTCGCCCTCCCCTCTGACATCTGAATCATCAGGTTGATTGCTCACGGCGTCATCCGTACTGTTGCATCGCGGGGGATGTGCTCGTGGCGAGAGGTTCCGTGCCCAATTTGTGACGGGGAACCCTCCTCTGCGAATTTTGTAGGCAGGAGGTTGGGGTACTTACAGTTGTGGTATACGTGGGCTGAGGTTTCCGACCAGAACGATCGATCAGTCCATGTGGTCCTGTGAAATTCAGTATATTTTTTTGTAGTATAGGGCTTTGTTCATCAGATTGAATTAACGGGAAAGAGTAGAAACACATGGAGCAGTGAGACATTAAGTATCACTAGGTGAAGTAATTGAAATTAAGCCCTGATTCATCAAATCTACAGTATATTTTCCACTTTAGTGTGACTTCTGTTTGGAAGATGCACCAGGGTCGATACTTTAGGACTTCAAAATCTGCGCTGAGGCGCAGGTGCCTGTTGTCTCTGAAAGAGCTCCTATGACCTCTAGTTCCATCCGCTTGACCACCGTAGCATATACGCTGCGCACTGGCTCCTAGAGTCCTAGTTAAGGAACGAGTAGGACTGTAGTCATGGTAGGAAAACGTGACATGATAGGCTCTTTCCAATTGCTATGCCACTATAGCAGGACTGCCATGGAAATCTGTGTTTGAACTTGCAAATGTGACAAAGTGACAGTTAACAACAAAACTAAATAGATCACATGTTGTTCAACCAAGCTAAGTTCAATAGCAGTTACTAATGGCGTTGGAAAAAAGATAAGAAAGCTAAAATGGAGGGGACGAAACAAGCAATCAATAGTTGGGAGTGTTGGTGGTGAGTGACATGCTTGCGATCTTGACGACTACTTAATGGTTTCTGACTCCCTATTATTGTGATGATCTGGAACCCTGAACTGTTGATGGATCTTGCACTGTAAGTCTATGCTTCATTGAAATAGAAAGTCACTGGTGAATATTGGTGCTCTCCAGTTCAAAGCAATAGGTTGTAAAAAAAGATGATTCAGTGTGAAACTTACATTAAGTAGTATCTGAGTTCAGTGTGCCAGTTATTTGCTATACTATCTCATACTTTTAAGATGCATGCAGGCAAGCCAAAGATGTCGTGAAGTCCATCAAGAAACGGATTGGCAACAAGAACTCAAAGGTCCAGCTTCTCGCATTAACAGTAAGTATCATTCTGTAATTTATTTGACATGTGGTGTGTACATTTGAATCATCAATCGCCAGTTTTTCACGGTAGCTGGAAACTTATGATATATTTCTTGGCACCGGTTTCAAATTTTTAAATGTATATGTTACTATGTTTGCTCTTCTTAACAGTAGTTTCCTTCTACTAATTAGCAAATATACCTGTGTTGCTTCTCCCCAGATTCATATCTTCATGTTGATTCATAGTTCACATATTTTAGCATTAGTTGCATATGAATTGATCATTTACTCCAGATCGACTCCATCTCATTATGGATTTTGAGGCAATTTATGTTTGTTAGTTGGGTATAACCTAAATTATCGTTTAGCGATGAACTGCTGGCTGCAGTGTTAGACTGCTGATGGTAGTCATAATAAATTAATAATGCAACTTGGAAAATCACTCATGTAAGTAACAACAGTAGGCAGTTAACCAGAGCTAAGTAGACATTGCAGAGATTCTGATCAGCAGCTGCAACCTTATCAAATGTTAAATGACTCGCTTTAATAGCATCCCAAGGGATGGGTGTGATGGTCATAGAGAATGCCAGGTTTGTTTGGATTTTGGATCTTAAGAGTTGTCTAGGAGACAGAATCTTCTTAAGTTTCTTCCCCTGTTCATGTGAACCCTTACAGCTTTGTAAAAGATGGGCATGGCAGGAAACAGAAGAGTTTATGGTGGAGAAGAATTGGCCATGTAACCTAGCCTTTTTATTTGTTAAACATAATGTTTCTGTAACCTTGGTGAAACAATGTAAGCACAACAGTTTTACTGCAATCATCTTTTACCGCGTTATCTCTTTATAACATAATGTTAGTTTGTCATTAAATTTGTTGACTGGTTCTGTAATTGAATTGGAGCGGATGGGTACGAATGGCACTGAGCAAACTTGCACTGAAGTACTTAATTTATTTCTCGTTTTTAGTTGCTGGAGACGTTGATTAAAAACTGCGGAGATTTTGTTCATATGCATGTTGCCGAGAGGGATATACTACATGAAATGGTGAAGATAGTTAAGAAAAAGGTATGACTGCACAGATTTAATCCTCCCATTTAAATAATATAAGATTTCAACTCTTATTTCTCTTTTGTTTTGTAGCCTGATTATCATGTAAAAGAGAAGATACTAAGTCTGATAGACATCTGGCAAGAAGCTTTTGGTGGTGCTCGTGCAAGATATCCACAATATTACGCAGCATATCAAGAGCTGCTGGTATTATTCACGTCACATATATCTACATTTTGTATATCTTTCAGCAGTTTTTACCATCTGTACTGTTTCATCATAGTAATCCCAACATTAGTTAACAAATTGACATCTGTTTCACCATCTGAATTATCATACAAAACAGTAAGTCAGCAATAAAAAGAATGAGCATCTTCTTGAGCCAAGCATGAGATACATGCATATATCTGTTTGTCTATTGTTCATTATAATGTTGCTTTGTGATAAATCACACATTCCAGGACTAATCATAATTTTGTTCTCTGATATCAGCGTGCTGGAGCTGTATTTCCTCAAAGATCAGAGAGTTCTGTGCCAATCTATACTCCACCACAGACTCAACCTCTGCAAAACTACCCTCCTCCTGCTTTACGTAATACCGACCATCGGCAGGAGGCACCCGAATCATCTTCAGCGTCAGAAATACCTACATTGAGGTGCATGTCTTTTAGAGCCCAATATACCATGCAGTCGTGGATTAATGATGCTCATAACTAATGTAGATTATATCCATTATCCTGTGCATCATTGAATATGAAAAAAAAATCTTGGTTGCCATACTGAATACGCATTGCTCGTTATACTATGCACTTTGCCTCCGAAACTTATTTAAGATAATTGAAAGGGTTGCAGCATGTGTACCAAGGTACGGTATGATTTCCATTAAGATCATTTCCTAGGAAAGTAGGAATTGGTAAGGCATAACCTAAGCAGAACCCTAAAATATTCATATGTGTGCATTTTGGCTGAGGTACAAGCATATAGGACCTTAAATGTGGAATTGCTTCCTTTTCCAGAGCCTGAATGTGTGTCCTCTCACTGAACGGCTCATTTTTCATGACCTGCACTGCACTCCTTTATTTATTTTTCAAATTCCGTAACCACATAGTTTCATCATCAGAATTAGCAGTGTACTTGTTTGAAGTCTTCAAGTTCTCTTCAGTAAGAAAGTTTCAACTTTGCAAAACTTTTTCACCAGCGTGGCAGAAATTCAGAATGCACGTGGCATCATGGATGTTCTCTCGGAGATGTTAAATGCTATTGATCCTGGAAACAGAGAGGTATTTCATTGTTGCTTTCCTACTTTCGTGCTGTAATAATGTGTTTTTCATAAAATGATCAAATGAACAGTTTGTTGTAGAAAGTTAATGCAGGAAAAAGACACGTCATCCTACTTACCGCTGTGTTGATTTCTCTACTAAAATTGAATATGTATACTGCCATGTTTCAGATAGTCTAAAAACTCCTAACATTGAATTCTGTGAATCAATTTTTTCTACATACAATTTGGATGTCAACTCAATATATTGTTGACATCAATGAACATGCAGGGTTTAAAGCAGGAGGTCATTGTGGACCTTGTGGACCAATGTCGCTCTTACAAGCAGAGAGTGGTACAGCTGGTCAACACAACCTCGTATGTTCTCATATGTCTTGCTTTTCTTGAAGCATATAAAATTACAGGACATCAAATGGCACAAATGTAGTATATGCATTTTTTCTGAATTTATAGTTTTGATAACCCACTAAATTGCTCTGCCACTTTATCTTTGTGTTCTTCGTCAAAACTAGTGAAAGGATGTGAATATGTATGCCAAATGCTATCCAGTGAAACACTTCTGAAGTTTCTTGGGGAAATTCTCTGGATGTCTCTACTCTTCTTCGACATACCTACATCACCATATACAACGGCCTCACGGGCGTACTACTAGTCTACCACTATCACTTGTAGCTCAATATACAAAAGTCACCCTCAAGATTGGACTTCAAGCCAAGGTCTCCTCATCAAACTTGAAATAATATATATCTCCACATGCTTCGTCTCATGATGCCAAACTGGATTCCTTGCAATATTCATCGTTATCATGTCACACCAAAGCTTCAGCTGTCCGTTCCTCAATAGGATCAAATTCAAAGATCTCTCATCCACAGTATCTCACTATCACACTGGCATGGCCCTATATTTTTCCTTGTTGGTAGATCTGGATACCACAAACTGTTTCTTGCCCGTCCAAGATACTAAGTTACCTCCAACAAAAGACAAAATATTGGTGTTGATCTCTTATCAGGCCTAATCAGCAACACAATAGCCACCAACGTCCAGGTGATCAATTGCTTCCTTCGCCTTTGAAGTGATACAAGCTGCCACGCCTTATTCTTCTCACTGCAGAACCTCTCACAACCTGGCGATCCAAGTGCAGCTGCAGCTGAATCACGGCCGATGGAGTGGGGGTTTGGTCCACAAAGCTTCCCTGCTTAAATCAGTTCACTACCTCCATGCTGGATGATCCGCTCCCGTAGTTTGCCTGCGAGGCACACACATCCTCAATCGGCACTGGCCTGATACCATCGACTTTATACATAGACCTTATACATAGACACACTACTAGCACACACAACACCTTATACATAGACCCACTACTACGAGCACACACAGCCCAGTATACAACAGTATTGATGCAATAATCACAGTAAAGCTTGCATTCACTCCCTTAGCACTTCCCTAGATGGCTCCTACTGGAACTAATTCCTAAACAAAAAATTGGTGTGTAGTGTGTTACTACCCCCTAAACAGTTCTGTTACTTGACACTGGTCTCTACACTTTAGGCACGCCACTTCACAGGAATTTTTGGCAACCTATTCTTTGTGGCGCGTCCAGATCAGCAGTATCGAAAGTTTATGTATATTCTATTGGTCTCATTGAACACAAATATACAATGCAAAGAAAGTACATTAACTTGTGCTGCTCTTTAAATAAATAAATACTTCTTTACTGTGTATAATTTGGTTATGTGGTAGTCCAAAATCAATATCTGATATTCTATTACTGTGCATTCTGTTTATAGAAGTCCATTGTGTAGACGACAGCGATTTTTGGGATATGCAACAGTGCATTATTTGCTGAAAAGTGGGGTACTGAACTCATGTTTGTTGGTTGCTTTGGCTTTCTACGACTAATTGAATTGCTGCGCCAGCTGTTGTGTTTATTTGTGTACAGATTATGATATGGTTCTCTAAATATTTCCATGCATTAATTGTCACAGCAATGAGGAGCTGCTAAGCCAGGGCCTTTCATTGAATGATGATTTGCAGCGTGTTCTAGCAAAACATGATGCCATTGCTGCAGGCATAGCAGTTCGGGTAGAAAAGCCAAAACAACTACAGCCCCCCGCTGGTAGTTCACCAGAAAAGCCAGAGGGCACAAAAGAGCCGCCTCAAAGGTTGTGTTATCTAATACCAAGCATCCTGTTTTAATCAACTCATGTTACTCTTTTGAAATGGTTCTTGAGTTATTAGGGTCCAGTAACTCTTGAAACAGTATTCAAAATAGTAGATGCTGCATTATGCTCTGACTGACTGTTATATACCGCCTGAACCTGTCAGGTCATCTCAAGCTGCCAGTAACATTACTCCATTTGAGCAATTAGCACTTCCTGCGCCTCCATCATCCAGCACTTCAAAGCCTCCTGGAGAAACATCTGTTGGCCCCAGTATTGACCTACTTAGTGGAGATGATTATTTCAAGCCAGAACCTGAGAATTCGCAAGCACTTGTTCCTGTTGGTAATCTGCCTGCAGCTTCAGGCCACAATACCTTGGATCTTGTAGACATGTTCTCACAAGACAATGTTAGCAATAACAACCAGAACCCTGCCATTTCGACACCACTATTAAGCTCAAATCCTATTCTCTCGGCACCACAAGCGTATCCTGCTCCACAGCATCCCGTTCTATCACAGCAGCCTTCTCCGTTTTCTAATGGCTTGACTTCCAATGCAATGCCAACTTATGAACAAGGTTCTGACCTGAACTCTGCAAGTTCATGGAATGGTCAATTTGCTCAAGGAACGATGCAACCGCAGGCACCAAGCTATGGTATTTCACTTTCCTATATTATTTGACTTCATGATATGCTACCTTAGAAGTACTTATGTTTGATATCTAGTTGGTCCAAGAGCTCTTGTGGGTACCTTCTTCTAGATTTGCTTTTCGAAATGCTATTTATCTTTGTCTGCAACACATACGGTTGTAGCTTTTCCTGTGTCGTCAGCCTTAAGCGCTTTGTACTTTGCAGGTCAAGAGGATCAGAGCAGCGACCTCCCACCACCACCATGGGAAACTCAGACTGCAGAAAGTGTTCCACCCCAACCTGCTCAAGTTGGTCATCCTGGGCAAGTTCCACAATCGCAACCATTGCTGACTGGACAACCAGGGGGAATGCAGTTTGCACCAGGATATTTGGAGCAGCCTGGGGCTCAACATCCGCAGTCCATGCCAAACATGCAGTACGGGGGCATGTATCCTCCAATGCAAGGCAATCAAGCAGCTGGTATGTATCCCCAACAGATAGCAGGCGATCTCTACCAGCAACAGATGTATGGCGGCCAGATGGCCGGTTATGGCTATGGACAGCAGCCTGGAGGCTACTATGTTCCGAATGCTGCATACGCGTATACCAGTGCGAACGAGCTTTCTCAGAGAATGAATGGGCTGGCCATGCAAAACAATAGTTTGTATGGCGCACCCGCATCTTCTTCCCTTCAGCAAGCTAATCGACCAACAAGACCTGAAGATTCACTCTTTGGTGATCTGGTTAACATTGCCAAAATAAAGCCTAGCAAAACTGCAGCTAATAATAAGGCTGGTGACTTGTAAAGATGAATGGAATCCTTGCTGCCATTTCTGCCACAGCAATAGCTTTTGCTCATAGTACATAAGTTCTTTGGAAATTTTCCCTATTGGAGAGTAGTAGGCGAGTTATAGATTTCGAAATTCATAGAAAGTGTGCTTCGGTGTAAATTATAAATTGTTCGAGTTTTATTTTTTGCACGTTTGTGGCATGCTCCCGTCACCATGAATCGTGCCTTTACATACAACACCCTTAAAGGGTAAATCACCAAATGTGATATTGATTGAACAAATTCAAATCGTTCGGTGATGCCAGTAGTCTTGAGGAAACATTCGCAAGACAGAAGCAAACTGGTACAGACAATAAACAACATAATTCCTTTGAGGAAAAAGATTAAAAAAAACCTAAAGTAAAATAAAAATTGCCCCTCAAGGTCTTCCCGGTCCCCCACCGGGCACACCCAAACAACCCAAAACCTCAACCCCGCGAATACGCCACGAACCAATCCATCTCGTCTATCCCCTTCTTTCTCAAACCGAAGGAACCTTCTCGAACTCCTCTCCGGATGCTCATTGCTCCCCACGCTGGCTCGCATCATGGAGTCCTTCTCTGCAGCGTCACGTCGGGCCGCCTGGAAATTCTATCCGGAGCATGAGATTCAATTAAGCGAGAGCCCATAAGCTGGACAAATAGGCTGACTTCCCTAGACCCGACAAAAGGAGGGGTCCCAATGATAGCATACATGTAATCACCACAATATTATCAATTACATTCAAGATACCATTAAATATGCTAAATATGAATGACTAAAATTTTAGTAGCAAGTCCATACAGATTAATAGCATGTACCACATATGTAGTAAAAAAAACCTAATCGCCGGCTGATACAAGTCATACAAGTCTTACTAAAAAACATCGACTAGATTTGTGCAGTTAATTACGTGCATGGATTTTATCTTAGAAAAATTGCAAGCAACACATGTTTACGGCTGATGACGTCAGTACATTCCATGTGGGCACATCAAATAATCAGATTGTATGTATGTAAAAAAATAGTATAATCCATAATAATTTTTATTTTTTGATGATTACTATTAGTGATTATATTTCAATACCAAATAGAGAGCATACGCACACTTTTAACTTATATTGAATCCATAGTAACTCGCAAAACACATTTGGCAATGTAAAACCAATAAAGAATCTTATAAATAATTCAACTTATGTTCTGAAAGTTACTACATGTACATATGTTTTTCTAGAAGTTGCTATATTTATATTTTCTTAACTACATATATGTTTAAACAATATTAACATATTTTTTAGACCTATGATTTAGATATATCCATCATAAATATCTTTATGTATAATAATATATAGTCTACTCAATTATAAAATGAAAGTTAAGAATAAAATAATATTACAAACATGTCCTTTTTAATATAGCGCTACATTAGTGTATTTTTCATTGACATAGATTACAACTAGATAACAAACAACACTTGACTAATATTTATAAAATTCTTTGTGTGGTTAAGCATATTAAATAAATAAAATAAAATTATACAAAATAAGACTTGCTGTATCATGCTACAAATGAGTTCGAACTATAAATTTTTAGTATAAACTATATATTATTGTGTTCGCTGTTGGTCCTAATTAATCATATTTGTAGGATATATGAATCTCAAATCAAGAAATCTAAAAAATGATGTTTAATGCTCATTTTTAAATCTAAAACGGGACCCTAACAAATTATTTATCAAATGAGCCACATGAATTAGATGATAAGAAGTCCTTGGAAGTTCTTGAAGAGACGGTTCAGAGTGTACAATATGTCCATGACCAAACTGTGACCGACCGAGATATTAAACCTATCAATATCTTTATGGGGAAAGATAACAAATTTAAACATGGAAATTTTGGCCAGTCGCGTGTGCATACAAGGTATAAAGTTTCATGCAAGACAATGTATGCAACTCTACAGCTTGAAGATGATGAAGCTAGAATCAGCAAAGGTCATCAATTTTTCTCTGCCTCTACATCGTGTCCACTTTGTATAACCCCACCATCATGTGTTCACACCAATACCTTTATTCCATCCCCCTTCACATATATTTCTTATCTTCCATATATACCAACTAGTTAAGTGTCCGTGCCTTACCACAGATCTCGTTGCTCTTACCCTCCCAAGTTTCACCTTTAACCATGTCATATGTAAAGCGTGTTATGTCATTACAATAAAACAAATATTGATCAGACATACATAAGCACAAAAACATAATAAGTGTTATTAACATTTCAATTTAAACCAGTAGAATAGAACGTCTTATATTTAGTGATGGAGAGAGTACTGATACACGGAAATACGGACCAATACATCACATGTGCCCCAAGTGGGGAGAGAAAAGCACGTGCCAAACTTTTTCCCATCTCTCACGGACTCTCTCTGCTTCTCTAGTCTAGTGCAATGGCGATGGCAGGCAACGTTTCACGTGGCCGGAATGGCAGCGCAAGATGACCGACGATTCAGTTTCTGGATGGCCCTTTTCTGACGGTGTGTATCAGAGTTCTAGTCCAGTGCTCTATCGTCATGGAAATGTAAAGATCATCAACATGAGCCTACTTTTCGTGGTGTTCAATACCTTGGCCCCCAGTGGCGAAGCTCTTGGTAGGGCAACCAAATTGCTACACCTTGTACCGTGTGTCCGTGACATAAGGCGTAAGAGCGATCGATTAGCGTGCGTAGGGAGAAAAACTAGAGAAACGCTGGTCCTCGTGGCTTCGTAGGTCTGTTGCTTGACTTAGCTAGCGAAAGAGTCAAAGAGAACGCTGCCATTTCGACACCGCTATTAAGCTCAAATCCTATTCTCTCGGCACCACAAGCGTATCCTGCTCCACAGCTTCCTGTTCTACTATCACAACAGCCTTCTCCGTTTTCTAATGGCTTGACTTCCAATACAATGCCAACTTACGATCAAGGTTCTGACCTGAACTCTGCAAGTTCATGTAATCCTCTGTTTGCTCAAGGAACGATGCAACCCCCGCAGGCACCAAGCCGTGGTACTTCACTGTCCTGTATAATTTGACTTCATGATATGCTACCTTAGAAGTACTTATTTATGTTTGATATGTAGTTGGTCCAAGAGCTCAACATCCGCAATCCATGCCAAACATGCAGTACGGGGGCATGTATCCTCCAATGCAAAGCAACCAAGCAGCTGGTATGTATCCCCAACAGATGGCAGGCGATCTCTACCAGCAACAGATGTATGGCGGATAGATGGCCGGTTATGGCTATGATCAGCAGCCTGGAGGCTACTATGTTCCGAATGCTGCATACGCATATACCGGTGTGTGAGAGCTTTCTCAAAGGAACCCTTTTCTTTGACAGGAACCGGTGGGCTTTATTAATCACTTGGTGCTGCTAAATCGCAAGCCGCCTCAAAGGATACAAAGCTTGGTACAGTACAGACTAAATGTATGTCAATAAAGCTAAGATTAAGAAGATATTTTGCTTCACGGAACTTGACTCCATGGCCCGGCAGATCGAATTCAGTCGTCTTCAACACCGTTGCGTTGCGTCAGTTTAAGGATGACCCCATTCCAGCGTCAGCTGCAAATTCAATGGCCTTGACCCTTGAGGCAGGAGATAGTGTCAGCATGTAGAGGAGACCAGCAATGCGAGAGAGAGATGAGGATTGGCGACGAGCTCGGGGTTAAAATCAGCTTCGTGCTCTGGAGTTTGGGGAATGCACGCAATGTGGAACAACAAGCCAGGAACCTCCTATTCATGCGCATCACAGGACCGAACAGCGCGAGCAGAAGTGTTTCAGATTCGCTGAGGTTTAACGGTGTTCATATTTTTCTCCCGTTGCAAGTTGCAACGCACGGGAAATTTTCTCTAGTCAACATATAAGCTGAGAGCTTTGGACGCTCTGGAAAGTATGAAGTCGTCGAAACCCTAATCAAAGGAGTACATTCCGTTGTGAGGTAAAGAGCCGTCGAAGATGAAGAACCAATCGATAGAGTTGGTTCCAACATCAGCATCTCCGGCCGCGGCCGCAGCAGGTTCTTGGCGACCGAGTTGTTGTTGTTCTTCTTCTTCTTCTTCTTCTTCTTCTTCTTCTTCTTCTTCTTCTTCTTCTTCTTCTTCTTCTTCTTCTTCTTCTTCTTCTTCTTCTTCTTCTTCTTCTTCTTCTTCTTCTTCTTCTTCTTCTTCTTCTTCTTCTTCTTCTTCTTCTTCTTCCAGGAGACGTCGCTTCTTCTCGGAGGGCATGGCGAAGCGGCAGATCGTGCATCGCTCGTGGAAGGAGTGGCAGCAAGGCATCGTCCTGAGCTTCCGGCCGCCGGGGCCGGGCAGGAAGTTATCGAGGCAGATTGGACAACAGTCTTGTTCTCTCGTCTCGCCCGCCTCGGCCAAGGGAAGGGCCGCCATGGCCGGCACCGAGGCCGGGTCCCGTCTCTCTTGCTCCTCGCGGTCGCGCCAGTCGCTCTCCGCTTGCTGTGCCTGCCATTCCTCGTTGTCCGCTTCGTAGAGCGCCCACGCAAGCGCGCACTCGCGCTCCTCCTCCTCGGTGCGCCTCCTCCGCCTCGTCGTCGTCACCACATCATCGGCGCCACGTTCGACATGATCTCCTCCTTGTGTTACTGGCTCCATTGGCGCGGTCGATCTTGCCAAGGTGCCAAGACGGCGGAAGATGGGAAGTGATCGAACAAATATATAGTCCAGAGCTGCAGACGTGAATCCGAACCCTACTCCAAGTCGCCGTTCCCAACCGCCCCGGATGACGCGTAGCTTAGCCATCGCGATCTCGTATCCGACTCGGTTACCGATTCGTTTCAATCCCAAGTTCATTACTAACAAAACCCTCCCAGGTTTGACGTCTGTGTGTTGGATGGCTAGCAGGGTGGTTGTACCTTCGGCCCAGCAGAGTTCAAACCCCAGGTTTGACGTCTGTGTGTTGCATTTAGGCGGAATATTCTTTCATTGGGAGGCGACGTTCTCGTCGACAGCGAGGCGCCCGTGGTGTGACTTCGTCAATCTCAAGACTCGATCCGCCGGCTCAGTATTTCGGAGGTGCTCATAGGGGTAGGGTGTGCATGTGTGCGTTCATAGGGTGAGTGTGCGCGCGTGTTGTGAGCGTCTGCGTTTGTACTGTGTTTATAAAAAAAAATGCGGGAGTTAGGGACTGTCATACGATGTTTCTATTTTCTATGTTTATAAATATCATTTTTATTTTCTAAGTGTCAAAAATGATTTTTTCATGAAACAAGTACAAAACAATATGGTCGAATTTTCTATAACTATCCATATATATTTTTTAAACATTTTAGACCAAACTATCAAAAACTTATAGTTCAAATTTGGGTTACTTTAGAAAAATCGGCATAAACTTATTTAAATAGGCGAAATTAGGTAGAATCGAGAAAAATTCAAATACTTCGCGATTATCCATCAAATGTGGACTACTCTTTGTAAAAATTAGGTGGGTTCCATTTTGCACCATTTATTTTGTACTTGCTTCGTATTTTTTTTATTTTTGGCACTTAGAAATGGAAAATGATATTTATAAAAATAATTTAAAAAATCCCTCCGGCACCATTATTTTCTATAGCAAGATACACATATTGGTTGAATTAGATGGGTGTCATTTTGCACCATATTTTTTATAGTTGCTTAAAAAAGTATTTTTGACACTTAGAAAATGAAAACTGATATTTATAAAAACAATTAAAAATCACTTTGGCACAATTATTTCCCATAGCATGACACACCTATGTGACAAATATGGGATTTACTATAAGTAAGTAAAATGGAACAACACCTTACAATCCAAAATCTAGCAAGATGCTCTCCGTTTGACCATAACGGGAGTTTTCGAGCTATCAGCCGAGAACCTAAAGTGAAATTAACTTTAGTATTATTTATTTGAAGATTACTATTACATAATCATTGTTCTTTATTTAAATATATTTTTCGAATTCAAACAATAAAAAGATCGATGGGTTAATATGATTGATATAAGATACTAATATCAACAAGGTATAACTTATTACTTATAAGCTCATTCGAAGGAAACTTAAAAGTTAAATGTGTTTGGTCTGGAGCAATTTGATGATGGGTGACCGACCGAAAAGTTTTTTTTTTTGTCCAACCGACCGAAAAGTTTGATCAAAAGTAAGTACTTGACCTGAGATTAACTGTGTGACCAACTGGAAATAAAAAATTAAAATTATTTGGCCACATACACTCCTTAGGCCGACGGTATTAGAGCATCTCTAACAGAGCCCTTATATTGCGAACCTCAAAAAAAGTTTACAGTTCGCGTTTTTTGACAAATCTGCGTCGAGCTGCTCGCCGCGCATAGCAGAACCCTTAAACCGAACTGCATAATTCATAGATTTGACGGGAACAAATTTTCCGTTCTTCACCGATGCGTTCGATTACAAGTTCATCCCCGATTTACATTAACCTAGATGGATCCAAAAGCTAAAACTACTGCTAAATCATCGCCGGAGCCTACCGTACTACCAAAACTCGGCTCACCGGAGCCCAGGTGCGGCGGCGACGATGTCGAGGCGGCGCCGATGCGGCTCACTCCTCGTCGGAGACGAGGTCGACGACCTCCCTCACGTAAGCCGCCCAGTACGCCTTCTTCTCGGCGGCCAGGGCGTCTGCCTCGAGCCCCTGGTGGAGGAGTATGTCGTCGATCTCCTCCTCGCGGGCTGCCTGCGCCTTCTTCTCCTCCGCCTCCTGCGCTGACCGGAGAAGCACTTGAGCCATGATGGACTCAAGTGCCTCGTCTGGGACGAAGTTCTCCGCCGCCACGGAGGACCCAAACGCGGCGGCGTCGAACTCCTCCGCCGGAGGCAGCGCCACTAGCGCGGTGGAGGTGCTCGCGCCGCCGCTTGAGCTTCCTTCACCGTCCAGATGCGCGCGGCGGCGACGGGCCTCGCTCTCGGCGCGGAGGCGGTCGAACTCCTCGACCTCGCGCCGGAAGTAGGCCGGCGGGATCTGTTGGCCGCGGTTGCTGTAGGCGCGCGCCGCCCGCTTCCGAGCGCCGTCGCTCGTCACCGCTTGCGCGCGGTGCTTGTCGGAGAAGTCCCCGTCGAAAGGGTCTCGGCGGTGCGGCGGGGTCGAGGGCTCGCGCTTGGGGGCCATCACGCGACTGCGGCGGACTCCGGCACCGGCGGATTGCTCGTCGGAGAAGATGGTGGCGGCGGGTGGATTGCTCGTCGGCAGCGCGAGTGGATAAGGGTTTGGAACGGGGAATGGTCGCGAACCCGGCATAAATACCGGTCGGCCGTCCGAATCTACAGGCGGCCGTATCCAGTTTACGGGCCGTTTTGCGTTTGAGGCCTCTGCTATGGCGCAAAAAAGGCCTCAGCCCGTGAAGTCGCCGGACTTTTACGGTTTTCAGCCTGTTTGAGTGCTCTGTTAGAGCATCTCTAACAGAGCCCTCAAACGCGCGAAAAACCGTAAAGCTCCGGCGAGTTTACGGGCTTCGCCGTTTTTTTAGCCCATAGCAGAGCCCGTAAACAGGATGCGGCCTGTAAACGGGATAAGGGCGCCCGTAGGGGCGGCGCGGGGATCCGTATTTATGCCGGACGCGAGGCCGTTTCTACGTCGTAAACCTTATCCGGCGCCGCCGCCGACGTGAAATCGGCCGCGCCCCTCTCTCTTCTCCGACGAGCAATCCGTCGCAGCCGCAGCAGATCCACCGCCGCCCGCAGCCGCAAGTGCGCGACCTCGACGCCGCCGCGAGGCGGCGACCCATTCGACAGCGACTACTCGGAGGAGCGGCGGGCGCAAGCGGTGGCTAGCGATGCCGGGCGGAAGCGCGGCGCCCGCAGGTTTAGCAACCGCAACCTCCCGGTGCCGAGGGGGTTCTGGCGCCGCGAGGTCGATGAGTTCGACCGGCTTCACGAGGCCCGCCGCCGCGGCGCGGTGTTCAACGGCGAGGGGAGCTCAAACGGCAGCACCTCCGCCTCATCCGCGCTGCAGGCACTTCCTCCGGCGGAGGATTACGACGGCGCCGCCTACGAGTCCTACGTGGCGCCGGAGGATTTCGTCGCCGACGAGGCGCTTGAGTCCGTAGTGGCTCAAGTCTTGCTCCGTTCGGTGCGCGAGGCGGAGTAGAAGCAGGCTCAGGTCGCCCGCGACGAGGAGCTCGACGCGATCCTCCTTCACCAAGGGCTGGAGGCAAACCGGCTCGCCGCGGAGAAGAAGGCCTTCTGGGAGGCCGACGCCGAAGACGTCATCGAACTCGTCTCCGACGAGGACTGAAGGTTGTCGGTCTCCGCCGCGTCGCCGCCGCATCCGAGGCTCCGGTGAGCCAAATTTTGGCACTAGGGTTAGGCGGCGACCTTATTAATCTAGTTTAGCTTTTGGATTAGTGTAGAACTATGTTAATTATGTATGGATCGGTGATGAACGCATCTGTGCTATGAATCGGGGAAGAACTCTAGTTTGTTCCCGCCAAAATCAAAATATTTCCAGTTCTGTTTACGGTTTCTGCTATGCGTCGCTCGTTGATCCGAGTAGAATTTTCAAAAAAGGTGAACCTTAAATTTTTTTTGAGAGTCCGACTTTGAGGGATCTGTTAGAGATGCTTTTAGAGATGCTCTTACCGTTGGGATAGTCGCCGCCCACCGTCGTCGCTCGTTGATCCGAGTAGAATTTTCAAAAAAGGTGAACCTTAATTTTTTTTTGAGAGTCCGACTTTGAGGAATCTGTTAGAGATGCTCTTACCGTTGGGATAGTCGCCGCCCACCGTCAAGTTACCATCGTCCGAAATACATGCCCGCCGCTAGGTGACGGCCGGAAAGAACCGTCGGCAGAGAGCAACTACGCCGACGACCATGAAGATACGCCGATAAAAGCTTCACTGACGGAGCTACGTCAACGGTGGCCGGCAGAGCTGCACGCCGACGGATTTCGAGACAATATCGTCAGCACTGCCGCTGCTTCCTGTAGTGTCCTCTTCCTACTTCTATTGTTATTTCCACTGAATTGTTTTGTGCTGCTACTAATACAGGAGGGTGCGGCTTTTGTATCAGGGATTCACTATGGTGGCATGGTCGACCTGCTGCTGCTTTTAATGGGCTTTCGCTCCTCCGTCATGGCCGGCGACCCCGGCACCCGCGCCGCCGGTGACCCCTTTGCCTTCCCCTCCACCCCTCGTACCCGCCTCGTCCAACCGCACCAACCCTAACTTGCGACCTCCCGCGGCCAAACCCGTCCACTGTTCCGAAACTGCGTACCACATCCCGAATGGCGGCGGAGCTCGCGGGAGCCGTCATCGCCGGAGTACGGATCTCCAGCACCCTCCGATGGATCGTGTCGCACTTGTCGCGACAACCAGAATTAGGTACTTGTTGCTAAACAATTTCAGATTTTTTTTCTTTCTTTCAATCATTAGGTCTCCGAGCTCTTGAATTAGTTAAACTTTTATTTATCAGTTGGCCGTGGTTTTGTATTTGTCTTCGTATCCATATTCATGTAGGGGGCAAGCTTGTCCGAATTAGGTTCAGTTTAGTATTTCGTCTCACGTTCTGTCTCCTAGATGTGAATCCTGACAGGTCCGAGTAGGCATCGTGTTTCATCAGTAATATATAGGAGTATGTATAATCTGTTCCAGTAATTATTCTGTAGAAGCACACGACACGAAAAAATTGATCTTTTTGACAATGGCAGATCATTGTGCGAGTCCCGCAGACTGGACGGACCTCCCAGACGACCTCCTTGGCCGCATCTTGCAACTCCTTGAGCTCCCTGAAGCTCTTGCTGTCTCAGCCGTCTGCACTTCATGGTGCTCAGCCGCAGTGGCTGCCGGTGTCCCTCAGGCCCGCACGCCTTGGCTTATTTCGTGGCAACCTACAATGCGCACCTGTCAGAGCAGTGAGTTCCGGAACCTCCTCGGGACACACAAGACCTACAAGGTTAGTTTGCCCGAGGGGCAGCGTCACCTCAACTGGTGTGGATCCTCCCATGGTTGGCTCGTTGCATCGGATGAATTCTCAAACCTTGTGCTCTACCACCCCTTCACCTTTGGCATTATCTCTCTCCCGCCTATTACCGATTTGGAATGTGTGAAGGCAGTCCACGACAGTGATGGAAACATTGTAGGCTATCGTTACGGAAAAAATCATCAGCATGACAGCCAGGCTGGTGTACAATACCTCGGCAAATGGTTCTACCAACAGGTGGCGTTGTCGGGCGCTCCATCTCATGGTGGTGACTACACTGCCGTCATCATCCATTATGACGCTAACTGGGTTTCTTTTGCAAGAGCAAAAGAGGGATATTGGCGGCTTGCCGCAGCTCTGCCTGATGATAGCGATGATCGGTATGCCGATTGCGTCTATCACGATGGTAGATTCTACACAGTGACCTTGCGTGGGGTGCTTGAGGCGTGGGATCTTCGTGGCCCGCAAGAACCAAGTAAAGAGGTGATCATCGCCAACGGGGACAAGAGACGAAGGATGGTCCTTACCAGGTTCCTAGTGTCCGCGCCTTGCGGCCGCCTCCTGCAGATACGAACCCTTCGACGCGTTGATCATCCCAGACAAATCAAGGTGCAGGTGCTCGAAGTTGATGTCAAAGAGCGCAAGCTGGTCAGCTTGAGTTCTTTGACGGCCTTCCAGGAGCATGCGGTGTTTGTCGGGTTAAATCAGTCAGTGTGTTTGCCCACCAAGGAATTTCCAGAGCTCAGAGCCAATTGTGTCTACTTCACCCCACCTCGGCTGGTACACCATGACAATTTTGGTCTTCCGGGTTGGACAGGTGTTGGGATTTATGACTTAGAAAATCAGACATTTGAGTATGCTTTCTCCAGCTATAGACCCAACTATCATGAATCGTGGCCCACTGACATTTGGTATATTCCGGGTGTTCAGAAGATAGAGAGATCTCATCGGATTGAGAGGGACGGCTACGCTTCAAGTTACGACTTGGGTAATGCTAAGCTGAATAGGCTGAGATGGATGGTCAGCCATCTGATGGTGTAGCCACCAAATCTGAAGATTCAAGTTGTGGTTTTGTCAATGATTGCTTGCTTTTTCGCTTAGTATTTTTTGTTGTTGTGCTTCACAGACTTGTGTTCAGCCTATTATTTCAATTGAACTATTTTTCTTTGGTACTATGCAGTTTTTGGTTATCTGTATTTACTGAACTGTGTGGTCCCTTGTCCCGCTGTGTGATCTTTTCATATTGAAATTGCACTATGTTCGGTCAATATACCAACATGAGCTGATCAACCATAAAGAGATGTAGACCAATAAACCCAACTCTAATGAAGGAAACAACTTCACAAAAATTCATCTTGATGCCAAAAATGGAATAGGCCTTGTGTCAACGTACCATAGTGAACAGAACCAACCAGTTCACGGAAGCTCAGGTTTGTTACGACTAGAATATACTGGTGTGATTGTATCCTGGAAATATTGTGGTACATTTTACTGAAGGGCAGTTTGGCAGTTGCATACTGATGCTTGGACCTTTATAAACCAGGAGAAAACAGTATTTAGTGATAAGACATCAGTAAATAATAATCACAAGAGCGCAAATAGTACTAAGATAACTAGAACACTGTGCCACAGATGACATATGAATGGAAAAAAAGTTATAGGACACTGAAGATAAACTTAAACTGAGGAATCCTACCAGGTTGAAGTCTAGTGCACATTGAATATGTTGTTCAGTAATACTAACAGGCTAACAGCAACTATGTAGAGCCAAAAATGTTACATCGTGTTTAGACCTGTGGGGCCAGGTCAAGAGTGCCAGCAAAATTGGGGCCTAGACAGAAAACTTAGAGCCACGGAGGCGTATCGGAGCCCTCTTGTCTGTAAGACAAAAATATTTCGAAAGTAATGCAAGCGCAGTTACACAAAGGGTTCAAACCCAGTTGTGCACCAACAAACTCACATCATGTTTTTATATGTTCCCATCGAAAAGGTCCATGTTTGTGCTGAATACTCGAAGCCTGAAGCATCTTCACTTTGCATCAACAAGATGTAACGGCGACCATGAATGCAATTCTTGGAAGCCCATGTTAACATGCTGCCATGGTACCTTGGACAAGAGATAAGCGGGATGTCGACGGTTGTAGATGAAGGTGAGAGAACCATAGAACCGTCTAAAAATGACAGGAGCACAGGCAGCCTGTCTCTGACAACATTGCCAACCCTTCATGCCTGTAGCTCTGACAAACGAGATGAAAACCGAAAATTTCAGGAGAGAGGGAGAGAGAAAGAGACCTCAGGTACGGCGCAACCAGAGAAACGAGATGAATCATAAAGACTTTGGAATTTTCATTCCGCTTTGTCTCAGTGGTGACATTGACTCTTTTATTAAAAGTTTAGCACCACAATTAAACATGAATAAGTCTCACAACCTGATCAAACTAGCTTAGGTTGTACTTGTACTCCCTGCTAGTGCTAACCAAAATTTAGTGCATCTCAGATGTTTTATAAGTCGAACTGTATAAACTTTGACCAATTTTATATTAAAATATCAACATTTAGAATACCAAAATAATTTCATCATAAAGTATATTTTCATATGACATATGGTATACATTTAGTATCCTAAAAATAGATAATTTTCTCAATAAACTTGGTCAAAATTTATACGGTTTTCTCTCTCTCTCATTTGTTTTTGAAATTGCTGCACTTTACTGATCGATCAGTTGCATTACACATAAAAACGAACCTAAAAGAAGTTAAGTTAGCAAACATGTAGAAGTACACATCATTGCAAATTGGAAGTACAAAAATGGAGATCGATGGATTTGGAAGAGCTCCATGGGCAGTAGAATGATGTGTTTCTTCTTCAGCTGCGTAGCGCCGACCATGGCTAACGCCGTGTTTCTTCTCCTCTCTAGCATCTGTTTTCTACGGGCTAACGTTGGGTTAATTATTCTTAACAAAATCAATAGATTTAAGCAATAAGACATGTATTTTATATAAATCCTAAATGGCTAAATTAATTACTTTGGTACGACAAATGAGCAAAAAAATCCTACTGTAGATCCAATTGTGATAATCTACACAAAAAATCCAAACGCTGGCCCCAACGAGAGTTCACAGAATCACACCAGTCATGACACTAGGATTCGTAAAAAGAAAAAACTAGGATTGCCAAAAAACCAACTTGTCGCAACAACCGGAATCAGGTACTTGTGGTAACCATTCCGGATTTTCTTTCAATCATTATTCGTCCGAGCTCTTGAGTTTACTAAAATTTATTGGTTCTCAGTTGCCCGTGGTTCTCATGTAGGGGACGAATACGTTTCAGTTTAGTATTCGTCTCGCGTGCTTTCTCGAGTTGTGAATCCCGATGGACTCCTTGTCCGAGTTGTACTTTGCGTTTCATCAACAATATACAGTCTATTCCCGTAGTAATATTCTGTAAACGCATACAGTACAGACACAAAAATTAAACCTTTTTCACAATGGCAGATAATTGTGCAAATAGCGGCGTATGGACGGACCTCCCAAGCGACCTCCTTGGTCGCATCTTGCAGCTCCTTGAGCTCCCGGATGCTCTTGCTGTCGCAGCTGTCTGCGCCTCATGGCGATCAGTCGCAGTGGCTGCCGGTGACCCTCGCGGCCGCACGCCTTGGCTGATTTCCTGGAAATTTAACAGTTCGAGCAGTGAGTTCCAGAACCTCCTCGGCACCCACAAGACCTACAAGGTCAGTTTGCCACAACTCGACTGGTGTGGAGCTTCACATGGTTGGCTCGTCGCATCGGATGAACTCTCCAACCTTGTCCTCTACAACCCCTTCACCTTCGACACAATACCTCTCCCGCCTATTACTGATCTGGACTGTGTTAAGGGAGTCTACGATGATAAAGGAAACATCGTCGGCTATCGTTATGGAAAAGATTATCAGCATGAGCCTCGTGAGCCCGGTGTACAAGACCTTGGCACATGGTTCTACCAAAAGGTGGTGTTGTCATGCCATCCATCTCATGGTGGTGACTACACTGCCATGATCATCCACTATGACGCTAACAGGGTTTCGTTTGCAAGAGCAAAAGAGGGACGATGGCGTCTTGCCGCAGCTCTGCTTGACGGGAGCTGCTATGATGATCACCTTGATCGGTATGCTGATTGCATCTATCACGATGGTAGATTCTACACGGTGACCTTACGCGGGGTGCTTGAGGCGTGGGACCTTCGTGGCCCGCAAGAACCAAGCAAAGAGGTGATCATCGCCGACGGGGACAAGAGACGAAGGAGGGTCCTTACCAGGTTCCTAGTGTCTGCGCCTTGCGGCCGCCTCCTGCAGATACGAACCCTTCGACGCTTTAATCGTCCCAGAGAAATCAAGGTCCAGGTGCTCGAAGTCGATGTCGAAGAGCGCAAGCTGGTCAGCTTGAGTTCTTCGACGGTCTTCAGGGAGCATGCAGTGTTTGTCGGCTTAAATCAATCGGCTTGTTTGCACACCAAGGAATTTCCAGAGCTCAGACCCAACTGTGTCTACTTCACCCAACCTCGGTTGGTGAACCGCAAGAATTTTGGCCTTCCAGGTTGGAGAGGTGTTGGGATTTATGACTTACAAAATCAGACATTTGAGTATGTTTTCTCGAGCTTTGGACCCAACTATAATGAATCGTGGCCCACTGAAATTTGGTATATTCCGGGTGTTTAGAAGAGAAGAGAACTAATCAGATTGAGATGGAGGATTGCACTTCATGTTACGACTTAGGTAATGCTAAGCTTAACTGGCTGAGATGGATGGTCAGCCATCTGATGGTGTAGCGGCCAAATCTGAAGATGGAGTATTAGTTGTTGTTTGGTTTCACAGACTTGTACTCAGCCTACTATTGCTATTGAACTATTTTTCTTTGGGACTATGAAGTTTTTGGTTACCTGTATTTACTGAATTGTGTGGTCCCTTGTCCCGCTGCATGATCTTTTCATATGGAAATTGCACTTTGTTGAATCAATATACCAACATGAGCTGATGAACCATAAAGAGTTGTACAGAAACCTACCTAACTCTATTGAAGGAAACAACTGCACAAAAATTTATCTTGATGCCCAAAACGGAAGAATTCTTGTGTCAAAGTACCATAGTGAACAGAAGCAATCAGTTCTCAGGAGCTCAGGTTTCTTACAGTATCCGTTTGCAGCATGGACAGTTTCAGTGCCAGTTAGCTGTGACTTTTGGTCGGATAATCAATGTAGAGTAATGTACGAAGTGATGACAAGCGATGAGCAACATTAAGCAGGTTATACTTCACAAGCATCAGGCTATCTCATACATTCACAAGTAATTGCACAACCAGCGGGTTATACTTGTCAAGAAAGCTCACAAAGTGCATCTCCAGATGGTGATCAACCCAGTTCACAGAATCATGTCAATAGTATGTGCACTGGTGCACATATCTACATAACCATTGGCAGGCATTAACCAAATCGACGCATATTTTTTGTTAGAGAAAAGAGCAAAAAAATACATTTCTTTCAAAGATTTAATAGTTCACGGTCACTGTGAGTTCATCTGTAGCTTATGACAGAAATGCATCAATTTCCAAAAGATTATAAGCTGAGGGAAAATTGTGTCAGAATATACTGGTGTGATTGCATCCTAGAAATATTGTGGTGGCCGACCGGAACCGTGCTGAAGCGACGGCACTGTGCAGCGGCATCACGGACAGCAAGCCCCCGCAGACCAAGGTTGGCCTGAAACGAAGCAGAGCGATGTCAAGAACTCAGAAGAGTGTATAGAATCAATATGGGCGGCTAGGTTGGAATACATTACCGGTGGACGGAGGAGGCGCGGCGAGAGGCGGCGGAGAGGAGGAGCCGACGCTGTGAGTGGGAGCCGATGCTAGCGTGGACGACGGCGGGGACAGCGCGGTCTAAAACCCTATATCGGAGGACCACAACTGAGGCCGCCATTGTTGTGGCCGACGAAGATTGAATATTACAACCAAGGTTGGAAAACTAAATGGAGATGGTCCGTTTTAGGAATATTTTTCTCCAAAATTCCTTTCCTATAGAATCCTATGAATATTTTTCATTCAAAAAATCCAAAGATTCAAAATTCCTGTGAAATACTGCTATAGTATCTTCTGAGTCATTTTCCCCCATTTTATTGTTGCTGGCACCTCCTGATACACTACTACATATCTATGGTATTCAGAACGAGTTGAGAGAGGTCGATGTTTCAATGTACTCCTAGCTTATACTACGAAGGTTATGCTAGCACCTAACTGTTATCTACTGGCACTTACGTAATTTGTTCTGGATGTAACAAACTAACGAACATACTGTGGTACAAGTTTATCTCGAAAAAATTCTACACTTCTGAATGAGCTGCTCGTGCCAATTCACCGTTTGCAGCTTCAGTTATTGCCTCTATGAACTTTAGATACTAGCATTTTGTACTGACCAGTTATTATCATTCAGCAAAAACATGCCTTCAAGGGTAAGCCATAAACATCTTATTTACCCTTACTTCAGAGCGTAAGATGCTATGCAACTCAAGCTCTGCAAACAGCAGAAAGTTTCCATCGCAGTCACATTTGACCTGGGTGGTTACTGAGTTGCAACGTGCAACAATTACAGCTGGAGCATACCCTATTCCTTACAAACAGAAGTCAGCAAAGTAAAAAAATTAAATGCAAATCATATTGATTAAATTAATTACATGATCAGTATGGGCGTCGTTGACTACTTTACACCTCATAATGACAGATGCTACATGGCCGGTTGCCGGGAAATGGCAACAGAGACTATACTATTCATATATACACATGAATAGGCTTCTGTTATTACAGATTCCGTGTGTAAATCTACTTTAATTAAGTCAAGTCTAGTCTTCTGGTCAGCTATCTGATGCGGAGGCTTCGCTTGTTTTCAGATTTTCGGAGTGGCCGGGAGCTTTTGGATCTTCCACGGCTTTTAGTGGAGCTGAACTGGTGGTTACTCCGTGATTTCTTCCAACGTCCAGCTCCATATCTGACACGGATGACGTGTTGGCTTCTGTCATCCCGGCTGAGTTACTGGCTGCCCAAGTTTCAAGTTACATGAAAGGCAACAAAAAAATGTTCGTTTATCGGCATGGAAAGGATAATTTTTTAGTATCAGGGATGAAACGCTATACTGAACAAAAATGGGATGTACATATTGAGAACTGTGCTTATTTTAGAATGACCAGTTTGAAAACTAAGTGTAGTAGCATAGGGTGACTTTACTTGCAATGTACCGAAATGTAACGAGTTGGATGTGTCAAATCATGTCAAGTTGTTGCAGAAATAGCTTAGCAAGTTCTTCTCACCATTTATCTTTGCACGTGTGATGATTAGCCGGAGGTAGTCTCTAAACCCTGTCAACACTGTCTTTTCTTGAAGAGCATCTAGTTCTGGAGTGTCCCGATCATGAAATGCCACTGGAAATGAACTTCTATAATCTGTTCCAAATGTGGTGCCCTCCTCATAACACATCAGAGCCTGTGTTCCTGGAGAGGCAGGTCTGGAATCCTCTTGTGTGTTAGTGCAAGGTGATTCAAAATTACCACCATTCCGCTGATCTATATAGGCCGCAACATCAGGTTGACTAACTACAGCTTTCTGAACTTCCCGACTCTTGATCTTATCATTGTTTAGGTCAGCATTGGTGTTAATTCCCTTCTCTACTTCCATCTCGACTTTGTTATCTGCAAAATGTGAAAATACTTGAGCTGAAAATAGATCTGGTGCGACAGCACTGCTGCCTGGATTTGGTGCTCAAATGAACTATGCTATTTCAATTTCGTGACAAAACGATAGTTCAAACTAGAGTCTTCAGTGAAGCAAAACTATTCTTTGATATGTGGATATACCGTTTTATAAGAAAGAAAGAAAGAAAGAACAGATAGTTAAATTCATAGAAATGATATTTCAAAAGTTTTGATATAATACTTATATTCTCTTATTTTATCAAAAGTTGACAGCTACAAAATTTACTTAAATCCTATATCCATGTCCAATTAGCATATTAGTTAAGCAACCAGGTCAAAGTACAATATTCGAAACTTGCAACTTAACAAACACAATAATGTTTTCTTCCTGGACACCAAGATAGTCCCATCATTTCCTCATGAATAATTGAACAGTTTTACTCGTTCCCGTGGTTATTAATACATATTATGAAAATAGTCCAGTCAAATGAAAAGGATAGACTTTCTGTACCAGCTATTGTCACGAACTCATCTGTTGCCTTTTTGCATACAATCACCAAATGATTGGCAAGATCATTTACATCGGTAGGATGGATAGTGTTTGCTAGCGGAGACCTGCGAAAGTGCATATTTCATCAAAAGGATAAACAATGCACGAAATGAGGCGTCAAGGTACATCTGCACTGCAGTGATTTTTTTTTAACATGCTGATATTTCTTACTTAACCAATGGTTTTAGAAGGCATTAGCTCCTTTCATAAGCTGTACAGTGGGCAGTATGAATTAAACTTAAATTGCTGACATAAGTATATCTATCTTGCTTGGTCTTATTAAAATAATATAAGTGGAAGATGAATATACATTGTTGCTATTAATTAGGCTATGGAGTTCAATTGGATCGTTTTTTGTTCCATAGTTATCCAATGTTCTTTTCCTTTGCAGGGAGGTTATCCAGTATTCAAATTAACCATTCCAATCGGTTTTACTTACCTATAGACCATTTTAGATTTACTCTGATAACCAATAGCACCTTCAAGTCCAGTAGAAGAAGAAACTTGTGAAGCATCCATGTGGTTAGCCTAGAACACAAGAAACAATTATGAACCCAGGAAATGTGTAGTTTAAGTTAAATAAAATCAGTTATATCAAGTGGATGAACACCCAACTGGATTTTGACACAACCATCCAGCAGTAAAAAGATACTACCAATAAAACATGAGCAACACGAGATCAGAGTTTAATATGGCAGATTATTTGAACACTGCAGAACCAGCTCATTTAAAATTACCTCTGGACCAAAGGGATCTTCTGGGTGTCTTTTTCTACGTACTGGTGAATATTTATATCCAGAGGATCCGACGGCACCATTCATAGTGACATTAGTTGCTTGCTGAATATTATTTCGATCAGATCCATTTTCCCCTTGAATTATAGCCTGTAGCTCTTCGCTTCCTTCGAAGTTCTTGCAATCCATACATTTACAATTCTTGGAACAAAGGATGTTTGCTTGGTAGCATTCACAGTACTTCTTCAGACATCCTGACTTTTTGCAGTGACAACCTTTATTATGTTTTGGAACTGAAGGTGCTCCAGCATCCTGATGGCAGCTGAGATTAGTTAAATGCACAAAAAAGGATCACGTGAAATATGTTTTGTTTAAATCCAGCTATCTTAATTATGAATTAGATACTGCAAAAAGAGAAACAGGTAGAACTAAAATATGAAGCATAGTATAGCCAATTTAACTACATGGGTAGGGAAAAGGGATTTGGTTCAGACATTAACAAAAAAAATGAGACCTGCCAGGACTAGCCCTTAGCGGTATTGTATTAAGCTTTCAGCGCACAGAAGTGCAACGGTGCATACGCGCCCGCGAGTGAGTACCGGGACTCGAACTCGAGCGGGGGGGGGCATCACAGGTATCCTCACCCTGGTAGCCATCCGGGCTAGGCCTCGGTTCAGACATTAACATACAATGCAAATAAAGTAAGGTATTGGCCATTTCCACCCTAGGCTTAGAGGAAGCAATGTGAAAGCATGAGCCAGTGAAGCGGAAGTGAGAAGTTAGATTGCGTGATGAAAACATGGTAGAATTATAATGCCCCAAAACCCAAGGTTTTATCCGCAAGATTTGTCTTTGAAGAATGAGCCATGACCTAAGCCGAAAGGGTAGTCAATGAATGAATACTATGTCCCTATTACTTGTTGCAATGAACTTTGCCTACTGGTCGCTTGGGTAGGAAACTAGGAATGATCAAATAGACTGTTGCGTCACACCCAAGTATAAAGCATTGGATATAGAGATGAGGCAAAACAAGCAGGGAAGTGGCACAAGTTTTTGAATGATAATGATGTATTGAGTTGAGTGATAGAACAGTTAGATAATTCTTGGAGTGAATTATAACCCAAGAATAGTATTCCTTCTACTGGCCTCCAGTCTATTTGTACAAATAAATGATGTGCGGCAACTAAAACCAACTGAATACATTTGCGCATAAAACTTGAGAAGATTTGGTTTCTATACATGTTTGATAGTTGGCAGAGAATGGATATTCTGTCTGTATATCCAGACAGTGCACACTGAGTTGGAAATATCTGATATGTAAAAACAATCCACTGTCCTTAGGATCTCTTCTAGGACTACTTGGAACTTACATGTTACATGCGTATGAATAACCATATCTTGTAAGTTTTTTTTTTGCTGGAACCATATCTTGTAAGTTGCAACATATAATTATTATACGACAGTAGAATTGCAGAACTGACGTTCATGTGTCAAATTTTCATCATCCACTCTATATATCTTGAAGGGTATCAAATGTTGTGTCTAAGCTACTGGCGCTGTGGCAGAGATACTGATGCATCTAAACCAGTCTATCAGAGGAAAGAATGTACCTTTCGAACACTAATAGTAGTTGGAACACTTTCGATCTTAGGCTGAAAGGCCTTTGGATTCCGTTGCTTAGTACTGTTAATAGCCTCCTGCCTAGCGTCTTCATTCTCAACTGTGTTTCCACAGTGTTGGCAATTGCAGCCGTCACAATAAAGTCCTGCTGCAAAACACTCACAATACCTAATAAATAAATATCGAGTTAGTGACTGCACCTTCTATTAAAAAGATGTTTACAGTGTTACACTTGATAATAAATGAGTGCATATATATAAACTGGACAGTAATGGTCAACTAACCATATGGAACAAGAAACCTTAAATATAATATGAATGTTGAAACTACCAAAGTGGTAATTTGAGAAAGTTGAGGCTATAACATATCATTGACCAAAGAAAAATAAGCAAGAGAATGAAAGCTGAGCTTGCGATTTCGTTTCAAAATTAACCAATCTTACTAGTTAAGCTTGATGTATTTATGTTTATACTTTTCCCAATGACGACAAACATCATTTTGGACCAAACGGCAACAGAAATCATCATGTGATACGTTACTAATGGGGAAAAGGCAAATGGACAAAACTCTGTTACTAAAATAGGTCATCTTATTCTCTAAGTAGATGACATCTTACAAGGTAGACGAGATTTTCATTCAAAAGACACCACTTAGTTAAGTTAATGACTAACACAAAGCTAAATTTCTTTGCATGCCAATAGAACATTTGCAAAGATCATTAGTCTAAACTGAATATTTCTGTTACTACACGGACATGATCAGAACAAATGCTCGTGTGCTAGAGAACTCACAGCTTTAGACAATGTGATTTTGTGCAATTACACTGCTTCTTTCTCCTTGGAGTAACACTCTTCATTTCGACCACTGGCTTCCTGGAAAATACAAGCAAAAAATAGATCATTAGAAAGGAAGTTTTTACAAATTCAGAACTGTGCTGCATTTGTTACTTTTTACCAAAAAAGTGATACATGGCTCATGAGTTACAAGCAACAGAGTGAAGCTCAAATAACAACTAACAGTGTAGAACTTTGTCCCTTAAAAATGGCGAACAGAGATGGCTCTATCATACTAGTGATATTTTCAGCAACACTCTTTTCATCAACGCTTCGAGGCACAAGACCCAATTAAGGAAAGAAAAAAATAGCACGCAAGGAATGGGAGGATGGTGAATGATATATAGCCAGCATGTCTTCACTTCAGGTACCATTTATAGTACTGCAAATTCGGAGTGCTGAAGTATCAAACATCCAAAGCAAAATTTCCATTCAAACCCTAAGAATCCTATAGCAAATTCAGTAACCGTGGCCTTGTCAAATTGTCAATAACTATTGTGACTAATTTAGTAAAAATTAGTATCAAACCCCAAACACCAAAATTTTCATAACATTGATATTTTTTTGACCAAATTAACCTCAACCTTTTTCCCTCCTGGCTCTATAAGACAACATCATTTTCGTTGAAAATTACACAGACCAAACAAATTAGAAACGCCTAAATCGAACTACGTTCTTCCTGCCAAAACGTGAACAAACAGCAACAGTAGATTTCAAATTGCCAAGAGAATTGCTTACGTAGGCGTGAAGGCCACTGGCCACGGCATCGGCGTCATAGGCTGCGTCGGGACCGCTGGCCTCGGCTGAGGCGGATGCGGTGGCGCCTTGAGCTCAGCTTCAGGGGCGGGCGCCTGCGCCGGAGGCAGCACCTGGTGCTGCTTCTCCGGCTCCATCACGAAACGAGAAAAAATCCCACCTGTTTAGGTCAGGGAAGCAAATTCCCTGGGCGGGTTCTCCGATTGAGGCGCCAAAAGCACTCCAGAGGTCTCAAAATTGAACCTTTCCGCGCTATTTCGCGGAATTGGGGGAGTTTGGATCAAGGGAGTCAAGAACCCGAGTTCTTGCACGACTCGCAACTCAACAAGAAGCCAGCAGAACCAAAAGAAAAGGAGGAGAGAAATGAAGGGAGCCGAGAGCAGGGGTGAATCGAGGAAGCTGAATCCGGGAAGGAGACGGGGAGGATTTGGAGGAGAGGAATTCGGAGGACTTGGTGCCGCGGGAGGATTTGGGAGGAGGTGGTGGTGGTGATTGGGGGGAGAAAGAGCTGATGGGCAACGCAGCGGAGGCTTGTTTGGTCTCTCACAAGTTTTTGAATCTCATGTGTTATATTCCGACTTGCTTTCCTTTTTCTTCCGCAACTCTTTTCTTTTTCTTCTTCTTCGTGCTAATGCTTCTTTTCTCATCGTTTTGCTAGCGGACTCTAGTTAACCTATATTATATTAGAGTTAAACGCCCCAGAGGTCATGAAGTTGTCACGAATGTGCGCATTGGTCACGAACTCAAAAAACGTCAATAACTGGTCACAAAGTTGTGAGTTAGAGCCCCGTTAGTCAATCCGTTAGTTCGTCCGTGAAATGTGACGAGTTTTTTATAAATAGACCCTTAAAAGTTTATTTCTTTTAAAGGATAGGTCCTTTTATTAAAAAAAATGTCGGCCACGAGCCCACGAGTTGGCCATGGAGTCCGCCGTCGGCAAGGCGGACCGGAGCACCGCCTCCACCTGCACCACGGCTACATGCGCGCCCGCCGCGTGCTCCGCCGCGCGCCCAGACATGGCACGCACCAGCGCGATTCGTTCGGACTCCCCCGGCGCCACAGACAACCGCGTCGTGGCTGCCCTCCGCCCGACATAGATAGGGAACCCGTAGCCGGAGTGCAGGTACACGAGCCCGTGCGCCACGGAGACGCACACGCGCAGCCGGTCCGCCACTGTCCACCGCGGCGGCGCGTCCGGGCCGTGTATCGCGCCGTCCAGGTCGCCGTTGTCCATGTACTCCAGCACCAGGGCCTTCATCATGCCGGCCTCCCACGTGTACCCGATCACCCGTGTCAGGTTCTTGTGCTTCAGCCAGCTCAGCGTCCTGAGCTCTAGTCAGACAAGGCAGGGAACTGCTCCAGGTTGAGCCGCTTCACGGCGACGACCGTGCCGTCGGGCTCGGCGAGCACGCCCTTGTAGACCGTGCTAAGGCTGCTGCTCCCGATCACGTTGCCTTCGTCGAACGAGCCGGTAGCCCCGTCGAGCTCGCTGTAGGTGAATCTCCTCAGTTCCGGCACGACAAAGATCTCTGACACATGGCTGGAGCCTTCAGACCCGACCCTTTTCTTCTTGTACCGGCCAGAAGAAATAGCAGCAGCGACGCCAGCACCAACAGCACTAGGAGTATGACTACCCCTGCCACCCGCAGAGGCCGGCATTGCCCTACACGCTCGACATGCCCAGGTTCCTGAACACGCCGGTGTCCGGCACGGGCCCCTCGAGGCGATTCGACGAGAGGTTGAGACCCCTCAGGCTCGTCAGATTCGCTAGCACCGGCGGTAAGGCGTCGCACGACGGCGTCCAGGCGCGCGGCAAGAACGAGGCGCGGCTATGGGCTGCTGGGCGCAGGAGCAGGCGCGCGAGGACGGGCAAGGACGTGCGGCTGGGCGCAAGAACGTCCATCACCTGTTTGACAAAATGACCGGCCTAATTTTTTTAATTGGACAAATAGATGTAAAGAAGAAAAGGTATAGGGTGTATTTTGTGAAAAAGCAGTCTGCCACGTCAGCAACTTAACATCAGTCCTAACGGATTGACTAACGGGGCTCTAACTCACAACTTTGTGACCAGTTATTGACGTTTTTTTAGTTCGTGACCAATGGGCACATTCGTGGCAACTTCGTGACCTCTGGGGCGTTTAACTCATTATATTATTAGTTACTAGTAGAAACCCCCTATGTTTAAGATGTTTTAAACATATTGATACGGATCAAATATGGAGTAAAATGAGGGAACTACCCTCTAGAATCAAGAAAATGCTAAAAGAGAGAGAAAAATCGATACTCTAGATTCTAATTCAGATTACCCCATTTAGTGAAAGTTTTGCCGCGTTTTAACTCCTCTCGGACACTGGAAACAATCTACCACGTGGTTGTACACATGACATGTCTTGTTGCAGTTTTTATCATGCTTTTTCTTGCGTTCGAACCGATTCACCTTTCTTAACTTTACCGGACAAGTTGAATCAGTGAGTCTTTTATTTGTTTCATCCAAACTAATTCGCCTCCCCTACCGGTTCGGCTCAGTGGAGGCGAACCGGGTCACATAAAAACCTAGTGGAGAAACCTCGAGGTGACCATGTGTATCTGGAACAAAAATGGGTACTCAAGGCTGACTGCTCCCAAAATCTTGAAAGGAGTAAAAATATCATAGTTTTCACTAAATGGGGCAATTCAGATGAAAACTGCTATGTGAGATAATTCATGTCGAAAGTATGAGAGTAGAAGGTAAAGGTTGGAGTTCACTATTTTTTCGTTTTACTTGCATTTGAGTGATGAATGATTGAGATTTTTCACCAAAACTTTCAAAATTCATTTTTTTTTATCTCGATCGTTGGTTTTTCATCTGTTGGTACGCAAACATGTGTTACAAAAGGTGGAGTGTTGGTAAGAAAATAGAGATTTCTTTTCATTGAGCAAACAATGTATAGATCTCACATCACCACGTTTTTAAAAATAAAAAGTAGTAGGAAATTATTAAATTATTCATGGCCTAAATTATACATGGCCACGACTCGGGATCCTCTTACTATGTTAACACATTCAAAAAATCCATGAAAATTTTCATAAAAATGTCATCATTAGCAAGAATCTATAACAAGATCTCGAATCCAATGCAAGATGAGACAAGTCTAGTCAACATCTAATGACTAAGATAGTGAGATACCACTGTAATAACATGTAACCGCTAAAAAAATTAATCTCTCCCCATAGATAATTATTTCGATCACCTTACATCTCGATAAACTGAAACAATGTTGTGGGATCTTCCTCGTAAAAATAGGAATGCTGTAATAATTTGAAGATCGACATCTGAAAAACTTTCACCATTCGACATCTGAAAAACTTTCACCATTCGACATCTAGAGCCACATACAAAACAGCAAAACATGTGTTCCCAAGGTCGATTTGATGCCATATATCAATAACATATATCTTTTACGAGGATCCTAAGTGACATACTTTGTTTGCAAATACAAAATTTATACACTCATTAAATACGATAAATCCCAGTCTCAAAAAAATGTGATAATTGTCTGACTTTTAAGGTCCAAATTGCTTCGAAGGGATACAAGTAAAAATATTATAGATACCCCAAAATTGATTCAGCATAAACAGAAATAGAGCATAGGACATTCAATCAGAAGTGTCGTCGGCAGTGCTCATAAATCCACCCAAGAAACCAGCGCCATTGCAGCTCCCGCATAGAATTTCACGCTTTCCCCTGCCGAATTTTAATGAATCGCATAAAAAGAGATCGAACAGTTAGTTAAATTACTTGTAATAGAAATGTATGCCTACAGGACCATTCTTAGTTAGACTAAGACTTATTTTACCTGCAAAGCCAGCATAATCCTCCAGCTTTGAATCGGCCACCGAAATGGTCTTCCAAATTCTCCCCGCCTCCCTTGCACTGAGAGCATGCGATTGCGCCTGTCAGTAGCCATAAGATTGTTACAACCAATATAATGAGCTGTATATATGCACAAAAAAGTGAACATCTTGATGCAGAAGAGCTCCAGCAAAATGCAATTGAGACTCTCCAGTCCATTGGAAACATTGCAGCATGATTGACATGGCATGTAATTTGTGGCACCGCTGAAGTAAAATCCACTTAATCACTTCCAAGGTTTCAACAAAGTCAGTTCAGAGGATGATCAAACAACTCACAAGTATATTCTTTTTGTAAAATATATTAAACCATGGTTGTGCATAGCTATAATTAGTGCTCAGGCAAAATTTAATAACAATTTCCAACTTCATGAGCATGAAACTGAGTCATAGGGCACAATGCTAGTTATAATCGTATTCACATACAAATTGATAAGAGTTTAATTTTTTTAATGTAACGGTTTAAAGAGTGCTGATCTTAAATTTCGCTGTTTCGTGAGGAAATGACATATGAAAGTATGAAACGCATAATCTTCCTTTATTTAACACCAGACAGGTTTTTGCTGTCTAGGGCCGTCTAAGTATCCAGCACCCAGGAATCCCACGGTGAAGGGGGGCCAAGACAATCACGGGAGTCTAACAAATTTTGCTCTCTAGTTTTATGGTCTCTGTGTTCGCCTGTTCAGACAATGAGTTACATAGAGCTATTTGGATGAATATTTAACGCTACAGATCTTATCCTATGTATCTAAACAAGTTATCCCACTTATTGACGAAATTAGTAGTTTAGTACCACTAATTTTATTATCTCTGATGCAACATTATGTCAAATATTTCGAGCTGCATATATATTGGTTGTTCCAGATTGCTTTATATTGTACTCCCTCCGTCCCAAAATAAGTGTCTCAACTTTGATACAAAGTGGATGTACTTTGTATCAAAGTTGAGACACTTATTTTGGGACGGAGGGAGTAGTTATGCATTGGGTACCTTCTAGTTTAAACAAAAGAAGGCTTACCATTCCCTTCACAGGCAGAGCAAACAAGACTCGATGACTTCACGGGCTTCTTTTCCCCCTGGTCCTTTTTTGTTGCCTGCGTAGATGGAACAATTTCAAACTTTACAAGAAAGACAACAAAAGGCAATGACATTTTGTACTTCTTTTTTCCTTATCTGAAGAAACAAAAGGTGTAACATTTTTTCCCGTACCCAAAACAGTTCCCCTACAAAACCTAACAGGGGAACTGATTCATGCGATCATTCCTCGTGTCGGGATTAAATTTATTGTCTCTTTACATGGTATAATTCTACAGAGTATGCATGTTACCAATTGTTAAGTTCTACGGAGTAGTACTTACTAGTTTCCAAACAAAAAGGAGATGAATTATTCTCCCACGCCAACTCCATTGGTTGTACTAAAATCTCACGGGCTATCCTAAAAAAAGTATCAAACGTAACAAATTAACAATGCCTACTACTACCTCCGGTCCACAATGAGTGTCGGAAGCAAAGCATGGTTTTGTACTGTGCTAGCATATTTTCCACGACAATTAAAGTGTATCGGAGGGAGTAGTTTAATTTAGCATAGTAACGCCTTCGTATTCATCTAAAGTCCACTCTGCGTTTAACCTTGATCACTTGTCTCATTCGATCGATCACCGTGGGTTTGATAACCAAACCTGAATCAAGTCTAACAAATCCTACTGGAACACCACCTCGTTATGACTCACGAGGCCGAGTAGCCCAACGTTGCTATGAGAAAAAACAGAGGCACCGCACCCCACCTCTAGGTGTAACTCCTTCTGGTCATAAGACACAAAAGCAATTCAAGAATACTTCCACGTGCATTAGAAGTAGGTATATTTTTTTCTCCAATACACACCAAAGTGTGTGTCATTGTATATCAGAAGAGTGTCACCAAGATGACGGAAAGAGTACAAGAAAAACTTAAAAAAAAACAGAGACAGCAAAACTGAAACTGTACAAGGCCAGCACGGCAGCACCTGCTAGCCTCACGGTTCATTTTCCCATGAAAGAGAACGAAATCAAATAACACACGCAGGCATAGGGAGTGGAGAGACGCGAGGCAAGGCAGTGCTTCAGACCTTAGCTTTGACGGAATGGAACCCCGAGCAGCGAGAGATGGGCCGGAGGGAGAGGGCGAGGGGAGGCGAGGTTCTGAGGGCGGCCGGAGGGGAGGAGACGGTGGCCGTGACGCCGGAGGTGGCCGCCATTCGAGAACAGCGGGGGTGGGTGAGAGCACTGAGCAGAGAGTTTGGAGGGGAGATGGGCGGCCAACGAGAGGCCAATCCACCGCGATAAGGGAAAATGCAGGAGCAAACGGATGGTTGCTGATGCGCACTTTGAAGAAGTGGAGCTTTATAACAAGGGCCCAAGCCCCAAGCCCAAGGCAGGAGGAGATATTTGTCACCCCCTCTGAGCAAAGAGCCAACGTGCAATTGGATAGTTAGAAAGTGGTTGTATCCTCAATGGCAAATGCCAGGCGTCACTCGGCTGTAGCCAGGCGCGCCTTTGGAGCCGTCTGATGAACTTAACTGAAATGATCGCACGCATCCGATATATGTAGCAAAAATATTTCATGTGTACTTTTTTTGTCTATATATGTAACATCTCATATAGCAAAAAATATTTTAGAAAATGTTGTCTCGGATGAAATGTAGCAAAAAAAAAACAAGGCAACATTTTTTTCTTTGCACATGTAGCACAGGTGTGTTGCAAAAAAAAATTGGATCCGTAAAACTGCAAAAGTAGCACTATTATAGAACTTCAAACATACATGTAACAAAAACCAACAACATATTCATCAAATCTCAATTTGGTTGTAGCAAAACGTGATTACAACGTCAACTTAGCATGTGCACTAAAATCATTGTAGCACTTTGCCCATGCTTATACAACATAAACGAGTCTCAAATGTAACAAAACTTCACGCTGCATGTAATATCAACAAAACCCCAAAAGTGAGAGACAAATTGGCATCTATGTCATCGCCAATGGAGGCACGCCCATGACCGATTCGATCTCTCCGCCCATGAATCCGCCACTCCAGAGCTGTGTAGAAGTTAGATCGAGCGAACTCATGCCCAATCCAGTCACGGGGAACCATCTCCTCCAAGTCCAGCGAAGATTGAACGCCTCACCATTCATCCATGGCCTCCTTGGTGGCATGCTCATCGACAGCCCGGTGGTTGGGATCAAAGCCGGCAGGGAGAGGGGTCTAGGAGGCCGCGGCGCCAGCGGTTGGAACAGGAGCTGGATGGCGTCCCCAGGTTGCCGTTCATGGCTTCCTCGCCGTCTGACGACAGTGGGTGGCCGTAGTGGACACGACGCGGAGGAGGAGCGGTCGCCGGCCAGTAGGAGCGGAGAGACGCGGTTTAACCGGCGTCACAAGGTTGGTACAGTCAGTTGATAGATAGAGTTTTCCATCCTCAATCCATAAGGGTTTAACCTTTAATGTATTAGGTGTTCTGTTAAGGCTAAATCTTCTTTCAGTATAAGGAGATCTTACCATCGATATGAGCCGTCTATAGCGTCCATCTAAAAGGACCATGAGTTTGGTGTTTACTCTTGGCATGGATTGTGTGTGTATATCAATGGATTTTATTGGAAACACTATGCAAAAAAAATACTGACCTTTTTATCCAAACCGTGGAAACGACGTGTGGTTCCGCTTTTCAAGGGGAGGTGTTTTAGCTCTCGGTTGTATAAGCACTATATTTATTTAAAATACATTTTAAACGCATTCAAATCAAAAATTGTAAAAAATAAATATCCACATTTTTTACATATGCACAAAGTTGTTTTATGAAAAGCCTACTTTTTTTACTTGTGTAAAAAGAAAAAATTTAGCGCTAAAAGAAAGCTTTTCACGAGACAAAAAAATGTTGGGTTTCCATGAAACGACTTTATGAACACATGTGAAGATGTATCCATCAAAAAATTATTTATTTATTGTTTACCTTTCAAAATGTGATTTTTAGATATCAGATACATATGAACCACACTTGTCAAAGTGGATGTCCCTTTTCTAACCGGCCTACCTCACGCATAGGAGGCATGTATGCATGATTGGTCGACAAAGAACAACACTTCGAATACATTTGTGCTCATTGCCAATTTCCTTCTACGATTGCTATTTTAAATACTCACACTTGCACTCTTGTCTCATTGGCTACGATTTGTTTCGATCCTATGATTTGCTCGGTGGCTCCAAGGAAAGAGGTGCATATTGCAAAGATAAATTTTATATTCAGTTTAAATACCATAGTCCTGACAAACAATGGAGCTAACTTGCATGAGATGATTTATGTTAAAACTGTACCTACAATTGGTCCTATATTATGAACAAATGAGTTGACACGTTGCACAAGTCCTGCCTGAGACTAGTATGATTATCATAGCACATGAGACTATTAATCCATGGTTACTCCGGCATGTGTACGTGTACCCCATTTTCATACAACGACCATAATAGGCAATAGTGAAACAGGAGGCATTAGCACATTACAAAGGCAACAACTCGGTAAAAGAATGTCACGCCTCCACAAGGCCTGTAAGGCTGTAACCAAAGGTAAGCCAGAGAGCGGAAAGTGTTTGCAGCCCTACCTTCACCAGCCTAACCTTGGGGGCATAAACCAACCAAAAGAATCAAATAATCAGCTTGAAATAAACAAGCAACCTCAGCAGCTAACTGAACCAAATAATAGGATCATCCAAGGCATACTGAACTTGAACATCTGCGAACAGTTGAAATGCCATCACAGTTCAAGACATGTAGTATGGCAAGTTTAACATTACAAGCTTGCACTTGTTCTCAAGCACCCATAACTAGATTTTCTTTTCAGGGCAGCTCCAAGATTGAGCCTGGTCAGTTCATAGCTTAGTAGTGTCCCTCATTCCTACCATATGGAGCAGCACGCCGATCACCTCGACCCTCACCAGGGTATGGATCACCCCCTGGTCTGTACCCAGGAACCCGACCACGCCCACGCCCACGACCAGCATCCCCTCGGCCTACATACGAGCCACCATACTCCAGGTCTGGTCGACCTCTGCCCGTGAAAGCACTCTTCATAGGTCTGTTACCTGCAGGAGAACGGCTTCTGTCCCGCATATCGTTCCCCCAGTTACCCCGAGGAGATCCAGAGTGCCGACGGCCCCTGTCAGGATACAACCCGCCATGTGGGCGCTCCCTCTGCTTGTACTCAGCAGCAGACCACTCGAACTTCACAGGGTCCCTCAACTCACGGCCATCGCGGAAGCCCATTCTTTCCCTCTGCAACGGATCTGGAAACCGTCCTGCACGATCTGGAGGTGATCTAGCTGGATAACCTCTAGGATCACCCACACCCCAATCACGGGGCGGTGATCTGTACCTGGCCATTTCTCTTGGTGGGACACGGGCACTTGGTGGAACAAGCGCCCTTGCAGGCACTCGTGGAGGAGAGTCAAAGTAACCCCTGTGAGGACTGCGGCTAGGCTCATAGCGGTGCTTGTTGCAGTTGTTACAGTGACTTCGTCGGGCAAAGTTGAGATTTCCACAACTGAAATGGAAAGCAAGAAATGAAGTTCAGAAAGCAAGATGGAAGTGTAGTAATTACGGAAAATTCAAAAATGACCTTACCTCGGATTCTGGCATATCCAATCACCTTCTCTTGGTGACAGATTTGGGTCATTCCTGTGAACATATTCTCCATCAATAAGAATGAACTCCTTTCCAGGACCATTATAGCCCCTTCCATGTGATCTGCCCCCTCTTCCATATGGTGGAGAATCATCTCGGAACCTTGCACCTCCTCTACCACCCCCTTCATATCCTCTACCACTCCCTCCATATCCATGAGTGTAACGTGGACCAATTGTGTCATCAAAGTTGCTGCTTTCTAATCTGCGTTGGCGCGGAGGTGAAGGTCCATCATGCATGCCATATCCTGCAAAGAGAGTACCAGCAATTCCAAATAAACATTAGAAGACACGGAATATAAATATTCAGCAAATAAGTGCTTACTCCATCCGCATGGGGTTTGAAATAGGCAAACCCCATCAGGAGAATCACTTTCAACAAAGTTAATCTCCACATACCGAACGAGGTAGTAATTGCAAAGGCCAGCATTTCTTAAGATAAGCTCTGAGAAGGAAATACCGTTGAAACTGCAGCTCAACCCAAAGCCGAGCTATCTGTTCATAGCTACGCATCTAGATATTGGAATCAGATGCTGCTAAGAAAATCTTATTTCCTTGTGACCCAGGAACAGCCCCATTATTTCCCATAAAGTCAGGAACTCAACCATTTTAATGTCAATGCCTATGTGCGCCAGGTGGCCCATTGCAGCAGTTTGTCAATGGTATCTTCAAGAGTAAATCATGCAGCCAACATAAACCTCAGGCCTCTCGGTTCCAACTCACTCCATGTAAGATCGGTCATCTTATCATAGATTACTTAGCTAATCCTCCACTGAAAGCTAAAGAAAGGTTCTACATGAAGAAGGATGAGATAAATCGGCAGGCATCCTATGTTACTTTTTACCATGCCGTCATCCCACAAAGGCTACCAAGTTGTCTGGCTGCTTATCTCCTCACCATCAAACAAACTTCCAATCTTAGAGAGCTCGGTACCACAACAAGCATATGCCTAATGCCGAGTCCATGTACCATTTCACGAAATTAACAGTTGCACTCGCTGATGTCCTTTATGCTGGTATCCGCCGCACACTTCTCTCAACAATATTGCCCAAACCTCCAACAACTTGTTGGAAAGATGGTCAAAAGAACCTCATGATGCTACTTCCGAAATGTAGCCCACGACTTAATTCATTGTGAAGTTATCAGGATTACATTAGGTGTAATGTAGCCCACGACTTGTTGGAAAGATGGTCAAAAGAACCTCATGACGCTACTTCCAAAATGTAGCCCACGGCTTCATTCATTGTTATCAGGTTTATCCAAAACTCAAAGTGGAGTTTGTCAGGTTTCACATTAGATGCAACAAGACACAACTCAGATTCATATTGACTCCAAACTCAGGCAATGCCGAAACACTGACCACAGCTTCCTCGATACTACTTCAGGTTTATCTCAACTTGTTTATCACAAAAGCTCAACTAAGCAGTTTGTCAGGTTCACGTAGCGAGATGCGGCTCCTCATATTCATATCAATGGCATTCCTAGGTATCCATGCGCCAAGATAATTTCAGCGAGGTAAGACTTGTAGCTCTCAGACAAAACAAAAGCATGTATGTAACCATAGCAGCGTCAGTACAACTCAAGTTCTCTGCCCTCCCTTGTATTCACTATCAACTCCAACCTTGTCAGGGCTACCAGTTGCACGGCAACTGAGTTGTTTTCCCATATAATTGCATCAAGACACAGGCAGAATACTTCCACGTTATATGCCAGCAAATAAGCATCAATACTAAGATCCTGTCTCCTAGGCAGACACGTTGGAAACTGTTACAGTAGAACAGCCAATTCCATACTTCATTTGATACTTAGAGGGGGCTTGCAGTGCTTGGCCATAACACTGAATATCCAAGCCAGTAAAGAATTAGATAATATCTACAAACTACAACCGATCAAAACAAATCAGGAGATCTTGAACTTTGGGGTTCTGTGCATTACCTTCCTAGATATAGTGGTTGTTAATGGTGAAACTAACTATTCCTGCATGATGAGTGTATAGGTATTTGAATTATATAGTAGTTACATCAAAAGAGAAGGTAGAGTTGAAGTTGAAGGGAGACTGAAATCAATCTTAGTATCTTACCATAGAACAACTGACTTGCTAAAGGAAAAATAGAAACAAGGACGTAATAAAATATGGACGTGGTCATAGAAATTCTGTACATAACCATGAATAAGAACTAAGAAAGCCAGAGCAAATGCTTGCAACAAAACCTCTTCATGTATTTGATCACACTTCTTAATATTACTCTCTTAACAAGATGGGCCTTTTATGAAACCAAGATCAAGTGTTCAAAGTCTCGAACCTAACAATGAAATTCTACAGTGATCAAATGTTGAACAAAAAGGCAGATCAAACGGTAACTAAAGTGCTCGAAGAATTCATGCACTCAGAGAAATCAAGTAATGCAGTTCTACGTTTACGAGAAATGAGAGGCAGGCAGATCTCTCAAGGTACCCATGGCACCCAGCCGACTCAAAAGAGGAATCATAAGTGATTCAAAAGAACACAATCTACCATGCAACAATGCTTGCGGCTAACTCAATGTGGGAACTTTTTTGGAGAATGAAATCCTAGCTCCATGTTAGCTGTTTCGCTCCGTGTGGGCTTACATAAAAAATGAATTATCTTAGTTGTTTGGCCCAACAAATAATCATCTTAAATTTTACTTCGACAATGCGAACTATGCGTAGGAAAAAAGTACAATCCACAGCAACTTTGACTACAAACAAAAGGCAAAAGCATATCCAATAAACCACCCTTCAAACAAAGCAACCCAAATACAGTATAAGATAACGCTGCTCAGACACCTAAACAGATGAAGAAGTCAGATTTCACAGAATATCACCATACATAGATAGAACGGAAGAATCACAATCCATCAAATGAAGAATGATAAGTAACCATCGATCCATCACTTGCTATGCTAGCAACGGAGCGCATATTAAATCGTCTCACAACCAAACGGAGCTAAACCCTAGGGCGGGCGCAAATTCAGCAGTTTTACAGGTCATTCATATACGGCATCCAACGATAATAATAATAATGGCAGCTTAAGATTGTCACAAAGGGATTGAAGATCGATAATAGATCTAGAGAGACCGTGAAGGTTCGAGGGTTTCTAACAGACCTTGCGGCTCGTCGTAGAAGCGTGGGGTGGGCCGAGGCTGGAACCCTGGCGGGCTGAAGCGGCGGCGCTGCGGGGGCGGGCTCCCAACAGGACGGCGCCTGGCGGGGGGCGGCGGGGAGCGGCGCCTCTCCCTGATCCGGAGGTCCGGCGGCGAGAAGTCGCGGCGGCGGCGCGGGAGCGAGGACCCGCGGCGGCGAGTCCCTTGGGCGGCAGGGGACGGGGAGGGGGACGAGCGGGGGGCGGGGGACGGGGACGGGGAGGAGACGCCGTTGTTGTCCTGTGGCGGTGGCGGCGACGGCCTGATGACGAGGCTGCTGAGGGGGGCGCGGGTGGGCGCCGGCGCCGGCTCGGGGTCCGGGCCCTGGGCGCTCCGCTGCGGGGAGGACTCGTAGTCCTCGTCGTCGTCCAGGTCGTCTCCTCTGCCGCGCGGCCGCATCTCGGTCGACGTGGTGGTGCGGCGCGTCTTAGGGTTTGGAGTTTGGGGAGGGAGAGGAGAGGAGGTGGGAGGCTAGAACAAGTTTGCGACGACCATTGGCGAACGGGGTCAAGGGATGGCAGCGGACTGGGAAGAGGCCGTCCAATCTGGTTTTCGAGACCGGGCTGCGTCCGCCGTTGGATGAGGGGGTCGTTTTTTTAGTTTTAGGAAGAAAAAAGTTGATTTTTTTTTGTACACCTGAAATTTTTCTTTCGTACCAGATGGCCCAAAATAGGACATCAGATAATTTCTGCGGTAACACATGCCCAATCCAACGGTCGGGAGGAAGGGAGGCACATCTGACGATATTCAGGCAGCCGCAGAGCTGGATTTTCGTAGGAGGATGATGTCGCAAGCTGCGGGACACACCAGGGGTTGGGAGCTCCTACAGTTCCATATGCTTCCGTTCCGTTTCTTGGGCGGGAACTCGCCTGACGGTGTGCGGCGTGAGTGTGGAGGCGAGGCGATTGTTCTCGCCACGGTTGAAGCGGTGGTGACTAATGTCCTCATAGGCGTCAGTGACTATGGTGACGATGAGGACGGAAACCAGCGGAGTACGGATGCGTAGCGGCCGAAGACGACAACCAGGGGAGCTGGTTGAGTACGGATGCGTAGCGGCCGACAGGCTCCTACTGTGGCGGTAGGATTTACAACGCCACCACGGTGACGACGACGGGGATTACTTGGTCCTGATTTCCAAACTTCCGATATACAAAGTGCATGCCCACCATTACCATTCTAATTGTGCATCAAGATTATTCTTTGTTAAATATGACATGGTCTTACCTGTCTTATATACCAAAGAAATATACTAGTCTGTAACAGGACTTACACAAACGGTTTCACAAGAAATCAATAAATTTTCACTTACACATTCATACAAAATTGATGGTCAAAGTTGCACTATAAAAACCGTGCAAATCCTCTTGAACGTAGGTGGAGACCACCTGGACTTGATTTTGATTGAGTTCCACGTTACAAATTCACCGTCAAACACAAATCAGAAGCATAATTTAATGTCTATTTCTATAGAACACTGAACTTTGTCAGTGGCTCTTTTGACCCAGATTCATCTTTTATAAGGGGATTGACTCAACGGGGAAGCCGGATGACAGCTCACGAAACGTGGGACCCACAACACAGAGACAGTAAAACGGTAGATGGCTGAGAAGCCTCCGTCGGCTCCCGCATTATATCTTTAGTTAATAGGCAGCTCCACTTTATGTTTCGTAAAAATACAAAAACAAATTGCAGTAGGACTAGCATTCCATATGATGGGTTAGTTTGGCCCACGAATCCAGAAAGGTAGAGATGGATATAGGCCCCGACGAACCAAAGGAAAAAGCTGAAGAACGGGCTTCTCTTATTGGGCTTTTACATAGACCTTCCCAATGGGTATTGATTGGTTTAGCATCGCTATCACAACTACTATAAAAACTAGATGACACCCCGCGCGTTGCAGCGGGAAATTATGATAATAATGGTTAATTTTACAAAATGACACCATCTATTAGGATTAACAAATAATAGCTTACTCATCGGTATTGCATAATGTATGAGAAATACATTGTACCGGGAACGTTGAAAATGGGAAACCGTCGTCACATAACTTTCACTGAGCTGTGAACATGGAGTGAAAAGTAGGTCCACTTACCGTGTTGAACAGAAGTGTTCGATGAATTAGAATGAGTTGTTTGAATGTCCAATTACACGCAGGTGCATAAAACATTATAAGAAAACTATTTACAATATTTGAATAAAATAACTGATGACGAAGTACTACATGTCTGATATTGTCACGTAAATACAAAGCTCGTTCAATTCAGGTACATCATACTGAATTATTCTCATACATTCATACCTAATTGTTAGGTTTTTGGATACCCAAATTGGGGATACTCCCTATGTGTTCCTGCTGGATTCATGCTGACAGAATGAAAGCCAAAAGTATATGTTACAATATAGATGCACCAAATCATCAAGCATCGGTTTAGCAATCCTCCTCACTTCGTCCAATTTGAAAGAAGAGCATTCTCATAAGTCATAAGTCAACAGCGATAAACTACTGGGCGTAAGGTCAACGTGAAGGAAATGATATACATTACCTGAAGCTGCTGTGGTAGAGCCCTAGAGATCTCATGCCTCGTGCAAAAGAAAATAGTGACAGTTAACTGACAAAATAGTGTGAAGTCACAAACACAACAGGGATTAATGAGGCTGGTTTGGTGCATATTGCATTATAGGCTGTCTAACACACGTAGCTAATCAAATGCCTGTGCTTTTATACGTTGTATTGTATGGAATAATCAAAGGGAAGTGCGTATGTTTATAGAGTGCAAATAAAAGTCAGATTTGTGTAATAGGGGTCGTCATACATACGAAAACTCGTCGGAGGGTTGTACAACAATTCATCAAGTAGCATTCGGTTTCACAGAAAGGAAGCACCAAATCATTGTTAGAAACAAAACATCCAAGAACATGAGGATGTAGGACTTGGTGGTCGACTGTGACATTGCCGTCGCGGATCTGAATTTAACGAAATAAAAATCAAAATGGAAAACAAAACTGGAGGTGTCTTAGAAGAGGCAAGGGATAGCTCACCTTCCACAGTACGTTCCACTGTGATGCAAATCTGAACAGGCGCATCTTGCTGTGATGGAGGACCATGGGAATGGAGAGACTTGTATAGAGCGAGCTATTTTTAAAGGTGAGGACGACTGCCTTAATTTAGCAGTTTCTTCTACATTTGTGCCGGACTTCAGTTTCTTCTGCATTTGTACGGGAGTAAATGCAGATGAAGGGAATTCTTCTAAAGGAGGAGACGAATAGGCAATGGATCTCTGGAGAAGAAGAGCAGCCAGTCAATGATGTTGGGTACACGGGCTATTGTGATATCTGTAGCCAAAGCGATGAATCGCTTTAACCACTAATTGATGACTTAGACGTAGTAGGAGATGTTGGTATCCTCCTAACCTCTAGGGTTCCCACCCCCGAGCCGCCTCCGCCGCCGGTCCCTCCCGCCGCCAGCCTCCATCCCTCCCACCACTCCCCTCCCCTCTTCCCCCTCCTCCCGGGCCGCCCCCGCCCGGGCGGCTCCGGAGGCTCCCCACACCCATCCAAAAGCTCCCGGAGACGAGCTTTCCGGCCGCTGCCGTCGCCGTCCTTGGCGGCGGTGGCGGCGCCCTGCCCGTCGAAGACGGAGGGCTGAGGGCGGGCCAGCTGGGCAGGGACGCCCGTCCCGGCCGCTGGTCGCGCAGATTGGTGCTGCACCTGGAGGCGGGGCCCTAGGAGCGGTGGGGCGTCGTCGACAGGGCATGGTGGAAGCCGGGGCGGCGGCCCCGGAACGCGACGGCGACTCTCCGGTCTAGATCCCCTGGCTGCGTGGGTTGCAGGGGTGGCGGGAGCTTGCCAACCGGCGTATGGCTGCCGGGGCGGCGGCCCCGGGCAGTGGTGGTCTCGGCTTCACCGACGTGGCGCAGCGGCTGGCTGTGCGCACGGGTCAGCGGGCCTGTGGGGGCGAGGAGTTGGTGTGGCGGCGGCACGTGTGTGCCGGCGAGGGGGGCCTGGGGCTCCCGTGGCGAGGAAGTTGAGGCGGCGGCCCCGGATCGTTGGCACGGCTGCTACAATGAGGAGGGCGTGCGGATGGGGCGGTCGGCGCGGCTGCTCTGGGGCAGGGCGGCGGCCGGAGTTTGGAGGTGCAGTGTTCCTGCCGGCGTGGTGCTCGGAGGTGCTGTCCGTCTTCGTCCTGGTGCCTCCGCGCGGCGCGGAGCTCCGGGTGTAAGATGGATCGTTCTCGGCCTCCGACTCTGGAGGTCTTTGGTGGTCGGGATGGAGGAAGCCGGGGCGGCGGCCCTGGAAGTACGACTACGTCTGGGCCGTGGTCGGCATGGCACCTGCCGTGGCGTGAGGTGCCGCGGTGGTTGCGGCATGAGGTGGTTTGGCCGGTCCTCCACGGGCGGTTTGCGGAGTCTGCAACACATTACCGGGCGAAAGCCCTGCCCCGGTTATCGACCGAGGCCGACGATGGCGACGCCCTCGGGCGCCGCGTCCTTCTTGAAGGCGTCGTCGAGGTGGTGCTCTCGCTTCTCCGCGCCGGGTTCTCCGGGGGAAACCCCTGATCCCATGCGGGATCGGGCGAGGGCGGCGCTTCTGCGTCGCTTGCCTCTTGAGGCCTCGCCTTGGACGTTCCACCGGTTAGAGGGTGTTGCGGAGTGTCGGTGGTTGGCGGCGGCGATTTCTTCGTCTTCGGCTAGGTGGTGCGCGGCTCTGGAGCCGGCGTGGATGTCAGAGCAGCGGCTCCGGATATCGTCTTGCGTTGAGGTCGCCTCCGCCGTGTTTGTGTCGGTTGTGGTTGCTAGGGCAACATGGTCGTCGACTTGTTCTGGGGGCGTGGCTTTGGGGCCGGTGTGGATGTCGGAGCGGCGGCTCCGTGTTTCTCTTCTTGCGTTGAGGTCGTCTCCGCCGTGTTGGTGTCGGTCAGGGTTGCTAGGGTAGCATGATCGTCGACTAGTTTTTGGAGCGTGGCCTTGGGGCCGGCGTGGTGTGTTGTGTTGTATGGTTTTCGGACCGTTTCCCTCATAAACTGTCCAACTTGTTCTCCTTCTTCTTTATCAATATAAAGGCAAAGCTTTTGCCTCGTTTCATATTAGACGTAGTAGGAGAGACAATAAATTTGGCGTTCGTTCTGAGACCTGATGGAAATAAATGGAATACACTTTAACTGAAGCTTACAGCTTACAGTGGATGACATGGACCAATTAGATGGTTGCTGATGTGGATGCCTTGCGTAAAAAGAGAAATACATTTAGTGGGTTGCTCCCATTTAGATACTATAGATGCTAAGAGAGGCAGATCCAATCACTCTCAGCACTTCAACCATAGCAATCCAACGATCCAGCTTTCTCCAATGTTGAACACCAAACATACTGTCACCTCAATGTCTTCGTGAATCGAGCCATCACGCTAATCATGTAGAACTATCTCGCATAAAGTTCCCTCGAAGCGCAAACTGTCCCAACCATCGCTGAAACCTTCTATTGTGGTTCTTTTCGTCGTTGTTGTCTCGTTGTACTTCCAAGCTTCACTATCGGGTATCGAAGGAGCCCCTACACAATTCTCCGTTTTGAAGTTTGTCCGGCCATCACCGGCCGGATGCGCGCCCACGTCCCCCATGTTCTCTCCGTTGAGAAAGTGTACTTCCAAGCTTCACCATCGGGCATCAGAGGAGCCCCTACACAATTCTCCGTTTTGTAGTTTGTACAACCATCACCGGTCGGATGCGCGCCCATGCCCCCCATGTCACCGTTCCTCCGGATGTTCTCTCCATTGAGGAAGTGTCGCAGTTTTCGCATCGCCTCCAACTTGCCATTTGCCCGAGCCTCACCATTCAAACCCTGACCGATGTAGGAAGCGTATGACCCGCCGTTCGGTAACCGGTTTGCAGATCTTGCTAGCGCCGCCACCGCTAGTGGCAAGCATCTAGATGTTGTCGATGACACCCTGTCTGTAGTGTCCTTGGCGATCTGTCCGCCGTGAAGCCCGCGCCCAATATGAACTGACATGGACAGATCAAGCTCGAATCATTTGGCAATTGAGCGTATGTTCTTGATTTTTCTAGTCATGTACCTATTTTTATTGATGGGACCATTTTCATAGATTCATGGTCAAGCATGATTTGAGTTTATACTCGCACAACCATGGCGACTTCGTGGTAGCACCATAGGCACCATAGGTGTTCTTGGATTCAGATGGATGGGTGTCTAGGTTAACAGATGCACTATCTAATGGTTGAAACAGGTTTAGCGACTAGCACACTCTGAAAAAGGAACGAGATCCTCTAACGTAGAGGGAACTAGAAGGAGAGGGCGCGCTTTGCCGCGCCCGATTTGGCTTTTTGCGTTAAAATTGCTTCTTTCTTTAATTTTTGGTGGAAGCACATGTTTGATTTTATAGGTGGGTGACTGGGGGTACTTCTTGATCCAACAACCTTTTACGAATGTAATAAGGCGAAGGTATGTGCCTATATTATACTACAAGTGACAACAAACTTAACATCTTCCTGTCCACAAATATAAGAAATAATTTACACCGGTGTAAAAGCGTGTCTACGCAACCATAATCTGTTGTCCTGGTTCTGTGTAACAATGCAGCATTTTCTATATAGCAGAAGTTTGACGGATCTTACTCATGATGTTAATAAATTTACACGACATGAATCCAAAATATAATTATAAAACATAACCATTCATTTGCCAAAGAGCGTAGCCTTAAGAAATTCTTGAAACATCTTGCAATCTGGGCCACCTTTTAGAAACATCTTGCAATCGTGGGCCACCTCTTAGACCTAGCATTCACTTGGGACATGCCTCTCCAACTTAGGCAACCACACAAACTATATGTTATTTTCATCACACACTACCGACCACATCAATATCTTCATTGTGGGGAGAAATGTTACTGAATAAATTACATGTCATCTTTGACCAAACTTCAGAAAACCACAAAATTTCAGTAATGACGACTAAAGACCATAATAATAAGGCACTTACAAACACCGATAATTTAGGAGCAGATACTTGCAGATTACAGAGCATCAACTGGTTGAAATATGGGCCACTGTCGAGTTTGAGCACCTAGATATTGTCGAGATTGCGTCGAAATCTGCAATACATTGATCCAATGTCCACACGGTCACCAAGCATTCCAACTAAATACAAACTCGACCACTACCACCACCACATAGAAACATACATTTCAGGCAAGCAAACAAAATTATGGAAATCTGGTCAAAATTCAGGCATTACCAAGAAAACAAAACTGGATTTGTTCTAAAACTAATATAGCCTTCAGGTCGAAATGTATATGATAAATGTAACTGAAAAGAAGCACCGACATGCACCGTCCTGTCCAATATAAGGAATCTGATCCAGTCGATATATGTACTAATAATCATGAAATAAGCAGCATTTCCCATGAGGCATTAGCTAACTAAGAAATGAACATGCATGCCTAAATCTACTTCGGTCCATGAGTTAGAAAAAGGTTATAATTTGAGCCACCAGAAAAACTAAGTAGAACTATAATTTTACGTGGCATCACAGTTAACTACTATGCAGGTAGAATGTCAGCAGATTTGTTTGGTTCTTTTACTAAAAAGATTTTCCTCCGCACATTTTACATACCAGATGAGAAATAAACAGGTAAACTTTAAATTTGGATTTATGATACTACGTGCCAAAGTTTGCCAAATCCTCCTAACCAAATTCGAGGCATGAAACTCAAATGTCGAAACAAAAATAGCAGCTGAGTATTAAATTTAAAACAATATACTATACAGCAGAAATCAATGGGAATCACATTCCCAACACATAAGAACACCCAAAAATGCATAGGAAGAACTGGAAATAAATCTTAGGGTTCATATACTAAAAGATATGACTCGTCGCCCTTTTATGGTTATTTCCCTTTTGTAATACAATCACCCTTATGTTTTAAATGTGGTGAAGTCGGTAAACTGGGACTATCTAAATTAAAATATCACGTGACTTTAAGGCCACTTACATGTGAAACCCACATCTTTGCTGAACTACAGTCCATAAACATTCTACAGTATGACTGTGAAACGAGATGTTTTATGCCTACAATACGCTATTTGAAAGTTTAATTGCTCCATAGGTTCACCATTTTTTTATGGAAATATGATTCTAACAAAGCAATAATGCCAACTCAGAGATATCAGGAAAACAAGGCAATATGCTGACTTAACAAAGGAAGGGCATTTATAAAATCCAAAGAATTCCCAAACTGATATGAGGATAAGTATAACCTGAGAGAGTGATCTCTATCTCGGATCACGGTGACTCGAAAGAGATGGTCGTTGCTCCTTGCTTCTCACTCCTTGGATCGATGTCCCTTTCGCACGGTCTCTTAGGTTATCTGCTACATGCCTACATATACGTAATCTCGATGAATCACTAAAGTCAGAATTAGAAAAGCTTATGTGCAGATGAGTGCTCCACACTTGGTATACGTAACTACATTATTTTTACATGAACATAAGGTAAATAACATCAAGATAAAGTGGCATTTTAATCACCATGGTGAGAAGACTAAAAAAATATTTCTAATGTCTCATCAGAGCAAATTATTCACTATACATACAAATCTAAAAGCCTGAAACCATTTATGTGTAGTCCCTTCACGTACATATCCCAAATCATAAAATATTATAGTTAATAACGCAAGACATCATATTAGTAAAAGAAGAATTTAATAGATAAACAGGAGCCAACGGGAATGAGCTCACTGTGGCTTACTACAAAATGAGTGGTCGCAGCAGCAGCACTTATGTCACCATGTCCTTCCATGTCTCCTTCAGCAGCCAGCGCATGGCACACTGGTGGCGCCAATCGCTGGCTTCATATCCTCGCCGGTGTTCTTAAGCAAGTATGCATAAAATTCGCAACACTGAACTCTCCTAGCGTGAGCACGCAGAGTATGGTTGCAGGTGGGATGCGATTGGGACCTCCACCTCTTACACAAGAATTCGCAACACTGAACTCTCCTAGCGTGAGCACGCAGAGTATGGTTGCAGGTGGGATGCGATTGGGACCTCCACCTCCTACCTTGTGTAAGAATCCATCTCTCCCGTTATCCACCACCCACTCTTCCCTAAGACTAACTTTATTGGGTTTTAATGGCATGTTCCACCTGACCCGAATAATCCCATGAAAGTGATGAGCAGCACAACAAGTCGGAGGAGGAACGGCCTGGCGGCGGCGGTGGACGAGGCGCTGGCCGGAGCACCGACTGCAGGAACCCAGCCTAACACCGCGCCTCCCCTGCTCGCTCCATCATCGCGCTCCAACCTGTGCGACGGTGAGCGTCTCTCACAGGTCCCGTCAAATCCCACCATATCTGAGCGTCTCCTCCATGGCCAGTGTCGGAGCTCCACCCGTTGCGTCTCAAGCAGCTAGGACCAATCATCCCGCCAACGCGCGACACCGGACTAAATCCTGCCGCCCTCCTGCCTTTGCTCATCAAGGAGAAGCGGAGGTCAAACGTGCGGAGCTCGCCGAGCCCTCCATATGTGTAGTGCGTCACATAGAGAAGAGATGCAGCAAGAGCTTGTGCTGGCGGCCCCAGGCGGTGAGAGAGAGGATTTGAGAAGGACGAAGACGCCCCACTTGAGTCAAAAGCGGTATCCGCCCGACGCAGCTAACAACGCCACGAGTTTAGAGACGAATGCACCAGAACACACGAAATCCATCTGCCGCCGACATGTGGATACACAACACGAGTAAGCACCAAAGGTGTTTGGACACGTGGGATGCTCCACTGCGCGCTATTTCACGGGAGTTTAGGTTTTGTAGAGATTACTGTAAAGGGACGTAGTTCGCTCTTATCCACTACTCCCTCCGTTCCAAATTAATTGACTTCCAGCTGGGTAAATAGAAGTCAATTAATTTGGAACGGAGGGAGTAGATATATATCGGACGGGAACGGCTGCCACTGCCCGCTGCCTATTCGGCTCGGTTGAAAACAGAGTACCCAGCACGTGCGGCTTTGTTTGTCTGGATTTTCTTTCGGAACGTCCAAAATATTTGGAAATTTATTTGATCACATGGGAGCAAATGGTGCCGCCACCGATTTAATCATTTTATATTGTAAGAGTATGTACTGTATAACAAATATTTGGCGCATTTCCAAATTAGATGAGTTTTATTTATGTAAAAATCGATATATCTAGATATGTTAAAAGTCTAAGTAAATATATATTTTAGACAAATATTACCTATGTTTTTTTAATATAAGACGTTTTAACCTTTTTCCATATTGATATGTCCAAACTTGTATCTAGACATGTTTTAGTGTCCATATTCGCTCATTTTTATGTGTATCTAGACAACATGTGTAATAGCTAAAACGTTTTATATTAAAGAACAGAGCGAGTAGAAATCATGTAATATGAAAAAGAGGGAGTACATCTTTGTTAGGACGACTTAGTCGTCGAATCGTATGGGGGCGTGGACTGACTTAGCCAAGATCGGACCCTCAATCACCCAAATCGGGTTTGTTGCGAGCCGTTGGATGCCATCGTGCCTCATCGTCTTGTTACTCTAAAAACCTTGCCTCGCCTCGTCTCGCCATCCACCATGCCTTTGCCCCATGACAACCCACTAACACTGAACCACGAGCTCAACACCACCATGCCGCATAATCGTCGCCTCGCGCCAGACTTTGAACGAGTGGTAAACAGAAGTCCAGCCACTACCACACCTATGAACATGGTTACATGTGTTGTCGGAAGTCATTCAACTCACTAGTAACACGAATAATAACTCGTGCATGGAGAGACGTGCATTACGCATTACACGTGCACGTGGAGGAACTACCGATTTTTGATTTCATCCTTTTGGTGTGTTGTATCAATAGGGGTGGGAACTGCTAGCGGATAATCTGAATTATTCGACAGACATTCGTATCCGGTAGAACGCTAATATGGCAAATGAAAATCCGCATCCGAACGCAAAGGAATCCGAATTCGAAAGGTATCCGACTGATTTAGCCGAATAAGGATACGTATGTGCTATGGTAAATTCCAGTAAATTCGGATGCGTATCTGAATGTATCCGTATCCGATTCGACGCTGAGGTATAGTTAACTTTCACCGGGTGCTTATGACATTGCCATCGCGTAGCCGAATAATTAAATAAGTCATGTGTACCATATTCTAACGAATAGATCCAGCAAGCAGAGTGAACAATGGGATAGAAGACCAGGAATATGAGGATCGTACATGCTCATGTATGTCAACCAGACTCACAGCAGGCTACTTGACTGCGCCGGCGGCCCGCGACATGCACTATTATTGTCTGATGTACTACCTCCAGTCCGAAAAAATTGTCTCGGAAACTGTATAGGCCTAGTACAAAATGACTGCGTAGCTCCCGACAGTTAATACGGATCGGAGGGAGTAGCTAAGTCAGTCTAAATTGTAAAAAAAAGCTAAGTCAGTCTCACTCAGTTCTACATTTTTTGACCGTGGTTGTTAAATCTTTATTTTATCTTTTAATTTTGTATGTTGCTAAAGTTGTAGGATATCCGTATCTGTGCCAAATCTTATAAAATCCGATCCGCATTCGTATTCGAATAAAATCCGATCCATATTCGCATTCGACAACATCCGTATTTGGATTCGTGTTCGTTTAAAAAATATGAAAACGGATTTGGGACGGGCACTATCCAATCCGCATCCGATACGTTTCCACCCTATGTATCAATACGCTCCATTCACAAGTCACGACAACGTGAGTTCACACGACATGATCGACCCAACTCGACACCGTCCAGCCTAGCCAAATGGACAGTACCAACCATGAACCATTCCATCACTGTACATATTAATTGTCCACTACTGTCGCATAGATATCCAGTCTTGCGAGTACACACGCATGAATGAGCTGTCCGTACCGAGATTTTTATCCACCCAACTCTGGTCATGGCACATGATGCCGGCCATTTTAGACTCTGTCACCTGGATTTGTTTTTCGATAAGGTGGATATATAACAAAAAGAACTCGTGCACAGCCATACCACGCATCAAAACTCATCCCCTAGAAATTAATTAAAAGCCACGCACCTATCAGCAGCTGCTGCATGGTCTTGACAGTACGATTAACACCTGTCAATCTGTTTGTCGTGATAGCTGCACACCTGCCATTAGTGCAAAATCATTCTGCGGGGCACCACACGTGAGGTGGGCGCCGCGCCGGCCTACACAGTATTCTATCGCCGTTGTATATATTTTTACTGTAATTTCGCCGTTGTATTGCAATCCTTTATTTCCGTTAAAATCTTGTCCGGTCCGATAAAAGTGTCGTGAACTGATCATACAATGTACGTGAATAGTTCATGTCCAGCGAAACTTAAACAAGATCGAAGGGAGTCAATTTTGAACAATTAAAATTTACATACAATTTGGAGGATTAAAATCGTACAACTTTTTCCTATGATTATTGTTTTGGTTGTAGGAATGAATCTAATAGAAATCCTACAAATAATCTTTTTTGCACTAGATTTTATATGAAATCTTAGCATCCATTTAAATCTCTTTTTTAGAATCATTTATTTTCTTATGATCGAATAAATAAAATTATGGTGCATATGAAATCCCCAAAAATTCTAGTGGACATGCCACTGTAAATCATGCGATCATTTATACTCTCATTGTTAGAATCTCACGAATCAAGGACCAGTCGAAGTACCCTCACAATTTTGGGATACAGTTCTTTCTAGGGAGCAGAGCCTAACTGATGTTGGTAGCAACATAAAGGTACCGCATAGGGCGCCCTCTCGTGTGATTGTTTTCAATGGAAAATTCTTTAGAAGTGTATATCGACATTTGCTGGTTTAAAAAATCACAACTTGATAGGTTTAGCAATTAAAAAGATAAAGTTTAAGAATTGAGAGAATATTCGACGATGTCGTACTTGTATTACTCTATTAATGAGTTCTTGAATAAGCGGTCTTTTAGAGAATTTGAATCTAGCATGCTATACTTGTTTTCTTGAAGATCGGAATTCGGAGAATCAAATATGAGACGTTCTCTACAAAGAGCTTTGCTTTGTCTTGATTCACTTTTTCGGCCATTAACTTTGAAGAGAAAATTAACCACCTTATCCATTCATCAACCAGACAAACGTACGAATCCATCTCCAGTGGATATGTCAAATTCGCCGTGTTCCTTGTTGACAAGTTATTCTAAGACGGTCGACCAAGTCTGCCATGTGGGCAAAAACTTGTTTTTTCTAAAACCTGTTTATACAGGGTCGGCCCAAACATATTTATACTAAAAATTTATAATTATTTGTGAATTAATTTTATCAAACTATAACCTTAACACATATAGTTATATGTCAATGATTCCTCTTATTAAACCATATTTGAATGTTGCTAATGTAGTTATATGATATCATTCTTTATTACACTAGTCCAGTGTCCATCGGTACAAATTGTGTTATGATAGTTTAAAAGGAATCATTAAAAAATTCTCCATGCATTACATTCATATTTATATAACTTATAAGGTTTTTATTTTTGTTTGTGTATGTACGCATGTGTGCTCTGCTCTATTTTAATATTATTAATATCATACTAGACACCTCTAAAGTGTATTGTCTAATAAATAAATATAATAATAGTAGTTTCATGTGTGAGAACATTTTGTGTCTGTGAGATTTTTTTTCCACGCATCCAATCCAATGCCAAATCTTCGATGATCAAGTGGAAGGAAGGGAAATTAAATGGAAATGGGTATAATAGTTGACTAATTTCTTCACAATCTCGAGCGATTTTTCTGTGAGTGAGGTGAGGTGAGGTCCCTGTGGCCAGCGAGCCGAGCTGCCGAACTCGACCATCAACAATCAAACCCGGACAATCCATTCTTTGCATGACATCGCGGGTTCACAACGTGAGCCAGCCTCACGCAGCAAATAGACACCAACCATCCAACTGCCCCGATTCAGTGTCTTCGGCTAAAGCGAGTTGAGCTCCTATGCGTACCATCTCCATCGAGAGGAGATGAGACGTGTGGTCGATCTCCTGTCTTTTTAGCAAGTCTCCTTGACCTGCACAACACCATTTGGATTTGCATTGCAGGCCCAGCCAGCCACCGGGAGCGAGCGTCAGAGGTTTCACATCATCATCAACATCACATGGGGTGTGCGATGTTGTGTCGTTTCTTTTTGGATGGCACGACGAGGGACTAGGAGTTGTATATGTCAACTTGCGGTTTCTTCTTCTTGTTTTCGACCGTCTAGAAGACAGGGAGGATGTCAACTTGCACGCCGGAACGGCTTGCCAAACACGAGAAGATGTGGGTTCTCATTTTTCTTCCCCCGTATCTCTCTCCTATGTCCCCCTCGTGCGCTCCGACACCTCACCCTCTTCCCCGACGGCGTCGTCAGCCAGAGATGGGGATGGTGAGGTGGTCGTCTCCCCTCTTTTACATAAGCTAGTGTAGTCTAGGTTTTCTGTTTTGCACAATTTTATCCCATGTGGCTCGAATGGTGCTATGCCGTTTAACCTCAGCTTGCCGGTGTTTGCACACGAAGCTGGCAACGTGCCTCTCCTCTCCGGCGGCGGTTCATGGTGCACGACATCGTGTGGTTTAGGGTCTGGCAGGGGCTGCTCGAATAAGCTCACAATCGACAGTTATGACTGTAGCGTCTGGGATTTGGGCTTCTTCTTCGATACTCATCACGGTGACAGGGAGGAGGGAGATCTCCAAATTCCTGGATGCTGGCATTTTCAGGTTTACAACATGTGGCATCAGTGCTTCTTCGAGGAGCTCTTCCACGGCGGCATCCTAGCCGGTGTTCCTTCTGGTCGAAAGCCGACCGCTCCCACCTCCGATGCCGGTGACGTCCTCTTCCGGCTGGCATCCGATGGTCAATCTAAAAAAGAACATCCGAAGATATACACATCAGTCGCAGATTGAGCTGGACGTGATCATGCATGCATATGATTGACCAAGTTGGGCGGGAATTACAGGACTATGCGATTAGTTAAAATTTTCAGTCATGCCCTCGTGCTGTCGTGCACCGTCCACCTACACTTCTTCCTTCTTTGCCCATGTTACACAGTAACCTCGCCGGAGACTGCTCACACAAGAACGAAAGCCAAAATTTAAGATCTGCTCAAGACGCTACGACACTGTCTCTCTGTCTTGTGTTGTGTTCGTAACGAAACCGCGTCCGTTTGCGCTCTCTGTCTGTCTGTTTGTTGTCTGTTTCCCATGCATATGATACGTGTGGTAGTACAGGGCCGTTGCCGTTCGTTCGTTACCTCCAGCTGGTTTCTCTTGGCACTTGCATGCCCACAGCTCATCTCGCTTTTGTTTCTTCTGTATGCGCCCCGGGTAGCTAAGCTAACTGGTTAGTTTCTTCTCTAATTTACGACCTACTGCTACATAGAGTTTTTAAAAAGGTTATTTTTTACTTCGGATAATTGTGAAAAAATATATGAAAGTACATGTGGATGTATAGTATGTAAGTGTTAAGTTTCAATGAGTTATGTTTCTTTTTGTGACCTACACAAGAAATACAAATGTGAAGACAAATTCATTTCTTTAATGCCTACTTACATCCACATTTGTTTTTACTTTTTGTAGCCCAAGTTACAAGTGGATTTTGCAGGTTCATATATATCATCTAAACTCGTGCTGTACAAGAAAAAAAAATCAGTTTTTAGAAAATTGTAAGTACAATTGAACTTTTTGAAAATCTCGGACTCTCTCTATCTTGGGGGCCATAAATTAATGTTCGCACTCCTTTTTATTGGCCCATTTTATCTTCTTTTTTTGAAAAACTACTATGAACCGTATTTATTAGTTAGTCAAACGAGGCAACTCTTTTGCTCCCCGTTTAAGTAAAATGTAATATCTAGCCTCGGGCAAGGGATACATGATCTCAAGCAAAGCGAATTTGCAGTGCTACTTTTGCTCATGTGGCAGCGTAGTCAGCACAATCGAAGGGTATAATTGTTCCAAAACAGAGAAACATTAACATATGAAAACTGTTCATTAAAATAATTGTATAAAAACAAAAGTTTTCCAAAAAGACGAGCAAAACTCACGATAACTTAGGAAAAATTATTTTGGATTTTTTCTTGTTCTGCAGAATACATAAGTTATCGCTATTTTACAGTAAGTCAAGTATTTTCTCATAACCACCCCCTTTTTCTTGCCGCTTTTGTGGAATTTGTATTGCTTACTTTCCCACATTTTTGTACCATTTGTTTATCAACTTTTATGTCAAATTTAATTCAAGTGCCACATGGCAGTTGGAGAGAAGTCCAGAATCGAATTCGCTCAGTATTCAAAATTAATTATTTCACCTGTCTTGTTTGGAAATGTGGGAGTAAAAAAACTAAACTCGACAATAGTTAATTAATAGGATACTTGACAATATTTGATAGATAAAAAATTATAACTCTCCTATGAAATATGCAAGAACACACCTAGGGTTGAGAAAATTCTTTATATAACACTCTCTTAAAATCATGTTCTTTATTTGACACCAGTGAATTTTTTCTGCCCTATATGACCTATCCTTAAAATTTCTTTCCCTGTATAACACCCTAGTTCATATTGTCCACCAATGGTGTTAAAGAGAAGCATGAAAGACGTTTTAACCCCTAGAACATAACGTGACAAAACAATTTGTACAAGAGCCCTTCCGTTCTTCGCGAGAGCTCCACTCTACTTAACTTCATTCCACCTCTAAAGCCACACCTGTCATAACCTCCGAAGCTCTTAAATAGTGTTTGGCTACCAGGTGAGCTCCTCATCCACATTAGAGTTTTGTTGTGTGTCAAAGTATCATATTACCTCTGATTTTAATATTTTCGGTTCAGTTCCATACGCTTTAGGTATTATGGGGTATATGTATATCAAAAACTAATACTTTGATTTAACTGATACAATTATTTATGAAATCAACGGATATCAAAGACAATGCATGTCCTTCATAGTTTTGTTTTTCAAACATCAGTTATTAATTGTTCATGATGTATAAACGGATTGATTCGGTACTACACAGTAGACTGATGGAACTTCTGAACAAGCACTAGCATGACCTTTACGTGAACCAATTTCTTGAATCAATTATATGAAAATCGAAGTACATTTTGCAGAATATTTTTTGTTTAAACATGATTTCTCACCACATATGGCATGTGGTTACATTTTGCAAAATAGGGATATATACAAAATTGTGGGTGAAACAACTATATGATTTTCCGGTGAATTAAACAATTTTAGATTAATTATGAGGTTTCCCCGTCGACGGACCACCATCTTAAATTGCGAGAAAGCAGCGCCGCATAGTTCCTGCCGTCACAAGGAAGAATGTGGAATTTGGAAACACCGGGTCAAACCTAACATGCATATCTTTCCCATCTTCGTGATATATATATGGACCATCGTGCCATGTGCCTCCATCTTCGTGATTTTAGGGGTTTCATCATTTTCATTGGCTACTTGTTGCTCTAACTGTCCTCCCACTGAACTTTGACACAGTAAGCGATTACAGCGAGATGCAAGAGAAACGTCTGTATCTCACATGGGATGCTTACTAAATCTCATGTCAAACAATTGTCATGATCTCGTCGTTCCGATCTTGCTTTACATCAAGTTAAACCTTAATTTCATGCATGGATCTTTGATTATGTGGTGCACATAAATACATGCTGAAATTTCTGACAAAATAGCACGACAATTTTGATGTGATGCTGGCAACTCATACATGGACAGACCGCACAGGAGTAGAACAAGGGTCAAGGGAGCCATACAGGCATAGACAACAGCCCATCAGAGGTGGACATCGTAATAATGCGGGCAATCACGCTAACATCACGGCGCTAATGACTCACTGATCAGTATACTAATCTTCTTTCGAAGGGACAATATAAAAGGAGCCGTGTAACGGTGGTTGTCTGCTTGAAATGTCACAGTTGCCAAGCACGAGCAAGCAAATGAGATGGTACACATGTGTTGTGTACCATGAAATTTGCGCACTTAATAATAAATAAACAATTCTTCTGACATTAGCAATGCTATAGTCACTGAAACATCATGCATTTGCAACTATGCAGGTCTAACATACAGTGACATGGTGTACATTCATCAGTAAATGACCATACTTATCTCGGGCGAATTTCAAACTTTCGTTAAGTTCTAAAATATATCAGGGGACAACTGGTTGCAGTAAATCCACAATGGTAAAAAAGAAGAAAAAAACTAGTAATATTTTCTTTGCGAAGCGTTGGCAGCAAGCATGAGCGCTGTTGAAGCCCATGTTACACGGACACACGGTTCCAACTACCCAAAACAGACATACCTACTACGAGCCAGTGTGTTAATTATGTAGAACTACGAGTGATTAATTCCAAATCTCAGTCAAGTGATGTCCTTAAATGAGTTGAAATTCCTGCTGTAACTCATGGCTAATACGAATCACGAAGCAAATCTAACGGTTTAGTTATTTTCTTCAAAGTGTAATTGTCGACCGAAAATCTCGGTTACAATCCATTGCATCTCATATGTTCACGAATCACATGCACGATGTGACTGTGCACTAACTTAATTAGCATATTTTTTTAACAATCATGATAAAACGAGAACTCAGACTAGTCGGGATTCTTCGATCCATTAATAAAGTATCACCGTGTTTGTTTCTACAAGTTTTATTTGCTTATAACGAAGAAACTTTTATCGATTATATTGAACATAATAATACCATTTTACCCATTTTATTTATCCTTGAAAACAAATCGGAAATGTGGGATGTGAGGAGGACAAGTATCACTTAGTTGAATATTTGAATGCGTTGAGAGGGATTTGAAGGGTACGTTGTGGTGAAGGGAATGCATCCATGGAAAAACCCGACTTTACTTTTGAACAAATCCGCAGCCGACACATTGTTTTTGGATCACTCAAAAATAGAGACATGGCTAATATTAATTATAACATTTTTATTATACTATTACAACGTCTATCAATAAAAATTGTGCCAAGATAATTTAAGTCCCTTTTCATAAAAAATCTGTGAGTTATTTTCATATTAACATAACTTACAGGGTGCTTATTTTGTGTGTGTGTACCCATGTGTGCTCAACTATATTTTAATACCTTAATATCATGGTAGAGACCTCTAAAGTGTAGGGTCTAATAAATAAATATAGTAACACTAGTTTCTCGTGTATGATTAGATAAACATGCATGTTTATATACTTTTATCGTAAATTTGAAATATCAACAATAATCTGTCTTGAAGTTATGTTTGGTGATAAGTTAAAATTATAGGATGTTTTGTACTTTTGAAATATCATCGCTCGTAGAATCTATTTTAGACGTGATTTCAGTTTGATATGCTTGTTTGCAAAGCACTTTCTATCCTCTGGTGTATGCAATTAATGATATCTTGTTCTCAAATAAAAGGATAGGACAAAATCAAATATTAAAATATCATGAACACATGTTTACGTTTAAACAATCACAGAGCAAGAGACTAACAACCTAATTAAAACATGTTGCTGATTGGATTGGTTTGTTCCTACGTGATACATGACATTAGACCATTAATCCATTATATCGACTTGGTTCTACAAATGGATATATTTCATATATTCAATATTTTGTATAGTGATGGAAAATAGTATAGTGGTTACTAATACTTTTCTAAGGGTCCATTTTCTTCTAGGGCCCGGGCGGTCGCCTCATTTGCCCGCCCCAGGATTTATATTTTCTGGATCCAAACACCACTAAATGTATGAGAGAAAGAGCGAAGCCGTGTAATCTGGTCCTAAGTTGTTCATTCTTCATTATCCTGCACTCCTGTAGATTTATTCCGCTATTCTTTGACACCGACGACAGTGCCGCTTAAGGACGAATTAAATTAAGAGATGTCCAAGAATAATATAAAATTTACAACAATTATGCCAACACTTTTTAACCATTTACCTTCTTCCGCAAATACACTATTATGGTGTTGGTAATTCTCTCTAAACATTGTCAAATTTAGTAAGTTTGACTTGCAACCAACTCGTTAGTTCGCGAACATAACCTATATCACAAACAATTTTTGTCCCACGTCAAATGATAAGTGTGCCAAAGATTTTAGAGGGTACGGAAGGATAACACAAACCTGAGGTTGGCCCTCACTAAACTCCGGCCTCGCTCTATTTCTATGATGAAGAGTCTTAAAACGTTTTAGTGCTTTTGGCCTAAGTGTTGAAGTATTATAAGATGTTGCATAAGTTAATTAATGGAAAATCTGGCTAAATCGATTAAACGGGGACCAAGTCCACACGAAACCACGACACACAACCAGGACCAAACCCAAACACCACTCTACCAAGCCACAAGACATGCCACCAAAGTCGAAGAGAAAACAATGAGACTCTAATGTCGGAAACACACGGGAACACCGCGACAAAGGTGAGAAAGCCGACCCTCCAGAAGAGCCGCACCGACACGACGTTGATACTGCCAACCTTATCGCCCACACGACCCATGGTCGACGATCGTAAAGCTGACGACCTAATCGCTTTTGCCGAAGAGAAGAAGCCGCAGGCTGCCGAACTTGACCATCCACAATCAAACCCACATTGCATGACCTCTTGGGTTCACAATGCGCTTGGAGCCGGTCTTAGACAGCAAATGGACACCAACCATCCAACTGCCCAAATTCAAGACACATGCGCGCACCCTTCTGGTCCCGTCTAAACCGAGTTGCGCCGCGAGTTAAATACACCAGAAGTCCCTGTACTTGTTGTCGGGCTAGCTCGATTTAGTTCTCGTACCCGCAATTTGCTAAATTTTACCCGTGTACTTGTGAATTGGGCTCGATTTAGTCCAATTCGGTGCTTGCCGTCGAATTGAGCTGACACGGACGACACGTGTACTGTAATCTTGCAAGCACACCCTTCCGCATCCAAGAAAATTGTAAAAAAAAATGACTACAATTTAGACTAGGCTTTAAAAAGCAACCACTATTCAAACTTTTATTAAAAAACCCTCTAATTGTTGCAGAATGCATCGATAAACAAATTTAGTCGCTTTAATGTTATTTCTGACAGGCCGGACAATATCAGCATGATAACATGTTTTATTTGGGTGGACCTGTTGGAAAGTAAATAAGTAATGCCCATGAACCACCTCCCACCGGCGAGCGCATGCAGCGCAGACACAACGACCTCGCCAAGGAACTCCAGGGACGGGCTCTGACGCGTCGTTGGGGTGGGGCACCCCAACACATGCATGCACTAACACCTCGTTGCTGATGGCTAGCAGCGACGGCGTGCCACCGTCGACGTCCACCCTGCTAGAGGCGTGGGCCCCAAAGGCAAAATCATGTTGACATGTCTTGATGAGGGATACGGCCAATAGAGCAAGTCGTGTAATGTGCTATGTATGTCCTCTATTTTTAAGCCCTAGCCATAGATGCAGGAGGGTGCTCTTAAAATATTTCAGTCCACGCGTCATCCGTGGCAGCTCAAATTCGATGACAAACATCGAATTTGACTAAATCGAGCTAAATTCATAAGTACATGGACAAAATTCAGCAAATTTCAAGTATGAGGACTAAATTGAGCCAACCCGACAAGTACAGGGACTGTTAGCCTATTTAACTCTTGCGCCGCTCCTGTTCCTGGATGTACGACATATAAGTCTTTTGGATTTTTTTCTCTATATAAAAAACACCTTTTCGGAATTTGGTTTGCATTGCAGCCAGCCACCGGGAGGTTTCACATCATCTAGATACAAGACATGGAGGACGTCAACTTGAATAGTTGGTGGTACTCTCTCGAATCTGATTTTAAATGTCGTACAAAAGAACTACTCACAAAAAAACCACTCACGTACAATTCTTATGTGAACTAGTGACAGATATTTCGGTTCGGAGGGAGTATGAATGTATAATCGATCAAGCTGGACGGGATCATGCATGCGTATGATTGCTCAGGTTGAGCGGGATTACGGGACTGTGTGTAATTAGTTATACGTACTTCTCTGTCATGCCCACCGTCCATGTGGACTCCTTCATTCCTTGCCCATGTTACACAGTAACAGCCAAAATTAAGATTTGCTCAAGACGGCACGACACTGTCTGTGTTTAACTTGGGTAACGAAACCGCGTCCGATCGTGCTATGTCAGTCTGTTTCCCATGATATATGTGGTCGTACAGGGCCGTTGCCGTTAGTTCGTTCCGTGTTACCTCCAGCTGGGTTCTCTTGCACTTGCGCACAGCTTATCTCGTCTCTTTTTATTTTTGGGAGGCAGCAAAATATTGCCTTATCTTTTTTCTTTAAAAAACACAGTTTAAACACAGACGCTTACAACACGAGCGCACACTCACTCCTATCAACGCACACACGCACACCCTACCCTATGACTCTATGAGCACCTCCGAAATACTGAGCCGGCGGATTGAGACTTGAGATTAACGAAGTCACACCACGGCCGTCTCGCTGTCGACGGAAACGTCGTTTCTCACTGAAAGAATATTCCGACTAAATGCAACACACTGACGACGTGGCTGAGAATATGCGGTCGGGTGGATTCTTTCTCTTCGTCCGCGATGACGATGCCGATGCAACTTCTGAGAGACCGCCACATCTATCAACTACGCACGCGAGCAAATGCGATCCATCTGCTAGACTACGCAAGCGGCATACGGAATAGGGGAGAGTGGCGCCTCTCCATTCTGAAACACCAAAATGGATCACGAGCTATATGGAGCTTTCTTTTACTTGTTCTGGAAATTTCATTTCTTTCACTTTTATAATTCTAATAAAAATACAAATACTAAAATACATGTGGAGGGTCTTGTATGTGTGACGAGGTTATACCAAACGGGTACCCCCTTCGTGTGGGTAACTGGTGCACGTGATGACTAAACCCCAATTGTCAATAGACTGACGAAGCCCATCAAGTAAGGCTCAAGATGAATAAGTGTTTTTCAACTTAGACATAGTCGGTTGTACTTTCCATATCTGTAATCCTAGTCGGTTACCCACCCGAGACCTGCCCCCCAAATAAGGGTCAGGAGGGCGACCGATCAAGGACACGCTCATCCAGAACCACCAAACCCTACCGAGATCGACATGTCGCTGGACATTATACTCGCCACATATTCAACAATCAATACAGACAGGCAGGAAGTACGGGTGTTACCTCAGTCGAGGGCCCTGAACCTGGGTAACTCCTGCTTGTCAGCCGACGAATCTACTAACACTACGCGTTCTCTACCACATAACTCTAACCCTAGGCTATCAGTCATGGGTATTGAGGGGACTCCCCTCGTCAATTGGCGCCGTCTGTGGGAATAAATAGTGTTGGACTCATGGATTCATCGGTTTCAACTTCAAACGGCAACTCGCCGACAGCATCTGCAAACGGCCACACGCCGGCAATTTCGACTGGCGTCGAATCAGCAGACGAACGCTCGCCAACTTCGCAAGCAATATCGCCAAGGAGGATCAAGCCATACTCGCCAGACGCACAAGAAATCTTCTCTAGTCTCGACTCAGGTTTTGATCTAATTATCGGAGAACATAACTTCTTTCGTCGATAAGTTTGGTGTGCAGGACTTGACCGAGTCGATCGCGACTAAGGCAGATAAGGAGCAGTCGACTACGATCACATCATCAGCAGACAAAGAAGCTACCTCATCACAGATCGACTCGATCCCACCGCCCGAATCCCCAATCTCCTCCATGTTGACACAAGAATTTAACAAACTCATAGCGGAAGAGTTCCCAGATGATGAGGGACAGTCCACCTATCAGGGCAATGCACTCGACGAACCATCTACTGAGATTGCATCACCAGAAAGCGTGGGAAAAACTCCATCACAGATCAACTCGATCTCGGCGATAGGATCTCCAATCGCCTCCATGACAACCCAAGAGTTCAACGAGCTCGTGGCACAGGAGCAGCTGGAGGATGAGGTACAGTCTGACTTTCAAGTCAACACAGTCGAATATATCACCCCCTCGACACTGCACCCAATCATATGCAATCAGAGGATGCGGAGTACATCATCTACCTCACCGACTTCACTGGGCCAGAGATCCAAGCGGATCACGAATCCTTCTCCGACTACGAAGATCATCCTGAGCCAATACTCGAGGCATACGTCAATACCGATGCTCAGATCAGCAAAAGCAATAACTCCGACATGAGCTTGGATGATGACGTTCAATCCATAACTAGCATCGACAACACAAACACATGCCCTCTGGTCACACCACGACAGGTTTTTGTCGCGTTTAGTGCAGAAACCTCGGCGGCTGCTGCCAGTCGAAGGCCTACAGAATTTCCCTCTGAAGTTACGTTGCCAGATAGTATAACAAAGTTAAACATCATGGCGGAGATGGCGGCGAAAGTGGACAAAATCATCACGGATTGCACGATGATGCCAGCAGATGCAACCCATGATGAGATGATGACATATAACTATTTCAACTGGCAAGAAACAATGCGACTGAAACAGTACCGAGCAACACTCGAAGAGCGAAGGAGGCAAGCTAGCATCTCGAGTGCGCGAAGGAGGCAGCTGTCTCTCAGCTCTACAGGTGCAAAACTGAACAGAGGCATCGATCTAGGTTGGCACACATACCAGAAGGCGAAAAATCAGAAATCGTTCGCAATCTGGAGAACTCGTTCCTCACATTGGATACGGAAGGCATTCTAGCGCCTAAAACATCCAAAGGTGCCCTGATATCAATTGGAGCGCACCTCAAGGCGACAGCACCTCCAGCGGATGATCCAGCCGCAGAGCTGCATCACCAACAGCTCAAGGCACTCGCGTTGGCAGCAAAAGGACTCCAGTCGGGGAGCAACAGAAGACGTAGCAGGAGTCGCTCACGGCATACATCAAGAGATCGCCGCAGTCACAGTCCACACAGGAGTAGCGCAAGAAGAAGCTCAAGCCGCTACAGACCACGGAGCAGATCCAGAAGCAACAGCTCGGGAGATAGTCGCGATGCAGGACCTTGCAGGGCGCGATGTTTCACCCGACGAATTCGTGAGGCCAGAATGCCCAAAAGATTCGGTCTGCCAACGATGCCAAAATTCAACTGCAAGCAAGAGCGTTCAGGCTGGCTAGAGGACTACAAGCTCGCAGTCGTGTGCCAAAGAGGAACGACCACAACGGCGTTGCAGTACATACAACTGATGCTTGAAGGTACAGTCCGCGACTGGCTCAAAGCATTACCCGAAGGGTCTTACGACTCTTAGGAACACTTCAAGGAGGACTTCATCAAATACTTCGACCCTCTGTGCAAGCGACCCAAGACATTCGAAGAATTACGAGCTTGTAAACAAAGGTCAGATGAGACGCTCCGAGCATATATCAGAAGGTGGACTGCTATCCGCAACTCAGTAGGCACAATCTCGAAAGACAGAGCCATGGATGCTTTCACCATGGGAGTTCACAGAAACGACTTCAGAGAGGCACCCGGTCGCCAGAAACCAAAATCCATGGCAGAGCTCATGAAAATAGCGACTGAGTGGGCAGACGGAGAAGACGCCGTAAGGACTAAACGCCCGCTTTCCCCACATGACCAAGAGGATCGACGCGACAGTCGAGATTGTCGTGACAGAGGCGACAAAAGGCGGCGACGCAGGAACGATTACGGCGACAAAGACAAGATAAAATTTGTCGCAGCCGGTTTTTCACAAGACGATCACGCCCGGGAGGACAGACGACATGTCGATCGTCGTGGCAATCGAGGCGACGACCGCCGCGACAGTCGATCAGATGACCGCCGCGACAGTCCAGACCGCGACCAGCGTAGTAGCGGCTACCAGAGGCAAGAATGGCGTAAACAATCAGACGCAAAGTCAGAGAAGACGTTCCAAGAAAAGATGGAGGACCAGTGCAGACTACACCTATTCAAAGATCCAGCCACTGGAAGGCTAACTTCCAATCATACCACGGGGAATTGCCGCGAATTCGAACAAATAGTGGCAGATTACACGAGACGACTCAAAAGGGATGCACCCCCGACTGCCCCACCAGCATACACTTCACCACCACCAACACAGCCAGTCGCGACACTTCGACCCCCGCCACCATATAATGCAGGTAGCCAAATCGCAGGAGTCATACATCACATACCGCAAGCTGCAGAAGAGCGTCCTTCCAACGAGCCTCAAGGACAGATGTACATGATTCAAAAAGGGCGTCCTTCCAACAAGCAGCAAAAGCTTCACACTCGACACGTTAACATGGCAGTTATGGCACCACCGGCTGTGCCAGATTTCTTGTGAGACTCCGAAACAACAATCACGTTCAGTCGAGAAGATCACCCACCATCCGTCTATCGGCCAGGCCATGCCGCCCTCGTACTCGACGTCCAGATCGGAGGATACGCCATGACCAAGGTCTTCATGGATGGAGGCAGCGGCATAAACATTATCTTCGCCGACACACTTCGTCGAATGAACAGGTCAGTCGAGAATTTACCCCAGTCCACAAACACTTTCCATGGTATTGTTCCAGGTAAATCAATTCTCCCAGAGGGCACGATACAACTCGACGTCACGTTTGGTGACGTAAAGCACTTCAGAAGCGAATCAATTGAGTTCGAAGTCGTCGATTGAAAATCACAATATCACGCCATATTAGGGCGACCCGCATTCGCTCGGTTCATGGCAGTACCACATTACGCATACCTCAAACTGAAGATGCCAGGTCCCAAGGGAGTGATCACAGTCAATGGAAACTTTCAAAGGTCTGACGCCTGCGACCGGGACTTCAGCAAAATCTCCGAGATGTTCGGCGCGGAGCAAACACTCGAAGAGCTCTCGCTCACCAACGATCCAACGTACATGCTTGAGCACAAGAAGCATGGAGTCGACAAAGCGTTCAGCACCACAGATGACACAAGGACACACCAGATTCACCCGACTGACACTGCTAAGACAATCAAGGTGTCAACAAGCTTGCCTCCCGCATAGGGAAGCGCGCTCGTCGAATTCCTCCGTGAGAACTGGGATATGTTTCCATGGTGCGCAGCCGACATGCCAGGCATACCCAGGGAATTCGCCAAGCACTCTTTCCAACTCAGTCCAGGAACTAGACCAGTTAAGCAAGCAGTACGTCGTGTGTCAGGCCCCAAAAGAGAAGCCATCGAGAAGCATGTGGATAAATTGCTCAAAGCAAACTTCATTCGAGAGATCAAGAAATCAGAGTGGGTAGCCAACCCCGTAATAGTCGAAAAGAAGAAGACAACGGCAACCCGGATGTGCATCGACTTCACTGGGCTCAACAAGTGTTGTCCCGAAGATCATTTTCCCCTTCCTCGAATCGACAAGATCGTCGACTCCACAGCAGGGGGTGCGCATACCCAGGGTACCACCAGATTCGGATGAAGGTAGAAGACGAAGAGAAGACAGCTTTCACAACTCCACTCGGAGTATATTGCTACACCACAATGCCCTTCGGGCTCAAGAACGCAGGTGCTACTTACCAGCGTATGATGCAGAATTGCCTGAAGGTACAAATCGGCCGAAATGTCGAAGTTTATGTGGACGACATAGTTGTCAAGTCAAAAGAAGAGGACACATTACTCGCAGACTTACGAAAAACATTCGGCAACCTCAGAAGGTACAACATCAAACTTAACCCAGACAAGTGTACCTTTGGCGTTCCAGCCGGAGAACTCTTAGGGTATTTGGTATCAGCTCGCGAAATCGAAGCAAATCCAGAAAAGATACATGCCATATTAACCATGCAAAGGCCTAAAAAGCTCTATGAGGTGCAGCAGTTGACAGGAAGAGTTGCAGCACTCAGTCGCTTCTTCAGCAAGCTAGGCAAAAATGCACTACCACTATATCGACTGATGAAGAAAGCAGATAAATTCGAGTGGACGGACGAGGCTGAAGCCGCTTTCATCGATCTCAAACGAATACTCACAAAACCGCCCATCTTGGCGGCACCCAAGGAAAGAGAGCCAATGTACCTGTATGTTGCAGCCACAAACCGAGTGGTAAGTACTGTACTGGTAGTCGAGCGCATGGAGGAAGGCAAAGCTCAGAGCACGCAAAGAGCAGTCTACTACGTCAGCGAGGTTCTGTCCTTGTCCAAGCAAAGGTACCCGCACTTTTAAAAGCTGGCATATGCAGTCTTCATAACAACAAGAAAATTGCGACATTACTTCACAGAGCATCCGATTACCGTAATCAGCAAATCAGCAATCGGAGATATACTCACCAATCCAGACGCAACTGGGCGAGTGGCAAAATGGCTCATCGAGCTCGGTCCACTCGGAATCACATATGATCACCCGAAGGCCATCAAAGCACAAGTCTTGCCTGACTTCACCACAGAGTGGATAGAGTCCCAACTGCCGGGAATCCCTGATGTGTCCAATTCATGGACGATGTATTTCGATGGTTCCAAGAAAAATGTGTCATACTCATCTCACCCAAAGGTGACAAGCTCAAATATCTGTTGCAGATGGACTTCGTAAGACCATCCAACAACGAAGCAGAGTACGAAGGTTTGATCCATGGCATGCGCATGGCCAAGGCTTTAGGATGCACTCGACTGATGATATATGGTGACTCAAATCTGGTCGTACATCAAACAATGAAAGCTTGTGACTCTATAGCTGATAACATGATCGCATATCGCGACCTCTACAACATATTAGAAGGTGACTTCGATGGATGCGAGCTACGACATGTTGGGAGGGAAAGCAACGAAGAAGCAGACATACTAGCCAACATCGGCTCGACTAAGGCGCAAGTTCCACCTAGTGTTTTCCTAGAGCGAATCTCACAAAGGTCTATCAGCAAGCAACGTCCTCCATCAACTTCAACTGCCACGTCCAAGGACAAAGTGCCAAGCTAGAGGATCCCCCGGTCGAAGTACTTCTATGTCAAGGCGATCAGGTAACACCAGCATGGACTGAACCTCTTCTAGCATTTATACTCCGCGACGAGCTACCGGACGATGCAGCAGAAGCGAGGCGAATCACTCGACGCGCAAAAGCATACACCATTATAAACGGTGAACTCTACAAACAGAGTGTCTCAGGTATGTTTCAGAGATGTGTGGAATTCGAAGATTGCAAAACTATACTTCGTGATATCCATGCAAGAACCTGTGGGCATCACGCCGGCAGTCGATCACTCGTAGCCAAAGCCTTCAGAGCAGGGTTTTATTGGCCTACAACACTTAAGGACGTAGAAGACATAGTTAAAAGGTGCATTGGGTGTCAAAAATTCGCCACTAAACCTCATGCACCTGCATCTGCACTCAAAACCATACCACTTGCGTGGCCCTTCGCCCAATGGGGATTGGACATGGTTGGACCATTCAAAAAGTCATCGCCTGCAGGACATACTCACCTACTGGTGGCAGTCGACAAATTCACAAAGTGGATCGAAGCAGTCCCAATCACAAGCTCGACTGCCACTACTATAGTCAACTTCATAAGATCAATCGTCTATCGCTTTGGCGTCCCGAACAGCATCATCACGGACAACGGCACAAACTTTACAGCCGAGGAGTTCCGCTCCTTCTGCAAAGAGTGGAACATCACGCTCAACTATGCATCAGTGGCACACCCGCAATCTAACGGACAAGTCGAAAAGGCCAATGGTCTCGTCTGTACATGCATCAAGAAAAGACTACTGGTGCCACTCAAACGGGCTGCGGGTGCGTGGGTGGATGAGCTCCCCGCGGTACTCTGGATTCTACGTACAACCCCAAATGCGTCGACCCAGTTCACACCTTTCTTCATGGTCTACGGTGCAGAGGCAGTACTACCACCAGAGGTGAAATTCAGCGCACCAAGAGTCGAAGCATACAATGAAGACGATGCAAACGAGTCGCAAGAGGATGCAGCGGATCTAATCGAAGAAGAACGCCATACAGCCCAGCTGTTTACCAGCAGGATCTCCGAAACTATCACAGTCAACGACTCCGTCCCAGAACATTCATGGTGGGCGATTTGGTACTTCGGCTGAAGCAGAAGAAGGTGCACAAACTCGCATCACCATGGGAAGGACCCTTCATCGTCACGGAAGTCATTGATGGTGGCGCCTATCGACTGAAGCATGCTCAGACTGGAGAGTTATCGCACAACCCATGGAATGTGGCGCACCTGCGTAGCTTCTATGCATAGGGCCCATAGCCGATCAATGTAACAAAGTGTAAATGTCAAAACGGCCAGCAGGTTTCAGACGCGCTCTTTTCCTTACCAGGGTACCTAAGGGGGCTGGAAGGTTTTTAATTAGGCGGCTTGCTGGCCAATATCTGCAATAAAGAAGATGTTGCTCCAAAAAAATTCTCGGATACTTTTCATTACAGTAACATAATACCCCACTCGAGCCCTCGGGGGCTAGGTCTTAGCCATAATAACAAGACTCAATCAAACCAGAAGGCTCGGGGGCTGGATCACAAAACATGCTTGCAAACACAATTCGTTTACTCATGGTCATACATGAAGTAATTTTCATACATACACCCACCCGATAGACTCGGGAGCCGGACAATTACACAAGTACACATACATTTTTCATACAATACACCCACTCGATGGACTCGGGGGCTGTACAAAAATGATACAAATTATTCAGGCTCATCTTTCATGGGCAGATTAGAACCTATAAGTTGTTCATACATACGGTCCACAAGCATTTTCGCTGAAGCCGCAGTCCCGTCCAAGTACCTTTTCTCCAGACGCGAGCCAGCTGCAAGTGAAGAAAAACGCAAAGTAGGATGCTGACTGCGGATATATCCCATGGCAGCGTTGGCCCCAAGCGCAACCCTTTGGCTTATTTCTTCCCGGATCGCGTCTGTCGACTGGAACAAATCAACAAGGGCATGGATTCCTAGTGGTTGTGGCCCGTCAGGGAACAAGAAGTGATTCACACGCATAAGCGCCGCTCGGCAACGCTCGAGTAGTATAGCGCCGCGAAACACTCGATCCTTCAGGGTGGCAAGCTTTGGCGGCATGGTACCTGATACGTCCATTTTGCATCACTATTTTATATCATAATTTACTGCTATTCATTGATATATTTCGTATTTGGAGATGATACTTATGTTATTTCATCTATTTTGCATGATTGATGATCATTGGGGGATGGAACTCCGGAGTCTGAATTCTGCTGGAAAAAGCGTCATCGAGATACAATATTTGCGAAGCTCAGAAGATCAAACGAAACACCTGGGAATTATTTTCTCACCAGATCACGAAGGAGGCCAAAAGGGGAGCCTGAGGTGGGGCCCAGGGGGCCCACACCATGCCCAGGCGCGGCAGGGAGGCTGGCCGCGCGAGCATGTGGTGGGGCCGCCCTGGCCCACCACCGGGCGTGCCCTTTCGCGTACTTCATCCCCCCGAAAACCTAAGACCTGGGGGGTGTTCAGAAATCCTCTTCGCCGCCACCACGAGGCGGAGAAGACAGAGAGAGAAAAGCTCTCCGGTAGGCTGCGTTGCCGCCGGGGAAATTCCCTCCCGGAGGGGGGAAATCGTCGCCATCGTCACCGTCATCGAGCTGCACTCCATCACCATCGCCAACACCACCATCTCCACCGCCGACGCCGTCATCTCCATCGGTCCACTCCGTTCCCGCTGTAACATCTAGGGCTAAACCTTGTGTATTTGATAGGGTAAACTCTCCCGGTGTTGATTACTCTTGTTATTGATGCTATTGAGTGAAACCGTTGAATTAGGGTTTATGTTCAGATTGTTATCCATCATTATATCATCTCTGATCATGTACCATATGATGTGTTGTGAGTAGTTCGTTAAGTTCTTGAGGACATGGGAGAAGTCTAGATGTTAGTAGTGAACTATGTTGAGTAATATTTAATGTTTTGATATTTAAGTTGTGGTGCCATTCTTCTAGTGGTGTCATGTGAACGTCGACTACATGACACTTCACCTTTATGGGCCTAGGGGAATGCATCGTGTACTTGATTATTAGTTGTGGGGTTGCCGGAGTGACAGAAACCTAAACCCCCGTTGATATTTCGATGCATGAGGGATAGCAGGATCTCAGAGTTTAAGGCTATGGTTAGATTTATCTTAATTACTTTCTTGTATTTGCGGATGCTTGCAAGGGGTATAATCATAAGTATGTATTAGTCCTAGGAAGGGCGATGCATTAGCATAGGTTCACCCACACGACACTTATCGAAACACTAAAGATTAATCATCAATATGAAGCGAAAGCACTAGACAGAATTCCCGTGTGTCCTCAAGAACGTTTGGTCATCATAAGTAAACAAACCGGCTTGTCATTTGCTCTAAAAAGGATTGGGCCACTCGCTGCAATTATAATTGCCGCGCTCTATTTACTCGCACTTTATTTATGTGTCATATCAAAGTCTACTGAAAACTTGTCTGCTAGTGTTTACAGTGAAACCCTCATCAAAACCACTTGTCAACACCTTCTGCTCCTCGTTGGGTTCGACACTCTTATTTATCGAAAGTACTGCGATACACCCCCTATACTTGTGGGTCATCAAGACTATTTTCTGGCGCCGTTGCCGGGGAGTGAAGCGCTATTGGTAAGTGGAATTGGTAAGGAAAACTTTAGCTGTAAGTGCTGTTTTTATTTCTATCTCCTTATTTGCTTAATAATGGAGAGAGGAAATGTTGCTTTCCTGTTTGGGAAGTCTTCTACCGCTGCTAAGGTAGAACATGAGGCGCCACCTGATGATATTGTGCCATTTAAAATACCTATGAAAATTATTGAACGTGTTATGAATAACCGCTATGTTGGAGATGGAACTGTCCACCCCGGTGATCATTTACTGTATTTACATGAATTATGCGAGTTGTTCAAGTGTGCAGGTATTACAATGGACGAAGTCAGGAAGAAATTATTCTCCATATCACTCGGTGGGAGAGCTGCGCATTGGTATAAACTGCTGAAGAACAGGGATTCTCTTGGATGGGAGGAAATTGTACCTCTCTTTTATTCTAAATTTTATCCTCCAAGTGAAATTCACCAAGATCGGAATTCTATATATAATTTCTGGCCTCATGATGGAGAAAGTATTGCCCAAGCTTGGGGGAGATTGAAGGCATTAATGCTCAAATGCCCCATTCATGAGCTTCCAGGTAATATTATTGTTGATAACTTCTATGCAAGACTCTCCTTTCAATATAAAACATTATTGGATACTTATTGTGCTGGATCATTCACTCGTAATAAGAAGGAGATTAAATGGGATCTTCTTGATCGGATTGAAGAAAATACTGAAGCATGGGAGAAAGACAAAGGTAGGGAGCCAGGTATAAAATATGACTTTGAATTCATTAAGACTTTCATGAATACTGATGCATTTCGAAATATTAATAGTGCTTATGGTCTTGACTCTCTAGTTGTTGCAAATTATTATAAATCCTTTGCTGTCTATTTCGGTTTGCCCAAGAAGGGGTTTGAAAAATATCATGAACCTTATAAAGATAAATCTATTGCTCCTTTAGCTAAAAGCATTGAAGTTAATATTGTTGATCATATCATTCCTGAGCCTTATATTGATAAAATTCCTTTTCCTGTTAAAGTGAAAGAACATTCTATTATGGCTAGTGTGGTTAATAAAAGTGATAAGAAAGCTAAGGAACCTGATGAACAAATTAAAGTTGAACCTTCTGTGGCTATAGTTAAAGAGCTTGTTTCTGAAAATGTGGGAGAAGAGTATATTATATTTTGTGATGATGCTTCTAATGTTGTTTCTCATCCTGCAAAGCCAAGGAAGGCTAGTGTTCCTGTGTTATCTGTTAAAATTGGTGATCATTGCTATTATGGTTTATGTGATATTGGTGCAAGTTCAAGTGCTATTCCTTATGATCTTTATAAAGAAATTATGCATGAGATTGGTCCTAGTGAACTTGAAGAGATTGATGTGGTTATTCAACTTGCTAATAGAGAAACTATCTCTCCCATTGGTATTGTCAGAGATGTTGAAGTTCTATGTGGTAAGACTAAATATCCTGCTGATTTCCTCGTACTTGGTTCTGCTGCTAGTAAGACTTGTCCTATCATTTTTGGTAGACCTTTTCTAAATACTTGTGGTGCTGTTATAGATTGTAAGAAAGAGAAAATCCTTACTAAATTTGCTGGTGATTCATATGAATTCAATTTTTCGAAATTTGCTAAAACTCCTTATGAAACCGAATTGCCTAATGAGGATTTTAGAGTAGAACAGCTTTCTTCTATTGCTCTTGCGCCTAGTAATTATATTCAGCAATTTATGGAAGATCATGAGAGTGAAGATTTTATGGAACAAAGGAATGAACTTGAGGACATATTCCTTCGTCAACCTATTCTTAAACATAATTTAAAGGTGGAAGACTTGGGTAAAACACTTCCACCTAAAGAGGATCCTGTCTTTGATTTAAAACCTTTGCCTGATAATCTTAATTATGCTCATCTTGATGATAAGAAAATATATCCTATTATTATTAGTGCTAGCCTTTCAGGTAAAGAAGAAGAAAGATTGTTGGAAATATTGAAGAAACACCGTGGAGCTATGGGTTATACTTTGGATGATTTGAAGGGGATTTCTCCTACTATATGTCAACATTCTATTAATATGGAGCCCGATGCAAAGCCAGTTGTTGAACATCAACGCCGTTTAATACCTAAGATGAAGGAAGTGGTAAGAAATGAGGTATTAAAACTTCTTGATGCTGGTATTATTTATCCTATTGCTGATAGTAGATGGGTTAGTCCTGTGCACTGTGTCCCTAAGAAAGGTGGAATTACTGTCGCACCTAATGATCATGATGAGCTTATCCCTCAAAGAGTAGTTGTTGGTTATAGAATGTGCATTGATTTTAGGAAGGTTAATAAAGTTACTAAGAAAGATCATTATCCATTACCTTTTATTGATCAAATGTTGGAGAGATTAGCCAATAAAACTCATTTTTGCTTTCTTGATGGTTATTCTGGTTTCTCTCAAATTGCTGTTAAAACTCAAGATCAAGAGAAAACCACATTTACCTGTCCTTATGGTACTTATGCTTATAGACGTATGCCTTTTGGTTTATGTAATGCTCCTGCTACTTTTCAAAGATGTATGTCTGCTATCTTTCATGGTTTTTGTGAGGAAATTGTGGAGGTGTTCATGGACGATTTCTCTGTCTATGGCACTTCCTTTGATAATTGCTTGCACAATCTTGATAAAGTTTTGCAGAGATGTGAAGAAACTAATCTTGTTCTTAATTGGGAGAAATGCCACTTTATGGTTAATGAAGGGATTGTTCTTGGACATAAAATTTCTGAAAGAGGTATTGAAGTTGATAGAGCCAAAGTGGAAGCAATTGAGAAAATGCCTTGCCCTAGAGATGTTAAAGGTATTCGTAGTATTCTTGGTCATGCTGGTTTCTATAGAAGGTTTATCAAAGACTTTGCTAAGGTATCAAAGCCTCTTACTAATCTCTTGCAAAAAGATATACCATTTGTTTTTTATGATGATTGTAAGGAAGCTTTTGAAACTCTTAAGAAAGCTTTAATAACTGCTCCTATTGTCCAACCACCTGATTGGAATTTACCATTTGAAATTATGTGTGATGCTAGTGATTTTGCTGTTGGTGCTGTCCTTGGGCAAAGAGTGGATAAAAAGTTAAATGTTATTCATTATGCTAGTAAGACTCTTGATGCTGCTCAAAAGAATTATGCTACAACTGAAAAAGAATTTCTAGCTGTTGTCTTTGCTTGTGATAAATTTAGACAATACATTGTTGATTCTAAAGTTATTATTTATACTGATCATGCTGCAATTAGATACCTTATGGAAAAGAAAGATGCAAAGCCTAGGCTTATCAGATGGGTGTTACTTTTGCAAGAATTCGATTTGCATATTGTGGATAGGAAGGGTGCTGAAAATACTGTTGCTGATAATTTGTCTAGATTGGAAAACATTGCTTATGATCCTATACCTGTTAATGATAGTTTTCCAAATGAACAATTGGCTGCAATAAGGGTGAGTTCACGAGATAGTCCTTGGTATGCAGATTATGCTAACTTTATTGTTTCGAAGTATTTGCCTCCAACCTTTTCAGCTCAAAAAAGAAGAAAATTCTTTTATGACTTAAGGCATTATTTCTGGGATGACCCACACTTATATAAAGAAGGAGTTGATGGTATTATGCGAAGATGTGTTCCGGAGTATGAACAAAAAGAGATATTGAGAAAGTGCCATAGTAGTGCTTATGGAGGACATCACGCTGGAGATAGAACCGCACAAAAGGTTTTACAATCAGGTTTTTATTGGCCTACTCTTTTTAAAGATGCAAGAAAGTTTATTTTATCTTGTGATGAATGTCAAAGAGTTGGTAATATCTCTAGACGTAATGAAATGCCTATGAATTATTCTCTTGTTATTGAACCGTTTGATTGTTGGGGATTTGACTTTATGGGTCCTTTCCCTTCTTCAGAAGGTAATACTCATATACTTGTTGCTGTTGATTATGTTACTAAATGGGTAGAAGCTATACCTACTAAAAGTGCTGATGGTGAGACATCATTAAAAATGCTTCAAGATATTATTTTCCCTAGGTTTGGTGTTCCTAGATATCTTATGACTGATGGAGGTTCTCATTTTATTCATGGTGGGTTTAGAAAAGTTCTTGCTAAATATGGTGTTAATCATAGAATTGCTTCAGCTTATCATCCTCAAACTAGTGGGCAAGTAGAACTATCAAATAGAGAAATTAAATCTATCTTGCAAAAGACTGTTAATAGGACGAGGAAGAATTGGGCTAGTAAATTAAATGATGCATTGTGGGCTTATAGAACTGCTTATAAAAATCACATGGGTATGTCTCCTTATAAAATGGTTTATGGAAAAGCTTGTCACTTGCCTTTAGAATTAGAACACAAAGCTTATTCGGCAGTGAGAGAACTAAATAGAGATTTTAAACTTGCTGGTGAGAAAAGATTACTTAGTTTAAGTTCTTTAGATGAATGGAGAAGTGAAGCTTATGAAAATGCTAAACTATTTAAAGAGAAAGTTAAGAGATGGCATGATAGGAGAATCCTTAAGAGAGAGTTTCATGTTGGTGAGAAAGTTCTATTGTATAGCTCTCGTCTTAGATTCTTTGCAGGAAAATTGCTCTCCAAGTGGGAAGGACCATATGTCATTGAGGTGTTTCGTTCGGGTGCGATAAAAATTGCTTCGCTCAAGGATGACTCTACACAAGTGGTAAATGGACAAAGACTCAAGCATTATATTTCTGGAGATTCTTATAATGAAGATGTTGATATTATTCAAGCAATTACTCCGGAAGATTATATTAAGGAAAATATTTCTGAGTCTGCAGAACCTGATTTCGAAAAGGTACAGTTTCGGTAAGAAAAAGTTCGCGAATTTAATTTTGAGCTACCTATAATTTATTTTTGGAAAATATGGAAAAACACGAGACGAAAACGAGCAGGACACGAAGTCCGAGGCGCCCACACCACGTGGTGGCGCGGGGTCCTTGCTGGCCGCGCGAGCACCAGGTGGGGGAGCCTCGGAGCTCCTCTCCTACTCGGTTTCGCCCTGTTGCCTTCCTTTTATTTCGTAAATTTTTGCTATATATTCACCCGGAGCCCCCGTGGTCCGTATATCGTGTCTTCGACGCGTTTTTATTTCGAGCTGTTTCTTCCAGATGTCGTCTCAGGGATCTTGTTCCGAAGACTACGCACTTCGTCGCCAACGTGAACTCCTTCAAGATCTTGATCAAGGGTCTTTTGTTGGATGGGCGGATGATGAGAAGGTGAAGGCTAGGCGCAGGGACATGGACGACAACGTCATGGAGGAAGGAGCAATACCACCTGTTCCGGATCTTAGCTCTTTTCCAGATGCAACCGAAGCTCTTCGTGTCACGGATCAGTTTTGCGAGCAGTACCGCGTCCTGAGGAGGGAAGTGGATATACTTCAAGAGGAGAACAACAGGCTTCGCAAGATGTTGGAGCGTTACCTTGCCCCACTTCGAGTCGTCCCTCCATCACCACCGAAGGAGTAATTCATCATCGGTATTGGCATCTCTCTTAGCTTGTTCCAAGCTTGGGGGGAGTGCCGCGGTATCACCATTATCTTTGATCTTTTACCTTTTAGTAGAGTCATATCATGAGTAGGGAAGTTATCTTATATGATGGTTTGCAGTGTGGAAGTATGTCTCTTTTAGTTAGCTGTCTATGTATCCCTTGGTGTGAGTTGCCGTTATGGAATATTAATGAGAAGTGTTATCATTTATTTTCTGCACACTTTATTTTAGTTTGCAACTTTTATCATGTATGATTGATCTTGTCATTAGTGTTGGTAATCACTTTGGGAGCATATAGTAAATCTTTTGTCTTTGGCAAACCTAGCATTGGTCAGTAGCTACAATACTTTGAGACTTAAGTGAAAAAAGGAATTACATGTAGAATATAGAATTCATTAATCTTTCTCACTTGTAGATTATAAGCTTAGTATTCACAAACTTAAAATTGTGTATGCCTTCAAGTAAGAATTGCATGATTGTCTTTACTACATGTATGTTTGTTTGTATCCATCAACTCTTATGCTTGCATGCTACCCAACCTTGCTAGCCAAAGATCTGTATCGAGAGGGAATACTTCTCATACATCCAAACCATGAACCGAAACCCCTGCCATTTGTGTTCACCATATCTACCTACTATGTGGTATTTTGCGCCACTCCAAGTAAATACTTCTTGTGCTATCTTTATTCAAAATTATTATCCCTTATTTGTGTCAATGTTCACTAGCTCATGAGGAAATAATACTCCCTCCGTTCCATAATATAAGGTGTCTAAGGTTTTGGCACGGATATTAAGACGCCAGTATTTTACATAGGATGCACTCATTTTGTTTAGACAAAAATCAAGAGAGAGGAATTTCTAATAGTTACAAATTGAAAACAATAGGTCAAATCTCTCCGTTCCACATTTTGACTTGCTTTTTGATGAATAAAATTGTCTATAAATCGCAATACACCTTATATTTTGAATTTTTTCTAAAAACCTTAGACACCTTATATCAAGGAACGGAGGGAGTAGTTGGGTTTGTTATCTTCCATACTAATTAAGTAACCCTTGACTTGCATGCTACATCTGCTCGTCATTAATATTGCAAAGGGGTGGTCAGACCACTATAATATCAAAGGTTGAGATTTTAAAATATAGGCACTCCTCCATGGTTTGAGATTGATTGGTGGGCACCCGAGGATTCGGTTAGCCATGGTTGTGTTAGAAAGGTGGGGAGGAGTGTCAAGGCTGTGAAAGTAAAGGAAAAAGAAGATGAATATCATAAAGGCTTGTTTTAAAAAATAAATCGGAACCACCCTTAACTTGCTTAGTATGGAAGATGACAAGAACTCTATTACCATTCGTTGACAACAACAAACACCGCTCAAAAACTTACTTTTATGCTCTCTATATGATTTCGAAAACCTATAAAACCAAAAGCTCTAGCACATGCTTGTATCTCTGCTTCCCTCTGCGAAGGGCCTATCTTTTACTTTATGTTGAGTCAGTAAACCTATCTCCTTCTATCTTAAGCAAGCATTTGAGTTGATTGTGATTCAACCAGTTATACATTAGTATTGTTGATCAAGTCTTTTATTCTTTCTTGCTTAGCACATTGTTGGCATCTAATGAATTTGATTTTTGGAGTTATCAACTAATAAAGAGGGTTGTTTTATAAACTAAGCTCGATATGTTCATTGTCCTCTGACCAAGGACTAAGTTTGCCAATTCCAACTAAGGTTTTCTCTATGTACCTTATTGTATTTTTTCCTCTACTTGTTACAAGTTGATTTATATGAACGGAGTTGATATCTAAGATGACTTGTGCATTTATACATGTGATGCTTCTTGTCCGTATATTTTATATCGACACTTTACTCCATAAACCTGTGGTCATGTTTACCGAGTTCAGCTTTCGCTTGGGTACAAGCGAGGTCTAAGCTTGGGGGGAGTTGATACGTCCATTTTGCATCACTATTTTATAGCATAATTTACTGCTATTCATTGATATATTTCGTATTTGGAGATGATACTTATGTTATTTCATTTATTTCATCTACCAGACGATGCAGCAGAAGCGAGGCGAATCACTCGACGCGCAAAAGCATACACCATTATAAACGGTGAACTCTACAAACAGAGTGTCTCAGGTATGTTTCAGAGATGTGTGGAATTCGAAGATGGCAAAACTATACTTCGTGATATCCATGCAGGAACCTGTGGGCATCACGCCGGCAGTCGATCACTCGTAGCCAAAGCCTTCAGAGCAGGGTTTTATTGGCCTACAACACTTAAGGACGTAGAAGACATAGTTAAAAGGTGCATTGGGTGTCAAAAATTCGCCACTAAACCTCATGCACCTGCATCTGCACTCAAAACCATACCACTTGTGTGGCCCTTCGCCCAATGGGGATTGGACATGGTTGGACCATTCAAAAAGTCATCGCCTGCAGGACATACTCACCTACTGGTGGCAGTCGACAAATTCACAAAGTGGATCGAAGCAGTCCCAATCACAAGCTCGACTGCCACTACTGCAGTCAACTTCATAAGATCAATCGTCTATCGCTTTGGCGTCCCGAACAGCATCATCACGGACAACGGCACAAACTTTACAGCCGAGGAGTTCCGCTCCTTCCGCAAAGAGTGGAACATCACGCTCAACTATGCATCCGTGGCACACCCGCAATCTAACGGACAAGTCGAAAAAGCCAATGGTCTCGTCTGTACATGCATCAAGAAAAGACTACTGGTGCCACTCAAACGGGCTGCGGGTGCGTGGGTGGATGAGCTCCCCGCGGTACTCTGGATTCTACGTACAACCCCAAATGCGTCGACCCAGTTCACACCTTTCTTCATGCTCTACGGTGCAGAGGCAGTACTACCACCAGAGGTGAAATTCAGCGCACCAAGAGTCGAAGCATACAATGAAGACGATGCAAACGAGTCGCAAGAGGATGCAGCGGATCTACTCGAAGAAGAATGCCATACAGCCCAGCTGTTTACCAGCAGGATCTCCGAAACTATCACAATCGACGACTCCGTCCCAGAACATTCATGGTGGGTGATTTGGTACTTCGGCTGAAGCAGAAGAAGGTGCACAAACTCGCATCACCATGGGAAGGACCCTTCATCGTCACGGAAGTCATTGATGGTGGCGCCTATCGACTGAAGCATGCTCAGACTGGAGAGTTATCGCACAACCCATGGAATGTGGCGCACCTGCGTAGCTTCTATGCATAGGGCCCATAGCCGATCAATGTAACAGAGTGTAAATGTCAAAACGGCCAGCAGGTTTTAGACGCGCTCTTTTCCTTACCAGGGTACCTAAGGGGGCTGGAAGGTTTTTAATTAGGCGGCTTGCTGGCCAATATCTGCAATAAAGAAGATGTTGCTCCAAAAAAATTCTCGGATACTTTTCATTACAGTAACATAATACCCCACTCGAGCCCTCGGGGGCTAGGTCTTAGCCATAATAACAAGACTCAATCACACCAGAAGGCTCGGGGGCTGGATCACAAAACATGCTTGCAAACACAATTCGTTTACTCATGGTCATACATGAAGTAATTTTCATACATACACCCACCCGATAGACTCGGGGGCCGGACAATTACACAAGTACACATACATTTTTCATACAATAGACCCACTCGATGGACTCGGGGGCTGTACAAAAATGATACAAATTATTCAGGCTCATCTTTCATGGGCAGATTAGAACCTATAAGTTGTTCATACATACGGTCCACAAGCATTTTCGCTGAAGCCGCAGTCCCGTCCAAGTACCTTTTCTCCAGACGCGAGCCAGCTGCAAGTGAAGAAAAACGCAAAGTAGGATGCTGACTGCGGATATATCCCATGGCAGCGTTGGCCCCAAGCGCAAACCTTTGGGTTATTTCTTCCCGGATCGCGTCTGTCGACTGGAACAAATCAACAAGGGCATGGATTCCTAGTGGTTGTGGCCCGTCAGGGAACAAGAAGTGATTCACACGCATAAGCGCCGCTCGGCAACGCTCGAGTAGTATAGCGCCGCGAAACACTCGATCCTTCAGGGTGGCAAGCTTTGGCGGCATGGTACCTGATACGTCCATTTTGCATCACTATTTTATATCATAATTTACTGCTATTCATTGATATATTTCGTATTTGGAGATGATACTTATGTTATTTCATCTATTTTGCATGATTGATGATCATTGGGGGATGGAGCTCCGGAGTCTGAATTCTGCTGGAAAAAGCGTCATCGAGATACAATATTTGCGAAGCTCAGAAGATCAAACGAAACACCTGGGAATTATTTTCTCACCAGATCACGAAGGAGGCCAAAAGGGGAGCCTGAGGTGGGGCCCACACCATGCCCAGGCGCGGCAGGGAGGCTGGCCGCGCGAGCATGTGGTGGGGCCGCCCTAGCCCACCACCGGGCGTGCCCTTTCGCGTACTTCATCCCCCCGAAAACCTAAGACCTGGGGGGCGTTCAGAAATCCTCTTCGCCGCCACCACGAGGCGGAGAAGACAGAGAGAGAAAAGCTCTCCGGCAGGCTGCGTTGCCGCCGGGGAAATTCCCTCCCGGAGGGGGGAAATCGTCGCCATCGTCACCGTCATCGAGCTGCACTCCATCACCATCGCCAACACCACCATCTCCACCGCCGACGCCGTCATCTCCATCGGTCCACTCCGTTCCCGCTGTAACATCTAGGGCTAAACCTTGTGTATTTGATAGGGTAAACTCTCCCGGTGTTGATTACTCTTGTTATTGATGCTATTGAGTGAAACCGTTGAATTAGGGTTTATGTTCAGATTGTTATCCATCATTATATCATCTCTGATCATGTACCATATGATGTGTTGTGAGTAGTTCGTTAAGTTCTTGAGAACATGGGAGAAGTCTAGATGTTAGTAGTGAACTATGTTGAGTAATATTTAATGTTTTGATATTTAAGTTGTGGTGCCATTCTTCTAGTGGTGTCATGTGAACGTCGACTACATGACAAATCACCTTTATGGGCCTAAGGGAATGCATCGTGTACTTGATTATTAATTGTGGGGTTGCCGGAGTGACAGAAAACTAAACCCCCGTTGATATTTCGATGCATGAGGGATAGCAGGATCTCAGAGTTTAAGGCTATGGTTAGATTTATCTTAATTACTTTCTTGTATTTGCGGATGCTTGCAAGGGGTATAATCATAAGTATGTATTAGTCCTAGGAAGGGCGGTGCATTAGCATAGGTTCACCCACACGACGCTTATCAAAACACTAAAGATTAATCATCAATATGAAGCGAAAGCACTAGACAGAATTCCCGTGTGTCCTCAAGAACGTTTGGTCATCATAAGTAAACAAACCGGCTTGTCCTTTGCTCTAAAAAGGATTGGGCCACTCGCTGCAATTATAATTGCCGCGCTCTATTTACTCGCACTTTATTTATCTGTCATATCAAAGTCTACTGAAAACTTGTCTGCTAGTGTTTACAGTGAAACCCTCATCAAAACCACTTGTCAACACCTTCTGCTCCTCGTTGGGTTCGACACTCTTATTTATCGAAAGTACTGCGATACACCCCCTATACTTGTGGGTCATCAGTACCCATCCGCCCAAAAGTGCTGAGAACCGGTGACGGCGTTATCAGTCGTGTTGGCTAGACGCTCCCTTACCCGTTCCTCTTCTTCATCAAAATTATGAACGAAAACTGCAGTCGAGAAAATATCAAAAGAGGATAAGCAAAAGAAAGAACAAAGAATATCACAAGGACATTCGACTGGTAAAATACCTTCGAGTTGTCTATTCGAAAGTTAAATCTCACCAAGTACATACTCCTCCCTCTGGGTGGCGAGAGCTGGCTTAGCTTTTAGTATTTTCAACTCGGTATGGGTGGCTTTTAGCTCATGCTCCAGTTTTGCCACCCGACTCTTCGCATAAGCCAACACTTTGGCGTCATTTTTCACTGCAGCAGAGGTTCGAGTGTCCACCCGTGACTCCTTAGGGGGATTATTGTCAACCAGCTGACAGAAGAAGTACAGCGATCAAACTTCATGATTCAAATAAAAATCAAGAGAAGACAGAGACAAGCAGAATAAGCATCACCGTTTCACAAATATTCATCAAGTTGCAAAAGCACACAAACTGTGTAAAAGTTATCATTACAGGACCCTCAAAGCTACTTACGGGATACAGACTCGGACCTATCACTACGAGGCCTAGCCATAGCAGCAACCTCAGTCGCTCTGCGCTCCATAGTGCAGATGCTGACTTTGGAAAGTCGCGCAGCAGGTTTGGCTACACCCTTCAAAGACAGGGGCTTCCCATCTGACCTTTTAGGAAAGTCAGACAGGGCATGCTCGTAGTCGATAGTCACGCGCGAAAGCAGCCATAATCGCCGAGCCGGGACCCAGCACGTCGGCAAACCCTTGCGCGGTGACAGGAACATCAGTCGATGGCAGCACCTCCTTGAAGACAGCGCCAAGGGTTCGAGTGGAAGTGTCCATGGAACTCTTGGCATGGTGGATGGCGGCGCCCAGCTTCTCAATCACGTGGTCAAGGGACAATTTGTCACTCGCCACATCTTCTGGAGCAGAAGAAGAACCAGACCCTTCACAAAAACAAAAAGAAGAACGTCTAAGAATGTCGGCAGAAGAGCAAGCACAGAAGAACGTAGATAGAACAGAAATCTACTAACCTTCCACATTATGCACAAGACCCAGCAGCTGTTTGGCATACTCTTCTTCTCGACTGGCGGCTGAATTCCGCACCTTCTGAAGTTCTTGATCCATATGCAACTGCTGGTCGGCAAGCTGCTTTTCCAGGTCCGCCAGTCGCTTTTCGACAGCGCTCTTGCCCCCTGGGATGGTCACGCACCAATTCAGTCCCAAGACTTCATCAAGCATAAAAACAAAGTACCTCAAAAATTAAATTCGCAAAGGCCTACGGCTCAGTTCTTCAAGATTGGAGCGGAGGGTGACCCGTTCCTCTTCTGCCTGGACAAAAGCCTTGCCAGCCGCGACAAGGCCGCATACGACCGGCTGCAAAAGAACAGTCGCTACTTATTAAAACAAAAAGATCGACTCGCACACTGGCGCAATAGGAAGAAGTACATACATGCTCTGTCCATGAAAGAGATGCAGAAGTGGAAGGATTCGCAGCCGAGGCAGATGCAGGCTGCGCCTCACCCACATTACTCACACCAACCACCAAGGTGGGCTCAGCGGTATCAGCATCAACACGGGGAGAGGCCACAGTCGTTTCTTCGGCGGCTGGAGGAGATTGCACTTGCCCAACACTAGCGCTGTTGAAAAAATTGCAACAAGCGTAAGTCGAAGAAAAAGCAAAATAGGAACTAAAGGGAGAGAATCAAAACAAAACACATACCTGTGTTCCTCCTCATCTGAGCTGGGATCAACATCCAGGCACGGGCCTCCGAAGCCTATAAACCCAGTCGGAGGTGGAGGTGAGCGTGTAGCCAAAGGAGTGGCATTCTTCACAAGCGAGGAGGTGCCAGAGTCCTCCAAATCTTTTTGCCCTGCGCCTCCCGAGTGAGAACTCGACGCCTCCTGCCGAGCCACACGACAACGTTTCGGGGCAGGCACGGTGACTGATTCACCATCTCGCTGGACTGGGTTCTCTTCCTCGACTTCGTCATCATCAGAAGAGGAAGAGTTAGCCGAAGGAAGAGAGTTGGTCGCCTTCTTCCACTCGTCCAGCACAGCTGTTTCCTCAGCAGGACCAGACTCAGGAAGGGGGGGAAGAGAGGACGCAGTCGAATGCCCCTAATCAAGAAAAGAAGCAGAATAAACACAAGGCATACACACTACAAACAGAGGAAATCAAGCAAAGTCTAACATGATTACCTCGGGAAGAGCATTCTCCGCACCATACGGAGCGACGACGAAGTTGAAGTCGATGAGTTCATCGGCCTTGATGCTGGTGATATACTTCACGTGTGAGCTGAGCTCATTAGGCGACAGCTCCACATCGCTCATCCGGGTAGCATCGAGTGGTCCTTCGTATCGCCACATAGGGTGGGCGCGTTGCTGCAGGGGCCACACTCGACGCTTGATGAAGGTGCTCATCAACTGGACACCGGTAACGGTGCCCAGGAGCTTGCTGATCTTGTCCATAAGGGGAGCAGCCTCCTCCCTCTCCTCAGTCGAGAGAGAGTGCTCCCACGCCTTCGTCTTCAATGGGGTTGTCCCAGTCGAGAACGCTGGGCGCACGTCCTGGTCGACTGGGACGTAAAACCACTTGCTCCTCCATCCTTGGGCAGAATCGACTGCCTTGAGGTTGAAGTAGTGGCAGTCGCTGCGAACTTGGATGCCGACGCCACCAGTCGGGCATACGCGCCCGTCGCGGCACATATGGCGCACCTGGAAGATAGACTTCCAGAGTGCCCAGCTAGGGGATACCCCCAAAAAGCACTCGCACAATACCATGAAACAGGCAATGTGCAAGACACTATTGGGGGTGAGATCATGGATCTGCACCCCGTATGCATAAAGGAGCCCGCGCACAAAATCATGCGGTGGGAAGGCAAAACCGCGAGGCAAGAACTCGGCAAAACATACCCGCTCGCCGGCACGAGGCTCGGGAAGGACCTCCTTGTTCGACGGAGCGCGGGCAGCAAGCTTGTCCGCTGGTGGGAGTAGTCCAGCCTGGCGGAACGCCGCCATCTTCTTCTCGGTGACTGCGGACTTGACCCAGTCACCACAGACTTTCTTCAAAGCGGCGGCGGGTTCCGCCACAGCCGCGACAGTCGCGGCACCCTTCCTCTTCTTGATGACATTGGCGGAGGAAGAGGGGACGGCGGCGCTCAAATTCTTCTTCGGAGCCATGGCGAGCAGCAGGAACAACAATAAAGGGGCGCGAGCGCGAGGAATAAGAAGAGCAGGAGGTAGAGGAGGCAAATGGCAGGGTAAAAACGCAAGCGGCGGCGGGATCTGTATTTACCGCAGCTCGCAAAGTGATCTCGGTCGTCCGCGCGTGTTCGCTTGGCCACGTGGCACTCTCGGAGGGCAACCGTCGCAGCCCACGCCGTCCACTACACGCGAAAAATGAGGAGATCATCATCACGACAGCGGAAATTTCGCCACGTCTAGTCACGGCGTCTCCCGCGGTCAAACAAATGGGCCCACAATGACATGTCTTGTCACAGGTCCTGCACGCACGCAAAAAATGTCATGCGTGACGTCACTTAAGCTAGCAAAAGCAGCAGAATTCAAAGATGGCAGTTGACAGTTGGTCGAATGACCAAACATACACGAATTTGCAAAAATCTCTCGACTAAGTCAGAAAAGCAAGCGCTGCACGTCTGGTCGAGTGTACTCCCATCGGGAGCGGATAAAAATATCTTCGACTAACATAGATAATGAAAAAACAAATTTGAGATTATACTCTATTACAAGCAATAAAGCATAATCTCGGGGGCTACTCCCATCGGGAGCGCTGTCGCGCACCCGATAGATTCAAAAATGAACAAAAGGCAGTCGAATGAGAGACTCGCCTCAGTCGAAAGCAAAAGTTCAAAAGAATGCCCGAGTTATGTCAGTCGATGACACTTCGGACGTTGAATGCGTGAAATGCAAAGGTAAGACCCGCCGATCAGTCGAGCTGGGCTGAGGACCACTCCGGCAGTATTAAGTCCTTAAACTTTCCGTGTCAACAGACGCGATGAAAATCCCGGCGGACGCGCTGGGTAGCAAAGTTAAAACTGCAGAACGATTCAATAAGACCTCAACGGCCTGAGTCGAGTCTGTCCAGTGTGTGCCAGGTTCGAGCCCGGGGACTCGAACTTGATTGAAGGCTAGTAAGGTTTTACCGAAATATGCAGTTAACTGGTCTCGATTCATCGAATAAAGCCAGGCCCACTAAGTTATAATCCTTTGTCAAAAAGCATAAGTTATAGTCGACAGACAAAACATACTACATAAAACATAAGCATAGGACGTGCACTTGCGAGTGAGTCCATGCCTGATTCCCTGATTCATCCAAGCACTCGGGGGCTAATGACGAGGTTATACCAAACGGGTACCCCTTTGTGTGGGTACCTGGTGCACGTGATGACTAAAACCCAATTGTCAATAGCCTGACCAAGCCCATCAAGGAAGACCCAAGATGAAGAAGTGTTTTCCAAATTAGGCATAGTCGGTTGTAGTTTCCATATCTGTAATCCTACTCGGTTACGTACCCGAGATCTGACCCCATATAAGGGACAGGAGGGCGACCGATCAAGGACACGCTCATCCAGAACCACCAAACCCTAGCGAGATCGACATCTCGCTGGACATTGTACTCCCCGCATATTCAACAATCAATACAGAACTGAACTTGGCTAACTCCCGCTTGTCCGCCGACGAATCTATTAACACTACGCGTTCTCTACCACATAACTCTAGCCCTAAGCTATCCGTCATGGGTATTGATGGGGACTCCTCTCGTCAATGTGAGTGTAAATTTTTGTTCAATTATGTTTTTATTTATGACATATACACACTTTTGCGTAGCCAAAATAATAGGAATTTTGCACGTGCATACAAATCAACGTCATGTTTTTCTTAACTTTTAAGTATACATTTTCATTTTTAATACCAGGCTCCTTGTAGCTTCGGAGCCATATGTCCAGACTCCTTTGTATCGACTTATTTTGTATTATTTCTATTAAAAACACCGCGAAATCTATTTTATATCTAGTGCTAAGAGACGGACTATTTTGCTCCTGTTAAAGAAATTCAAGACAAATGTAATAACTAGCCTCACACAAAGCGTATATCCGTGATGATCTCAAGCAAAGCGATTTGTAGTGTTGGTTTGCACATGTGGCGTCCTATAAAATTATAAAAATCTCTTTCATCCAATGTTAGAATTTTACTTGGAACAGGAAAACGTCAACGTATGGCGAAATGTTATCTAAGATTTCTCTAATAATATTTGTAAGAAGTGAAAACCTAAAAAATCCCAAATATGATAAAACACAATAATACCTTACAAATGATTTAAAATTAATTTCCAGGTTTGTTTTAAATTTTCTTGTTTTTATAATTTTCTCTCTCTATTTTTTCCATAAAATCGTGTGTTCCCATGACCCTCCTATTTCCTGCTGCTTTTGTAGAATAATTATTGCTTAGTTTTCATACTTTTCTTTTCCCCACCTATTTATTTTAGCAATTTTTGTCAAATTTATCATTTGTTATTAAAGTGCCAGAAGCCAGGGAAGTTGGGCAGTGGCGGACGTAGGAAAATATTTGAGGGTGGGCACTCTCCATTTTTTTTGCCAAATTAACAATATAAGTAGAAAATCTATTCATGCACTCAGATCAATACATATATATCAAATGTGCGTGATCCCAATGCAAGGTCGAGTGGTCTGGTCGACCAGGAGGCACGAGAGAGTGACACTAGCGAGCGAGACTACGAGGGTTCGTTTGTTTGGTCGCCACTCGTTTCTCAATAGGATATAGCGTCTAATGATAGCCACAAAAAGTCCAGGAGCACAAGATTGGCCCAACATATGTATTTCATATATATGGGGTTTTAAAAATATATTCCCATTTTTTTTTGGATGGACCACGCCCCCCGGCACACCCGCTAGATATTGAGATCACATCTATACTTCTTATAAAGGTAAAACTCACTACAAGTAATTTATGAATTTTCTATCTCAACATGCAAGGTATCCACATAACTCACTATTTTGGACAACCAATTGTGCATGTCATCCCACTAATAATTATTAAAGGCTGTATTTTTTGGATGCAACATATCGACGTCATCCACTTTTCATCAACACAATTATCCACGTCACTAGTTTTTAATCGTCAAATAAAAAATATCACATAAAATATATTTAGCCTTTTAACTACTGTGATCGATTTAATGTTTTGTATTTCTATAAAAAATCATCTTCCATGGGTCTCATATACCTTTATTTAAACAATAATTTTTTGAGAGAGGTCCCGCCGCAATGTGTGGGATATTTTTCTAGTTCTCTCAATTTTACAAGTTATGAATTGCACTTGTCTTATATGCAATTTGGAGATTAAAACTAAACTCAGAATGGTTTTTTGAAAGGATACATTGGCCATAGTTGAGAGATAAAAGGTATATGAGATTTGTATGAAATATGCAAGATGCAGCTGGGTTTTACACAGGTGGTGTCCTAGTAAGCACAACTATAGTTGGAGAGAAGTCTTGGACATAAATAGTTCACTAGTTGTACTTACTATAGTTGCATTTGTCTTGTTTGGAGTTACGTAGATCCAAATTTAACTCGGCAACAGTGAGAGATCAAGAAAAAGATATTTCCTATGGAATCAAGTACATGTTGGTTGGGAAAACAACCCATTGACCAACCTTAACTCTTTTATGTGAAGGAAATTGAAGTGCCAATTTGCAAAACAGGGATATAAATTTTCTTAGGTGAAATAATTTGCGATTTTTTCCTGCGATTTTTAGACTATTTACGGGTTTCCCGGTTGGCCGGACCACTAACTTAAATTGCGAGAAAACAGAGCCCCACAATTCCGGCCGGAAGAAGAGAGAGTTTTGGAACACCGGGTCAAACTTAACATGCATATCTTCCCCGTCTCACCCCACATAATAAGCATACATAACATCAGTGATGTAGAAATGATATATCTGGACCATCTTGCCATGTGCCTCCATCTTCGTGATAGAGTTATTATCATTTTCAGCTTGCTCTAACTTCCACTCACCGAACTTTGACACAGGAAACGATTACAGGCTTATAGCGAGATGCAAAGAGAAACGTCTGCTTCTCACATGGGATGGTTACTTAATCTCTCCACTCAACCGATTTTCCTGAGCTCGCTGTTCCGATATTGCCTACATGTACTGTTAGTCTGTTAACCTTCCATGCTGAAATTGCTGGCAAATTAAAATGGCACACGGAAAGACATGCTGAAATTGCTGACAAAATGGCACGATATGATGCTGACGACCTGTCCATGAAGCACAACTATACATGGAGTACAGGAGTAGCACGTAGAACAGGTGATCCATAGAGGCATATAGACAACAGTCGATCAGAGGTGGACATCGTAATGCGTGCAATCGGGCTAACATCACGGCGCTAATGACTCACTGATTACATTAGTAAACTAATCTTCTCTCAAAGGGACAATATAAAAGGAGCAAGGGGAGCGGTGGTTGTCTGCTTGAAATGTCGCAGTTGCAAAGCACGAGCAAGCAAATGAGATCGACAGCTGGTAACCATGTTGTGTTCGATGCACTTGTGTATTTCTAGAGATAAACAAATTCCTTTGACATATAAGCAAAGGATATAGTCACTGGAAACATCGTCAATCTGCAACTATGCAAGTAAACATATGTCTTTTATTCATCAGTTCATGACTATACTATTATCTCGGGCAATTTTCAAACTTCAGTACGTAGAGCTGCAAATTTTTTCAATCCGAGGACAACTGGTTACAAAGAATCCGCAATTAATGGAGCAAAAATTTATGTTCTCTTTCCGAAGCGTTGGCAGCAAGCATGAGCACTGTTCAAGCCCATGTTACACGGTTCCAACTACCAAAAAACGGATATACCTACTATGAGTCAGTGGGTTAGTAATGTATACAGCTGCAATTTGAATTTTGACGATAGGCAGAGACTAATACTGTAATAACAATCATGATGAAACCAGAACTCAGAATAGTCGTGCTTCTTCGTTCACTAATAAAGGATATCATCATGCATGTTTGTTTCTACAAGTTTATTTGCTTACGACCAAGAATATATATTCTAACGAGTTATAGAAAATAAAACATAACAATACCATTTGACCCATTTTATGTATCCTTGAAAACAAATCGGAAATGCGGGACGTGAGGAGCACAAATACTACATACTAGTAGTTGAATACTTGAATGCGTTGAGAGGGGTTCGGGGTACGTACGTGGTGGTCAAACGAATGCATCCATGGAGAAAACCGACTTTGTTTTGTTCAAGTGGGGAGCAAATCCGCCCCCGCCACATGTTTTTCTGCCTTCAAAGAATCAAGGCAGAGAGATGAACATCCCGGCCGGAAAATAAAGAACAATGATTTATTTATTTTCAAAGAGAAAAGAAGATGAAGAAATGTGCATCACTTCTTTTCTCAAAGAAGACCACAAGCTAGCACACGATCGCTTCTTGGGAGTGGAGAACAGATAATGGGCAAGCTCGTCGTGGGCGCACAGCTGCCTTGCAGATCACTGTTCAGTAAGATTTTTGTAGTGACCGGAGAAAGCAGAGCTTTGGTTTGCACACAAAATAGCATTCCGTTCTAAACTAAACAAATTTAGCTACCAAACACCGGTGGAGCAGGACTGGTGTGCACTAATCAGACCGGCGTTTCAGCATAACTAACCACACTCCTGAACTAAGCAAATCAGCACCGTCCCTGTCAGCTCAGCTGCATCCACTTCTGCTGAATCGAAGTTAGCTGTTATTATTCCTTTCTAAGGTGGCAGCAGCTGCACACTCCCTCCCTCACCTCCTCTTAACTCCTCTCCCTCTCATCTCTCTCTCTAGCTTAGCGTTTGCTTGCTCCGTAAAGCCGCCGAGAAACTCCTCCAAAAAAAAGGGCCCTTTTTCATTCTCTCCATTCCCCCCTCGGCGAGCTCCAGTCTGCGGTTTCCATCTCTTCTTCTCGAGCTGGTTCCCGGAGCATTTGGTGACCCGGCGCCTGGGGGCGTTCTCGGAGCCCCGCTCGCCGGCGGAGAACGAGCGGCGTCGATCTTGGCCGGATCTCGGCCGCCGAATGCCCGCCGTGGGCCGCTACGGTCGACCAAGAGAGGTGCGTTTCTTGGATCCAGCTCCTCGTGCTCGGACGAGCTTTACTGTTCTTGAAACTGTTCGTCCTGCTCGTGGGTCGGCCTTTCTTTGATTTCTGTGGCGGTTTCTTTTTCCCCCGGATTAATAAAAGGGGCGGTTTTTACCATTTTCTAGATTTTTTTTTGCTTTGATCTTGAGTTACTTAGCTGTGCTTTCGACCTCACAAACAGAACGAGACTAGACAGAATCACGGAATGCAGCGTGTAGGATGTAGAAGTGTAATCTCGTAGCTGTAGCAGGTTAGAAAGAACGAGATCGAAAAGAAAAGAAACTCTGGATATTCACATATTCCTCGTTATTTTCGAGTATAATAATCATTCAAGAAATTCGGCGCCCATCTCCTGCCAACCTTAACCAGGCACGGTGGTCTGCTCCATACCTCCTACCTCTCACGCCGTCATCTTCCCAAACCGGCGCAGCCGCCTAGCTCGCCTCTAGCCTACTATCTGAGCTCTCCTCCGCTTGCTCGCCCCTCTCTGCTGCATTGGGGTGGAGGGGAGATCTCACCAGGACCGATTTCTTGTGTTGGTAAGGAAGCCCCAGCCTGCTTGGATAGCTCTAGTTAGTCTTGGTCTTTCCCTTACTGTTACGAATCAAAACCAGGTTCTTCCTTTATGGGATGAATGAACTCTCCAAATCCAACACGTCTAGCGGCTATAGAGAACGTCCATCCTTGGGGTTTCGTTTGGTTTGCTTCAGTGGTGTGATCCCATTGGCTAGGACTAGTTCACTTCATCCCTTGTAGCTTTACCAACTCCTGCATATTTCCAGATCCAGCCTTTTGCTTTCTTATTTCCAGTGTTCTTGCTTATTATACACTAGTGGAATTGGCGCGGCGACACGCCGCGCCCTTGTTGTTAAATTTTATGTAAAGTCTATTCTGTCATCGTGGTTTGCATTTATCTGTTTTGTTAGTATGTTTGGATTTAAATGTTTCAAGTATCAAAATTTGAAATTTGATCGCATGCTGTAAATAGTTAGTAGTTAAATGTGCGGTCATTTTGATATGTTGATGGATATATTGGAAACTACTGATTTTGGAGCATTTAGTACTTTATGTAAATTGTTCGAGTACCGTAGAACAATACAGATGAATCTTGGAAATATGTTTTGCAAATCGGAATGATCTAATCTGGTTTAATTTTGCAATAATAAGAACACTGAATTTGTAGCATTTAGCAGTTTATGAAAATTGTTTGAATACCGTAAATCAGCACATATATATCTTGAATATTATACATGTAATCTCAAACACTGTGCACATTTTTGTAATCAGGTCAACATCATGATGGGGACGAGAAAGTTGCGAGCCGCAACCTTGATGATCTTATGCTTTTGGTCATCTGCTGGCATGTGCAAGGCCCAATCGGTGCAGTTCAAGCCCGCTGACAGCTACCTCGTTGACTGTGGGTCTGCTAAGGGCACTACAGTCGGCGGCAGGAACTTCGCTTCCGATGGGGCGTCTCCGGTGACAGTGGACACCTCTCAAGAAATCCTTGCTGGCACATCTGCCAACGGGGTCTCCTCGTTTGACAACTCAGCTCTTTACCAGACCGCCCGCATCTTCACAAGCCCATCGTCCTATACTTTCCCAATCCAGAAGCAAGGGCGGCATTTTGTTCGCCTCTACTTCTTCCCCTTCATCTACCAGAGTCATGACCTCTCCACCGCCAAGTTCACTGTGTCCACCCAAGATGTGCTCCTGCTTAGCGACTTTCAGCAGCCAGACAAGACCGCACCACTGTTCAAGGAATACTCTTTGAACATAACCCGTGACAAGCTTGTTCTTTCCTTCCAGCCGTCAAACGGAATTGCATTCATCAACGCAATTGAAGTGGTTTCCGTCCCAGATGATCTCATAGCCGATGGTGCCCAAATGGTCAACCCTGTGCAGCAGTACAGCGGTTTGTCTACACAGTCACTGGAGACGGTGTATCGTGTCAACATGGGTGGTCCGAAGGTCACTCCAAACAATGATACCCTCTCGAGGAGTTGGCAGAGTGATCAAAAGTACATACTGAACCCCAGTGTGACCAAAACAGTTATATATGGCAAGGCCGTCAACTACATGAACGGCGGAGCAACTTCAGTGACTGCACCCGATATTGTCTACGGTACAGCTACAGAATTGGCAGCTTCAAATACATCCAACGCACTTTTCAACATGACATGGCAGTTTGATGTGGATGCAGGCTTCAGCTATCTGATAAGATTTCACTTCTGTGATATAGTCAGTAAGGCACTGAACCAGCTCTACTTCAATGCATATGTGGGGGGCTTCTATGCACAGCATGATCTTGATCTCTCATCACAATCAATGAATCAGTTGGCTACAGCTATCTATGTCGATGTGGTTCTTTCATCTAATGATGCAACTAGCAAGCTCAGCATCAGCATTGGGCCGTCCGCCTTGAACAATGCACTTCCTGATGGGATTCTGAATGGCCTCGAGGTTATGAAGATGGGCAGTGGCTCAGGTTCTGCTTTTACTGTTGGATCTTCTGGTTCACACAAAAATTTGGGTGTTATTATTGGGGCAGTCCTTGCGGTTATTGGACTTGTGATAATTATCCTTGTTCTGATACTGCTTTGCCGGAGGAAAAAGACCGATGACAAGCAGCACTCGAAGACCTGGATGCCTTTCTCTATTAATGGACTCACGTCTCTTAGTACAGGAAGTAGAACTTCTTATGGCACTACACTCACATCAGGTATGAATGGTGGAAGCTATGGATATCGCTTTGCCTTCAATGTGCTCCAAGAAGCAACAAACAGTTTTGATGAGAACTGGGTCATTGGAGTTGGAGGTTTCGGAAAAGTGTACAAGGGAGTGTTGAGGGATGACACAAAGGTTGCAGTGAAGCGAGGAAACCCAAAGTCTCAGCAAGGTCTCAATGAGTTCCGTACAGAGATTGAGCTCCTTTCACGTTTGCGTCACCGCCATCTGGTGTCTCTAATTGGGTACTGTGATGAAAGGAATGAGATGATCTTGGTCTACGAGTATATGGAGAACGGGACCGTCAAGAGCCACCTGTATGGTTCAGAAAACCCCTCACTCAACTGGAAGCAGCGCTTGGAGATCTGCATCGGAGCAGCAAGGGGGCTGCATTATCTTCATACTGGTTCTGCAAAAGCCATCATCCACCGTGATGTCAAGTCTGCAAACATCTTGCTTGATGAGAATTTCCTCGCAAAAGTGGCTGACTTTGGGCTGTCAAAGACTGGGCCTGAGCTGGATCAAACTCATGTCAGCACTGCAGTGAAAGGTAGTTTTGGGTATCTGGACCCTGAATACTTCCGAAGGCAGCAGCTGACCGAGAAGTCAGACGTCTACTCCTTCGGCGTTGTTATGCTGGAGGTGCTTTGCGCAAGACCGGTGATTGACCCTTCACTCCCGAGGGAAATGGTGAATCTAGCAGAGTGGGGGATGAAGTGGCAGAAGAGGGGAGAGCTGCATCAGATCATCGATCAGAAGCTCTCTGGTGCCATCAGGCCGGACTCGCTAAGGAAGTTCGGTGAAACGGTAGAGAAGTGCCTGGCTGACTACGGCGTGGAGCGGCCGTCGATGGGCGACGTCCTCTGGAACTTGGAGTATGTCCTGCAGCTCCAAGATGCAGACACTTCAACCGTATCGGATGTAAACAGCATGAACCGGATCGTTGACCTGCCGTCGCAAGTTCAGCATGTGGGCGCACTTGATAGCATCAGTGTGACCATGGCCGAAGGCGGAGGTCCGCATGACCCTGATCACGACCTCTCGGATGTGTCGATGAGCAGGGTGTTCTCTCAGCTAATCAAAGCTGAGGGAAGGTGAATGTGCATCACAGATGATCTGTAGGCTACTGGTAGATGTGAAATCTTGAATTTTTTTTCTTGTTGAAGTTTACTTGAGATGTCATGTGTAATTGATTGTCCATCCATTATAAAATGTACTCTGAACTACGGTTTCAACTTCTGTTGGCCTGACCCATTGGGGAGACACACTTTAGTGGATCTGGATACATTCTTGTATGGAATCTATTGGGCTCTAGCAATATTTATGTAGTGATCTGGCATAATGCTGGATTCTAGTACGCGCTGGCTATAGGTGTTGATTGCAAAGACAAACATATGATTTCAATGCGATCCAACGTAGTAGAAAAGAGATGACAAAAAACTAAAAATACTAGCAGTACAAAGCTACAGAAGATTGGACCAAATTAATAATTTGGGTTATCAGAGTCTCCGATGACCACATCACAGTAGAAGAGAATCAACATCTTCATTAGAAAAAGCACAAACATACCTTTGGATGCAGTTTATAGAAAAAGCACAAACATACCTTTGGATGCAGTTTAGCGAGACATGAAACAATTCAATTCGGGGCGGTCGACATTGATCATTGAACTGGAGAGATAATCCTGGATTCTATAGCTCTAGATCAATGACCTTCCGTTGAGTCTCGCCAATAATTTTCTGAGGAGAGGAACCAATTTGCAAGGCTGTCTGTCCTTGTGCGGGTAGCAAAGCTAGCCTCACGTAGCGACTAGGAATTGATCGAGCTGCTTAACTTCTGCTCAAGAAGGAATATTCATTTACTGATCTACAGTACGATCTAAAACCAAAAGGTGGATGCAGAGACTAATTGGTCTATAGTCCTTCAGGGTCACAGGATTTTTCATCTTGGGAATGATCACGGATAATGCAATAATAGCTTTTGAATGCTTCCATGCCATCCAGAATGGAGCAAAGAGTGCAGGGACTTTCTGTGCTTACAAACTTGATCTCATGAAGGCTTACGATCGAGTAGATTGGAAATATCTAGAAGAAACGCTGAGAAGCTTCGGCTTCGATGAAGTCTGGATTAATTGGATCATGGCCTGCGTGAAATCTGTCCGATTCTCGGTCAGATTTAATGGTAGACTGCTGGAGAGCTTTGCGCCATCTAGAGGCATCCGTCAAGGGGACCCTCTATCACCGTACCTATTTCTGTTCGTTGGGGAAAGCCTTTCTGCCTCCCTTAACAAGCAAATCGAACACAATAGTATCCAAGAGCTCAAAATTTGCAGGAAAGGCCCAGGAATTTCTCATCTCTTGTTTGCTGATGATAGTCTGCTATTTTTTCAAGCCAACTCTGAACAAGCCAGAAGAGTAAATGATGTGCTAAGAACCTATGAGAGGAGCACAGGACAATTATTAAGCCCGGCCAAGTGTTCGGTCATGTTTGGCCAAAACGTGGATCAGAAAGATGGAGAAGAAGTCGCTGCCATTTTACAGGTGGGTCCCATGGCAAATGACGACAAGTATCTTGGCCTGCCTATCCCAGAAGGAACTGTGAAGAATGGTAAGCTAAAATCATCAAAGGAGAAACTTAGCAAGAAGTGCTCCGATTGGAATGAAAAGTATATGTCAGGAGCAGCCAAAGAGGCCCTAATTAAATCGGTAGCCCAGGCTATTTGCATATATGCTATGAGCGTGTTTAAATTTTCCGCCAGGCTGTGTGATGATATGGAACAAATTATACGGAATTTCTGGTGGGGTGACGAAAAGGACAGAAAGAAGACCCACTGGATGGCTTGGGACAGGATGACTGCTCCGAAAAGCCATGGAGGGATAGGATTCAGAGACTTAAAAGTATTTAATCAAGCTTTACTCGCTAGACAAGCCTGGAGGCTCCTTGTGTACCCTGATAGCTTGTGTGCTAGATTGTTAAAATCTAAATATTACCCCTTTGGTGACCTCACTGACACAGTTTTCAGCCAAAATATTTCCCCATGTTGGCATGGTATCTCGTTTGGGCTGGAACTTCTAAAACAGGGCATTGTGTGGAGGATTGGCTCTGGTACAAAGGTGAGGATTTGGCGTGATAATTGGATCCCTAGAGGAAACCATAAAGTCATAGGGAAACCAAATAATCTTCGTTTAAGATGGGTATCCGATTTGATAAACACTGATACTAGAACTTGGAAGACAGAAACCCTCAGAGCTCTCTTCTACCCTCCAGATGTGGAGGAAATTCTTCAAATTAATATACCCCCTGCTCCTAGAGAGGATGTCATCTCCTGGGCTCATGAACAGAATGGAATATTTTCCGTCAAGAGTGCTTATAAACTCGGAATGCAGTTAAAAAACAGAGAACATCAAGCCTCCACTAGCTCAAACCCTGATGGGGAGAGAACCTTGTGGAATATTATCTGGAAATCAAATGTCCCACCCAAAATTAAGATTTTCGGTTGGAAACTGGCTTCCAATACCTTAGGTGTCCAAGCCCACAGATGCAGGAGGAAAATGGACCCCTTCCCTACCTGCACCATCTGTGGAATGGAGCCTGAAACTGCTCACCATGCCGTCGTGAATTGTACAAAAGCAAAAGCTCTTAGGCAAAGCATGAGAGGAATTTGGGCTTTACCTCCTGATGAAAAATTCAATTACACATGAGACAATTGGACACTGCTTCTTCTGAGTGAATGCAATGAGGACTTGAGATCGAAGCTCCTTTTCCTCTGGTGGAGAGCATGGCATCTTAGAAACAACTCTATCTTTGGTGATGGAAAATGCACTATTACTGAATCAGCTAATTTTATTCAATCGTACCTGTCATCTTTTATGCAGATTAAAGATCCTGACATGGAACATGATTATAAAGGGAAGAAAGTCATGTATCAACCATGTGAGAGCGCTAAAAAGACCCAGAAAACAATTTGTGTGGGATGGAAGAAACCTGAAGCTGGGTGGCACAAATTGAATGTGGATGCTAGCTTTTTAAAGGAGAAGAATGACGGCGCCTGGGGTGCCGTTCTCAGAGACCATGATGGTAAGGTAATGATGTCAACCTGGGGCATAATCCCTACTGTTTCTTCAGCTGAAATGGCTGAAGCTCTTGCTATCCGAGAAGGCATAAAAGCAGCTATATCGGCGGCGACACACCCCATCATCATTGAGAGTGACAATGCTGCGGTTGTTACTGAACTCACGCGAAGGGAGGAAAGCAGAGCGTCCTTCTCCTTCATCTCGGATGAAGCAAAAGACCTCCTGAAGTTTTTGCCAGGTTTTAAATTTCAAAAAGTGCATCGTTCTTGTAACGGTGTTGCTCATGAGTTGGCCAGATTTGGGCGTTTTAGCTGGTGTAATGGTATGTTATTGAACGCGGTTCCTCCCTGCGTGGTGGAAACGCTTCAAATGGATTGTAAGAATGCTTGTAAAAACTCTTCTATGTTTGTTTAATATACGCCAGAAAATTCAAAAAAAAAAAGGTGGATGAGAGGCAGAGATCGCACAAAAAAGAAGAAGAGAGGCTCACTCTTTTTTTTTTTTTTTTGAGTGGAGAAGAGAGGCTCACTCGAGCACCCAACCGACTTGCGAGAGTTGTTGGCGGGCCGGCCCAGTAGCTCGCACGTATCATTATGGGTATTTTTTCGGTTTGCTTTCGCTGATGCTAGTCCCAGAAAGGACATCCGTTTTTTCTGTTAATTTTGAAATAAAAATGTTCCGGATAAGAAAAAATGTCGAAAAAATTCATTTTCAACGGATTTAGAAACGAATTATTATTCAAATATGTTTGTGAAAAAAAATCTCAAAATTTAAAAAAGATCATGAATTTGAAAATTGTGCACGAAGTTGAATAAATATGTTCCTCAATTATAAAAATATCCTTGGATTTGCGAAAATGTTCTTAATTTTATGAAATAAAAATGAACTGGAAAGACCGATAGAAAACATAAAAAAAACCTTCTATTTTGTTCCTCGTGACAAAATATTAGATCCGGACTATCCGTGATTTTATCAAACATGCCATCTATTTTGTATGACCTCAAGTCAAGGTTGGAAAAAGCGCTAGACGTAAGCGAGGCGGTTGGCATTCGCCTAGGGCCTAGGCGATGCTTAAGCGGACCAGGCGTGACCTAGACGGTATATAGTTTTTGCCATCGGGTGTATATTTAGATCATTCTATATCTATACATACTAATTTAGCGCATATAAATGAGTAAACTAACAACAATTATCACTAATTATGGTTCATCTGATTTGTAAGTGCAATAAGGAATGAATTTCTTGCTAGAGAAGACCATTTTTTAACTGTGTTGTCTAGAGTTCCGCTTATGACCTTGTCGAGGCGTTTGTCCATCGTGTAGTATCTTAGCGTGCTTAAGCGCTGCCTAGGCGCCGCCTAATCCAACACTGCACCAAGTACTACCGGTCTACGACATAAAACCATTTTTTTCTTCTTCTTATTGCTTGCAAATTAAAACTCACTTGCATGTAAACCTTCATGTGTGGAACTTACTCAAAGAATATTGCTCTTTTTTTTTCATACAAAGAACCATGGAAAACAATTAGAGGTTCTTAGCAATAACATTTGAAAGCATATTTCCGTATGACAATAATGTTACAAGGTTTTGAAACTTTTAAATATACTTTTTCTTTTGAGAAATAGCGGAATCAGCGGAACTCAGAAGCCAAAACGATTATCCATGTTTTGAGAGCTATACACCTTGTATGCGGACACACACGTTGATGAATGATGACTAGTTCTATTAGGACAAGTTTTTCTACAAGAAAATTATTGACGAGAGACGGTGTTAGTTACCACATAATAATATTTGCAAATGAACGAATAAATGAGTGCATACAGTTGAATGAACCCTATATCTTTCACCCAATAATCATACTACTTATAAAAATAAATAAAATAATCAAATAAATACAATTGATACATCACAATTGTTGCAATTTTTCAGTTGAACCAAAAAACGGGAGGTTACGGCGCCTCCCAATTGAGGCATTGTCACTAGTTGGCCATGGAGCACTTGAGCCTCACTTCCATTGGCGTTCCCTGGGGCGGGTTTATGTTGCCCATTTTCATCATTGCCTTGGCAAAGTCCCTGCCGAACGTCTCACCGTCCGCGCTGTACATCTCCACTAGACTGTCCTGTGGTCCGCCGCCTCCATAGAGCACCTGGTCGGTTGTAAGGAGGCCGCGACGAACAATAAGGTCTCGGTAGTAGGCGTTGTCGAACCTCATCGGTGTCTGCGCGTCAAAGGGCGCCTTGCCACTGTCGCCGGAAGGACCTTGGCACGTTTGTCGCAAGGTTTGCGAGAAGGCGGGGTCAATGTCGACGTCGCCATTGGTGCCGTAGGCGCGGTCCTTGTAGTTCTCGCAGCTGGCCATCCCGACGGTGTGCGCGCCCGAGAGGGCGGTCATGTCACGGGCGTCGAGCCCGTGCTTCTCGAACATGGCGACGAGGTCGGCGAGGCTGTCCTCCGGTGTCGGGAGGCTCGTCTCGGTGGTTTCCTTGTCGGCGGCGCAGCGGGAGTCCTTCCGGCCAAGGGGCATGTTCCATGTAGGCCCTCCGAGGATGGCGACGGCGTCACGCGACGCGAGGGCGATGATGTCCGCGCAGGAGACGGTGGCCGGGCAGTCGTGCTCCAGCAGGGACTTGATCTCGTTGATCACCTCGAAGCCTTCGAGCGAAGCGTTGGGCAGCGTGTCCTTCTCACTTTCTGAGAAGGGTGTGGCATCCAGGAGAACTGAGGCGTCACATCCCTGTTGTCGTTATAATTGTAAATTTCTATTATTAGCATATACTATGGGTTAACTACTGCTAGTGGAGGGAGGTATATACTATGGGTATTACTTACGTTAACGAAGCAGTCGTGGAAGAAGAGGCGGAGGACGGCCGGACCCATTCTGGGTTCGCCGGCGACCTTGCGCACCATTACCGACCTCACGATGTGCTGCGCACTGGGGCACGTCTTGTCGTAGTACCTTGTGGACAGATCGTCGCCATTGGCGATTGTCGCGAGAACATGGAAGAGGAGCAAGGCAAGTGCAACCCAAGAAAACACCCTGAATGATGCCATGGCTATCTACAGATGTGCCAACGCCCGGGGACACCAGTATAGGCGGCCGGGTGGATATATTGCACTTGATGATGAAATGTGAGAATGATCGTTGTAGGCGGCAAGTGTACGTCGATGCAGTGGATGAGTGAAAAGCATGAGTCGGAGGAATGCTTATATAGGTTGTTGGTGCAAACGCAGCCTTCTTCCTCTTGCGCGTACATTCTGCTTCTACCTACGCGCATAAACGTGCCTAATTACAAGGTCTTGAATCATATGCATGCTTCTTCGCCTGAATCCTGACGAGGTCACGACAGGAAAAGAGATAACAAAAGGGAAGGGAATTGACAAGCTAACTAACACACGTTTCTAGTCAGAATGGCACCAAATTAAGGATCGACTGGTTGATGATTGATGATGTTGTTGCTTGATTAATTAGGAACAAACTACGGAAGGATGGTTTGATTTTTTTTCATTTCTTGCCAGAGACGAGGCATATAGCGGACTGATCAGTAGATTGTAATTATAATTCATGCATGCGACATACATGATTTAAAGGGCTGACTGTAGAGTGTAGATTGTAATTTACTTGACTTCAAACAGTTCAGTTCAAAGTAGTAATTACTCAGTTAACATAATGGTCGTCCGATAGAAATGGGACTTTCATCTTTTGTACTTAGACGAATCTCATTGTTAGGCGGACATTTCTTAGAGTTGATTTTTAAACCTTTATTCCTCGGTTCCGTCATTTGATAATACTAGGTTCGTCACGACGAGTACGTCTACATGAGAGGATGACCAAGGTGCACGACGAATGGAACCCGACCAGACGGTGGCTTGGAAGAGGAGAAGGAAGAGGAACCAGCTGCTGCGCCAGGTGATGAAGCTGATGAGGGAGAAGCTCCAAACAGCGGTACTACCGCCAGCACTGGGACCAGCGGTACTACCGCTGAACCCCCTGCATAGCCAGCGGCACCAAGCAGTTTCGGTGCAGTACTACCGCTAGCACTGAGACGCAACAGGCCCAGCGGTACTACCGCTGCACCCCCAGGAATTCGGGCTGAAGCCCACCTACCCCCTTTCGGGTATAGACTATAAATAGGAGTCCCCCTCCAACTTTAGCATGGAGGAAAGATATGAGATGAGATAGAGCTTGTGCTCTCCTTCTCCTTTTGTGGAGAAGATCCCTCTTGTGAACTCAGACCTCTCTTTAGATCATCCATCTATTGAGTTGTATCAGGACCCCTCCTTGTGCTTAGTCTCTCTTGGTTGGATTTTGTTTCTTGATTTCTACCAAGTGCTTGCCAATGTTCCACCCCTCTTGTGGATTCTATTGGCCCGGTTGGACATACCGGTGAGGAAAACATGTCTTTGTATTGTGTTTATTGTGTTCGTGTGTTCTTCGCGTTCTTCGTGTTTTTACGTGTGTTCGTCCGAATCCGCCGTCAAACCGTGAAGATCGGGCACCCCAAGAGGTTCACACCTCATCACAAACATATGATTTCAACTAAATTGTTGGCGGTCCAACGTAGTACAAAACAGATGCCAGATAACTAAAAATACTAGTACAAAGCTACAGAAGATAGGACCAAATTAATAGTTTGGGTTATGAGAGCCTCCGATGACCACATCAATAGAGAAGAATCAACATCTTCAAGAAAAAAAAGAATATAGTTTCATTAGAATAAGCACAAACATACCTCTGAATGCAGTTCAATGAGACATGAAACAATTCAATTCGGGGCGGTCGGCATGAATCAATTGGATCGGGAGAGATAATCATGTTGATTCTACAGCCCTAGATCAATGACCTTCCGTTGAGTCTCGCCAATAATTTTCTGAGGAGAGGTAGCAATTTGCAAGGCTTGCTGTCCTTGTGCAACTAGCAAAACTAGCCTCACGTAGCGACTAGGAATTGATCGAGCTGCTACTTCTGTTCAAGAAGGAATCCATCTACGATCTAAAACCAACACAGACAAAAAGTGGATGAGAGGCAAAAATCGCACAAAAAAGAAGAAGAGAGGCAGAGCCGGATCACGCGAGCACCCAACCGGCTTGCGAGAGTTGTTGGCGGGTCGGCCCAGTAGCTCGCACACTCACGCTCTGATCGTTATGGCCTGGCCCAGTAGTATTTTGTAGTTCGCTTTTGCTCATGCTAGTCCGAAAAAAAATCCGTTTTCTCTGTTAATTTTGGAAAAGACTATGAAATAAAAAATATAAAATGTCCAGAAAATTCAAAATTATTCACCGGATTTGGAAAGCAAAATATTAATTCAAAAAATCCTTGAATTAAAAAATATCACGAATTTTTAAAAATGTTCATGAATTTAAAAAATGTTCACAAATATGAAAAAATACGTTCCTGAATTTTGTTCATAGTTTTAAGAAATAAAAATGAACAGAACTGGAAAAACGATGGAACATAGAAAAAACCTTCATTTTTGTTCCTCGTGACAAGATATTAGATCCTGAGATGGACTATCCGTGATTTTATCGAACACGCCATCTATTTTGTATGCCCTCAAGTACTACCATTTACCACATAAAACCAATATTTTTTTTGCTTCTTATTGCTTGCAAATTAAAACTCACTTACATGTAAACCTTCATATGTGGAACTGATTCAAAGAATATTGCTCTTTTCTCCCATACAAAGAACCATGGAAAACAATTAGAGGTTCTTATCAATAACATTTGAAAGCATATTTCAATGATAATAACGACTCAAGGTTTTTGAAACATTTAAATATACTTTTAAAATTTAAAAAAATTGCGGGATCGTTGAGCCAAAATGATTTTTCGTGTTTCAAGAGCTACACGCCTTGTATGTGGACACACGGGTTGATGACTAGTTCTATCAACTAGGAAAAGTTTTTATAAATGAAAATTATTCAGGAGTCCGTGTTACCACATAATAATATTTGTAAATAAACGAATCAATAAGTGAATACAGTTGAATGCACCTTATATCCCTTCACCAGATAATCACACTACTTATTAAAAATAAACAAAAGAATCAAATAAATACAGTTGAATGCCATTGTTGCAATTTTTCAGTTGAACAAAAAACGGGAGGGTAAGGCGCCTCTCAAATCTCAATTGAGGCATTGTCACTAGTTGGCCATGGAGCACTTGAGCCTCACTTCCATTGGCATTCCATGGGGCGGGTTTATGTTGCCCATTTTCACCATTGCCCTGGCAAAGTCCCTGCCGAATGTGTCACCGTCCGCGCTGTACATCTCCACTAGATTGTCCTGAAGCCCGCCGCCTCCATAGAGCACCTGGTCGGACGTAAGGAGACCGCGGCGAGCAATAAGGTCTCGGTAGTAGGCGTTGTCGAACCTCATCGGCGTCTGCGCGTCAAAGGGCGCCTTGCCACTGTCGCCGGAAGGACCTTGGCACGTTTGCCGCAAGGTTTGCGAGAAGGCGGGGTCGATGTCGGCGTCGCCGTTGGTGCCGTAGGCGCGGTCCTTATAGTTCTCGCAGCTGGCCATCCCGACGGTGTGCGCGCCCGAGAGCGCGGTCATGTCACGGGCGTCGAGGCCGTGCTTCTCGAACATGGCGACGAGGCCGGCGAGGCTGTCGTCCGGTGTGGGCAGGCTATTCTCGGTGGTTTCCTTGTCGGCGGCGAAGCGGGAGTCTTTCCGGCCAAGGGGCACGTTCCAGGTGGGACCTCCGAGGATGGTGACGGCGTCGCGCGAGGCGATGGCGATGATGTCCGCGCAGGAGACGGTGGCCGGGCAGTCGTGCTCCAGCAGGGACTTGATCTCGTCGATCACCTCGAAGCCGGCAAGTGAGGCGTTGGGCACCGTGTCCTTCTCACTTTCCGAGAAGGGCGTGGCATCCAGGAGAACTGAGGCATCACATCCCTGTCGTTATAATCATGCAGTTCAATTAGCATATACTATGCGTTAACTACTGCAAGTGGAGGGATGAACAGGACACGGAAGTATTACTTACGTTAACGAAGCAGTCGTGGAAGAAGAGGCGGAGGATGGCCGGACCCATTCTGGGCTCGCCGGCGACCTTGCGCGCCATCACGGACCTCACGATGTGCTGCGCACTGGGGCACGTCTTGTCGTAGTACCTTGTAGATAGATCGTCGCCATTGGTGAAGGGCGCGAGAACAAGGAAGAGGAGCAAGGCAAGTGCAACCCAAGAAAACACCCTGAATGATGCCATGGCTATCGATAGATGCGCCAACGCCCGGGGATAACAGTAGGCGGCCCGGTGGATATGTTGCACTTGATGATGAGAATGTGAGAATGCTGGTTGTAGAGCGGGATACCAATTAGCTGTAGGCTGCAAGTGTCGATGCAGTGGCCGGATGAGTGAAAAGCATGAGTCGGAGACATGCTTATATAGGTTGTTGGTGCAAATGCAGCCTTCTTCCTCGTGCTCGTACATGCTGCTTCTGCCTACGCGCGTAAACGTGTCTAATTACAAGGTCTTCGGTCTAATTGCAAGGTCTTCTTCGCCGGAATCTTGACGAGGTCACGACAGGAAAAGAGATAGTAACAAAAAGGGAAGGGAATTGACAAGCTAACTAACACGCGTTCCTAGTCCGAATGGCAACAAATTAAGGATCATCTGGTTGATGATTGATGACGTTGTTGCTTGATTAATTAGGAACAAACTATGAAGGAGGGTTTGAACCTTTTTTCCCGCGACGAGGCATATCGCGGACTTGTGATATCATGCAATCATATGTAGAGCAGGAATTTCCTGTCTAGTGGCCGGGGCCTAGTGAAAATATTCACAGATGCGGCAGACATGACTTAAAGGGCAGACTGGTGTAGACTCTAGTTTAACAGTTTAAATTAGTAATTACTGAGTTAACATAATGGCCGTCCGATAGAAATGGCAATTTCATCCTTTTGTACTTGGACGAATCTCTCTGAAATATATAAGTATTTATTCTTCAGTCCCTTGAGTGTACCGCCACTTCTCTGAAATAGGATTTTACCTTGTTTCATAGATAAAACAACACGACTAATCAATACAAATTGGTGAGGGAGGAGCGGGAGGAGCCACACATTCCTCTGAAAAACATAAATTACCGACTAGAGGCGACACCCTAAAAGAGCTCCCGGCCGAAAAGTGAAGGCACCGCCACCGCACTGGAGAGCCTAACACACAGTCCGTCATCCATGAACTTGGCTCGGTCATCAAATATTTTGCATCCCTTGCACCCTCAACCGCCGCTCGCCACACACCATGGGAACCGACGACCATAAGGGGTGGAAAAACACCTCATTTCGCTTCGCATTGGACCCCAACGACTAGCACTGCCCCGATAACAGCCCATGGTACCCCTTAATGGTCGTGAGCCAGCCACCTGCCAGCAGATTTGGAGAGACGTTGACACAAACGAGCTGCATCTTCCTCCACAAGACACCTCGTCCACATGCGCGGAGCTGGACGGATCAGCTACGAAGAGGGGGGGGGGGGGGGGGGGGGGGGGGGGCACCGAAACACTTTTTTTATGGTGTGTCACACACTTTTTTTGACGAAACAGTGTGCATTGGCTTCTTCATCACACACATTTTCTCCTTCTAAAAACCGTATGTGATTTCCCCTTACATCAAACACCCTTTTTCCGTTATGAATCTCTGAAAAATACCCCATTTCGGCAGTTTTTAACTATAAACTTTTGGCACTATTGTTTCTTATGGTGCAACATGCTTTTCTGCTAAAAACAGGCTCAATATGATACAAAAAGTATGATGCAAAGCACGTGATTATTATTTTTTAAACGTGTTTTTTTTTGTGATTGCCTTCTACACCACACATTTTTTTGGAAAAACCATGCATGTGTGATTGTGTCACAAACTTTTAATCTTTTAACCGTGAGTGATTGACGCAAATCACACACGGTATTTTCCTGAAGTTTGTGCCACGAGTGACTTGTTAGGATTTTGGCCAAACCATATGCGATTGGGAAGAATTAAAATTGTCCACCATCCATGACCGCCGCTCCGGCAACCACGATTTTAAATCCCCGCACCCTCACCCGCCGCTCGCCACGATGTGACCCGACCACCGTACGGGGTGGAAATACACATCATTTTGCTTCCTGTTGGACCCCAACACCTAGCATTACTCCGGCAACGACCCATGGTCAACCTGCCATGGTCGTGAGCTAAACACATGCCAACAGATATAGAGAGACGTCGGCGCAGACGAGCTGCATCTGCCTCCACAAGACACCGAGAACGGATTTCCCACACCACCATGTACCCGTCTGGCTTATCCGAACCGTCCATCCTCCATCGCACGGTCGCTGTCAATTCTTTACAGAAACGTCTTTTCGCTTTTACGTAATTATGTTTTAGTCCTCCCGCCGCCGGAGCCGGAGCTCGGAGCTCGCCGCCGCGCTCCTCCGCACCGCCCAGACCGCGCCGCCCCGCTCCTCCGCCGCCGCCCGGAGCTGGAGCTCCTCCATGCCGCCGGAGCCGGAGCTCCTCCGCCCGGAACCGGAGCTCCTCCGCCGCGCCGCCCCGCTCCTCCGCCGCCGCCCGGAACCGGAGCTCCTCCGCGCCGCTCCGTCGATGTCGAGGACCCGGTCGTAAGAATTAATAGAAGTTGAAGGACTGTTTTGCAAAAACGTTGCACGAATCTTGGCGCAATCGACGGTGGGAGATAGGCCCGACGCCCGCTCCTAGTTGTGGCAATGGCTTTTCGCAAGACACCCCATTCACCTGCACGGAGCTCGACGGATCAGCGCTGAAGAACTTGGGACACCAAAACACTTTTTTATGGGTGTATGTCACACAATTGTTTTTTTACCAAATAGTGTGGATTGGCTTCTTCATCACACACATTTTCTCCTTCTAAAAACCGTATGTGATGTTCCCTTATATCAAACACCCTTTTTCCCGTAAAAACATGCAATTTGTCGTAGAAAATACCCCATTTCAGCATTGTTAAACTATAAACTTGAAAAATTGTTGGCACTATTTTTTCCTATTAATGTACGTACAACGTGCCTTTCTGGTAAAAACAGGCTCAATATGCTACAAAAAGTATGATGCATCGCACATGATTATTATATTTTAAACGTATGTGATTGGCTTCTACACCGTGCGTCTTTTTTCTTCGAAAAAACATGCATGTGTGATTGTATCACAAACTTTTAATTTTTAACCGTGAGTGATTGACGAAAATCGCACACACGGTATTTTTCTGAAGTTTTTGCCATGAGTTACTTGTTTGGATTTTGGCCAAATCATATGCGTTTGGGAAGACTTACAGTTGTCTGATTTGTACTAGTTAATGTATCTGCAACTACCGCAAGATGTACTACTACTATCTCCAATTTGTAAAAAAACTATTTCTGGAGAACAGACTTCCAATCGAAATATTAAGTTGTGACGAGTAACAAAAGCACGACTTCCCTTTGCTCGTGAATAACAAAGGTACTAATTGTTTATCCAGTTGGCTCCGTCGCACAGTATATTGAGGTGGTGTGCAAGGATGGCATGGGGTGGCTGGATGTGGTTGTTCGAGGCACGCACGTAGTGCGCTATGAATCGCTCGGGGAAGTTGACCAATACAAATTTATGCATGATATGCTATATAAATAGCTATTTTTCCTATCTAAAAAGAAAATATAATTCCTCCTTTCTTCCTCTGGTTTTGTGTAACATTTCTCTTTTGTCTACGTACATCACCAAATTCCACCCATTTAATGCTAATGATATACTCACTCCGTTCCAAATTAGATGACTTCTATTTGGACAAAAGTGGATGTATCTAGATATGCTATATGTCTAGATACATCCACTTTTTGACAAAAGTAAGTCATCTAATATGAAACGGAGAGAGTATTAGATAACAAGTAAATTAAATACAATCAATCACTGGAACGTATTAAAATTAAATATAATCAACGGAAAGAATAATCACCTCCTCCAGTCCATCAATTAAATGCTAATCATCTTTCTGTCAAGATCTCTCCTATCTAAAAGAAAATTTGGCTCCTCCTTTCCTACTCTGATTTCCTTCAGCATTTCATTTTTTACCTACATCACCTAATCCGGTCCATTTAATGGTAATATCTTATCTAAAAAGAAAATTTGGTTCCTACTTCCCTCCTCTGGTTTCGTTTAACATTTCTCTTTTGTCTACCTACATCACCTATCCGGTCCATTTAATGCTAATAATACCTTAGGTGGCAGACAAATTAAATACAATGAGTCACTCAACAGAACGTATTAAAATTAAATATAATCAACGGAAAGAATCAATCACATGCTCCATCAATCAATTAAATGCTAATCATCTTTCCGTCAAGATCTCTTCTATCTAAAAAAGATTTTTTGGTTCCTCCTTCTCTCCTCTGGTTTCGTCCAACATTTCTTTTTTTCTACCTACATCACCTAATCTGGTCCATTTAATGCTAATGATACCTTAGATGGCGGACAAATTAAATACTCCCTCCATCCAGGTTTATAAGACTAGTCATAGTGGGAGTATCATAGGTAGTAACATAAGTGTCACGTAAGCAAAAAATAGTGATGTGGCAAGTATTTATTGAGCAGAGAGGTGATGGTGGTATCATAGGTAGATACCGTAACATAACGGATTTCGAGACAAGATGAGTCTATAGCCTAATAAATGCATGACTATATGATACTACACATATGTTACCACCCACTATTGACATAGTAACATAGAGTAGTATTATATGCATGATATCACTATATGATACTCCCCACTATGACTAGTCTAAGTCACTTCTCCACAATCTCTGCGACCAAGGCAACGCTGTATTGGGCGAGCTGGAGGGATTAAAAACGCTAAATATGCCTAATTTTATGCTAAATCAAAGCTGTATTTATTGCAGAATCGGAACCATCGCAGAGGAAGGAGAGAGAAGGTAGAACCGGTTTAGTTGCATGCAGATTGCATGCAGATTCGAACTGAGGCAAATTCCTGGACGCGTTCACACATTGCATGCAAATCCTGCCTGTGTTCACACTCCATGCAAACCAGCCTCCAGCGAAGGACCGTTGGAGAATTGATTTCCTGTGGGCCTGCTCCTCTCTTCCCTAAGCCAAAATGCCTAATTAAATGCTAAGTGTGCCCTATTGTTGGGATTTTCTCAATTTGGAGAAGTGACTTATAAACCTGGATGGAGGGAGTACAATAAATCACTCAACGGAACATATTAAAATTAATACAATCAACGAAAAGAATCAACCACCTCCTCCGGTCAATCAATTAAATGCTAATTATCTTTATGTCAAGATCTCTCCTATCTAAAATAAATTTGGTTCCTCCTTCCCTCTGGTTTCTTCCAAGATTTTTTTCTACCTACATCACCTAATCCTAATCCGGTCCATTTAATGCTGCAGGCAAATTAAATACAATCAATCCCTCAATGGAACATATTAAAATTAAATAAATCAACGGAAAGAATCGATCACCTCCTGCGGTAAATGGTAATCATCTTTCTGTGAAGATTTGGTTCCTCCTTTCCGTCAAAATTTTCGTCCGTCGTATGTCGATGTACGTTTTGCAACTTAGTCCCTATAAAATATGGAAATCTACATGCACTCCTTTTTAAAGTCGTATACCGGTTCGATTGTTTTCCCCATCAGCTGACCCACCTTCTCTCTTCTTTCCCTCGTGTGACGGCTAGGGCTCCCCGCCGCCGGCCGAATCATCCCCGTCGTCCGCCCAAAGCAGAGAGGAAGTGTCAATGGCATCGATAACGGCTAGGGGAGGAACCAGGCGGCGGTGGCAACCTCAGGGCTGCCGGAGCTAGAGAGGAAGGTTGGAGGCGGGATTTCGGGGAGCACGACAACATCTCCTCCCCCTACCCACCTCTCTGCCCGCAAGTGTCCCTTCCAAGGAGTTGTGGCAGTCGGGGCCTCCACATGATGCACGCGACCGTGAGTCCAGCCTCCACAGGATCCCCTTCAAGGCTACCTATCCTCTAGCCGAGATAAACGACAACCAGTCATTTGTCGACTTCGTAAGGCGCTCTTGTTTCCCTATTCCTCTGTACCCCCACCCTGCTCTGGCCCGTGTAATGTTGTTTTGATTTTGACTTGTGGCTGCGGCGGGTGTTGGCTGGTATTTAGATGAATTAGTGTTTATTTGTCCCGATTTAGGGTGTAGCCATGAAACTTATGCTTGGTTTCGGTGTACTCTCATGGCAGATTGATGGTTTGGTATTTTTTACTTAAAATTTTGGGGGTTGCAAGCTATAATGTTCAGTCCGGCGGTGTGCCTCTGTCATCGAGATGCATAGGACTTCATGTCACAGGATTGAAACACATTTTGTTGATTGGAGTTTATGCTTCATTCACAATATGCTCTTATGTGTTATAAATATGACATATTTTTTTATCTGTAACTTGTGGTTGTAGACAATCTAATATGAATAATAGTTTCTTTGCTGGCACACTGCATGTCAGGAAAATACTCGTTCTTTTATGACGAGCATTTTGTTTGAGCAGGATTGTCGATTTTAGACAGGTATATTCATCATCATTGTAGTACGAAGTATAAACTTTTGGAAAATCAGTCTGAAAGTATAAACTGATTGAGATCATGATACAGTCCACTTTTCGGTATAAATTTCTGGTAAATCAGTATTAAAGTACCACATTTCCGTGGTTAGAAAATTACCTGAAATGTCTTATTTGGGGCTCTCTAGAAACTGAATCAGATCATGGGTCACCCAACATTTTGATTCTCCCTGTAAAGACTAAAATGGTTCCCCTAAATTTAAATCAGAGTTTGAAGAGCTATTATTGCCGTATATAATAGGAACTCCCGGCCAAGCGCAGAATATGTTCTTATATGACATAACATTTATTGTGAGCAGGATTCTTGATTTCTAACATATGAATGAATCCCGATTTTGGTTGCTTTATATATTTTTAGAAAATTGGTGTAAAAAATAGCTGTTGCACCACTCTTTATAGGATTAACCACAAAATCAAGTGTTTCGTGGCTCGTGATTTGGTTGAGTTTATAAAGGCCCCCCCACCCCAGACGAGTAAATTAATTACAACAACAGTCTCCTCATGTTGTTTAATGATATATACAATAGGAGACATTGCATAAGTATTTTTCAGTTTGTAGAAATGTGTTGCCTTTAGTTTGATATGTAGCAGAAGTTTTTATTTTAAACTGAGCACCCCTAGGCACAAGAAGCACATGAAGCCGTGTTGTCCTCCCATCATTTCGTCCTTCGTGGGTTCCAAGGGTGTCGCGCAAGCTCGCCGCAGCTCTGTATCGGCCGCGCCCGACTTCTCTCTCTTGGCCGCCTCTGGCTCACGCTGACCTGAGAGGATCAAGGAGGGTGGGAGGCATGAAGCAGTTGCTGCTGTTTGAGGACTATAAGGAAGGGAGCAACTAGGGAACAAGAAAGAGAATATGACGAGAACAGAAACTTCTAGGGATATCAGAATTTGTCAAGTTGAAACCAAAACTGATTAGCTATGTTGTTAACTTCTACATATTCCCTAGAATGTAATGGTTGATCGATTGCTATGATTCAGAGAATTAATCCACTAGGTACTATTGCATTGGACAATTTGAGAACAAATAAATCGTATAAGAATGACACTATACAAGCCATAGTTCAAAGATAGTAACAAAAAAATTAGTCTAGAGGTTCTCAAGCTTTCTAACACCAATGAGTTTATTAGTTAGTACATCAGATTTATGATAGGGATGAGGATGATGCATCATACAACACATGAAAGAATTCAGCCATGGTTTAAAATTGCAACATTCCTTTTTATTACTTTCATTTGTGTTTGTTTAGTTGTAAAAATAAGATAACACCAGTTGATTGGGAAGATATCAAGTTTGGTATTTAAAATGGTGTTGATTTGTTGATAAAATGGCCGGGGCGAGCAAGCTCTCAGGTTGGTACGAGCTGAAAATGGGGAGACAAAATGAGAAGGGAGTTGAAGAGGGGATGGTGTGTGTTAGAGGTGGGTAAGAGATGGATATATGGGATGGAGGCGAGAGTTAAACCAAACAAAAATACATATCGATATTAACATACAAATCATATCGGTGTAATTTGGAGTGAGAACTGAAAATACCAAGACAAAAAAAGTGGTAGAGAATCCATATTTGTTGATATATGAATGGAGAGTATGTGCCATCATTCTAGACGCTCATTTCCGGATCAGAATTACAATTTGATCAACATTTTCATTATCCCGCGACATTGTGCTAGTTGTTGATAAAACTGATTTTTAAGTGCCATTACAACCAAGAATGTTCAGGTAATAAACATATTTTTCAGGTAATACATATACGCCCACAGGATGCACAAAGCCACAAACTAGTCTGTTCGTTCAGCCACTTTCGGTTCTGTGCCTGTGAACCCTTGTTCGTGTATGCGCGACGGCAGACACCAGACAGCTAGACAAGAGGTACATCCTTGATACTCGGCGCCTTGCCGACCGATGGGGAGCGTAGCAGCGGCAGACGGTGGTGACGCCGTCGACGCGCTATTGCCACTGGACCCCGAGACCTTCGGCGAGGAGTCCCGCGCCGTGATTGACTTCCTCGCCGGCTACTACCGCGATGTCGACAAGTACCCGGTCCAGTCCGACGCCGCGCCAGGGTACCTCCGCGAGCTTGTACCAGATTCGCCGCCTGAGCACGGTGAGCCGGTGGACGTCATACTGGAGGAGGTACGGCGAGACATCATCCCGGGACTCACGCACTGGCAGAGCCCCAACTTCTTCGCCTACTCCCCGTTCAACGCCAGCACGGCCGGGTTCGTCGGCGAGATGCTCTCTACAGGTCTCAACGTTGTGCCGTTCGCGTGGGTCGGCTCACCGGCCGCGACCGAGCTCGAGGGCGTGGTGGTGGACTGGATGGGCAAGCTGATAGGCCTCCCGGACAGTTTCCTCTTCTCCGGCGGCGGCGGCGGCGTGCTGCAAGGAAGCACCTGCGAGGCCGTGGTGTGCACGCTCGCGGCCGCGCGCGATCGCGCGCTGAGCAGGCTCGGCGGCGGCCATGAAGGTATCCTGAGGCTGGTGGTCTACGCCTCCGACCAGACCCACTCCACCTTCCAAAAGGGCGCGAGGATCGTGGGGATCCCGCCGTCCAACTTCCGCGTCATCCGGACGACGGCAGCATCGGGCTACGGCCTCGCCGCGGAGAGCGTCCGCGACGCGGTGGAGGCCGACGTGGCCAGCGGGCTGGTGCCGCTGTACCTGTGCGCCACCGTCGGCACGACCGGGCTGGGCGCGGTCGACCCGCTGCGCCGCCTCGGGGAGCTGGCGCGACGGCACGGCATGTGGGTCCACGTCGACGCCGCGTACGCCGGCAGCGCGCTGATCTGCCCCGAGTTCCGGCATTACATGGACGGCGCCGAGCTCGTGGACTCGGTGAGCATGAACCCGCACAAGTGGTTCCTCACCAACATGGACTGCTGCTGCCTGTGGCTGGCGAGCCCAGCGTCGCTCACATCCGCCATGTCCATCAACCCGGAATACCTCAACGGAAGTCCAGAGGAGGTGGTCGACTACAAGGACTGGCAGATCGCGTTGTCGCGCCCTTTCCGCGCCATGAAGCTGTGGTTGGTCTTACGCCGGTACGGCGCGGCGCGGATGCGGGCGTACGTACGGAGCCACGTCGAGATGGCCAAGTGGTTTGAGCAGGCGGTGGAGGCCGACGAGCGGTTCGAGGTGGCGGCGCCGAGGAGATTCTCCTTCGTTTGCTTCCGCCTCCTCCGCCCAAGGCACGAGGTGGAGGAGGACTGCTTGAACCGGAAGCTCCTCATGGCGATCAACGCTAGCGGGCGAGCGTTCATGACACACTTCGTCGTGGACAATAAGTTTGTCATCCGTATGGCCGTGGGCGGCGCGATGACGCAGATGCGGCACGTCCAAGATGCGTGGCGGCTTGTCCAAGACAAGGCCAGTGAAATACTTGGACACATCCAAGATGAGTAGCTGCCCTTCCAAGCGATTTGTCTAAGAATACCCTTTGCGAGAAATAAGTTTTGATTTGATCGTCGGATTTGCAGCCTGCTTCGTACGTGCACATGAGTTGATTGAGTAATTACTATTTTGAAGTCGAGTAAGCCACAACCAGTCTCTTAAAACATGTAGGCGGCATCCATGAATATTTTCAGTAGTTTCTCAACATTATTCATTTTGTGCTCCGCTAGAAAGGATTCATGCTCTACAGGATCGAAAATGCAAAACCATCAAGATTGGTGCTTACATTTTACAATTAGATCATTCAAATTTTAGCCTTTTTCGTCCTGACGTCCCTGATGGTTTGCAAAATATAATTGGTGTACTTTACCTCTGCTCTCTCATCTTTATCAAATTGTGTATCAGCAATAAGGATTATTCCGTGATTAACAAAAAAACAAAAAAATAGTGCATTAACATTTATTGCTGCCATTCGTTTACCTAATACTCCCTCCGTTTCATCATAATATAAGGTGTCTAAGGTTTTGGCACGGATATTAAGACACCAGTATTTTGCATGTGGTGGACTCATTTTGATTAAAAAAAATCGAGAGAGAACTTCCTAATAGTCATAAATTGTAAATAATATGTCAAATCGCTCCGTTCTGGATTGTGACTAGTTTTCCGATGAGTAAAATTGTCTATAAATCACAATACACCTTATATTTTGATTTTTTCTTCTTCAAAACAGGCACCTTATATCAAGGAACGGAGGGAGTATGAAATTGAAGCATAAACAGAAATTGTGTGATTTATGAATTGACCGAAATTGCTGAATTAGCAGGAACTTTTGGGTCATTCATTAGCTGGAAATATATGCATTAACGGAAAATCATGAATCAACATGAATTTTTTGGATCATACATCACCATGAAATTGCTCCATGTACATAAATTTAGGATAACAAATCCATTTTTCCAATTAGTCGAGGAAATCCATTAACGAGGAAATTGGTCATCTGATAAAAGGCAAGATTTTGTTTCATTGTAAGAAAAAACACGGACACAAATCCATTTACCATCGACAAAAAATGCACAAATTCGATGAAAAGATGAACACAAATTTCTACCATGAACCAGAAATCCTAAAACCAAAAAGATGAACAAATTTCTATTCCGTCCCCCACGTAGACGGATTCAACCCTAGATCCTAAACAAGAAAGCCAGAAAACAAAATCAAAACACCGACCACCGGTAGGGTAGCAGACACTGGATCTAGGCATTCCACGCTCGGATCTCCGTCCTCCCGATGACGGATCTCACCGGAGTTCGAATGCCGCGCCCCCTCCTTGACGCCTTCTCGCCGGAGGTCGCGCTTCCTCCCCGCGCGTAGATGGAGGAAGTGGGAGGAGAGCCGGCTCAGGTCGTTGGAGGTGGCGATGGGAAGAGAGCCGGTGGATAATGAATTATTATTTTTGACATGGTGGATAATGATTATGATTTTTTTTTGGAAAAGGGGAGGCCAGCGTCAGATAATGATAATGATTAGGGATCTGGTGCTGTCATGGTCTTTTATAGATAGATCAATTAGCCTTTTTTTCCAATTATTGGGTCTTGATGTTTGCAAAAAGAGAACAAGGTGCCGGACGTATCCTCATCTATAGATGTATGCATGGCATCACAAGTCCTTGAATAATGCTGGTATTTTATCTGGCAAACAATCAAACCCTCTTTCGTAGTTGGTTCCAATTAGTTCCAACAACGTTGACGATCATATGATGTCATCTAAGCAGCAAACAGACGATCGTTAATTTGTGTCATTCGAACTAGGTTACGCGTGTTAGCTAGCTTGTCAATTCCCTTCACTTTTGTTTTCTCTTTTCCGGTTCTGACTTCGTCAGGATTCCGGCAACGAAGCATGAGCGAGGACTAGAAGAAATCATACCGGCGCGGAGACCATGTACGTCGCACACGAGGAAGAATGCTGCACCGCACCTGCACTTGCACCAACCTATATATAAGCATGTCTCCGTTTCATGGTTTCCACTCATCCACTTCATCCATACTTGCCTGCTTCTACACTACAGCCATCCTTCTCACAATCTCATCCTCAACCTCAAGTACGACCGAGATATATCCACCGGGCCGCCTACTGGTATCCGCAGGCGTAGGCACATCGATCTGTCGGTCGCCATGGCGTCTTCCAGTTCGAGGGGTTTTTCTTGGGTTGCACTTGCCCTGCTCCTCTTCGTTGTTGTCGCGCCCCCTGCCAATGGCGACGATCTCTCCGCAAGGTACTACGACAAGACGTGCCCCAACGTGCAGAGCGTCGTGAAGTCGGTGATGGCGCACAAGGTTGCCGGCCAGCCGAGAATGGGGCCGGCCGTCCTCCGCCTCTTCTTCCATGACTGCTTCGTCAACGTACGTCCTACTTGCTTGTAGTCCTGCATCCTGCTCCTCCAACTAGCTATAATTAACGTGCTACTCCTGTCCTATATGCTAATTGAAATTCACGATTCACATGACAGGGATGTGACGCCTCAGTTCTTCTGGATGCCACACCCTTCTCGGAAAGTGAGAAGGACACGGTGCCCAACGCTTCCCTCACCGGCTTCGAGGTGATCGACGAGATTAAGTCCCTGCTGGAGCACGACTGCCCGGCCGGCCACCGTCTCCTGCGCAGACATCATCGCTCTCGCCTCGCGCGACGCCGTTACCATCCTTGGAGGACCCACATGGAACGTGCCCCTTGGCCGCAAGGACTCCCGCTTCGCCGCCGACAAGGAAACCACCGAGACAAGCCTCCCCACACCGGACGACAACCTCGCCGACCTCGTCGCCATGTTCGAGAAGCACGGCCTCGACGCCCGTGACATGACTGCGCTCTCGGGCGCGCACACCGTCGGGATGGCTAGCTGCGAGAACTACAAGGACCGCGCCTACGGCACCAACGGCGACGCCGACATCGACCCCGCCTTCTTGGAAACCCTTCGGCAGTCGTGCCAAGGTCCTTCCGGTGACAGTGGCAAGGTGCCATTTGACGCACGTACGCCGATGAGGTTCGACAACGCCTACTACCGAGACCTTATTGCTCGCCGCGGTCTCCTTACAACCGACCAGGTGCTCTATGGAGGCGGCGGACCACAGGACAGCCTGGTGGAGATGTACAGCGCAGACGGTGACACGTTCAGCAGGGACTTTGCCAAGGCAATGGTGAAAATGGGCAACATAAACCCGCCCCAGGGAATGCCAATGGAAGTGAGGCTCAAGTGCTCCATGGCCAACAACTAGTGACAGTTAATGACTCAACTGAGGCGTCATACCCTCCCGTTTTGTTTTCAACTTCAAAATTGCAACAATGGTGATGTATCAATTGTATTTATTTGATTCTTTCATTTCTTAATAATAAATATGATTATTTGAGGGATAATTGTATTCACTTAACTATTCATTGAGTTGCAAATATTATTATGTGGTGACAGTGACTTGTCAATAATTTGTTTCTAATTTGGATCCTCATTTTAAAGAACTAGTCATCAACACGTGTGTCTGCGCACTACTACTACAAATTTGTATGAAACACAAATTGCATAGCTCCTGGAACATTATTTGTCATATGGAGATATATATGCTTTCAATTTTTTACTACGAAGAACCACCGACTGTTCTCCATGGTTCTTGGTATGGAAAAAAGGAGCAATATTCTTTAATTCACTTCCACATATGAAGGTTTTTGCATGTAAATGAGTTTTAATTTGCATGTAATATGGAGCAAAAATATTGGTTTAATGTCCTAGACCGCTAGTACTTGATGTACATGCTGCTTCTGCCTACGCGCGTACACGTGCCTAATTACAAGGTCTTCGGGCACACCTCTGCTCGCTGATGCCGCTGTACCGGAGCGTGACTGCGGTGCGCGTCGGCAACGGGCGGCACACGGCTTTCTGGCTCGATCGGTGGATCGACGAGCAGGCCCTCTGTCATGTGGCGCCCGCGCTCTTCACCCACGCCACTAAACCGGACGTGTCGGTCCACGGCGCCCTCTCTCCATGGGCATCGATGCGGTGCTCGCTCCAAGACTCTCCGCCGTCACCGCTGTCGAGCGCGAGACGATCGGGAGGTTGCTCGCCGAGGTCACCCTGACCACTGCTGGCGATGACGAGCGTCGCCTTCTCCACTGCCGGGGAGTGAAGGGTACCTTCGCGTCCTCGGCGCTCTAGAAGCTCTGCAACTTCGGCGGCGTGGACGCCCTGTACGCCTCGTTCGTCTGGCAGAGCCGCGCACCATCGAAAGTTCAGTTCTTCGGGTGGCTCCTCCCCCACGATCGAGTCCCCACACGGGCGGCGCTGATGAGGAAGAACATCCTCACCAGCGAGGAGGCGGCGTGCCCCATCTGCGACAGCCCGCTGGAGACGAGCTCCCACCTCTTCTTCGAGTGCGGATTCGCGCGCAGGTTTTGGGCCACCATTGGAGGAGCTCCTCCAACGGACGCCTCCGTCCGCGACATCCACCTCCACCCCACGCCGCGCGGCGTACCGGCCAACTCTGCGTCCACGTATACGCTGCTCTGCTTTTGGCAACTCTGGAAACACCGCAACGCTGTGGTCTTCAGAGGCGATCGCCCCTGTCTCCGCCGTCTCCTGGTTAGCTGTTGAGACGATCCCGTTCTGTGGAAGCCAAGGCTCCCCCCCGAGCTCCAGCATGAGGCGGAAGCATGGCTCACCACCTTTAACCCTGGATAGCCTGCGTCTGTGATTCCGTGTGTGTTTGAACCATCGTTGTTCCATTTGCAGCGATGGTTCCCCCCTATTTCTTCATACTGTAAAACTTCTCATGTATACCTGGGCACGGCCCAAAACTCATATAAATGAAAAATTCAGGTGGAGAGGTTCTCCCCTCCCCCGGTGACACTTCAAAAAAAAAAATTGCAGCTAGAGCCCCCATGCATATGCTTCTTCGCCGGAATCCTGACGAGGTCAGGACTCAGGACAGGAAAAGACATAACGAAAGGAAGGGAATTGACAGGCTAACTAACTAGTCCGAATGGCACCAAATTAAGGATCGTCTGGTTGATGATTGATGACGTTGTTGCTTGGTTAATTAGAAACAAACTACGAAGGAGGGTCTGATCTTTTTGCCAGAGACGAGTCATATCGCGGACTTGTGATATCATACAGTTATATATAGAGCAGGAATTTCCTGTCTAGCGGTCGGGGCGTACTAAAAATATTCATGGATGCACGGCAGACATGATTTAAAGGGCTGACTTTAGAGTGTGGACCGTAGTTTACTCGACTTCTAACAGTTCAAAGTAGTAATTACTCAGTTAACATAATGGCCAGCCGATAGAAATGGGACTTTCATCCTTTCGTACTTGGACAAATCTCATTATTAGGCCGACGTTTCTTATAGTTGACTTGTAGGCATTTATTTTTCAGTCCCTTGAGTACCGCCACTTCTCTGAAATAGGATTTTATCATACTTCATAAATAAAATAACACGACCAAATCAATATAAAGTGGTGAGGGAACCCTCTACCCACTCCTTGCCATCCTCATAGCCAAAAAGTGAAGCCACCACGACCGCAACATCGCCCGCCTGAGAGCCTGTTATACAGTCCACCATCCATGATCGCGGCTCCGCCATACAAGATTTCGCATCCCTGCACCCTCGCCCGCCGCTCGCCACCATGGCAACCAACCACCATAGGGGGGAGGCTCATTTTGGTTCCTGTTGGACCCCAACACCTAGTACTGCCCGTGGAGCTTGGGCCAACCTGCTGGGGCACAAATGGGTTAGGAAAGCCTTTTAGGCCGGACTGGAGCACGCGCGCGCGCGGGCGGGGGGGGGGGGGGAGGGGGGGGGTTGAAGCAAAAGTAGGGACTTTTAGCTAAATTTTGTCAATTTGAGGGGGTAATACACAAAAAATTCTAAACGGGGGGACGGACGGTGACCCCCTGAACTTAAGTAAGCCCCGCCTCTGACTGCCCGAACATCGTCCCATGGTCAACCTACCATGGTCGTGAGCCATCCACTTGCCAGTAGATTTAGAGAGATGTTGACGCAGCCGAGCCGCATCTGCTAACACAAAACAGCCCGTCCAGTTGTACGGAGCTCGACGGATCAGCCCCACAGAACGCGGGACACCAAAACACATTTTTTATGGTGTATCGCACATGTTGACGCAGCCGAGCCGCATCTGCTAACACAAAACAGCCCGTCCAGTTGTACGGAGCTCGACGGATCAGCCCCACAGAACGCGGGACACCAAAACACATTTTTTGTGGTGTATCGCACAAAATATATTTTTACAAAAGAGTCTGCGATTGGCTTGTTCATCACACCATTTTCTCCTTCTAAAAACCGTATGTGATTTTCCCTTACATCAAACACGCTTTTCCCCGTAAAACGTGCAATAAGTCGCTGGAAATATCCCATTTCGGCATTTTTTAAACTATAAACCTGTTGGCACTATTGTTTCTTATGGTATATCGTGCCTTTCCACCCAAAAAAACAGGCTCATTATGATAAAAAAATATGATGCATCACACATAAACAAATATATATGATGCCTTCCTTGAAAGAGGTATGTGCATGAAAGAAAAAAATGGATAACTCAATGAAGAGGCAAGATGTCATGTGTGCTGCCAAATATCTTTTTTTTAAACGAAGGCAAAAGTTTTGCCTTATATTTATTAAGATGAAGGTGCCCGGTTTATTAGTGGAAGAAACTGGGTGAAAACCGTACAACAAACATCAACACCATATCAAGGTACCCACACAAACGCAAAGACCAACACCTATGGTAGGCAACATCCAGAAGCAACCCGACCGCTCACAAACTCGCCCAACCTATCCCAACCACGAACCGACAACCTGACTACCTCAAATGGTCTCAACAAACAAGTAGAGATGAGACCTTTCCTTGCAACCCAGCAAATACAACCCCATGACACGTGCACAACACAATGGAAGTCTTGACGAGAACAACTTAACGAGAGAGGAAATGAGCAACACAACCGCTATAGGATACTCGAACCAAAAGAACAAGCCAACCATCCATCAAGTAGCCATGGGTGCCTTTCCTACTACGCCGCCCATCTTTTCTTTGCATCTGTTGACCCAGTTAGGAGGCAAGCAAGTGCCTTCCCACATCCAGGAATAGCAACCTCCACACTGCTCAGCAGGCTGCAAAGCTCTGTTGCGAACAAAACATCATCATTATGTGTTGCCCGGGTTGGAATGGGCATGGCATCTACCTCTCTGAGCGCTCAGGTGAGCTCATGGTCGTCGTCGACGTGTCCACGGTCATATGCTCCACTGACGGAGGCAAAACGGGGCTCACACAAACCTCTTGAAGCTCGGGCATGACCTGAGCCCCGACCACAAGGTTGGCCTCGCCATCAGCGATAGACGAGACAGATGGCAAGGCGGGTAACGACGATGAACTGCCCCCACCACGAGGAGAGAAACAACCATAGAGCTCTTCTCCCCCATCCTCTGTGGAGTCAAAACCAACCTTACCAAGAGGACACGGCGTAGGAATGGTCTTCAACATAGTCGGCACAAGAGAGAGCTTGCACAGAGCAATCTCCGCCCGCTCCAGAAAGCTCTCAATCCGCACCAGGTAGGCCTGCAATTCTTTAGACTGGGCTGCTAGAGTGGATTGCAATACGACATCGGATGGGGCTGCCGAGCCTGCGGTAGGACAAACAACCGAAGCCCAGGACTCAGGACGAAGCGCCTCAGCATGGAGCGTAGATCCTCTCAGACCCTCACATGAAGCTGGAGCATTACAATGATCAGCGTCCAACCCTGGTGCCGCGACAAGGCATGCCAAAGAGCTGAGAGGATGCTATGGATTGCGACACTCACGCATACGGTGGCCGTTCTCCAAGCAACGGGAGCACCGGAGAGGATCTCTGCAAACAGCCGCACGATGCCCATGAACAAGGCATCTACAACACCTGCCAAAGAGCCATGCCGGCATGGGGCGAGGGGGCAACACTGGGACCGGTGACGCTGGCCGACGCGGACCACGCCGGGGCAGCACTTCTTGCCAAACCCCGCCCGTGTCAGCCACACTCAGCTGAGCCTGTTGAACATCTCGGGACAAGCTTTTAACAGTCAAGGGCGTCAATGGAGCCACCTCCTCTTCTTCATTGTCATCGTCTTGATCGGTGAGGGAGGACCACAACACATGCCTTCTTGAGTCCAGACCCACGGTGCCCTCCACAAGCATAGCTGTGGGTGAGCAGCAGGACCGGGACGGGCCAGGGACGGTAACGCTGGAGCTCTTCCCGACGGCAGCTTCCGTGGCCGGGGATGCTGGAAGGCGGGACGATGTAGGGGCTGGCGGGGTGGAGTTCGCAGCTGGAGACATTGCCCTGCTGTAGTTTTTCCCATAGTTGTACTGCTTGGATGAGAGCTTCAGGTTCTAGCTCGTGCCGGAACAGCCGTGTCCAGCGATGGCCATGTAGGGCTTGCGCTACAGGCCTACAGTTATAGTACGTCGAGTGCAGGCCGGTCACGAACAGCAGCGGCGCAGTGTTTTTCAAATACCTAAATGACTCTTCGATTTTATAGCGGAGACGATATACGAATTTGATGATCCACTCGGAAACAAAGTGGCATGCATGTACGTTTTTAAGAAGGGCTAATTGATGATCCACTCTGGAAACAAAGTGGGGCGTTGAATGGTGGCTAACGTGGAAAGCTAAAAAAGCAGGAAAAAAGAGTAGTGGGGCATATGCGATTCAGAAACATTTTCCTTTTTCGTTATTTGGCAGATTTATTTAGGTGGAATATTTTCCTTTTTCATTATTTGGCGGATTTACTTAGGTGACTAGCTAGTATTGCTTAGAGATGCTTGATGAGGTGGACACATTGCATGTTGAGAGAAATACCCTTATTGGGTTGCTCACATTTAGACATCAAATTTACTTAGCTGGCTAGCTAGTATTACTTAAGGATGCTTGATGAGGTGGACACCTTACATGTTGAGATGCTGAGTAGGCTCCTATGCCGCGCTAGCACGATATTATAAATTTGTGTATGCTAATATAATGAATGGGCACACCACTTTCCTATGTTAATATATTTGAAAATTTAAGGTACCAGTAGAAATTAAGATATTCATACGGCTATACAAAAATTGTTCTTACGAAAGATATATGCGGAAAACTTAATTGGATTAGGTGTAAGAATTAAGAAATGTCCAGTGATGTCGTCGTCATAGTTGTCACTCGCCGCGTGCACGGCATGGGCCCAAAGGACACGCAGCGGGACCCGAAGTGGTGACTATTCTCCGACGTGTCTCCATCGGCCAAGGACCCGAAGAGGATTTAAAATCTTGTTGGATGGCCATTAATGTTGATTGACTAATTACTATTTCTAACTGAAGTAAGACTACTCACAGTGGGAGTACTAAGGTGTGGTAACATAGATGCCACCTAGATAATAAAATGATATGGCATTTTTTTAGATAAAGGGAAAATGATATGGCATGTAATTAACGAGAAGAGAGGCAAATAGAGCAATTTACCTTGTTACCATCACATCACAGAAAAATGAGTGTATAGAGTAATTAATGAGACTACTCTATGTTATTTTACACCCGAGGGTAATAATATAGACTAGTAACATGTGTATGTTACTAGTTAAAGTTACCATTATGACTAGTCCAAGCTACAATCAGTCTCTTAAAATCATGTATGTGACATCCATAAATATTTCAGTAGTTTGTCAGCATCGTTCGTTTTGTGCTCCCCTGGATAAGGAATTACTGCTCTATACATATGTAAAAGTCGGCAAATAATGCTCTTATCTGGCAAACAATCAAACCCTCTTTCGTAGGTGATTCCAACGACGCTGACTACGATCATTTGATGTCATCCAAGCAGCAACCAGGGCAACCAGGCGATCCTTAATTTGGTGCTACTCGGACTAGGTACGGGTTGTTAGTTAGCTTGTCAATTCCCTTCCCTTTTGCTTTCACTTTTCATGTCCTGACCTCGTCAGGATTCTGGCGACGACGCACGAGCGAGGACTAGCTGAAATCAGACAGAAGACCTTGTAAGTCGATCTATAATATCCCAGAGTGTTCAAACGTGTACGCCCGCACGAGGAACAAGGCTGGATTTGCACCAACCTATATATAAGCATGTATCCGTTTCATGCTTTCCACTCATCCACTGCGATCGATACTTGCCTGCTTCTACACTACAGCTAGCGATCCTTCTCACAATCATCATCAGGCGCAGCATATCCACCCGGATACCTATTGATAGGCATGGCGTTTTCCAGGGGCTATACTTGTGTTGCAATTGCCATGCTCCTCTTCGTTGCACTTGCCAATGGCGACGATCTCTCTGCAAAGTACTACGACCAGACGTGCCCCAACGTGCAAAGCGTCGTGAATTCAGTGATGGCGCACAGGGTCGCCGACGAGCCGAGAATGGGGCCGGCCATCCTCCGCCTCTTCTTCCACGACTGCTTCGTCAACGTACGTAACAGTCGATGTCATGTTCCTCCACTAGCTATTGTTTTAGGCACTGGTATATATGCTAATTGAAATTCATGATTATAACGACAGGGATGTGACGCCTCAGTTCTCCTGGATGCCACGCCCATGCCCTTCTCCGAGAGTGAGAAGGACGCGTTGCCCAACGCCTCACTCGTCGGCTTCGAGGTGATCGACGAGATCAAGTCCCTGCTGGAGCACGACTGCCCGGCCACCGTCTCCTGCGCGGATATCATCGCCCTCGCGTCGCGTGACGCTGTCGCCATCCTCGGAGGGCCCACATGGAACGTGCCCCTTGGCCGGAAGGACTCCCGCTTTGCCGCCGACAAGGAAACCACCGAGAAGAGCTTCCCCACACCGGATGACAACCTCGCCGACCTCGTCGCCATGTTCGAGAAGCACGGCCTCGACGCCCGTGACATGACCGCGCTCTCGGGCGCGCACACCGTTGGGATGGCAAGCTGCGAGAACTACAAGGGCCGCGCCTACGACACCAACGCCGACATTGACCCCGCCTTCTCGGAAACCTTGCAGCAGTCGTGCCAAGGTCCTTCCGGTGACAGTGGCAAGGCGCCCTTTGACGCGCAGACGCCGATGAGGTTCGACAACGCCTACTACCGAGACCTTATTGCTCGCCGCGGTCTCCTTACGTCCGACCAGGTGCTCTATGGAGGCGGTGGGCTTCAGGACAATCTAGTGCAGATGTACAGCGCGGACGGCGCCGCATTCGGTAGGGACTTTGCCAAGGCAATGGTGAAAATGGGCAACATAAACCCGCCCCAGGGAATGCCAATGGAAGTGAGACTCAAGTGCTCCATGGCCAACTAGCGACAATGCCTCAGTTGAGAGGCGCCGTACCCTCCCGTATTTTGTTTAATTGAAAATTGCAACTGTAGTGCCCCATCTTTTATTAAATATAGAAAGTGCCAGGCCCTGGATCACTGCTAGCACCACAATACAAAACCCAATGTATCTTTGCATAAGTATCAAAGTTACTACTCCCTCCGTCCCAAAATAAGTGTCTCAACTTTAATAGAAAGTGGACGTATGTAGACATGTTTTATGTCTACATACATCCACTTTTTATCAAAATTGAGACACTTATTTTGGGACGGAGGGAGTACAACAAGATCCAAAAATAGCTAAGTATAGCTTTATTACAAAGTGCATAACCATGAAGGCTAGCTATAAATTCAGAGTTCACAAACAGAAACGAAATAGCAATGAGCCCCCATCTTCAAGAATGCGCCACAGGCAGACATGTTGGGTGTAGACTCGAGTCCAGAAATTATTCTTTATCTGAAGTATCTGCACATTTGAATATGCAGCCCCCGAAGGAGGTCAATACAATGAAGTATTGACAAGTGACTATGGTGGATATAAATTGACAAGTCTAAAACTATATGAATATTTGGCTTGATGGAGTTGTAGGCTGTTTGCAGAAAGCAAATTTTCTCCTATCTTTTGTAAAATAGTTTTATTTCCAAATACTTGGCACCAAGGGATGAAACCCATGCGCACCACAAAACATCTTTCCTTAGTCAAAATTTTACTTACGAAAACGGTGTTGAGATTCTTCAGTCCATCCTTGTCCAGCTGCTCGAAGTTGTCCATCACCGGGGACACGGCTAAGTACTCATATTTCTAACTCTGCGGAGGTTGTGCACTTTCACCTTCAGACTCAATTAACCCAAAATATCCTATACACGCGGAGTGCATTAAGGAAAGGAGAGAATTGAGATAAGAACTTTCAGAAGAAGAATTCAACCATACTAGCAAGACCCGTTCCACCTACAAAACTCTACATCTGCTTGTCAAGCTGACAGGTTGAACTCTCACAACTTAGTTGTTTCAAAATAGAGCCCATTGTCAAAAGGCTGCACGGAAAGCATCTAAACTTGGAGGGACTTATTAATCTCTTTGTTCCTGGGTGGCAACCACAAGTGTACTTTCGGGTGAAAAACACCATGCTCATGGCCCTAAGTATAAATAAATTTACCTTATGCAAAGACAATCACAAGCACAGCCCCAAATAGCCACTCAACATAAACCATTCCAACCAATCCACCCAGGTGTGCATTATAAATTTAGTACTTAGAAAATTTCCTCAACAAATCAAAGTAACCATTTTATAGCATTGCTAAGCATCTAATAAAAGCTTAAAAGGCTGCGGTACAAGGTAATAAGGGTGGCTACACACTACTAGGAATTTACATAGCATAATGACTAACATAGCATAATAATTTAATAATAAAATCCCTATCATGCATACTACTCAAAATTCTACTAATGCATATAGGAAAATAATGGGTGGTTTATGAATGTCACTTGCCTTGATAACAGGATGAACAAGCACAACAAGAATAACAATCACAAGAGTAACCTTGCTCCTCTTCACAATCTAACAAGCAAAACAAAGAATACATAAACACACAATTTCAACAAATAAAATCATCAAGACATAAACATGTATGCATGCATGATATGCCATGAACAAACACCAAATAACTTGTTACAATTTTATTTCCTCCGTTATTACATGCATGAGATGCAACCATGCAGCAAACAATATTTATTTTATTTATAATGTTAAAAAGCCGAAATACTACTCTGCTATTTACTCGAATTAAAAGATACCAAAAAGAAAAACTAATGAAGCAGAATTAAACTGCACGATCAGGGCTATCCGTGGATATAAAATTTATCAAATTTGGACTTACAGTTTAAAAGATATGATTTTTCCAAGTTTAAATTGTTCTTTGGTTTTAAAAACGGTCAAGGTTTTAATTAAACGAAATAATTGACACGCGGCGCGATCTGATTGGCTGGTACCGGTTCGGCACGGATCGGGTCGCGGACCGTCCGATCTAATTTAAAACGAACGCGCTAGATTAATCGGCCGAAACGGAAAATTAAACAAATAGAAAACCGTCAGATTTGGATCCAACGGCCCAGATCCAAAGGACAGAACCGGGCGGCGCTGTTCGCCGGAATACTGGCCGGAGATGGTGCAGCGGCGGCAACGCGCCGTCAAAAATTGCGTTCTACGCGTTCTAAGATTCCTCGGGAAGAACGGAACAAACCGAGACGTAGAGGACGGCGAGGCGATGTCGTTGGCGCGGCGGAGATCTTTGGCGTGTTCCCTTCCGCCTTCGATTGCTCGTCGGCGAAGTGGACGGCGGCAGTTTGTTCCGGGCGAGGACGGACGAGTCGATCTGGTACGGGACTAAAAGGAGAAACAAGTCACGGAGATCAAGAAGTAGGCAAGAAGAAATAGAGGGAAAAGAGGGGTCGGACGTCGTCGAAATCGTCGGTTCTCACTGGCGGCAATGGCGGCGGTGGAAGATCGAAACCCGAGCAGCCTGGTGGCAAGAAGTTAGGGTTTCTGGGGCAAAAATACGGCGGCGTTGCGGGGTATAAGTAGGGGAAGAATCGGGAAAACAGAACGCGTAGGAATCGCGTTTGATTCGTTCCGATTTCGGATAGAGCTCCGGCCGGATTTATTGGACGGGAGGTTGAAGATGGCTGGCAGGTGGGGCCCACATGTCAGCGTGAGAGGAGAGAGGCGCGGGCTGCGCTGGTTGCTGGGCCGCTAACTGATGCGCGCACGGCGGATAATAGGCTGGGCCGGCTCGGCTGGCTCTTCTCTTTTTTTTTGACTAAAACCTTTTCTGTTTTAAAACTTTTAATGCAAAATTGATTTTTAAACTTAACATAAACTTTTCAGAAATTTTTATAAAAACAGGTTTTGGCAAACTTAATAAATGTAGAACTTTTTGGCAGTATTCTTACTCATAAAACAATTTAATAAAAAGGAATATTATAAGGAGTACAAATAATAATCTTTATGGAATAAAATCATATTTAAACTTATAGATAAAATTTAGTTCAATCCTTATGTGATTTAATGCCATGACTATATGATGAATGATGTATGAATGCAAAGTTTTAAAATTTTGAGATTTTGGGATATTACAGCAACAATGTGGATGCATCAATTGTATTTACTAGAAATTACTAGAAAGATACCTCGCGTGTTGCAGCGGGAAACTTAAAAAAATTATAGTGGTATAAAAAGGATATTTGACGCATACATTAAAGAAAAGTTCTCAGTAACATAAATGATTTGATTAGCGATATAAGTCAAATATCTAATTTAATCAAATATGGAATGTTTGTATATTTAACCCTTAAAATTTAATTATGTGGAAAATGTGTGGATAAATAAATTTATAATGTGAATAGTATGCATACATGGGTGTTACTAATAAATATGGGACGTCATGGATAAATGAATGTCTCTAATAGTGGATGATGTGATGATTTGGCTCAAATACTGGATGATGTGGACACCTTGCATGTAAAGGTAGACAAATTTAATGCATGTTAGTGGGGTTTAGTTTTATTAGAAGTATACCCACATCGGCCACCCATGGATATCGACGAACCCTATAATCGTGTGCGAAGATGAAATCCGTTCGTCTGTGTTTCCCCAATGTATACTAGTGAGCATGAGCTGTGTCTTCCTACCGCTATCCATAGTACTATAGTATCCTCATATATAACTAGAATAATTCCCCGGCGAAAATCCCCGCACGTTTCAGCCACAATCTTTGTAAAAAATATGTTATGAAATAAATGATAGAAAACTTCATGGAATATGAGTTTGTTTACACAAATCATGTAACATATAACAATTGTTGAAAGTCTAAATTTAATTTGCGTGATATTTTTTATATGAAGACTAAAAATGGATGACGTGGACAATGGTATGGATGAAAAGTAAATGACATGGATATGTTGCATGTAAAATATATTGTCATTACTGGGATGACATGGATAATTGATTGGCTATGGTAGTGGATGATGTTGATAACTTGCATGTTGAGATAGAAAATCATAAATAAACTTAGTAAGGTTTGGCTTTATAAGAGGTATAGATAGATAGATTTGATTTTTTTATTTGTTCAATAATATATATGATTATTTGAGAGATAAATTGTATTCACTAATTTATTCATTCAATTGCAAATATTATTATGTGGTAACAATGACTCGTCAATAAAATGTTTCTAATTTGGATCCTCATTTAAAGAACTAGTCATCAATCTGTGTCCCTTCGCTATTATTATAACTAGATAATTCCCCGCGCGTTGCTGCGGAAATATATGAGAAAGAATATATCATCAATATGGAGTACTATATTTATTCTCCATATTTTGAGAGACTGTGTATACCTTGCATGTTGAGAGAATTCTTTGTAGTGGGGTTCTTTAATTGGACCAATTAGAAACTTGATGATGTGTATGCCTTTCATGTTGAGAGAATTCTTTGCAGTGAGGTTCTCCCATTTAGATAGAGAAGATACACAAATTTTATAGCTCCTGGAACATTATTGTTATATGGAGATATGCTTTCAATTTTTATTACGAAGAACCTCTGACTGTTTTCCATGGTTCTTGGTATGAAACAAGGATCAATATTCGTTCATTTAGTTCCACATATAAAGGTTTTGCATGTAAGGAGTTCTAATTTGCATGCAATATGAAGCAAAAATATTGGTTTAATGTGATAGACCACTAGTACTTGACGTCATACAGAAAACAAATAGATGCTTTCATACACTTTGGTGACTTTTTAATTAATATAAAATGTTGTGTGCATCATTACGATGCAAAAGCCGGGGCTCCCATTTCTAAAAAAAGTCACTAACTGTCCATCTTAGAATCCAATCCCTGTCATATGAGCATAACGCGCTGCATAGTTAGATTGGTAAAAATTACGGAAGTCGTAACACTAGTGGAAAAAGGGGTTCTAGTCCCGGTTCCAGAGAGCCTCTAGTACCGGTTAGGCAAATGGGACTAGCCAAGCGGGACTAGAGCCCCCCTTTGGTCTCGGGTTATTACCAACCGGGACCAGCCCCCCCCCCCCCCCCCAATGAGAGGCTCGCACGTGGGCACGACACCGCGCACGGGGACGAAACCTTTAGTCCCGGTTCGTAACATGAACCGGGACTAGGGTTTTGCTTTTTTTTTCAATTTCGATAATTTTTCAGGGTTTTAAAACCATGAAAAATTACATCACGATGTCGTATATTTTTTTTGTAAAAAGTGTCGTGTCTCGAATCACGGACACCGGGGATGCGAGGCACCCCCTTTATAGATTCGGTAGGGGCGCGAAGGAGGCTGAAAACGTCTCCCGGGGGACGATCGTCGGACAAGTTCATCTCTAGATCTTCGATCTCGACGTGGTACGCAAACAAGGAAATCACACGGCGATCTACCCAGGTTCAGGCCGCCCGAAGGCTAACAGCCGTACTCCTGCATGTCTGGATAGATGGTTGAATCATGGTGTGGCTACAATGGTGTTTCCCGGCGAGGTACCCGGCAGGGTGCTCCGACTAGAGAAAGGGGGAGGACAGATCCTAGCCCGGAGGAGATCACCTTCCTTCCCTTCCTCCTTCTAGCCTAGCTTGGTGGTTGTCTTCTACCTTGGATCGCCGGTCAGTTCTTGGCTAGAGCTTGCTTACTCCTTAAGCTAGCTTGAGCCGGTCCTGTCCCTTCTCCTCCATGCCCTTGGTCCTCCTTTTATAGGGAAAGGGGATACCACAGAGGTCATGCAAGGAGCGTGAGGGGTTCTTGGCGGGAAGCAACCCCTCTCCGTGGTGGAGACGGCGACGTGGCCTCTTCTCCGCCAAGTATCCGTCTTCGGGTGGTTGAGATCTCTGGCGCCTTTGGGGAAAGCGGCTGGCGCGGGCTGACAGTGGGTAGGTGGTGTCTCCTGGCCGCGCCTTGCTTCCCAAGCCTTCTGAGGGCTTCCACCATCATCTGAAAGGTGGTAGAAACCTTATCTTCTCGTCATACGGTCTTGCACCCGGGAGGGAGCTCGGCCCTGCCGGGGACTCGCTCTCTCGGGGTCTTCGGTTCCTTCCGGGTCGCAGGAGGCCCGGGGGTCCTGCGCACCCGGGAGGTCTTGTATGTCGCGGGTGCACCCGCCAAGCCTTGCGTCGAGTCTTTCCCTTGTTCATCCTTGTGCTGGGCCCATAGGCGGTGGACCAACTTAGGCAGCGCTAGGGGAACCCCATGTTCCACTGCTGCGACAAAAAGAATCCCAATGGTGTGTTATATCTGACTTTTTAAGTGAAACAATGAGTATAAAGGAGATACAACTCAACGTAACATGGACAAGAAAAAAACACTGAAACTCACGCTATTCAGATTCTACTTTAGAATTTTTTTACGATCGTCGGATTTTGAAACATCCACTGAACAAGCAGCAAAAGACTGGGTCATCTAGAAGGCTGCAAACGTCTTTGCAGATTATATCTTTGAAAACTGCAATAGCCACTTGACGCGTCGTTAAGTGTACGAAATCTAGCCTTGGTCGGATCTTAAAGAAGCCTAATAAAAGCATGAAACCTGAAGTTGAATAAACATATATATAAGATTTACTTAATTATGATAGTCGAGAGTCTAATTTTTAGACACAAAATGTATATGTATTTTATAATTTAAAGATCGTCATAATTTAGGAGTGTATCAGATTAATATACATATGATTAAATCAGCTTCTTGTCGTGGCTGCTCTCTTTGTTCGATGAGATTTGACGAACTCTGACTAGATCCGCCGACCGCAGGACTCCAGCTAGGGTTGTCGATTGTACGTCTCCACGTCTCCGACTGAGCCGACTCCAATTCTGCAGTCGGCTGTACATCTAACTCCTCTCATCAACATGACCGAAAGAACGCCATGGTGGGTACCTTCCCAGTCAACACGTGTATACTGTTCAGGCCACTTTTAAATCTGCTAGATATGTCTAGTTTATCGTATGTGGTTAGATATGTGCTAGTGCATCTGTGGTGTTGATTTCGGTAATTAATCTGATATGAAAATTATCTAATATCCCAAAACTTTGTATCGATTTGACCATTTTATCTATATAAAGCAGGATAAATCTAGTTTTAGTGGTACTGAAAATATGGAGAAATAAATGCTTATAAGTGTGAACTCTAAGAAATGTGATTCGTCGACTAGTCATAGTGCGTATATGTGATAACATAAGTGTCATATAGGCAAAAATGATGATGTTTCAAGTATTAATGAGCAGAGAGGTGTTGGTGGTATCATAGGTAGATAGCGTAACATAACGAATTTTGAGACAAGTTGAATCTAGCCTAATAAATGTATGATTATATGATAATACAGGTATGTTAGCACTCACTATTGAGATAGTAACATATACTCCCTCCGTTCTTAAAAGAGTGTACATATACCTTTTATAGTAACTCAAATTTATTAATATTTGACCAAACTTATAGAAAAATATGCCAACATTTATGACACTAAATTAGTATCACTAGATTCATCTTGAAATGAGGTTTCAAAATATATCAATTTGATGTCATACATATTGTTATATTTCTTTATAAATTTGGTCAAAATATTAAAACATTGATTTAATTAGTATAAAAGTTAGATGTACACACTTTCAAAAACGGAGGGAGTAGTAGTATCATGTATATAATACCAATATATGATACTCTCCACTATGCTAGTCCCATTTCTATTGGAAGGGTATTATGTTAACTGAGAAATTACTACTTTGAACTGTGTGAAGTCGAGTAAGCTACAATCTACATTTTACGGTCAGCCCTTTAAATAATGTATGCCATATCTATGTAGATTTGTAGTAGGCACTGATGGACAGGAAATTTCTGTTCTACGTAAGTGTCAAATAGGTAAAAATGATGATGTGGCAAGTATTAATGAGGAGAGATGTGTTGGTGGTATCGTAGGTAGATAGCGTAAATAATGGATTTCGAGAAAATATGAGAATAAATGCATGATTATATGATACTACTTATATGTTACCGGTCACTATTGAGATAGTAATATCATATACTACATGATACCAAATATGATACTCCCCACTATGACTAGTCCCACTTCTATCGGAAGGGCATTATGTTAAGTGAGTAATACTACTTTGAACTGTGTGAAGTCGAGCAAACTACGGTCTACATTCTACAGTCAGCCCTTTAAATAATGTATGCCGTATCCATGTATATTTTCAGTAGGAACCGATAGACAGGAAACTTCTATTGTATATATGATTGCATGATATCACAAGTCCGCGATATGCCTAGTCTCTGGCTCCTTCGTAGTTTGTTCCAAATTATCAAGCAACAACGTCATCAAGCATCAACCAGACGAACCTTAATTTGGTGCCATTCAGACTAGCAAGGCGTGTTCCTTAGCTTGTCAATTCCCTTCCTTTTTGTTATCTCTTTCCCTGTCCTGACCTCGTCAGGATTCCGGCGAAGAAGAATGCATGAGGGTAGCTGCAATTAGATGGAAGACTTTGCAATTAGACCGAAGACCTTGTAATTAGGCACGTTTACGCGCCTAGGTAGAAGCAGCATGTACGCGCAAAATAAATAAGGCTGCATTTGCACTGCACCAACCTATATAAGCACGTCTCCGGTTCATTGTTTCCACTCATCCACTGCATCCACACTTGCCGCCTACTGGTATCATCACTCTAGCTACAACGATCATTCTCACATAGTCACATTCTCATCAAGTGCAACATATCCCCGAGCGTAGGCACATCGGTCGATAGCCATGGCATCATCCAGAATGTTTTCTTGGGTTGCACTTGCCTTGCTCCTCTTCGTTGTTCTCGCGCCCATCGCCAATGGCGACGATCTATCAATAAGGTACTACGACAAGACGTGCCCCAGTGCGCAGCACATCGTGAGGTCGGTGATGGCGCGAAAGGTCGCGGGCAAGCCGAGAATGGGTCCGGCCGTCCTCCGCCTCTTCTTCCACGATTGCTTCGTTAACGTAAGTAATATACTTTCTTCTCATGTTCCTCCACTAGCAATAGTTAACGCATAGTAATGCTAATTGAAATTCACGATTATGATTATAACAGGGATGTGACGCCTCAGTTCTCCTGGATGCCACGCCCTTCTCCGAGAGTGAGAAGGACGCAATCCCCAACGCCTCACTCGTCGGCTTCGAGGTGATCGACGAGATCAAGTCTCTGCTGGAGCACGACTGCCCGGCCACCGTCTCCTGCGCGGATATCATCGCACTCGCGTCACGCGACGCCGTTGTCATCGTCGGAGGGCCCACATGGAACGTGCCCCTTGGCCGGAAGGACTCCCGCTTCGCCGCCGACAGGGAAACCACCGAGAAGAGCTTCCCCACACCGGATGACAACCTCGCCGACCTCGTCGCCATGTTTGAGAAGCACGGCCTCGATGCCCGTGACATGACCGCACTCTCCGGCGCGCACACCGTCGGGATGGCAAGCTGCGAGAACTACAGGGGCCGCGCCTATGACACCAACGCCAACATCGATCCCGCCTTCTCGAAAACCCTGCGGCAGACGTGCCAAGGTCCTTCCGGTGACCATGGCAAGACGCCCTTTGACGCGCAGACGCCGATGAGGTTCGACAACGCCTACTACCGAGACCTTATTGCACGCCGCGGTCTCCTTACGTCCGACCAGGTGCTCTATGGAGGCGGCGGGCTTCAAGACAATCTAGTGCAGATGTACAGCGCGGACGGTGACGCATTCGGTAGGGACTTTGCGAAGGCAATGGTGAAAATGGGTAACATAAACCCGCCCCAGGGAATGCCAACGGAAGTGAGGCTCAAGTGCTCCATGGCTAACTAGTGACAATAGCTCAATGCAAAGGCGCCTACCCTCTCGTTTTTTCTGTTCAACAGAAAATTTATTGTTGATGCACCGATTGTATTTATTTGATTCTTTTTTAATACGGTAAATCTAACTGGCAGGCGCCTTATAACCGGCAAAAGTCGACGCACTCTCGTGGACCGTTGATTTTGGGTGAATGTCGTCCGCGCCGTTCGATTAGTAATCAGTGGGTTCTCTCAGCTTTCTCTCTCCCGACTCCCGAGGGAGTGTCGGTCTCATCTTCTCCATCCCGTTCCTCTTTCCCCGATCCAGACTTCTCGGTTGACCGCCGCCAGCCCCGCGCCAGGCCGCCAGCCGCTCTCCATGGCTGCGCCGCTCTAGACGTGCCTCCTCTGGTCCGGCGACGCTGCTTTCCTCCAGCTTTCTGCCGTCGGCGAGAAGCTCCGCCCGCCTCTGCAGCTAGCTCACCTCCGGCGGCCCTCTTCTCTTGTCTTTGCCTCCTCCTCCGCCAGCCACCAGCAGCGAGCTTCTCTGCACCGTGTTCGTGAAATTCGTTCGTTTTTTCGCGCTAGGCAGGCAGGCAGCTGGATCGATCTCTCGTACGTGCGGCCCCGGCGAGGATCGAGCAGGCCCCAGTTTTCGGCCCCTGCTGTTATTTATACGACCCGCCCGCCCCGGCCGGCCAGGATCCAAGCAAACATCGATCCGACCTCCAGCCTGCAGCAGAAAAAAAAGATGAAGATTGCGACGAAGACGGAGAAGCTGAGGGCGCCCGAGTCCCTACTGCTATCCGGTTGCGCAGCTAGCTCCCCGGTGTCTCAATCCGCCCGCCCTGCCTTCCTCCATGTCGCCAGCAGCAGCAAGCTGCTTCGTGGAGACACTAAGCTCGGAGCAAGCTGAACATTCAGTTCACATGATTTAGCTAGCCGCACACATCCATCCACCTACCACGTACCCACATGCGGTAATTGGTTTCCTCGGTCGCATGTATGCAGCTAGCTGATTTGCGCCATCGGCGGCTAGTCTGCTACTGTGTTCATCGGCGGCTAGTCTGCTATTTTGTTCTTCATGTGGTATATTCAGCTATAATTAGATCAATCCTCATACTACCATGTATTTTGGGCACATCATCAATTTCTGAGTAGACTACATGTGCGTGGATGTTTTTACACATCGTCGGCGGTGTCTGGCGCCGTCTCCGATGTCGAAGAGATCCAAGCAATTTCGGGAAGGGCTAGGTCGGGTGGAGGCGGAGGCGTGCGGGCAACTGGTGGTGGTTGTTGGAAGATGGGGGTGGAGGGGATGGAGGCAGCCATGGGAGTAGGGAGAAGCAGCATGAGGTGGAGCACGTCAAGGCCATGGGTCCTGTAAAGTTACCAACCTAGTACTGATAAAGTTACCCATGAAATACTGATAAAATTACCAACCCAGTACTTATAAAGTTATCAACCTAGTACTGATTGAGTTACCAACCTAGTACCAATGGAGTTATCCTCCTTCTACCCATGGAGTCGCCCTCCTAGTACCGATGGAGTCATCCAGTTTGTACTGATAAAGTTACCCACCCTGTACTGATAAAGTTACCTACATAGCACTGATAAAGTTATCCACCCAGTATTAATAGAGTTACCCACCTTGTACTGATAAACTTATCCACGTAGCACTGATAAAGTTACCTAGCCAGTACGCTAGATTTATTCATGATATAGTTATCCACAACGAAATTGATGCAGTTACCCTACTCTCTAGATAAAACTTACCCACCCAATATTGATAGAGGATGGAGTTACCCACCATGTACTGATAAAGTTACCGACATGTTCATGATATAGTTATCCACCAGAGAATATAGTTAACATACTCTAACGGTAATATTTACCCATCCAGTATTGATACAGTTAACCACACGTTACTCATGAAGTTACCCACAATATACTGATAGAGTTACCCATATGTTCATAATATAGTTATCCACATGTTTATGATATAGTTATCCACCACGGAATCGATATAGTTACCGTACTCTCACAATAAGAATTACCCACCGTGTACTGATAAAGTTAAACATTTATTCATGACATGGTATTCCACCATAAAATTCATATAGTTATCATGTCCTCTAAATAATTGTTACCCACTTAGTAAGGTGAGATATACTTTTAAACCAAAAATAAATCGTTGCATGGGTGGGTAACTTACATAAATACAGCCTGGTAAGTCACATGTTAATGGGTGGGTAACTTTTGAGTCGTAAAAAAATATTGTCGGAACATATCAACATGGGATCTAGTTTCGAAGATCTTGACGCGACTAGTCCAACGGTGAAAACAGATCATAAATCCGATAAACGGTTTGAGGTACAAAACATTTTAAATTTTCAAATTTTGCATTTAATGCGCGATGATGTCAGCGATTTCGAATTTTAGTGCATGCATGCAAAACACACACGCGACTCTTTCATACATGCGCGGTGCTTTGCGTGGACTTTCGCCATCCAGCAGGCGCCTGCTCCCTAGTCATCTCCTTTTAATAATACTAGTAAAAGTGCACGTCCAACACACGTATAATATCATGGATTTATTTGACATCCTTTCTGCCTCGTTTTTCTAAATTTTTGATTCCGGCGATCCTTAGTGATTAATGTAAACATCGCAAACCATACTTCCAATATAGGAAGTTTATATTTAGACATAAATTTTATCTAAACTCGACAAGATCATAAATTTGCAATATATATTAATTGAGAAATGCCGTCACATATTATCCTCAACACCTCAAAAGACATAAGTAAGCTGGTGTATGACATATTATGTTATTGCCATTCACAGAGGTTGTTGACTACTTTTTAAGCTCTCGCGCATATATGGCATCATAAAATGTCATCTCTATTTTTTTTGCATACATCTCTCTTTACCTCTACCTCTTTCGCTTCTTAGGATCTGCATATATGGCACAATTTACCATTTAATCACATAAGGGTAATGCCATTGGGACTCATGTGTTGTTAATCATCTTGGTTTTGCGCGTTGATTATGTACTGAAATGGAATGCACTTGGAGGATGACCTGTGTATTTTTACTTCCCTTGTCTGTAAGAAGAAAATGATATAAAAGAATACATTTAGATATCACAGTAGCATGTCTAATGTAGCATCTGAACCATTGTGGTTTAGATTTAGAGAAATTGACAATTCTTAAACCATACGGCATCCACAACAGTAAGTACAATCTGTATTTTATGCAGATGAATATACATTTATATGAATTTTTGGAGTGGATCAATGCAATTCTAGCTCATTTTCACCATCAAAAGCGAACCAAGCAGGGTCTTTGAAACAGAATGATCTGTGCGTAGTAGCATATACTGTGTATCCTAATCCATTTTATATATGAGCTTCAAAATTCATTTGATAAAAAGTTAGTTGATATCCCCGGTGAAACCAACCACCCCACCCAAAACTCATGCGTCTCCAGCCCATTGTCAGCTTTTATTTTCTTTTACTACAATGCAAGAATGAGTTTCTCAAAATAAGCCTACCAATGGCTGGAGAGCATTTACAACGAAAACAAAAACAGACCGATGCACAACTTAGCTTCATAAATCATCCAATTTAATTGGCTAACAGGACATTAATATTTCATATTACAATTTACGCACACAACACCACATCAGTTTATAATACTCCAGAAAGTCAAAGATAAGATGAAATTTGCTGCTCCCTCACAATAGTAATTAAAGGTACCATCAGTAAGCTCTAAATTGTAGATAACCGATCAAATCAAATTGTGTATGTGTGATACAGTTGTCCTCAATACTCTTACATCAGGAATGCTTCAAGAGACAAGTAGCACACATCAGCTAGCAGCACTCCATCTCCCAACCTCTCATTTCTATCAATCTCTCAAATTCCTTTAAGTGTCAGGTGGTCAGCAGCAAGCAGCAAAACTGACCTCTCACGGGTTGCAGCTATATCCTGGCAGTGGCAAGCTGTAACAACCGACAGAAACACCCTATTCTCTTTCCCTCCTTACTAACAGTTATTTATTGGTGCCACAAAGAACCAATATACTAACAGTTTTCTGTACTATGTCAATCTCAAGTTTCGTTTCCGGAATAGTTATAAATAGTCTGATTGCAATGCAGTTAATTTTTTCAGATGCAGAAACGTATTCATTTGGAAGAGACACTATGTGGCATTGTATCAAGCAGTTGGTGGGCATGATGGCTTGCCTGAAAGTATCTGAAATCCTGCATGTCAGCATGTGAACGAACCGTCGGTGTGGTCAGAGATGCAGGAGGCGGCCGGCGAGCGGGGCAGTTCGGAGGCAGCGGCGTGTCCCCGGCAGTGTGATGCCGGCTGCGGCGTGCTGTCCCAAGCAGTGCGACGGCGGCGACGTCCTCGTGCAAGCAATGAAGCGGCCGGTGGCGTCGTCGTCCGGGCGGTGGTGGTCGTCTAGTGTCGTCGTCTAGGCGTTGGTGGTGGATTCCTCCGGCGGGCGGTGGCGACGTGCGGAGGAGTGTGCGGTGGTTGTAGGGGAGGAGTTGCAGGCGGCATGGAGGGAAAGAGTCAATTAGCAAGCGAGGCGGAGGCTCGGCTGAAAGTTGCGTTCCGCTCTGCGGTGTTTAGCGCAAATCATGGTTGCGTTTTAGTTCGTTGGATTAGGAGTTAAACGTACAAGATTTGTTGGATCTGCCACCTCTCTCTCTTTTTATATTAGTGGTGATGGTGATAAATATGAGAATTTGATGATAAATTGTATTCACTTATTTGTTCATTCGTTTGCAAATAGTATTATGTGGTAAGCTGAGTCGTCATGTAGAGATATGCTTTACCAATAATTTCTAAATATTTTCAACGGTTCTTGGTATGACTAAAAGGAGCAATATGCTATGAATCAGTTCCACATATGAAGGTTTATATGTTAGGTGAGTTTTATTTTGCAAGAAATAAGAAGCAAAAACATTGGTTTTATGAGGTAGACGGGAAGTACTTGATTTCATACAAAAAACAAATAGATGGCCTGATTGCCAATGTCTCGTGTGTGGTGAGAGCGCGAGGACGACGGCGACCGAACGACCCTCGCCGACGACAGGGACGACGCGGTTGGCCACGGCACCCCGACGGAGGTGATGCCAGGACCTCGCCGGAAACGAGGACGACGCGGCTAGACGCGGCACTGGTAAGCCGACTTTAATTAATGGGAGTGCACAAGTCTCAGCTGACTGATTTTTTCTTATGTCTCATTCAACTCATAAAAGTTTAACTACAGTTTAAACAAAAGTGCAATGCACGTTTCTTTGATTTACGATTGCACTTTTCTAAAAAGTGGCTGAGACATAAGAAAAAAACCAGTCAGCTGAGACTTAGCAAATCCGTTAATTTTACATAGAATGGCTATTACTTGTGAGATTTTTTCGACGCTCATTCAGAGCACTAGTCTGTTCCGGTGCAAAAAAAAAAAGAGAACTAGTGTGTGTATGATTTCGGCAACGTATTGCTTATATTCTGTGAAAGATTTTTTCTTTGTCCACGCGCTGCCATTTTATTGCAGAGAACCATTGGCGATAAAGCTTAATCATGTCTACACAACCGAGACTGCTTACCTTCTTGGTATCCATTCTTGAGACGCTGGAATATGGCATGCAGAAGGTGATCCTGAAGGCTGACAGCTCAAGTATTGAGGCAAACCTGAACCCAGGAACTTTCAATCCGTCAGCTTCCAGTGGACCGGCCATTTCTGAGATCAAGCCGCAGGATCTCGAGTGTGTAGATATTGTGGCCAACTGTTGCTAGTATGTCTGCAAAAAACGGCAGTTGATCTGGGGTGATAAAGCTCCACAAAGACTACCTGTTGCTGATATCTTCTACCCTTGCATTTAGGTCGCTGCTATATTATTCCAGACCTGCAGACATAGCATATGGCTCTAAGGCTCTTCAGAACCGATCATCGAGACATTGACATTTTAGCTAGAGATTACTGTGAAGACATAAATAGGGAAACCAAGCCAGCTACTACTATTATACTTCCTTACAAAAAAGGTCAGCTATTGTAGCGCACATTAATATGCAGCCTGTTTTACCAGAAGCCCCTGACCTGGAATTGTTGAGATATCCAGTAATCCAGGTTGGAATATCTTCATGCGTGAGGCAGACCGGCAGAGGAGGCTTGAAGTATGAAAATTGCTTTCCGTGACTACTTCTTTATCAACACTGAAGCCTGAAATTTATTTTTCGTCTGTGAGTTGCAAGATCAAATTAGTGAAGCTAGATTGAAGATTATACAACAAAACGAGGAGACTGGAATTCCTTTGTCTACTGTTAGATCAGGAGTCGTGGTGCCGATGCAGGTGATGACATCTTCAATAATTGCTTCTGAGGCACTCGTTCGACAATGTGAGGTTCTTCCTAGTGTTGGTGGTGGTATTAGAAGAATCACGTCCTTCCGGTAAGATTCTCGTATGTTTGCCGCGAGCAGGATCCTCCTCGCTATATTGGTCTAAGCTGCCTCATTCTCCACTTCGGTGCATGCTTTGCACTCCCGACTCCCTGACAACGTCGATGAGGCAGGGGCCTTGTTTGTCCCCATAATACTGGTGCCTGTACTAACGGCATCTTCCAGTGTGTGTCCCGAAGAAAATATAAGTTAGTGTCATTGGAGAAAAGGAGTTCTGCTATGACTCAACAAAAGGATAGAGAAACAAACTACTACCTCCGGTTGGAAATGATTGTCGTGGATTATTACTGAACTTGTATCCCAAACGGTCAATAGTTCAAACGTACCCCGTAGGAAACTTGATCAGATACAAAGTCGGAGTACGTACCTGCAAAACTGGTCGATCTGTCGGCAAAAATATCCGGCCGGCTTGCAAGCACAGGATACTCTGCGCTGTTCCTAATCCTATCATCTGCAAACGAACTGAAGTCAGGCGCGCGCACGCACGGTCCGTAACCACCAACCCACACGTGGACGTGGAGCCTATGTCATCACTCCGACCAAACATAGTATCCGCTAGCCATGGATGGACCAGCCCCCAGCACACACACCAGACATGGCTTCGCCGGGGGCCAGCTAAGCAGCTCCATTGGCGGGTAGCTACCGCATCGGCGTCGCCGTCGATGTCCGCGGCAGCGATCGGTGGTCCAGCACCCTATAAGCTTGGGCACGTCGATCGGCTGGCCGGCCAGCCAGCCGGCCGGGCTCCATCTTTCCGGTGGCGTCTCCATGTCTGCGTACGTCCATCTATCTAACCCTGCATAGTTCCCCCGAAAGCTCCCTCCCACTCGACGTCCACTTCTCCTGCCAGACACACACACCTGCCGTCGCAACGGCAAGCTAGCTACCGCCCGCGATTCTGTCTTGAAGCTAGCTGCAGCGTTGGCCAGCGTTTGGTGCAGCGCAGAGCGCACTAATACTATGGTCCGTAATTATACTTCAGTCCAGGCACCTATGAATTGAGACTGAATTCGACAAGCAGGAATGTTTTGCTGCCACGTGAATCAGAATCGGCAATTCAAACATCAATTCCGGTGGCCGATAGCTAGCTCACTCCCTTGTCTCATAGTATGTGTTTTTAGTTATTGTGGCGGATATGCTGGCTATTCTAATTGAGAGGGTGAAAGAGGATGGGCAGGTAGGTGGTTTACTCCCTCACCTTGGGTAGAAGGGGAGTATCCATCCTACAATACGCTACGCTGCGCTGGTGATATTTTTGTTATGAACATGATTTATCGGAAGCTGTGAACATGGAACTTAATCTTTTCTATTTTTGAGCAATTGTCCGGTTAAAAAAACTAAATTTCATAGAAGTGAAAATTTCCTTTTTGGCAAGCAAATATTTGATGTGAAGATAGTTTTCTTCCTTTTAGGTACCTAGAAGTTCCCATGCATCATCGGAAATTGCTTCATAAAGAATGTAATACGGTAGAAAACCACTTTGAACGAAAATTAGGAGGTTGATAAGGCAACTTACTCTCCTACTGAGTTAGATGGGTAAATTTAAGCTCTCACGAGCTTTCCGATATGGTATCATTTTGTATAAATACCAAAAGAGGCATGAAAAAAGGTTAGAGTTTATCGATCTTGTTTTCTTGAGAAAGTGACCATCTTAAACAAAATTATAGGCTAACGAAATGAAGCTTAATTTGTCGACTCAGGGACCGGGGACGTTTAGGGGTGGAGCTGTCTTGGCAAAAAAATCAATAAGTGGATACGTAAACTTCTGAATTAGGAGGGTGTATGGTAAGATTTTTTTTTTCAAACGCGGCTGTATGACAAGAATTTTTGCACAATAAGTAACTTTGTGATAAAACTATTGCTCAAGTTCAACTGAAATCTACTAACTCTCCCTTTTGGAACGGACTTATGAGAGTTAGAGAATACGTTTTTTGTGCATGGTATTTTAATTTTGGAAATAGCACAACCATAGGAAGATACCTGACTAGGGGATCTTCTGCTATTCCAACAATATAACATTGTTAGACGGAAAGACGTTTCGGTTGGAACTATTTTATCAGAAGTTGCTCTAAATATAGTTTAAACGGACCTTAACCGGAATAAATGGAATAGCTTGTTGCACTTAGTTCAAAGGTTAATGATGGTACCCTTAATGTATGATCTGGATGCTTTTGTGTGGAAGCTCACTACATCATGTTTTTTATAGTAAAATCTGTGTATGTTGATATAATGAATGGGCACACGACCTTCCTATGTAAATATATTTGGAAATTTATGGTACCACTAGAGAAGTAGAGATTAAGATATTCATGTGGTTTCTATACGATAAATTGTTCTTACCGAAGATAACCTCACAAAAATTAATTGGAATGGGTGTAAGAATTAAGAAATGTGCGTTCTGTGACATGCCCCTTTACTAGTATTATTTGAGGCAGTAGTGCAATTTACTTTTAATATCCTCCCGTCCAATATATAACGAATATGTTTGAAAATTTGTTAAATGAGATTGACAAAAAAACAAAGGCACTTGTTCGTACTGGGATATGGATGTTGTTGTGGGCTTTATGGAATTTGAGAAATGACACGGCCTTTAACAAGGCTTGCTTTCCCCTAAAAAAAGGCTTGACATGCTCATTTTTTCTAGGTTATTCAAATGCACAATACATTGGATTCACACATGGTCATGTCTTCCATACGAGGAGCAGCGAGGACATACGGATCCTGGATGCATTCGTCTCTAGACGGCCGTTCAGGTTATCTTCAATCTAGGTGGATGGTGGCATACTAGAAAATTACATGATGCATAGGCGACTTATGTTTGTCTTCTTCTGCTGGATGATTTTGATGCCACGAATAGTGATCCACGAGATGTAAACTCGAAAATTTAAAATTTGTAAGGAAATAGCTATGTGTGTCGATTGATGAAGCTTTTCGAAATAGAAAAACAAAGTAACGAACATAATCCATAGTCCCACTTGCACCTATGACATGCCAAAATATAGAGAGTTCCTTCTATGAGTATTTCTTCATCTTACTTTGTTTTTATCAATTGGTAAAAGTATTATGGTGTGAGTGCAAGATTTAGATTTTAAATACTGAATTTAATTAAATACTACTCGCTCTGTCCCATATTAATTGATGCTACTCCCTTTGGTCTAGTGTGTAGGTCATGTGCGTGTCCCTAGGTAGCCAATTCAACCAACGTAGTGTTATATATTACAAAAAATCGTTTGAAACTTTAGATGTTCTATTTCCTAATTGTAATTTTTGTGTTATACAACTCATGTTAAATGTGTCGAAATTGATGATATAGGGACCAGATGAAGTACTGTACAAAGGATATACCACTAAAATATGTATAAGTACATTTATTTTAGCATTCAGTTAATATGGGACAGAGAGAATACATCCAAAATCCTACATGAACTACTTACTCACACATGATGTGGTTGATAAGCAATGTGTTGATCTTCTATTGACCAACTCAACCTCAAATATTATAGATGGTTTCATGGTCCAAAATTTATAGTTTGAACACAAATTTAAAATACAAGATTGAGAAACCAATTCTAGTCATTCACCCACATGCTTTTGTCTGCAAATAAGAAAAAATATCTCCTCTATGCATCAACATAACCCAATGAACTTATGTTGATTATGATGAGACTAACGTGTGAACTCTAGGTTGAAATTATACATGACAATTGAAGTTAACCTACAATAAAGGACCCACTTGCATGCCTCAATCCATCAATAGGCTCAAAGTATACACCAAATTGCAAGAAAAAATTCAAATTGTATAAATTTCAGTTGATTTCAACCAAATTATAGTGTAGTTCAAAATTTGACATACTAAATTTTGATGAAGTAGATAACTTCCATTCACTGTTATATAGTGACATATCGCATACTTGTGAAATTTTGAATGTCTGGTAGTTTCACTATATTAAGTAGGCTCCTATTTGTAAGCAATGATGATAAAAGAAATCTGTTGTGCTACATTTGATGCTTATTTTGAATAAAATACTTGCACTCTATCATTTCATTGAGCAAATGTTAGAGACATCGTGGAACATCATATCAAGGGAGTGGGATAGTTGAGTTGGCTTCTTCCTCACCAATGTTACAACTGTTCTTTTTGGACTAACCGTAGGACATCTATATCTTCAGCAGCCGAGACTAGTGGTTGAAATTGTGATGTTAACGCCTAGAGCTAGTGAGAATGACAAGGGAGGCAACACATAAAACATCAACAATTATTGTAGTGCCATGAAGGAAATATGTTCTTTACTGTAGTAGCAATAGATGATGGAAAAATAAGAGTGCCATTGGAGGGAAGAAGATGATGATGGTGAGAAAACAAAAGATACGGTACTGACAAGAGGCAGTAGCATCATGATATTTGGCATGTATCTCTTGCTTCTCTAATCACACGCATGGAGCAGAAGGTTTTTGATTAAATGAGTATTTAGAGGCTAGATCAAGCACCCTGATTCTACACATTCATGTTCAAATTATCATACAATTCACAGTAACTCTTTATTTGTAGCATTCCCAAAATATCATTAATAGAAAACCATATGGATAGAGTGTCGTATTTGAAATAAAGTGCAAGTAAATCCTAAGAAATTGAATCGTAAAAATCAAGCAACCCTCATAGTTCCTAGAATTAGAGTCATCTTAAGGACCTATGGAAATTCTTTGAATTAAGGGTGCCCTAAAAAGACCCTAAAAACAACTGGTATCAGATTCTTGATTCTTGCACGGCCGCACCAACAAAAGAAAAGACAAATTCACCTAAAAAACGAAAAGGACAAAACAAAAGCATAAACTAAGACCGTACCATAGTTTTAATTCGAATGAAAGAAAGGACCTCCTCGCAAATACACACCATTAAACCCCATTTCCTCTGTCACTCTCCCCTTCCTCTTCCCCATTCGCACAACCCACAAGCGCTGCAGCAACCAACAGCAGCCGTCCCGCACAGAGCCAAGAAACCTCAAACCCACCTCTGCTCGTTCAACGAACCTACCAAAAGCCAAGATCTCGCAGCACGTGGTGCTGTAATGCTCGTCTGACTGTGCTAGGCATGGCGCCTCCTCAGGAGCGGGACTACATCGGGCTGTCGCCGGCGGCGGCGGCAGCCACTGAGTTGCGCCTGGGGCTTCCGGGAACGGAGGATGATGCAGCAGATGGCGGTGAAGCGGCGCCGGGGGCGCCGTTGACGCTAGAGCTTCTGTCCAAGGGCGGGGCGAAACGTGGGTTCGCCGGCGCAGCGGGAGGCAAGGCGGTGGCGGCGGAGGAGGACGACGAGAAGAAGAAGGCGCAGGCGCCGGCCGCAAAGTAGGTGGACTAGGCACCAGTTTTTTATTTTCCTTCGTTTGCAATTATACTTAGATAACTTCTTGATATTTGTTGAAAGGGTTTCTCGTGAGCAGAGCAGTCTTGGGGTTTCTTAGGATTTTTTTTTAAGGGGCTTCGGATTTTTAATATTTTTGCTGAATCTAATTCTGAGAAGTTTTTTTGTGTGAGAATGCTTCAATATGCATTGGGTGTTCTTTCTGGCCTTTATGGCAGAAAAAATATTACCCTTTTACAGTATTTATGTTTTGATTGTAGCTTTTTTGACTAATATCCTTTTATGTTTTAGCAGATAGTTTCATAGGTGCAATTCATGTACAAAGATCTCCTAAAGAGCAGAATTTAAAATGCGAAAAAGATAACATGTCTTTGTTCCGAAAAAGCTGAAGAAGCTTTCTTCTTGTGCGCGTCCTTGTTTGGGCTGTGGACAAGAAGTAACTTTTGTGTGTCTGGTCTCCACTTGCTTGATGCCAACTTCCCAGAATCTCTGTTGTAAGTTAGTTAGCCGGTATACCAATTCACAATAGATTCTTAACCATTCTTAATTCTACCCACTCAGTGCTTGCAAGATGATAATCCACCTTTACCTTGTGGTTGTGGTTCAGTTTCTGTTTCTGTTGTGATTTTCAGTCCTTTGTGGCCAGTAAGGCAACCTTAATTCTTAAAGGATGCCTGTTTGATTGTTAGAATGTCTGTAACAGGGCACAAGTGGTAGGATGGCCACCAATCCGCAGTTACAGAAAGAACACCATGGCGACGAACCTATCTGCTCCAAGAAGCAAAGACGAGGTCGAGGCAAAGCAGGCAACCGTGCCAGGGTGCCTATATGTCAAAGTTAGCATGGATGGTGCGCCTTACCTCAGGAAGGTCGATCTTAAGATGTACAAGAACTACAAGGACCTCTCCCTGGAGCTGGAGAAAAAGTTCAGCTGCTTTACTGTTGGTGAGCTCTTGTTTCACCCCTTATCTTTCTATGACTGTTGTGGCTTGGGATGCCAAAACAGGCTTGTTTATTTTTATTAGTTGTTCAATTAGTATGTCTTCCTATGCATGTTTCTTTGGACAGGTGTTTAGTCTTTACTGCATAGATGTTGTTTTACTCTCCATGGCATACATTTTCTTACTTAATATGGTTATATAAATTATAATAGTTGGCATTTTAGTGTAGTTTTAGCATTACCTGTTGCTTCAGTTTGTAAAGAATAAGGAGCAGATATTGGGCATTTTAAATTTTAGGGTCTCAATTCTCTGAATTGTTAGTCCGCAGGATTACATAACATGGTTTGTGCTGACTGCAGCCTAAGAAATACCCTTACTTTTTCCTATGAGATCTATAGAAATGAGTTCCTTCATGAGTTCACATGGTAATAAGAATATTACCCTACTATTAAATATTAATCCATGTCATTTCAAGTCTTACTGTGATTTATTTTCTACAGATGTGTCCCCATGAATGCTAGTTTCTGTTTGACTCTTCTGCAAATGTTCTTTAGAGGGTTTTACTTGCATACTGCGTGTTCCTGGTTCCTGCAGGTCACGGTGAATCAAATGGGGGACGAGATGGCTTATCTGACTGCCAACTGATGGATCTTAAAAGTGGGGCTGAACTTGTGCTCACTTACGAGGACAAGGATGGTGATTGGATGCTTGTCGGTGATGTTCCATGGCGGTGAGTATTGAGTAATGCATATATTGATTAAATCATGTAATACGAATGTAGGATCTGCAGCAAAATTGATGCTTTTCATATGTATTTACAACTATATAATTAGCACGGTTTTTTTTTAAACTTTCTATATCCCATATATGCATATACCCTTCTGCCTTAAATGTTTTTTTTGAAAAGGTGTATAGTTTCATGGAGTAACTTTCATCTAGATATTACAAAGTTTAATACAATTAATTTAGTACTTTAATTGTTGATGAGTTTCATCTGTGCCTATATATTTGCATTGTTACTGACAAGTGAGAAGTCATATCTCCCTTCTAGTGAAGACTTGTTTTGGTTTTTGCTCAGCATATAAATTAGATTACTGCCTTACAAATAAATGGAAGGGTACATGTTTTGTGGTAAAAGATTCTGAAGAATGTTAGATGTTAGAGTGAGTACTTGAGTCTTGACTTCATCCAGCCATGGCGTTTTACTTTATTTCCTAGATAAATCTGGCATATCATTCCAAGTTTCCAACGCCTGTCCCACCGAGATATTTTGCAATTCCAATGTGCTCTTGACCTGATCCAGGATTCATCTTGTCCATAATAGCCAGCTGACTGCTAAAAATATTCATTTTCTTGGGTTGCAGAATGTTCACGGACAGCTGTAGGAGGATGAGAATTATGAAGGGGTCAGATGCTGTGGGCCTTGGTAAGTAATGATAATATATTAGTAGAATGTAAAAGGCGTTACTTTTGTTCATGGATTTTCCTGTTGAGGGTTAGCAGAGAATCTACTGCTTGTAGTTGCGCACCACTCCATGCTTTATTCTATATACTACCTGAAGAATAATTTTGCATGGTCTATTATGTTAACCGTGGGACCTGCATATCTGTGTTTCTTAATGGATCTGGCATAGAGTCTCCTTATACGACTAATTGTTTGTGTTCAATTCAATCACGTAATGTGAGAAAATATTTGCACTTTTCAGGTCCGAGAGCCGCCGAGAAGAGCAAAAATCAGAAATAGGGGAACATGATGAACCCGATGTGTTCCCTGCAACCACATCATACAAGGGTTGTGGACTTTATGTGTGAGAAAGGGACTACTTACATACCTATGTGTATTCTCTTCATGATTCTCTGATACATGTTCGTTTGGAGCAAGTATTTAGATTGGAAACATAAAGTTGTGTAGGTCTATGTCTATGTACTACTCTACTTCGACCGCGTGTTGTAAATTGCTTACTGTCTATGTTTGGCGAGTGATTGAAAAACATTGTTTTCATTACATGTGTGAGAGTGAGACCCCCCCCTATTGGGTATTCCAAGGGCCATCTTACTGTGGTGGCCGTGCACCGTCAGTGTTGATGCATGATCCTGGTTGTTAGAATATCACATCAGGTCGGGCTGTCATGATCTTCATCCCTTTCTGCTCCAGGGTTACTGCAGTTGCTTCCTTCAGTTACATCCCAAAACCCAACGAAACAGTTTATAGGTGGCCCAGATTCCTTTTGGCGTGTGGTCTTTTCCCTTCCCTATATGTGTGATGCAACTGCGAAACCCTATTTTCAGATAGTGGCCTCCAATTCAATCAGTGCTTTGGTTAGTGGGGGCCTTCCTTCCCTTGGGTTTATGCTTTTCCTAGTGCCATGATACTGTCGTCCATCTAGAGGTGGAAGAGGCTTCCTTGCAATCATTCGTTTCATCCATCATGAAAGAAACCAAGGTGGAGCAGAAGCAAAAGGGTTCGGCTTGCCGCGAATTTAGGCTTTTGTTTTCTTTTCTGCTGCACAATTACATGGCTTCCTTTTTTTTTTTAGAAACACAGTACAAACGCAGATGCTCACATACACGCGCGCACACTCATCCCTATGAACGCACACACGCACACCCTACCCCTACGAGCACCTCCGAAATTCTGAGCTGGCGGATCGAGTCTTGAGATTGACGAAGTCACGACGGGCGCCTCGCTGTCGACAGGAACGTCGCCTCCCACTGAAGAATATTCCGCCTAAATGCAACACACAGACGTCAAAACTGGAGTTTGAACTCTGGTGGGCTGAGGGTACAATCACCCTGCTAACCATCCAACCACAGGTTGGTTTGGCTTCCTCTTAGTTAAGAGCAGGGGTCTTCCTTCTTATCGAACTCTTTCTGATCAAGGCATTATGCTATATATCTTAGCAGTTTTGTGGTTTGGTAGTGGGCATATGATCGATTATATAGCGCATTGGAATATTAGATACCTTTTTTTGTCTCATATCACCTCCAAATTAAGTTAAAATAAAAGGTTCCATAGGCTGCTACTCGATATGTGGGTTATGCCTCCTGTCTGGGCTTTGCTTTGCTTGTGACGCTGCTTCTTCTGGTCATGCTTCTCGTTGCATGTTGCCAGTGGCCTAATTGTGAACTTGATGGATGTGGGAGGAAAGAGAGAACTAAATACAGTAATAAGAGATTGATTCTGTGAGAACCTTGTCTAGCTTGGCATCATTGACCTAGCTAGTCTTGGGCTAATTAATCTAGGCTGGGAATGATATCCTCCCCTACACACCGTCGAGGTGTGGTTAGCCGCAGGGACGGAGCCGGGATTGGCAAATAGAGGGGGCCAAATGAAGACTAAACTAGTTGGAGGGGGCCATATTGCTAATTTCTCATAAATTTAGGGGTCAAAACATAGATTATATAGGGGTGTTTTCCTAAAAATTTCCAGCACAGGGGGGGGCCATGGCCCCAGCTCGCACCCCCCTGGCTCCGTCCCTGGTTAGCCGATAGAATTCTATTTGTTCTGATTCCTCGATCCACAACTCGGCTGGATGCATGGGAGCAAATTGCACGTAGCACCAACCTTTGGTATCAGAGTTGCGCATAACAAAGAATACAAACTTGTATTGCAGCTAACCCTAGCAATGTTTTCATCTAATCAGTTGCGCTTGGCCCAAACATATGAACTAGAGCACTTAACAGCTACATGTGCAATTTCGCCGAGCTGTGATGCCAGGAAATTTGAGCAACACAATGGGTCACAAATACAATGATTGCACCTAACGAAATTACACTAAAATTTTATGAATTCTTGGATCGCATAAGGTCTTATGACACTTTATAATTCCTAATTAAAATCTGTTTTGATACATACATAATCCACTTATTTTACAAAATTCACGAACTATAGAAATTAGGGCTGCACAAGGCCACATGGCAATTTATAAGTTCCAATAAAGTTATTCTTGATACAAATATTGGGTCTTCAAGATTATGCAAATCATTACATGGGTCAAATTATCTTATGTGTGCGCCCGAATGTAGCTAATTAAACTAACAGGTCCAGTTAAGGACCCTAATTCATTTATTTGGTCAAGCTGCAACTAATTAGGCCGAAACCTAGAGTCGTTTGTATTGAGGTTTGAAGTCCGCATTCAACCAATTTAGTGGTGTGTTTTCTCAAAGCAAGTATAATTCTGGGTATTTCCTTCCAACACTGTTCTAGGGATGCGAATGTGGTGGCTCATCAATTAGCAAGGAATGCTTTTGAAACTAAGCGTAGATTTTCTTGGAATGGAAAGCCTCCCTAGGTTTATCATGCCGTTTGTATTAAACGATGTAACACTTTTATCCTATAAATAGACGCCACCAAGCATTCCTTGAAAAAAAAATACGTTGTGTCTAACTCTAAACTGTGATACTAAAGGTTGGTCCAATTTGCTAGATGCTTGTGGTGTCGCCACGCTAGGGCCATGGCACTCAGGCCCGGTTCGCCATTTGGCTGCTCCTGGATCGGCCTGTGCGTGTCTACTGCCGCTTTACGTCTCTTGCTACTCCTACTAGATCGACCTGGCTAGCCCAATTTCTGGAGCGGCCTGAACAAATTTGTATGTCTGCTTGCACGGTGCACTCCTCGTCTCTCGGGGGATCACCGATATGATGCATGGTAGGGAGAAACATATCTTCCGAATTTAAAAAAAAAAAAAATCTTCCTGACTTCTTCGTGAACAACATTTGCATGACGACTGCATGCGTGTAGTCTGCCTGACTCTCTCAAGTCGCTTGCTTTTCTTGGTTTCCAAGCAACCAGGCTCCAAGCTTGCGTGAGTGCGTGCAGTCAACCGTATATGCATGCCTTGAACGTGTGGTCAGCTACAAAATGATGGGCTTTTAATGACGGAAAGTGTTTCCGCCATCGGTAATACAGTCGTTGATTTTATCAAAACAGTATATTTGGTTATGGAGTCGTTTCGGAGGAAAATCAGGAGGGGGAGTGCGGGAAGAGGGAGGGGTTCTCTAGGGCTGCCCCACACTAATGTCGGGCCTCCTGCATAGGCCCCACCCTAACCCTAGGGATTGTGAACAACCAACTATAACAAGGAAAGTCTTATTTAATTGGTGAAATTAAATATATCTCTAAACTAATTTAAATTAAAGGAAGCGATAAAAGGGAAAATGAGTTGTATGGCAGGTGGACTCCTAGTTGGACTAGTAGTCCCAAACTTAACCCACAAGGGGGTCCGTCCGGGTCCCTTAGGGCCAGCGCACCACCAAGGGAGGGGCTCCCTCCCCAATCTAGCCTACCCCCTTGTCCCACTATATATACTGCCCAACCCCATGTGGCTCTCTCTTCCTCTCTGGATCTCATGTGTTGAGAAAAACTATCTAGTCCTATACTGATCTAACATAGTAGATTATTTCTACCACCATAGACTACGTCGAATGGTTGTATCTCATCGTTGAGTCCTAGACGGTGGAGCGTTGTCGGACTGGCACGAGTGGATGCATGGATACTAGAAGAGGGATTGAACATATGATCCTTGACGAGGGAACATCGTCGACATTCTCACCTCCAAGATTGGACATGAGAATCTACTACAGCCTTCACTGATATCTTCACCAACAAACGCCAACTTCCGCAACGGTGTTTGTAAGTACTAGATCTATACCCTTTTGCATGGATCATATCTTCATAGCTAGATCTTGGCGGCTATGTAAGACGAAGTTTTTTAAATTCATGCACGTAACCCTATAGTGGTATCAGGGCGCAAGCTACGTGTAGATGTGATTTGATCTAGAGCACATGATGGCGCGGGAAATGCATAAGCTTGTGCGAGTATATTATAGAACTCTACTAATATTCAAAAAAAAATGTTGCTTCCCAAGATACCGTTTTGTCATATTTTCTGGCATCATAGACGAGATTTACGAACTTCTGCCAATCCGTGGACCTTTTATGCTCCTCCTAGTATGCTGATCGGCGCCAATGAAGTATTTCAGTGGCTTTGGCCCCCCTATAGATAAAAACGTTGACGGCATGGTGGAAAGGGTGATGTGGGTTAGATCCACACGGGTTACGCTCAATTATGATCGTTTAGATTGGACTTCGAGATGTTGTCGTAATATCTGTGGCTCAATCACCCGTAATGTTATAGTAGCAACTTGAATAATCATGCCTCGAGTACGTAGGTTATGTCCGTTGTTCCGTAAAACCTACAGCCACGGTAAAACGTGCAAACAAACGTTAGAAGCGTCTAACTTGATTTTGTAGGGTGTGCATGTGATTTGGTATACTCTCTCCTACCCGAAAAAATTGTCGCATATAGTATTGTTGACTTGTACGTGAGCAGTAGTTTTCTGGCGACACTTAATCCGGATCGGAGGTAGTAGCTGTTTTGTTACCGTGTTTTAAGATGATGGCTGATGTCAAGTAATTCTTTGATTTCGTCATCGAAAATCAAGGGAAGAAGGAATTTGTCGTGGTTCGTGAGAGGAGGTACATGACAAGAGAAAGTGGTCGTTTCTCTGTCATGGAAAATTCTTGTTCGAGCCAAGGCAATAGGGTGTGCACCATTTTAGGTCTATCTCCCCTAAAAGAACATTATGTTCGAGCCAAGGCAAACACAGTGTAAAAGTTAATGACACGGGGCCAAAAAAAAGTCTTGAAAGAAACAACCGATCCACAAAGAATAAACATAACAGGAGATCCCAAGCGATGCCTCCATCCAATGAAAATAGAAACAAAATGTGGTGCTTGATATCGATCAGTACTGCTCCAGGTAGCACTCTGGCGGTACCGGGACCTTGCTGTCGGGTTTCTTGGCGGACTCGCAGTAGTCGTAGATGGTGTAGCCGAGCTGCAGGGCCTTCATCTCGCGCAGCTCCGCCTTGGTGAGCTGGCACGGCTCCGGCGCGGCGTACGGCGACTTGGCGCAGGCGTCGGCGCAGGTGGCGTCGTCGGCGCCGTCGGCGCACTCGCAGACGTTGAGGTTGAGGTCGCGGTACTCGGCGACGAAGGGGGCTAGCTTCCAGTTGGTCTTGACGCGGCCGCCCTGCGTTGCCCAGTCGTCGGCGTTCCAGATGCTGGAGAAGCCGTTCATCTGCCGCCTCGTCGGGAACGGAATGCCCGAGTGGTTGCGGAACACGCGGATTGGGTAGCTGTCCACGTACCACCTGCATGGACATGGATGTGTCGATCAATCTCAGCCGTTGATGTATAATTCCATATGCTTATGTTATATAGACTTGTGGGCTAATAAGCTTACACGATCATGCAAGGGTTCCATAAGATGGTGTAGTTGTGGAAGTCCTCGGCAGGGTCGAACCAGGGCCTGAACTGCATCTCCTTGGCACCCACGCCGTCGGCGAACACGTTGGTGTGGAGTGTGTAGGGATTTTTCGTCGGGTCCGACGAGTTGCCGAGGAACTCGAAGTCGATCTCGTCGTGATCCGCGCCGGTCGACGATGTCTGTATGTTGTAATGTCATGGTCAATTAAGCATATACATTGTCTGAGTAAGGAAAAGAACCAATTAATTGTCATTGCAAATTGAACTAGTTGGGCTCCACGTACATAGTAGGTGGTGACGGTGCCGGCGGAATCGCCCTTGACCAGCATGATCCGGGTGGAGACGCTGCCGTAGATGAACGACTTGAGGGTCTTGAGGGCAGAGCCTGATCGAGTTCGCAAACCAGGCCAGACAGTAATATTGTCAGTCATAAATTATCTTTTCATGGAGTAAGTTACTCCATCAAAGAGGAAGAGCATTTCGTGCTGTGTGCACGCCAATTAAGAGACATGTATACTGAATGTTACTGTACCTGAGGTGTTGCTGACGAGGGAGAGCGTCAGATGTTCCCCTCCCTCCGTAAACTTGGCATTCTCCGGCCTCCACGTGATGTTACACTGGTTCTCGAAGTTGGCGGCGACGAGCCCGAACTCCATCACGGCCACCAAGGCCACGGCGGCGAGGAGAGCCTTCATCGGGCTCACCATTTCCTTCCTCTGGCCGTGTGGAAATTGATCGATATGTGTGCGTCGACTTGGTGGTATGGAAATCAGAGGCCTCTTCCAGCTTATATAAGATGTATGGAAATCAGGTTGGATGTGGGACTTTTTGGTACGCATGTAGGCCACGGAGAAAAAATAAATTGTAGTGCAGACCCGAAGAATTCATGCCAGCTTGTTCGACGTCTATGAATGATTTGACTAATGGAATCTTTGGGTTAGTCTACCGGATGGCTCTTGGCAAAGCGTTAGTAGTGCTTTCCATGAACATTTTTTGTTCTCGTCGACAGGCCAGCAGCAGGCGGCGAGCCGGCGACTACTGCTACTATAGTGCTCTCCACCACCTCCGGCATGCATATGTGTGGCTTGGTCAATGGCCATCGGTGTTCGCCATCTGTCAAACAAGGGAATTTTTTGGTGTGCAGATACTACTACAGTTTCAATGCTTCATTAACTATAACTAAGATTGCCACAGTTGAATTAAATCCTACTGATTTGTTCGATTTAGATTAGGCTGGGAAAACTTTTAAAATTTGAAGACGTAGCCTGTACGTTGGTTTGAAGTTCCGTGTCCCGATAATTTTATCGACAAATGTCCAGCATTATGCTTGGTCAAATAAAAGTAGACAGGTCGCATCCCGCTTATTAGCGAGAAGTAGGAGGTCCTCGAGGTAGGCCCCCTTGGCCAAATCCTATTTGCCACTTTGAGCGGCACAACCGGGAGCTCCTATACGGCGCCAGAAGGCGGCGCATTTGCGTCGGCCGCTAGAGAGAATCGCTTCTTGGCCGCTTTGGAGAGGCCCAATAAAAGAACCATGTTTTTTTACGCTTATAAATTCCGTTTTAATATGAAAATATCTCAAACCTAAACATTTTTTTGAACAATTTTCACATTTTAACAAATTTCTAATTTTTAAAATTAGAACAAATTTTGAATTTGAACATTTTATAAACTTTGAACAATTATTGAATTAAAACAAGTTTCAAATCTAAATATTTTTAAATTTGAACCTATTTTCAATTCGAACTAATTTTAAATTCGAATAATTTTTAAAATCTAAATAATTTTCGAATTGGAACGAATTTCAAATCAAAAAGTTTTCTAAATTTGAACTGATTTTGAATGTGAATTTAAATTCGAATATTCTCAAAATCTGAACATTAAATTTGAATATTTTCATATCTAATTATTTTAAGAATATGATCTTTTTAGTTTGAACAATTTTTTAAAATAAATTCTAAATCTCACCATTTTAAAATTTTGATTTTTTTTTTAACAAATACCAAATCTGAACAGTTTTGGAAAATAGAAAAATAAACAAAAAAACAGAACAAGAAACAAAGAAGAAAAAGAAACAAATAAAAGAAAAAAGCCAAAATGGGCTCGACAAGGCTGTCTCCTTCAATCGGGGAAACGCCTCCCGTGCTAACAGGCGTCATACAGAATTTGCGGGCACAACCAACTCGTGCCGCTTTAAGCACCTGCTTGGCGGACCCAGGTTCGTCTCGTGGTAAAACATCTAGCGCTAACAGTTTTTTCATCGTTTAGGTTTCTCTATATGATTTCCACCTACTCGAGGATATCTTGCGGTAGTCCTAGTCTCACGGCTGTCACATGTAATTAGCTGAGTTAGTTACACATAGATATATTGCTACCTAATCAATGTAAATTATTGTGTGGCAAATCCCTTTTCTGCTACGTTTTCTTAGCTTTCAGGTTTTCCCTTTTTTTCTTGCTATTTTCTAGTTTATTATTGGTTTCTTTCTTTTCCTTTTTTAACATCCATGTTTTGTGGCAAGAATATGTTATTTGTCACTAACAAAAATCATTATTTTAAACAAGTCCGCGAGGTTGAGGAAAACATGTTAACAGCGTTTGAAAAAAATGTTCACAAGGTTAAGGACAAATGTTCGTGGGATTCAAAAATATATCCAACAATTCAATAAATGTTCACCGGTTCAGAAAATGTTCACATGGTTAAAACAATATAGATATGTATCAAAAAAATGTCCGTGAGATAGAAAAATATTAAAATTTTCATGAGGTTTAACAAATTGTTCACGGTCTACAAAAAAAAATCATGAGGTTCGAGAAAATGCTAATGTGTTGGAAAACTTGTTCATGAGGTAATATATTCACGCGTGGATTCAAAAAATGTCCACATGTTTTAAAGTATGTTGAAATGCATTTTCTATTGACCTAACATTTTTTTGTTCAATTATTGTATCATTTAAATCTTTCAAATATATTTTTATGTTCACTTACTATTTCTCTTCAAATTTTTCATACAGATATGAAATCGTCCAAATGTATTTCTTCTTGACCTACTTGTTTTCATGATTTGTTTTGTTATATCCTGGTTTTAAGTATTTCAAACCTATTTTATGTTCACCTACTATTTTTTTTCAATTTTTATGTATCCTAGTTTGTTCTATACTTATATCCCAAGTTTAAAATTGTTCCAATCTAATTTTATTAATCTACTATTTTTCATAAAATTTGTTGTATGTGAGGTTTGAAATCGTTTAAACCTATTTTTTGTTCACCTAGCTTTTTTGCTTGTTTTCCGTCCCTATGTTAAATCGATCAGTATCTTTCATAAAAAATATAGTTACTGATTTTAAACATGTGGGTTTAAAAATGTTCACGGGTTAAAAAAAAGTACATTCGTATATTTGAAAAATGTTCGCGGGTTCATAAAAAATTGTTCACGGTTTGACATGCGTGAGTATTTTGCAATGTGAAAATGTTTTTTCTTTAGTGTATTAAATAAATAGGAAAATCGACATAATATTTGAGAAAAGAATAGGCAAACATAAAATATAGTTCATGGGACTAAAAAACATACACCGATTCGAAATATAAGTTTGAAAAATTCGCGGTTTCAAAACATTTTTAGTTTGCACATGATGCTTTTTAACATTTTTACAACATGTGTGAATTTTGAAACTAAAATAATCCAACATGAGCATTTTCAAAGGCTTTGCAAGAGAACTGGCACGGTGCATAAAGATTCGAAGCAGCAGAAACAGCAAAATCAGTCGAAACTCGAAACAACGACCGGGACAGTAGAACATACTAAAATGGGCCGAGCCCATTTAAGGAGTAGCATACTTGGTGACGGCCAGAGTTGCCGTGTTAAAGGCGACCTACACTCGATTCTCAAAAAAAAAAAGGCGACGTACATTCCGCCGTTGGAATGTCTGTATATACAGCTCAAACTAGGTATGCAGGCATGCAGCATATATTGGGAAAATAAGAACCAAAAGTCGATTTGTTTTCGTAGAACACACCTCAAACTCAAAGTCTCTTGATCAGAAAGAAAACTCGAAGTAGTGCAATGCAACAAGAACAATGCATCACGTGCGAGACTCCGAGGGCCCATTTGATTTACAGGAAAATTGGAGCCAAAGTGAAGGAAAATTGTTCACAGACCAATAGTTCCTATCATACTGTTGGGAACGCAGGAATCGCCACATGAATTTTACGGGATAGGAACTCGTTTCCTTGGGTTTTGTTGGAAAATCAGAGGATTCCAGACATCCAGTCCAACCTCATTAATTCTACTCGTCGCCTAAAACTGAGGGGCGATTAGCACCACACTCGTACTATGACAAGTGGGGCTGAGCTTTAATGGATAGTATCTTCGACCATGCTTGACTATTAAATGGGAGTTCGTATGTAGCTTCAACCAATAAGTGAAAAGTGAAAAGTTTCCACCGGACCTCGATACGCACCCGCACGCGATTAGCTGGGCCGGCCCATGTACTCATTGCGCTGGTCTTCGATACGCATACGCATGACCTATTCGCCCGCTGGTCTCCCTCCTCCATAAGGGCAGCCACAGCGTTGCTATAGCCAAATCTGACACATACCCAAAATATAGCTACAATGATGAATTGGTAATTTCTCCACAACGTGCTTTGTCGCCAAATTTCAGAGATGGGACCTGTTGCATGCCATTTTCTCTCTCCTCTAGTGCCTCTCATCCTATCATTTCTCTCCATGTCTTTGGGTTGCATGCACACAACTATTTCTTTATTCATCATCCCAATTTAGCATCGGAGCATCCTCTTGCTCCGGTTCCCTCTTTTTTCTTATTTGGAACTACCCTCACAATGTATGGAACTAGTTCCAAAAGCCCAAAAGTGAATTTAGAACTACTTTTGGCTACACACTGTGGGTGCCCTAACAGCCGCCCTCCCGCTCCTCCGACCTCTCCGCCCGCGATGTCGCCCTGCGCTGCATCCAGTCCTGGCGCGGCCCTCCGCTCCTTCGACCTCGCCGCCACCCGACGCTTCTCCGGCGCTGCCAGAGCCGGAGAAGGATTTTGAGCTCGATGCCGACGCGGCGGCGGCCGTAGGAGAGCAGGAGGTGGAGAGGATGAGCGTCGCGGAGGTGCTGCGGAGAGAGGTGGAGCTGGTGCGCCCCTCACCCCGGTCGCCGGATCCGACCATCGCCGCAAGAGTCCTCCGCCGCACGTCTCGGAGGCATGGAGGCTCGACGCCCCTAGGATCTGTCCATGGAGGCGGATCCGATCTCGTGGATGAGGGTCCTCGCCGTCTCCCTCCTCGAGGATGATGTGGCGCTCACCAAGGTTGATGCCAGTGAGGACGAACACCTCGCGGAGGTCTTCTATATGCAGAGCTTTCCCATCCTCCTCTTCTTCCTGGACGGCGTGCGCAAGGAGAACTCCGGCGAGTGGGCATCTAGCGCCTCCTCACACCGGTCGCCGGATCCGATGCAGGAGAAAGAGCTGCAGCAGGCTGCAGTGCATCTCGACCTGACCTGACAGCAGGTGTGACGGTGTCGATCTAATTTCAGGAGCGAATGGCTGGCTTTGGTCTGCCTCCATTGGGAATGGCTTCGATGCCAGCATGAAGGAAGATCAGACATGAACTTTGCATTACATGATGCTTCTCCTCTTGCTACATACTGGTGTGTCTATATACTGCTCTTGATATGATTGATGGTGTACTCTAAGGTACCAACCGCACATTGTTGATCTTCTTGATCCCTTGTCGGTGAACTCTGGTGGTTCGTTGGAAGACACTCCAATGGTCGAGAGGTTTACTATACCAGACTATATCAGATGAACAATATGACAAGCTCGGCAGCAAGTGTACTCACTGCAAATGCTTACAGAGCTCTCGAGGATGAAGTATATAGTTTAGTGTATTCTTTGAAAATGCTTAGTGAGCTGTTGTAATCTAACTTATGTACTAGCAAACTGTACCTGCATGTCAGAAAATCATACAACAAAGAATTTCTTAGGAGGTAAGAATAATTAGTGGAATTATAATTTACAAAAGGTAGCACATTTTGAGTTTCTTAGGTGTGTGGTGCATGAGTGATAGAATCATGTGGTGATTTTTCAGTTAATTTCTTTTTCTTTAGTTGTGTCGGTACTAATAATGTACAAGAGGGAGCACAAGTGCTTATGCATTTATTTTAATACTGATACGTCAATGTTTAAATCCACTAGACACTGTAGAAAAATAACTGGGATTACTTCTGGTACACTATCAAGGTTTCACATTGAAAATCTACAATACAGTCCTAGCGCAGATAAGCATGGTAAACAAATACAGATAGTTCTTTAACATAATGATCATCCACTGGTACTTGCCTCCTGATGCTAATCATCAATCATAAGCCTCTTATATTGTTCCTTTTATATATAGTACGCTAGAAACAGGAGGTGACTAACGAGAGGTTTCCAACCAATATTATAAGGTGAAGGAGGTTCAGTAAATGATGTCGCACTACTTATTTTACTATCAATTTAGAAGAAGCAAATGAGTTTACTGACACATATATACTTTCACTAGATTTATATTATATTATTTCTGTTACAATGGCTATGTTTTTAAAAAGGGGGGCGATAAATTGCTTTTGCTTCAGGTGGTCTTCTTTCTGCACGTATTTTTGCTTTGGCGACCTAAAATGTAAATATCTCAAGGTCTAAATACACAAGAAGAAAGTTTGTTGGTCTACAGTTGTTTCCTGATAATTATTACCTGCTGGGTCTCATCATTGTTGCCTTTTGATATATTATGTTCACTTATAAAACATTAGCTTTTCCATTTCAGGTTTGTCTTCATTTGTCTTGAGTAATTTTTTCTGATTTTACAAGCCTATGAAGAGAGAGGATCATTACCATAAACAAGGATTGTGGTGCTGAATATTTCTCTGGAAATGAAGCTAATTTAGATAGTAGGCCTACTCGGCCCTTAGCCTAATGCATATCAGCTAGGTTAGGGTCTGGTGAATCTGGTCGACCGTGAGCTCCAAGGTGTATTGTTGCCTACATGTATTATTGTTTTTTCCAGGTTACAATGATAGCTGGTTGCTTTACCTCTAGGGTGTGCTATTGTTTAATGGTTCCTTCGCCGCTAAAGAAATGTGCTGCTTGCGTGGTCATCTTTGGTTCATGATTAAGTAAACCTGAAAATTTTATAATGGCCATCCTGAACTTTAGATGATACCACAATACCGTGAACTTTGCAGATAATTGATGGAAAAGGAGATATTGGTTGAAAGGAGGACCATGAGAATTTTTTCCTCAAGAAGGTTAGCTGTAATTCATTCTGCCCACCTGATGTATAATTCTTAATTTTGTTCCTATGCTCTCTCAAGTTTTTATTGTTACAAAGGAGTGGGCTATTAACCTTGATCTTTGCCTCTCAATGTCTCATCAGAAATGGAGTCATGGAGGCTTGTGTGCTAGACTAATACAATCATAGAAAACCAGGGGAATTTCAGGTTTCTATCTATAGGAGTATGTGATGTCCTAACATGATGAATTACTTTTTGTGCTCAGGAGCATATATAAAAGATAAACTGATCGACACTCTTATCTAATTGTGCTCGAATGGTTCATTGATGTGGAAATGTTTTTGCTCAAAGCGGCGGCTCAGATGGTTCATTGTGGGAGGTCAGATCTTATTTCGTTGATAGATGTTGCAGTATATTTTCTATCTATGTCAATAGCTTGAAGGTAAAGGCTTCCTCATTCTTTATACCAGCACCAGATAGTACGTTAACAAAGACTATACTGCATCAGTTTTAGGTTGATGCCTCCTATTCTCAAATTTTCACTATGACTTCTGCTTCATTGTGTCCATGGTTTGTGCAAACGATTTATTTTGCAGGATAACAAGTTAACGCCGAATAAAGTTTCAGTTGAACATTACTGTTGAATGCTGTTAGAACGTTGTAGGGAAACGTTGGTCGCCCATGCCATCAAGGTCGCGGGGAGGCCGACGTACAGTTCTTCTCCAGCACCGCGGCGGTCGTCAAGCTCTTCGTCGGCGTGGGCGCGTCCAGATGAGACAACCAGTTTGATGGAGCAGACCCGGAAACAGCGGTGTCATAGTAAAAGTGCAACCAATTACTAATATTAGAAGGAGTTAAATTCAAAAAAATAAAATAAAATATTAGAAGGAGTAGAAATACAGTAGGAAAAAAATTAATTGATGAGTTGTGTTGTGGAATATAAAGTTCACCATATTGCAAATGTGCTTAAGTTTGACTTCTATTTCTTCAGATTATATTTCTTTTCTTTAATGCACACGGAGCAATGCTCATTACATCAGAAAGAAACATTTATTTGCAAAATGAGTCATAGAGCAATATTGAGATATTATCTGGCCATTTGCAAAAAAAATAATTGATGAGTTGTGTTGTGGAATATAAAGTTCACCATATTGCAAATGTGCTTAAGTTTGACTTCTATTTCTTCAGATTATATTTCTTTTCTTTAATGCACACGGAGCAATGCTCATTACATCAGAAAGAAACATTTATTTGCAAAATGAGTCATAGAGCAATATTGAGATATTATCTGGCCATTTCTTTCTATGCTCGTGATATATGTTTAAAAGTGTATTTATAGAAAAAAAATGTCGGCGACACATATTTTCCTTACCCGTAGCAACGTACGGACATTCAACTAGTGTTTTCACAATTCCCGTGTTTCAGACGGCAAGATTAAAGGTTTCCCTTATGTTCTCAGTTTCTCATGTACGTTTTTCCTATCCCGCGTTTCAAACAGGGCTTGAGTTCCTTGTTTCCTGCGTGGAGCCTAAGTGGCCTGACGGGCTTCCTAATGATATTTGGGCCGGTTAAGTCTGACTGGTCAGATAGACTGAAATAGGCACCCTGATCTAAATTAGGAAAAAACACATTCACCGCAGCCCTAAAATTGTGTTTAGAACCACAAAATACGTCCAATTTAGGGGCGTCGGACATATATCCGCCACAATGGGATTGTATGTGCTCCCATTGACTAGTCCCATTGACAATCAAAACATACGGACATATATTCCTTTGAAACAATAAATGAATGCCAGCAATTAATCATGTCACTAAAATAAAGATAACCAAAATTGGCCATAGCGTAGTGGGCACAAATAAAAGTCTCGGCCAACACCAAGTTTGGTCACATCACAATGCATCATCAAAAATTAATATAAAAAACATTCGTTAGTACTTGTTTTCTCTATTCCATGATGTGCTCATTTTTTTCGGTAAAGTACCGCTTCTCAGGATGTAAGTGGCGCGTCGCCGGACGATGTGGTCGTAGCCGCATGGGCCGCATCTCGATTAATTAGATTTGATGGCCGCCACATAATTCGTCTTGCTGCGCTGTGTGATTAAATGGCGCCGGCGACGCCGTTTTGTTCTATCTCGTCTCACTCGTTCCGCGCGCGCTGTGTTATGTACCGTACATACCACGTTCCTAGTTGTATGTGCAATTTAAGTGTCACGGTGATGTTACGGTGACCAAAGCTGCAACCTGCAACTACACACTCATGCAGACTTGTCACTATACGTCCTGATATGCAACGCTGTACAACTATATTTCAAACAGTCCTATCATCGATCCGTCAGCTAGTGTTCTAGTGCTAACGTGCTGAAGCCGCTGGCCCCACCGGCCTACGCGGATTCGCCGCTTCAGCCACATAACTTTTGCGGCTTGCCGCAATGGCCGTATACACATGTTTTCGCGGGCGGCATATACGGGCCCGCTGGACGCCGCTGCCATTTACATCCTTAACCGCTTCCCATTTGTGCTCATATTTATCGTCTCAATGGACATGATTTCACGTTTCTCGGCTGTTTTCTTGAGCTCGTGCTGAATCCCCTTAAGATTTTAATCTTGCACGCAAAAATAGGTGGAACACCCTGATTTGTTGTCTTCGTGTATCAATGCTTTGCGAGTCGACGAGACTTTCTTCATGTACTCGGCAAGCGTATCTCAAAGGGAAACTGAAACAAATCTCCACTTTTAAATCCGTTTCAGATAAGAAAACTAAAATCAATGCTTCCTTTTCCCGCAAGATATTTTGTCTTTTCTTATGAGCAATCTAGCTAAACCGGCACCGTGGACAAGCAGGAACAAGTTGGCCTGGTAGGTGATGATCGTAAGAGCATGATCCGAGCTGACAGGGTGATCTTGGAGCATGTGACCGAGATCGACGGTCTGCAGCATGCAGCTGTTCTTGACATCGGTAGATCCATGAATCCCGACACCCCGTGAACGCCGCGGTACAAGTACAACGCTGTACATTTCCCCTGCTTCTTTCGTTCTCTCCACCGATCACACTGATGAGCTGATGGTGATCTCCATGCATTCTGTTGGCTGCTTCTGCGGTCTGCCGGAATCTTCGTTCAGTGTGTGCTTGGCATATCTCCCTCGCCCCACAGCATATCCTACGACGTTTCAATCGCCCTGTGCTGTCATGCTGCCCACAAATTATTAGCCAACTTGTCATTTGCATTGTCCGAAACATCTGCCCCTGCATAAATGAATTCAGCGAGAAGGTTTGGCTCTGCTACACTACTCTTGAATATGATCACATCGTTTTCAGCGCCGGATAAAATGGCTGAGTTGTCCAGGTCTCCGGTGTTGGAACAGAATTGAGGTATTTGTTGTTGTTAGTTAATTCTTATCTTCTTCCATGAATGTTGCCACTATGTAACTCTATGTAAGTTCGGTGATAATGACTTTTAATGGTTCACTCCACTTCACTTCGTCGACATATTTGTGATTTAGGATAAACATAACCACATATAGTTTGGTTATTCAGCAGGTGTTGTTGGTAGCTTGACACTATAATTACATGGTGATGATGTGGCGCTTTTTTCTCTATTTTTAGATGGTTGGTACGTGTATCGGCCTTAGGCGAACATTGATTTGTAATGTACCTTTATTACCAACATTTAATAATACCATAAAAAACCTGTATGCATCAACCGATGTGAAGGACCTACATCTACCCCCCGGCATAGGAAGAAAGAGAAGACATCGAAAGCCATAAGAAACATCCGAGCTGCGCCATCGATGAAGCATGGGAAAGGCAGAGCTCTATCCAGAACCGTCAAGAAATCTCTAGTATCATATTTTTCCACAGTTGGACTAACCTCGTTCGACAGTTTCTAAATTCCCGATCCATAGTAAAACCTGTATTATAACTTATGATGCACATATTTAGTTGTCCTTACAGATTTGTACTATAGCATGGTTTGGTATCCAACTACATAGAAACTAGTACCCAATTGCTCTTGTTGCATGTAATCACATTATTGTACACATGACACAGGAATATGTGGAGCAAAACAGCAGAAATCCATATCGGGTCTTGGGTGCATATGCGCCCACTGCACGATTTTTTTTCTTCAAAATATCAATAAATTCAAAAAAAAAAAGGATATACTTTAAGACATTTAATGTTAGCATAAAATATTCCGTGAAGAAAATAATTTTTTATGACCTGTGTAAAAAAGACAAATAACTTCTCCTACAATAGAATGTCCTGTATAACCGATTTTTCCGAACTGTTTTGACATTTTGAAAAGTTTTTAAAAATGTACTACACAACGGGCCCATGACTCAAAACGCCGTGTCCACGAAACAGGCATTCATATGTAGAAACGGTCAGAAGTCAGTCGGATATCCATATCGGGCTCATTACCATAATTCCATCCAAATCATAAACTACATCACTGTCTTCAATAGTTTTCTCTTCGAAAGGGCTATCTAAAATTCAGGATAGCACTGCTAGCTGTCTATCTATTCACAGTTCCACACACAGTCGCGTATAGACATGCAGAAAATATTGTCGTGTCCATGGCTAGGCTGTTGATGTTTCATGGACCATCACCCTACGTCCCTTGGTTAGCTTCCGCAAAGATTCCATCCTATCTGCTGCAGTCTTGCCACATGTTGATGTCTGCCCTTGCATCGTCATCCTACTGATCTGGTTGAATTTTTAGTTTACATGATTCATCTCTGAACATTGTGGCTGGATATAATTCTGAGAGTGTTTCAGATGGTTGACAGAGTGTTATGCAGAAGTGTACTATGAAACAATGTGTACTCGACAATCGCAAATTAAACCCTGTCTTAGAGCCGAACTTGAAGGAAATAGTGTTATCATCACCGCTATATCGACCCACATATACTCATCAGACCTTACCCTAAATAACGGAGTCCGTTCAGAACTTTTGGCAAACACAATCTAGAGTCATCCAAGCTAGTAGTACAAATTAACTAGCAATGAGATTTTAAGTCACTCGGTAGTCCGTTTTAACTTTTTGATTTGAACTTGAGAACGGAGAGAGTTGTTTTCATTAAGTCACATAGTGTCTTTAGGAGGTACTCCCTCCGTTTACTAAATGTAAGATATTTTAGCAAAAAAAATTTATCTAGACATGTTTTAGTTCAAGAGTTGAAACCATGCCATGCACCGGGTATTCAGTGACAAACTCCAAAGTCCTATTTTCTCGCAGAATCATACCCTCGTCTGGCACGGCACGGAGAAGAGTTTTATGTAGCCTATAACTAATGGATGTATGAAAAGTGACCAATGTCGAAACAAAGAATAGTTAGCTAGAAATAATTCAAAGAGAAGCTAGCTAGCTAGCTAGCGTCAATAGCATTCCAAGATACATGTGCAACGACAGTGGTTCAAATTATCTCATGCATGTCGACCGAATGGTTCGAATTATAGGGCTAAGGTATCACGATGATTGATAAGTCTATGTTACCAACTCTATATCATGATATTGCACGGTACTCATATAGAAAGCTTCATTTATTTGTTTGTAAAGTATATTTTTATGTGCTATGTATGGTAACATACTACTGCATGTTATAACAAGTACCTCATCGGCATGTGATACATCATATCCAAATGCTTAATAAAAACTGGATGAGATTGCATGACATACCTTATGTTACCACATGCCTTAGTTAACGTTTTCCGTCGTTTACATTTGTTCATTCCTACCATGCATATTACGTCCGGTGAAAAAACTTGCACGCCCATTGTTTTACCATGTGAACAATCTCGAAACGATGACTATTTTAGCTGGAAATAATTAAAAAATAAGCTAGCGATGGCAGCATTCAAAGATAAAATAGCGACGGTAGCCTTCCAAGATACATGTGCAACGATAGTGCCTTACCTATTCTCTCATGCATGTCGATCGAGGTTCGAATTACAGGGCCACAATATCACGATGATGATAAGTCGGAGTTATCAACTCCATAATACATGATATTTACGGTAATATTATAGAAGGCCTCATTTATTTGTTTGTACGGTCTATATGTTTATGTTTGGTAACATACTTTATTATGTTATATTCCCTCCGTCCATAAAAGGATTCTCAACTTTGTTCAAATTTGCATGTGTATCTATAAACAACTCCTTCCTCGTTTACTGATATGTATTGTATCTAAATGCTTAACTAACACCACATGAAATTGTGTCGAAGCTACTGGCTACACACACTGCATTGTATGTGTTGTCTTACAACACATACAAAATATGAGAAATAAAGCTCCAACTATTTATACACCATACTTGACCCCATAAATCCTAAATTCTGACATAACTGGTGTTTCTTTAGAGTTTTGACATAACTAAGCTAGTCCTAGCTTCACCACTTGGAAAGTTCATGCTATACCTATGTTACCATACGCCTATAAGTTCAGGTTCTTCATCGTATACATTGGTTTGTTCCTATCATGCGCCTTCCATCCGGTAAAAACACTTGCGCGATCATTTTTTTACCACGTACAAATATTTTGTTGTACTGTGTGAACCATTGTTTTTATTTGCAACCCACTCAGATCCAGGTTAATTTGTGAGGGTGGTCCGATGGTGAAATTGTTAACATAAATATATTTATTTTTGAATTTTCTTCTATAGTATGTAGGCTACATGGAAAGTCTTAGATGTTGTCCATGGATCACCATCTCCACCATGTAGATCCGTCACTGAGCCCACTTACAACTCAAAACTCTCAGTTACAACCACGTTTACAACTGGAATTTGGAGTTGGAATCCCCAGTTGCAACTCATAGGGTGCACAAATCATGATATTAAGTTGGGAAAAGCTAGCATAAGGCGCCGCACCCCAAGCTTCCGCATGCGGCGGGTGATTTTCGTCTCTTTTCCCCTATATGGAGAGCACATGCATGCATGCACTAGTGTGAGTGACATCATCACATTAATTACCAAATTCGAAAATTCAAAATGATTTATCTTTTAAACCGTTATTCCGATTAACCATCCGTTTGTACCATTAGATTTGTCTCGGCGAGGGCTTCAAAACTAAATCCATTGTTAATATGTTTAGATAAAAATAAAATTTCTGCAACAGTTACCAGATTGCGGTGCTATAGCTATCACATTAATACAAACAATTATCAAGATAAGTCTAGATGAATTTTTAAATGTTTTGTAACACTTGTGACACATCTACAAGCATGTGTGACGAATTTTTTCCGTCACATTAGTTACCAGATTAAACGCTATGTTTACCAGATTTATATCGCATAGTTATCATGATAATTATACATGGTTATCATATAATTTTGTAAATGTTTTACATATTGCAATGATGTATACCGCTACTGAGTAAGAGTTTAAGTGTCTGCAAGATCCAAGAAATAATACCGTTTCACATAAATCAGTATCATTACGGTCTTATATAGATGTAGAATAGCGTACAGAAAACTGATAGGCAAGTTATTATAATGTGGTAAGTTAGTTATAATAATCTGGTAGTTACTGAAGAAAAAAAAAGTTCTCAAAACATGGCAACATGGGATCTAGTTTTGAAGATTTTATCACGACTAAGCCAACGGCGAAAACGGATTTTGAATCAGATTAATTATTTGAAAGATAAATCATTTTCAATCCAAAAAATAAAGAGAATCTAAGCGATGTCATGTGTGACATCACTGCATGCATTCATGAAAAGGAGCCGTCGCACAAACGAGAAGAAATGCGGCGCCGCCGTGTTGTCCCGTCCTATTAAGTTTAATGATTAGCTGAGAATTGGCAAAAACCGATATCTGATCCCAAACTCCTTGTGCCAGCTCAGCCTGAAAAGAATATGTCTTCCACTAATCAACGCAGCTTGGGATGTCCACCCTTGATCCCTTTGCGATAACATTCTCTACAATATGGAGAGTGACATGTGATCAGCAAACAACTGGTCGCCATTAATCAGCCTAATCCACAGCCAACTAAGGATAATAATCCTTAACAAAAATGAGCCCAACGTACTGCTGTCTTTTTTTATTTCGTACTGCTGTCATGCTACGCATGCACGGCCTTGGGCCCTACCCACGAGCTGGTGCGGCTGAGCTGTCGGCTCCCGTGGGCCCCCACGAATGATTGACGCGGCGGCGCCGCTCCAGCTCTCCACACGTTCCCGAGTATGAACTTCGAGCACGACAAGCACAGCTGGCGTGACAGCATTGGATAAGATCAGAGGAATGTGCGCCACGTCAGCGGTTTACTGCTCCTATCATCCGGTTATAGTACTGTAAGCTGTTGCCAGAACTAGCATATGCGGCCGGCGGTGATGCAAAAAACGAAGAGAGATCAACCAAAATGGAAATTCCATCTTGGGTTACTAGCCAAGACGTCTAAGGCCCAGTTCTTTTGGGGCTTCTAGACAGCTTAGGGGTGGAAAAAAGTCTAAGCTCAAAAGAACTCGATTTTAAGCTGTTTATTTCCACAGCCGGCTTTGGACATTCCTTCACGGTGGGAAAAAGCTGGGTTACCCCAGCTTCCCGCAGCTTCCCGAAAGTCTGCGAACCGTTATGTAGCGTTGCCCCTATTTGAGGTGAAAATTACACGATATTGCCACCGCGCGCCGAGTCCTTTCTCCTCTTCTCTTCCCTTCCCAAGCGAATAGTTTTTTCCTCCCGTCCCGAGCTTTCCTTTTCCTCGTCTCTGACTCGAGCTAGATCCCTCTGCCGCCACCCACCGCCGCCCGCCGCCGAGCCGCCCTCCGGCCCACTCCCGACTCCGTCGCCGCCAACATCGGGCCTGCTTCTCCCGCCTCCATCCGCGGCCTGCTTCTGCCTCCCTCCGGCCGTACCACTCCGGCTAGCTTCAGCCTCGCGGCGGCCGTCGCCACCGGCGCGCGGGGCCTACCTGGCGAGCTGCGTCAGCCTCGCGGCCGTCGCCACCGGCGCTCGCAGCGCTGGCCGAGCCGGTCCTGCAGATCGTCCCGCCCGGCCTCTCCCTTCGCCGCCTACCTCAACCTCATGTGTTTGCTGCTGCCTCCTCCTACCTCCGGCTGCCTGCTGCTGAGGTCGATTTGCTGGCCGGACGAAGCACACGCCGGCCAGCGCCCTGCACATCTTCCTGCCTGGGCTGTGTGCCAACTCCTAGATGCAGATGCAGTTCATGTCGCTTTACGATTCCTGGAATTTGTTTAATATAATCTGTTGCTCCCGCCAGATAGTATGTGAGATACTATGTATGTGTACATATGCAGCGCTTTGACAAACTAACTAAAACTTAGCTTCACATTTGTGTATTGATTTTTGATTTACCTATAAACAACGTGTTTTGCAAAAAAATTCACTTTTTATGATGTTCAAAAATCATCCTAGGGCTATTACGGACTTTTCATCTTACAGTTCAAACAATAAGCTAAGAGACTGGAAGCCGAAAAGAACTGGACTGCAATTTCTCAGGGGCTTATTTTCACCATTGTTTCTCTGGGCAGCTCAAGCCGGAGTGGCTTATGCACAAGCCGAAGCCGAAAAGAACTGGCCCTAAGTACTCCCTCCATTTCAATTTAGTTCGTGTTCTAGCTTCAGTCAAAGTCAAACTTTACCAAAAATATAGGAAAAAATATCAACATTCATAAAATCAAATGCATACAATATAAAAATATACGTTATAATGATTTTAACACTATGATTTTTTATTGTAAATGTTAATTATTATTTTCACAATATTTGGTCAAACTTGACAAAGTTTGACTTTGACTAAACCCAGAACGCAAACTAAATTGAAACCGAGGGAGTAGGTGATTCGGCGGCCGTTCTGTCAAGTCACTAAATTACTAGCAATGGGTTCTTTTATTTTGGGTTGTCTTCACTCACATCATACGTACCCCCTCCCGTTTACACTCTCACTATCTCATCATGTCACAAAAGTAGAAACAAAAAAGGTAACTTTAAGAGAGCTCGAATCATGGTTTGGAACTTCTAGAACCCCTACGAATTGTGGGAATTCGGTTTCTTGACAAGAAAAGCGATCATGCGCCAAGCATATAACGAATGATTATTTCTAAAAATTGGCGAGTAGTCTAGTGTTAATGAATTATATGGAGCGATGTGCATCATAGGTCCCTAGTCTATCTCAAATGTCTCAATTTGTAAATGATGAAACTTGGAAACACCTCAAAAGAGAAGCTAGGGACTCATACAAGTTCAAATTTGTCCCTATATTGTTAGCACGACCACCATGCTGGCATGTATCAATGTGTCATGTTCTCGTCCCATGTCAGCTACAAACACAATAGTGTATGCTCTAACTTAGCACGTCAATCGTCTCGTCACAATTTCACACCCGGCATCTCGGTAGCATAACAATGTTGTCGCTTTGCTAGTCAATCATCCACACATGTGAAAAATCCATGAGGGACTAGTGGTATTGGCATAAATTTTTCTTTGCCCATTGGCATGTATCGAACTTTTTCTCTAGAGAACAAGGTATATATGTTAGATACTCTAGTAAGAACCAGAATTTCAAAACGGCTCCCAACAGCATATGATCCCTAGTTATATAAATGATGTTTTTCTAAAAAAAAGTTATATAAATGATGTTCCTAACTTAAAGAACCTAAAAATTGAATAGAACATGGATAACATAAGTATTTTTATCCATGCGAGAACTTTGTATGTACACAAAACACGAAACTTGTACATTATAAATAAAACTTCTTTTCTCCAAGTACTACATTTTTCTCTTCATCCTGTCAGCATTTCACACGAGCCAAAACACTACCTAGATACTTCTAAGTTTCTCATCACAACCGTGAAATTGTATATTCTGATGCTAGTACTAAAATTATAGGTGATTGACCCAAATTACCTTCTTTTAGACAAACCATCCAAGGTTGACCAAGCGAGACAACATGCTCATAAGAATATCTGGGCACGTCGGGACACTGTCTTAACGTGTCCGCTTTAGACCCGCCATGTCTCTCTAAATTGTCCGATCATTTGCTTGTAATTGATGGAAGATGAGAGATGGACACATTAAGACAAAACCAAAAAAGAAAAACAAATTAGGGTGGGCCATCGGACATCTCAAACACACCCGAACGCCGCCGTTATACTTTTTTCGATGATACTCCTCATGTCCGTCGTGTGCCTTCAACTGGGCGAACGCCGCCGTTATACTCAGCACATGTAAGAGCTAATATTTTACTTTCACCATTGACGTGCACATGGTCATATTTGATCTGCATTATACACAAAACCAGAACTAAAAATAGCTACTCTCCTCTAAATTTTCCTCATTGTTTTTAAAACAGAAAAGCCGCCCAAGCCACCTATAATAAGAGCTCACTCACCCGGGTCTCTGATCCGTATTCTCAGCCATCTCATCTCTCCTTCCACTCAGTTCTGAGGATCCTAGCCCGTCACAGCCACCATGCCGGGCAGCATCGCGTTCGGGCGCTTCGATGACACCTTCAGCGTGGCCTCTCTCAAGGCCTACGTGGCCGAGTTCATCTCCACCCTCATCTTCGTCTTCGCCGGCGTCGGCTCCGCCATCGCCTACAGTGAGTTACTCTGTTTTCATTACCGTGCATGCATGCCCAGGTGCTGCACGTATGGTTAAAGTAGACGACGAGTCGCGTTAATAATGAACTGAACAAAAATGCAGCCAAGGTGAGCGGCGGCGCGCCGCTTGATCCGGCCGGGCTGATTGCGGTGGCGATTTGCCACGGGTTCGGGCTGTTCGTCGCGGTCGCCATCGGCGCCAACATCTCCGGCGGCCACGTCAACCCCGCCGTCACCTTTGGCCTCGCCCTCGGCGGCCAGATCACCATCCTCACCGGCCTCTTCTATTGGGTGGCCCAGCTGCTCGGCGCCATCGTCGGCGCCGTCCTCGTCCAGTTCTGCACCGGCGTGGTACGTAATTAACCTCGTGCAGTTCGATCCGTATTACAAGAGCTCACTCGCCGACACGAGCTGACGCGCACGTCGATCTCTTCTTGTGTCCTTTCACAGGCGACCCCCGTTCACGGGCTTTCCGGCGTGGGTGCTCTCGAGGGCGTCGTGATGGAGGTCATCATCACCTTCGGGCTCGTCTACACCGTGTACGCCACCGCCGCCGACCCCAAGAAGGGCTCGCTCGGCACCATCGCCCCCATCGCCATCGGGTTCGTCGTCGGCGCCAACATCCTGGTCGCCGGCCCCTTCTCCGGCGGGTCCATGAACCCGGCACGCTCCATGGGCCCCGCCGTTGCCAGCGGCGACTTCACCAACATCTGGGTCTACTGGGCAGGCCCGCTCATCGGCGGCGGACTCGCCGGCGTTGTCTACCGGTACCTGTACATGTGCGACGACCACTCGGCCGTCTCCGGCAGCGACTTCTAATTAAGTCAGGTGACGACTTGAAAGGTGCGCCGAGCCGCGCTGTCTATCCATCGTTGTTTCGGTTCCATATTGTCGTTAAGTGCGCGGTGGTCAGTCTCACGGAAGGATGTGAATTGTGAAGATCGTGATGTTGCTTGGTTCAGATCGAATTAGCCCTGCAAGGCTATGGATGATGCATGCATATTTCTCTATCTGTAATGTCACGGATGTTGTGAAGTTCTTCGGGTTTCAGTTGAGTTTCCTTCCTATGCTTAATAAGAACATTACTGTTGTTTGATAAATTCGAGATTTTGGTGTGATCCCTATCTGTTCTTGTTATATGCTACTCCTACCATATATCGATTTATCGTTAGTTCTTTACCGTTGTATTTATCTCGTTAGTGCATTCTGGATATTTTGTCTCCTCGTATTTTCTATCAACAACCGCCTAGCCGACCTCCACGACTAGGGGCGAAGCTTGCTCCTGGCGACCCCGGTCGGCTGTCCCGGCTCATCAAGCAAGCACCTACTTCTGATTAGTGTAACTATAAACTAATCAATTTTTTCTTCTACATCAATTGAAAAGGTAAATCTTTTGCCTAGTTTAAAAATAAATGATTAGTGTAATCACGCTGACCCAAGTTCAGGCAGACACGCCACCAAACCGTGCATTAGCTTCTCTAGGCTCTATGATCCATCTGGGTCCACCACTTTCCACGACTACGGCGCCCGTCGCTGCCTCCACGAAGCCACCAGGGGCCACCCCCGAGATCTGGATCTCCCTTGCATCGCAGAAAACAGACAGAGGATCTCCGTCCCTTTGGGAGCGGGGCCCGCACCACAGCGGCCGGAGCTGGCGATAATAGGGAGGTGCGTCGGGGCCTCGTGGCGCGCTAGGGTTACGGCCCATAGGTCATCACCTAGGGATGACATGGGGGAGAGTTCCGAGGCCAACCCAACTTAAAAGGCTCAGACGATGGATCTCGCAACAAAGTTCAACGCTTCAAATTTTAATGCCACATTTTCTAACTTATACTCATGTCTTAGCTAAGCCAGCTGACAACAGAGATCTCGCTAATCACAGTGGACATTGGGTGATCAAACAAAATTGTCTTAATTTATTCGTTCTACCTAAGTTGTTGAAGTTAGGGTGTTTAAGATTAAGAGAGACAAACATAGTTGCCCACAAGCTTTGCCCAACACACGCTCTATCTTAGTATTGGCGTTGTAGTTTTGCTTGTATCTTTGTCATGAGGCCAACCTAGTTCCCTATTATGGCTATTGTTGGAATTCTATTTTTACCCTATGGTTGCGCATTTGTATTTTTTTACCCAATTTAGTGATTTTTATAGAAATATATCATATATGCAAATTTACATGGATTTTTACCTCATTTTGACATTCAACATGTTTTCTAGAATAAACCATTATTTTAGGTATATGTGGCGCGGCAAAATAAGTAAAGACCGGGTGTTGCATTGACGATTATGTCCACATTCACTTTACCATATGTTTACTTTATCGTTGTTGTTATGATATTTTCAAGTTTATATCATTACTTACACCTTGCCCAACGAACATGGATTACGAAAAGTGGATCCAAAGTTTGTAAAATCGGCATCCTAACATTTTTTCGCTAAGTGGATCTCCGGTAGTTTCACGTTATAATATTTTTCTGAATTTGAGTTGCTAAAAAAAAGCAAAACCCGGCATGCATGGGCGGAAGGAATGGACGATACTTGCTGCACACGCCTGGAACCGATCGAGCGGGACCCTAGTTGCCGCGTACCGCGGAGCGCACCCCTCCGGACGTCGTGAGCCGGCCCAGGTAAGTCCTATCTACCTTTTTTCCTGTTTGAGTTTTATTTCCTTTTATTCTTTTTTCTGTTTCTTGTGGATCCATTAAAAATAATGGTTCAGAATTGAAAAGATTTCAGTTTTTGAAAAATGTTCAAAATAAAAAATGTTCAGTTTTTGAAAAAAAATCAAACTTTAGTAATGTTTAAATTTTGAACAAATGTTTTAAAATTCTTAAATCTAAAATGTTCAAACATAAATTTGTTCAAAATAAAAATTGTTCAATTTTGGATTTTTTTTTTTGAAAATTCTCTTAAAAGATGTTCAGTTTGAAATTTTGTTCATAATAAAAAATAAACAGAAAAACGTGCACGACATAGGCTTTTTAGGTGGTCGGCCGGAAGCGGGCCGAGCCAAATTGCGTGACCGGGGTGCGCGGAGCCTTTGTTATCTCCGCGTACTGCGGAAACTAGGCGCCCCCATCGAGCGGGATCCTAGTTGCCGCGTACCGCGGAGCGAGCAGCGCTCCGCACACCCCTCTGGACGTCGTGGGACGGCCCAGGTAAGTCTTATCTACCTTTTTTCCTATTTGAGTTTTATTTCCTTTTTTTCTTTTTTTCTGTTTCTTGTGGATCTATTAAAAATAATGATTCAGAATTGAAAAGATTTCAGTTCTTGAAAAATGTTCAAAATAAAAAATGTTCAGTTTTTGAAAAAAATCAAACTTTAGTAATGTTTAAATTTTGAACAAACGTTTAAAAATTCTTAAATCTTAAATGTTCAAACTTAAATTTGTTCAAAAAAAATTGTTCAATTTTTGAAATAATAAAATTTAAAAATTCTCTTAAAAGATGTTCAGTTTGAAATTTTGTTCATAATAAAAAAATAAACAGGAACACGTGCACGACATAGGCTTTTTAAGCAGTGGGCCGAAAGAGGGTCGAGCCCAGTTGCGTGACCGAGGTGCGCGGAGCCTTTGTTATCTCCGCGTACGGCGGGAACTAGGCGCCCCACCGATCGATCCGTTCAAGACGTCCAACCCAACTAAAACCGGAAGGAATCGCGGTCCGGCCCAACTAAAACCGTCCAACCCATTAACCAGCATCAAAACCCTAGCGCCGCCACCTACATAATCTCTCTCTTCAATCTCTCCCCGTTTCCAACTACACCCAAACCCAACCCAACCCACCGGCGGCGGCGGCAGCGGAGCACGCGAAGATGGTCAAGTTCCTGAAGCCCGGCAAGGCGGTGATCCTCCTCCAGGGTCGGTTCGCCGGCCGGAAGGCGGTGATCGTGCGCGTCTTCGAGGAGGGCACCCGCGACCGCCCGTACGGCCACTGCCTCGTCGCCGGCCTCTCCAAGTACCCCAAGAAGGTGATCCGCAAGGACTCAGCCAAGAAGACGGCCAAGAAGTCGCGCGTCAAGTGCTTCCTCAAGCTGGTCAACTTCACCCATCTCATGCCCACCCGCTACACCCTCGACGTCGACTTCAAGGACGTCGCCTCCGGCGGGCCTGAGCTGCTCGCCGTCAAGGACAAGAAGGTCACCTCCTGCAAGGCCGCCAAGGCACGGCTCGAGGAGAGGTTCAAGACCGGCAAGAACAGGTGGTTCTTCACCAAGCTTCGCTTCTAGGAGCAGAGCGTTCTTCGCTAGTACCCTTAGTTGCCTGTTCTTTCTATCAAACCTTACCCTAAGACTATCTATGTTTTTGTATCATTCATGAAGATGGTTAATGCGTGTGCATCTCGGAGAGAAATTTAATTAAGACAATATGATGTTTTTGTGTGGTATAATCATGCTAAGGATTCAGTCTGTTGCAATTTCTAAGTACATCTGAGTTGTTGCTTCCCAGTTCCATTGATGGCATTGTTGATTGATATGTTATATTCCACTCTCTTCTACTGTGTTAATGTTAGGATTGTTTTACCGGGCATACTGGATTAGTTCTAGAAGACAAGGCCGGCCGGCATTAATTCTTTTAGCTTCGTCAAATTATTTGTTTCACTGCATTATTACATGTTGGGTTGCCCTAACTACTGCTAGGTACAAATGCCAGTTCAGTAATAGCTTGATGTCTTTGTTTTGCTGTATGCACATATGTAAGCTATTCGTATAGCCTTTGTGGCTTACCATGGTGATGCATCAATTGTTTCTATCGTTCTATCTGGTCTTTAGTCTGAACTCTGAACTACAGTTTTTATAGCTTTGATACCGTGTTTTTACCCTTGAAAGGAACCACGTTATATTATATATGGTTATCCATGATATTATATGGTAAACCTCTGTGTGCACTTTACACAAGAGACGAGAGTCAGAGCACTCTTTGGTGTTCTAGGATTAGAACACATGATTGTATGCAGGGGCTGAGCACAAGCTTCATGCTTGAGATCCTCATGGCATTTCCTTGTTTTGTGCTGGCTGGCTCTCTTCTCAGTGTTTAGCAGCCTTTTCTTCCTAAATTGACTAGCCAAAGCAATTATCTTGGCTGTGTAGTGCTCCCATCTTAGTTATTCTATAGTATTTGGTAATCCTAGTCTCTCTTTAGGTACAAGGATAGGATGTACACTGCAAGTATAAGATTAGTCATGTGATTTCTTTGATTTGATCTCTTGTGTACTTGTGTGTTGTGTATATAGGCTCATTGACCTCAATGAAAATGTATGCGTTGTTTCTCTCAAGTCTAATATTGTAGCAAAGATTTAGGGCTTGTTATGGCTCTGATACCATGTTAAATTGAACTATGGATATGTTACATCATAGGACAATTTTTCTATGTATATAGTACACAAAACAAAAGAGTCCATGTAGTGACTAATTTTATGAGAACCTGGGGTATTTATAACCTCCCTACATGTTGGATACACGGTTAGCTTTTGGACAAAGCAAATGCATAACGGTCTAGTTAGATTAGGTTGTATGTTAACATAATAACTAGCACCCCCTTTGGACAATGGTATTCCTTGAAAAATCTCTTGTATAATCTTCAGATCTTCTTGCATAGTCTTTAGAATGTTCTTGCATATTCATGAGATTTTCAGGTAATAGCATTGTCTAAGGGGGTGTGTTAGGAATAAATTTGCTTACACCCTAATCTAATTAGATAGTTGTTAGCTTAGCTTACACTAAGCTAACTGGCAGTTATTTCTTTGCTTTGTCCAAAAATACAACCAGCAGATTAGGTATTGAGACGCTACCTTTGTATAGTTGAACCCGAACCACATTAAGTCAAGGATTATATGCTGGTTGTATTTTTATCTTTGATCTGTGTAATATATTTGTCCAAGTATTCCTCTTCTACTTTTGTTTATATTGTTTGTAATTTGTAAATACTTCACGGAGTATTGGTGTTCCTACAATCAGTTTTTTCTGTTCATAAATTGGTATACTGCCTTGTATGGAATTGAAATACTTTTGGGCAAGTAAATTGATTTACTTTCCTGCAATCAGGTGGTGCTAACTTTTCTGTTTTACTGTCGTATTTCACCTTGCCCAACGGACATGGATTACGAAAAGTGGGTCCAAAGTTTGTAAAATCGGTATCCTAACATTTTTTTGCTAAGTAGATCAATTAGTGTCACAAATATGGCTAAAAGTGAAATTCACTTCTGTAAATGTGCAACCTTGCACATTACTCTTTGTAATATATTCCCGAATTTGAGTTGCTAAAAAAGAAACATAAACCAGCATGCATGGGCGGAGCGACGTGCGACCATCGGTGCGGCCTGCACGCCCGGAACCAATCGAATGGTTGTGCCTCCGCACCCTTTTTGACTCTGGTTTTTTCCTTCTAAAAGAAAAATATAAATCAAAATACATCAGCTCCTTCGCACTAGGCGACGAGGTCCTCCTAGATGCTCCGTTCGTCCGAGCTACCTTCTCGGACGGGCTGGCCACCAAGGCCCTGACGGCGCCTAATCCCTCCTCACGCCGCGGGTAGTTCAAATACGAGCTATATGCACCATTAGTCCCACAACTTGTCTCACATGTGTAGTTTAGTCCCATAAGTTACAAAATGTGGTCAGGTGGTACCACAACTTGTATTGGGGGAGCAAAAAGGTCCCAAATCGCTCTGAAGCTGACACATGGCGCTGTATGTTTTGCGGAAAAACCCCTCAATGTTTTCCTCTCGCATATGTGGCCAGTAGTGCTGTCTTACATGCGGGTCCCACTTGTCAGTAGTTGAAGAAAAAATGGAGCTAAGCTGGGAATCGAACCCGGAACATTGCGTTAGAACCCACACGCACTAGCCAATGTAACCATGGAATTTTGTTGTCGATAATATTATTTTACACTTCATTATCATTGAAGCGTAGCGACCATGGTATTCGTCCAGCGGAGGCGCACATCATGGATGGGGCCGTCGCGGACTCTGTCGGCGTTGCTGGCCTTGCCCCCTGCAACCAGTACATACAGGAAAACGCCGTAAAACACTGCCGCGCACGTTGTTGAGCACGCCATGCCGGACCTCACCGCGAACACCGTCGTTCAGGCTGTTCTGCACACCGTCCGGGACTTTGCCACGAATCAAATCGTTGATGCTATGCTGCAGAACTTGGAGGTCAAGGACACGGTTCCGGCGAGCGGGTTGTCCTATAGATCGAGCCTCGTGGGCGCAGGCAGCGTCGTAACGTATACTGCTAGCTGGACGCCGGGAGCACCGGGAACGCAACTGGCATGCCCACTCTCTGGCCATCTTGCCATGACAACGGGGGTGTCCTCCTCTGAGAAATCCTCCAGGAAGCGCAGGGGCGGCGGTTGCTGGGGTGTGTGCGGAACGCAAATATTGAGCGGCACGGCCGCCGCAACGCAAGACGAGACAGGGAAGGATCCAAACACCGTGCCGCCGCGGACGCGGTCACTGTCCCACAAAGTAGCACGGTCCCGCTGCGGCTTGTCCCCCCTTGCAAACGCAGCCGCCGCAACAGCGGCCGAGAGCGCGTCACCTCTGCGATCGAGCGAGAACGATTTGCATCGCCGGAGATCCGGCGGCTCAGCCGCTCCAGCCGCAGACGGCTCCCGGCGCGGACACCCTGGCGAAGAGGGACCGGATGGCCGGCGTGGACTTGAGTCCAGGCGCGGAGGGCGCTGCCGGGGACACCTCAAGCCCGGCGAGGCGCTCGCGCAGGCAGGCGGCGCAGAAGCCCGCGAGCAAGCGCACAGGTCATGCTCGCCTACTATGCGCCCCAGCTGAGCTAGTGCACAGGGGCCGGTACTCCTGAGCTGAGCAAGCGCACAGGTCGTGCGACAGGTACTCCTCCGTCGAGTGCGTCTGCACGTACTTGTTAGTATAATAAAATAGGGAGCTAAACAAATTCGTCAAGGCGTTGTGTGCTTTAGTGTCATTCGCGAGATTACTGCAAATCATACTACCCGAGTTTGATTTCCAGCCTAGCGCTATTTGTTTTAAATATTTCTTCAACTACTGACAATTGGGACCCGCATGTAAGACAACACTATTGGCCACATATGCGAGAGAAAAACTTTGGGGGTGTTTCCGCAAAACCTGCAGCACCATGTGTCAGCTTCAGAGCGATTTGGGACCTTTTTGCTCCCCCAAGACAAGTTGTAGTACCACCTGACCACATTTTACAACTTATGGGACTAAACTGCACATACTAGACAAGTTGTGGGACTAATGGTGCATATAGCTCTTCAAATACCGCCAACCCTGACCGACCTCCGTTTACCGTGCCGCCAGCAGGTGAGACCACCCAGTCCCACCTCCAGACACGATGCTCAAAGGAATGCGGTTGTCGGAAACGGGCAGACATCGTAGGAATTGTGGCACCGTCGTGTTCGTCTAAGTCGAAACTCCACAACTCTGAACCCGAGGTCGATGGTGGACCGGTGAGATCCATAAATGAATTGAGGCTGGAGGGCGGAGGCCGAATGGGGATGGGAGCACGGTCGGATGTATCGCCAGACGGCTGAGTTCGTTCAAAAAAATTAGGGCTGGAGGAGCACAGGAAGATGTCTCGCCGGCCGCACGGGCCGACGAGGTCCTTGGAAGAATCACGAGAATGAACACGTAAGGGGCTGTAGTTTGTGTGTTTCTTCTAAGGAAAAGTCAGAGCTGCGGAGGCATAGCCCGTTCGTTCGATCCGTTCAAGACGCAAAGGCCGCACGGACGGTCGGACGTCGCGGCTAGAGACAAGGCCCGTTCGGAAGAAATCGCGGTCCGGCCCAACTCAAGCCGTCCAACCCATTAAGCACCATCAAAACCCTAGCGCCGCCACCTACATAAGCTCTCTCTTCCATCTCTTCCCTTTTCCAACAGCACCCAAACCCTACCCAACTCACCGGCGGCGGCGGCGGAGCACGCGAAGATGGTCAAGTTCCTGAAACCGGGCAAGGCGGTGATCCTCCTCCAGGGTCGGTTCGCCGGCCGGAAGGCGGTGATCGTGCGCGTCTTCGAGGAGGGCACCCGCGACCGCCCGTACGGCCACTGCCTCGTCGCCGGCCTCTCCAAGTACCCCAAGAAGGTGATCCGCAAGGACTCAGCCAAGAAGACGGCCAAGAAGTCGCGCGTCAAGTGCTTCCTCAAGCTCGTCAACTTCACCCACCTTATGCCCACCCGCTACACCCTCGACGTCGACTTCAAGGACGTCGCCTCCGGCGGCCCCGAGCTCCTCGCCGTCAAGGACAAGAAGGTCACCTCCTGCAAGGCCGCCAAGGCACGGCTCGAGGAGAGGTTCAAGACCGGCAAGAACAGGTGGTTCTTCACCAAGCTTCGCTTCTAGGAGCAGAGCGTTCTTCGCTAGTACCCTTAGTTGCCTGTTCTTTCTATCAAACCTTACACTAAGACTATCTATGTTTTGGTATTGTTCATGAGGATTCAGTATGTTGTGTGGTATAATCATGCTAAGGATTCAGTATGTTGCAATTTCGAAGTACATCTGAGTTGTTGCTTCCCAGTTCCATTGATGGCATTGGTTATTGATATGTGATGTTCCACTCTCTTCTACTGTGTTATTGTTTGGATTGTTTTACCGGGCATACTGGATTAGTTCTAGAAGACAAGGCCGGCCGGCATTAACTCTTTTAGCTTCGTCAAATTATTTGTTTCACTGCATTATTACATGTTGGGTTGCCCTAACTACTGCTAGGTACAAATGCCAGTACAGTAATAGCTTGATGTCTTTGTTTTTCTGTATGCTCATATGTAAGCTATTCATATAGCCTTTGTGGCTTACCATGGTGATGCATCAATTGTTTCTATCGTTCTATCTGGTCTTTAGTCTGAACTCTGACTTCTGAACTACAGTTATAGCTTTGATACCCTGTTTTTTATCCTTGAAAGGAACCACTGTTATGTTATATTTATATGGTAAACCACGGTGTGCCCTTTACACAAGAGATGAGAGTCAGAGCATTCTTTGGTGTTCTACTATTAGAACACATGATTGTATGCAGGGGCTGAGCACAAGCTTCATGCTTGAGATCCGCATGACATTTCCTTGTTTTGTGCTGGCTGTCTCTCTTCTCACTTCTCAGTGTTTACCAGCCTTTTCTTCCTAAATTGACTAGCCAAAGTAACTATCTTGGCTGTGTAGTGCTCCCATCTTAGTTATTCTATAGTATTTGGTAATCCAAGTCTCTCTTTACTCTTTAGGTACAACGATAGGATGTACACTGCAAGTATAAGATTAGTCATGTGCTTTCTTTGATTTGATCTCTTGTGTACTCGTATGTTGTGTATATAGGCCCATTGACCTAAATGAGAATGGTAGCAAAGATTTAGGGCTTGCCATGGCCCTGACACCATGTTGTTAAATTGAACGGCGGATATATTACATCATAGGACAATTTGTCTATGTATATAGTACACAAAACAAAAGAGTCAAAGTAGTTACTAATTTTTTGCGAACCTGGTGTATTTATAACCTCAATACATGTGGGATACAGGGTAGCTTTTGGACAAAGCAAATGAATAACGGTTTAGTTAGATTATGGTGTATGTTTACATAATAACTGCCTAGTTAGCTTAGGGTGGAAGCAAATCTATTACTAACACTTCCCCTTGTATAATCTTGGGATCGTCTTGCATAGTCTTTAGAATGTTCTTGCATATTCGTGAGATTTTCAAGTAATAGCATTGTCTAAGGGGTGTGTTAGGAATATATTTTCTTAAACCCTTAGCTAATTAGAAAGTTGTTAGCTTAGCTTTCTAAGCTACCTGGCAGTTATTTCCTTGCTTTGTCCAAAATACAACCAGCAGATTAGGTCTTGAGACACTACCTTTGTGTAGTTGAACCCAAACCACATTAAGTCAAGGATTGTATGCTGGTTGTATTTTATCTCTGATCTGTGTAATATATTTGTCCAAGTATTCCTCTTATACTCTTGTTTATAGTTTGTAATTTGTAAATACTACACGGAGTATTGATGTTCCTACAACCAGTTCTTTTATGTTCATACTTTGGTATTACTGCCTTGTATGGAATTGAAATACTTTTGGTCTAGTAAATTGATTTACTTTCCTGCAATCAGGTGGTGCTAAATTTTCTGTTTTACCGTTGTTTTATGTTTATCTGTTATTTTTGTACATGGTCTCTTATTAGTGATGCGTCATGTTTGTGCCAATTAAACATGCGATTTTCTTTTGTAGTCTTGCTTGTCGTTGAAGCGTCGACTAGTTTTCAGTTTGTATCTTGTGTTCCATTGTGGTCTATGTTTGCCTGGTTCAATGCCCTTGAGTTAATGTGGCTTACGCTTGTAGTGAAAAAAGCTAATTTTGACATGTACTTCACCCGTTCTAATTTAGGTTTTCGGTTTGTTTGTTGTGTTACGTTGTGGTGTATGTTTCCCTGGTTTATTGCCCTTTAATTAATGTGGCTGATGCTTTTAGTGAAGAAGGCTAATTTTGACATGTACTTCCTCTGTTCCGAATGCATCCACATGTGAGTCATCTAATTTGGAACGGAGCTAGTAACTCCGTGCTGTGTGGTGTGTCAGACATCTTGAGATGTTTCCAAGTGGTATTTTGCAAAATGCTGTTATTGATACTGATAAATCTTCCGAAATAGGTATCACTACATTTGAGTTGTGAGAATAGTTGTTGTATTGACAGATAGTGTTAGAGATGGTTGCAGCCTATTTGCTAAGATCTTGATGAGGAGTTCTTCAAAACTGTGAATTAGGCTTATTGGACGATAGTCAGCGGGTGAGGCAGCGGCATTACTCTTTGGCAGCAGGATGAGCAAAGCAGAGTTCAGAAGTTGGAGCCCTTGAGTGACATTTTGCTCAATTGTTTTCATGGCCAGCATGATGTCATCTTTGATAATATCCTAAGCTAGCCCATAGAACAGACCTGTATAACCATCAGGCTCTGGAGCCTTTTCCAGGTGCATCTCAAGAATAGCAGCTCTTACTTCCTCAGCGGTGCATCAAAGGCGTCCAAGCCGACAGCTTAAAAATTCAGTGAATTCAGATTTAGCGAGAAGTTTTTTTTTTTGAAACCGATTCAGCTAGAAGTTGGCTGGTCTATAAGTGCCTATCAGCCAATTGAAGTGTTCCCAGAACGCTTCCATCTTTTTCTCATATTCTATCGATGTGGTGCCATTCCAGAGGGAATAAAGTTCTTTCTTCTTCTCGCTGAGGCTTTGATGTGAAACAACTTTGACTTACAGTCATATTCACGCAGCACGCAGCCATGTATAACCTCGAGGAATTTGTGAATTGATGTTCGTTAGGCGACGACTATCTCGAGTCCATGCCGACATCTAGTCTGAAAATAAGTTCAGATAAAATAGCAGCCCGAAGCTTTATGTCGCTGATAATCTTAGAATTCACTGCTCCAAATGACGGGTGGTGTGCTGCAATTTGAGGTTGAGGCTGATAAATTCATTGGACTGGCTTGGGGCCGAGGCCCAAGAATCTAAACCTGGTCAAGGAAGTCAGGCTGCCGAGCCCAGAAAGTCTCGAACTTGAATCTTCTGCAAGGACGGAAATCAGCTGCGAGTGAAAGCAGCAGTCGGGTATGGTCTGAAGCAGCAGAAGAATCTTCACATTAAAAAGTCTCCATGTGTAGACACCTTTTGCAATTTTAAATTATTGGTGTTTTTCAATTCTTTCCACTCTTAATGTTATTTGCAAAATGTTTCCTAGTTTGTGCAGAAACTGTGAATGTTTTTTTTTTGACTGTAACTACGGCGGGTCACGGCCAGCCTGAACTTTATTTCATATCAAACCAGGATGTTTTACAAAGGGTAGGGGGGGGGGGGGGGGGGGGCTCTACGAGGTTACACCAGTTGAGAAGGCGGTTAGTTACATCAGGGGAACAAAGCCTAACATCCGCAGCACATTGCCTCACGATGTAGTCTGGATCGTTGCGCCGCTTCCAGATGTGCCAGGTGATCGCCGTGCAGATCGTAGCCTCTGTGTAAGATCCAGCTCGGGTCTCAAGAAGTTCCTGAACGGAGGAGAGCGGCGCCACGACATTGTTGGAGAAGACACGCGTCCAGACTTCCAAAGCATTGGGGCATTTGAGGAAAAGGTGTCCCACGTCCTCGTCAAGCGGGCAGGCGGGGCATTGCGCAGTGGTTGTGAGGTGGTGGCGGAGTCGCCTATCATTCGTGTATAGGCGGTTGCGGATCGCAAGCCATAGGAATATCTTGCAGCGCAGGGGGGCAGCATTTCGCCACACCATGTCAACATACCCGACGGTCGGGAGCAGCCTGAAATTATTAGCATAGAAACTTTTGTTTGATAAACACTTATTGGTGTGACTGCAAAGCCGGGTATCAGCGACCATCAGGCCAGTCTCGGGAGGAGGGAGGGAGGCAGTGATAGAGGTTAGTTCAGCAGAGGCGGTATTAGAGAGTCGGGGGGTAAAAATAGAAGAGATGCCGAGCGTGCGAACCAGAGCAAGGGAGATGTGGGGGCGAGTGCAATGGGAGAAGATTGCAGGGAAGAGGGTGCAGAGAGGACCATTTCCGAGCCAATTGTCGTGCCAGAAGGCAGTGGAGGCCCCGTTCTTGACCAAGACAGTGGTCCGTTCACGGAAGGATGGGAGGCCCGCTACAATGGCGCGCCAGATGTGCGTGTCAAGGCGGTGCTCATCCCCCAAATCCCGGGTAGGTGACCACCCATAAGACCGGCGGAACCAGCACGCCCAGGGGGCGTCGGAGGGGGAGTGGATTTTGGTGAGGAATTTGGATAGCGGGGCAGAGTTTTGCGAGGAAATGTGAAGGACGCCGAGGCCTCCAAGGGATTTGGGTTTACACACTTCAGTCCAAGCAACCTTGCATTGCCCCCAGAGCAGGATTCCTCACCGACCCAAAAGAAGGCGCGCCGACGCTTGTTGATGGCCTCGATGACACCCGGGGGGGGGGGGGGGGGCAGCCCAGTGCTCATGGCATGCGAAATCATAGCAGTGAGGACAGAGTTGACGAGGAGAAGGCGCCCGCCAATGGGGATGGAGCGACCACGCCAGCCCGAGAGATAGCGGTCGCACTTGGAGATGATGGGACCAAAGTCAGAGGGACGCAGTTTGTGGGTGGATAAAGGGAGTCCAAGGTAGGTTTGCGGGAAGGTGGAGACAGCACATCCAAAGGAAGTGGCCATGGAAGCAGCAAGGTCCGAATCCGTTTTAATGGGGACGAAGGTGCTTTTGTGGAAGTTGATGTCTAGCCCCGAGACGGCAGAGAAACGCGTGAGGATACTCTTGAGGTTGTCCACTTGCTCGGGAATGGCTCTAATGATAATTAGGGTGTCATCGGTGTATTGGAGGGTCGGGCAAGGAAGGTCATCAACAAGAGGGTGAAGGAGAAGCCCATCCCGAGAGGCGTCTAGGAGCATTTGTTGCAGAACATCAGCGACCATGTCAAAGAGGAAGGGGGAGAGAGGATCGCCCTGTCGCAGCCCTCGACGACACTGGATCCACCTCCCGGGGACCCCATTGAGAAGAACAGCCGTTTGACTGGATGTGTTTAGGGCAGCGATCCACTGTCTCCAGATCAGCGGAAGCCCCTTAGCGGAAAGGATGGCGTCCAGGGCGCCCCAAGTGATAGAGTCAAAGGCTTTGCGGAAGTCAAGCTTGAAGACGATGGCCGGGGCACACCGCTTGTGGCATGACTAGACGATATCCGCCGCAAAGACAACGTTTTCCGCAATGGACCGGCCAGAGATGAACCCAGTTTGGTCAGGGTGAACCAGAGAAGGCATCAAGGGTCTCAACCTAAAGGTGAGACACTTGGTGAGGAATTTAAGGCAGCTATTTTGAAGAGATATAGGGCGGAAATTTTCCGGCCGATTGGCTCCCTCCTTTTTTGGGAGCAAGACAATGAAGGACTTGTTGATGGGGCGAAGATCAGGAATTCCAGAGTGGAAGTCCTGGAAGAAGGAGAAAAGGTTTTGCTTAACCAGGTTCCAGTGTTTTTTGAAAAGGGCGGGGCCAAAGCCGTCAGGCCCCGAACTTGAGTTGTCTTTGGAAGAGAGCACAGCGCAGCGAATTTCATCCAAGGTGAAGGGTGCAGAGAGAGAAGTGGCCTGGGAAGGAAGAAGGGTAGTGGAGGAGAGAAGCGCAACAAGCCCTGGGAGGGGGATTGAGTTTTTCGGCTCCCCCAACAGTCGTTTGAAAAAGGTGTGAAAGACCTGAGCCTTAGCGTGGTGGGAGAAAAGTTGGTTTCCATCGCCCTCTTCGATGATTTTAATCTGGTTTTTGCGCAGCCGACCAGAAGCACAACGGTGGAAGTAGCGAGTGTTGTCATCTCCAAGCACACAGTGCCGAATCTTAGCGCGCTGCCGCCAGTAATCAGCGTTGGTGGCAGTGAGCTTGCTCAACTGGAGACGGACAAGTGTCCGAAGGCGAGATTCAAGGGGGGCAAGGGTTCTGGAATCCTCAAGGGTATCCAGGAGCGAGAGAACAGCCCGACAGTTAACGAGATAGACCGAGGGAAGGCGACGAGTACGAGCCCAAGCCCTTTCCGCAGAGCGGATCCTTTTAAGGCGAAGACAAAGACAGCTGATATGAGGCGAGGAGGAGGAAGTGACACTGTTCCAGTTGGACTGAACAATGGGGGTGAAGGCGGAGTGAGCAAGCCACGCATTCTCAAGTCGGAAAATGGTGCTTTTGGGAGCGCGGGAAGAGGCTTCGAGCAAAATGGGCGTGTGGTCTTACATCGGTCAGAATGAAGAGGTGAGGGTGGAATCAGGGAGAGCGTCGCTCCAATCAATGTTGACCAACATCCGGTCGAGACAGGCCATAATCGGGGGGTCCTGTTGGTTAGACCAGGTGAACTGGCGATCCAGAAGCGGGATTTCCAGAAGGCCGGACAGATCGATGAAGTCATTGAACCAAGCCGCCTCAGTGTGGCTGAAATTGCTATTGGAGCGCTCGCGGGGGAGACGAATTAAATTGAAGTCGCCCATGATACAAACAGCCCCGGCGAGCAAGGAGAGAGCAGTTTGGAGGGAGGAGAGGCATTCCTGCTTGCGGTCATGAGTACACGGGCCATACACATTAATAACCGAGAAGCGAGTATCGTCGGCTCGAAGGGCGAAAGTGGTGGTAATGGAGAATTCGTCGATCGAGTGAGCAATGAGGTCAACGACATTTGCGTCCCAAGCAGTGATGATGCCGCCAGAGGCACCATTGGAGGGTTTGAAAACGAAGGAGCGAAGGGTAGGGGGGAGGAGCGAGGAGGCGAGAAACTGGTTGATATCATGTAGGTTGGATTCTTGCAGGCAAAGGATGTGAGGCGCAAAGACAAGAACTGCCGCGCAGACGTTATCACGCTTGCGACGGTGACCGAGTCCACGAACATTCCAGGAAGCGAATCTGAGTTTAATTAACATAAAAACAGAGAGATACAACGATAGCAGACCCAACATGGGCCGAACACAGCAGAACGGTTACAAGGGCTGGAAAGCAGTCCCGAAAAGAAAAACAGGTACAACAGAAAGGAAATAAGCGGGGCAGGCTGGTGGGCCGCAGGGCAGGCCGGCTCCTCTGATCAGGCCAAGCAGAGATTAGCGTAGGAGGCCCAAAGGTGGTAAGATGAAGCCCACAGCAAATGTCGAGCACGAGCGCCTGGTACCGATCGGTCATGCTAATCATGGAGACCTGGAAGGCGACGAAGGCAGAGCGGAGAGCAAGTCCAGGTCGGCGACCGCAATGTCGCAGGCGGTGGCGAGGTCGGCAGCGTCCAGGGCAGAGAGCACGGACCCCTCCTCAACGACCACCTCCAGGATATCGCGCGCCGGAAGCTCGCCGCGCAAGGCAGTGTCTGCCTTCCCAAGGCCCTCGAGGCGGCGCATCTTCCGCAGCGTGGCCCTCTGTAGGACGGTGGTCTGCCGGGGCGGCTCTGTCTCCGCGAACCTGGAGCTGCGCCGCGGCCCCGCCGCGGCAGGAGAGCTCGGCCAGATGGGAGTAAGGCTGGCAATGGGTCGGGTATGGCTCGGGTCGACCTATTCCAGACCCATGCCCATATAACAAATGGGTGAAGGTCTCTGCCCATAACCCTGCCCATGGGTCAGATCTCAGACCCATGCCCGTACCCGTCGGGGTACCCGACCCCGTAGGCAACACATCAATATATAATATTTTAGCATTTCAAACAGTAAAATAACTACATAGTCATTTCTTACAACGGGACGCCACATGTCAGCTAATCGGGTTGCCCATCGGGTCGCCCGTGGGTATACATGTCTGCCCTTACCCTACCCACGACTAATCGGGTCGCACATGGGCGAGACCCATGGGTGAACATAGCGACCCATACCCTGTCCATTAGGGTCGGGTGCCCATGGGCGGGCGTGCCCGTGGACGAAATTGCAGGCTTGAGATGGGGGAGACCGGGTCAGCCAGGACAGAGGAGCCAAAAGCGGGCGGTGCCGGCGGAGCGAAAGGAGCAGAGGCGGGAGTAGTGTCAGAGGTCAAAGGCGGAGCAGGCTGAACCGGCGACTCAGTGGAAGGCCACGCATCGGAGCCGCCAGCCAGCAAACCGCGGCAGGCGCATCGAAGGCAGGCGAAGGAGAGGCAGCACGAGTAATCGTTTTGCAATTGATCGCAATTGATCGCAAGGGTGCGGGCAGGACAGAGTTCTTGTTTGATGTTGTCTCTATAAACAAGATCTACTTGTGTATCCATTCAGGCCCTGCGCAAGACAGAGTTCTTGTTTTTAACCTTTTATTGATTTTAGCTGTGATTGCACTTCTTAATATTTGTGCGAAACCACTTGGTACAGTTATCAAGATGAATCATGAAGTTCAGCTCTGCACAAGACAGTTCTTGTTTTTATTGATTCTAACTGTGATTTTACTTCTTAATATTTGTGCAAAACCAGTTGGTACAGTTATCACCATGAACTTCAGCTTTAGCAACCCCTTTTTTTATCGAAACTTGAGTGGGAATTTGATGAGCACTCTCTGTATAGTTTACTAGCTTAGCAGAATCTGGTGAGTATAGATGATAATGATAAAATAGATCTTCAGGTTTCGCCTCAAGTACATTCATCTTGTCATTCCTTGCTTTCCGATCCTTGTTGATTTCTTGCAACATGGCACTGTTTCGAAAATGTCTTGCCTTTGGAGCTTTCTTCTGATGACTCAATTCTTGATCCTCGTAAGCCACCAGGTTACCACAGAGTTGCAAAGATCTTAGCTTATGTAGTTAGAGCTACCAGTGTGTTGGAGTATTAGGCACAATTTTCATGATTAATTTCAGTATATTAAACATTACTACATCAGCTACTAACATGTTAATCTCGTAAATACTAGAAGTATTAATTAACACGAACAACAGCAAAACGTTTACGAACACCGACATACTAGAACGGCACACCGGCACGTGATGAACGTACCGAACAACTGTAGATGAAGTAGTCGTAGTCGTCGTCGTAGTCGTAGTAGTTGTTGCAGCAGCGACGACAGCAGCTTCCTGAAGACGATGGCGACGTTGAAGACGAGCAGCCCGCGAATCCGGCGAGCGTACAAGAAGGCGAGCCGTGATGAAGAGCTTGAGAGCAGTCGCGCTGATGTGGTTATACCCAACGGTTATACCCACGATACTATAATGAGGCCCATACTGCTGGAAGGTCCACCCGGTAGCCCATAGAGGCATCCGCATAGGCTGGTGTAAGAAGGCCCGTTATTGGTAGAGTGTGGCTCAAGATAAAAAGAGTCAAACCGACTTAAGTTAGTTTTATCTGTAATGGCCGCCTATAAAGAGGCCAGGAGGGAGGCAGCGCAGATCACGCAAATATACTCTGAAACCCTAGCGAGATATCGACTCGCCAGGACGCCATTGTAGCCACCGTGTAATCTTCAGATCTATAATCCAACAAGCGAAAGCCTCGCTTGTTACCGTCCGAATTCGCCAACACCTATACACTGTTTCCTTCCGATATAACCCAGGGTACTTAATCATGTGATTTGCCGAGTCCATGACTCGTCAATTGGCGCCGTCTGTGGGAAGAACTGGTGTTGGATTCACGGGTTCGGCGGACCCATCATCTGCTTCATCGACTTTGTCTTCAGCATCCGCAACAGTCCGGGATCTGCCAGATCTGCGGAGGCCGTACACCCTCGGCACCTTCGACTTCCGCCCGCACTCGGAATCCGAGCGATCAGCATTCGCGGATATTCACTCAGGTATGGATCTGATGTTCGGCAGTTTCCGTTTCCTTGTTAACCAGTGGGGAACGCTCGACGTGTCAAGTCCTGCCCGATCCCCGAGGTCGGAGGCGATGATCGCGCCCGCGCCAAACGCCATCGACTTCACCCCTGCATCGACGTCAAGCGCCACCGACCCTGCTCCGACACCGACTCCAGCTGTCATCGACTCCGTACCTGCAACGACCCTGGCTGCCATCGACTCCACGTCGTCGTCGGCTGGCGGCTCTGACGTCACTTGCTATTGCTCCGACTGCACTATCTTTCAGGTGGCAGCCGTTCTGCGCAGCGTCGACTCCACGTCGAGCGATGATGGCGATCGTCGTTGCGAAGGTCGCAACGCGCGCAACCGTCCTTCCAGTCAGGTGTTCGTAGTAAACGGCGCATCAGGCGCGTTTACAACCCCGCCGCAGCACAGGGAGCCGGAGCCCGTCCAGTACCCGCTGTTAGTTCGACTCAGCACTGATAAGGAACTCTCCATCACAGAGGAGATGGCAATCCGAATCCAAGACGTCGTCAACAACGGGACCGTGATGCCAGAGGACTCCTCCATGGACGACTTACTGGCTTATCCGTATTTGCTGCGTAAGAAAAATCTGGAGCTGATCGAGATGGAGCGCGAACTCGCCGAGAGACAGGTACGGGCAGATTCAGCTAGTGCAAGGCGACATGCCAACTCGTCGTCCTATTCGACAAGATACGAGCCAAGAACTACAGAACATGTGAGAACCCGCACTCGTATGCCCCAAGCGAACGCGGCTGGTTTCCAACCATCTAGTATCAGACAGAGGTTCATGACGATTGCGGACGACGGTATACCGGTACCGCAGACAACTGCAGCAGCAGTCGCCTTATCTATGATCCACATTGCCCGCAGCAACTGACCCGCGGTATGGCCTTCATATGGCACAGATAGACGCTCTGGGAACAGTAGGGACAGCATTGGTACCCGCCGCCTCCACGCCAGGCCGTCCGGGGATCAGCCCTGGGCAGAACCTGCCAAACATCGGCACTCGGGCAAACGGCAACAGGCCCACAGACGCATCTACCTCCCAGGGCGATGACACACATCACAACACTCGACGTCGTGAGGACCGGGACCACGACGATCTAGAAGGAAGCAGGTCCAGACGCCGTCACCGTGACAGGCGTGATAGAGACGAACCGGAAAGGAGCAGGTCCAGGCAGCGTCACCGCAGCAGTCGGGACAGGACCGAAACAAAAGAAGAGCGAGCCACTCGCGCCGCCGCGAGCGAGAAGAGCGAAGGCGCGACAGAGAAGAACGCCGCCAGCAGCGGCAGGCCGCTGGCTTCGAGCACGACTACGTGGAGGAAGGAGTCGACGCACGAAATTATATTACTCAGCGAACAGTAAATAAGTGGAGATACCAGCGACGGCAACGCAGCCGAACCCCGGGTTCCAGTCGAAGCAGTTCATACACGGATTCGGAGGTCGAGCCATGTGGAGCCATGTGCTTCACGACTACCGTTCGGGACACTCGCATGCCCAAGAAGTTCAAGTTAACGTCAAAAACCCCTAAGTTTGATGGTACTCAGGAGCCGTCAGCCTGGTTGGAGGATTACACCACGGCAGTAGCCTGCTAAAGAGGAAACACAACGACTGCAATGCACTACATACAGTTGATGCTCACGGGATCAGCCCGAACTTGGATCAGAAGCTTGCCACGCAGTTCGTACGGGACGTGGGATGCTTTCTGCAGCGATTTCAAGAGGAATTTTTCGTCTACCTTTCACCGACCCGCTTCTTTTCAGCAACTCAGAGCCTGCAAGCAAAAATCCGGCGAGTCTCTTCGCGAGTAAATTCAGCGCTGGACCACATTGAAAAATTCAGGAGCCGATATATCCGAGGAAACGCTATTTTCTCGTTCATCCAAGGAGTCAGGCGCAACGACCTCCAGGAAGCACTAGGACGCGAAAACCCAAGAACAATTGCGCATCTAATGGAAATAGCCAACAAGTGGGCCGACGGAGAAGACTCCGTTCGAGCCGATAGGGTGCCCTCACCCGACGATTGCCTGCAGGGCAATTGGGGGCGACGCGGCCGGAACGACAGGCGCAACAGACATCGACCGTACGGCGAGACAGATGGGATCGAGCAGGTCGCAGCCGGTTTTCAAGACAGTCGCAGTCAAAGTAATCCCCAGAACGGGGAAAATCTGCGCGATGACCGCGGCGACAGAAACCGCGAAGACAGGAACCGCGACGACGGGAGCCGAAAACGCGAGTGGAAGCCCAGGGGAACCCGGAGGGAGGAGCGCCCATTCCGAACCCCGGCTGAACAACTCACCGACCCATGAAGAATGCACATGTTCAGAGGGGATGACGGTAAACTAACGGCAACCCACCTCCATAAGGACTATCGGGATTTCATAGCACTTCAGACCGAGATGCGCAGGAGTGCAGGACTACCACTCGCGCTGCCACCACCTGAAGGACCGCCTCCCCCGCCTGCAGAGCACATTGCGGGAGCAATCCACACAAACCAGAGACAGGAAAACGCAGCCGCAGCTCAGGAACAGTACCCGCAGACTAGGGGGGCCATGTACATGATACAGAAAGGACGCCCATCAAACCGATGCCAAAAATTAATCAGTAGGCATGTCCATTTAGCTACTACTTCACCTCCGCCCGCGCCGGAATACCTTCAGGGTTCGGAAGTTCCCATTGGTTTCACTCGCGAGGACCACCCCCCGCGAGTGCCGCGACCGCGTCATGCTCCCCTGGTTCTACACGCCTTAGTCGGAGGTTTCAGGATGAGCAAGGTATTCATGGACGGTGGCAGCGGCATCAACATTATCTTCGCAGACACACCGCGCAAAATAAACTGTCACTCACCAACCTGAAGCCGTCAGACAATACTTTCCATGGCATCGTGCTAGGCAAGGCAGTATATCCTTTGGGGTCACTCTTGCTCGACGTCGTTTTCGGAGACGCCGATCACTTCAGGAAAGAAAGCATTGAGTTCGAAGTCGTGGATTGGAAGTCTCAGTACCATGTAATCCTCGGGCGACCAGCGTTCGCACGATTCATGGCAGTCCCGCACTATGCGTACTTGATGCTCAAACTTCCCGGGCCCAAGGGAGTCATAGCAGTCCGCGGCGACTTTCGGAAGTAGAGGCGGGTCCCTCGGCGCACAAGAACAGCTTGCAGAAATCGCCCTGGACAACGACCGGAGCCTATTCCCCGTAGGCAAGAAGCCGGCACCGGAAAATTCTTTCAGCACCAACAACGACACAAGAGCACACCAGGTGCACCCAACGGACAAGGACAAGACAGTCCTCGTGTCATCAAGCCTAAATGAAGCATAGGAAGGCGCGCTCGTCGAGTTCCTCCGTGAGCACTGGGAAATATTCGCCTGGCACCCAACCGATATGCCAGGTATTCCTAGGGAACTCGCTGAGCACGCCCTGCAAATTTATCCAGGCACTAAGCCAGTCAAGCAGACAATGAGAAGATTATCCGAGCCCAAACGGCTGGCAGTCGGAAGAGAGATAGACCGGCTCTTGGATGCCAAGTTCATCCGAGAACTTAAGAAGTCAGACTGGGTAGCGAACCCAGTGCTAGTCCCGAAGAAAGGAGTCAAGAATGCGCGCATGTGCATCGACTTTACGTCGCTCAACAAGTGTTGTCCTAAGGATCATTTTCCGTTACCTCGGATAGATAAAATCATGGATTCGACTGCAGGCTGCGAGCGCCTCTCGTTCCTCGACGCTTACTCCGGATATCAGCAGATTCAGATGAAAAAGGAAGACGAAGAAAAAACGGCTTTCATCACCCCTCACGGCGTGTACTGTTACACGAAGATGACCTTCGGGTTAAAAAACGCAGGGGCAACTTATCAGCGTATGATGCAGAATTGCCTGAGGGAGCAAATCGGAAGAAACATACAAGTATATATCGACGACATAATCGTCAAGACTCGACAAGTTGGCACCTTGATCGACGATCTCCGCGAAACATTCGCAGCCCTTACCAAGTACAGAATCAAGCTCAATCCCACCAAGTGTGTGTTTGGAGTTCCTTCAGGGCAAATACTAGGGTACCTCGTGTCCTCCAGGGGCATAGAGGCCAACCCAGAAAAAATTCAGGCACTCTTGCAGATGCCGGAGCCGACGAAACTACGCGAAGTCCAAGGACTCGCTGGCAGAATAGTAGCCCTTAGCAGGTTTATCAGTCGCATGGGCGAGAAGGCCTTGCCGTTTTATCAGTTAATGAAGAAAGCAGTCAAGTTCGAGTGGACAGCTGCAGCAAGGGCAGCCTTCGTCGACTTGAAGCGCATGCTTACAAATCCACCTGTCCTCGTGGCACCTCAGGAGCAAGAAACTTTATACCTATACATAGCCGCTACCAACAGGGTGGTCAGCTCAGTACTTGTAGTCGAAAGACCAGAGTAGGGGAAGTCTCAGCCAGTCCAGCGTCCTGTCTACTATCTCAGCGAGGTGCTTTCCCCCTCCAAGGAGCGCTACCCACATTACCAAAAGCTTGCCTACGGCATGTTCATGACAAGTCGCAAGGTCGTGCACTATTTCACAGAACACCCAATTGTGGTGGTGAGTAGCGCCCCGTTGGCAGACATCCTCAGCAACTCCATGGCAACCGGGCGGGTCGCCAAATGGAGCATCAAGCTCGGGCCCAGAGACATCACGTACAGACACTCGAAGGCCATCAAGGCCCAGGTCCTCCCAGATTTTACATGCGAGTGGATCGAGGCACAGTTGCCTCACGTCCCCGACTTGTCCAACTCTTGGACCATGTACTTCGACGGGTCCAAACGACACGATGGCGCAACGGCTGGAGTAATCCTGACTTCGCCCAAGGGTGAAAAGTTGCGCTACATACTCCAGATGGATTTTCAGAGAGCTTCGAACAACGAGGCAGAATATGAGGCGCTGCTGCACGGTATGCGTATGGCCAAGGCTTGCGGTGCAACACGGTTGATGATATACGGCGACTCCAATCTCGTGGTGCAGCAAACAATGAAGGAATGTGACGCTAATGCAGATAACATGCATGCTTACCGTGACATGTGTAACATCATGGAGGGCAGTTTCGACGGCTGCGAATTGCGACACGTAGGCCGGGAAAGCAACGAGGAAGCAGACATACTAGCCAATATCGGGTCCAAAAAAGAACCCATCCCACCTGGAGTTTTCTTTGAGCGCATCAAAGAAAGATCAGTCAAGATAAAGAACCCAGCAACACCAGAAGATCCAGTCGAACCTCCAGCAACAAGACTCGAAAAGACGCCGGCTGAGCAAAAGCCCGGCAATGTATTGGCCACTACACCTCCAGTCGAAGTTTTTCTCATAGAACCTTCCTGGACGAAGCCTTTCCTGTCGTATCTCCTCTACCAGGAGTTACCGGCAGACTCGGTCAAAGCAAAGCGCATCTCCAGGCGCTCCAAGGCGTTTACAACAATCAACAAGGAACTCTACAAGCGAAGTATCTCCGGGGTCCTGCAGCGCTGCATCGCACCCGAAGATGGGAGAGCAATAATGCTTGATATTCATGCTGGGACCTGCGAACATCACGCGAGCAGCCGGGCACTCGCAGCAAAGGCCCTGCGAGCCGGTTTTTATTGGCCCACGGCTATGCAAGACGCAGAGGACATAGTAAAGAAGTGCCTGGGCTGCCAGAAGTACGCGACTAAGCCACACGCCCCAGCATCAGAACTCAAGACTATTACACTGGCCCGGCCTTTTGCTCAGTGGGGACTCGACATGGTCGGTCCTTTGAAGAAGTCGTCACGGGGCGGCCATACTTTCATCCTAGTGGCAGTCGATAAGTTTACCAAGTGGATTGAAGCAGTTCCAGTCACAAACGCTACAACAACTTCGGCGATCAATTTCATCAAATCCATCATCTTCCGCTTCGGGGTGCCGAACAGTATAATCACCGACAATGGGACCAACTTCACGGCCGAGGAATTTCAAGACTTCTGTAAGTCTCAAGGAATCAAACTCAAGTACGCCTCAGTCGCTCACCCACAGTCCAACGGGCAGGTAGAGAAGGCTAACGGCCTGGTGTGCAGCGGCTTGTAGAAAAGACTCCTAGTACCGCTCAAGCGCGCAGCAGGCGCCTGGGCCGAGGAATTACCTGCCGTACTTTGGAGTCTGCGCACGACTCCTAACAGATCCACGCAGTACACGCCCTTCTTTTTAGTGCATGGAGCCGAAGCAGTCATGCCACATGATCTCAAATTCGATGCACCTCGAGTGATGGTCTACGATGAGCAAGACTCCGATGCCGCACTTGAGGACGACATGGACACCCTGGACGAGGCACGCGACATCGCCCTTGCCAGGATAGCAACCTATCAGCAAGCATTGGGAAATTACCACAGTCGCCGCCTTCGACCACGATCGTTCGCGGTAGGCGACCTGGTTCTTCGCCTGAAGCAGAAGAAAGTTCACAAGCTCGCATCGCCCTGGGAAGGCCCCTTCATCATCACAGAAGTCATTGGCAATGGGGCCTATCGACTAAAGCACGCCGAGACTGGAGCACCCTCCCACAACCCATGGAACGCAGCTCACCTGCGCCGCTTTTACGCTTAGTAGACTAGCATCTCGGCCACTATCTTAGGAACCAATAAAGGCTGCACTAAGCCGTCCTTGTATCAGACAATTTTCTATTGACCAGCAATAAAGTACAATGTTCCTCTATATTCGTATCGTACAATCTTCACAGTATGCACAATCTTCAGTCCAAACCAGTAAACTTCTCCTGGGACACGACCCGGGCCAGTTAAACCAAGAACAAAACAAGCCTAGGGGGCTGCGGTTACTTCTGGACGCACGCGATGCTCGGGGGCTACTCCTTAACGGAAGCATGGGCAGTCCTCCAGATTTGTTTACTTTACAATGGTTCTTGCTTTACATCAACTACCAGACGTCGGCGGTCTGGCTCCATGTCCGTCTCGTGCTCCATGATACCTATTATACAACTGGCTGGGCCATAGGCAGCTCGATAATGATCTTCCATCGAGACAGTGCCCGCACCTTCTGGGGGACCAGCTCCAACCTTCGCCAAGTCAATGTCGGGATGGTGTAAACGCAAAACAGCAAACGTTGTAGTCGCGTCGGCAACAAGTTGAAGACGAACGAAGTCGCGGATCGCCTCCCCTTGGCGAAAACGATCCAGCAGAGCAGTCAACCCGTGCGGCTGTTCGTTCAGAGGAAACAGAGCCTGGTGTACTCGGGATAGCACAGAGGCGCATAAGTCAGAAAACTTACCAACCTGAGCCACCCGGTCACGCAAGATAAGCAAGGCCATCGACTTGCTCTGCTGGGACCATATGGAAGATGCGTCTCGACCATGCTCGGCCATTACTTCAACAAAACGAGATCGGACTCGGCTCTGTTCGGCTGCGGCATCAGTCTGTACGCCTATAAAAAAAAGAAAAAAAGAAAGCCGCAGATTAGTCGAAGCCAACAGGGCAAGGATTTATCAAGCAAGGACAAACAAGACACTCGGGGGCTCGGCGATTTACTTACATAGCAACCCGACGTTCGCATTCTCAATTTCCTTCATCAGTACCATCTCCCTCTCGATTGGACGAGGCTGCTTCGACTGAAGAATGGCCAGCGTACCTCGTGTGACCTTTAAGTCTTGCTCGGCATTTTTGCAGCGCACTTTCAGTAAGTTATATAAGTACTGGTCCCGAGGATCAAACGGCGGCACAGCACCCGGAGTCGAAGTACCAGCAGACTGCAGAAATAGCGGCAGGGATTCACAAGATCAAAAACTCGCATCTCAGAGATCTCAACGAAAAGAACAAACTCAGGCAATGGATAAAATGACTCGGGGGCTGGGCGTTCGCCCTTGATATGCCCCCAGAGCTCAAGGTTTAATATAGACGTTAAGTTTTTACATGGTAAGCGCGCAGCAGGCGCATAGTACTAAGAAAATAATTCCAGCCAAATTATGCTACCCTACAGCCTATTTCGTGCTAGGAGCACTCGAAGTAGAGGCGGGTCCCTTTTTCTTGCGCTTCGCAACCCTTTGTTCGAAGGTCGCAAGGAGGGCGTTCGCCAGTCTACGCGCTTCCACCTCATGCTGGCTAAGGGATACCTTCTTGCCAGCCGAGTCGAGTGAAAGCGCAGAAACGAGGTTACCCAGGTCCAAAGTCACCCCGTGCCCCAGCAGCATATTGAAAGCAGTCGCGGATCCACATACCGTCTGCTCGCGAATGAATTTGGGGAAGGAGTCGCCTTCAGGGCGAAACGTCTCTGCAAGCGTAGCGAGATCTTGAGGCACCTCCTATTTTGGCAGCACGAGTCGGTGGAGCGCGGAGAGTGCAGCAGTCGAAGATGAGAGCACAGTCGCGAGCTTGCTTGTAAACCCCTCAGCTGCTCCTATTGCAGCCTCCAACGAGACCTCATGGGGAGGGGCATATTGATCGGCACCCAAGCCAAGAGCTCCTGCGGTAAGTTCACTCAAGTCAGTTAGTAGCAAAAGAGCATAGCGACAACCTTACGAGTTTCAGCAGAAGCGCAAGTACAACCCAATGGCACTTACTAGCTAGAGCATTGCCCAAGGCAAGAAGACGGCCTGCCAGAGTGCTGTCTCTTGCAACGTGCTGATTCTTTAGGCGTTCTTCTGCCTCTCGCGCCCCGTCAGCCCGTGCAGCGTCCACCTGAGCCGCCATGTACGTTTTCATTTGGCCGAGCTCACCCTTCAGATCCTTTGCCAGACAGCGGGCGTGGTCCCTTTCCTGCTCAGTCCTAGCCAGTGCATCTGCAGTATGGAGTTATGAGTTGAGCAAGTCAAAAATTCGAATCTAGTTGTTGATAACCTCAGTTGTTGGAGTACCTTGGGATTTTTTGAGTTGCTCATGGAGTTTCTGGTTCTCTGTTTCCAGCTGAACGTATTCATTGCCTATGTCCAGCAGTCGGCGAACGGTAGGCTGAGAGTACAATTGTCGGAACAAAGTCAGCAAGTGCAGAGGTTTTTGACCCTGCACCAAACTACAGGTAGTTGGCCACAGGCTCGGGGGCTACTCCCATCGGGAGCGCTGTCGCGCGCCCGATGGGGGTGGAACTACACGAAACTGGCAGGCAAAGCTATGGTGCCTAGACACGACTCTCAGAGGAAGAAAAGTTACTTACGTGGTCAGCACTCGCAGTCGCAGTTTCAGGTGCAGACTTGGCACTCGGTGTCGCTATTATGTTCAGCGTTGAAGGTGCGGTCTTCGCAAGAGGCTCGACGACTCTTTCTTCCTCCTCGGCTCGCAAAGTAGACGTATGCTCGCGAGTGGACCGAGTGGGAGAGTCGGATTCTGTCTCCGCATTGTCTTCTTCGCTGGTCGACCTGACACAACGGAGGCCAAGTCAGCAAAAGTATCAACTAAGCCTACGAAATATAACACCAATAAGTAGTTTGGTTTACCTAGCCATCCAGGGCATCACATCATCTGGAGTCGGCAAGTTCGGTACGGCAAGTGGTATGAAGGATAGGGGAGTCGCGTCTATTGCACCGGAGGTTGACACTGCAGCCGAGGAAAGATCCACGTCCTTCTGAGCAGTGTCGACCGCGGCTCGTTTGTGCCTCTCCTGGGAGTCGCCAGAGCTCTCAGTAGGTGATCGCCCCCGTTTTGGATTCGCAATTTTTTCAGCCGCGTCTTCTTCAGAGTGTGCGGTGGCGACTGAAGGGTCCGAGGCTGGTTCACGGACACTAGCCACCGTAATTTCATCATCCAATATAGTCGGCTCAGATGCCGGAGGCGCATGACCCTAGTAACACAAGAGGATGTCATGGGAAAGTAAGCAGCGGCAGTAAAGAAAGCAAAAAATACGACTAAGCTGTAACATACCTCAGGAACGGGGTTCTTGGCGTCAAAGGACGCAACGGGGGAGGACAGCTCTCCAATCTTCGCCTTAAGGCCAGTTAGCTGCTTGACTATCAGCTGGAGCTCGTTGTTCGAGTAGTCTTCAGTCGACACGCGAGTGCAGTCGTCCAAGCCGGTGTACTCGAACAGCGGGTGGGCACGCTCTTGTAGGGGTTGCACTCGACGTCGCAGAAATGCGGTAACGAGGTGCACACCAGTCATTACCTTTCCTTCGGTAGTCTGCAGCTCAATAACCTTCTGCAGTAGCGGCTTGGCATCCCGCTCTTCAGTCGCAGTCAGGGAGTTGCTCCATGATCGCTTCTTTCGGAGCTCGGTGTCGTCGACGAAGGGAGGTAGACCACAGGACTTCCCGGTGTCGATGTCGGCCTTGATGTAGAACCAGCGGTCGCGCCAGTTTTGCACCGACTCCGACATAGGGATCTTGAAATAACCGGACTTTGGTCGGCCCTGGATGCCGAGGCCGCCAGGGCCGGTGCCGGCGCTCTGACCCTTGATGTTGAAGCAAAGCCGGAATAACCCCCAGTGAGGGGCTATTCCGAGGAAGCATTCACAGAGGGTAATGAAACAGGCAATATGAAGAACGGCGTTCGGCGGCAAGTCGTGGAGTTGAGCGCCGTAAACACACAAAAGACCACGGAGAAAAGGGTGAATCGGGAAGGAGAGTCCCCGATTCAGGTGGTCAACGAAGCATACCCGCTCGTCGCTGGCCGGAGTTGGTTGGGTCTCCTCGCCGGGGAGGCGCACGAAGTCGGCGGCCGAGGGCAGCACCGCTCGGAGGGATTCGATGTGGGCCTCCTTCACCACGGAGCGGCGCCAGCATCCCTTCTCCACAGTCTCCGCTGTCTCCTTCGTCTTGGCGGCATCTTTGCCCTTGGAGGTTGTGGGTTTTCCCATGGCGATGGAGCAGCGCGAGGTGGTGGCAGAGAGCAGAGAGCAGCAGCGCGAGGAAGAAGAAGGAACGCAAGGAGCGGCGGCGCAAGTGAGGGGAAAAGTAAAAAATTTCCGCTCCGGTGAAATATATGGACCAACCAGCGGTTCATCTCGTGCGGTCAAAGCAAAGACGTGGCCACGTGGCGCACATCGGCGGAAGCCCACGAAGGGCAAGCGGCGCGGTAACCGCCAACTACGCGCGGGAATCAAGGAAACCATCATCATGCTTCCCTTCCCGCGCGACGCGTGCGGTCAAATCGGAGCGGCCGGCCAGCGCTATCACTGCCAGCGTGGGTCCACCAAGGAGTTGTCCCATCGGCAGCGTCAGAGCATCTTTGCTAACGTCATCAATGACGTCACACAAATTTTTAGTATGGCTTATCATTTAAAGCAGCAGCAGTCGACAGATACCAACTGCAGTCGACAATAAAATATCGCAGTCACTCCATAACAAAGGGGGTACATTTCCTAAAGCAACGGACTTACATCAGTAAATGCACTCCCATCGGGAGCGTAAATTGGTAAATACCAGTTCTTTCATTTTTAATTTTTAGATTAAGCACAATTGCATACAATTGCACCCAATCTCGGGGGCTACTCCCATCGGGAGCGCTGGCGCGCACCCGATGAATTCAGTCGACGATCAGCGTCAGATGTTGATAAGAAGAGCTCGACGGATCGGACTCGATGAAGTATCGAGTGAAGAAGAGATTGTTGAATCGGTCGAGTGACTCCCAATTTGTATCCAATGATATACTCATAATACCCGAGATGTTCCAGCCTAGACTGGTACTCGGATGCTGCACAAACAAGTGCAAAGGTAAGACCTGAATAAGGCCAGGTGGCCCGTACAAGCTACGCAGACCTGTTAAATTCCGCACCAGCAGGTGCGATGCAAAATCCCGGCGGACACGCCAAGGGTACTCTAACTACGACCGGGTTACGACCAGTAAGTCCCAGCGGGCCTGAGTCGAACTTGAACGGTCTTGCTGGGTTCGATAGAAGGGAGTCGAATCTGAGTAGGCTAGAAAGGTATCTCGCCCAAGTCGCGAGTTAACTTGACCCCGATCCGTCGGTTGAATCAGGCCTGCTATGCCATCCATCCCCTAAATGACGAAAAGAAAATATACTCCAATACTAAAGGAGTGGCGAGACGTTTTTTCCTCGCCTTTATGCATTTGTGAACAGATTATCATTAGGAATTACTCGAAAGATTAACGGGTGGTGAGTCCCTACTCGATCCTTCGGAGTCGAATAGGCACTCGGGGGCTACTGATGTGGTTATACCCAACGGGTATACCTACGATACTATAATGAGGCCCATACTGCTGTAAGGTCCACCCGGTAGCCCATAGAGGCAGTCGCATAGGCTGGCGTAAGAAGCCCCGTTATTGGTAGAGTGTGGCTCAAGATAGAAAGAGTCAAACCGAGTTAAGTTAGTTTTATCTGTAATCGAGTTGTACTCAAACTCCCGAGACCTGGCCGCCTATAAAGAGGCCAGGAGGGAGGCAGCGCAGATCACGCAAATATACTCTGAAACCCTAGCGAGATATCGACTCGCCAGGACGCCGTTGTAGCCACCTTGTAATCTTCAGATCTATAATCCAACAAGCGAAAGCCTCGCTTGTTACCGTCCGAATTCGCCAACACCTATACACTGTTTCCTTCCGATATAACCCAGGGTACTTAATCATGGGATTTGCCGAGTCCATGACTCGTCACGCGCGGAGCGCTTACCAAAAACCTTATTCGTCCTCTCCCGTACAGGATCACAAGGACGAGCGGTTCCGGAGACCTGCTGTCCCATTTGCCGGTGCACGCCAGCGCACGGGATGGAGTAGACTACGGTGGCGGCGCAGGGCACGAGATCAGCAAAACCTAGATTGGTTCGGGGTATTTGCAGCGCACGCAGTGTAGGGCATTATGTAGCGCAACTCAGAGGAAAAACCTAACGGGTACGGAGTGGGCCAAGTCCACGTCGCACACGTTTAGGTCGGTTGGTAGCCCACGATCCGGGAGCGACCCGAACCGACTAACCAAGACGCGTCCGTCAAAACGTTTTCCTGTACTGCAAAAATAAAGCTCGGCTCAACGAGATTGGGCGGTGCGTGCGTGCGAGCGGCGGCGGGGAGGAGGAGCGCGTGAGAGAGCCTCATGTTCTCACAAGCTTACCAAGTAGCACAACACTCCACTATATAAGGTGGTGCCACTCCTCTCAAACTAGCACTGTGAGACAAAAATTTAGCTCCCACACCACTCACACGTGAGCTGCCATTTTCCATGGGATTTGAAATTTCAGAATTGCTTATCTGGGCTTCCCACACATGGGCCCAAATTCTAACGCTTGTTTTTTGAGAACAACTGTAGGTTGCTTGCTCTGATGTTTCTTTTCATCATCGACTGACATCTATGTTACACGGCCACACGGTATGCATGACTAATATACATGACTAATATACAACGATGTGCAGTGAAGCAGAATTCCTGTACAGCTAAAGTAGTATGCTCTTATGTCTCAACTACATTACATAATTCTCCAACTTGTTCTTGCATTCAGAGCTGATGGTGCAGATCTTGGCTGGTCAGCTTGAAACTGATATTGATCTATCTCGATGCTCGATCGGTTGCCTGATCACTTCACTCACTCACACGGTCACACCTCGATGCCGCTCTGCGCGATCCGGTCGTCAGGCGGGCTGATGGTGATCCAGAGCAAGGAGACGGTGATGGAGATGAGCCCCGCCCAGACGTAGACGAGCGTGGGCGTGCGGCCGCGGCGTCCCATGAGTCCCTTGGCGAACGGGTAGTAGTGCGCGAGGACCCAGAAGCTGAAGAATCCGCCGCCGAGCAGCTTGCTGTACTGCGGGATCTCCGCGTAGACGCAGCGCGACACGCCCACGACCATGGCTATGATGTTGATGCCGATGATGGCGAGCGGCGGGATGAAGAGCGACGTCCACTTGATGAGGTACAGCTCCGCGAACGGGTCGTCGTCGTCCTCGGCCGCCGCCTTGGCCGTCAGCGTGAAGGATATCTCGATGCCGGCGATCACCTTGAGCAGGCCCTGCAGCACCGCGGCGAGGTGCGCGGAGGTGCCGCCGATGACCCAGAACTGCTCGTTGCGCCACCACTCCTCCAGCCCGATGCCCGACCACTTGACCTCCAGCAGGCAGAGCAGGATGAGCGTGACGCTGATGAGGAGGAGGTAGCAGAGGAAGGTCGGGTCCAGCGTGGCCACGATGAACTGGCCGGAGAAGAGGGAGAGCGCCGGCAGGAGGCAGTACATGATGAGGAAGAGTGACGTGAACGGGTAGATGCCGACGTTGAGGTACGACATGCGCTGCAGGAACATGAGCCGGCGGGAGGCCAGCACCGCGTTGTTCTTGGAGAAGAAGATCTCCACGGACCCCGTCGCCCACCGCAGCACCTGGTGGAGCCGGTCGGTGAGGTTGATGGGCGCCGTGCCCCTGAACGCGTCGCGCTTGGTGATGCAGTACACGGAGCGCCACCCGCGGTTGTGCATCCGGTACCCCGTCACCACGTCCTCCGTGACGGAGCCGTAGATCCAGCCCACGCGCAGCCCCCACTCCGTGGTGTCCTCGTACCAGCAGGAGATCACCGAGACGGCCTCAGCCACGGTGGCCGCGTCGAGGGGCGGCCGCGGCATGAGCAGGGCGCCGGGCGGGCGGCCGTTCTTGACCGACGGGTGGTCCTGCAGCGGCCTCCCCTGGTACTCTGCCACGGCGATGGACTCCACGAACATCTTTGACTTGCCAAAGCGCTGCGGCGCCTCGTGGTCCGGGTGATCGGACAGCGGCCGGAGCTCCTCGTCCCCGCCGGAGCGCGCGTGCGGGTCGATGGGCACCTTCGTCTGGCCAACCACGCCGTGGTACTCGGTGGTGCGCGGCGGGTTGAAGCCGTAGATGGCGTAGCGGCGGAAGAGGCAGCCGGTGCCGACGTACATGGGTCCCTGGAGGCCGTCGAGCGCGCGCATGTTGCCGTCGAAGAAGACGGTGTTGTGGTTGGCGTAGCGGTCGGAGGGGTCGATGCCCTCGAAGCGCTGCGGGAACTGGATGTAGCAGATGCGGTCGCCGCCGCGGTCGAGCATGTAGCACATGGCCTCCCGGATGGCCTGGCAGTTGTACACGTAGTGGTCGCAGTCGAAGTTGAGCATGAAGGGGCCGTTGGAGAGGATCGCCGACGCGCGCACCATGGCGTTCATGGCGCCCGCCTTCTTGTTGTGGTCGTACCCAGGCCGCTTCTCCCGAGAGAGGTACACGAACATGGGGATGCGAACGTCCACGTTCGTGAAGTCTAGGTATGGGTGGTCGCCGGCGTCCCCGTACACCACGTCGTAGTGAGGATTCTTGATCATCACCTAATTGACAACACATGAACATGTTAGCTATCGTACTACTCCATGTGAATTGTTTGTGTTTAAAAAAACAAGAAGGAATGGAATGGTCGTTGATGATGCAGACCTGGACGATGCTGGCGTGGTCGCCCTTGCCGTGATCGGGGGCGGAGTCGAGCCAAGTGCCGGGCCAGTGGGTGCCGTCGGCCATCCAGGTGGCCTTGACGGGGGCGGGGGCAGCCTCGGAGGAGGCGGCGGCCTTCTCGCGGGCGAGCTTGCGCTCGTGGGCGCTCATGGCCTTGGCGCGGAGGCGGATGGCGTCGGGGAGGTCATTGATGCGCACCTTGTACTCGTCGTACTCGCGCTTGATCCAGCGGCGGTCCTTGACGAAGTCTGGCCGCTTCTTGCCTTTCGTCGGGTCGCCCTTCTGGTTGAAGTACGCGTCAGGGTTGCGCGGCTCGATGGAGTGCTTGCGGCAGAAGGGCACCCACACCTTGGCGTAGGCGCAGGCCTCCGCCATGGCTTCGAAGGTGAGGAGCGCGCCGCCGTCATCGGAGATGTAGACGAAGAGCTTCTCGACCGGGTAGTCGGTGGCGAGGATGGAGAGCAGAGTGTTGGCGGTGACGAGCGGCGGCTCCTTGTAGGGGTCGGCGGTGGAGATGAACACGTCGAGCCCCGGCAGGTCGGAGCGGCCGGTGGGGTTGGACGGCGTCTTGGACTCGAACTTCTCCCGGAGCGCCGCGAGGTCGGCGGCGCGGTTGATGGGGTTCAGCTTGGGCATCTGGTCGAGGATCCAGGAGAAGGCGAACCAGTACTCGCACACGATGGAGATCCCCCACAGCCACATCGCGTCCGGGTTGGGGTTCGTCGCGCGCCATATCAGGAAGAGGAACAGCGACACGAACCGCACCAGCACCAGCAACCTATAGGGGCTTAGAATGCTCGGAGAAATGGGCACCTTCCGGCTGAGCGGCTTCCATGGCTTGTCGATGAGGTCCTCCATCTTGACGCCGCCGTCGCCGCCACCGCCCATGCCGGTGCCGTCCTCGTTGGCGTACGGGTTGTCGTCCTGCGGCCAGTACGCGTTCCCGATGCCGTACGTGCCCTTGGTGTCGAACAGCCACCGGTTGTGGTCAAAGTCGCCGGTCTGGCTCCGCACCAGCAGCGAGTTGTTGGACGGCGACGCCACGTGTTCCGTGGACAGACGCCGGTCCATCTTGCTGCCGGCGCCCGTGGCGCCATCGTCGCCGCCCCGACGGTTCACCAGCTTCGAGCCCGAGGAGTAGGGCGGCAATGGAAGGTTGTCCGGCTTGGTGGAGCCAGATGCCCCGGCGCGCGCGGCCCCTGGTTGGTTATCTGGGGTGGGCGGCATGAAGACCGTGTAATTGGCATAGTCGTTCGACATGGCGATTGAGAACCCCGGCGGGATGTTGATGCCGTCGTTGTTGGAGATGCACCGGCTCGACGTCTGCGACGACACGCGCCCTGGTGTGTTTTTCCTATGTTGCTACGGCCCATCTGGTGCCATGCATGCTCCCCTCCATTGTTGCAAACTGGTTCCCACACCGAGGAGAGACCGAGAGAGATGTTCGCATGGTTTGGAGGGAATTGTGCGATATGTGATGACATGTGGAGTGGCGACACTTTCGGAGACCCAAAGCATGCATCACCTGGAGTTGCTGTTGATAACGAGACATTGTTAGTCATGTTAGGTCTCACCCGCCCAAAAATAACCCATATCTAGTCTTGGATGATTTTCCCCGCCAATTTGTAGACAACCACGTACTTGCCATAGATTTCTGGAGGCCATTCAATATATCAAAATACGTCTATGTCTCCACGGAGCTCGATTTTTTAAATTTCAAATTTAACATTTGAAAAACTTTGAAAAAAATAGAAAGTGTTTTCGAAGTGTACATAATGTTGAACTCTAAAATTGTGTAAAATTTCAATGCAAAATTCGTTGTATATTGAGAACTTGCCTGTGGCAAGATGGTTAGGATGGTGCTTGTACCCTCAGCCCACCAGAGTTCAAACAACAGGTTTGACGCTGGTGTTTCTCATTTAGGCGGAATATTCTTCAGTGGGAGGCGACGTTCCCGTCGATAGCGAGGCGGCCATGATGAATTCGTCAATCTCAAGACCTGACCCGCTGGCTCATATTAGGTTGGAAAAAAGTTTAGGATCCCGATTGGTGAACAGTGCACATTTTTAAAAAATCTTTTTTTCCTGTGAGATTACTTATTTCCGTGTAGCTTAGAATATGACGGCTATTGCAGTAAGATTTGGCACACTGATAAAGTCCGAGCAAAGTCCAAGATGAGTACCACATTTCAGACTAACAAACTAGATGTTGCAAATTGAACATAAAGTGAGGCTAGATGATCTTCTTCGGATGATAGCAACTAATTAAATAAATGGCCGAAAACTTAAGATCTTCTTTAGAAGACAGAAACAACACCACAATCTTTAGTCGAACATATACACATGTAGAAAAACAACATTTAGACCTTTCATTAGGCTTTAGCAGAGCAATGAACGTTATGCCCACCGAAAGGGTGTATCTAGTCCTCCGTTTTAAATAGACGACTATCACCCGACTATAGCCCGGTTATAGCCTTTTGAGCATCTTGGCGCTAAATACATTCATGTACAATTTCCGGCTGTAGCCTAAAGATGAAGATGCAATCTAGGTCATGAGATAGATGCCCCATTTGATCCGAGGGCTCTTAGGCACCTCTAAAACCTTGCTAGGGATCTCTCTCATGCCTCATAGACAAATTCATGAAAGCATTTTATAGAGGCTGTTATGACAAAGATTGATTTGAAATATCAATACTTGGGCATTACGTCAAAGTACATAGATCGTAATCTAACTGCATCTATAACTAACAATCCGCCTTTAAATCGCTATCCAGCATGTCACTCCAAAACTATTAGGTTGCAAGATAACTACAATAAGTTTTGTACGTAACGTAAGAAATGCATATAATCATATAGACATAAACACCGATGTTTTCTCCGTAGTGGCAACAACACATCCCCGATCTTACACGTTTCAGTAACTCGAGCGCAGATACACAGGAGGCATGAACCCACTCTCTAGGATCAGTAACCCTCATGGAGATACAAATCATCACTTGTCCAAAGTAGCATAGGGATCAAAGAGCATGCAAGATCATAAATATAACAATAACATGAGTAAGCAATGGTAAACAATCTGAACATGGCTTCATGAATAATCAGATACTAGCAAACACATCATGTAGCATTACAATAAAATGATATTGATCATATTAGGCATCTCATAAGATCCATGGTGACACAAAACTTGGTTTTATGGACTATGGAACGTTTAGGTCGGTGCTGATTTTATCGGCCAGGCCTGCACGATGATTTGCCTCGCATTGGACGTATGTACCCTTCGTATTTCTTCTCAACAAAGTTATCTCTATGATGTTAGCCAACTTGGCGAGGTAGGCCACCAACATCAGCAGCAGATAGGCTTCTCAAGCCAATGCTACTTCATGGGGATGGTACCTCTGCTACATTTCGTCCAGCAAACCTAAGCTTCTTCCTCATGGGGATGGGGCGCTTCTTCATGTGTTTTCCTTCATCATCACAAGGTCCAACTAGAGCATTACAGAGATACCGGCTGAAACCGCAAGAGATGAGGCTGTCAAACCAATCGTCTTCGTGCCATAGAGGTACAAAGGTCCGGACGATCTTGTTGCGCATGTCAACGGCGAGCATGAAGCGCGGGTCGGATGGTTCAAGCTCACTCTCCAACTTGAGCACCAAGTAGATGACGTCGGGGTCTTTCGTGCTCAGGAGGGGGTACATGGGCGTCAAGTCCTTGGGCAGGTCGCCTGCCCCCTTGAACCCCCACAGCTCCGCGAGGCTGAGCCTGCGCTCCTGCTCCCACACCTTGGGATGGTCCAGCAGCTTCCACACAGTCACAGTACGGTCCTTGAGTTGGACGTATTCCTCGAAGCCGTCGATGGAGACGAACCTGACGAAGGAATGGACGACGCCCATGGTCCGGTATGCAGCCGGCTCGGCGGCGATAACGCGGTCGTGGCCACCCGGATTGACGGGCAGTTTGATGAAGTTGCCAAACTTTACCTCGCCGCTGTTGTCGGAGAAGAGGGCGTCGCAGCTGCAGTAGGACACGCCGTAGAGGAGGTCCACCCAGTAGGCGTGGCCATTGAACGAGAACTCCATGTTGGCGTTGAACACGCTCCAGTCGACGTTGTCCGGGAGGCTGACCTTCTTGAACACCGACCAGGGCGGCGACGAGGAGGAGGACCGCCACAGGTGGATAAAATCACCCTTGCCGCAGTTATCCATCCGGCGCGTGCTGAGCAGAGCGTAGTCGGGGCCACGGCGTGAGCGCGCGAAGGAGACGGTACAGCTGAGGGGATAGAAATTGGAGGCGGCTTCCGGCGCGGGGATCATGCGGAGCGACATGGCGATGGCGTCGTAGATGAGATAGGACATCGGGCCTGCCTCTTCCAGATAGTCCAGGCTGATGACGATGACGCTCTCGTCGACGGCGACGATTTGGGCGAACGGATCGCTGCCTAGGATGGCCAGGTAAGAGACAGCCGGAGGCGCGTCCGCGAGACGCACTCCGATGACCATGCGCTGAAGCTTCTTGTTGTAGATCTCGAATTGGTCATCTGCGTAGCCCTCCGCCTTCCTGTCCGTGCACTCCAGGGTGAAAAGCGGCAGGTTGGTGGCGGAGAGGCCCGCGTCGAGTTCCGAACGCACGCGGCGTGCAAGCAGGCACTCGGAGGGTGCCATGAGGATGGATCTATGGAGGCGTCGGCGGCGGGGCGGGGAGGAGAGGGGAACGAGAGGAGAGGCTAGGTTTTCTTCCGGGCACGGCGCAATGTTCTTCTTTCTACAGGGATAACGAGAGGAGAGGATAAGAGCATCTCCGGTGGATTGTGTACATGGAGTGTATGCTAAGTATACAGGCCGTGAGTCGAAAAACGTCTTCCAGTGGATCGTGTATAGCGTCGTGGGAGCTATACACGTCCATCCACGATGTTACTGGACGTGGAAGTAAACACGCTCCGTCCACGCTCGTGGAGTAACAAAAGAGGCGAAAAAAAGATACAGAGCTCATCTCGCTCCCGTACTGCCTCCCGTCCTCGCTCAAGGCCGCATCGGCCAGTGCGTACGCGACGGCCATGGAGATCGTCGACGAGGTCCATCGCTCGGGTGTGACGCGTACGGGAGGGTTGAGCCGGCGGCCAAGGACCTGTACGCGCGCTACGAGCCGGCGGCGGAGCACCTCGCCGTCTCCGCCTGGCGCTCGCTCAACGCGCTGCCGCTGTTCCCGCAGGTGGCGCAGATCGCCGTGCCCACCGCCGCGTACTGGGCCGAGAAGTACAACCGAGTGATCGTCTACGCGGCCCGGCGCGGGTTGGCTGGAGCGCGGTACCTCCCCGCCATCCCCGTCGAGCGCATCGCCAAGGTCTTCAGAGCCGGCGCGCGGAGGCCAGGCCTGTGGATGCTGGGTCCGAGAACTAGTAGCGACGCCGTGCCCGCACCCCTGCCCTGATAAACAGAGGTCCGAACTGAATAAGAAACTGGGAGAAATCAGGGAGAGATGGGAGGATGGGGTAATTCGGTGTTGAATTGATCAATTTTGTACTCAATTTGGTGTTGGATTACTCAATTTGTACTCAATTCGGTGGAGACGGGGCTCAATTTGTTGATTCCTGTGTGCATAATTTAGCAAGTTGGAATATACACGTCCTAATTTACACGTCTCACTGGAAAATTGGGAGGTGTATAATTTAGCAAGGTGTGCTCTATATATTCTCGGTCGATGGGGGAACGCAGTTGGATGTTCGATCGTGCTAGCAGCGGACGGTGGATCTGCAGATCATCCTGCGGCGCACGCGTGAAGTCGTGCCGGGCCGACTTCCGGCCCGGAAAATCATCTATGATTCAATTGTCTGTATTATGCTACTAGGATGCACTAGTTGAAAGTTCGTGCCGGGTTTACGATTTGTTTTTGCCACTACACATTAGCTACTATATAAAAGCTGAGCTTTTTCAGCTCCAGAGCTGCGTCCACGTCGCCCCGATTCCCTCGGCCGTCCGATCGCCGCATCCAACGGCTCAAATTTGACCACGCCAGCCCGCAGCGCGCGACACTGTTTCATCTCGAATTACTACCAATAGGAAGCCACCGCGTGTCCCGGTCGCCAGCCGGTGACAGCCCGTCCCGCCGGTCACCCTGTTTTTTTTGCAGAAAAGCATCGGGACAATTGAGCTCGCGCCCCGCAGTCCATAAGTCAACACAGCGAAGGACCTCTCTGCGAATTCGGGAAACTTCACGGGCTTTTCTGCAAAACGTCATGGCAAAATCCCCCCGTGCCCTTCTCCTCTCTCGCGCGAACCGGAGGTCGCCGGCGGCACCGCCGCGCGCCACCGCCGCTCCCCGCCTCCCTGCACAGATCGACGGTGACGGGAGGTGCGCCGTCTCTCCCTCTTCATCCTCGCCGAAGCTTTACTGTCGGGACGCTCCGTCGCCGCGGGAATCAGCGCCGCCGTGCTCGATCTCCACCGCCGTGTCCGCGCGCTTCTGGCCGTGCTCCGGCGATCTCCGGCGACCCGAAAGCAGCGGCGCCGCCGCAGCCGGATGCTCCGCATCCGCGCGCATCCACCGCGGTTATCCGCGTGAGCTGGTTCGCCAGAATTCGGCCCGGCTCCGCCGCCGTCGCCGCGGGCAGCTCCGCCCAGGGCTTACGTCAGCGTGACATTGGTGGGTCTCGCCTGTCAGCGTGACATGATTTTTCCACAAAAGAAAATTCCAAGAAATAAATAATATTGGAAAAATCATATCTTCAGATTTATACATCAGCAAAATATAAAAAATATATCAAAATGATCGCAGTAAAATAATCTAAATACTTATGCTAAAATGGAGAGATGTTTGCTTTTCCCATCAGGTGAATATTTACAACAAATTTTATATTCATTCCCCCATATTACAAACTGAAATTAATAATTGCTCACATATTGTGTTCCATCTGAATATGTCAAGACAGTCACAAAAAAGGCTTACTCATATTAGAAGCGCAAAACAAATTCAAATTTACAAATGCCCCACATTAATCAATTTCGAAAATCCGAATAATCCGTAAACGCAAATTTCTCTGAGCTTCATTAATTTTCAGCCCTACATCAATTCTAGATAAATACACAACCAAAATTTAATTTTAATTGCTACACGGGCGCGGCATGGTCGCGCCAACTCCACTAGTAGTACCTATATATGAAAGTAGGTCTGATTTGCTTCCGATTTCGCTAGCCACGTCGCAGAGCCACGACGACCGTTCGATCCGGCGATCCGGCGGTCAGGAAACGACCACACAGGCTCCCACCGCAAATTACTGTTCATCTCCGATTTTTAGCCAATCCCGAGACGCCACGTCGCCCGGTAGCCAACCGGTTACCCCGTCTCCGCGCCGTCGATTGTGGATCTGACGGTCCGCGTGGCATTCTTGTAGAAAAGCCCCTACTTTGCCCTTAATTTACTATTAGGCTCTCATTTTATATACAACAACCCTAACCCTAGGACCCAAATCAGCTTCATTTTGACGGGAAAATGAAGCTGATTTGGGTCCTAGGGTTAGGGTTGCTGTATATAAATGAGAGCCCAATAGTAAATTAAGGGCAAAGTAGGGGCTTTCTGCAAGAATGCCACGCGGACCGTCAGATCCACAATCGACGGCGCGGAGACGGGGTAACCGGGAGCGGACGGGGTAACCGGTTGGCTACCGGGCGACGTGGAGTCTCGGGATTGGCTAAAAATCGGAGATGAACAGGGAGCCTGTGTGGTCGTTTCCTGACCGTCGGATCGCCGGATCGAACGGTCGTCGTGGCTCTGCGACGTAGCTAGCGAATGCGACGTGGCTAGCGAAATCGGAAGCAAATCAGACCTACTTTCATATATACTAGAAGGAAAAGGCGTGCGGTTGCTGCGCCGGCTGAATTTTGGCAACATGAAATGGAGTACAAATTAGATTACTTCCATCAAAAGAATTGGACACGAATCTATGTAGAAGAGTGTGTGAACTCCATGAATTTTTTTAACTCAATTTAAGAACTGAACTTTATACAAGAAGAAAGGCTCAAAATCTGTTTATTCACTACTGAAACACTTGACATATAGATATGTTGACTCTTCCTACTGAAGCTTGGCGCCTCTAGATTTCATTGTGATCTCTTTGGACAATAAGCTACTACGTGCATGTGTTCAATCACCGGGAAAGTGTTGGATATAAAATATGTATCTCAATTTTATTTTGAGCCACATTCTTTGATCCTCAATGTGATTGATAACGTGCAGGGAAGAAGGGTGGTTGGATCCAGAGATCACAATTAGATAGGCCTCAGTTCGTCCACCATGCAGCATCAACTGTGCACATAAACATTGTCAACAGGTGTAAACATTGTCAACAGGTGCTCCTCTACAGGTTGCCTCCTCTCTTCTCCTGCATGTGACACAGAGGCACTCTCCTGAATCAGCATTTGCAATAGAGGAGAAACAGATATTTGACAAAAGAAATATCACATGACAGATGACATAATAAACACTTGTATTTTTGGTTCTAGATATGTGAAAATTCCTAATAAATAATTTTGATCCTTAATTTTGAAATCTAGGTGAACTATTAACAAAACAAAGTTTGGCACTGGATAAAATAACATGACTTCATCATTTTACAAAAAGTTAAATCGAGTATATAGGTCCACGATAGCATGGATACTTCAGCAAAGTCTTAACTATAGCTGAATGTAATCAACATAGATTTGGCATCAAGACGAAATAATATCAGTTCAACTTTTAAAAATTTACAGCGAGTATTAGAGTTCCAGAATAGCATGGATTGTTGTAGTGAAGTCGTTGTTCAGTTGAAAGAAGTGAATAAAAATATGAACTCTGCGTAAGATGATTTTTTTATCACAATCAATCTGATGATGCGCAAAGGATGTGCGGAGAGATTAACATTCCTGGAAATTCACAAGAATACTTTGAGAAAATATCACAAGTACTTTTGGAACCTAACAGTACATGCATCTATATATTATTAGGATAACTAAATGGACAAAACGAGATAAGTTAATACAAAACTCTGAAAATCCTCAAGTACAGAACTCTATCAGAAATTTGTACATGGCCTCTTGATGCCTATGACATAAAAACCTTAAAGCATTACTAAGGAGCAGCCGCAATAACCATACCAGTTCACAGTAATTGAAGTTGCCACCAAATTAACGAAATCTTCAGTCCAAGATTCAGAGTTCCATGACACGAAGCAGTAAAAAAATAGGAAATATATTTTTAAATTGTGTTTTACCACCGGTAAGGATTCAATTATCTCGTGCAACCAAGAAAACAAATGCTCACGTAGTCCAGCCTATGTTCCTATTTTCGCACTGCTAATTCAGTCATCATCTGTAGCCCAAATTGAAATTGTTTAATTTAGGTTCTGGCTAATGAATGACACTGAACGAATATAGCGGCTCATACTTCATTATAATAAAATATTTAAATGTCAGTGACTTCAGCGCTACTAAAAAGTGATTGCAAACTATCAATGTGAGCATCTAAAAATCTTTCACAGGATTTAAGAGCTGTAACCATGAACCATTACATCTTATTCTTAGCACAACTCAGTCGTTAATAATGGACTATTACATCTCTATTCATAGCACCTAACATCTCACCATCGCATTGCTAGTAAATGTCCATAAAAAATAGTTTCACCCATTTGACAGTATTTAGAGTACATGAATTCTCTCGTTTTATGCTTCTCTTGAATCTCCCTTATAATGGGGAAGAACGAATGAAAACATATGTAAGCAATCAAATAACTAAACCCATTGGCAAAGAAGAACCGGACAACTACAAAGTATCATACACAATGACACACAATTAGGCATACAGAATTGCACCACAAATACAGCAAGGCTAATGGATCAGCCACTATGTGGAGAATAGATCGGTATCTTTTCCTAACTGAAATGAACAATCTGATTCAGTACTGTTGTGTAAGTAACAAAGAAACCATGGAGATATACTGATACTGTGATACATAAATTTTCTCTGTGTTGCTGACATATCAATGTCTCCCATGCGAACACACAAGTAACTCAGTACGTACTCCATCCGATCCGTGTATGTAGCTGTTCCCCCGACATCGACATTTGTCTTATTTTAGGAATAACTCAGTACGTACTCCATCGGATACTCGTAGTACATCGTAAGGATGTCAATTTATGGACCGACCACAACTTTTCCAACCTATACAATTCACTCAATCTCTAATGTGATAGAACATGTTTGATCTAATGAGAAAAGAAGGGAACCATCAGTGAACACAACTCACCCATGAAAGCACACCCGCACGCAGACACATAGACGATTCGATAAACATGTAGGTCAACCAGCCGCAAATACCCATCCTCTAAACGGCGGCGCGCGGAATCAGGTCATGAGGCGGAAGATCATGCCGAAATTTTTAGATATAAAGGACCCCTCCAAGGGGGAGCCCCCAGTTCCATTATCAGAAATGAAACCAGCAGACAAGTTCATTACATAACCCAGTTCCGCAGAATGCTAAAACAGAGCATCAGTTCTTTATTACAGAGCTAAACATACAGAAAACCATGCGCGAGGATTTTCACTACAACGTTTTGCAATGCTCCACCACCTCCAGTAACCTGCGCCTGATCTCCACTGGTGGCAGCAGCGGTGAAGTCGCCGGAGCCTTCTCCCAGCCAAAAGCCCAGAGATTTGTCGCGGTAGATGGCGCTGTAGCATCGGCGATGCACGTCGGTGTAGCTGGGGCAAAGGTTTGCATCATCGGCAGAGGAAGCGAGGCTGCGAGAGTTGACAGCGACAAACTCCCAGCCCTCACCCCCACGGGCCACGGCAGTGCCTCGCGTGCCTTCAGGAGCTGGGCCATGGTCAAGGAAAACTTGTCGATCTCCTCCATCATGCCGAAATCGATGAATCCGGAGGAGAGGATAATGGTGTTGTCGCCTCCCAAATCGGTCGGCGTTACACCCACCTCCCTTCCCCGACGAGGCCTCTCGCAGACACGTATCAAACGCCTCCCGCGACGAGGCGGCGGCTGCTCCCGCATCCCGCGCGTCCAGGCATGGCTGAAGCCGGCACCATTACCGCTATCGCCGCCCGTGCCCCTGCCCACCTATCTCCCTCTCTCTTAATCGGAAAAATCAGGTCATACCTCGGACGGAAAAGTCAGGGGAGTGGCGCCGGCATCCTCCTCGTCTCCAACTGCTCTGGATGCGCGCGGGAGCGAGCTCGCGAGAGACTCCTTTCCGCGACCCTCCATAGCAACCCGACAGATTGGGGAGGACGGCGCTCGAGGAAGGGGAGGATGCAGAAGACACTCGAGGAAGGAGAGACGGTGGAGGACGGCGGCGCTCACCTTCGGAGGACGATGCTCGAGGAAGGGGATGATGACGCTCGGTGAATGGGAGAGATGGGATTGGAGGCCTCTGGCGTGCAAAACGACGCCTACAAACCGACCGAAGTCCACACACACCTGCAAAGACGGTATCATACCATACGCTCACAGACAAGTGGACCCAAGGTTTGGAAAAGGATACACGTGGAACACTAGGTACTAGCCGGCAGGAGGCCGCGCTCGCGGCCGCAACGTCCGCTCATGGGGGAGCGCTGCATCGAGTTGGTCTTCCTCGCCGCGCGATCCACACGCGAACCCTAGACCCGGCGACGATGCAGCCCGACCGCCGCGGCCTGCCCCGCGCCCTTCTCCACATGCCGCATGCTGTCAAGGTATCGATCGACATCCCCCCGCCCCCCCTCCATTCAATCAAAAATCAGTTATTTGCTTGAGGAAGAGAGCGGACAGGTACAGATCTTATGCATTCTTTTCATCCCAGGGTCTATCGTTGGTTTGGTTACTCTGTATGTCTGCACCTTCAGTTTTAATTTTATTACACCACCATCAAGCTAGCAAGCTGTTGGATTTAGTTATTGCACCTTCTAATCCTAATATTCTCTGGTTAACAGTAGTGGCCTGGAAACGCCAACAAGTAAATGGATTATGTTCCTTTTTTTTATTCTTGAGTATTTGATTCTTGCTAGACAAATAAATATCACGGAAGTATCGCTTTCCACAAGGATACACAACCTTGCCTGCAGCGGACAATACTAATAACCTTATTGTAGCATCCATCTAAGATCTTTAACAACGTATTGATGGAGTTCTTGAAGTAGAGGTTCTGAACTTTAGCAAAGGAGATGAACCTAAACGTAGTTTGTTTAGATCACTGCATAGCCACTTAGAAATAGTTGACAACTGTTGGTTCTCTCGACTTGGTGTCTGTTCAGTTGCTAAAGATTCATTTTTTACCTTTCAGTTCTATCTCTGTCTTTCCAATATATGTCTCTTGGTCAATTTATTCTTTGGAGGGATTGTGGCGACGTGCAAGGTCCCCTCCAGTTCCCGCTGGCACCAGAGGAAGCCTATTGACAAGCAATTCATTCTTGACCTGCAGGTTGCCTTGGTCCAGCTGCTTGAAGGTGATGATAACCTGGATGCCACTGGTTGAGGCGAAGAAGGCTTGCTACATGGAGCTTGAACCGTACACTCTGACCTTGAGCGCACCACTGAAGCCGTCGATGAAGTTGTGGAGTTTCTACAGCATGAACACGCTGTGGTCCCAATCCTCTAAAAGCCTTATCCTCTTTGACCCGGCAGAGGCCGGTGCCAGATGATTTGGCGCTTCTCGGCTTTTCTCTTGCCGCTGATGGTAATCAACTAATCATGGTTCCATTTCCTACCCATTCTTTGCTCCTCATGTTTAATTGATTTCTTTAATCCTTTGGATTTGCATCTGTTTGGTAATTGATTGTTGCTTACTTCCATTGGTACTTGATTAGTTAGTTACAGCTGCAACTCGATTATAACAGCATCGGTACGGTACATAGAAGCATGCATTACTGCTTAATATTTGTCATTTTAACCCTGAACTTTAGAGTACCATACTGAGCACATTTAACGGTCACACGTACCTAGATTTTATACATGGTTATGTTTCTTAGCATCTATACTTGAAATTACCAAAGACATACCTTCATCGATATGTTGTTATGGTCCATCTCGACAAGTAAATATCAACTGTCATCTTAGATACATCATGAGAATATTCATTTATGTTGGAAGTTTCCGTGAAATTCTGTAAGAGTGGGTAGAACCGTAAAAGCCGGTTCTGCAAACTCTGTAACAGCAAAAGCTGTCCATAAACAACAGTAGTTTCACATGAGTTTCTCTTGGTATGGTAGCCAATGTATTTTTCAACTCAAGGTATTGTACCATATTCATGAGTTCAGTCGCCCTTAAATTTTGTTAAATTGGTGCAGTACTCATTAAAGCACTATAACCTTTACTTTGTGCAAGCTAAATCTTATCTGTATAATGCATCTATTTCTATACTTCTTTGCTTTTTGAATGGGTGGTCTTGAGTTCCATGATTGTATTTGCATTTGTTATATTTTTTATTTACTTATAACCTTTCATATTGCTGGCCTGTAGGCTTTGAAAGCAGCATGTGAAGTTTGGCTGTTATCACATGGAGTCACAAGAAGAAATTGTTTACCCTAATGGCCAAATGATTGGCTTATGCTGCTTGAGTGCATCTGTAGGCCTCCCAAAATTACACACAAGGCTCAGAAAGGAACTCCTTACCACTGGAATAGAAATATGTGTAAGTGTAACCTCCCTGATATGCTTATTACAACTTCTGTTTCAGACAGACAACATCTTCATGTAATTTCCCTATACTTAGATTTTTGTTGGCATATCCTGGGTATTGGGATATGGTGCAGATCCTGATATATTGTGTTTCTAGGATTTTAGATTTCTTAGAATTCGTCGATTTATATTACTTAATGCTCGCTGTTTTTTCTTATCAGATCCAAAGTCCTTGAATTGTCGCATCACCCAGCAGGCTCCGGCTATGGTACAAGTTAATCTGCCTCTACCTATATATGGTATAAATTTCCATAGATTAAAAGTTGCATGCATGGTAGGAATTGACTTCTCATACAGCCATATCAGTGCATGCACGTCTTGATGGGAATGTTTGCTGATTTTATCCCATCAAGGTGACTAATATTTATACGCATCATCTAGAACTCCACATAGCAGGTGCTAACTAGCGGCATGTATGATTGAAGCGTGATGTATGTGTAAAACATCTATCAATTTTAGATAATCAAACAACAGTAAGCATCAGGAAGCACCTTCAAAATATAATAGTCGATTACTCTTATTTGCAATGCATCTACAAACCGACAATTATTTGTGTGATATTATAACAATGATATGCTAATCTGTTGTGATCTTATATTTGTGGCATTCAAATTACTCCCTCCGTCCAACAAAGGATGTCTTGACTTTGTCAAAAAGAGCATGTATCTATACACTAAAAGAGCATGTATCTAGACATGACTTAGTGTATAGATACATGCTCTTTTTTGACAAAGTCAAGACATCCTTTGTTGGACAGAGGGAGTAGTACCGTTTTAGAGTTTAAAAGGAAACAAATGGTTACTTGAGCAAAGTAGCGATGTACCAGTCAGGATGGGGGACATGTAAGCAAGAATATGAGAGGTGGAAGCAGAGTAGCTATATCGCGGGTGGCATCAAGGGAGAGGCTAAAAGTACTTGCTTTTGATGAAAATGGAGAGCCACCTGTTTAAACTAGAAATATAGTTTATCATTAAGTGTTTGCCAGTGTAGGCAGTGTTTATACCTGATGTTTATTTTGCAAGTATTCTTTAGGATCTTTGGGTTTCCGATACTAGCTTTAATGGTTTTAAATCTAAAATGTTTCTAGATGCACTGTATCCTTATTTTATTTTTTAATGTATTTTGTGTTGCATGGTTCCAGTATTTCCTCACCGTGTATATATTTGTTGTGTTTTCTGTCAATGGTCTAAAGCATTTAACTCCTGTACTAGAGTGGTTCAAATTTTAACAGCCAATTCGTGTATTTGCTGCATTTGGCAGCAGCGTACTTTTTAGAATTAGTAGTGGTGGCACTTTCTAATTAGGAATTGTTGTTATTTAGTTTTACCACTTTCTACTTTTTCACGTTGACTAACAGAAACTACAGCCCATGTACTAGCCAATGTCTGAAAGTACTTTTTTGGTCCCAAGATGTTTCTTACCGGTTGTTCATCTCAGATCTTGGACCTCCATGTTTCTCCATATGTTACGTCTCCGTTCGTGATCCTACATGTTAAATCATTTGTTCTCTTTTGGTGTTCATAGTATGTTCCTCATGTTGGAGAAATTGTCTTTGTGAAGCCCTGCCTCTGAGCGCTCTGCTTTAATGAGCTTGGTATATCCACAGGCGAGAAGCAAGAGCATGATTTCCAGGAACCATACTAGAGGGTGGCACATTGGTGAACCTCCTCTCGCTGTTTATCTCTTCTCTGACTATGTTTTCTATTTAATTCCCATTGTTGATCCTCTTTGTTTGTTCAGATGCTATTTTAATTTATCTGTGTCTGTAAGGTCCTTGACAATATTCCAATGAGGTTGCAATATACATTAATCCATGTCATGTAGTAGACTGTTTATTTAATAGCAGGTTTATTTGCAATGGGTTCATAAATTTTTTGCCATACAAATTTAAACTTCTTCCTGGGTGCGTGGAAATATTACCATACGGATTTATGCTGGCTGTATGGATGTGAAACTAATGTTTTCTCTGCTATTTGATGTTAAAATCCTCTCTTAATCTTACAGTTTATCTGGTCTACTTGGTCTTTTTCTTGATGTTGTGGTCATGAAAAAAGTTATGCAAATCTGCTGAATTATCTGGTCTTGAGTTTCACTCCTATGGTTTATGTTTTTCCTAAAGTTTATTTATTTGGTGAAGAGTATGTTATGTTGAATCTTATAGAAGCGTGTTTATTAATTTTCGGTGTTTCTTTTTTGCAGCCGCCATGCATTGTGTTTCTGGAAACCAGGATTATTTCTGGAAACTATTCTTTCCTTTGGATTAGTACAGCAGGAGTATCGACAACGTGGCCATAGGGCTCGGCGGATGGGCAGTGCTGGTTTGGTGAAGAGCCTACATGGAAGAGGAGAAGAAGGTAGTTGGTCAGCTTATATTTTCAATTTTTAGCCCCAGGTCATATACTTCCTTTTTTTTAACCAAAATCAACATTTATGTACTATGTCGTAAAGTGATTTGTTATGCTGTGAGGCGACAACAAATTTGTTTATATCCCGCAAAGGCTAGACTTTCTATTGATATTCTCACTTGCACAGGTTATTGTCATTGAATGGCAGCTCCTTAAATCCGTTGTGAATGCCAATATATCATGTACCTCTTCTAGGTGATTACATTTATTATTTCAGATTATAATTTTTGTTACATAATCATGATCTCAATACGTCTACTTGATGCTCTATGCATTTTATTAATGATTTAGGGTCAAAAGATGAGTAGGCAAGTGGTTAACACTAGCACTATATTACAATATTACAACAGATTCACAACTGAATATCACATCCAGTACGACCACACGGGTGCGACACATTGTCTAGTATATATTTATAAATGCACATGAATATTGCCGATGATGTTGAGATGCAAAATATAACATCTTTTTAATCAACATTTTTGCAGCGTAACAACATCTAAGAAACACTACACATTTTTCATCTCGAGACTTTTAACACTCTTGGCACACATGCTACACAAAATGAAAATTTACCGGAAAACACATCACCAAGAACTCTATCGACGACCGTCATTGCAGCAAAAGACAAATGTAGTCATTGTCGATTCCCGCAACTAGACGATACCTCGCATCCACGAGAATATCCTCTCGCTTCCGAAACAAAGCGCGGCTCCGAGTCAAATAACATTCGAATATTCGAATTCAGAACTCCCGCTATTGGATGGTCTACTGGACTCAAATTCGGATATATGGAGGACCGTTTTGCGCCAACGGTGGCCGTCGGCATAGCTCCATTTACGCCGACGGCTTTTTTTTTTTTGCCGTGGGCATACGTGGTCTATGCTGACACCCCGACTTTTAACCGTCGACGTCTCACTTGATTCCCTATAGTGATTATATCATCTTTTATAGAAAAATAATTAGTATAATCCTGGTATTAACAGATTTTTAAACTCGGTTCAGCTAGATATCGGAAGTATCATGAGTGCGACATGTATTGCTTCAGATAAGTATACTGTATGGACTATATTAAACCATTATATATAGACTGAACAAAAGTAGCCTGCTTACAAAATCGTGACCATATCCATATATATAGCTATACAAAAAGGATCGAACTGCCCTAAGTCCTCCTAAGTCCTAACGTACTATAGCGATATATATTACTGTATATATACTGTCCTAGTAGTAGCTAATAACGTCCAGCAGAAATAGCATATCTGAGCATCAAGAGGCCTTTGGCAGCCTCCCTTTCGTCGGGAGTAGCATTAAGACGACCCCATGAAGCAGGTGTTTTCTCTTCCCTTGTCCTCTGAGCCTTGTAACAGCCGTAATCCGCTTGGAAACCAGCGGTCCAAGAAGCGTGCAGACCATCATCAAAGAGCATATGATCTTCTCTCTTGGCCGCATGACTAACAACGTTCTTTGCCTGCCTGCGATCTCTGCTGCCACGATCTCTCTTTGCTGATCGTGTGTAGTCGGGGTCACCGCCGCGATGCTTGCCGTTGCCGCCATGAGCACGACGTGCAGCTTTGAGGACGAAGAACTCCTCGTCGGCGTCCTCCACCACAGGATCGCGGAGGAGGGGCTGCCGGGCGTGCTTGCGTCCGTTGCTGCACCAGGGGGTGGCGTCGAAGCCCTGGCTCTTGAAGACGAAGATGCAGCGCTCGCCATCGCCGCGCTTGCAGGTGTAGAGATCGAGGCGGTCGCCCTTGGACATGCCGGTCGCTAGCACGAACACCTTCCACTCCGGCCCCATGATCCTGTACGCCCTGTTGGAGTTGAGGTAGCGGAGCTGCACCGTGTTCTCCAGGCCCTCCGTGTTGAGGACCGTGACGTTGACCTTGTGCTGGGCGTTGAGGCCGTCCTCCCGGAGCTCCTCCAGCTCCGGGAAGACCTTGGGGATAGGGCCTGCGCGCACCGCCTCCCTGGTGAGCAGGAGCCGGTTCTGGTCACCCTGGATGTCCGACAGCTCCAGCACCTTGGACAGCGCCCAATCGCCGTCGTAGACGCCCATGCCGTCCATCACCTCCCGGTGGCGCGCCTCCTCCGCGGGGTCGATGCGGAGGCGGGTGTCCATGGCGACTCCGCTGCCGTTCATGAGCGACGCAGGGGAGATCTTATCGGACGGTGGACTTCTGAATGCCACGGACGAGTCGGTTACGTGCGTTTATATATATGAGTCGTTGGGATATATCGTCGTTTAAATGGTAGGAACGGCCTCGTGGTTTGCTCTATGGAAAGAGATCTTTGTTTTCGGTGGGCTATATATGTGCTATGGTGTCTGCTCATATCTTCTTTTATCACCGTTTGGGAAATCCTATAACTACGCGTGCATGCATGGATGGAAATCCACGGTTGGAAAAGGCTAAGTCTGAAAAAGATCTTGGAGTATGTTATTAAACCTCCTCTTACAGATTGGGAGGCAAGAGTTCTTCATGTCTTAAACAAACATCTTAAAACTTAACGCAAAAAAAAATGTACTCTTGTTTTTTTAAACTCCTACAAACCTTTTGTCATATCTCCATCCCCACTAGTATGAAAACATGACTTTAGTAGATCCGACAAATCTCGACCGTCAATCCACATCAATCCACCATCTAGATGGTTTCCGTGTTGAGCGGAATTTAGCAGATCCGATAGATCTCGACCATCAAACCACGTTAATCGAACGACATAGACTGCTTCACTATTGCGAGCTCAACATATTTGGCGCACACCATCCCACTCCGGTATCCTATCTCCGCTAGATAGCAACCAAATTTGTTTCCTTGTTTTCTAAACCAACAGTTATGAGTCGGCGACGAGCAAACAAGAACCATGCCACAGCTAGCCGTTCCATCCTCAACCTTCACCAATCCATCACAATTTAATTTGATATTACTAGATTTAGCCAGCCCATCTCAGGTCGCTTCTTTGGGCGAGTACAGTGACAAGCCTAGGTTGGCTACTCATTGAGGTACGTATACTTGCCCTTATTTATTTCATCAGTAGTCAAATTTGTTTGAGAACTCAGAATTGAGATGAATGGAGTATGTTTATTGATCAAAGATTTAAGGTAAATATATCCTCTGTATATATGCATGACCACAATGACAGTTCGGAAAGGGGCTGTGTTTGGACAACACCAAAATCTAACTGCTAACAATCCGCCTTTGATTGATGTTAACTATTTGATTTACCTGTTTAGAAAGCTAACTATTCCTAACAATCCCCCTTGGACAAACATTGCTCCTTGGAGAATCATCATCTTGAACATCTACACATAGTCTTGAATAAAAAATTTAGTGTTGGAAAGTCGATGTACTTGTTTGGATAGTCTTTGATCTTGATATCTTGAGAAATTCTCCACACAAATTATGTGGGAAAAGTATGAGGAGAGTAGAAATGGTATGTTGAAACTCTCTTAAACCAAAACCTTAAAAGGGAGAAACCTCATTGGCGAGTTTAGAGAATATATATATATATATATATATATATATATGTGTGTGTGTTGTTTACTTCCTTCTAAAAAGCCCTGACACGGAAAAATAGGAGGTATGAGTTATATCTAGGTTAAATATTGTCTCGTTAGAAATCTTTTATGATATCTTAGAGAAAAATCTCATAAAGGAAGAAGAGTTCAATATGATATGCCATTGAAAACTCCTTTAAAACACAGTAGGAAAACCCATTACCATTTACAATACTTAAACAAATATTGTTACATCATAAATTATATTTTTGTATGATATCCACATATTTACTACAGTTGATGATTGACGTGGTGTGATTACGTCAAATCTCATGGTAAGGTACCCTGAGTTTAGTCGGGAGGAAGAGGATATGGTCGTTGGTGACTTCGGACGGCTGACAAGTAAGGATTTACCCAGGTTCGGTCCTCCGGAGGGTAACACCCTACTTCCTGCTTGTATGATTATTGGTCTCGGTGTTACAAGGTGGCTACAATGGCGACCCGGCGAGTCGATATCTCGCTAGGGTTTTTGGCTATCTGATTGCGTGGCCTCTATCGTCTCCCTCCTGGCCCTTATAAAGGAGGCCAGGTCTTAGGAGATCGTATCCGACTAGGATTACATATATGGTAAGTTCTAAGTCAGTACGACTTGCTTCTTTCTTGAGTCGTACTCCTTGTTCTTGGGCCGCCATACGCCTTCCCTTGTAGACTTGCTAATTGGGCCACTAGGTGGTCCTTCCGTCGGGTTATGCTTCATTATACTCGAGTGGGTATGCCCGTTAGGTATAACCACATCAATGATCATTTTCTCTAAAATTTTGATCAAACTTTACATTGCTTTACTTATGAAGAAAAAACTAATAGGTCTCACTTTTAGGAACAGAGAGAGTTGTATTTGCCCCTTGGAGATATGTAATACAGATAATTTGCATACATAACATCTGCAGCTCATATGTTTTGTTACCGGTGCTGAAGGTAACTAGTGCATCTATATTTATGATAATCTTGATTTGTCAATCTAGCTCAAGTAGTTAGTCAACGGGTTATTCACATGTGACTTTATTAGTTATGTCGGGAGTATGCATATTGCCTTTCTTTCGTTTCTTGTCGAATTTGTTTCTTTTGTGTTGATCAATAAAGAATGCATAAAATGGCTCATTTGTTGTTCTTCAGGCCGACACCGACATGGATAATGAGAAGATCAATCTTCCAAATAAGTTGTGATTTATGGTAAACGATGAAAAATCCTCTATGGGAGGCAGAGTCCACCTCCATTGCCTGCATAGTCTTTCTTTAATCTGTATTTATCCGGAGAAACAATGCATGGATGATGTGCAAAAAAATAGGTTGCAATATGAGTAATACCTAGGGTCAAGTTGTTGATGTATCCTTTCCAGCCAACATATATATGGTATTTGTCTGTGGTTTGTAACTGCGTTTGGTTGATATGAATATCTACTAAATATTTGTAATTCATCATGTGTGATTTTTCCGGTTCATCTTAGTGTCGTTAATTAAATTATTCTCGTTGAAATTTACTTAAGTTTTGGTAAATATAATGAGCTGTTTTACGGTGCTTGTGAGAACTACCCGGTAGTTTCAGGTAGTTTCGAATGCTAAATTATTTCAGCCGTTTGATTATAATCGAACCCTCCTAAAATATTTTAACCGTCCAATCATTAAACAGAAGATTAAGTATAACCCCCTGGGTATTATGGTCATTTGTGCACGAACAGTTTCTCATCCTGCTCCGCCCCTTGATCCGCTGACTTCGGCGCCGTCCCCTCCTCACCAGCTGGATTGGAGCCGCCGGCATCTCCCTCTCGTCTAGTCTGCCGCCGCTACCCTCTGCCCTCCCCCACACGCGCCTTCCCGACGCCGCCCCAGCCCACCGACGAGGCTCGATCCTAGCCATGTCCCCCCTCCTCCGTTTGTCAGATGTATTTGTGGATCGCTGGAACCTCAGGAGTCCATTCAGTCCTAATCGGTTAGAGCACTAATGCACTATCCCTGCACAATCTTGTGTTCTGTAGTAATTTTTAGCTGGACCATGTTGCTTCCTGGGATTAAATTCTTCGGTCAGACATCCAGTATTTGGACTGGTTTAATGCCGAAATTCTCTAGTGCGATTAGCATCTTCAAGTGGCATGGAGCTTTTTGTTGTACCGTAGACTTGTGGATGCTGTCAGCTCTTGGGGTAATTTGTATTAGTCTTTCCTAGCCCATACTAGTTTGGTGCACGGTGAGACACTTGCGCTGGCCTACTTTGTTTTTCTTGTGATCTTGTTTCTCCTAGTCTCGCATATATCTGATGCTACCTCTAGTAGTGACAGTTCAAGAAAATCAAATGGTGATAGTCTGGTCATAATTCATAACCGACAGCTTGCTGACTCTTGGAGTTCTGAATAATCTGGTCAAGCAATTGGCTTCCATATTTATGTTATCTCAATTTGTAAGTATTTGGTGCCCAAGCTGTCATGAACTTTGCATGTCCTTCTCAAATAATAATACACATATTTCCGTTTTATTTTTCAGGTGATATCAAAACTTACTGATGGAAAAGCTACAGATATTCCATTTTGAGATTCAAAGCTAACACACATACTTCAGTCATCATTCAATTGTAAATCTGTAGGATGCAGTGAAGACCGGTGATATTGTTGTACTTGTACAAAGTTTGGATAGATCTGAGGTTGCTGCTGCTGAACCCCGCCGATCCATAGGTCCGGGAGAGGTCGATGACTCTGTGTTTGTGTGGTTGGAGAGCACCGTCTGTAGTGTAGTAGAGTTGTACAGGGAGGTGGACTATGAAAGTTTCTGTAATGCATCATAGGCTTGTGTTTTGATCGTTCTGTTATTTCCTTCCTCAGAAATTTAGAGGATAGTGTTCTTTGCAACAAAAATAAGGTTGTGGCCTGGGATTGGAACCCAGGACCCTAAGGGTTATAATACTGAGCAGATAATCATTCCACACGTAGAGAGAACTTAAAGAGCCAGGATGATGTTTAATGGAATTGTATAGTATGCTGATCTCTTGCTTCAGCTCTTCTGAGTTATTGCTACCTATCGACTATCGTGATGCCTGTCATTGATGTCGAAGTTTTTGTTTGTTGCCAATCTGTGCAAATGATAATCATTCCACAAGCAGAGAGATTGTAAAATGAAGTTTTGGATTTCTTTAACATCATGTATACAACATACAAGTTACAACATGTAGCTAACTTGTGCCCATTCAGCGCTATCAGCTCATCAAGCTTGTCACATCTTCCTGTGAATAAGCTGGTACAATTAACTTAACTGATCATGACGCTTCTAAGACTTGAAATAAAAGAAATCTTGTTCCCTACAACAAGCATTATTGGAACTAGAGATGGGCTATCTGAAACTGACAGAACAAGGGATGCACACATCCTGATACTAGCAGGTCACTAGCTAACTGAGACTGAACAACACAAGCGTACAAAAACGTGGCAGAAAGACTAATAACCTGACTAAAACGAATGTCAACCGTGAAGGCTTTAGAACACTGAACCTGCGGCCTGCCAGTGTGTGTTTTTAAGACAATACACATATTGCAATTACTAGCTGTTAAAAGCCAACACATAATCCAGTTACTAACTAGTCTCACCAGTTTCAACGTATTCAAAACACACACAGTTCGAAAGCACTTCAGTACATCCTATTTTTAAAATAATACTAAGTTTTCATTATAGGCTGTTGCAAAGCCAACATACAACTCGGATCACAAGTTTCAGCATATTATCAGATAATAATGGTGGAACCTAACAACTACAGAACAATGAACCTGCTAGTGTACTTTATCAGATAATGATGGAACATAACATCTTCAGAAAAATGAACCTGCTTGTGTATTTTAACAGATTGCACAGTGAGATTAGAAGTTTCAGTAAGTTCAGGATTCACATAGTTCAAAAGCTATGTAGTGTAGTATGATAGTACATATGACCTAGTAATATCAGGATTTGTGCATCCCTTGTTCTGTCAGTTTTAGGCATGTATTCGATACGAGCAGGGGCGGAGTGTCGCAGGTCGATGGAGCCCGCGACAGAGGGTCCGAGCGGGGGCAGGCGCTGGGGACGACAGGGACGGGCTCCATCTTAGACTCGACGAAGAAGGCGAGTAGGGGCGGCGCGTCGCGCGTCGATGGCACCCGAGACCAGCTGCTGCCGGGGAGGTGGACAAGTCCGGCAACGCCGCACGCGGCCGGCTCTTGCTGCTGGCGGCCACTTCATCTTGAACGCCGCGGCGGCCGGCACTGCCCACGCCGCCGACAGGCCCTTCAGCTTGGTCGAGCGCACCCTCAGCCCTCACCGCCGCGTCGCCGGCAACCTCCACCTCCTCTACCTCGGGTCGATTAGATAGAGGCCCCGATCGAGGGAAGAGGCAGAGAAGAATTACGGGAGAATTTACCTCGATACCCTTTAACATTAGATAAAAGATAAAAGAATTTTGGTAGTTTCGGGTAGTTTTAATCTAGTAGTTTCAGGTAGTTCTAATTTTTTGACCGGATAGACGGTTGTTAAAAATATCAACTACTCTAAAACTTGTAAAATATAATGGCATGCTAACTTCGTAATAAAAAATAGCGTCGGCGTAGCCCTGTACGCCGACGGCCCTGACAAAAAACCGTTGACGTAGGCGTTGGCCGTCGATGTATCGTCGTTTCCTGTAATGCGTGCTTTAGCATTCAGCACCTTGGACAGCATCCACTCGTCGTCGTAGACGCCCAGTCGCCCATGCCATCCATCACCTCTCGGTGGCAAGCTTCCTCGGTAGGGTCGATGCGGAAGCGGGTGTCCATGGCGGCGCAGGTGAGATCTTATCAGACGTACGGTGGACTTGTGTTCAAATCTTGTTTATCAGCGCTTGGGAAATCCTATAACTACGTGTGCGTGCATGCATGGATATTGAAATTCACGGTTGGTAAAAGCTCTAGTTCGGAAAAGATCTCGCGTGTCTTTTTTTTTTTTTTTGCGAAACGCAAGGTAGGTTCTCAAGATCTCGCGTGTCTAACCTGTTAATATACGTACGTCTCACAGAGCAAGGCAGAGTTCGATCTTCGTGTCTTAAACAAACATGTTTACGCATAGATGTTTCGTTCAAAGAAATCAAGTTAACACCAGTATGTATGAACTCGACATGACCAGCATTAATCGATCTCAGCAAGAGTATGTACGTACGGATAAACTACTTGCGCACAAATTAAAAGGCTCTAACTCGGAAAACAAAATAAAATATGGTCATGGCTTGCTCCTGAAGAAGAAGATGCAGCGCTCGCGGTCGCCGCGCCTGCACGTGTAGAGATCGACGCGGTCGCCCCCGGACATGCCACTACGGGAAACACAGCCCAGCCCGACGGCAATTTCAACGCCGACGGCAATATGTCGGGGCCGTCGGCGTCACAACGTGAAACCGACGAAACGAAAAAACCGTCGGCGTCGTTTTGCCGTCGGCGTCCTAGTTGTAAGGCCGACGGCCACCGTCGGGCTCACAGTGCCGTCAGCGTTCATTTAGTGAGCCCGACGGCCACCGTCGGGCTTACAGTGCCGTCAGCGTCCATCTAATCACATTGTGAGCCCGACGGCATTACCGTCGGGCTCACTATACTGTTTTTCAGTTTTTCTTAAAAAATTAGATTACATTCAAAAAAATATGAAAAAAGTACTAAAAAAAAGAAACCCTTTGGCATGCAGTCTTTTGACGTGTACTAGTTTTTAGAAAAATGATAAACTTGAGTTTTGGCAACTTTTCAAAACAAAACTTTACAAAAATATCAATCATATACAAACATGCATAAGTTTCAACACATATGTGTGACCATTATCATGTCATAGTTTGTGATAAAGTGCTCATAATCAGCACATATGTGTGTCATGGTATGGAAAACAACGTCGCCGAAGCGATTTTCAAAATTCTTTTTAGAAATATCATTTTCCATTTTTTAAGTGCCAAAAATGACTTTTTTTGTGAAGCAAGTACATAAAATATGGTCCAAAATGACACCCATTTAATTTTCACAAAGAGTAGAACATATTTTATGGATAATACCTGAATATGAGGATTTTCCTTGCTTTCTATCTAAATTCGCCTCTTTAATTGACTTTATGTCAATTTTCCGGAAGTAATTCAAATTTGAACTACAACTGTGTGATAGTTTGCTCTGAAGTTCTTACAAAAATAATTTTAAGGTACACAAGTAGTGGTTACAACATAGAACCGTCAATAGTTTTGAAAAATTCGACCACTTTTGATGAATAGCCATGCTCTCCATTTTGACCGTTTTTTGAAAGAAATGAAAAAATATGAAAAAGTACTCAAAAAAAAGAAACCCTTTGGCATGTAGTCCTTTTACGTGTACTAGTTTATAGGAAAAATGATAAACTTGATTTTTGGCAAACTTTTCAAAACGAAACTTCACAAAAATGTCAATCATCTATAGACATGCATAAGTTTCAAGACAAATGACCAATGTATGACCATTATCATGTCATAGTTTGTGATAAAGTGCCCATATTCAGCACATATGTGTGTCATGGTATGGGAAACAACGTCACCGAAGCGATTTTCAAAATTCTTTTTCGAAATATCATTTTCCATTTTTTAAGTGCAAAAAATGACCTTTTTTGTGAAGCAAGTACATAAAATATGGCCCAAAATGAAACCCATTTAATTTTCACAAAGAGTAGAACATATTTTATGGATAACACCTGAATATGAGGATTTTCCTTGCTTTCTATCTAAATTCGCCTCTTTAATTGACTTTATGTCAATTTTCCGGAACTAATTCAAATTTGAACTACAACCGTGTGATAGTTTGCTCTGAAGTTCTTACAAAAATAATTTTAAGGTACACAAGTAGTGGTTACAACATAGAACCGTCAATAGTTTTGAAAAATTCGACCACTTTTGATGAATAGCCATGCTCTCCATTTTGACCGTTTTTTGAAAGAAATGAAAAAATATGAAAAAGTACTGAAAAAAAGAAACCCTTTGGCATGGAGTCCTTTTACGTGTACTAGTTTATAGGAAAAATGATAAACTTGATTTTTGGCAAACTTTTCAAAACAAAACTTCACAAAAATGTCAATCATCTATAAACATGCATAAGTTTCAAGATAAATGACCAATGTATGACCATTATCATGTCATAGTTTGTGATAAAGTTCCCATATTCAGCACATATGTGTGTCATGGTATGGGAAACAACGTCACCGAAGCGATTTTCAAAATTCTTTTTCGAAATATCATTTTCCATTTTTTAAGTGCCAAAAATGACTTTTTTTGTGAAGCAAGTACATAAAATATGGTCCAAAATGACACCCATTTAATTTTTACAAAGAGTAGTACATATTTGATGGATAATACCTGAATATGAGGATTTTACTTGCTTTCTATCTAAATTCGCCTCTTTAATAGACTTTATGCTGATTTATGTTGGTTCTTGTTTGTTTTAAAAGACATCATTCATTATGAAAATGATGACATGGATGTCATATTTGGATTCCTCTCATTTTTATGATCGACATAGACATTTTATTTAGTAAATTCTGATATACAAATATGAAGATATGAATTATTTCTTATTAAATGGAAAAGACAAAACAAAACTAAAATAATTGATTATTATTATTATTCAAGTATTATTAAACATAGTTATTTTGTTCATTCAAATCTTATTTTTGAAATTTTAAAGATTAAAAAGTATAATATCTCAAATGAGGGTTAATATGATTGCTATCATACTAATAGCAGCAAGGTATGACATCTCAACTGGAATCTTATTTGAATAGAACTCAGTAGTTAAGCGTGCTTGGCCTGGGGCACTCTAAGGATGGGTGACCGTCTGGGAAGTTTGAGCTAAGATTATGATTAAGTGTGTGATATGAGATATAAATATATGACTAAACTGGAGTTGAAATAATAATAATAAAAGTTGAAAAAAAAATTCGATTTTTTTTTTTGAAAAATTGGTTTTCAAAAATATTTGGTAGAGCTAGCTATGAGCCCGACGGCATTTGCGACGCCGACGGCAACGGCGTGAGCCCGATGGATTACACGCCGACGGCCTTAGCCCGACGGCCCCGACGGTTTCCAGCGTGAGCCCGACGGCAAATACCGTCGGTCTAGGCTGTTAGTCCCGTAGTGTGCCGCTCTCCTCCACGAGACGCCTCCACCCGGGCCCGATGATCCTGTACGACATGTTAGAGTTGAGGTAGAGGAGGAACGCCTCCTCCTTCGCCCGGCCCGCCGCCGCCGCCTCGCCGAGGAGTGTGAAGGAGACCTTGTGTTGGGCGTTCATGTCGTCGGCGCCGAGCTCCGGGAAGAGCCCCGGGATGGGGCTGTCCAGCACATCCTCCGTGGTCAGCAATAGCCGGTTCTGCGCCGGCATGACGTCTGAGTAATCCAGCACCTTGGATAGCGCCCAGGCAGCGTCGTACACGCCGAGGCGGTGCATCACATCCCGGTGGCGCGCTTCTTCCGCCGGATCGATGAGGGGCTCCATGGCGCAGGGGAAGATGTATCCCGTAGTTCGACCGTAGCAGGGGTCCTCGCTTATATGCGCGCGAATATATATATACTCCTACTAGTCCCTAATCAGCACGGCCGCAAAAATTGTTTGGAAAGGATACTCAGCTTATATATAACAAAAAAATTACTGTATTCTTAACAATTGTTTGGAAAACTATTTGGTACCTCCGGGCCGGAGGCTGTGTCACGTGTGGGCTTCAGGCTATTTAACGACAGTTTTTTTTATTTGACAGGTTTGGGTCCGCTAGCAATGCAACTGAATGTTTTTCAGCTGTCATCTCACCAAGCAAAACTATCTTTTTTCTTGAATTAATTGAGTTATGTTAAGCATGTACCTCGTGTCGTCATGGTGCGCACCATGGACACGTGCTCATACATCTATTGGAAATAGAGAAAGAACAAGGCACTGATATTTTTTGTGCAAACATAGCAGGCTTTTGCGTCACCGTAGCTTTTTCGGTTGACACTGTTTAGTGATATCTTGCGTGGTTCCCTTTATTATATGTGAATTGCTCCAAATAGTAGTACAAATTATGAAGAGAAACTGAGATAGTACAACATTTCCAAATGAGGTACGATTTAACACTGCATGGTCAACACGGATATCATAAAAGGTTGAGCATCATAGAAGTTATAAGATTGAATAGCAAATTCAACAAAGATGACATGACATGACAAAAAACATTTTTGTTTAAAAACCAACAAAAAGGGCAACGGCAAGTTTTCAGCAGCGTTGTAGAGTGTAGATATGCTTCTCACAGGAATACCATCATGCATCCATACAGGAGTTAGAATTCGAATTATACTACAGATCACTTTCAAGAAAACAGGCAACTACGCATGTATGTTTAATGCAAAGTCATGCTCTCCCGAAAGTTTTTTAAAATTCACACCGCATAGAAGATGTCGCATCCAAGTTTCTACTCCATCAAATTTATCATAGTGATTCTATTGTGCGAGAAAAAAAAAAGGCAGGGGCAACACACATGGATGCCATGTTCCTTCCACCTAAACCAGCGTGAACCAATGTAGATAACAGAGGGCCTGATGTTTGCCTGCGAGGTCAATGCTATGATAGCTTGCGACGGGACTTAGTTCTGGTGACCGGTAGGCATCACCATCTGATCAGGCCTTATGCCACTATCACTTAAAAACTGAGCCACCCTAGGTAGCAACTCATTTGTCTTTGAGCATATGATTTGGACAACCTCAAGCTGCTCACATGTAAATGACCTGTCTTCCAGCTTGCCAGTGATTAAGGACACATTCCCCTAGCAAGAAAAAAAATACATGTTTTATCTTTATGATACCTGCATAAACATTAGCTCAAGGACACCCATACTGTGGCAAAGATCATATACCTGGTCGTTTTAGAGTTAGCTTCTTCAGATTGGGTGACTTCTGAAGGAAGACTATTAATCCATAGAATTCCGCATGGACACACCAAGCATCAAGAGTCAGGTTCATAAGGTTGACGAATGTCGGACACCATTGGAAATTGTTTTCCATGGTCAGCTGCACATGATTCAAAGGATTAAGACACAACATCAAACACATGCCATATTCTTTCTGATTCAGTAAAATTTGCCAAAATATCAGGAGGGAGCTAACAATGCATAACTATTGTGTCTGATTGAGTGCACACTGAAAAGCTTAGAGCTACATCTTCAGAGCACATTGGATATGAACAAATGGCAGTACAAACATAAATCACATTAACCAAAATATACCACATATTAAGCAACGCTATACTTATTATTTCCCAGAGAGTAGAGAATGATTAATATGAAAAGTATGTTATTAACTCGCCGTAATTGCTTTCCCAGATGTTAACCCAAATATTGCACTAAGAATGAATAGGAAATGCTATAGTTTATTACAGGGGCGGATCCAGGATTTGAGAATAGGGGGGGCGAAGAACAAATCTATCATAAAAGGCATACGGCATAAAAATATATCCAATTATATATATACCATGAATACCAAAATGTACATTTGTCTCCTCGGCTCTGATTTGTATTTTTAGCCTTAAAGTTGAGGTTCTAGCTGTAGCAATTGTTGTTTTTGATAATCAAACTTCCAAGTATAAATTGCAACATAAATATACAATAATACCTTCAAATAATCATCCTAAGAATCGAGCTTACCGCTCGACAGGTCAGAGTCCTCATCAACAATTGGCAGAGACGTAAGAGAGGCGAGAGATGTTTGACAAAAACGCAGGACAACATGAGATGTTCCTTTTTTTTTGCATGGTACATGAGATGTTCCTTCGCAGCGCTTGATTTCCATGTCTATCTAACTGGCCGTATCCCGGTGGCGGCAGAAAATACATTTCACAAAACCCTGTACGGCGGAGACGGATAATATGCGATATGATCGTGTCGAACAGGCCAAGGTCGAAACGTCGCCTAGTCTGCAGATCAATCGATCTTGTTCTGTAGCCTGTGCCTCAAGGACATACGAGTAGGCCTTTGGGCTATGGCTTTGCTTTGTTTAATGGCCGGAGTATTAACGCTAATACTACTACTAGTCTCCGTTGCATGTTGTTGGAGGGGGCCGAACGATGGGGGTGGCAAGGCCACCGCTCGCCCCTCCCTGGATCCGCCCCTGGTTTATTATGAAATCGATCCTCCAGCTAGGGTATTTTGGTCAACTATTTCACGAATCTACAAAATGAGCATATGAAATGGAATATATCGACTGGAGACAGAGACAGCCTTTGTCATCCTATCAAGAGGTGAGGTTTGGACTAATGGTATGTAATGACTAACGTGGTATAATTGTGAAGGGTCATGGCCGAAAAAATGGTGCTTAGGTTGCAACTTTTGGTAAGGACAGATGTGTCAAATAAATATGATGTACTAGAAAAAAGAGGCATCATGGATAGTGATGTCAGATCAAGAAGCATACCTTGTTAGCCCCATAACAGAAGTCCAAACTTGAACATCAGAGAGGCCCGTGAGAAGCTGGCTTATAGCATCAGCATCTGTCGTATTACCCTGAAACAAGACTGATGCAGTCTCTAGAGATGCCATGTTCTGTAGTATAGGTAGCCTGCACCCCTGTGAACTCCCCTCAATGGACAGAGAAATGAGACTTGGAGCCGAGATAGAAGCATGCTCCTCGAACCCAACTTCTTCGGAGAGGATCAACACCTTCAATGTGTTATTGGCATTCTCAAGGCCTAGGATGCCGCAGTCATACAGGAAGAGATATTCCAATGCTGGGCAGCTAGTTTGGAGCTGATTAAAGAAACCTGGGGCCATTCTAGCACTTGAAATCTGCAGCCTTTTCAAGTAGCATACCGCATTATCGAGGACAATTGGTTCACCGCAGCCGACAACCTTGACAGTGTTTGCTTTCAACTGTAACGCATGGGAGATCCACTGGTTTGCCTCAGCGGAGCTATCGCCGGTGCTCGAGCTGTACAAGAGCCGGAACTCGTCCAGGCCAGCGTTGCCACGGCGCTCCAGCAAAGTGTCGACGAAGTCCTTGAACATGTGCTCACGCTCAATTTCATCTACACCATCCCTGTCTTCAAACTCGTCGAAAGACACGTCGATGATGGGCACGGACTTCCAGATGTGGCGCCAGCGCCGCTTCAGCAAGGATGTCTGCACGGCTTCCCGTGAGGTCAGATGGGACAGGACACAGCGGAGAACGCCGTCGGGGAGGGCGCTGATCCTGTCTGGCCCGACGCGCGCTCTCCGGTTGCCCCACGCGGGCCACGCCTCAAGGACCCTTCTCCGTTTGCGGCCCGACGCCCCAGCCATGGGGTAAGAACTCAGAAGCCTTTCGTCGAACAGGTGGTGCGCAGGCAAGCTGCAGCAGGGAAAAAAAATCAACAACAACTGAGTGTAAGCCGTAAATCCGCAGGCCGGGGCGAGATTTGCGACGGCGCGATGAAGTAGAGAGAGAAAAATTCGGAAGGAAGTGGGTGGCGGAGGAGGAAGAGAGAATCGACGAGCGGAGGTGAAAGGAATGGAGAGCACACCTCCGGGCTCCAGTGCTGCCTGCAGCCTGCTGCGTGAACGAAGAGCGCAGATCCGGATAGAGGAGTCCTCCGATGCCTTCTCTCTCTCCCCTTATTTTCTTTCTTGAAGCTAGCTAGTGTACTACTACCTCTGTAACTAAATATAAGATGTTTTGGTAGTTCAATTTGAACTACCAAAACGTCTTATATTAAGATATGGAGGGAGTATGTGTCTACGTGAGTATTAAAAAACCAAGTGACTGGCTATTTTTTTTAATAATACATTTTTTTTACAAATTCGATTAATAATACACGATTTTCAAAAAATGGCACAAATAATACACACTCGGCTTCCATGTGGCCGAGCAGGCCTTGTCAGCTACGACGTGACCGAGCAGCCCCTATCGGCCACGACTGGGCCAAGCAGGTGCTGCACGTGGCGGGCCAGCGGCCGACAGCCCTCCCGGCCTCGAGTTGCCAGCAATCGGCCACGTCACAACTCAGTTACCTAGCCGGCCACGGCATGGCCGACGAGGTCCAGATAACCATTGGGCGCCTCCTTCTTTTTCCTCGTGCTACGCCTCTCTCTTCTCTCTCCTGTTCTTTACGGTTTTGAATCGCCTCCACCGTTTCTCATCTGATTTCTTATATTTGCGCATGAAAACTTCGTCTTAGATTATTCCTAAGGCTGTGGGGTGGCTGATCTACGATGGGGTAGGCTGTGGAGGCGATTTGGTGGTGGTTGGAGGTTCGGTTTTGGAGTTCTTTGTGCTCATTGTGGTGCTCCGGTGGAGGGTCTTGGTGCTGCGGTGGTGGGCTTCTCCGACTGCTGCGGTGGTGCTGCTGCTCACGCTTCAAGGGTACGTAATTTTTCTGGCATTTCAGACATTAGGGTTTGTGTTAATTATGTTAGGATTAGTTTGTAGTTAGTCCGGTAAGATTTATAGTTGGTATGATAGTATTAGTAGTTGTCATTGTAGTCGTATGTAGTTGATATGATACGTACTAGTTGGCATTGTACTATTATTAGTTTGTTATGTAGTACTATGCAATTAGGTTAGGGTTAGCGTTTAGGTAATCCAGTAAAATTAAGTCCGTCCAATCATATTATACCGCTGGTTCGGTGGAAATTTTTAGAGGTTCGATATTAATAGTTGATGTGTCTTAATATTTTTTAGGTCAACAAATATGTCAAACTTAGTGAAGTGTATTTTTCACTACGGTGTCGGTACAGTACAGAAAAATGAAATGGGGATTGATCTGAGTCAGTTTCGAAACGCGGAGTTGGACCTGATTGCCCCTGAAACATGGTTAGTCAGTTAAAAGAGTGGTTGACAGGTAGTTTGGGACTTAATACTGAAACATACACTGTCGGTGTGCATGTATTATGGTAGAGATCCAGCTCAAACATTTTCTACACTTTGAGACCGATTGATCTGTATTTTTCGTAGTTCTTCAAGGTGACCTCTCCTCTCATATGGTTAAGAGTGATATATCTAATTTCTTATATTGTTGAAACAATTGGCATGACAGTGTTCATATGCCTTCGCATGTACATTACAGACTTCGGTTTTTTGTTTGTTGCTCCATTTCCCTTAGTTTTTTTTTCAGTTTTGGCGAACTTTGCCCCCTAGCCTCGCAGATGGTCAAACAAGACGTTTTCGTCGGGTCAACCCATTGGACCAATAATGAAACATGTCACGTGTGGGCCCAGCAGATGCGTCCGCTGGATCGGCGCGAGGCTCCATATCAACAACAACGTCAGTCGGTTACGTCCCTGCACGACGGGCTTTGTAATGCATGACGTCGTCTCGCGTAAATATATATGTACTCCGTTTGCACGACCGCCTGATTGGGTCGTTTGCTATTTGGAAAGATATGCCATTTTGTATCTTGTGCCACATACTATGTTAAAACTCTTCGATATATAGCAAGGTGTAGTGTAGGACAGGTGAAAATCCACGAATTTGACCCTCAAACAATTTTTTACATAAAATAAACCTATTCCACAAATAATTTTGAATCTATCCCTTTTATGTAAGGGCGCAATGTCACTGTCAATGTGGCAACACATTGTTGGGGAAATTGTAAGTCAAAGAGTATAGCGTAGTAGACCATGGCGCTACCCTTAAAACATGCAATTTCAAACCCTTATATCTTTTGATTTATAACTTCAAATGACACGATTCTTTTTTCTATGAGTCACAAATTAAATATGCCACCAAGCTCGTGATGTGGTTACACAAGTAGATAATATTTCGTCCACACGCTTATATTAGTTTAGTTTTACACTGTTTAGATGATTTCAAAAACATAGCCGTAAACGAAGATTTTGTAAATAAATAAAAAACTCGTACGAGAGGGTTACCTTCAAGAGCCAAACATGTAATGTTTTAGTTCTCCCGGGAGCATGTATCTTGCCTTTCTTTCGTTTCTTGTCAACTTTGTTGCTTTTGTGTTGATCAATAAAAAATGCATACAAATGGTTCATTTGTTCTTATAAAGGCCGAAACAGACATGGATAACAAGAAGACCAAACTTTCAAATCGGTTGGGCTTTATGGCAAACGATGAAAAATCCTCTATGGAAGGCAGAGTCCACCTCCATTGCCTGCATAGTATCTCTTTAATACTCCATCCGTATCAAAATGTAAGATGGTGTGGTCACTTTTGATCATTATGTATCTAGACACGTTTAAATACAAGGTTCAAATGAACCTTGCACTTAAACATGTCTAGATACATAATGATCAAAAGTTACCACAACATCTTACACATTTTGATACGGAGGGAGTATGTATTATCCGGAGACACAATGCATGAGTGATGTGTAAAAAAATAGTTTGCAATAAGAATAGGGCAATACCGGGACGTTATCATGTAATTTAACCCTAACGACAACTGTCGAGAGCAACTAAATCTTAATGAGAAGATCCAAGTAAGAAAAAAAATTACCGCACATGCATGTAATACATTAAGAACTCGACAAGACGAGTATAAAACTCAGACGAGATCATGAATAGATCAGTACGTGTGCCTCATCAAAGGCTCTAGTTCAGTACCGCCGGCTCCGGCTCCGGCGCCGGCGCTGCCGTCCTGAAGAAGAAGAGGCATCGCTCTACGTCGCCGCGCCTGCACGTGTACAGATCGACGCGGTCGCCCTCGGACATGCCGGTCTCGAGCACGAACACCCTCCACCCGGGTCCCACGACCCGGTACGCCCTGTTGGAGTTGAGGTAGCGGAGCTGCAGCTCGTTCTCCCGGCCCTCCTCATCGACGACCGTGACGGATACCTTGCGCTCGGCGTTCAGGCCGTCCTCGCGGAGCTCCTCAAGCTCCGGAAAGAGCTTGGGTATGGGCCCTGCGCGCACCGCCTCCTTGATGAGCAGAAGCCGGTTCTGCCCACCCTGGACGTCCGATTTCTGCAGCACCTTGGACAGCGCCCATTCGGCATCGTAGACGCCCATGCCGTCCATCACCTCCCGGTGGCGAGCTTCTTCCGCAGGGTCGACGCGGAAGCAGGTGCCCATGGCGGCGCCGCTGCCGTTCTTGCGACACGATCGAGGCGGCGCAGGTGAGATCTTATCGGACGGTGGACTTCTGAATTGCCTCGGAGGAGTCGATCGGTTAGGTGCGTTTATATGAGTCTCGTTGGGATCGCCGTCGTTTAAATGGTATGGTAAGAAGGGCCTCGTGGCTTGCTCTATGGAAAGAGATCTTTGTTTTTGTTGGGCTATATATGTGGTATGGTGTCTGTTCAAATCTTCTTTCATCATCGTTTGGGAAATCCTATAAGTACGCGTGCATGCATGGATGGGAATCCACGGTTGGAAAAGGCTCAAGTCGGCAAAAATCTTTGTTGCTATATATCGAAGAGTTTGAACAGAGTACGTTGCGCAAGAGATAAAGAATCCCATATCTTTCCAAATAGCAAACGACCCAACCACGAGACGTCGACGCCGTGCATTACAAAGCTCGTCGTGCGGAGACAGAGAACTCGACCGACGCCGTCGTCGACATGGAGCCTCGCGCCGATCCAGCGGTAGAAGCTCGTCACCTGAAGACGATGGACGGCCTCGGCGTGTACGGGGCCACCTGGGCGCTCGCCAAGAAGGTAGACCTGGGAGACGTCGCTGCGGGCCAGAATCGGCTGCTGCTCGCCGGGGCGTTCGTGCCGGGCAGCCCCATCCCGGAGCTCTTCCCGGAGATGGCGGAGCTCGATGACGACGGCAACAACGCCCAGCACAGGATCCCGGTGACGATCCTGAACGCGGACGGCGTCGAGAAGGCGGCGCTCATCCGCTACCACCCCCAGATTGGAGGGTACCGGATCGTAGGGCCCGGGTGGAGGCAGTTCGTGCAGGAGGGCCGCCTCTCCAGCGGCGACCGCCTCGATATCTACACCTGCAGCCGGGGCGACGGAGAGCGCTGCCTCTTCTTCTTCAAGAGCTAGCTAGGGCGGAAGAAGTTAGCTTGATTTTTTTGTTGAGCTAGACTAGAGCCTTTTGTGAAGAGGCACACGTACTCTATCCATGCATGAACTCATTTGAGTTTTATACTCGTCTTGTCGAGCTCTCTTAGCTTATTGAATTACATGTGTGATATATGTTCTTTCTTGGACCTTCTTATTAAGATTTTTTTTTGACGTTTCTTATTAAGATTTATTAGGTGGTCACATCTGTTTAGTGTCGGCAATTCTCGTCGTGTTGTGAGACAACAATATTAACTACTTTAACAACCCTCAAACTCACAGTGGGTCCAAAAACACCAAGTTTGAAGAGGTAGAAGCTGTGTAATGTCAGGAAAAGAGCGGTCACCACCGCATGTGGAATCGACGTAGAGCAAACACTACCAACAAGTGACAACGCAAGGGGATTCAAAATTGATTGGTTTTAAACAAAAATGTTTCCTTCCATGTCATCTTTGTTGAATTTGCTGTTCAATCTTTATAATTTCTATGATGATCAACCTTGTGTGATATCCGTGTTAACCATGCAGTGTTAAATTGTACCTCGTTTGGAAATGATGTATTATCTCCATTTCTCTACATGTTTGTACTATTTGGCGCAATTCACATATATAATAAAGGGAACCACATATGATATCACTAAACAGTGTCAACCGACAAAGCTACAGTAACGCAAAAGCCTGCTATGTTTACACACAAAATATCAGTGCCTTGGTTTTTCTGTATTTCCAATAGATGTATGAGCATGTGTCTATGGTGCACACCATGACGACACGAGGTACATACTTAACATTACTCTTCCTATAATTAATTCAAGAAAAAAAAGTTTTGCTTGGTGAGATGACAGCTGAAAAACATTCGGTTGCTTTGCTAGCGTACCCAAAACTGCCAAATAAAAATTGTCGTTAAATAGCCTGAAGCCCACACTGATTCAAGACGCACCATCAATCCATCTCAAGACAAGGTTTGCACCACGAAACTGTCACACTAACTGCAATTCAAATTCGGAGCACACAATATTTTCAGAATATTACTACGGAACCAAAATTGTGCCATCATATTTTAAAAAGAGAAATCGTATAAAAAAACGGAAAACAGAACTGTATCCCCTTTCTTTACTCACAGGGGTGCATCTGATATGCACACGTCTCAAAATACACCGCAAAACTATCAAAATGCGCTCTACTTTCTTGCTAGGGCTTCTGCTTTGTGATCACTACCAGTGGTCACAGTATAACCAGCTCCAACCTGAAATTGTTTCACCAATAAAGCGTCATATATATAATTATAAGTGAACTAACTGTCCAAAGAGTTAATTTATTTTATTTTACTTTCATTTCATTATACCGACTAACAACATTACTTGATATGCCATCACTAAACATAGCTGGAGTTCTTCTACCTCGTGTTTGGATTACTAGAGTACAATTGACCAGAGGAGAGCACATACCTGGCAATCTTTCAAAACAGCACGCTCTTGAAGTTGCACATTATTACATACAACAGAACCTTGGATATGACAGCCATCTTCAATAACCACATGGTTCATAACAACGGAGTTGACAATCTGTGACAAACAGATGGAAAGAAGTTATTTCATAAAAAGGAACTACTCACTTGATATGATTGTTTGCGGTAAAATGATATGCTAGCTTTGCAATAAGGGTTGCCCAAAAAGAAAGCTATGTAACAATGTAACAATATGGTATAGAAAGGTGGCAACTTGCAGGATTCGGCTAGATTGGTATGCACACTTGGTAATAATGTACCAGCAGGATGTAGTAAGGTAATTGTAAAGACAACATGACAAGGTGCCAGAAATAAACTAGATGTGACCAACTAGATCTTAACAAGATCCAATGAATTTCTAAAATAAATCCCACAAGCAATACAATAAGAACGCAACATGAACAGAATGAAACTCAAACAAAATAATGGATGAAGTACTTGTTCCTCTGCATGACAGGCTCTAATTCAGCGAAAGATTAAGGCTAAACAGCCGGGTTTAACAACTTAACTGTAAGATATATTGAACCTAACAGACTTGATTTGACAATTCTAAGTTCACAACAGAACTGTAAACCTCACGAAAATAGTGGTGTTTTATCTACTGTCAAGTTTAACAACATTATAATTAATCACGAAGGTAAAACAGGACCTTCAAATTTACACAATTACGGCACCAGCAAGTAGAACCTCGTACCATGATATTAAGGTACACAAGCATCATTTATGTTGAAAATTGTACAAGAAACCAGCATGGAAAAATATTATTGCTTTCTTACCTTCACATTCGAACCGATTCGACAATGACGTCCTATCACAGATCGCTTGACACTACATTTGTCACCCAACTGTGAACCCTCAGCAAGCATGCATTGTGGCCCAACCTAATAAACCATAAGCCACAAGGGAGATAAGCCAAAATAGAAAAGGGGTGAGGGAGGCACTATTTGCAACTAATCTACCATCAAATTTTGATAAAACATAGATCCGTGATAAAAGCAGTATTAAAATTTGTTCATCAACGGCACAACCAACATCATCCACCAAAAATATGAAATCAAAGAGATTTGAATTTGTGAAATATAGCAGATAATTCTGAAATTCCAGTCCTCTAAGAACACAATCAAAATCACACAAACATTTTTTTTGCTGGAATGTTACAGGATAATGTGGCAGTGTCATTCACTACTGTTCGTCAGTTCTTATGTATCACAAACAACAAAATATGTATGTAATTGATGTGAAATGGCAAGGCTTAAATTTGACTACTGTCATAAGATTCATACCACATACCACATATTTGAGCCATCAGATTTATCAATATTCAATACTATCTTCGATCTAACTCACAATAATTTTCTCATATATAAGACATCAATACTTGCATTCAATATCGCATTTTTAGCATTCATCCCTTTTCCGTATTTGCAGGAAACCAACCAAAGATGCTAGTAATAGAGTAAGTTTGAAAGTAAACTTACTGTGGTCTTCGTTCCAAGCACACACAATGGGTCGATGATGTTATTATGTGAAGAGAAGGAATAACCAGACAGGTGACTAGCTTCCCCTATAACCTGTGATATTGCGATTAGCATAACTTTCAGCAACACCCAACACAAACAATACGAAAACGAAATGCATGGTTGTGTTACATCCTTACATCTCTATTTATATCACAGTATGCCTGAATGGAGTTCAAACGGTGACAGTACTTGTTTTTACTAGCAATATAAACACAGCACCTATGTCCACCTCCTGAACTTGACAATAGATCTTGCTTGAAAGCAGACGGTGCAATTGCACGATGTTGTGACAAGCACTGTAAATTACTGTTGGGTGGAACTATTAAATTCCCACTTTCATCAACTATTGCTCCTTCACCCCCTGATGGAGCTGACCTCTATACAAATTTGGGAACAGTTACAGTGTTTAGGACGATCTCGAAAGAAATGAGTGCTTAGGAAGAAATCATTATGCATTAAGCACAAGCATACCAACTGGCTTCTCACTAAGTATGGGAGGACTTCAAGTCTGATGCTACGGTAAGTTTCTTTCTTTTCCAGTACTTCCTGCAAAGTTGTCCTGTGACCAACAGTGATTGCTGAGCGAGAGTGCTTATAAAGACATGAGACATGAACAAGTTTAAAACATAATAGGCCAACCTATTGAAGGCATAAAGATGAGCATCCATCAGGTCACTTCGAATTTCCATCTGGCAAAAGTAAGGCAAGGTGGGTATTAAATTCAGTTCATCGCTGAAAAACATCTGAGCTCAAGATTTCTGAACTGAAGTTAAATCAAATAAGGACAAAAAAAATTTAAGAGCTTCGCTTATCACTGAAAACATGATGACCACTAGCAAACTGCAACAGTTGAACACCGAAAAAATCTCCTGCCTCATTGAACCCATTATCATTGCAAGTTATGCCTCAATTGGTCATCTAATTTGAATTTGCAACAAAGTACAACAGGTAAATGCAGATAAAACCAAGCTAGAAAGCTTGCAAGGAACAGCTCTCATCCCACGAAGGAACGAGCGTTTGTTTGGCTCATGTCAATTGGTGCAACTCATGTTGCACAATATTCACCACAAGAAACACGCATAAAAGATTTATTGGTCCACATATTCAGCCAACAATTTATTAATCACTCACTCATTCCAGCACATATATATATATAAGCTGTCCAAATTTCATTCCAGTGGATAATAATATCCTGCCAAAGTAAACAGTATATTCCATCTTGTTTGGATGAAAAAAAGTCTACAAAATTTGCTCATACTATGTACACATGATATATCGTCCAGCGCAATATGCGTCTTAATTTTCAATGATTCCAAACGGAATGGACTAGCACAAATTGATGACATGAAACTTAATTCACAAGTTGCTAAAATTTTAGTGGGGTACATTTGCTATAACCGCACGACCACAAGTACTGCCAAAAGGGAGATACTTAGATCCTGACAATTCTGTATAGCATGACAATGTTATTATGTGGCTGCTAATCTTAATTATCTAGCCAGGAAAACCGCACACGAAAACAGGGACAGAGATCAGGTGACATGCCCATGGCATGTCACGCTGTAACATTCCCTATCACAGCCATCTGATCTTCATCTAACGGATGAAAATGATTCAAAATTTGAACTTAAAAATCAAACATTTTAGAAAAAATCAAAAAAAATCGAGTAAGTGGTATATGCTCCGTTCTGTAATATGACAAAATCTCACATCATTTGGATAATTAATTTAGCCTTAATTAGCTTTTCATGTTTAGATCTTAAAATGTTATTAACTCATGAACGAGTTATCCAAATGCAACAAAATTTTCACAGAACCAAAAACGGGTCATATACAGTTTACTGGATTTTTTTTATTTTATTAAAAAATATTTTATTTTCATGTATAAATTTTGACCGCCGCTGGCCGTTGGATGATGAATGAACGGTAGATATGATGGGGCATGTTACAGCGTGACATGCCATAGGCATGTCACCTGATCTCTGTCCCGAAAACAGATATAATGCTTTGAAAAAAACAGCAGAAAGAAACTCGTTAAACTAGTTTGTCTGGCTAGTTCGATCGGTATATGGGACTCGGTACGGTAAAGAAAAAACTGTTGTGTAATAGGGTATTTCAAGTATACACCAATGGCAAAACATACAATCTGGTCCAATTCAACATGCAATACACCTCAAGCATACACGGGCTAATCCTTCACACGGTGATCGTGCAGTTCACACTTCCAGCCTCTTTGTGAGTGGCACCTCTGCCTCCAGCCCTCAAGAACGCAGTCTCTTGTACACCATGCAAGACGGCATCACCAGCGACCATGAGTCATGTGGATTAAACTTTAGGAGATTCATAGAACTTTCAACAATCCATCCGTCTTATTAATGCATGCTTCTACTGTTGAGGCTTGCAAGCTTGTCAAGGCATCGTGCAGCATAGGATCTAGTCACTGAATGTTGATATCATATGACTCTTTGACATAATTTATCTACCCCCATGTGGTTATGGTTCGTCTCAATTTTAGTGACACTCTTCCTCATATAAAAAGGCGATAAGTCATTGAAGAAGATTGAATTGATTGGTTGAATGATGTCACGCCATTTTCCATGCCAGTACATTTCAGAATTGGAAGTGAAAGTATGAATTATCCGTTGATAGGTTCTTCTGACTGTTCTTTCATTACTCTAAATGTATACTTGTATAGCACGTTGAAACCCTGCAGTTCGGACAAATTAATGCAAACTAAGTGAGGGTTGACAGCAAGCTGTTGTGGCATGGGTCAATTGGTGCTTCCAGTCTTCTACCTTCTAAACCTTTAAGCATATGGCACCTCAATGTCTGGAAGTTAGGCGCCACCATCCTGCCTAGCACCTAGCATCTTTTAGCACATTGGTTTGAAACACAAAGTTCTAAGCAGGCATGACATCCGCCCTTCCACTTGTTTATTGTTACTTTGAACTGACGTACTGAAAATTCATCGTCATATTGTTCCAAAAATCATATTAATTTGGTATAAATATGGGTTGTTACTGAACACTGAAATAATTCAGTTTTCAAAGGTTTATTTAGTAATTATGGGATCTAGTTTCAAATACCATATTCAATTACTAAAAACAGACTCAAGTAGACTGCACACCCACACTAAGTACTGTCCGCTTGTATTCCGCGGCACATATAGTCATTTAACATTAGATATGGCACCGGAAAGTGAACACGCAAAGTGCGATTAGGAAACAAGCCCACTTAATTTAATATGTATCGTTAGATGCACATTACCTGACCTACAGCTTGTATTTTTCTCTTATAAACTCGAACATCCTTTTCAACGTCAGTTCCTACAAGTAATATTTGACAAACATATGGATTATGAATAGCAGGTACTACCTAACTACAACACAAACAATACAACAAGCAAACCTGATACAATATGCAACAAGAATTGCCTTGTTATGTCCAGCCCCACTATGTTCAATCGACATGGTTTTTTAGCCTTATCTTTCCCTCCCGAAGAAGCAGCGTCTGAAGGACCACTAACAGGAACATAACACAGTAAAGCAGTAACAGCTGCACCATTTCTTCTATGGGTAGCAGCAACAGCCCCTGGAAGTACATCGGTTACTAGGTCGCCGCTAATCACCTATTAAAACAAGGTCAGTGCGTTAGCATCTTGATTACTCCCAGCATGGATACTTACGTTCCTGAAAACATAGAAAATCCTAACATTACCAAAACATCATTCGCGACCAGCCTCTTTGTAATAGCTCGTAATGCACCAGCAGTTCCAATGTCCTCAGAAACTGCAACTACCTACACAAGACAGAAAATAGTGACCTCCAGACAGGTGAGAATATGTTCCCCTACAACATATTCCCTCATTCAAATGCTAACAGCCAAGAAATAAAAGGAAACACTCACGTAATCAAAAGGAACTAAAGCAGTTTGAGTTACTGAAAATCCTAGTATTATTAACAACTTGGTTAGCATTTCACAACATTCTTAGACGGAATATGCAAATTATGATTCTTACACAAGCTTGATTTAATAGATCAATCAAATGCATTTGTTTCTTTCTATACAAAGATGTTCATGGTCAGTAAAATGCAGTATAGCGCGCTAGGAGAAGGTCAGTAAAATGTTAGATAGATTGTTATACTGAATCTCCAATAAGTAGCATACATGCACCTAAAGAAGGGTTTAAAATGGAAAATAAAATGAACTCGAGCAGTTCAAGTTACTGAAAATGATAGGATTTTAATTTTCAAAAAAAAATGATAGGAGTTTTAACAACTTGATAAGCAATTCACAAAAATCTACAATAGAATGTGCTGACTATGCTTCACACAGAACTATTTTCATTTAATGGTTCACTTGTATTCAACTAGTTTCAGTCTATAGAAAGATATTTCCGAGTCGTTAAAAAGCAGGATATGAGGATATCACATCAAAAGAAGGTTACATAATTGTCACTTGTATTAGATAACATTGTTGAACTGAATATCCAAGATGTAGCCTAAAGCAAAATGACCCTAAAAATGAGCTCATGCAAGATACAGAAGGAGTAGTATACCTCCATTCACAATATTTGACTATCCACTCAACCCAACCACACTCACAAATCAAAGTACTACAAAATAACCAACAATAATAAGAATGTGCCAACCTGCTTCTGTTATATGAAATATTCTAGCCACTTAGCCTGCCCATTTCCAACTTAAATAGTTAAGTATGAGTGTGGAGTATGATAATCAACAATTAAAAACCATAGTCAAGTAGACATATATTGTGACACATTTAGTTAAATGAACATGGTACAACATCTATGCAGCTCTTCTGACTGATATCACGATTCACCGAACTGATCAAACAACATATTAACCAGAGCCGTAGCCATTGTGAATTATCGATCTGACTATATGGTGCTACTGCCAAATACCAGAACTCCATTAGGCTCTGTTTGTTTGTAGAGTTTTTTCAGGGATTTCTGGGGATAATCCCCACAGGGATTCCCCTCTCAACCCTCTTCCCCTTTCAATCTCTCAACTCATTTCTTTTCAATCCTACATGTGAGCTTATCATGCTGCTTGCTTCTTCTTGCCCGGTTCAATCTCAAAAGTCTCTGGAATTCTCTGGATGACGCCGGTGCGATCTGTACATATAAATTTACTTCTACAAAAATCAGCAGCTCAACCTTGCCCCTCCATGCCTGACTATAATGCACTACATAATCTTCTAGTACTACCCTACATCCGGCAGGGAGATGCCCATCATGGAAATAACCAAGAACGGTTTTAATCTCCAAATATAAGATCTGACAACCTGTCTGCTACCAAACTGACGAGGGCAAGAACTTATACTGATCCTAGCCCGCGACCATGATCAAACTCCAACCTCTTATTTTACTTCGATCCAGAGAGACAGAGAGATGGTGGGAGAGAGAGAGAGAGAGGTTACTCCTAGCCGGCCGGCGGAAGGGAACTTCGCCGGTGGGACGAGGAACAGAGGGGACAGCGACGATGTTGATCGGCTCGACGGCTGGATGAGCTTCACTGCATAGACCTATCCCACGCTCGCGGATGCGTCGCCGCCGAGCTCGCTCGCTCGCACACCGCTTGACGTGCCGCCTCCTTGCTCGGGTATAAAACATGACCCCTGCCTCGCGTATCGGCCACGAGGGGAAATAGGGCTAGGTCCGGGGATTGCGGGGGAAATTGGGGATAATCCCTGGCCCAATACACTAGTAACAAAGAAGTTTTTGGACTTTGTTGGGATCGTCGGGTTAGGCCGGGATTATCCCCACCAAACCCCAAAATTACTCTACAAACAAACAAAGCCTTAGCATTTGATCTTTAATACCAGATAAACAGGCACACTACTGTAGAACATCCACAGCACCGTAAAACATCCCACTGATGTGAAACTCCAATAAGCAACACATCAAAACGAGTTGACCCACAAAAGTTGGCAATCCTTACAGATGCTTTCATTTACATGTCAGCAAGCTAAATTCTTGTGAGGTAAGCATAATTGAGGCAACCAGTAGCCCATTCACTACCAGGTCGAAACTATATTTCAAGCTAATGCAGCAACAAACTTCTAATGGGATAGGACTTAGGTGATTCTAACAACAACAGCAGCACCCACAGTCTTGTATCTGAAGCGGGCAGACGCCAAATCGGCCTCAAACTTACCTCCACGAGGAGGCGATCCAAGTAGGCGCTAGAGATCCACGCTCCGACGAGGCGGGCCGCCTCTTGCCCCTCCACCGCCTGCAGCAAACGCAAAGGGGAGTTAGCGCATAGCGCCCAGCCTGGGACTTAGGAGCGGTGGCAAAGCAGAGATGGAAGAACTGGGTCGCTTGCTCACCACGATGATGTCCTTGAGGTCGCTGGCCTCGAGGAGATCGAGCACGTAGGAGATCGCCGGGCGGTTAGCGACTGGGAGGAGTGCCTTGGGGACGTCCTGCGAGAAGAAGAGGAGGAGGAGGATTAGTTAGGGACTTAGGGTTATCGGTGTAACGGGCGGGGTATCGCGCTCGGCACTGGACCTTGGAGACGAGGGGCGAGAGATTCTCGGAAGTGCCTCCGGCGAGGACGACGACCTGGAAGTCCATCTCCTCCGGTGGCGGTGGCGGCGGCGGCGGCAGCGGCGGCGGATGAGTTCGCCGGGATGGGTCAGGTCAGGGTTTTGTTTGGGGTTCGACTCCTTCCGGCGGCAGTCAGTACTGGAGCAGTGCCAAGGATAGGACAAAGGTTGCATTTTTTACTTTCTACGAGTATTAATTTTTTGTTTCCGGTTCTGATTTTCTGAATAGTTATTCATCGTATGCTTTCTGAGTAATTAGAAAATTAATTTGGATCATAGGAAATTTATATGATTTCATTTATAGGACCCCAGTCATTATCTCCTGATGTTCAGGATTATAAGGCAAGAGGTGGATTGAGGGAACACGGAAAAACACAAGGCGGAAAACGAAAAAAATGCAAGAGATCAATTCCAACAACTGCTCGCTAAGAGCGTTTTGAGTCCCCGACGACAATCCAACTCTTAACGAAAACCGATTTCTCTCATCGGTCGGTCCACTTAGGGGTGGGCATAAAAACCGAAAACCGAAACCGAAAAGACCGAGACCGAAATCGAAAAGACCGAGACCAAAAAGACCGTTAGAAATTTGGGTAGCAAATTAGAAAAGATCGAAATTATATCAGAAATTCGGTCATCACTTATACATAACCCGAATAGACCGAAAGACCGATTTTATTTTATTTTGAGAGAATTACGTACGAAAGCTGCCAACCTAGTTTATGTACATATATTCTATAGTCCCAACTACGGAACCAAGCATACCATATAGTCTCTATGCCCAACAACTGAGTATCCTAGCCCAGTGTAATATAGATTCTCCCGTGCGCGAGAGACCAGTCGATCGCTTCCCACTCTCCCATTACCATACGCCGATTCCTCTTCTTGCGCACTAGATTTTGGTCTATTTGCTCATGATAGAAGACCGAACCGAATAGACCGAATACCGAATAACAGAAAACCAGAAAGACCGAATTTATTACGGGTATCATTTTCTAGATGACCGAAATTGTTAAAGACCAAAAAGACCGAACCGAACTAACCGAAAAGACCGAACGCCCACCCTTAGGTCCACTGGTAAAATCTAGAGGCAACAGGGAAGATTGGCAAGGAAAAGTCTTGGAGTCATCCATCTAGATCACTAGAGGAGGGGTCTTGGATTCCGCGGGAATTGGAGAAGAAAATTCTAGACTTTTAGTTGATATCTTCAATCCTCAAATCGAAAGGGGAGGTGGCTTATATAGTCTACGATCAAAGCGGTAAGTTACAACGTTGTTCCACATATCTTCACACAGGCGTATTACCGGTGGGTGGGGACTGGTAGGACCAGGTTTAGGTATCGGGTCCGAGTATCGGGTCTTCCAAAGAGTATTCATTTAAGCCAAATAGTGTGACACATATCAACAAGTTGCAACTTCTTTTCCGGAAGCTCATCCAGAAAAAGAGGTTAAGCGTGTTTGGTGCAAAGCGATTTGAGAATGGATGACCAACCGAAAAGTCCTTCTTCCCAGTTGCGCATGGGTAATGTCAAAGTGCGCATAAAAGACTTTTATTGATATGTGGAGATCCTACAGAGCTACCATGAGTAATAGCCATCGGCCAGGGGTGGGACCGTGGTGTTACAAATAGACTTTGAAAACTCTTATGGATTGAAATCTTACCAAAATTCCTTTCAACCGAGAAGCTTATACTTCCATTTTTATATAAAGTGAATTAAAAGGGTCTCTTTATTAAAAGAATTTTCACAGAAAATTTGGAGAATGATGTTGCTTGCTAAATTTTGTGTATAACTTGTTTGTAGGATTTGAAAGTATAGGTTTTATTATGGGTGCGCGCAGTTTCAAATTTTCAATGCGGTCAAAAATCATGGAGTTTTTCCTCAGTTCCCATGAAAACCATGGCACGCACACAATTCTCTGAAAGTAATTTGGGTTCTATTCATTATGGGATTTTCACATGGAAGTGTGGAACTCGTTCGGTACATAGCAGTGAAATTCCAAGATTTTCTGTTTGATGTATACTTTTGAAGCAATCCTAGAGGAGACTCCAATCTTATGGAGTACTACTTTGTTTCAATCACAGACTACGTTTAGTGTTAATCAATGATCTATATTGACAGATAACTCAATTCTATGTTTTCAGCGAGAAAAAAAGAGGCCAACGGATTTGCACTCATATACGTTTAGTTTAGTGTAATGTAACACAGATAAGGAAAGTTAAAATAGAGGCCGAGCTACGCATAGCCCTTTATTTGCAAGATTTCAAAAATCATAGGTCGAACCATTAATATTTTTTTGGAAAAACTGTGCATTCTATCAATGTACAAAATCTCAACTCTAGATTAATATTTGAACCACACAAAATATCAGAATCTGACAGATAACTCAATTCTATGGTTTCATTTTTTATTTTTTTGGAAAAACTGTGCATTCTATCAATGTACAAAATCTCAACTCTAGATTAATATTTGAACCACACAAAATATCAGAATCTGACAGATAACTCAATTCTATGGTTTCATTTTTTTGACGGCCCAAAATACAGCTTATATTTCTTTATACTTTTACATAATGATACAAGACTCACTAGTTCCTATTTTCATTTTGTCACGGCACAAAATACAGCTTATTTCTATTTTAGATCTACGCATTGACAGAAGACAGCATTAAGTACATCCAGATTTTTTTCAGATCTTTTTGAAACTCACATATGCCTCAAACAGTCTTGGGTTCAATGTGGTGGAATTCAAAAATCATCAGATTCAGTCTGGCAAAATTCTGATGTTTAGAGTTTTTAGAAGCATGAATCACTCCATGCCATGAAAAACACTTTAACATAAGAGGCTAGTGTGGCAAGGACGACCAAATGCTGCTTGTGCAACTCAACAAACACAACTCAAATCCTAATCCTCAACATAACACATCACAGAACAAATCACAGTGAAATGAGGCAACACAATAGTGAGTGAATAGAATAACAGGTCATCCATGACACCAAGTACAAAGATATGCTCCAGCTGAACAGCCAACAGAGTGATTTTAAGTTGTCTAAACTGCAAAACCCCAGGCAACTCAACTACCAAATTATGCTTCAGTCTGCTCCCTCAAGCGACGGATTGTGCTCCTGACGGTAACAGCGCTGGCAGTGCTGCAAATATACATATTTAGTCATTAGCAACATACAATGGACGAACGAAAGGAATAAGAGAGCTGATGATGATAACATACTTCATGGTGTAAGCACCACCAGCCTTCACCTTCCCACAGTCCTTGCATCCCCAGATTCCAACTGCTTTCCTCTTCACAGCAAACTGGTAAGAGTTACAGTAAAGGCAGAATTACGCCAAGGGATTATCAAAATAAAAAAGAAACATAAATCAGTTAAGTTCGCTCATAAAAACAAGATAGAGTAAGAAATAGAATGAAACATGGCATGCTGAGCTCAAACTACTCTACAGTAGCAAACATAAAATCACAATCTTATAAACTAGTTCATCATGCCACATGATTCTATGATGGTAAAGAAATAGAATGAAACATGGGTTCCCAAAGCATTTTTTCAAGAATATATCACAAAAGACACAGAAGATATTATGATCAGGCTCCAGAAATGAACTGAAGCAGAGAATGGACACAGAAAAAATTAATGATGCCATAAGAGAAAAATTGCATCATATGATAAACATCAGCAAGCATCAGGAATCTAGGCCACCAGCCCACCACGGGTTAGCGCACTGTGGAGCATAATTCATATAAAAGGTACCAATGCTGACCATGAAGGGAGAGAGATGACATACCTTGCCACAGAACTCACAGAAATACTTGGAGTGCTGAGACACCTCCATCTTCTTGATCTGTTTACGCAAACTGGCACCATACCTAGTACCTATAAAACTGTGAGGGTTACTTCCAGAAGGTGAGCATTATAACAAAGGAAATTATCAAGTTTTTATATAGAACATACCATATTTGCCGACGATTCCAGCCTTCTTGGTGCGCTTCGTCTGGGAAGAAATGGCAAATGTAACAAATTAGACATCTGATTACTAAAACTGACTAATATGTCAAAACTTGATGGGGTTGTCAACTAAAAAGTACTAGCATATAACGCCAACAGGCAGGGTGGTTTTGTCGCCCAAACTTTTCCAAACATCAAAATGAATCATGCCCAAATATGTAGGTCCTATTGTATCTCGCATCAAATCATCAGTGGAATTAATGATGTCAACTAATAACATTCTATGTCAAAACCATGCAACTACTAACATATCCCTAAAGCCTCCTCTTCTCACTCTAGGAGATGAGCCTCCATCCGGGCAAAATCAAAATCAAGCATTAGCTTTTATAATCAAAAACAAAACAGATTCATAAGCTATCATTACCCAAGGGCTTGTTGCGATACCGGCTATCCATTCTAATCATTCAACTTATAATCGAGCTAAAGAATATTGATTGGCCGGAAAAGAAAGCACAGGTCAGGGGCAACAAACACAAATGGGCCAAAAGGAATCGACAATAGTCGACTTTTTAGTCGTTCCAGCATCCGGCGAACGCTACAGTATCGCCGTAACAAAACCCAACAAGAATCAATAAGAGGTGGCCTCTGAAACGTATAATTCAAACGACGTCGCGCAGATCTAAGCGTTCAATCAGCCAAGGGCACAACTTCTACGGCGCGCGGTCCAATGGGGGGCGGGGGAGAAGATCGGGAGCAGCGTACCATCTCGGCGACGGGTAGGAGGCAAGCAGCGGCAGCGGCGGCGGCGGCGGCGGAATCCGAGTGACGAGGGCGAAGCTGCGGCGGCAAAGCAGGAGGAATGGCCAGAGAGAGCTTATATATATCTGGCCTAGGGTTTTGAGGTACGGCACTACGGCGTCTGGATCGGGAACTTGGGCTATTGAACTTGGGCCGGTCCATTGACCGATGTATTACGGTTATATACACAACCCATAACTTGACGCAGCTAAAGAGGGCCATATTGGGCCTATTTGCACATCCACGGTGTGTCTGTCTTTCCGGCCTGCCAGGGCTCATTTCTTTTCCTATTTGTTTTTGGCTTTACTCCAGTATTTATTTTGGTGTGCAGGAAATTAGCAAAATTCTCCTTATATTACTGTAGATGTTTAGCACGGTCCGTACAGATGCTTAGATTTCTACTTTATTATCCACCCAATCGGTCCTGGTCACTTCATAGATTGGCTCTTTTGGGTCATTATCTGTTTTATTAATGGGAGTAGAGTCGTAGAAACATCACATGATCAATTTTAGGTGCTTTCTAGCTGTGACGAGAAAGACCTTCATTTAAACCCTTTTGTGCTCTTTCACACCTTGTGAATACACGCGTACATGGTAGTCGTGCTTAACTTTGTGATATGCAACTTATATGTGTGGAATCACTATGTTTCTGACCAGTGGCGGAGCTAGAGCTTGGGGCACCAGGGTGCCTACCGATGCAGCAAGAGAGAAAATAAAAAAATTGGGCTGCATATGTGGTGAAAAATTACAACTTTACAAAAAAAATGTCCTACCCGATGTCATGTGCACCCCTTAACTCCAAGTAGATCCGCCGGTGCTTCCGATATCCGTCTCAAAAACAAATTATGCTTCTGACGGTGAACTGCTTGCTACATATTTCCTTCGTTTTTTAAAAGTAAGATGTTTTAGGTGTTTCATATGTTGTTTAGATACATACTAAAATTATTAAACATACACATTAAAATGTGTTTAGATACATTTTGATATATGTGAACTTACACAAAGGATAAAACATCTTATATTTAAAAACGGAGGGGATAGTAATAATAACTTAACTCCCACGCCAACTAAAAAAACCAATTTAGTAGGTGTCCAAGATTATTCAAAGCCGTGGCGATTGCAGTCTACGGACGTCAGAAGAGTATAAAATAGACGACAGATAGCTTTGTGAAGAGCGTGCCTTAATCTTGAGAAGAGCGTACTTCAGTGCGAGGCAACGGTAACAGGATAAGATTTGACAAAAGTGAGGTGAGATGAATCGTGCGACATTGAGTGCTGCAAAAAACAAGTCGAGATAGTGCAGAGCAAGGTATGATGTGGAGATATTTCAGAGGATATAGCCACGCACGCACCCTTGAGTTCAGATCTTTGATTCCGTGCGTGATGAGTCAAAGTAAACCGCTGCACGTGCCTTTCACCTCCGCTCGTCCTGGGTTAATTACGCCGTTTGATTTGGTCGGCCATGAGAATCAACTTACTGAAAATAAAATTGCAGATTGACTGTAGGAAAATTCGACGGGTGGAAGCAGACGGTTGACTACAAAAATAGAAGCGTTAAGAAATGACAAAATGGACGACCCAAACTCCAGACCAATCTTCCGGGCACAGAATCAACTAGTTCTGGTTGCAACTTCAGCAAAGGTCTTGCATGAATAAACACCGTGAATTGCAAATGTACAACTCACGCTGACAAGACAAGCAATTTTAGGCATGATCAAGCGCTCGCAAGACAAGGCTCCAACAAAAGCAATATGTACCACTAGTCCCTTGCCTACTTTGCTCATAAGGTCAAACGCAGCACCACACAGACATACACATCTATATTGACAGAAGGAAATGTACTTGAGCGGCTACAAACGAAAAGGAAGTCATTTGAGGGTACAAACAAATGAAATCATCAGTCCATTCAGGCCTGGAGCAGTGCCATGTGAAACATACTTACAGCAAACTGGATACAGCCGAACAACTAGATCAGTTATTCTGAGTGTCTAAAAAAAGCAAATATCACTTGACGAGGAGGTGGCGGTCTATGATCTCGGATACGGTCTCTAGGAACAGGTTCTCACTTGTCCCTGGAAGAACAGCATCCTCTGCTTCCTGGATGATGTCCTCGATCTCGGAGTCTCTATTCACAGTCTCCCTGCACAATATACGTCCTATGTCATACGGAGTGAGGCCTCGTGCCGCCCCCTTCTTCAAGAGCATGGTGCTGATGCGCAGGACACGAGCACACTTTGAGGACAGCTCCCACCCGTGGAACTTGAGAAGCTTGATATCCTCTTCGGCATCTAGAGATCTAATATATTCAGTAGTTTCATCGCTGAAAGCCTCACGGGCTTGAGGCCAGTAAAGCCACTCAAAGGTACAATCCTCAAACTGCATTCCAACAAGGCAATAAGATTACGATTTGCACGACATAATAACTAGAATGATGCAAGGAACTGAAAGTAACGCAAGAGTGAAATAATCACCTTCTCTGGCAGGCAGTAACCATGATCAATTGGGATCAGCTTGTAGGTGCCACCTTCTTCCTTGGAAACTAGAATGTTCCCTGCGTGACGATCAGCATTTGCTAGCCTAAGATCTAACACTGCTATCTTGTGGACCTCCTTCACTGGAAAAGCCCGGGGACCCATATCCTCGCAGCTCCCATTGTTCTCCATGAACATCTGCAGAGATCCCAACTTGAAGCTCTTGCCCCTATGTAAACTTTTGACTAATGATGTGGGAGGCACACCAGAAAACCCAACACTGCGACCTGATTCACGAACAACAATCTGATGATCAAGAATATAAGCAGCAACTTCCCTCAGCGCACCTTCCCCTACACGTGTCCCCCTCTTCATGCCTTCCCCATCAGTCGACAGCGGAAGACCCCTCGGGTTGTTTTTGGCCATAGGTTCCTCGTCGATGGGCTTAAACACTGCAACATTCTTCTGGCCTGATGAATCCTGCATGAAGTAAACACCACCTGAACCTTCTGCTGACATAATTGGCGTGTGTCCATTCTCAATACCAGCTCTTGCCGAGTCAATCATCTTAAGTACTTCAGGTGAAAGCTTCACCTTCCGGTTAACAACGATTGGTTCAACAGGAGCAGGCTTGCCAGCAGCTGGTTTCACAACAACAGATTCATTTTGAAGGTTCTCTTTCTCCTGAGGGTTGTCAACTGTGACCACGGTATCCTTTTCAACTTGCTGTGTTCTTAACTTTGCTGGTTGGCGGATGAACAAATGAATCACCGCATCATCCCTCTTGCTAATATCAGAAATCAACTGGTGGTCCTTAAGCACCTCACCGTCGTATTCGAGCTTGTCATCCTCCAGGCTACCAAGGTCCTCATCATCACCCTCCGCTGCAATCTTACTCTTGAGGTACTTGACGTTGCGGCTCTGGTCCACCTGAAACTGAAACTTCTTCCCGCTGGCCGTCTCAATGTTAATCACCCGGAGATCAGCCAAGCGGACAACAAGGTGCAGGACATTCCCCTCAGCGAGACCATAATCCTTGACGGGGCAGTTGTTGCGGGAGAGTTCATGCCCGTCGAGCACGAGCCGCTGCTTCGTCATCACAAAGCCCTTGAACCTCTGGATGCGCAGCTTGACAGAGGCGATGGAGTCAGTGCCCAGCACACTCATCGGCATGGGCGGCGCACCGGGCACAGCGAGGAAGATGAGAATGGAGTCCTGCAGCTGCGACCCGGAGAGACAGTGTGCGGCGGCGGCGCAGCTGCCGTCGAACCTGATGGGCAGGAAGCCGAGCTCGTCGGGCACCGGTCCAAGAGCCATGACACCAGCCGACGACATCTTCACTCTAGGGGATGATTAGGAGGAGGGCGAAGCTTGGGGTCAGCCGTCAGCCACTACCAGTATTTACAGCAGCACTGGAAATTTACAGGCTCTACGCTAGGAATTAGAAGCCATGGGAGCGGTCAGCCAGGCCGAGGGTGTTCCTTCCTTGTAAAATGGAGGAAACCCTGACCTTTCTGCGGAGAGCCACGCACACCACAACGGCAACGGCGCACACGACCGATGTCTACAGACTCATTCTGGATTCGGCGCCCATATCTGCACCACAAAAAAAAACATAGTAGATCGCCCTTGGTTAGTCGGTCGGTGGAAAGCAGAAGTTGAATCAACAGAGATTGGTGTTGGAAAGCACGGAGCGTCGTGAGGGAGGAGGGGGGCATGCATACCGGAGTTGGTTTTAGGGGCAAAGTGGCGCAAACTACCTGCCTTTGCCCCCACTGCCGACCCAATCCCCCAATCCAGCGGCACAATCTGCAGCAGAGGAGAGACCATCCGGAGCGATCAGACACAAATTCACCAAGCCGCTACGGTACAGAATACAGGTGGAGCGTGCGTGCGTCATCATATGTTCATACCAGCGGAAATTTGTCACCAGAGGTAGATCGATTTTAAATTCTGACGGGCGAGAACACGGAAGGACGACCGGAGGTCAGGGCCTCCACCGACGCCGGCGCTGCGACCTCACCACGGCTGCTGCTCCCTCGACGGCCGAAACCTGCAACACCACCGTAACAGATGAGCTTTATCCCCAATCGATCGATCGAAAACGAACCACCAAACAAAAGTAAAAAAAAATCAGGAGAAAACACAGCACCAGGTCAGGCGCGGGAGGGATCGGAGAAACTCACCGCCTGGAACGGACGGGGGAACCCCGCGATTAGCAGCCCGGCACCGACTCCTCCTTCCTTGCTCCGCGGTTCACGCCGGGGGAGGGAGGGAGGAAGGAGGAAGTTTTTGGTTTGGTTTGGTTTGGTTTGGTTTGGTTTGGTGTGGTCTGGTTTGGCGAGGAAGGAACAGGGGAGGGGAGGGGAGGGGAGGGCGGAGAGGGGTGGGGGAGAGAAAGCGGAAGGTGCGGGGCTGCTGATTTATTCCGGGGGTGGGGCCGTCACTGACGGCGTTACCCGCGCCTTCGTGGCAGTGTATAGAAGAGGTCGTGCTCGTAATTAATCTCGTTTGCCCGTTTTGCCCCCCGCGACCGCCTTGTGATGAGGATGGACGAAGCGAGCGCGACGAGTAATCTCACTGTCAATTAGGGAGAGGTTAGTGCTGGGAATTGATTATGCATTGAAATCTCTGCGTCGGTAGGCTGTTCGTTTGGATCTCACGTGGATTTTGTTGGGGGTGGTGGGGGGAGCTTGGTGCATTAGTGTACCGTCGTCGAGAAGGATCTTTACTGTTCTTGGAGTTACTGGTTTTTATTTTATTTTATTTGAAGGAAAACGAAGGGTAATAACATCTCTATATATCTTTCAAAACTATACCGTAAGCTTGAGGTACCTTAAACAAATTTTTATGTATGTCAAGCCTTTCCGCATAACTTATTAGATAAAGTATTACTGTAAAACAGAATATTCATATTTATCGGACAGTTTTCGACAAAACCGTGACATACCCAAACCGATCATTTTAAACATACCATCAGGGGCGGAACTAGACCAAGGGCCGGCCCTGGAGGGTGGCAGGGTGGGCGGCCGCCCTGGGCCCCCAAAATTCAGGGGGCCCACCCAAGGTATGTTGTACTATAGGTATATATACTTGTATAGAGGTATTTTAACAAAAAAAATGAAATGGGCCGGCTAGAGGTCCATGGAAACAGGAAAGGAGCAAATCACACGCACTGAGTCCACATACCATCGATCCGATCGACCGATAGTCTGCTTGTAGGTGGCACGCGAACGATCGCGACGCGCCCGACGCCTCGGCTCTCTCGTCTGCTCTGTTCTGTTCCTCTTCCTCTCCAATCTCACACCTCGGAGCCCTCAGCACTAGACGCTTCATCTCCAATCCAAAGACAACAGTGTGCCCGAGATTCGGTCGTTGCCGCAGACGCCGCTCCGCGTTCGCCGTCTCGCCGCCTCGCCCGTCGCCGCCACCGTCAGGTCAGGCCCTAAGTCTCTAACCACGACCTGTTACGGTAAATTTCTTATTTCTGCGCTTTTCTAGCTAACTTCTAATCTGTATCATGGAGTTTAAAAAACATATTCGGTTTTTTACTGAGCTCAGTCACCTTGAAGTCATTAAATGATAATGAACTTGAAGAGTGTTGCACAAAATTTGCAGAAACTTTCCCTCATGGTGGTTCATCCGATGTTGAGGTATATGCTCTTATTTCTGAATCGAAGACGATGAGATTCACATTAGCAGATTCCACCATGTCTGCTATGGAGAGTTTTGAGCATGTGAGAGAGGTTGATTGTTATCCCAATATCTCAATTGCTTATCGCATCCTATTTAGTGTGCCCGTGACCGTCGCCTCGGCTGAAAGAAGCTTTTCAAAGTTGAAATTATTGAAGAACTATTTGCGGTCTACAATGACTCAAGAGAGGTTAAATGGGTTGGCAACATTATGCATCGAGAAGAAATTATTGGACGACATCGACATCGAGCCCATCATAGATGAATTTGCATCAAGAAATGTTAGAAGAAAATTTTAAGGTAATTTGTATAATTTATTTGATATATGTACTGTTTTGTGTACATTAATGTTTTACTGAAAATATATGTCATACATATAATTATTATTAGGATGATGTTTTTAATTAGGACCCCAAATTTTAGTTCCGCCCCGCCCCCCCCCCCCCCCCCCCCAACATGCAGATTTTCTTACTAAACTCTCTACTAAACATGCTTGTAATGAGTGTCCTAAGCCATCTTTGCCCCCTCCAACAAAGCTCTGCCCCCTCCAAGCCTAGTTGCTGGCTCCGTCCCTGCTGGTTCACCGGAGTGCATGGTGCTCTGTGTGTGTCCAGTTTTTAGTCACCCGGGAGCATTTTTCATGATATAAGGTGGTGCACAAGCTGACTTTTTGGCACAAGTATGAAGAAAAAATTCTGACCCTGATGCATGTGCACCAGGGTGAGCACGTGTAGCTCCGCCCCTGCATACCATGGTGACAATAGTTCACAAATGAAGATAGTCTATGAATGCTACCACAACTAGTGCATAAACTTGACAATAACCCCGCAACACTATCACAATAATTTATGAATTAGATGATAATCTAGCACCACTATTCCAATGGCACCACTACGGTTGATCAATTGGTGACCATCGGTCACTCCGGTGTGTCACTGTTAATCCCAATTTATCTGGTATGGTAAATTCATGATGATTATTGCCCTGCTCATCCAGTCCACTAGATTGTAGGACCTGATACTTTCATAAAATTTAATCATATTCATCCTCCTTCTTAAATCCCTAGGATGAAATCTTGTGGCTCATGCATGAACCTCCATTGCATTTCCAAAAAAAAATATATCAATCATATCTCTACTTCCTAATGAATAGTCAAATTATAGAACAAAAGCACACACAAAAAAAGCAAACTACAACTTTGACACGCATCCGGAGACTAGAGGAAATTCAATTCTTCCGCATGCACGGCCCCAGCGGAGGTGTGATCAACGCGGCTCCGTACCCAGTGACAAGTAGCTCGAATGGAGCCGCCTAACATTAGAACCTTCAACGGGAGTAGGAACCCCAAGACAATGATGTGGTTCCGCAAGTGCAAGGAAAATGGCAACGGCGATGTAACAAGTTGTGCTGGAGTGTACCTGAAGTGGACTATGGGGATGACCGAAAACCAAGCCCCGTGAACCACGGTCGGGCGGATTTTACAGACCTTTTTGACACACTCCGCAAAAAAAAGGCCGGTCTTGTCCTTTATATGAAATTTGTCTAGTGTAGTTCTTTCTTTGTTTATTCAGGATAAAAGGACCCGCATCAAACTTAACTTTGGTTTCCTCACTAAAAATTGAGAAAGATGTGATGGGAACCAAAGTAGGAGTATTATTCCATCAGGCATGCGCTATGTGCGTGGCACTAAATTTATTTTCACACCGACCCGTCTGGTCAAAAGGCAAGGCAGAGCGGGCATGATCGTGCGCAGACATGACATCCTTAAAATAAAATCAAGCCATGTAAAGTCTTCTCCGAAAATAGTCAGTCCTATTTTGCGTCCGCATTATTCTATTTTATTTTTACGAAAGACAGTAAGCACTGCTCCGTTTTATTTTCCTCTGTTCTACTCTCTCTTGTACGAGTAGTAGTTCTAGAACAGTCGGCAAGTGGAGCGCATGCATGCAGCTGGCCAGTCAAACGACAAGGATCGGACTCAGCCAGCCAGCCAGCTCTGCTCGCGTTGCGTTGGAAAGATGGGGGCGAAAGGGATTGGGTCGAATACGTGGGCTCACGGCGCCGTCTGTGGCCGTGAGATGATGACACACCAGACCACGGTGCCGTTGCGACGCGCGTGCGGCCGGTGCCGGTGGAATGGAGCCAACGAAACCACGGGCCGTGCTCCCCATCGCTGTGTGTGTGTACGTGGAGGTGGAGACATCTCCCCTGCTACACCACTTGCCTCCGGGAGGGCCCCGACCTTTTTTATTGGCTGTACGAGTAATGAACTCTGGGGACCTTGCCTTGCCTTTCGCTACAGGTCCGCAGCTCCGCGATTCCCTGCACCGGCCATACTCTTTTTTTTTTATTCAAACAAAAATAAATATCATCCGACTATCACAGAGTTTGGTTTGTTTGAAGCTCCTTCCACGTAGCCAGGATTGTAAACCCCGCGAATTCTCGTATTTTCCGTTTTACAGTATAGGATGTTTTACCCGTTTTACACATTCATAAATAAACACATATATTTTAGACATATTTTAGTGTATATGTACACTCATTTTAATGAAAATCTAGACAACATGTGTTACACCAAGAACATCTTATATTGTTGAACGAATGGAGTACTAGTTTGAGTGCAGTTAGAAGTTAAAAAAATCATTGAGACTAGCCTGGAAATTTTACTTCCTTCAGAAAGACACCTCTAGAAAATGTCCAATTTGGTTTACAATCGTCTGCACCTGCCATATGAGAAACAGAAACGAATACAGCCAAGGCCTCTTCCATTCAATATTTTTTTTTAACATTTCGGTTTCTTTCAAGCTTCTTTCACTACAAGAAGGATTACAATACGCGGGAATTTATTCCCTTTTTTTAGTCTCTTAATGCCGTTTTGAAGAATAAATCCCTTGAGACCAACCTGAAATCCGATTTTTTTTCAATGGAAACCATCGAATAGGTTTGGTCTTCAGAGAGGAGTCGGTGGTTTACATACAGTGCAACCAAGCAAATATCTATTGAGGATACATGTGTTTTCAATACTCATCGCTAGAATTCATCACTCAAAAAATATATTCAACATGTGACACCCATTTTGTAAATTTTCCTACGTTTTAAAAAGCTCATGCGTTGACTCCCACGAATGATGCATGTATCATTTTTCTCATAAGTTTTCCCTTTCAAAAACACTAAGTATGATACAATAGCACATATTCATACTCCCTCGCGTCCGCGTACCGGAATCATATATAGTTGGTTCTTTGTATCACAAATTTGGTTCAACAATGCATTCTTTTTAGTTGCAATAAAACCATAAAGAAGGAATGCATTTGGACAGTTAGCCTTTGTTAGTTTATTTTTATTTATCACATTAAGAACAACAAACATTTAAGTTGATTAGTCGACAAATATACTAAAAAGTCCAAGTCACTTATATTGATTAGAGTCTAGCTTGGAACATTTAGACGAGTGAGTAACGACTCTTTGATATAAATTTATTTGGATGTTGGTAAGTCTTACACTGAATAATACTCCCTCCTTTTCAAAACAGATGACTTCTATTTCTTTAAAAGTAGATTTATCTATAACATGTCTAGATACAATTTTAGAGAAAAATGTAAAATATCTAATTTAAAACGGAGAGAGTATTTTCTGAAGCCTCAATTGTTTCGGAAGAGCTCAATAGTTTAGTACTTGCACTATATAAAAGGCATCCACGGTATAGCTAACCAGTTCCAATGCTTATCAGATTATCATGCGGTGATCACCATGGTATTAGAAATTATATAAAAACAACATGATCCCCTTATATGCGCTCTCTTACTTTCTTTATCGTTATGTTTAATCCACAAACGGTCGGTCGTGCTCGGGATGCTGCTCACAGTGGTTTGTTTTTTAGGGGAAGGATGATCATAGTGGTGGGACCAAGCACTGAGTGCGCATAGCACAAAGCCTAATCTATGCAGTAGGGGGCCCACGTGCGCGAATGAAACGGGTCCAACGAGGAAATCCCTTTCGTCGCTAGCTCCAACGAGCAGTGACTATCGGAACGTTGCCCGCCCACGCGCTTGCTCCGACGTGGCGACTTCCCATTGGCCGGCACACGCGTCGTCCCGACCTCCGATTTCTTTCGTGCTCACCTTTTCCTGTTTAAACTCCGAACGGTCGAAAGGCGAGGGAGCGCGTCACCGTCTTTAGTACCATTTCTGATCCTGCAGGCTCCAGGTGTAAAATCACCGACGGCAGCTGGGGCCTGCCGTGCCGGTGCTGTCGGGGATGCTGTGCAGCTTTCAGTTCGGCTGATTATTTTTACTCTCTCCGGTTGGAATTACTGGACTTGGTTTAGCGGAGGATAAAATGGAGTTGGAGGAGATCATATCAGACTTGCTTGTTTTGCGACGGTATCGATCTCATGCTTCGATGGCTTTAGGATTTTGCTAACTCCTTCTGTTGGAGAATCATTGCTCTCAAAGCTAATGAATCCATGTGCCTCCCAGCTGGCAGTATTTTGAAAATTCGTACATTTCAAATTTAATTTTTTAATCATTGCTCAAACCTAATGCATGATTTAAAAAAGGAAAAAAACGAAAATAAGTATTTTTTTAAAATAACATTAGAAGGAAATAGAAAACATAAATGAAAGCTAGGGGAAAAAAGCAAACAGAATTGAAAGAAAAATCGAAGTAGATCCTGGTTGGGCCGGTCTACTGGCAGGCCGTATGTGAGCGTCAGCACCTGTTTGACCCAACAATTGTCCTAGTGGGTCTACTAGGTTCAAGGACAGAGTGGATGAAGAAAAATGGACTTCGTATGGGCTTTCGGAGTAGTATGGTAAGTCGAATTACTGAACTTTCAGCGTGAATCTCATCAGAAAAAAAATAGTAACAAGATTCACCGTGTATGTTATTTTCCTTTATTTAAGTTGAGCCAGAACCAAATGTCGTACTCTCGGTTCGTTGACCAGCGGCAGCGGAGATGGTATTTTGATTGTACTACCGGGTCATGGCTCATGAGAGACCCAGCTCTAGATTTAAAACTTTCCTGAGTTTCATGATACGGGATTGCCCTTCGCATAGCATGACAGCAATACCCTGGTAAGAGAATCTCTAGCAGACATCGAAAAATCTGAATCTGCAAACGCGAAATACAGGTCGGGTTTTGCCAGTTTTACAGGTTGAAAAGGCACCGCGCGGAACAACAACCGGAAAATAAACCGTAAAAACGTATATTCCGTTTTGATGACTTTTCGTAGTCATCTTTTTCCCCAACCTCGCCGAGGACCGCTGAAATCTCCATGTCGTCGCCGCCCCCACTCCCCCTCCCCCGAACTCTCTCCCCAAATCTCCATGTCGTCGCCGCCCTAGGCATCCCTCCCCGGCCGTCCCCGCGCCCCGCCATGTCTGCCGCTGCCGGGCCGTCGATGGTCTCCTCCCGCTGGCGGAGGAGGCCGAGCGCCGCCGCGATTTCTCCACCACGGCCTCCTGCCTGGAGTCGGCGCTCGCCTCCTCGCTCCTCCCGCTCGTCGCCTTCGCCGCCGCCGGGCTCCTCCTGCACGTCAAGATGTGGGTCCGCATCGCCCAGGCCGCCGCCGCTCGGGCCACGGCCATGGGAGCCAGGGACAACTTCGACGGCGCCGACCAGGAGGGAGTCCGCTGCGTCGCCGCCGGGTGGAGCAGGCTCTCCCTGCGCGGGACGCTCCTCCGTGGCGCTCTCCTGCATGAATTCGGCTTCACGGGCGCTGTGGACGAGGCGCAGCTCACGGACGAGTACTGCTCGTGCAGCTCAGCTCCGGCGAAATTCGTGGCCGTCGCTGGCCAGGTTAGCTGCGTATTTGGACCGACGGCGGCGGATTCCGGCGTGTGGCGACATTTTTTGGCGTGCGGCGACGGTTTTCGACGAGTTTCGACCAAATTCCGGCGAGTTCCGTGGCGTCGCATTTGCTCCGACGAGGTTTGACCAGTTTGTAGGTGGGCTGTAAATGGCCTCCCAAACTGCAGAAATATGGGTCTCACGCATATACACTGCAAAAAATATAAGGGTTGAACAAATTTTGCAGGATCTGTTCCGCGCCGTTTTCGACCGAAATTGTAAACATCCCTCATTTTTACAGGTTTGACCGTTTTTACCGTGTCTGCTAGAGATGCTCTAATAACGGTCTTGAAAGATTTAATCTACGTCGTATGGAGGTTTACCTGTGATCGAAGTATGAGCGTGTGCACAGCCGTAGCTCGGTCTCCGTGCATGCAGAAATTTGTCTAATAAACGGTCGACTTAAATACAACTAAAATCTTAGTCACTTAAACACGACTGAGTCTTATGTGCAAATCTTGGTGTAGCAGGAATCATGACTCAAATCAGTTAAACTGTTGACTAAAAAATAATCGAAACTCAGTTGCACATATTTGCAAATGTCGTGCAACTCTCGGACCAGCACAAATCGACGCAAGATTCAACGTCTAAGGCCCTGTTTGTTTCCGCTGCGGCTGCAGCTTTTGATGTGTAGAAGCGGCAGCGCAAACAAACATCGAACGGTAGAAAAGCGATAGGCAGAAGCGCGGTTGGGAAATGAACTATGCGTGCGCGGAGCTGAAAAGCTACCCCGGAGCTGCTTCCCGAGCTTTTCTCTGCTTTCCGAGTGTCACCGGACCAAATTGCCCTCAATAGTTTGCAGTATTAACACGAAAACTGCCACCCGATATAACTCCAATCCGTCTGTACAGAACTATACTGCCCGACGCCCCCGCGCCCATTATCCCCTTTCTCACCGTCCCCTAGCCATGGCTGGATAGGGTTAGCCACTGCGGCCGCCGCCGCCATTCCGCGCCGCCGCCGCCGTTCCCTACCGCCGACGCCGCCTTTCCTCGCGCGCCTTCCTCCCTCTCTCCATTCCCGGCCTCCTGCACCACGCGTCCCCGTCGGCCGCCGGCCATAGGAGCTCTTCGAGCTGGGATGGGAGGGTCGGCTCGTTTCCGTGGGAGTGGAGCAGCGTGGAGGAGGCCCGTGGCTGGAGGATGGGGGAAGGAGACGGTGAGAGTTGAGCTAACTGCTCCAATACATGGGAGAAGCTAGCCGATCTGCCGTCCTGCTTCACCAAGCAATTCCGCGGCCGCCTGCCTGTTTCCTCTGCCCTGACGACCGCAGGTCCAGCCAGGACCGCCTCCTGCTTGTGCCGCCGTGGATCTGCTCTCCTACACTATCTCGCGCACTGCCTCGTCGCCGCTGGCCCATCTACTGGACGCCCAGCTTGCCGTGCCCAGCCACGAATGGCAGCACTACACTGATTGTGGTCAGTTCAGCTCGAAGGAGCTAGCTAGATGATGCGTTCCGTTCATGCACTCGATTGTATGATTGCTTTGGCAAGCTAGCTAGATGATGTGAGTTGAATTTGTGTGTATGCTAGGCAGAGCTAGCACTGGATTGGATCAGATGCTTGTTGAATTTATGTCAAAACAATTGTTGAGTAAAAAAATGCATTCAACTAGTTTACCAATATTTAATCAAAACACATTTACAATATTGGTATATCATTATTTAATTTAATTATATTGTAAATTAATTGCTTTACATGGTACTTATGAATTAAATGGGTTAGAAACAAAAAATTCATTCCAGATCAGCACTTATGAGCATCGTCATCGACGAGTTCATCCTCGAAACACCCACCCCGGAGGAGCTTCGAGACGAGTGCCGTGGAGCGCGATAGGTGTCTTTTGGATATAACGCGTGTTTCAATTATGAGATAAAAATTGAGATGATTTAGATATTAAATATCATAATTATGAATAAAATTAGTCAAAAATAACTATTTCACCTCAAATCAACACTTATATAACATTTTCAACACTTAGGGGCTTTTCAGACTTTTCATCCATAAAACCAACAGCAACAGCTGCCGACAACACTCTTACCAAATATCAAATCTCTGCTTCCAACAGCTGCTTCCAACAGCTGCTTTCTCACAGCCAAACAGCTACAGCCGCTTCTCAAAAGCTGCAGGCCAAACAAACAGACCCTAAGAAGGCCATTGAGATTTAGGGTGTGTTTGGTTCAGTGGCTATCCACTGGATGGTGAGGGATAGCCATTTTTTTAGTGGATGCCATGTGTTTGGTTTAGAGGTTGGGAGATGGCAGAGGTAGCCAGATTCGGAGAATATTCGTTGAAAAACTGGTTGAGCTGCTCCGGCAAAAAGTGCTGGACGAGGCCAACCACTCTGCGCTCCTGACCTCTGAAACGTTTTCTTTGGCTCACGTCGCTCAGAAATCCCCTCCGTCTCTCCTTCTCACAGACGGCGTCGTCGCCAGATCGAGTGACCGCGGCGGCGCCAGATCGAGAGACTTCCTCGAGGCGGTCGTAATGGTGCCAATCTACGGCGGTTTCGCTAGCAAGGGCGGAGGAAGCATCACCGGGATGCTGGAGGCCGCGCTCCCGGCGCCGTCGGGGTCAATCGGGTCGCCGGGAAGCTGGAGGCCACGCTCCCCACGCCGCCAGGGCCGTTCGGGTCGCCGGGATGCTTGACGCCGTGCTCGCTGCGCCGTTGTGGTCGGGTCGCCAGGATGCTGGACGTCGGCTAGCTTCCATCTGCCTCACGAACGACGCCCAGATGGCCAGGATGCGGGGCAGCGGCGTACGTGCCCTCGGCTGTGCTTCCGCCGCCGTCGAGGACTAGCTGCTGACAGTTGCTCGCGGCCGCATGAATCAGATGAGTTCGCGTGCTCAATCATGCACGGCTGTGCCACCATGGATGTGGTTAGCTAACGATGGATTTGCCCATTCGTTCATGCACGGCTGGGAGCCAGCTGCTCCACTCTTCTCCCTAAACCAAACGAAAAATTGGCTATCCCTACCTTCTTTTTATCCCACCCATCCAAACAAAAAATTGGCTATCCCTAACCAGGTGGTTGAGGATACCCTTATCCCCTAAATCTAATCCTCTAAACCAAACACACCCTTAGTGGATTCTCGGGAACCTTAGAATTGATACGAATTTTAACCGGATAATACGAATACGAACACCGTCTGGAAACGGCCAACCCCGGCCGACTTCTCGTGTGGGACCGCTGACCAGGTTCGCTGCCGACACGTGTGCATTTCGCGACGCATTTTCGTTGTCGGCGACGAATGGGAAGGCACCAGCGTCGACGGCGCCAGAGCACACCTCATCCTCACCATGCATCCGTACGGATGAGGTTCCTCCTACTCATACTCCGATCGATCTCGATGACGCTGCATCCGTGCCTGGGCACGAAGCCACCTTCGCGAGACATCCATGGCCACCGCCCTCCACGTTCAGGCCAACGAGACTCTGCCACCGCACCGCGCCGAGAGCAGCACACGGCAGCAGCACGTGTCCTCATGGCCATGCCTCCGCCGGCCACGCATCACCTCGTCGAGCATATATATATATATAAGGGAGAACAAGCAGCGACAGCGATAACTATCTCCAACTAGAGCTGACAGCGAAGCTTTCGATCGGAAGAAACCACACTGCAGCTTCAGTGAAGCGACGGCAGCTAGCGGCTAGCCACCAGCCATGGCCCAAGCGCAGGCGACGAGGTCCGGCGACCAGAAGTTCAAGGCGGCCGAGCAGGAGCAGGAGCAGCCGGAGGCGATCCAGTACGGCCACGTGTTCGCGGTCACCGGCGACCTGGCCGTGCAGGCCATCGCGCCGAGCGACGCGGCGGCCATGCGCTCCGCGGAGGACAGCGTGCCGGGCGTGCCCGTCCCGACGGCCAGCGGCGGGGGCTTCAGCGCGGCCGTGGCCATGGAGACGGCCGCGGCGTACAACGAGGCCGTCGGCGCCGTGCTTTCCGGCCAGGCCAGCGACGCCGCCGTCAAGCAGGGCATCACCGTCACCCAGACGGCGGTTCCCGGGGGCCGCATCGTCACCGAGTTCGTGGCCGGGCAGGTGGTCGGGCAGTACTCCGTGGCCGACCAGGCGATGATGGGGCAGCCGCAGCAGCAGGAGGAGATGGTGGAGGAGGAGGATTCGAGCAAGGTGACGATAGGCGAGGCCATGGAGGCGGCGGCGCTCTCCGCGGGCAACCGGCCCGTGGAGGAGGCCGACGCGGCGGCCATCCGCGCCGCGGAGACGCAGGCGCAGGGCACGGACAGAGTCATGCCCGGCGGCCTGGCCGATCAGGCGTGGGCCGCCGCGAGCGCCAACGCCTGGGCCGAGCGCGAGGAGGACAAGATCACCATCGGCGACGTGCTCTCGGTACGTACGCTACACGATAGTACTCGTACTAGTATATAATATGATCCCTGCTGGCTCTCTCGAACTGACTTCTGAACATGTGTGCAGGACGCGGCGACGAAGCTGGCGGACGACAAGCCGGCCGAGGCAGAGGACGCGGCGAGGGTGGTGCAGGCGGAGAAGCGCAGCGGCGCCGGAGCGCGCACTAGAGCCGGCGGGGTTGGCGCCGCGCTCACCACGGCGGCGAGGCTTAACCAAGAAGAAGAAGAAGAGCAAGACGCTTGAATGTTCGCATCGGTCACGTGAGACGTGTCGTGTGTGTAGCTGTGTTCGCAAGGTCGCGGATCCTTGTGCAGCGTCAGGCGAGTCGAGTTTGGGCAACTTCAGCCGTGTGTGTGTGTAAACAAATAAGAATGTGCGACTCCGTCTGTAGCAGCGTATGCGTGAACAAGTCTGTACATGTTCTTTTCTGTCCGGTGAATGACACGGCGTGCTTCAACTTTCGCTTAGAATACGAAGAATTCCGGTTATTTGTCTGAGATCTCTTGAGTTCGTATTTCGACCTTGCCAATGGCAGATGAAAAAGAAACATCCCCAATGCCGCTTGTGCACTTGTGCGTGCCCAATGCGGCAATGCCCATGTCCAGGCCACCGCTAGCCCGAACTTGGGCACCAACGCAAGCGTCCCGGTCTTACTTCCCCGCTTGGTTCCCATGAGCCGCCATGACTGATACACACTGTTGTCCGCGTTAATCGCTGCAAATCTTCTCAACTGTTGTCCGCGTTAATCCCTGTAAATCTTCTGAAGTAATTCAGGTTTGCACTGTTTGTATCCGTGCGCAATCGTGATCTGCTGTAAGCAAATATATTTCCTCGTAACTAGGTAACTGAAGGGAATCGATTTCCCGCCTTGCAGATCAAGTCCTCAAAGCTTTAATTTAATTTGGATGCTTACATATTTTTTTTAATTTTAAACCACTTACTTTTTTTTAAACCATAATTTGGGTGCTTAAATACTACTCCCTCCGTTTTTTATTTTAACATGTTTTAGCCTTTTCTCCACATTCATATGTCCAAACTTATATCTACACATGTTTAGTGTCTATATTCACTCGTTTTTGTGTGTATGTAGACAACATATGTAATAGCTAAACCATCTTATATTAAAAAACGGAGGTAATACTATGTAGGTACTAATCAGATTTCAATTTTCATTTAAAAGCAAGGTAAAAGATTTGCCATTTTATTAAGAATAAGTTTAGACATTCGCCTAGGACTTTTTAAAAAAGTCGCTCTAGGATTACATATCCGAAAATTTTGACGCCGGTCAAACACCACACGCTCAATTTGACGCAGGCTAAATACCACGCCCTCTCTTCGACCTTAATTCTAGAGACAACAATGGTGACATGAGACACAATATGGCAAAACAAAAATTTGAAACCGGCTAAACACCAGACAACGATGGCAACTGTAGACGCAACATGGCGAAACATCCTAACATTATGCTTCTTCCATACTTCCCAAGAGATGAGCATTAGCATGGAGGACATGGCTTTCCTCGCGATGTTGTGATCAAAAGCTATAGTTTCACCCACTAATCTTGAACGGACCCAGAGCGCCAGGTCAATGTCATGATAACCACACCATCATGATAACAACACCAAGTTAGGATGTCCTTCCAAATCCTTATTATATAGCGATACTTGCAGAGAAGATGGCTCAAATAATCTTGCACTTGGTTACATATGGGGCAATTTCTACATTTATCTCATCCCCTTCTTAATTTGGAGGGATCGGCAGTCCATATTCTATTTTGGAGGACCAACCATGCAAAAAAATACATTCTAACGGAGCCCAAACTTTACAAACCGATTTGTTGAGGGTGGTGGAAATGATGCCTTCGAATTGCATTTTTATAGGCCATATTGACAGAGTAAGAATCGTCACTTGTGTGTTTCCAAGTAATAGAATCGGTGGCATCATTGAGAGTGACCCTGGCTAGCATTTCCTAAAGGAACACAAATTGTTGAATGTGATCAATATCAAATCCTTGTTGAATTACATGCCACTGTTTGGGTGCGATGTCCATGGTCGGCCGTCCAAATCATATTTTGAAGCAAAGTTATGGGAAAAAAATTGACCTTGGGAGGTGCCCAAATCATCCAAACCAAACATGATCGATGTAGCTCCATGAAATTGAGCTTTGTAAGCTGAAACCGCCAAGCATTCTCCATTCGCCGTGAGCTCCCATGTAATTTCCTACAGCTTTGCACCCCATCATTTTCATTTCAAACTGAAGCTTCAAGTTTGCCCATCAACAACACAGACCTGATCCTGTTGATTAGGTCGCTGGCGTGGCAGAAAAATCCCAAAAGAAACCAAATACTTTCCTCGAAATGCAAATATATTTCACATACTAAAATGATTAAATGAATGATCTTCAGAAGTATTTATGAAATTCCATCGAATGTGAGGACCCTGTTTGATGGGCATGTTGCTCGTTTAATGTTCACTGTGAAGGTTGGATGCTCATGTCGTTCGCTCGCTAGATTAGCAAAATAATTTAGAGGGTATAGTGAAAACAGAAATGCTGATCGTTTAACAAAAATAACACAAGTGCTGCAACAGATGGCATGGATGATCAGGCAAAGTTCCACTCGTTCATGCATGCGACAAGGAGCACAGCCACAGGTAGGTACAGAGTCAAGCATATGCACCGTTGGCATGGATGAGGAAGGCCACATGCTATGCATGAGTCAACCGCAAGACATTTTAATTTACATATTTCCTACAAATACACCGGGGGAAAAATGTAATCTCGTTGACAAAATTACAGTTTCGTTTGACAGAACATTTGTGCCACATAACAAGGCCAGCATCATGTCCTATTTAAACCTGCTCTAGCGACGAATCAAATAGAGAGGGGAATTAGCAGACACCAACATGACCTTAACAACGCAGTCAGGACAGCACTTCCACTGCAGATCACCACACGCAGCCGCCGCCGTCCACCTGCTGCTACTTCTCGGCGCATCAGTACTGGCAATGGCGACCAGGACAGCAAGCGCGCATGCCGTCCACACGCCGCCATGCTGCAACCTGCTCCAGGGCGTGAACCTGGTGCCCTGCCTGGCGACGACGGGCAGCGGTGGAGGAGGCGTCGTGAACATAAGCGCCGCCTGCTGCGCGTCGCTGAACCAGGCCCTCGACGCCGGCCGCCGCTGCCTGTGCTCGCTGCTGCGGGCCAACGGCGTGCTCGCCGGCCTCGTCGCCACGCTCATCCCCACGCTGCCCCTCGTGCTGCCGCTGCCCGGATGCTACCTCTACGCCCCTCCTCTCGCAGCTTGCCAAGGTATTCAGAAGTTCGCATAAACCTTCCTTGCATTCAGGCATGCAGTACTGCAGTGACTTAACACATACAACTTGCAACTTCGATCTTTTCGTTTCAGTGACATTGCTGCAGACGAATTCTGCATTGCCGGAGGCGGCGGCATCTGAGGCTGCGAGCGTGGGAGGTTCTGCTGGTGGTGGCGCGGCGGATTCACCGCCTCCCCAGGCCGCCGTTACGACGACACCGCCGAGGAATGGCAGTGCGGCTGGGACGAAGGATGATGGGAAGACGGGCGGGAGCGCCGGTAATGGCCCTAGGGAGGAAACAGTTAGACGCAGCGACGCGAGCCGGCGTCCCGGCGTTGGCCAGGGTAGAAAGTACTACGTGCTGGTCCTTGTGGTGGTCATGGCCGTATTTTGGTTCAATTATGTTGCCGGTTCATGATTTTGTAGGATCACTTTGATATGATAGGATAAATTAGGCCTAGTTTGGCAACACAGTTTTTCTAAACCCAGAGTATTTGAAAACCAAATTGTTTAGTCTCCAGGCAAATGAATATATCAGCTTTGGATAATACTTGCATTAAAAAAAACATGTCGTGACTAAAGTTTCCAATGCAGCAAAAAGAATGAACTTTTGAATAATACTTTAGTTTTTAGGACCACGGTATTCATTGCATACATACACGTCAAAGTAATTAATAATCAGTTTATTTAGAAACCATGGTATTGGACTATTGGTTGAGGTGCAATTGGGCTTTAGGCTCGTCCTCTCCTCCTCCCTCGCGCCCGTCGGTAGCCCCCCGAGGCGATGGCGCGATGTCCCTCTCTCCCCCATCTCAGCCCCTTCCCTCTCCTCTCTACCCTGTCGCCACCATCGACAAGGCACGCCAGGTGAAGCACGGGTGGTGCCAATGCCGGCGACCAACTCTTCCCCATGTCGATTAGAGGCAGATGTGGGGCTCCTCCCCTCCCGGCGGCGATCCTGCGTAGGTTGGGTGGTGGCGCGGCATACATCCATCAAGTGATGCAAATCATACAGTAGAGTAGTCATGGTTGTAAAATGCTTATCTCCGTCTGGGTTGGGTGGTGTCAGGTCAAACATTCAGGATGTCCCGGAAATTCCAAATGGAGGCCAGAGAGCACCTTATTTTCAGGAACTACAAAAACATACTTGTACATTTCAGAAATAGTCTGAAACAGGACTGTATGTAGTTAATACAAAATATTAGTGTGGAGTACTTTGTATTGTAGCTCACACAAAAATTTAAAACTGGACAAATATGTCATATTTTGTCATTTTTGTGTTGCGCAGAAGGCGAAGAAATTCACAGTAAGATTTTGCGTTTCACTAGCAATTAGTTCCTATATGCTAAAACAGAACAAACCTAGGATACTGAACGCAGAAAAGAAAGAACTCTGTCCCCTAAAAATGCACGTCAGGTCACTGACTCACTGCATAGCTTGTAAACCAGTCAGGGTGTCTGCACGCTGCACGCTGCAGAGAACATAAGAGGCCACACCAGCAAAACCATATGCATATTCAACACAATCCAAGCTAAGATCCACCAGAAACTCAAATACATCTACACAATTCTCACTTTCTCCTATACTCTTTCTTCTCTTCACAAGATGATTAGCCGGTAGTCAGCTTCCACTGTCCACTCAACAAGTTGGGTTTCAGACCGAATGGTCAGTATGTACCTACCACTTCATCCTTCTGGTTTACAGTCACCCACCTAACATTAACTGTAATTAGTACAGCTGTTTTGTGGTGCCCACTAAACCATTGACTTGTCTTTCCGTGGAGCTTTCTATAACACAGCAAAGATATCCAACGCGGTGGAGATATATATTGCTTATCTTGCCGTGGAGTATCATCTCTTCTTGTCGTCCACAACATTTATAATAAGCGACTCAACATCAATTATAACTTTCTGTTTTGTGGTGCCCACTAAACCATTGACGCGCTTATCTTGCTATGGGGCTTTCTTTAACGCGGCAAAGATAGCCAACGCGGCTGAGAGGAAAGCTCACACGAGTTCAGCAGCTACTTGCCGGAGGAATACCTCCGCCTATGCAGAATCACTGAGCTGGAAATGGCGTTTCCAAGGAGCCCTACTTCCACCGTGAGCAGCTACGCTTCTACTCCGACAGTGAGCAGCTGCCCGAGCTCCGCCATCTCCAGAGGCAGCAGCAACCTAGCACTAAGCCCCAATGGTATCTCGCTCGTGGTTCCTGCCGGACCCCTAGTTGATAACAATCCAGCACTAGCAGCCACAGGAGCTCCTGAAGTCATACAGGGAAATAATCTTCAGCAACAGAAGCAGCAACATGAGGATCTTAAGGAATCAGCAGCAGAGTTCCCTAAGCAAGAGATTAATGGCTGGGACCATCCAGACCTCTGTTCACCTTCAAAGCAACTCAAGAACGTAAGTACTTCTATCAAGGAGATCAATCGCTGGGCAAGATCTTCTTCAACAGGATTAAAGGTGAACTCAAATATCCGGCTCCTGGAGTCTGTATTTTATTTGACACAAGTGGTAACTTCGACCGCACCACACCCAGATCACATTCTCGCAATGATACAAGTCCACGATGCTCTTGCTAATCTGTTGCTTGTCCTGCCCAAGACTATCTTCCCTTTCCTGGTGCAAGATTTTGTTCCGTTTGTAGATGAATTATGCCCGAGAAGGAGTGCATCGTTATCGACAAGGTTCGGAAACACACTCAATGATTTGCAAAGAAGCATAAGGAGTGGTCTCCAGGTACTCGAAACCATGATCTTGAATTATACTTCTGAAGCAGTCCCGCAAGGTGGTGGTATCCATGAGATCACCAAATACTTGTTGAAATACATCATGTCACTGCTGAAAAATGGCAGCTCTCTGAAAATCATACTTGTCAGCGGTGAACAGGATGGCAGGGTTGCAATGGAGAGGCTGCAAGACATTGTTGCTTCCTTGATCAGTCACTTGGAAATTATGCTTGAGAAAGAATCTCACCGATATCAAGATGCAGGGTTAAAACAGCTGTTCTTGGTGAATAATTTGGACTTCACATTACATCAAGTAGAAGGCTCAGAGATAAGGGATCTTCTAGGAGATGATTGGGTTTCAAAACGCAGAGACCAACTAAAGGACAGCATCTCATGGTTTATCAACATTTCTTGGGAACCTGTCATGTATTGCTTCCATGCAAAGAGCAACAAAATCCCAGTCTTTTCAAGATTACCAACGCTGCAAATATTTAACCTGAAATTTGAAAAAGCTTACTGGACTCAGAAAACAAGGAAAGTTGAAAATCCTGTGCTGCGCTACAATATGCGTAAATCAGTATCAGAGAAGCTTGTTCAGGCTTACAGTTCGTACCTTGAGACTAACAAAAACAAGGCTCCAAAGCTCATGAAGTACACCCCTGAAGATCTTGAAGAGCTGCTGTTAGATCTGTTCGAAGGATAATGGACACAGCTAAAAGAGTACGAAGCACAGATGCATGGTAACTATCTGAAGGATAAATAATCCCTTGAGATAGGAGGGAAAATCAGAAGCAGGCTCCCAAAGCTTGTGTAATGCATACGAATCTGTAACTGATATATCGTTGATATGTAGAGATTGAACTGTGCATGTGGTTCTAAAAGTTGTGTCTTGTGTGGTTGCTGCAGTGTGAAATGCTTCACATGGAATCGTCTCTAAATATTCAGCGCAAAAAAAAATTGTCACTCATTATTGTTTATGCTTTGCTTGATCGCACCAGTCAAGTAAAACTATAATTTATATGTGGTGATAAAATAAGTCTTTGAGCTGAAGTGATGCGACATACTTGACACATTATCCACCAAAAGGAGCTCCAACTTTCCAGTTATATTCAGACCAACTAGAAGGTCACACACCCTTCGCTGCACCATGATATCATGGGCAGAGATTAGGAGGACGTGGGCCTTGGGCCTACGGCTGCTGATTGCACACATGACACAGTACTTCTGCCAACTGCAGCTTTATCTATCTATTAGTTATTTCTCTATGATTTGCTAAGATTATTTTCCCAGTGGACAAGGTTTGTAAGCTTAAGTTGAAGATTGCTTCCTTTGAGGGCGAAATTGATCATCCTTATAAATGGAATCGTGTACTCAGTATATTCGAGCGATAGAAACTGTCAGGCCGTCTTCCAGTGGTGCTTAGCCTGTTGTATGCCTTGGTATGCAACAATGAGAGTATGAGATTCATTAGCTAGGAGAATAGTTCAATGACAGCATGGAGAGGGAACATATTTTCAGGAAGCAAATTCCACAAAAGCATTAAGCAGTCCAAGAGCAGTAAACATACAATTTAATGAATTTATTACAAGCCTACGCCACTACTTTTAAGTTTTTAATGACCATTTGGTTCCAAAATAAAAGGGTGACTGCATATATGTTGCCTCTCTACAGCACATTACAAAATATTCCGTGACTAATGGGTGTTTGACAAGATTAAGCAACGCTGAATTGCTTGTCAACAAAATGCATGTTTAGTAGCTTAGTACAAGAAGTGAAAGGGTTGAATAACTAATGGTGTAAATCACTCATAAGATTTTCCGTATTGATCCACTTACTCGTATGTGGAATGGTCCACTGCTATGCGCTTGATGGTTATCCAAGTTCAAGCTGTCGCTGTGTGTGAGAAAGGTCCAATAGCTACCAGTTATGTTAGATTGGGCTACAGGTTTAATATTATCCTGGTACGTGTGTATTTGGTTAATTATTCCATTACCATAAAATTTTCATGTCCATTGGTCCCATGTAATATATGCTGTCAAGCTTTCAACTTTTGGTTCAATAACAGGGCTTGATTTGGATCTCATTTTTCCTTAAAAAATTGAAAGGCAAGTATGGTTTATGGCAAGAAGCTGATGCGTTAACAGTATCTGCAACCACACAAATGATCATACAAAATGTTCACTGAAACTTAGTATTTGTTGCGTCTTACAAATATCATTCAATCAGGAAAAATGGGCATGGCTGTAGTTGCTGAAGTAACAGATGGAGTCGATAGTGCTAGTTTTAGAGAATATTAAACTTATGTGCTGCTGTTCCTGCTGTTGCCTAATTATAAATATTTTCTTTGTTTATTTCTAGATTTTGCAAACAAAAAGGAACGACTTCACTACTTCTGTTTCGAAATAGACATCCCTTAGGTAATAACATGGTTTGCAGTACAACTAAGAGACTTTGAATATCGTTGATTAAACTTTCATGATGGTGCTCAAACTTAAATGAACAGGACCTATAGACTGTCAGGTATTTGTAATTATTTGGAACACCATCCAGTTGGACATACATTACCAAGCTTTTTTCCATGCAGCCTGGTTACCTCAACACCCTTTCAGCAACAAGATGAACTTGCTGCTCAGATTTACGAGAGAGGTTGTCCTCTTCAGTTGATGCCTTCACTGCAAATATTGCCACTATTCCTCGCCAAGAAATGTGCTGCAAATATTGCAAGTTTGCAACTCTCCGGATACTGCCTTTATGCCTATGCATGAAGGAGACGAAGAGGAAATTACTTGAGAACACTATGAAACTGGCACATCAGTCACCAGTGGGTTCCTCTGAGTCTTTATTTGACACTGGATTACTTGACTTGGTACGCTTCGATAACGACTTTCTGTGAAGGAAGTGCAATGGACAGTTTCAAACAAGTGCATGCTACCTATCATTCTATATGGTCTTAAGAGTTGATAAAAGGAGTTTTAGGAAAACTTTTACCTCTTTGTGGACTTCTTGGAAGCAGCTACACCCATCTTTGTTTTTGATTTGTGAAAATCAGTTGACCTCTCATGCATGACATTATAACCATGCATATTGGTTTTAGTTTCTGTCGCTGCTGCCTCCAACCTTTTGGATGTTTGGAAGTCAAGTTTTAACTCTTCCTTCCTCATAGTACCGACAATGAACCTACTTGGCTGAGATTCCCTAAAAATATCCTTCATAAAAACATATGAAAGTCAGGGTTCAGGAACAAACAAGTGATACTGGTATTATTTATGTTCTGAAGATATACTGGAACTAGTTGACAATGGTTCTACAAAGGTAAAAATACAAGCATAACTGCTTTGTCATTTCAGAGACATTGATCAATGCCAGACTTACAGGGTCAGGGACATTGGATCCACATCCACTGATGGCAAGCTGCAAGCATAATGCAGGTAAATGTGAACCAGTGATTTGCAGTCTGGGGAAGAAGACACGCCACCATGTAATCGGGAAGGATGCCATGCTTTCATATTGAACACAAACGTAAGCGGTCAGAGACTGCAGAACCGGAACTGAACCTCTAGCGCAATCATTAAAAAGTATAGATGAATATGCGTCTTACAAAGTTCATGGACCTAAGTGATTGCGTTCAAGGACAATTAGTGCATTTTACTCAATGAAGGACCAGCTCAGGATTAGATCACGATTTACTTTAAAATACTATCTGTGCAAACCAGTGATTTACAGTGTGGTAAGAAACTAGGCTGTGCCAGAATGGTCAATTAAAGCCATTAAATCCTGTGTTGCATAGAGAAGCACTTGTTCCCCACAGTATTGAGTTGAGTTAATGCAAAGGTTCCTGTACTACTCAAAGGTAATACATAGTTCACAATTATTTGGTAAAAAATCGATAGCTTTCTACTTACAATATTTTGCCGTTCTCCGTTCACTATTTTACACCTGATGCCTACCTTTTTCTCAATATTTCAATATTTATACACTACTGCTGTTATCCGGTCCTCGTAAGAAAGAGGACCTTACGAAGAGTCCCCTACTATGGAACAATACTAAAGAGTACCCAAATTAAAATTTTCTTATAGAAGCATATAAGTAGCAGCCCTACAAAGGATATTGCAAGTCAATAGTTTCTTCCTGATACCTTTGAAGATAGTGTTCCAGTAGGTAAACCTGCCTCACCAAGAGGCTTCATGTTTTCAGCTTTTGGTGCATCATCAGGTAAACTTGATGCATTTGTCTGATTTTTCCTTCTTCTCCTTTTAACATTTTGGCTACTTTTTTCCTGATCAACCATACTGCCATTCTGCACAATATCTTTTTCTGTGACTCTTTCTGCAACTCCTCGATTACTTTGCACTTTCTTCAGTCGTTTGTTTGCCACTCTTTGAGTTTCCTGTTCACCATTTGATGGACCAACCACAGCGCTAGTTGCAGGTACACCTTCTGCTGACAGCTTTATTTCCGGTACCTTATCACTCGACAATTCTTTCTGTAGTTGACCTGTTTCTTCTTGTAGGGCATATAATTGAGATGTACTAGCTTTATTGAGTGTCCCTGCCAGATATGTTTCAGAACTAATCTTTGTTTCATTGTGTACTATGTCTATCTTATGTTTCTTTGCATTTGCATAAATCATCTGTTTGTCACCATTGTTGGATGGTTCTGTCTCTCGCATCGATTGCAAGTTATCTGTCATCAACTCCTCAGGCCCTTCCCTGTTTCTCTGAGGTGATTCCATAGTCGATATATCGGGTGCTACTAGATTTTTACATACTTCTTTACTTATTACGCTTACATGACGAACAAAGTATTCACAATTAGCAGTCTGAGCCTTATTTGCAAAGGTCGTTGGTGCTTCTATTTCTTGCGTGCAATGGATATCATTTTCACTATTGGACAGGCATGCTCCGTTGTATTTCAACCCAGATGATGCGATGTTGATGCAATTAGGTGAAAAATCATCAGCTGTTTCTGGAATGACATTATTGCTGATCTGGCGAGCATTATCGTTTTCATAAATCATCTGCTTGTCACAACTGAACGACGCAGATGGTTGTAGTCCTTGAATAGTAACATCTATCTCTGTGAACTGTCCTTTTCTGTCAAACTCAGCTGATGGGGTATTGATGCCATTCGAACTAGCATTATGATCATCTGCAGAATAAACATGTGATTCTTTTTCTGTTGTATGTGTCACATAAGTTCTATCCTTATCCTTTGCATCTGCTATGCTCTCATCATTATACCTGGGCTCAGGCTGTTCTATTTCACCAACATTATACTGATTTTTTACGATAATGTCTATGATTGGTGCTGCATCTTTTAAACCCACACACTGCTCCACACTTTCGTCAATAATATTGTTAGACAAATTGATATCATGTAATTCAATACTGTCTAACTCTGACACATCATCATGATATACAGATCGTCTAACATAAGTTGCTGAAATTTCTTCCTCATTGGAAACTACTGAGTGTGGAAAGACAACAGAACTAGTCTTTCCCACATTTTTTTGGCCAAGGCTTCCTTCTTCTAGTGTGTTAACATCAGCTACCATTCTTCTGATGTCGGTTATACTTGCATCATCATCATGCGCCACAGTATTGCAACTAAATACATTTCTGAAGGAAAACCGTTCTCTCGACTCTTTGGCCTTTTTGAGGTTATTCATCAACTGACTCCTCTCCAACTGTGGTCTTCCCAATAAATCTCCTGGAAACATATCTACAATGCTGATTACCTTGATGTTTCCCTTGTCGAATCGACCAGCTTTCATCCCAGGTATAGGTACACGAAACACCTGCCTAGACAAAAGTGCCTTCACGTTCCTCCAAATCAACTCTGACACAACTAACACAACGCATATACCACAAACCGTTGCGAAACCACCCCATGAAACAGCTCTGAAGGAAGCCCCATTTGTGTGCACAACCGAAACCTCAGCATCAATAACATGTGATTTCTTCTTCTCAGTGGCTACAAACCGAACCAACGAGCTATTCCTTGGAATCTCACGCTCGCCACATTCAAACTCCATAGCCATTACCCTTGCACGAGACAACATGGACCGCAAATCGGCGCCGCCTTCTCCATCTGCATTGGGGCTCCTGCTAACGATTGCATCCTCATTCACCACAACACGCACCGCACTGCCATCTGGGTCTTCGTATACGCTGAACACGGGACCAGTCCCGGTGCCGCAGAAACGGCTCTCCTTTGCATCGAAATCCAGATCTTTTTCATCGTCCAAGTTCGACTCGGCCACTGCATCCCCACTTGGACCAGCGTCTAGACAGTCAGAATCCTCCAATTTACCACCGAGATCCGGTGACGGGTGATCATCCGAGGACGCGGATTGTGGTTCCCCGGTACCCCCAGCCGAGGGACGGTCCTCGTTCGGCTGGTGATTGGGATCGAGGGCCTCGTGGTTCGGAGGGCGAACCTGGCCGTGCCCCGCCAGCGGCGGCGAGGCCTTCTCGCGCAGCACGTTCCGGCGACGGGGCGGCGCGCGGAGCTGCCAGGCCGGGACGAGGGCGACATCGCCGCGGGCGGCAGCGAAGCGGCTCCGGGGACAGGTTCTGAAGGCTGGTACTGGGACGGGTAGGCGGCCGAGGGGATTCGTGGGGGTGGGGGTGGGGCGGCGGTTGATCTGGCAGGGGAAGCGGGGTGGCGCGAGGAGGAGGGAGGTGGTGTAGGCGCTCGCCATTCGGGTGGACGCGAGGCTAGAGGAGGAGGGGTGGGGTGATGGCCATGGCGGCGGTGGCGGTGGCTGTGGAGTGGAGCTAAAACCCAGGTGGGCTAAAATCCTTCTTTGGAAGTGACGGACTACACAGCCTGTCGTTTGCGGCGGTGAGGCCAAACCTCACGTTTTCTCCTCTCTGCCTTTGGCCGTTTGGCGTCGTCGTTTGATCATTTTTACTCCAAGATCCAGTTAGTGAAAAATAGTAGCGGATCCAGGAAAAAATTAGACAGTGATCACACTAGAAATCTAGAATAAAAATGTCGGCACCGTGATTTTTTTTATCAAATGATTAGTAGAAACACGGTGATCAATTTAAACAAGGAAAATAGTGGGGTGCCATGAGGGTAGCGGTGCACCCACTCTTAACCGTTGGATGTGATATAGGGAGCACAATTATAATATCACATGCAAAAACGGAAAATTTAACGACCATAGAGCACAAGAAATGCAAGTCTCTCTCCTACCTCCTCTCCATCTCTTCAGAGGAATTCTACACCCCATATAGAAATCCATACCCATGTGGGGAACTGTAATGCTATTGTGTTAGGAGGCATTTTTTGCATGGTTGTTGGACCTTACAACACCATTATGGATCTCATCTTTGCGGGAATGTGTAATGGACGTGGAGAATTATCTGCTAGCACATGACAAAAAAAAATCAACGGTCGATTTGTCCAATGGATGCGGAGAATTATCTCCTACTGTACGTTTTTCTGCACTGCTTGATTACAACCTCCAGGGTCCAACACCATTCATTATCGTTTTGAAATCTTGAACAAGCCCTTCCCAAACCTCGCCAGGAAGCTCACCTCCTACCGGGGAAAAATGACTCGAGTTTTTTCGCTACTGACTCGACTTTTTTCGCTGTCCTCCTACCGGGGAAAAATGACCATGAAATGAGGAGTGCCATTACAGGAAATCTAACGGATCAAACCATGCTACCTAGTTTCAAGAACATCAAATGTTTTCAACATTCAAAATGATTCCATGGAGCAAATTAACAGATGCCGAATCAGTTTCAGACCCGTTTTCTCGTAATAGTAGAGCCGAAGGCCAAGCTTGCAGCCTCGAACTCTATTTCTCACTCGATCCTGTCCTCGATAAGGTCCAACATGATATACAGACCAATCTGCCATTAAGTCTTCTGCTGCTGTCCTGTCTTAATGCCAAAACTTTGGAAACCATCTGGCGGAGCAAGTAAGTTTAGTTTAGTGTGTGTCTGATTATGTATGCATCAAAACCTATTTTTGACTACCTTAGCCTTCTATGTTTTCCACATAACTTCTTTTCTGATGCAGTTGATGCAATGCAACCTAGAGGAGCAAGGATCACTATTGAAAAAATAGGGGCGTCACGGACATCTGCATATCAGCATATGTATATCACTACACGGAACTGCAAGCTTTTTTTTTTTTGAAGGGAGAACTGCAAGCTTCACTCTAGCCAATATACCTAAGTTAGTTGGTGCACTTCGGCATTGGAAGTAAAAAATAGAAATTTTCTACTCTCGACAACGTGACGACTTTATATATTGCAAAGGACCACAAAGACTTCAGATGGGTAATTCAAAGAGTACGATATAAGCATAAATACTGGGTTCATTATCCTGTAATGTATGTAACTAAAAACAGGGACGGAGCCAGCCCCCAACCTTGGGGGGGGGGGGGGGGCAGAATTTTATTGGAGGGGGCAAACATGGTTAAAACCACTCATTACAAGCATATGCAGCAGGAATTGTAGGAAGAAAAGCTGAATGTTGGGGGGGCCTAGCCCCTGCTCGTCCCCCCCTTCCTCCGTCCCTGACTAAAAAGGGCCGTGCTATTAAGGGCACGTGCCCCAGAATAGTTTTCTGGGCACGAAAAGAATATAACAACCGAGACTTGCATGCAACAACCACGTATATTCTTTTTGAATATTGGAGCTTTAAAATGTTTTCTTTCTTAAACCGTAAATCAAATTTCAAATATGTTTTCATGGTTGACTTTGTCGTGACGAGATGTTCAAAACTAAATCCCATCTTGATATGTTCTGACAACTTTTTTTCTGACCCAAGTTACCAGATTATACTCACTTAGTCACCAGGTATTGTAAAGTTGGTTGCCAGATTAAAATCAAATGGTTGCCTGGTTATTTGAACTTTTTTACTCGTCAACGTAATCCTTTCATGATGGTATTTCATGTTTTACGTGTTTTGAATGGATCATATACTCACTATTTGACGTATAAATACTGGATATGACCAAAACCATATAAATTTTACCGTGTAACGAGCTATTATTTGGATGGTAAGTGTTAACTAGCAACATGGCAACTACGATAATATAACCTGGTAACTAACGGTGAAAAAAAAGTTCGTCAAAACATATTAAGATAGGATCTTGTTTTGAAGTTCTTGTCGATCCGAACTCAACGGTGAAAGCGGATCATCAATCGGATTAACGGTTGAAGAGATAATTTATTTTAAATTTTCGGTTAAGGAAAATATTCCTTTTATACATGTATGATGTTGGTCTCACGCCGTGTAGGGGAGATTCCTAACATGCACCCGCCAGACAGATGAGACAGAGGAGTTCTGTATGGCACGTACTCTAGATAGATTAAGCGAACTAAAAAAACATCCGGAATAAACGATTAGCAGAACCAGCTGAACTTACCAAATCAAGGAACTTCGAGAACAATACAGCAGATACTACGATTCTAGAGTTTAGTAGGCCACATGCGGCACACTGGCAGCTGCTAAATTATAGAAGTAGATGATACAACTACTGAGTACACATGGCTACCAATGGGGGCAATATTGTCCTCTAAAGCAGTGTTAGAATCATGGATCCTGACTTCCTCTTTAACATATCCGACGCTGGAAACCAAAGCCTAAGTTAGACTTCAGATGGGTAGTGCAAAAAAGCACGATATAAGCATGAACACTAGGTTCATTACCCTGTAATGTATTCCCTCCATTTCTAAATGTAAGCCTTTATAACCTTTTTCTGCACAATCTTGCACTAAAACAAGTCTAGATGCATGTGTGCAGAAAAAACTAGAAAGGCTTACATTTAGAAATGGAGGGAGTATGTAACTAAAAATGCATCTGAATAAACGATTAGCATAACCAGATGAACTTACCAAATCAAGGAACTTCGAGAACAGCATATACTACGATTCTAGAATTTAGTAGGCCACAGGAGGCACAATGGCAGCTGCTAAATTATCGAAGTAGATGATACAACTACTGAGTACACATGGCTTCTGACTTCATCTGAAGCAGTGTTGTCCTCTGAAGTAGTGTTAGAATCATGGATCCTGACTTCATCTTTAACATTACCAGCGCAGGAAACAAAAGCCTAACTCAGACTTACATCATTTTGTCTATTGGATAAATCCTTCAAATTTGATCCTGCCCTCGTATGCCTTGACAACATCTGGCACATCATCAGCGTGCCTCGAGATATATTTGGCAGAGAAAGCCTTGGAACTACAGTACCTAGCAATGCCTGAACCAACTTGACATCTCTCTGGATCTTCCCCTCCCTCATCAGTACACTCAGCACAACGCACCTTGGCAGGATGCACTTCTCCAAGCTATACGCCAGAATCACGGGCTGTGCAATTACATCACTTATCCCAAGCTTCAGCTCATCCAGCAAGAACCGGACCTTCTTTTTGATGTTCTCCTCGGCGAAAAGCATTATCGAGGCCTGCGTCTTGAAGGCCTTGAGCACCTCACCCTCCGACAGCCCGAGGTTCTGAAAAAATGCCAGCTTCCGCCGCCATGTGCCCAAGCTAACACTGCACATCGCACAGAAGCAGTACAGAAAGCGCGAGTCCGAGATGCTCATACCGATCTCCTTGACTCCTTCAGTCTCTCGACGATTTCCCTGATGCGATCCGGCGACGCCCTGAGCACGCCCAACTGGATGAGGAGGAGTCTCGAAATGGCCGCCTCCGTCAAGCCGCAGCTGCGGAGGGCTTCCACGGCGGGGCGCATGTTTTTCTCGACGTCCGCCATGAGGGCTCTGGGGACGCGTGAGATGCTGAGGCGGAGGTCGTCATCACTACCGACGATGTCGCGGATGAACTGGATGGAGGGGGCAACGTGCTTGTCGAGGCTGCGCGTGAGGAGGAAAGGCGCGGTGGCGATCTTGCGGGGCTCGAAGCCGAGGGAGGCCAAGAAGTCGAGCTTGGGGCGGAGGATCCGTTCGGGATCGACGACGAGGACCGTCGGGGCGCCGCGCACAACCCGGACGATGTCCGCGTCGGTGAAGCCATATTGGCTGAGGAGGGCACGCACACCTTCGGCCTTAACCGTGGAATGGATGCGGAGTTTTTTACCGGTGGAGGCGGTAGCGGCGGTGGCGGCAGCAGCGGCGGGAGAGAGGCCGCAGGAGATTAGGTAAGAGACAGTGGCGGGGCAGGGTTCAGAGTTGGAGACACCAGCGATGGCGGTTGGAGAGTAGCTGCGGGGGATGGGCTGGAGGGGGGTTGTGCCGCTGCCGGGGATTTCGAGGATGCGGAGGAGGAGCCGCCGCCGGAAGAAGGAGGCGAACATGATGGAATGGTGGAGGGATTGAGACGGACTGAGCTTCGGTGACTTGGGGCGAGTTTGCTAGCCTGGGCCGAATTCTTGGATGCGCCAAGGAGAATCCAAACGTGTCATGAAGCAAAGACATGTTTTTTGGTAGAGAAACGTGACGGCGCACACAAATATCACCAACATCGTCGTTGTTCATCGTGGAGCTGGCGGAACAAGGATGGTTAGTGTTCGAAATAGAATCTGAGAGCGATCGAGAGAGAAGCGAATGAATCAAAATGTTCTTTATTCCATTGATGAATCGAGTATTTATACAAGGGAACCGTCGCGACAGGGAGTCGCGTCCGATCGGGGGGGGGGGGGGGGGGGGGGGGGGGGGGCGAGAGGAGCGTCGCGATACCACGGTTTACATAGGGAGGATTATCCTTTAATTAAGTTAATTAATTAAATCCTAACACTCCCCCTAATCCTTCCTTGTGCTTGTGATCGAACATCCTTGGAATAATCTCCTCCAAAAACCCTGTGGGAAAAATATGAGGAGTAGTGTAGTGTATGCTGGTAAAACTCCTTCAAACCCTGTGGGAAAATAAGGAGAAAATGATCCAACATATAATGATTATTGTCTCCGCTAACTCAATATGAATTATATCCGTAGAATTTGGGAGGCAGTAAATATGTCGTGTATACTTCCCTAAAAACCCCGGTGGGGAAAACAGAAAGTATGACATATAATCTTATGTTGATATTACCTCGTTAAAAACCTTAATGAGAACCTGAAAAGTAAACTCATAAAGGGAAAAAGAGTGTAATATGATGCTTTGAACAGGAATAGTTCAGGAAGATACTCCCCCTGACTCTTGCAAATCCCGAAGCCGTCGCATACCAATCCCATGAATGTATTTCTGGAATGTTGAAGTTGGTAGAGACTTCGTGAAAAGATCAGCGAGATTATCACATGATTTGACTTGCAAGATGTTGATTTCCCCACTCTTCTGGAGTTGATGGGGGAAAAACAACTTGGGGGCAATATGCTTAGTGATATTGCTCTTTATGTATCCTGTTTGCATCTGTGCAACACAAGCCGCATTATCTTCATAGATAATGGTAGGTGATTCGATAGAACCAATTCCACATGACTGTTGTATGTGGTTTATCATTCTGCGAAGCCACACACATTCGCGTGATGCTTCATATATTGCAATTATTTCAGAATGATTGGTGGACGTTGCAACCAGAGTCTGTTTTGAAGACTTCCATGATATGGCCGTTCCACCATGTAGGAACACAAAGCCGGACTGCGATCTGGCGTTATGGGGATCAGATAAATAGCCAGCATCAGCGTATCCAATCATACTAGAGTCCAGACATTCTTGACTCCCGCCCAATGGCGTTTGGTGGGAGCTGCGCTGTGTCTAGCAAGTAGATTCACTGCAAATGCGAGGTCAGGTCTCGTGCTGATAACGTGTTCGAAATAGAATCTGAGAGCGATCGAGAGAGAAGCGAATGAATCAAACTGTTCTTTATTCCATTGATGAATCGAGTATTTATACAAGGGAACCGTCGCGACAGGGAGTCGCGTCCGATCGTGGGGGGGGCGAGAGGAGCGTCGCGACGGTTGCCTGGCAACCGTACGACGGTTTACATAGGGAGGATTATCCTTTAATTAAGCTAATTAATTAAATCCTAACAGTTAGCACCATGGATTACCACCGTGGCGACGTATTCAATCCGTGCGCGCCGTGTCTCATCCTGCCTGACTGAGAACCCAACGACGGCCATGCTCTTCTCCATTGCTGACGGCTGCGTGCGCGTCCAAGTCGTCCTCAGCTCCTCCGTCACCGGCGAGCAGAGGGTGCTCCTAGACATCGCCATCATGGGGGACACCTGCTGGGGGCATGATGACCACGCTTTTCTCTCTCACCACGACGCGCACGACTTAAATACGATCGTCCTCTCGCCGTCCACGAAGCCGTCCATGACGCCATACCACGACGGCGCACCTAAATACCACCACACTGTCATCCTCCATATCGGAATACCACGCCAGCGCATGCAAATACCATCATACCGTTGCCGGCGAGGATGGCCTCACTGTGAGGTATCGCACGTACACTGCGCTCAGTGTACTAACGAGTAATTTATTTCTCTATGTATGTTCATCAAAACGAAAAACTTACAACGCGAAATTTGTGAGGAACGGTGAGGTGAAGCTACTCGTCAAAGGAAATTTCAAACGCTCAATCGAGTGCGAAGAATTTGACAAAATTCAGTCAAAAACGATCTAAACATGAACACGAAATTTACGAATTACGACAAACGATTCTCGAAACCGATACTTGGAATGGATTCATCACGTCGACGCGCATACCTTTTATGTACAACTAATGTTGAATCGAATCATGATTGTGTTGATTAAAAGAGAGCATGTAGAGGAAGCAAAGCTACTAGGTTGTAGGTGGGAAGAGCAAAAGAACTGAGAAGGTGCCTGCATAGGTGGAAACAGTCAATTCGGTGTTCCTCCGAGGTGTGGCTCGTTGTTGCTTTGAAAATCCGTTCTTCAATAACGCGGGTTTTTTGCGGGCAACACGACTTGATTTTTGCTGGGCTGATGCGAGCCAAAGGTCTGCGGGCTACCAAACACGCCCTTGTAGACTACAAGTCACTGAGAGACTTGTGCACACCTGTGCCCTCCATTATTGATCCAACGGACACGAACAACCAAAGGCAAAATCCAACCAAGGAGCTCCACACCTCCTGTGTATAGAGGCAGAGCAAGGGGATTTTTCGCGGGATGGGGCCAATTTTTCCCACCTGGCGCGACTGAGGCGAAATTCGATGAGGCAGCGGGAGCGCCACCGTAGAGCTCGGGCTGAGTGGCGCAAGTAGAGGCAGAGCTCTTCGTCATCGCAGCGGCGCCATCCTTGATCGGGATTTGAGCGTTTCCTCTCCCACCTCGCCGTCGTCACCGGCGGCTTCGACCCTGTTCTCCCCTGCGTCCAGGCCGGCACTGGAGCTGGGGAGTAGGAAATCTCCACTCAGAAAAATTGGAAGTAAACAAAGTTTCTAGGGGTGTGTTTGGTAGTCAAGAGGAGGTAGAACTAGGCCCACCAGTTGCAATTGCGATTAGGTGTTGGGTCAGACCGGCACGTGCATCAAAGCAGCTCTCGGCCAGACCTAATAGACACGATCGAATCGGCTGTTGTTGTGGAGACTGTCCTTACAGAGCACAACATACACCGAACAACACACGTGGAGAAGAGCGGAAGACACATCAATGTCCTCTGCCCACACTCTCTCCCTCTACTGTCACTGCTCACCCCTCTCTGTCAATGCCTCGTCCCATCAACTCTCATCGTAGAAACAGAGGAGACCGACCAATAGCCGGTGCACCTCTTCCTCTGCTGCCGCCGGCCCGGGATTCCCCAGGGTTGCTCCCCGGCCGTCCGCCATGAACACACACGTCGATGCCGAGTTCGAGCCAGGAGGCTTCACAGCGTGGGCGCCGATTCGCCGGGCGTCCAATGTACTGATAATTACCATGTTTTGGAAATCATGTGAATCAAAGAGGCCATGAATGCAAACCATTTATTGAACAAAGCAATGAGATGAGCACTAACAAAAAAAAGACCAAAGTGGAGGAACAACCGTCGTGATCGTCCAGCCCCTCAAAGCTGTGATCATGAAAAACCTGAGTTCAAGGCAGATACACACAACATAAGGGCCTTCTTCATCATCGAATTCATGGTTGCGTAACATGAGACCATGCACAAGCTGATATAGGTTATCGGACACCCTAAATCCGCAAGAAACTCGTCTCACTAGCCAGCTTCGAGTATGAAAAAGCATTTGCAGAAGAGGTCAGATCAAAGATCATTGCAACGTTGTCCACAAACAATATACAGAAAAAACATGAAAAACAAACCCCAAGCATACTATGGGAAACAAGACCACCCATATGTCGAGGTATATGACATGGTAGGATCGAATGGTTGGGTGAGGCGCTATAAATGGATGCTCAGATAATCAGATTTCAGGGAGGGCAAGCGAACTTTACCTGACCCGATCACTAGAATATAGGTCATTTATGAATTATCATACAAACACACTTCAAAGTGATAGTTTGGAAATTAATAATTTTATGGAAACATGTTGCTTCAAATAATATTAAGTACTAGTAGTATATTTGACTGTTGACATTATAATATCAATACAGCGGGATACATATTGATGATATCTTATATGATAATGGTTGATTTTTTTTTACATAAAACATAATATGAGAGGATGCATAATCAGTATGAAAGAAAGAAACCAAAAATAAGTATCTAAGGAACATACTGAAAATAGGTGCCTGAAATTATGTACTTTACACTGAAATTTACAGCTACGTATCGTCACTATTAAATGACTACAGGCATACATCGTCAAACAAAAGTGCATCCCTCTCAATGAAGTATTTCAACCGCACTTGCTGTCAAATAAATGAAAAAAACCAACCGATGCCAAGGCATCCTTTCTTAGGGCAATGACCACATATCTAAGCATGTCTTCCTTCAAAACAAAAAAAATTAAGGTGTACACAACAAATATTTCGAGCTATTCCCCTGAGGATGCAATCATAGATCACTGGATCATTAAAGTAGACTCACATGACAAACATTCAGAATCACACAACATAAGATCAGGCAGAAGAGAATGATCATCATGTGATTTCAACAGAGCTCCACGTGTTTTCCTGACACCAACCACCCCAAAGAATATTGAGCATGTTACAACAAAGTGGCTGAAAAGCGAAAAGAGGCCAAACGAAAACTGTAAAGAGATGGGAGAGAGAAATAAAATGGCAATCACATTTCAATATACACCCGCATCACATGATCCTTGTCTGTGGGAAACTATCAGCTTCAGCTGAAGAGATTAGGAATGCAGGCTCCTGAGTCAGGGTTCTGCTGCTCCTTCCAGATGCGGCCCGTCACCCGCAGCTTCAGCTCCTTCCGTTCCCCGCCGGAGAAGAAGAGCGCCATGTTGCGCTGGATAATGAGGCCATCGTGGCTGTCGCGCACTTTGCGGTGGGTGTCCCGGACGCTCCGGGGCGTGCCCTCCCATATCATCTTCCTGCCATTGGCACCAACCTCAAGGCTATAGCTGTAGTTCCTCGCGTCATTCTCGTCGCCCATGAAGCGGAGGAATGCCATGTAGACCGGTGCCATTCCGAGCTGGAAGGCTTCAAAATGCAGGCAGAAATACTGCCCGAAACAATGGAAAACCTGAAGATGAAGCTGATGTGTCAGATAGTATTACTTTTTTTTGGTACAGATAAGTGTTGCTTGATTCACATGTTAAAAGGGAAATGAACAGGTAAACAAAACAGGCATAAGCACAAGGGGAAGGCTGTCGACTTTATTTTGGGTAGTTGGGAACACCCGAAAGACCATCCAGTTTTCCAGAACCAATTAGAATTTCTTTATGATATTAAATGAAGGATGATAGAAGCATGATCAAGGTACATAAAATAGTAATCTTCTGGTATTGTACATCTTTTTGCCAAAAATACAGGTGGACATAAGATTATCAAGTAAATGCAACATGTAAGCCTAAAAGCCTAGGAATCAGAAAAAGTTAAGAATACTTACAGTCAGCATCCATGTTGCATTTTCAACTTCTCTGGGATTTGACTTGACATAGCGATGGTTGAATGTGCACCCAGAATGCATGTCAACCTTATGGTCATCTCTCAAATGTGAAACAAGGAAAGGAATGTCCCCAACAATGTTGCATTCAGATCCCGCATAAGGGCAGCTGTATGGCCTAAAATTGCACTGCGACTCATGCTTGAGCTTGCTATAGTATGGGAAGATCTCTGGACAGCCTAGTGAGTAGTATTTGCAAGGCAGCTCAAGAGATTCAGCGACCTTTTCCAATGCCAGACATCTGATGTCACCCAGCTCTTGTCGACAGGTAGGGCAGCGGTTGTGCACCCGAGCTTTGCAGGTGGAACAAAGGGTATGACCGTTTTGGCACTGTAAAATTAGCAGAATGTTATTCTCTTGTCACTGTCAACTTAAACTATAAAAAATCTGAATACAAAGCTAGATCACTGTAGAAGGCATTAACCTAGAGCAAGACTACGTAACAGTAGTATATAAGATTCACAAAAAACGTTCAAACTAACAAATTTTAATCATATATAAGCATATTTGCTCTGATGTATTTCTATTTCTATTGTTAATAGTTCAATTTTACTACAGATACTGAACTCCTACCAACTACAGTAATACTTTACTTGAAAGGACTGAGTTTACTCAAATCAAGCATAAACTTTAATGTTAACTAAAAACCAGAAATCCCGACACAGCCAATAACTCAATATGAATATGATTGATGATTTAAAAATGCTATGAAAGGCGCATCGAAAGATAATTTTTAAGGCTGCTTGTGATATTTTTACTGCCAAACGATCCACACTTTCAAGACATGCAAAAATATATCATACACTCCAGATGTTTTCACGGCCTGGGAAAACAGATAAGCAGAGACATATAAAAGGAGCACAAAAGGATCCAATAAAATTTAAAATTCTAGCATAGGAAAAACCAGATGCAGAGGTACAAGAATATTAATATACCCTTCACACAAAGAAAAATAAAGTAAACCTTGAAGTATGATGTCTAACATATTTAAAAACTGTTTGCCAAGCGTAAAAGACGTTGAGTGCCTAGTCTGGTCATCTGGCTTAATCCGTCTACAAAGGGCCTACACAGCTAATAATCAGTAAAACAAAAACCATGCTAATATCTCATTATGTGTCTTCATTGTATTAGTAAGCCGGTCATGTATGCATGAAGCTATGCGTGTAACTCAGGTTAGTCCTGATGAAAGAATTGGTTTCACACGTGAATAAAATTTCAGAGGGCACATATCATGGTTCAGTGGTTGAGCAACTCCTGTGATACTTAGCCAGTATGTGTGGGTAAGGTATACAATAATAAAATTAAGCACTCAAACATCCTAGGCTCCGAACACATAAGTTGTTTAGGTATACTTATATGTTTTACATTCACCAAAACCATATATAACTGATCAACATCCAACATGTTATTCTAATTTATTTGAGTATTAATGTACAAGTACAATGCACTGTGACCAATCTGATGTGATTATGGAGTTAGGATTAAAAGGTTAAAGTGTGACGGCCTTGTTAAAATGAGTACTACCAATTTAATATATATATCAATTTAGACATGTTACGATGTGACTAAACAACTGAGTCATGGCCAATAGAATTTCAACTCAGATGATTTCGACCTGCTCGAATCAATTAGTGTGATATTGTCCAAACAAGCTCTACTATTCAACAAGGACAAAAGGGAAATGGAAAACCACGAGCTTGTGTACATAGTGTCTACAAATATTTTGAGCCTCCAAGTTTTATACAATTATACAAAGTATAATGGCAGGATAAATACTTTTCAGTCATAATAAGCATTTTCCCTATATGATCATCAGCCACCAAGCAACATGGGAGAAATGCTTTTTGAGATGAACGGTTACGCAAATTATATGCTTGACTCCACCAAGTATGTGGTTAACAAGAACAATGATAAAGCTATAGTTGACTCTAAACTGTGTTGACCTTTGTATTATCTGCACTTCAAGAGATGGGTGGAATTTAACCAAACATGATAAAACAAAAGAATATTGCCTCCAGTTTTTCAGGAAAGAAGAGAATGGTACGGTTTACATGAGGATTTATGTTCTTTTCTCTGACAACAGATGTATTGGTTTCTCTGCCTTTCTCTGTTAACTAGTGATAGAGCATGGTACGGTTAAAATACCCTAAGAACCTAGCTAAGCACTCTAATCTCCTTTTCCAGCACTGCAGCACTATCAATTAATGAAGAATCTAAAATTTTCTGGAACCAAAATCACTTCGGAAATTATTGAAGAATCTAAAGTACATCCTGATTATAACACTCCGCCTCTCACCCTGACTCCTCGACCGAGAATGATTGCAGAGGCATTATTTATAATTTAAACTCCTACCTGCAGTTGGTATGTTATAAGTTCCAACATCCAAAGTACACCATTTCTAATTTTCTACCATAGCATCAATTTTTTTCCGACTTAGGGACGCAAAAATCCATTGCCAATTCTTCTTATCAGGATTGATCATAAAATAGTGTCGCAGGCATGCAAGAACTGGAATTTCATGACTTGAATGTGTCCAGTAGGCTACCGATATGACATCCGCGACGTGGTTGCAGCCCAGGAACCCAAAAAAGCAACCAAGATCCCGTCTTGCGTACCCCGGATATCAACAACCAAACAGCGAAAATTTCCATGACCAGACCAAGATCCTGGAGGGGAATCAAGAAACGGGAAGAGGCGGGCGCTGACCTGGTGGATCGGGGGGTACATGGAGTTGGTGCAGACGGGGCACTCGAGGAGCTCGTGGACGCTGGTCGCCGGCGGGATCAGCGGCCCGCCCGAGCCGGCGCCAAACGCGGCCCCGCCGGCGGGGACCACCCCGATGCTGGCGGCCGCGATAGCCGCCGCGGCGGAGGCCTTGAGGAAGGGGCGGGGCAGGCTGGAGGACATGGCGTCGTCGTCCTCCATGCCGTCCGAGGACGACACGCACTCGATGCTCTCGATCACGTCCATGGCCGCGGCGGCCCGAATCGGGCCGGATCGCGGCCGAATCGCGGGAGTAGGGGTCGCGGGCTGGCGGCTGGCCTCGGCTCCACGGCTCCCTCTTCTGCCTAGTGCATTCGAGGTCTCGGAGAAATGGATTCTTGTTCGAGAACTCTGAACTCGAGGGTGGGGAGGGGAGGGAAGGGGACAAAGCGCGGAGACTCGAGGGATTGCCTCTGGCTGTGGCTGGGTCGTTTCTTGGTCTCCTTTCCTCTTTTTCGGCGTGCCTTTTTTTCCCTTTCTCGGTAACGTCTAGGGCAGGTCAGGCTCGGAGCATGAAACTGAAGCTGCAATTCAAAACTTGCACTAAAAAACTGTCTACACTTCGTTTTGCACTAAAAAACTGTCTACACTTCAAAAATGTAAATTCGACTATGAGTAATGTCACCCATGTTACCTACTCCCTCCGTTCCATATTAGATGACTTCGTTTTGTCAAAAAGTGGATGTATCTAGACTTATAGCATATCTAGATACATCCACTTTTGTCCAAATAGAAGTCATCTAATTTGGAACGGAGGGAGTACTTTACAGCTAAATTTGTCTTCCTCTTATTACCTATCTGGACTAGAATTTACATACTATAAGGGCATTGTAAAGTACTCCCCCGCTCCATATTAGATGAGTTCCTTTTGTCAAAAAGTGGATGTATCTAGACTTATAACATATTTAGATACATCCACTTTTGTCCAAACAGAAGTCATCTAATTTGGAACGGAGTAGAGTCAATTCTTGCTCACGTAAAATTGGGCAATGCAATATTTTCATACAAGGGAAAAATCTTAGTGCGACAAATACAACTCTATATGTTTTTTCCCTGTTCAAATTCTATAGCTAAGTCAGTATGTATGCTTTTTGAAGTTTATTATGTTAAATATCCTATTATCTTTTCTTTTATAAACACAGTACAACGCAAGCGCTCATATACACGCGCACACACTCACCCCTATGAACGCACGCACGCACACCCTACCCCTATGAGCATATCCGAGAGACTGAGCTGGCGGATCAAATCTTGAGACTGACGAAGTCACCACATGCGCCCCGCTGTCGACGGGAACGTCGCCTCCCACTAAAGAATATTCCGCCTAAATGAGAAACACCAACGTCAAATCTGGGATTTGAACTCTGATGGGCTGGGGGTACAACCACCCACCTAACCATCTTGCCACAGGCAAGTTCTCAAATATCCTATTATCTGTCATAACGAGAGTCCACATCTGCGAGGCTTTGATCTTCTCGACATAAATCGTGCCAAATATGTTTTGTGACTATTAATGTTTAATAAAACCCTAGACATATATTTTAGATCTGACTATCAAAATTAATTTAGATGATGGGAAATGTGATCTTCTTGATATAAATCGTGTCAAATATGTTCCAAGACCATTAATGTTTAATAAATATCAACCATATATTTTAGATATGAGTATCAAAATTAATTTAGATGATGTGAAATGTGATCTTCTTGAGATAAACCGTTCCAAATATGTTCCACGACCGTTAATGATTAATAAATATCAGCCATATATTTTAGATCTGACTATCAAAATCAATTTAGATGATGCACACTAGTATGGTGTCTCTATTAGATCCATGTGTAGTGCTTTTTTGTATATAATAAATAGATATTATGTATCATTCGTTTCTAAATGTAAGATGTTTTAGCATTTTCTTGCCCAAATCTTGCACTAAAACATATCCTGATACATGTGGGTCAAAAGAAGTCACAACTTTTTATATTTAGCAACATAGGGAGTATCATTTAATATTTTTAGTGATTTATAGGATTTCCCACGAAGTCATGTTATTTTGTTACTCAATTTTAGAAGTAACAAAACCCCTCTTTACATATTTTTACATATGAGAAACCTTATTGACACCGAGCAAACTAGAGTAAAATTTGGTGATTCTATTTTCACAGGATAAAGGTGCCACCACAAGACGCATATGAGGAGACTGATGCACCGGTGGGGTGTTGTTGGGAAACCCCAAGAGTAAGGTATGAAGCAGTGCAGCAGCAAGTTTCACTCAGTTGTGAAATTATCGAACCAATAGGAAACTAGGAATCTTCTCAAGGTGACAACTGCGCCAGAAAAGATGCTGGTGTAGTTGACGTGGAACCTACACACAACACAATCAAAGTATTTTGCCCCAACTTGACAGTGAGGTTGTCAATCTCACTGGCTTGCTGTAACAAAAGGATTAAACGTATGTGTGGATGATGATTGTTTGCAGAGAATGAAAGTAACATGATTGCAGTAGGATTATTTATCAGTTTAAAGAAAAGGACCGGTGTCCACAGTTCACTAGTGGTGTCTCTCCATAAATAATAATAACATACATGCGGGTAAACAAATTACAGCTGGGCAATTGACAGAATAAAGAAGTGCATAATGATGCATATACTATAGTTATGATGTCTAGTGTGAGATTCATTTGGGTATTACAACAATATACATAGACCGTTCCAACCGCATCTATGACTAATAATCCACCTTCCGGTTAGCGTCCGCACCCCTTTCAGTATTAAGTTGCAAGCAACAGATTATTGCAATATGCAATGTGTGTAATGTAAGTAATACAAATACCCTTAGATAAAGTACTACTGTTTTATCCCTAGTAGCAACAGTACATCTACAATCTTAGAGCTTGCTGTCACTACCCCAGATTAAATAGAGACATGAACCTACTACCGAGCATAAATACCCCCTCTTGGAGTCACAAGCATCTACTTGGCTAGAGCATCTACTAGCAACGGAGAGCATGCAAGATCATAAACAACGCACTTACAAGATATATTATGAAGCAATAACATAGTACTCAATATTCATCGGATCCCAGCAAACACAACATGTAGCATTACATAAAGATGATCTTGATCATTTTAGGCAGCTAACAAGATCTAAACATGGTAGCACAATAGGAGAAGACAACCATCTAGCTACTGCTATGGACCCGTAGTCCAAGGATGAACTACTCACGCATCAGTCCGGAGGCGGGCATGGTGATGTAGAGCCCTCCGGTGATGATTCCCCTCTCCGGCAGGGTGCCGGGAAGAGCTTCTGAACCCTCCCGATCTAGGGTTGACGACGGCGGCGGCTCTGGACTTCGTGGAGGAAAAAGGGTCGCGTCTTAGGGCTTAGATATCCGAGGTGTATAAGTAGGCGAAGGGGCGAAGGCGGTGGAGCCACGAGGGCCCCACACCCTATGCTCGCGCGGCAGGGGGGACCCGCGCCGGGAGGGGCTGTGGGCCCCTCGGGGTTCCCCTCCGTGTCATCTTCGGTGTTCTGGAACCTCCCGGAAAAAATAGGAACTTCGACGTAAAGTTTGTCCAATTCCGAAAATATTTCCTTAACAACTTTTCTGAAACAAAAAACAGCAGAAAACAGGCAACTGACACTGTGGCATCTTGTTAATAGGTTAGTCCCAGAAAATGCATAAAATGATATAAAAGTGTATATAAAACATGTAGCAAGTGGCATAATATAAGCATGTAACATAAGAAATTATAAATACGTTTGAGACGTATCAAGCATCCCCAAGCTTAGTTCTACTCGTCCCGAGTAGGTAAAACGACAACAAGAATAATTTCTGAAGTGACATGCTTTCTCACAATCTTGATCATATAATAATGTAATGCTCATGTTATGAATGAAGTGATTCAAAGGAATGGTCTATAGTTTGCTAACAAATAGACAAGGAGTAAACAACTACATCATATAAGCAAAAACTTTTCATGGATAGTACTTTCAAACAAGCATCAAAATGATTCACATGAAAGTTAACTCATAAAGCAATAGTCTCTAAGTAAAAGAGCATTGAAGCAACACAAAGGAAGATATAAGTTTAAGCATTGGCTTTCAACTTGTAACATGTATATCATATAGATAGTTGTCAACACAAAGAAATATAACAAGTGCAATAAGTAAGCATATAAGAGTTGTTGCACACAGTTGACACAAGTGTTTGCTTCTAAGACAGAAAAAAGTAGGTAAACTGACTCAACATAAAGTAAAAGAAATACCCTTCGCAGAGGGAAGCAGGGATACAAACATGTGATAGAGCTTTTTAATTTTTATAGGTTTTTGAAATCATATAGAGAGCATAAAAGTAACTTTTGAGAGGTGTTTGTTGTTGTCAACGAATGGTAATGGGCGCTGTACCCCCCTTGTCAACCAGACTTTCAAGAGCGGCTCCCATGAAGGACGTTATTTCTACCAGCAAGGTAGATCATCCCTCTTATCTCTTTTGTTTACACATATAGTTAAAAACTGTTGTCATTGCTTGACTGATTAGATCAGGGCAAAAATGTGAAGAGATTGCAGTGGTTAAAGTTGTAATTAATTGGGACTGGGCACCCCATTTGTCAGCTCTTTTTGCAAAGTTAATGGATAAGCGGATGTATATGCCACTAGTCCGGTTGTGAAAGTCTGTCTAAAAGAAAATGACAAGGTTGATATCCGTAACACCACGTACTTTCTCATGAGCTAATAAACATTGACACAAATAAGAGATAATAAGTTTTGAATAAAAGGTAGCACACGAAGTATTTGCTTGGAATGGCAGGCAATACCATGTAGTAGGTAGGTATGGTGGACACAAATGGCATGGGTTTTGGCTCAAGGTTTTGGATGTACGAGAAGCATTCCCTCTCAGTACAAGGCTTTGGCTAGCAAGGTTATTTGAAGCAAACACAAGTATAAACTATGACAACAAGACGTATGTAAAAACATATTGCAAGCATTATAAAACTCTACATTGTCTTCCTTGTTGTTCAAACACCTTTACTAGAAAATATCTAGACCTTAGAGATACCAAACATGCAAACCAAATTTCAACAAGCTTTACGGTAGTTCTTCATTAATAGGTTTTTAACTACATGATGTAAAAGCTTAAACATGATCTACTTGAGAGCTCAAAACAATTGCCAAGCACCACAACATACAAGATAACAATCCATAAGAGGATGTATATCTTTTTCATTATACCATCTACCACATTTAGCATTTTCTGTTTCCAATCAAACACCAATCAACTTATTTAAAGATAAACTCTCCAAGTATATAACGATGAGATATGAGAGTATAACATAAGAAAAACTAACAGCTCCAACAAGTGATGCATGAAAAACAAGAGCTAATAGTATTGAAGTAACATAGAAGAATACTCAACAAATATAAGTGAAGAATAGGAGTATTCATAAGAAAAAGCGGAGCGTGTCACTCTCCCACAAAGGAATGCTAGGATCCATTTTATTCAGAGAATGAAAATAACAATAACAAAAACAAAAACAAACAGACGCTTCAAGTAAAGCACATAAGATGTGTCGGAATTAAAATATAGTTTCACTAGAGATAACCTGATAGTTTGTTGATGAAGAAGGGGATGCCCAACATCCCCAAGCTTTGACGCTTGAGTCTTCTTGAAATATGCTTGGGTGACCCACGGGGGCATCCCCAAGCTTTGGCTCTTTCATCTTCTTGATCACATCACATCATCCTTCTCTCTTGATCCTTGAAAACTTCCTCCACACCAAACTCAAAGTAGACTTCATTAGAGGGTTAGTGCATAATCAAAAATTCTTATATTCTGCATGAACACAATTGCTACCAATGCTACTGGATATTAGCTACAGCCACTGATACTTTATGGAACAAAAAGATCCATTCAAAATAGTAAAAGAGACATTGCAAAATAAATGGCAGAATCTGTCAAAAACAAAACAGTCCGTAAAGACGATTTTTTTCAAGACACTTAACTTGCTCAAATCAGAAAACTCAAAACTAATGAAAGTTGCATACATATCTGAGGATCACGCACAAAAAATCTCAGGTCCTTTTGATTTTTCTGTAAAGAGTTATGAATTTAACGGTGGACAGCAGAAAACTGTTTCAGCACAGCAATCCAAATCTAGCATCAACTTTCTACCAGAGGCTTAACTTGACACAACAATGTAATAAAGTAAAGATACAAATGAATTGCTACAGAGGTAGACATCTTCCTTGACTAAATCTAAAAATAAAAGATAATGGGTTTCCTCCTAAAAGCGCTTTCTTTATTGCCTTTTAGCTAGGCTTGATAGTTCTAATGATGCTCTCATGAAGATAGAAAATGAAGAAAAAGGAGCATCAGAAAGCAAATTCAAAACACATTTAAGTCTAACCCACTTCCTATGCATAGGAATCTTGCACACAAATAAATTCACAAAGAACAAAGTGACAAGCATAGGAAGATAAAACAAGAGTAACTTCAAAACTTTTAGCATATAGAGAGGTGTTTTAGTACCATGAAAACTTCTACAACCATATTCTCCTCTCTCATAATAATTTGCAGTAGTAGAAATAAATTCAACCATATAAACACAAGAATCATTCAACTTAGATAATATAGGCACATAAAGAGGATCATTAAATTTATTTTGGAATTCATTAGCATGCTTCCCTCTTTCAAAATAGTTACTAAGATCAATATCAAGTTTAATATCATGGTTGCAACAAAGATTTGGAACTAGAGACAATTGCAAACCACATAAGTATTTCTCAACATAAGCAAATTTCTCCTCCATGGTGTAATCAGGAGAATTCAAGAACAAAGTAGGACTCTCATGAGTAAGAGTACCATTATAAGCAGCAATTATATCATTTTTATCCTCACATAAATAAGTAATAACTTCTAAACATAGAGGATTATTGATAAGCATAGGACCATCATCTAAAGCATTATCATATATAACATTAGGGAGCACATTTTTACTTTCTGTTATTTTAATTTTACTTGAGTCAAGGAACATGCTTATTTCAAATTTATCAAAAGTAGATATTTCACTAGATTCATGACATTCAACAATATAGCACACTTCCTCCTTAGGCACGCATGGAGGGCAATCAAATAATGTAAGAGTTAAAGAGTTACTATCTTTAGGAGGTAGATCCTCCTTTTGATATTCACTCTCCTCCTCTTTTTCATCTAATGAGCTTTCAGGTTCAGCAATTTCTTCTTCTATAAGTTCCTGCAAAACAAAGGTTTCTTCTGTATGAGTAAAAATCCTCTTGACATGTTCAGTAATATAAGAGTTTTAATCCTTATAGTTATCAAAACAATATTTAAGTATAGCAAGACTTTCAGATTTATAAGGGGCATCAATTTTATACTCAAGATAAGAGCTAATTTCAAGTGCACCCTTAAAGATAATAAATTCTTCCATCCTTTCTACCTCATAAGCATTATAGTAACCTTTAACATAAGAAGCTAAGGTTTCATTTTCATTACAAGCACATTGGAAAGGAAAGTGTTTAGACTTCCTGTGACAATCAGATTCATTAAAGCAAATAGATTTGCCAAACATATAGCATAAATTTCTAGCAAATTCCTCTAGTTGATTTAACAATTTCCATAAATACATCCCTTTTTGTGACAAACGGTAATTCCTATAATATCTTCGTTCATTTTCCGTGGAGCAACCTTGCCAACAAGATCTAGTTTCATAGAGATAAGCCATTGATAGCAAATAAACAACAAGACATAATAACAAACCGAAATAACAATGCATACAAAAATGCAAAACTGAAAATAAAATATGCAAACCGAAATATAAAAATAAATGCAAGTAACTATTTTTTTTTGTATTTTTGATATTAAGCAAACAAGACAGTAATAAAAATAAACTAAGCAAGACAATAAAAAAATAAAAAGATTGGAAGTGAGAGACTCCTTTCGCAGAAGAGCTAGCTTCCCCGGCAACGGCGCCAGAAAAGAGCTTGATGCACTGGTGAGGTGTTGTTGGGAAACCCCAAGAGGAAGGTATGAAGCAGTGCAGCAGCAAGTTTACCTCAGTTGTGAAACCAAGGTTATCGAACCAGTAGGAAACTAGGAATCTTCTCAAGGTGACAACTGCGCCAGAAAAGATGCTAGTGTAGTTGACGTGGAATCTGCACACAACACAATCAAAGTATTTTGCCCCAACTTGAAAGTGAGGTTGTCAATCTCACTGGCCTGCTGTAACAAAAGGATTAAACGTATGTGTGGATGATAATTGTTTGCAGAGAATGAAAGTAACATGATTGCAGTAGGATTGTTTATCAGTTTAAAGAAAAGGACCAGGGTCCACAGTTCACTAGTGGTGTCTCTCCATAAATAATAATAACATACATGCGGGTAAACAAATTACTGAAGGGGATCGCAGGCAGAAAACAATAAATTTTCTAACAACGATAACCTTAAACTAGCCAGGATCTATACTATGCAGATATAGTAATACGGAGGAGATCGATATACATACCCTTGTAGACCGAAACGCGGGGATTACGCTCCCGCACAAGCGTTGTCGGTGAAGCCGACGAAAACGACCTCGAGGTCGTGTAGAGGAAGAAGACCTCCGAGCACCACTAGCGTGGCACCTCGCAGGGATCCACACACGTACGGTGAAGACGACGACCTCCGGGTTCCGATCCAGGGACGAGCAGCGGAAGACTTGGACCGGAAGACCAGCAGCACGACGGTGTGCGTATGGTGGAGAGAACTTCACCTTGGCGCAACTCCAATGAAGGAATCACGTTCTCAAGGAGAAGAAGAGAGAGATTGGTTGGATTGTTTTGAGAGGGGCTCTCTCCCCCACTATATATAGGAGAAAGGGGGCACCCCACCTTGCTAAATTGGCAAGGTGGGACTAAACCCCAAACCGCACCAACAAGGGGGAGGGAGGCCGGCTCCCTATGGGCCCCTAGGGCCCATTCGGCACCCCCTTGGTGGGTTTGGCCCTGGGGAGGAAGTTCGGCCCCCATATGGGCCTTCTCCCCTCCGGGGAAGGCCCATTTAGTGGGCTGCATGTTTAAATACGAATTTAATCATTATAAATTCATTAAAATAATATTAATTCACTAATTAACATTAATTTAACATATATAAACAATTTCCTCTCTTCCAGAACTTTTCCGAAACTCTCAGAACTATCTTCGGTTCTCTGATACGACTTCGGATTCTCTCCCGGAACTTTTCCGGTGCTTTCTCTTTTCTAATTTCTCTTCCGGTAAACTTGTCCACTCCACTTAAGTGTGTTACCCTAGCGGTTCGAGATCTCGCCAGACATGATCGAGACGCGCTCTCCGATCAATGACTAATTCGTGGACCTTGGATACCCAGAATTAATCCCTGTGAGATAACGAATAACTTTGTCGTTCGAACCTAGACGTCGAGTCTTAAACCTTTTGCCATGGCGATACTTAGTGTGTCCGAGACTCGTCCATAGATATCAGGATACCTAGCTTGGTCTCGTTACCGACAACACTATCTTCTACTCGTCCATGATATTATGTCCCTGTGACCTAGTCACATGCTTGCAAGCTCATTTGACATAATCTCACCGAGTGGGCCCCAGAGTATCTATCCTGCTATGCGGACTGGCAAATCCCGCTCTTGATCCCTCGTCTCAACATACTCCCTTCCGATACCCGAGAGGGACACCTTTATTGTCACACTGTTAAGATATGACGTTTGATGCAATCAAAGTATCTTTCAGGAATAGCAATAAGAGTTGATCTCACGGTCAAAGGCGTAATGACTACGTCCTACAAATATTGGGTATGTCCATCACGTCATTCTCCCAATGACATGACTCCATTGTCAACTGACATCAATGTCACATGATCGGGAAACCTCGATCATCAATTGCCCAATGAACTAGTTAGATAGAGGCTACTAGGGACCTGGTTGTTTATCTACCACACGCGTATTAATGTTTCCGCTTAATACAGTTATAGCATGGTATAAAACATATAATGAACAATTGAGATATGACGAATAAACTATCTTTATTAAGTGACTCTAGGGCATATCTCTTTCAGTCTCCCACTTGCACTAGAGTAACACTTAATCTAGTTTACAACTTGGTAAAAGCTCAACACCCATAGCAACTTGGTGCATGCTTGTCTCGTGGAAGAGGAATACAGTCAACAGATCTCACAGATTGAGACCTATATGTGCTTTGCAACACTTCTATGTCACCTAGTTTGACATCATCCCGTATCTTACGATGACGGTGAAATATATCTTAGTCGATGGAGTGAGACTCGAACCTTCGCGTAGCATGGGCCTTAAAAGTCTAAGAGATCTATTAAGGGGAACCACATATGCTCGGAAAACTGTTCAGTCCAATCACACTTGCTACTTCTGAAGTTGCCATATATTTCTATACCTATGTAGATTATGCGACAGTGCATTCATATGCGACTTCGCAAGCTAACCATGTCTTTCTTCAAAATAAAGGACATCTCCTATATGAGATTTCTAGTCGTATGGGTCAGTGTCATAACTTGCATCATCGTAACCGTTTTACGGCAAGTTGTCTTTCCACTCTTACCCTTTACCAGAAAACATATCTTTAGTTCTCACAGACACTGAAGAATATACTTAACGTTTGTTCATTGATCCACACAAGGATCACTCTAGAACCCGTTCTTCAACCAAGAACTTGGGTCACACCAAGTCGAGCTTTCAGTCTGATAGAATCTATGTCTGAGGCATAGAGAATGTCGAACATCATATTCTTTCATTAGCTATCACCTAAAATGCCAAGATAAACTTAATATTTTACCTAGTCATACAAGTAAGAACCTTTTTCTTCGCTTTTTCTATTCTGAAACACTTCAGAATCTTAACCTAGGAAAATATTCCGACCTAATGTTATTAAGCCCCTTTTGATCTATACAATTATAGATCGGATGGCTAATACTCCTAACTTCATTCATAGAAAATTTAATCACTTAAATAATCCTTTATGCTTTACTAGAGGATCTGTATCATTCTCAATATGTCGTTACATATAAAATCATGAATGACACCTAGCTCCCACTCAAATATGCCTTCCGCATATAAGATCAAGAAAAGCTACTTAGCTCCCACTCACTTCTTTGCAAATGCAAGTTTCTTCAACTATTTTGGACAACTCCAAAATCCTTTGATCACATCATCAAAGTGAAGATTCCAGCTCCGATATGCTTGCTTCAGCCCATGAATGGACAGCTGAAGTTTGCATACATGTTTAGCATCCTCAGGATCACCAAACCATTTCATTGTACTAATTACAACTCTTTCTTAATGATACCATTAAGAAACATGGTTTCCTTATCCATCTATCAATTTCTTAATTTGAAATTATAGTAATTGCTAAACGACCCCGAATAGATTTAGGCTTCGCCACTTGAGACAAAATCTCGTTGTGGTCAACTTTTGAATCTGTCGGAACTGTTTCACGACAAATCGATTCTTATCAGTGTCTATTCTCTCATAAAATTCCATATTCTATTAACAGCTTAGATGCCATCAAGAAGATCTCCCAAGTTATTACCTGATAATCGTACATGGATTTTATCTCGGATCATATATGACTCATAGCCATTTCTCGGACTTAGGTCTACCATCTCTTTTTCGTAGTTCGTAGGTCTGTCATATTCCATTAACATGACCTTCATAACAAGATTGTCGTATCACATAGTGTGGAACACAACCTCGTACGCCTACGTTCTTAGTATGAGCTCAGAGCATCATGATCTTTATCATCAGCTTCTTTCCAGTTGAGGAGCATAACACCGGAAACACTTTCCGTTGCGCCACTCTGATGTCTGGAGAGAAAGTTCATTAACTTCGTCTTGCTCTACTTTCTTTCCCACTTATACCCTTGGACAAGAAACTATTTCTTTTGCAAGGTATATTCCGGCAACGTTTTTGCCTATGTCGTAAGACATGTACCCAACTAATTCTTTAGGTACGGTACACTACAAAGATTTATCCATTTTAGGTTTGATCACATCGAAACACTAAATTGCTGAAACGACAATCTAGGCTAAAAGTCATGCCATCACTCATATGGTATTGTCTCCATGGATTTAAATGGTTTCCCTATTATCTAACGTGAATGTTATGTTTCTATCATATGACTCCAATGATCACAATAATTCGATAAGAGATTTATTTACCACACACTATCCGATAGGGTGCGATTACGATGTCCTAACATACCATAACACTATGGTGTTCCATGCGACGTAATTTGTGGAACTCTTCTCACAAGTCTTCCAATGATATGCCAACATTATAACTCAAATATTTATTTCCTCGATCTGTATCGCAGGAGTTTGATTTTTCTTGTTAAATTTATTTTCCTACTTCACTCTGAACTTGTTTGATCGAATCAAAATTTTCAGACTAACATTTCTTAAGTGGATATCCATATATCTACTCGGAATAGTCATTAAGTCTATGAAATAAAGACTTCCACTATACGTTAAAGTACTTCATTGATTCACATACACCCATATGCATGATTCTCAACAAGTTATACTCAAAACGTTCAGTGAAGTTTACGAAATAAAGGTCTCCACTACACGTTAATTACTTCATTGATCCACATACATCTATATGCATGATTATCAATAAGTTATATGCCCGTTTTCCGAAAACGGTGTCTTAGTTATCTTGCAAGTGTCAAAAGATAAAATCTAAGGACTTGTAAATCCATCCGTATGGAGCTTGTTCATTGACTATAACATTGACATGACTTAAACGGTAATGCCACACGAATGTGGTGTCTTTATTAAGTTTGTATCCTTTGGCATTAATATTATGAATGTGGGAGCTTCTACCATCTAAATTCAAATCGGCTTATGATCATTACTTCATAAATATAGGACAACGATTTTGTCACTAACATATATGAACAATCGTCTCGCTAGAGAAAACACACTTATAACGATCATACTAACAGTCGATCATAAAAGAATTTATTCAAATGGTAGATCTAGAGGGAGAGTGTCTATGGCCATCACAACATTTTGTCTGCCATCATCAACACACATTGTCGCCTCATCCTTCCAAGCTACTCAAGTAGTAAATCTGGTTTTCATAAAACATGACTAGTATCAAAAACTTAGTCACTACTGCGAGTACTTGCTTAGGTAAAACATTCATAACGTGTATATCATATATACACCATCATCATTGATGACTTCCCGGCGATCTGTTTCATCTTCTTGATTCTTCCAACGCAATCAAGAACCATGAAGGTGAACGATTCCCCTTGCATGACATAGTCTATGAAAAAGCATTTGCATCTGGCAACGTTGTCTGTCATCCAGTGATCGAGCTGAGCGAGGCGTCTCAATGTCATCAAGTATGACCAATGTCATCGAGTATGACCAGTGTCATCAAGTATGACTGCCACGTGCTCCTTCAATGCGTGCATTCTCTTCCATCTTGGTTGAGAAGAAAAACAGTCAACGTACTAATAAACTTTATCAACCCAACTTTAGGTGTATCCTGAGTTTAGCGATCATCTCATATGTTCGCGATCTAACAACTCGCACCCACCGTTAATTCTCTATGGCAGAGATCATAGCATACACTGGACTATGATGATATTATCCGCACAAAAACTTGATAATCCAAATTATCCTTTTGTTAGCGGAATCTCCGGGTTTATCTCCTAGCGGGTATTGTATCACAAAGAGGTAATGGTTTAAACAAGGAGTATCCTCAAGCTAAAGTATAAAACTATGAAGTTTGGACCCAACCTTTTAAGTTTCTCAATCGCAGGATTGCGCCTAATTTTTGAATAAGGCTATTACATTGGTTAATATCTACAAAGGTTTTGCAAAACATAAAGACTTTGTTCATTATAAAATAGGGTTCAAGTTTTAATAAAATAAAACTATCAGAACTCCCACTCAAAACGAATATCACTCTAATCGTTTTAGTGATTACACGATCCTCATCCATTATGCAACCCCTTATCGTCAGAGCCGGCAACATAACTTCAAAGGTAGACATTGACATGTCAATCACAACAACTCTGTGACTCATGCTTAACCTTTCGGTCACCGTGTTCCGAGGCCATGTCTGTACATGCTAGGCTCGCCATAATAACCTTCAGCGTATATGCTTGTGCAAACATGTCTTACACCCACTGTATGCGAACGACGATATGTCTGACACCCGATCGTCACGGCCTGCCTCATAACGTAGAACTTTCTTGGTGGTGCACGCCAAAGGGAGAACACTAATGGTATTTTGGAGGAATCATCTTATATTACTACCGCCGTGTAACTAATACATAACTATATATATAGACACAATATAAGATATAAACAACAACATAACATCAAATGTAATGCGACGTGATATGGTACTTGCGCCGATGGTCTCCTTCGCGCCCACAGTTTATAAACAATTTATCAAACCTAACTTGACCATATCACATTGCCCCCTGCAAGATAAAGTTAGACGCTTTCTACTTTATCTTTTGCATATTTTACGTGACTTGGGGCTTTCGTAAATAGAACATGTTTCATACCTACGAACCTATTACCACAACAACGATCAAATAATTGCATGTTTATTCATCCCTTTCGGGCCCTCCATTGAAAATGCAAAGCCAACTAAACAGAGAGAGACAGACACCCGCCAGCCACATATACGGTACAAGCCGCATGTCAGTTGTGGAACCAGTCTCGCGTAAGCGTAAGCGTACGCGTAAAGTCGGTCCGGGCCGCTTCATCAACTCGATGCTGCCGACAAAGCAAGTGCACGCTAGAGGGCAGCAAATAAAAGAACGATGCCCCCGTGATAAACACGGGTTCTAAAAGCGTACAACTATAACTACGTATAGATCGGCTCTGATACCACTGAAGGGGATCGCAGGCAAAAAACAATAAATTTTCTAACAACGATAACCTTAAACTAGCCAGGATCTATACTATGCAGATATAGTAATACGGAGGAGATCGATATACATACCCTTGTAGACCGAAACGCGGTGATTACGCTCCCGCACAAGCGTTGTCGATGAAGCCGACGAAGACGACCTCGAGGTCGTGTAGAGGAAGAAGACATCCGAGCACCACTAGCGTGGCACCTCGCAGGGATCCACACACGTACGGTGAAGACGACGACCTCCGGGCTCCGATCCAGGGACGAGCAGCGGAAGACTTGGACCGGAAGACCAGCAGCACGGCGGTGTGCGTATGGTGGAGAGAACTTCACCTTGGCGCAACTCCAATGGAGGAATCACGTTTTCAAGGAGAAGAAGAGAGAGATTGGTTGGATTGTTTTGAGAGGGGCTCTCTCCCCCACTATATATAGGAGAAAGGGGGCACCCCACCTTGCTAAATTGGCAAGGTGGGACTAAACCCCAAACCGCACCAACAAGGGGGAGGGAGGCCGGCTCCCTATGGGCCCCTAGGGCCCATTCGGCACCCCCTTGGGGGGTTTGGCCCTTGGGAGGAAGTTCGGCCCCCATATGGGCCTTCTCCCCTCCGGGGAAGGCCCATTTAGTGGGTTGCATGTTTAAATACGAATTTAATCTTTATAAATTCATTAAAATAATATTAATTCACTAATTAACATTAATTTAACATATATAAACAATTTCCTCTCTTCCGGAACTTTTCCGAAACTCTCAGAACTATTTTCGGTTCTCCGATACGACTTCGGATTCTCTCCCGGAACTTTTCCGGTGCTTTCTCTTTTCTAATTCCTCTTCCGGTAAACTTGTCGACTCCCCTTAAGTGTGTTACCCTAGCGGTTCGAGATCTCGCCAGACATGATCGAGACGCGCTCTCCGATCAATGACTAATTCGTGGACCTTGGATACCCAGAATTAATCCCTGTGAGATAACGAATAACTTTGTCGTTCGAACCTAGACGTCGAGTCTTAAACCTTTTGCCATGGCGATACTTAGTGTGTCCGAGACTCGTCCATAGATATCATGATACCTAGCTTGGTCTCGTTACCGACAACACTATCTTCTACTCGTCCATGATATTATGTCCCTGTGACCTAGTCACATGCTTGTAAGCTCATTTGACATAATCTCACCGAGTGGGCCCCAGAGTATCTATCCTGCTATGCGGACTGGCAAATCTCGCTCTTGATCCCTCGTCTCAACATACTCCCTTCCGATACCCGAGAGGGACACCTTTATTGTCACACTGTTAAGATATGCCGTTTGATACAATCAAAGTATCTTTCAGGAATAGCAATAAGAGTTGATTTTTCCTGTCAAAGGCGTAACGACTACGTCCTACAAATATTGGGTATGTCCATCACGTCATTCTCCCAATGACATGACTCCATTGTCAACTGACATCAATGTCACATGATCGGGAAACCTCGATCATCAATTGCCCAATGAACTAGTTAGATAGAGGCTACTAGGGACCTGGTTGTTTATCTACCACACGCGTATTAATATTTCCGCTTAATACAGTTATAGCATGGTATAAAACATATAATGAACAATTGAGATATGACGAATAAACTATCTTTATTAAGTGCCTCTAGGGCATATCTCCTTCAATTACAGCTGGGCAATTGATAGAATAAAGAAGTGCATAATGATGCATATACTATAGTTATGATGTCTAGTGTGAGATTCATTTGGGCATTACAACAATATACATATACCGTTCCAACCGCATCTATGACTAATAATCCACCTTCCAGTTAGCGTCCACACCCCTTTCAGTATTAAGTTGCAAGCAACAGATTATTGCATTAGGCAATGTGTGTAATGTAAATAATACAAATACCCTTAGATAAAGTACTACTGTTTTATCCCTAGTAGCAACAGTACATCTACAATCTTAGAGCTTGCTGTCACTACCCCAGATTAAATAGAGACATGAACCTACTATCGAGCATAAATACCCCCTCTTGGAGTCACAAGCATCTACTTGGCCAGAGCATCTACTAGCAACGGAGAGCATGCAAGATCATAAACAACGCACTTACAAGATATATTATGAAGCAATAACATAATACTCAATATTCATTGGATCCCAGCAAACACAACATGTAGCATTACATAAAGATGATCTTGATCATGTTAGGCAGCTCACAAGATCTAAACATGGTAGCACAAGAGGAGAAGACAACCATCTAGCTACTGCTATGGACCCGTAGTCCAAGGATGAACTACTCATGCATCAGTCCGGAGGCAGTCATGGTGATGTAGAGCCCTCCGGTGATGATTCCCCTCTCCGGCAGGGTGCCGGGAAGAGCTTCTGAACCCTCCCGATCTAGGGTTGACGACGGCGGCGGTTCTGGACTTCGTGGAGGAAAAAGGGTCGCGTCTTAGGGCTTAGATATCCGAGGGGTATAAGTAGGCGAAGGGGCGAAGGCGGTGGAGCCACGAGGGCCCCACACCCTATGCTCGCGCGGCAGGGGGGGACCTGCGCCGGGAGGGGGTGTGGGCCCCTCGGGGTTCCCCTCCGTGTCATCTTCGGTGTTCTGGAACCTCCCGGAAAAAATAGGAACTTCGACGTAAAGTTTGTCCAATTCCGAGAATATTTCCTTAACAACTTTTCTGAAACCAAAAACAGCAGAAAACAGGCAACTGGCACTGTGGCATCTTGTTAATAGGTTAGTCCCAGAAAATGCATAAAATGATATAAAAGTGTATATAAAACATGTAGCAAGTGGCATAATATAAGCATGGAACATAAGAAATTATAGATACGTTTGAGACGTATCAGAAACCAACTAACGGGCCCATGGGTACGACGACTGACCTATCCCGGGTGGTGCCATGGTGAGTCTGGCTTCACGTGATATATGAATCACGGAGATTCTCTCAACATTTCCTTCCTTTTGACCTAAAACCATACACCCTCACAAAAAAAAAGTAATCGGGAGAAAAAGAGCGGCGTTACGAGAGATCGAAAAGCACAAAGGCACTTAGGGTGCTGCCGGAGGAGAATTATAGGGGGAACAACATTTGTAAATTAATACCTTCGGGTGCATCTCCTCCTCCACCAATGCCGGAGGAGAACTATAGGGGGAACAACGGTTAGAGGATGTAACGGTGCCAAGAAGTTGTTTAAGAGGTAACTGCAGTTCTGGTTCTTCCTATTGTCTACCGAGTGGTAAACTAAGAGAACATGATTAATTTGTGTATGTGATCTGGCATGTACTCCCTCTGTTTCATATTAGATGACTTTCATTTGTATGAAAATGGATATATCTAGACTTGTAACATGTCTAGATATATTCATTTTTATATAAATAAAAGTTATCTAATTTGAAATGGAGGGAGTACTACTCTGCTAGTAAAATTATTGCACACTTTATTTCTACTACTCATATTAGTATGCTTTCCGCTCAATTTAAAAATTAGATAACTGTCAAAAATTGAAAGCTTGTTAGCTTTCCTCTTTCAACCAACCTGGAATTCATATATCACGCGCCCAATGTTCAATTGGAGATCTACTGTCTCAAATCTTTTCAAACATATGTTCTTCTCTTGATCCGGTAAGATAAAAAGAAAAACAAGAAAGTCATATTATTCTTTTGAGTTTTTACAAGGTTTTGTCCCATATTATTATGTTGAATGTTGGTGTACAGATCTTTGGACTTCAGAACGAAAGAGATATATGGCATTCATTGTTTTAGACAAACCGTGTCAAACCTTTTTCTTCCCTTTGAAGCGTATTGATCAATTAGCTAGAATGACATACATATTTTTAGAGTGAATTCCACTTTTTACCCCATAAGATCAATTTTGTGCCACTTTGTACCCAATTTAATAGAAATTTCTTAAAACTACCCCATTTAACAAACTTTTTTTCTTTCCATTTTGTACCCTTTTTTATATTTTACCTCGTCCCAGACCGGTGGGTCCCATCCTCGGTCCAACGTGGTGTGTCCTAGTCACCGATTGCTGAGCCGGTTTAACTTTGTGTCGGTTTAACGCCATCACTCTGTTGCTGCACAAAACTAACGCTAAAGCTAGTAGTTGTAACACACGTGGCGTCACAGTCGTGGCTCCGCTGCCACACGAAGCCCACTCCGGAGCTGGTGGCCGCAACACCTATGTTGCCGCCACCAGTGCTCCGCTGCTTCCTGTCCATCTTCTCCAACTTCTCGCCCCCTCGACTTCCTTCGCACCGATGCTCATCCCCCCCTCCATGAAGGACAAAGCCTAGCCGCCGTCGTTGCTAGGTCTCGACTCTGTCGACGAAGATGATGGTGGGTGAGCGGGTCTAGTTGGTTCAACTAAAAATCCATAAGATCGAGTCTGGCTCGATCCGACGGAGGTCTGGCCGACCCAGGTTAAACCGGCTCGGCTCGATTGCTAACTAGGACATGACACATCGGACCGGGGGTGGGACCCATGGGTCGGAATGGGGTAAAATATAAAAAAAGGTATAAAAGTGGAAGAAAAATTGTTAAATGGGGTAGTTTCGAGAAAATTCTATTAAATTAGATACAAAGTGACACAAAATTGATTTTAGGGGTAAAAAGTGGAATTCACTCATATTTTTATTTTCCGTTACAGGGCACAATGCACGGTCATGCTTACTGCTAGTTCATGATAATACCAGCATACAACGAAAAATGGAGGACAAAAAAGAAGAAGTGAATTTCCAGTTAAAAGAGCCCTGCCGACGGCGTGTGTACAGGTCTTGAGGCGGTGGAGGTGATGGGCGGGAGCACCACAAACATCTCAGACTTGAACTGACCTGCCACCTTGTGATCGAGTACCATACTCTCTGAGTGTTTGGGGTTCTTCCCGTCCAATCACAGAGCGCGGCGGCGCCGCTGCTGCACGCAGAGCACGTAGGTCCCCGTGACGATAAAGACGCTCCCACCCACCGGCGCGGCGCCCTCACGGCACTCTCGCGCGCCGCACTTATTATCCCTCTCTTTCACCTCACCTCCGGCGCGCCTCGTACGGCAAATCCGATCCATGCAGCTAGCCATCGCTCCATCGAGCTACCACAAAATAAATAAGCAGCCTTGCGTAGCGTAGCAGAGCACACATGGGCAAGAAGCCCGGCGGCGCCGGCGGTGGCTGGCTGGCCACCGTCAGGAAGGTCTTCAAGACCGGCCCCTCCTCGCCCTCCCCTTCCAAGGACTCGCGCCACGCCGCCAAGAAGGTCCGTCCTTACCTGCGATCTTGCTCTGTGAATTCTTTGGCCATTCTGTTTCTGTACGTTAGTTGATCGTTGGAGCTGCATACAGGGTCTGGGAGGCGGAGAGCAGCAGGAGGCGGCGGAGATACTGTCCGTCGACCACTTCCCGTCGGCCGCCGACACGTCGTCGGACGCGACGAATGAGGGCAGCGGCGGCGTCAGGGAGAGGGTGTGCGGCGGGGTGGAGGCGGAGGCCAGGAGGGGCCGCCGCGCCATGGCGTCGAGGCTCGCGGCCCTGCGCGGGAGGGCGGCCGGAAGAGAGGGCCGCGCCGCCGTGCGCATTCAGGCCTTCTACCGGGGATACTTGGTACGTGCAACGTTTCCCCTGCCAATGTTCTTTTCAAAATTCAGAATTTGAGATGCATTGCATTTTCTTTTGAAAATTTTGTCAGTCCATAGCATAGTATATTTTCTGGAAAGCGAATTCACCTGCAGGTATGCGATGGCTGAACCTTACGGCACTGTTAATAAAGTGGTGTTCCAGCAACGGCCGGCTTTCTTCATGTTAAGAGCAAGTTGCTTGCAGTGTGACCAAGCTAAAAGGCCTGCAAGCATCAGGATTGCTTGTGATTAAGGGCATAAAAAGGCGGCTTTGAGAGAAATACTATGATTAGATCACCGTCATTGATAGTTTGCCTGTCATGCATGTACACAATACACACCTAGACTCACCTCATTCATTCAAGCGGTGCTAGCCATTTATATGGTTCACGTGTGTGCGTGCATCCCGGACTCATTTCTCGTCGTCGACTTACTTTATTGGAGTAACTCTATCAAATACCAAGAGATAGCTCTCCCCGTTCCACAATATAAGATGTTAGCACCAACAAATTATGTCATATGGAGCAAATTTGTCATCGTGTTATATTCTCTCCGTTCTACAATATAAGATGCTTTAGGTGTAACACATGTTGTCTAGATTAACAGAAAAATAAGTGTAAGCATGTATATACATATGAATATGAAAAATTACTAAAACATCTTATATTGTGAAATGGAGTGAGTATTTTGCTTTCAGTCCCCCACCGTAGAGCTCCGTACCTTCCATCACTTCCGCTCCTCCCTGCCCACCTCTATAGCAGACCGAGCTGCACAACTTTCGCGCCATGTCCACCAATCTCATGCACCTCGGCTTATACTATCTCGATTAAAATGAATAATATGTATAAATTTAGTTAAAAGTAATTTTTTTTTCATGTATGTTGAAATTCTTAGCATTTACAATTTTAAATAAATATATTATGAGAATATGTTATATATGGTGAATCGTTTGGCATTGATTTGGTATCCTGAATGTTTCATATTTTTCTATAATATTGGTCAAACTTAGAACACGTCAACTCTTAACTAAATTTACAAGACATTCATGGTAACAGAGGGGGTATCTACACTTCGGTACAAATCCATGTTAGTTAATCACTTATGAGTGCTCAGACCGCGTTGGTGCTAGCTTTTTATGTGGAAATACCACTGTTTGCAGATTATACTATGAAATGATACTCGATTTAATGTCTGCATTTTCTGTGTTCAGGCCAGAAGAGCCCTGCGCGCGCTGCGGGGGCTGGTGCGGCTGCAAGCGCTGGTGCGCGGCCACCAGGTGCGTCGCCAGGTCCGCCTCACCATGCGCTCCATGCAGGCGCTCGTCCGCGCGCAGGACCGCGTCCGTGCCCGACGCATCACCTCCCACGTCCCCACGCACGGCCGACCGGCCGTCGTCCCCCTGCACGGCGGCGATCGGCGCTCGTACGGGCACGACCGCCTCTTCTTCGATGATGACGAACAGGGCGACGACGAGGACGCCGAGACGGAGGCGCAGGCACGGCGACCAAGACTCAGGCACGGCAGCATCGGCAACATAAGTCCGTTCCAGGAAGGGTGGGACGCAGTCACCCGGGCCGGAAGCTCGCGCCGGCACGGCGACGCCGCGGCGTGGCCACCTTCCTACTCACATGGCTGCCAGCAGCAGCAGCACAAGGTGCGTCCGCCTGCCTTTCCATTATGAGCATTCGTATGCATGGTCTCTTCTTGAACGGTGAGACGTAAGATCAAAACGCTTGCAGCTACAGTACGACGAGCAGGACAAGCGCAAGGCCGGCTGGCAATGGTTGGAGCGCTGCATAGCGCCGAACGGTGTGCCGCTGGAGCAGGCCAGGCAGCCGTTGCCGGCGGAGACGTCGTACGTGACCGCGCTGGCCGCGGCCAGCACCGAAGCCGTTTCGGAGAGAACCGTGGACATGGAGCCGAGCTGGAAAAGCCCACCCAAGGACCTGTACCCGGTGAGCGCGGCCGCAGAGGTGATCCCGGGGTACATGGCGGCGACGCAGTCGGCGCGCGCCAAGGCACGCATGGCTGCTCCGAGGACGCACGTCCGGAGCCGGTCCGGGTCGGTGGCGCTTGGTGGCGGCTCGACGGCGAGTTCGGGCTGGAGCACGAGTAACAATGGGGATGGTGGCGCCCGTACGGGGCAGCAGAGGGAAGGGTACAGCCCGGAGTCGAGCTGCAGCGGCGAGCGGACTTCCCCGGCGCTTGGCGGCCGCGGCAGGGTGGCCTATGCCTTGCATTAGCATGACCACAAACTACCACTGAAACAACTGAACTTTGATTTGATCATAGAGTTGACCATGTTTCTCTAGTATAACGAGTTGTGAGGGTGTGCTTTTGACTAATTGATCTCAGCTGGTTGGAATTACAGTCGTTCACTCCTGTATAGCACGTGTGTAGTAGAGATATATATAACTCGTAGCAGTGGCGAATCTACCGTATGGGCACCCTGGGCACGTGCCCGGGCTCAGCGCCGCCGCTTAGAAGAACTCCGACGAGCTGCCTGCAGGGCGATCGTATGTAGCTTAATGACCAGAATCAGCGTACCGAGCTGAAAAACGTTCTCTTCTATAAATGGGCCGTATTCCTCCGTTTCCTTGCTCCTTGAGGCATTGGGCCATAAGCCCACAGCCACAAGTCACCGATCAATCAATCAGCATAACAGCAGTTTAGGAAATCACCGATCGATCGATCAAGCTAAACGAGTTACGCGATGACTGCGGCGTAGCCTGCCCTAGCTCAGGGAGACGCCGAGATGGTGCACGGCCGTGGCTCCCGTCAGGCAGCGACTCCGACGCGAGACAGCGACGTGGAAAGCGCAAGCAGCAAGGCGGTGATTCCGGTGACGGTGGGAGTTCTGGCTAGTCACCACCACAGCAGTAGACCGACGACGACGTCGATGGCGACAACAAGGACTGCCCGCACACGACAGCTAGGTAAGTTTTCTCCATAATTTACAGCAAAATTTCGTAATTAAACATCTTAAGTTTTCCTCATATTATCTATGCAACATTAGTGATTATATTCACATGACTATATATAGGTATGTGTAAAGTTTTTGGCTCTTAGTAGAAAAGTCTTTTAGCTTGCCGTGTGCCCAGGCTTTGATAAATCGTTAGATTCGCCACTGACTCGTAGAAAGTTTGAAAATAATTGCTTTACGAGTGGTCAACTTGGTGTCACCTTCCCTAACTTTTCACTTGATTTGGCAAATACCTCCTTCTCCAACCTTGTGTTCATCCCCGACATCATCAAAACCATCCAATGCTTGTCCGGTTAACGAACTAGGTGGTGCATTTCGCTAAGACGTGAGCATTTTTCTTCTTGGTTTTTACTTCTTTTTTGTCATCGTCGGCTCGTAGACACGTGGTTCAATTATTTCTGAGCTTCATAAATTAATAGATATACTCAGCTCCAATGTGGAACAAGAGCTTAAGCATAGTGGCAATGGCGGACACATCATTTTGGACAAGGGTATTAAAAAGGTCATCAAGACAATATCGAGTTGACAATACAAAAAATCAATAATGAGCGGGTTTTGGCACAATGATGCGCCTGTCCATAAAAATTACAAACGTTTTTCAACATAAAGAAGTCATACATCTAAAGAGTTAGCACTATGTGGATGTTGCATATAGAACTTGCATATATGTGGCTTGTCAGGAAAATAATAGCCACATAGACTTTTTTTTAAACTGCCACATAGACTATTGCTTATGAAAGATTAGTGCAAGTATACAACGCACTAAAACATATGCTTGTCATTTTCTTTGAGATTTTCTAACTGTAGTTTTGTTTCCAGACAAGCGTACGCTCATGTGCACTTTATAATGTACGTAGATCTCATACTCGAGGAAAATTTGAAAAGAACAATGGGTTTCAGGATATGCAAATCACGTGAAAGAAAAGAAAACGAAGATCAATTTTAAAGAAAAAATACAAGCAAGAAAGGTACAAAACAAAAGGAATAGGAGAGGGCATTGAACTCATGACATGAGATTTGTTCAATACCTCATCTCCAAGATTTTCCCTCTTTTAATATCTAAATTTGCTTGCTCACTTATGATTCAATGCATGTGAGACACAACAGTACATATTACTAACTTCTTTGCCAAAAAAAATTGGTGTTCGGCTATACCAATGAATTATTATGGCCCGCCCGGCCTGGCACTGGAGATAGGAGGTTGGCTGACATTTGGATTATCTGCAGATACAAGCATCCAACAAAGCAAAAGTTAGATGACTCCTACAGTTATTAAGTTTGTATTCTAAAGGCTATATTAACAAGGATAATCTGAGAAGTGACAAACAAAGTGCAATCTCAACATTTAGAAAACGAAAAAAGATTGCAACTCGTTTCATTGAAAACTGGAGAGAGTATTTACACGCCTAGATAGGCTAAATAGAACTAAATGGTTATGCATTAAGGTTGTAGTCATTCCGATTGTTTTGGCCTTGTCTAGCTAATTAAAGCCCAAAAGACAAGCTAGCATGAATTACAAATGAAACACTTTACTTCCTGATATTTGTAAGGTGCCGAAAAGATTCAAAATGGTAGTGACAACTGACAATTAGTCCAACAATATATAAGTTGGATAATGAAAGAGTAGTATCTTTAGATTAGTATCTCTATGTACTTTCATGTAATCATGATGGCAGTTTATATGAATATAGCGTAGAAAAAATTGAGAGACCATGCAAAATCAAAACACGTCTTTAAAAATCAAACGACGAAGAACCAACGAGATGCAGTACAATTGAATTTGGACCAAACGATATCTAGGATTCCTTTTGCTGTTCTAGACAGCCGTAACAAGGCACTGATAGAGAATTACAGAGGTACCACACTTAGGAAGAAAATCATCAATGTCGAACGATTTACTTCCACACCCATATCACCCTCGTCCCTCACCACGATAAGATTGGTCACCACAAGCCCACAAAAGTTAAACGAGGCTAAGAGTACAACAAACAGCCATATCGTAAAGCAGGCACGATACTCCAAAAATATGCATCGTCTGATACCAGAGACGTCTGGTATAAGATCTGGACCACCAGACTAATCCCCTTTTGGCATCCTTGCCAAAAAAATAAAGATAGCGCTTGTGTACCACTTTTTAGATCTTAGTAAAAGACATATTTGTAACTTTTATAAAATCTTGAGGAAAAACATACACATAGCACTATTTGAAACTTACCCATCCAAAGCGTAACCCCAAATCACAGATGACTGTTTTAGAACAGCCGTGACAGCTATATAAATCTGCTCTACCATGATACATGATGAATTGATGATACAAGACTAAGAGTAGATCTATTGCAGTAGTGAGAGGGTTATGCAGTTTTCAGGTTTCTGCCTTTTTTACCCCGTTTTGTAGTTACTCTTTCAGTGTCCACTTTCTTCGGTTCTTTGTGTTGAGTTGTCGGGTTTGCATAATCTTGATATATGTTTTCCAATAAAAAACAACAAACATTTGGATGCCACTTTGAGAAAAGTACATCTACTGTAGCTGTAGTGGACCAACCAAACTAGTGGTAAATAATAAAGACCAAACGATAAAAAATTGAGGAAGAAAAACAAGAACAGATGAACTCACGGCTGCCAGTGGGAGGGCCACCATCTTGATTACTGGGAGGGCGAGGTGCAGGGGCTCCTTGAGCAGCAGCACCACTGGGAAGTCCAGCGTCAGGAGTGCTTTGAGCAGCAGGAGAGCCTGAGAGCGGAGAGCCAGCTGGTGGCGTTGCCGCCATTTTCGCTCGATCTCAAAGCTCTTCTTTTTCGGAATCTGGAGTGGTTTAGCTTGACGAGAGCGACAAGCAAACGCCAGTCTCGAACTTGTGCATATATAATGTGCATCATCATCCCATGTAGGGTGCTGGGCAGCCATCCATTTAGTCAGTCAGCCAAACTTACTATAATCCAAGTGGTTAGATGGGCAACCAACTTGTGTACTACTACCATACTACCATCTCGGTACCTTCTTGGATTATCAATTTGGCACCTTCCTGGGTTATCAATTTGGCATGTTCTTACACACATCAGTGACGTTTGACAGCCAGACAACCACCACTGAAACAGAAAACGACCCCTCAAATAAACTCGTGTTTTCATAATTAAGCTATTTTGATAAAGTTCCCTACGATCAAACTACTGAGAAAAGGAACTTTATATAGATTTCTCCATGCACCATATGTTACTAGCACAGTTGCACAGAGAATTCGTACCAGTATTGATAATTCATGCACCATTTTATCTGTTATTTGGAAATGCTATATTGTCAAAAAGATATGCCTAGGAGTTATTCGCCATGCCTTGTCCAGGAGTTCATCATATTTGGGTTACTGTGTAGCCGCTTTATTCAGTTCTACTTCGAGTTCGACTGTTCCATTCCAGCGGCTCGTGAAAGATTCCAAGGGAGGGCTCTCTTGCAGGGAGCTTGACGCGAGTGTCGCTCCGTTTTGGATGGCTCTCAGGTTGGTGGTGACATGATTGACGCTAGCTTATGGGAGGTTCACTCCTGGGAGCTTGCACCGTGGGCCCTGTACGCCGGTGTCGCAGGTAGCGCTGGCTAAACTTGGCGAAGGATGTTGCCCCAGGTTGATGCAGCTGAGTGGAGTTGTTGATGATGAATTCTGTGTCAAAAACGGTGGCGTAGGCCACTCGTCGCCAGCAGCTCCACATTGTTCTGCATGCATCTCCAGTGTGTGTCCCTCATAGACGGGTGTGGTGAAGATGGCCCCAGGCTGCACGGAAATGGCATCGGGCTGCACGCCGGCAGCCTTGACATCGTGTCTTCGTGGCGTTGGAGATGGTGTGTTGCGTGCGAGCAGCCTCAACGTCGTCTTTGTGGTGGTGGATGTAGCGGCATGTTAAGATGCCCTCTAGAAAGGATCGAGTTGGTGAAGATAAATGTCAAGGCGCCAACATCTGACGCTCATGCTGATGAGGATGGCTTGGGGTTTGGCATCTTGGACTGCCCCCAGCCTATGTTGGTGATGTGGGTGGCGCTCCTTGATCCGGGAGCCGACACATGATATGATCATGGTGCCCCAAGCCACGCTGAGGGTCTTCAAGGTGATGGAGAACGTAGGGCATGGATGGACGGGCACCTTAACTGACCGCCGTTTCCGGAACTTCTTCACGATGGTTCGCCTCACCACCTTCCTCCTGTAACAACAAAGAGAGTGAGAGCTTTCCGACAAACGAGCGTTCGTCATTAGCCTCCGCGAGAGGTTATCTCCAAGACCTAAATGAGCTCGACTTCCCTGCGCCTAGTGGTTGGTGTCGGTGGCGCAGAGGGAGAAGTCGTGGCAGGGGTATGAAGAGGCGCCACACATGTGTGTGAGTTGGCTGCCTTGGCGTGGAGTCATTGGGCTGCCTCCACAACTCCTTGGATTTACCCTTGTTGAAGAGCCACGATACTTCTTCTCAATCACCTGCCATTGCGACTTCTTGAACTATGGCCTTGTCACGCAGAATGTTGTGAAGATAATGAGCAGGTGAAGACGACTCCGACGATCACAGCAAAGCAAAGATGGGAGGAGAAACAGGTCCCACCGGGCGTGCCATTTTGTTTGACACGAAAATAATAACTACTCGATTATTATCTTTCTACGCGTCAGGGGAAAATAAAATATGCGGGCGTGCCAGTGTACAAAGTACACAAATGAAAATATAGGGAAACTTGCATTTTATTAATCTCTCAATGGAAGAAACAAAAGTACATAATCCCTTTACAACATACGCTCCGTGGCCTGCTAGTGCGGCCGATATGACCTGTACGATTGTGAAGTTTTGGTTCACGGGGCCTCGAAAGGCTCCCGCTTAATTACTCCCGCAGGTTACACCGCGAGACACCTCCGATTAACCTGTGTGGTCGTCGTCGTCTTCGCTTCACGTCTTGCATGCATAATTGTATGATGTGTGTGGGCAGCAGCAAAATTCGTGTCCTCGTCGGTACACGCGCCGTTAAAAGCGCGGCCTTTGTTTCGGCCTCGCCCGCCCTCGCCGTCGCGCCTCGTCGGTCTTGAGCGGCGGAGATGATTGTTGTGGAAGAAGCATGATGCAGTCCGTTTTGGCTTGGACTTCTAAACGACTAACAACTTTATCGGGGTGTGCAAGGGGTAGGCCTCGCGAGAGTATGTGGTTAGGAGACCGACGTCGGTATGAAACCAACAGTCGCTCAAATCGGCATGGCTGGTATGGTCGGCGCCTCGTCTTCGACCTAACGCCGAATTCACAGCAGTCGGCGTATCCGAGGACACCGTCGCATGGACCTGTGAAAGAATGATGATAATATGACTGGATAATGAATTATGTTGATGACGCGCCGCCGCGGACGTCGTCCTGTACACCGGCCGGTACGGTGGGCGCATCGTTTTCGACCTAACGTCGAGTTCACGGTAGTCGGCGTATCCAAAAACACCGTCGCATGGACCTGTGAAAGAATTGCGTTGATAATGTTGATAATATGACTGGATAATGAACTATGTCGATGACGCGCCGTCGCGGACGCCGTCCTGTACACCGGGATGCGTTTCATCGCTACCGTATGCCGGGTCTTAAGCTGCATCTGTACGCCGGGACGTGCTTCGCCAATGCTGTACGCCGGTCTTAGGCTGCACCTGTACGCCGAGCTGTCCGCCATCCGGGACATGGACGGATGGACCTGTACGCCGGGTTGTATATCGAGCGTTGAGCTACACCTTCGCCTCAACCTGCACCTGAACATCTGGCCGGGCTGAGCTGCGCCGTTGAGGTGATGCCGGCTCGGTTTGGTACGTGGCGGCGTCTCCAACGACCGAGCGACTTGAGTGGCGGGTTGCACGCCGCCACGGCGTCGTCTTCATCTGCTCCGACTTCTGTCGACGAATGGCTGGATGTTAGCGATCAGTGAGACTTTCCGGCCGGCCGATCGAAGAAATACGTTATACATATACTTGCAGTATACATGCAGTGTGTAAACTCCGACGGATGAATTGGCTGCATGCGATGGGCATGGGCCAGACTTGTGTACAAAAGTCGGTCAGCCTAAAAGAAACGTAAGGACCGATTCGTGAATTGTAGAAATTGCAAGAGCTTTTCAGCAAAACAGCCGCAGGGAACGTCCGCTCCCGAATCGACGGCGGGGATCAAAACACTGTTTGCACTGTTCATATGAACAGTACCCGGTCGCTCTCAGCAAGTGAAACACTCCCTATTTAATATATACTAGTTGTAATCGGCGCGGCCACACACCGCGCCCTTGGTGACGAATTTGATGTAGAAAGGAATAGTTTATCTTTTTACCATGTCATTACAAAAAGAAATGCATCCGACCGGAAGATAAAATTATATGTATTGACAACTAAACATGTATATTATTACACTTTGAGGAATTCAGTCTGAAATGTGTTAACTATCAGCCAACACAATAGTATAAACTGAGTCAGCTCCTCAGGGACTAATAAACTTGGAAGAAGAAAAACAACAGACTGCAAATTCCAGATAACAAAGGAGTTTTATGTAGAAGTAAACACCATAGACAGATGCTAAATCTGCCCTCATCCTGCTGCTTCCTCGAAAAGAAATATTTCCATAAGTGAACTCTCGTATAGAAATTGTTCAGATGAAAGAGCTCTAAAGAAAATAGAGGACATGAAATTCGGTGACTTGTGCTCTGTTTTTTATGTTTCTGTACAGAAGACACCTGCTAAATACCATTCAATTAGGCATTTCATACGATCCACCACAGATGTACCAATTAAGAGCGGGAAAATGTACCAATCAAGAGGAGATAATACCATCTGAACATACATACTAAAAAAGCGCCCACCAGGAAAAAATTCTCCTTGACATGCATTTTATCCTTAGTGTATTGCCACAACAGCTCCAGTACCTAAATATAGATAGAAACAATCACCAAATAATGACAGCATCAAGGCTGATTGTGTATTACCCTAATAGCAATTGAGTAAAAGCTAATGCTAGGAAATTGTATTTTAACCGGAGGACCTGTACATGTCCTTACCTTTGGTCTCAAGTACTACATAGACTCAAACCTTCCATGTGTCGAGCATCCTGGAGAAAGATCGGGTTGAATCATTACTCACATAACTATGATTTTGTACCATATTAACCACTGAATTTAGAAATGCATGCATGCCTGTTCTAAAAACCTGGAAGTTATGCAAAACTAAATAACTTGATAGCAACAAAAAAGCTTCCATGCCTCCATGGCATCCTTTATGTGTCAATGAAAAGTTTCTGATTTTGAATTTTTGAACAATCATTACAGATTGATCCAAGAATGAAACTAATTGCCTAGGAACTGATTATCACGTCCAAGAATGAAACTAATTGCCTAGGAACTAAATTCAAATATACTTTTTGTCTGTCTTCCCTACAGATTACTCTAGTAGGAGAAGCAATTAACTTTGGAAGATCCGACGAAGAGAAGCAACGTCTGTACCTTATTGACGAATCCAGTGACCATGAGAGTGTGCATCAAATGCTTCAGCCAACTATTCCCATAGTGTTACAACAGCAGATCTATCACTTTTAAATGAAAGGCAATGTTAGTTATTTATAATAAAACATAAACGAATATATAGCCTATCTCTGTATCAGTTCAATATAGTGTCATATTCATATACATTGTAAGTTATACATGTCCTTTATAAAATTCTGTCTTCTCAAATCATAACCTGATTAGACGCAAGAATATCACTAAGTTGTAAGTCTGTACACCATCCCAACGACATATGTATTTGAAATAAATACAGCACATAAATCAAGCACGATCCATAAATAAAGAAATATAAGAAGGTCGTTCCATGGTTTTTTTCATACCCTATAAGGTTTCAATTTCTTTAATACGTCTTGCAAGGATGCCAATAAGTGCGACGCAACAGAACATGACCTGGAAGCACCTGCATGAGGAACACAATTATTTGCACAAAGCAGAACAATGTAATAGCTATATTAGCAGTCCTGCCTGTATTCCTTTTAAAGAAAGAAAGGTACACCATCTTGAACCCAAAGACAGATACATAAGGCACATGAACAAAAAGACTTATGTCAATCCCTGAATGAAAGAAAGACCAAAACCATAGCATACTGTCCACAACCCTAAATATAAAGTGAAATCAAAAGTAAAAGCTGACATTTGGTGGACACATTACATTATACGACACCAAATCTTAGTTTTCCCCACAGCTTAGCCCGTCTTATCGCTATTGTTTAGCATAACAGTAAGATTTGTTTTGAAATGACTTCTTACTGAACATTGCACTTTGCACAACACACTGCTGGTTAATATGAGCTGATTCATTTGAGAGCTTTTTTGAAACCTATCAAATTTCCTAAATGGCCACCTACTGAGATTTGTCCCCATATTCCCTGTGGTCAGATTAACAACAATGCATATGCATTTAGGAGCTGGTAAATCCAAATAACTGACTACTTCTACGACCATTCAAGAAATGAAGTAGGCAAAGAAAATAGTCAACTTTTCAAAGACCCTCGCACGCAGTTGAAACTTGTAACCTTAAATGCTTTTTGAAATTCGAAGAGATGGGTCATGGGTTTCAAGTAATCTCGTGCCGAACACTGATCCAGAACAATTTACATTAGTGCAACAACTGGTAAGTACAGACACCAATTTACTCTGTAGTTAAATCTAAACAAAGAAACCTTAATTGATAATAAGAACATACAGATATCAATTTACTTTGTTGTTAAATCTAAATAAAGCAACCTTAATTGATAATAAGGACAAATTGTAATTAAGTTTAAAAGAGTAAATGTAGAGTTACCATGGAGCTAGTTAAGCAACCTTTACCGATGTGGTGTTCCACTGTATATGAAAACTAACTAATGCTATATTTTTCATGTGTACAACTCTGAAATCAAGTTCTTTATTTTGTGTTTTATTGTATTACATGAATCTCAATTCCTTAAACCATTTAGAGTCCATATCCCAGATATAGGTAAAAAAATGATTGGAACCTGGGAGAGAAAGATTCACTGTGTTGCTCCTTACCTTGCTGTTCTGCTAAAAGGATTAAATTACCTTGTCATCGTAATTGTCCAGGCCGTCAACGGTGAGGAGGCCTAGTCATGCCTCTTGGGAAGAACGTGGATGGTGCTTGATGGGTTTCTGGGTGTCTTGCCGGACAGAAACAAACTCTCGCTGCAAATCCGCAGTACCGTATTAATCCAAACTGCTGCAAACAAAAGAAGAAGGCAATCTAAAAAAAGGTTGCAGGAACTGATACTTGCATAGCCACGTTTAGCGCCGCCGTCGGCGCGGCCGCCGGCCAGCAAGCGCTAGCTTTTGAGCGCGGTAGAAGTGGGAAGCGGCGGAGCTTGTTGCGGGCCTCCGGAAGAGCCCGGGCGCGTGGTCCGCCACGGGGCGTCAGGTGTCCTCGGCCCAGAACAGCGGCGCGCCGCGTGAGTGCGTGGAGGAAAGCATGGCCGCGAACACGCTGCCCGTGTCGGCCCCCGCGGCGAGGTCGAAGTAGTGGGCAACACGGGCGTGAGGGCTCCCCCACGCGTGCTGGAGCGCGGCCTCGAGGTAAGCGAGCGCGCGGTCGGCCAGCAGCGCCCGCAGCCCGCCCCCGCCGCCGTGACGGCACAACACGTACACCTTCATGCGTCGGGGCGGCAGGCCATCGTCGAGCAAGAGAATAGAGCTAGGATGCTCAGGGAAGAAAGTGGAACGCGGGCGAAGTCGTGAGCAAGGGAGGCGAGCTCGCCGACGTCGAGGACGGAGGGAGAAAAGGAAAGAATGCCGGGGTAGCGGGAGACGGCGGCGGTACACGAAGGCGAGGAGGAGCCGGGTGGGGAAAATGGATAGCTGTCAGGATCTAGGGTTAGGTTTTGGTATTTATAGGAAAGGATCGGTTCATAATTTTTGGAGATCGCATGGACTTTCCTGAAAAAGACCAGGCGGACCGTCGGATCGACAGGCGACGGCACGGGATGAGAACACTGTTCATAACTGTTCATGGTGAACAGTACCGAACGCTGTGAGGGCGTGAAAATCTCACTCCTTAATATATAGGGGTAATAATAATAATAATAATAATAATAATACTTACATGCACATGCTATGTCCATCGATCAAACACAAATGTAAACATGCATGTAATAGGTACCTAAGTTTCACCAATATATTTTCAGACGGACTTTGTGATCCGAACGTCAAAAATCCATCGAACAGAGTGGAGATTCAGAAGTGCATACAAATCCAAATCAATTTGGCACGTGTTACCCCCACGTACAGAGACCGCTCGCCCGTTCTTAAATCCAAATCTCTCAGGCCAAAACACTCGCATGAAGCAATTTTCGTCCCACATGAAGTCATCTTTCTCTCCATTGCTTCTTCTGCTGACCCTTTTGGCGTTCTTCTTCCCCTACACACACTCCCTCGATGCCGCAGCACCATCTTTGAACAGCTCCGAAGCTGATCGGCAGATGCTCCTCTGCCTCAAGTCTGGCCTTGCCAGCAACCTCACCGTCGGAGGGTTGGCAACATGGCGAGATGACTCCCAGAGCTTCTGCCAATGGCGTGGTGTGACGTGCAGGACCGTGCGCAGCGCCTCGCGTTATCGCGCTAGACCTTGCTTCGCTGAACCTGACCGGCCGGATACCTCCTTGCATCGGCAACCTCAGTTTCTTGACCAGGATACACATGCCGGACAATAAGATCAGCGGCACCATTCCTCCAGAGATAGGCCGCCTGACACAACTAAGATACCTCAACCTCAGCATCAACTCCATTGGTGGCGTGATCCCCAAAGCTCTGTCAATGTGCTCAAGCCTCGAGAACATCAGCCTGTCGAGCAACCTCCTAGAAGGTGAGATCCCTTCAGCTCTTGGTCAATGCTCATCCCTGGAGCAGCTTTTTCTCAGTGACAACTTCCTTCAGGGGCACATCCCACCCGAGCTTGCCTTGCTTCAGAACCTTTCTGTCTTATCATTTTCTAGGAACAAGCTTTCAGGCACCATTCCTCAGTTCTTAGGAGGAAGCTCACGTCTTACCAAGCTTGCTCTCGACAATAACACGCTCACCGGAGAAATTCCGCGCTTCCTAGGGAATTCCTCCTCACTTTCTTACCTCAACCTTGCAGCAAACGAGCTCAGTGGAGCGATCCCTCCGGCACTATTCAATAGCTCAATGCTTTACATCTTAGATCTCTCTTACAATGGTTTTTACGGGTCAATCCCACACTTCTCCCTGGCATCCCCGCCTTTGAACTATCTTAGCTTGACTAGTAATAACCTTTCAGGGATTATACCTAGCTCACTAGGGAATTTTTCTTCCCTATCTTTCCTAATGCTTGCTCAAAACAACTTGCAAGAGACCATTCCAGAGAGCTTAGGCAGCCTTACAGGTTTGCAAGTATTAGACATGACATCTAACAATTTGTCGGGCACAGTTCCTCCAGCTCTCTATGGAATCTCATCCCTCACTTTCCTTGGACTTGGAGCCAACCAGCTAGCTGGGAGAATTCCAACCAACATTGGCTATACACTTCCAAGAATCCAGATGTTGGTACTGGACGATAACCAGTTTGATGGCCCAGTCCCTGCTTCTTTGGCCAATGCCTCTGACCTCCAATACCTTGGCCTCGGTCGCAACATTTTCAGTGGTGTCATTCCTTTCCTGGGGTCTTTGAAAAACCTGGTCACACTGAATCTGGGGGAAAATCTGCTTGAAGCTGGTGATTGGACTTTCTTTTCCTCGCTAACAAGTTGCACCCAATTGCAGTTCTTATACTTGCATAGCAATAATCTTCAAGGACATCTACCTACTTCTATTGGCAATCTTCCAAAAGCTTACAATGGTTGCTTCTGAATGATAACCAAATAGCTGGTTTTATACCTCCAGAGATAGGAAATCTCACCAGTCTCACTCTTATTCATATGGAGAAAAATTTCCTCTCAGGGCATATTCCTGGTATACTTGGAGATATTAAAACTTTGTTTGTCCTGAATTTAGCAGAAAACAATTTTACTGGAGAAGTCCCACAGTCAATTGGAAACCTTGAGCAGCTAAGTGAACTTTATTTGGAAAAGAACATATTAAGTGGGTCGATACCTGCCAGTTTAGCAGGATGCAGAAGCTTGACTAGACTAAACCTTTCTTGTAATAGCTTTCACGGAAGCATCCCTCGTAAACTTTTTTTCAGTTTCCTCACTTTCTGAAGGCTTGGATTTGTCACATAACCATCTAACAGGACCAATACCATCAGAAATCAGTAGCTTAAATAATCTTGAACTCCTTATACTTTCCAACAACAAGCTATCTGGAAAAATTCCTGCCAGTCTCGGCCAGTGCCTGCACTTGGAGTCACTTCGGTTGGATGCAAATAATCTTGAAGGTAGCATTCCTAGCTCTTTGATGAACTTAAGAGGCATTGTTGAGATGGATCTATCGCAGAATAACTTGTCTGGTGAAATTCCAAGCTTCTTTGAGTCATTCAGCTCTTTGCAGCTTCTGAATCTGTCCTTCAACAACCTTCAAGGACCAGTACCTACAAGTGGTGTGTTTGGCAATTCAAGTGTAGTGTTCATCCAAGGAAACAAGAACCTATGCACAAATAGTGAGACACTACAACTACAACCTTGCAGTACATCAGCGTCCAAAAGCAAACAGACTACCTATATTGTAATGGTGGTGGTTCCGCTTGTTGTTGTTGTTCTAGTCTCAATAATATGTGCCATAGCCGTTGTACAAAGGAAGAGGGAAGCAACTAAACAACCCATTAACCAGTCTTCTGACGAGTGGAAAAGATTTTCATATCATGATCTGTATAAGGCAACAAATGGTTTCTCTTCTATTAACTTGCTTGGTGTTGGGGGGTCTGGATCTGTCTATAGAGGTACATTTGTAGCCGAACCAGGCATAGCTGCAGTCAAGGTGTTCAGGCTTGATCAAGATGGAGTATCAAAAAGTTTCATTGCTGAGTGTGAGGCCTTGAGGAACACACGCCATCGAAATCTCCTAAGGGTGATAAGTCTATGTTCTACGTCTGATCCATCAGGGAATGAATTCAAAGCTCCTATGTGATTGAACAAAATGTATGGGATATTCGCAGTTCATTTGTTTGAACAAAAAACATCCAAAATTTTCATCCTTAAGTGCATTCATCAGTTTTACACTTGTACTCTAATCTGTATGTTCACGCTGCTTATGGGAAGTGTGGCTTTGAGTTCAAGAAAATGTTACATAGGAAGAAACGAGTAGAATAAATTAACTATTTCACATAGTAGTTTAAACTTTAAATTAGATAAGGAGGTGGAAACCTCAGCTACCGCGGTACAGTCTTGTAAGGGCATCTCCAGCGGCCAGATGCAAACGGACGTCCGCGGTCCGTTTCTGTCCGTTTTGGTCCGGGACCGGGGAAAACCAGCGCAACTGGGCGACGCATTTTGCCCGGACCGTCCGCGGTGACGCAAACGCGGCCCAAATTTGGGCTCGGTTTGCGTCGCCACGGACGGTCCGCTGTGTCCGCGCGCCTTTGACCGGGCCCCGTGCGTCAGCGACCGCGTTGATGGCTTCGTCTTCCGAGGGGTCCACGGCCAGGAGGCGAAAGGCTGCCGCAATGCTGCTCCAGTTTCTGCGCCGCCTTCAATGGCGACGCGTCGCTGCCCACCGCCCCCCGCCGTCATAAATGATGACCGCGTCCTCGGCCGCCGTTGAAAGGCCTCCGCGGCCTCCTCCAACGGCAGACCTCCCACCTCCCTCTCCCTCTCCATTTTCACAGCCGCCATGACGGGTCCGTGGCCGTTCAAGAAGATCAAGAAGGAGCAAGGCAGCGGCGGTTCTTCCTCGTCGCGCCGATCGTCGCCGCCGTCGAAGAAGCCAAGGGACCGCCCTTACGTGGGCGTCCAGCTGGCGCAGGCTCATTACCCCACCAACACGCCGGTGCCGGGCGACGTCCACCTCCCCAACGACTGGCACCTAAACTCGAATAGGGTGCTAGTCCCGCCGGTGCCCAAAGCCGGCGAGGCGCGGATGATGGAGATCCGTCGACGCCGCCGCCTCCTCCCCGTCGACCTACGGGAGGACGACCAGTTCCACCCCGATTCCCGGGGGTGGGATCGACCGGGGTTCGAGCGGGACCCGAGGCGTCGGGCCGGCCTCCTCGGCGACCAAGACTTCGACTACGGGGCGTCACCGTCTGGGTGCCGCCACCCCCGCCGGAGTGGGAGCCGGAGGAGGACGAGCAGCTGGCCGTGGGGGTGGAGGAGCTCCCGCTCGCGGAGTACTAGCCGCCCGGGCTCACGGAGGAGGAGGCTCTCCGCGAGGCCATGATAGAGAGCCAGTGGGAGTAGCTCGGTCAGTGGCCTGGCCTCGGCGGAATGCTGAGGGCCTCCACACTCGAGAGCGGCGGCGCTTCCAGCAGCCGCGGCCCGCCGCTGCCACCGCCAAAGCAGGAGTGGGAGGCGTCTTCCTCCACACCGCTGCGCTCTCCTAATCAGTGGGCGCCATGGCCCGCGGCGTCTTCCTCCGCACCGCCGCCACCTCCTCCTCCGCCTCCTCCAGCTCCGGTGCCCGTGGCGGCGTGGTCCTTCCCCTGGGACCCACCGGCGTTCTTCGACCTCACCGGCGACAGCGACGACGAGTAGACGCCGGCGGTGGCCGAGGAAGCCCTAGATAGGGTTTTTTAATATTTTGTTTTAATTTCAGTTCCTATATGTAATATAAATATTTAAGAAGTTTTTTTAAAAATGCGTCGGGCCGCTGTGTGGGTGGCGACGCAAACGGACATTGGGGCGGACATAGTCCAATTTCTGTCCGCGGCCCGACGCAAACGGACCAAATCGGACACGATTTGGTCCCAAAATGCGTCGGGCCGTTGGAGATGCCCTAAGATATTGTTTGTTGGGTTCAGGCAACTATTAGCTGAAAAAAGCATTAGTCTTTTCTATAGTCTGTTTTTTCTTCATTGACAGTCCTATCTATTTTGGTTGGTAAGGTAGTACAGTACCTTCATTGTATCTGACCGGAGAACTTTACATCCTACATTTCAGCAAGAATTCTGAAATCTACGGCATTATACAGAAGATATGAGTGATTTCCGAACCCTAAGCTGGACCACCGATTTTAAAGGAACCTCCCTCTTCCCCCCAACGGATTTCACAAAAGCGTATTTTTTGTCAAATCTGGCCCTTTTGACGAACTAAACATATGTGTGGCCCTTTCTCGAAACTATTTTCAAATCTGTCCACTTGGGGTCGGCGCCAATGAGGTTGGAACCGAACTTATGTAGTTCGGCGCCACCCGTTTCAGTCCTGTAATTTTTCTAAGGATTAAAATAAAATAAAACAGAGGTCGGCTCCAGGTACAAGGCCGGCTCCATTCTCATTGGCGCCGACCTCAGAGGCCAAATTTGTAATTAGTTTCGCCGGACGGCCAGATACGCGATTAGTTCCCGAAAACGGCCAGATTTGGTTAAAAATACCAAAGCGAAGAAGATATGACCTGTCACCTGTCACCTCTCCATGACACAGGACGCAGATGCAGGAGACGCGCAAGTTTTTTGTCCCCGCCGGCGGCCCGCGGCCGGCGCCCCACACAATCTGTCGGCTTGAACCCTAGACGGCGGTGGCTCTCGCCTAGCAAAGCTCCTGCCGCTGCCGCTTCCTTGGCACCGCGCCGCCACTTTTGTTTTGTTTTGAGAACTAGGCTCCGCGCCGCCCGGATTGTCGGCCCGTGGGCCACCCTGAGATTTTTCGTCGGCCCATATACCATAATCCAGAAACAGTCCAGAACTGTGGCCCATAAAATATTCCCCACTGCCTAATCGCCTTCCTTCCTCCCTGCTCCCGTCCCGCGACCACCGGAGCCAGCCGCCACCGCCAGGGCCAAGCCCCGGCAAATAGGTGCCACCGCCGCCCGCCGCCCCACCCGCGGCTCAGGCATTCCCTCCCGCGGCACCGTCGCCGTGCTGCCTTCCCCGGACCCCCCGCAAGAACACAAAGGTTCCATCTAAGTCCCTAACCCTAGCGACAGCAGGGATCTGTGTGGTTCATCGTCAGCTGAATAAAAGCGATTCCTCAGTGATTGAGAGCAGAACCGGCGGCAGGGGAGATGTACCGCGGTGGGCTTGACCGCTTCAAGAAAGCTGCGGCCCTGGAGCCCTTCTCGGTGCAGCAATCCGGTTCAGCCGCGAAGAGCTCCACCACAGCAGCGAAAGTGCAGCCGGCTCCGTCGATCCCGCCGCAGAGGAGTCCGCATCTCGGTCCCAGCCAGAGCCCGCACGCTCCGCACAGTGCTGGCTCGAGCATGGCCGGGGAGGCTGCCGGGCCTGCCGGGACGCAGCTAGGTGGTGGGCAGTCGGCGTGGCAGCCGCCGGACTGGGCCATCGAGCCGCGCCCTGGGGTTTTCTGTCTTGAGGTGCTGAAGGATGGGGATGTCATTGACAGGATCAATCTGGACAAGAAGAGGCATATCTTTGGGAGGCAGGTGCCTGCTTGTGAGTTTGTGTTGGACCATCAGTCTGTCTCACGCCAGCATGCTGCTGTCGTTCCACACAAGAATGGAAGGTTAGAGACTTACCGAATGTTTGATGCGCCTGTGTTCTGTCGGATGAGTTTATGTTTCTATGTGTCATTAGAGGATTTCTTAGCTAGTGTTGGCAGCCTGAATGTTTAGTGTGGTAACAAATGGATTTGATGTTCTTAACTCAATAGACAATGGTTTGTGCCTGTAAGAGAGAATTCCGTGCTCCTATATGCTAGTATTGAGCTATAATGCTCCTGCATCTTTTTTCATTTTGTCAATTATGACGACCAACCTTGGTAGAAAGGCAAAACTATTTATCTTAGACGCTTATATCTTGCATTAAAATGCAGTCTGAATAGCTCATGTTCATATTCCCCTTTAACAGCTTTTCACTTGTCACTTATTTTTGTAGGCTGTGCTTCTTTCAGAACTTTCTGCCAGAGAAAATTACCCTGGGAATTGTTCTTTTATGTGCATTGTGCCTTAGGTGCATAACTAACTGCTGTGTTTTCTTTCAGCGTCTACGTTATCGATTTAGGATCTGTTCATGGTACATTTGTTGCAAATGAGAGACTAACTAAAGACAACCCTGTTGAGCTTGAAGTTGGACAGTCACTTCGCTTTGCTGCATCAACCAGAGTATATGTTCTACGAAAGAACACAGCTGCTTTTTTACCCACTCATAGTCTTCCGTCAGATGTAAGTTTGCCGTCTCCTCCAGACCCCAATGATGAAGATGCTGTTGTGGCATACAATACAATACTAAATCGCTATGGTATTAGTAAGTCTGATATGCCATTGAGGAAAAGAGGTTCTTCAGGAGATGCTTCTAGTGCAAATGATGACAACCATGGAGTTGGCAGATCGTTGAAGAGAAGTAAAAAACGAAGAGTGTCATTTAGAGATCAAGTTGGTGGAGAGCTTATTCAAGTGGTTGGGATATCTGATGGTGCAGATGTTGAAACTGAACCAGGCCCAGTAGGTGTAAAGGAAGGCAGTCTTGTTGGGAAGTACGAGTCTCTTGTACAGGTTACTGTCATACCAAAAGGAAAGGAGCAAACTTTACCAAATGATAGTGCTGCTCAGAGTGGAGTAACTTATAAGCTACAACAGGTGCTCGACAAAGTTAAAAGTACAACCAAAGGGGGTATGTATGATGACCTGTATGGGGATTCTGTTCCAGCAAAATTGGGCTCATCATGGGCATATAAATCAGATAACCAGTCAGACCAAGTCAAAGCTGTTGATGTAAAGAAGTCTAGCAAGAATGTGGGTACAAAATCAGCTGATGATAGTGATGATGACTTGTTTGGTGACTAGCTATTTGGGCTACTCACAAATGCATCGCAGCAGACATGTTGGCCTGTTGGTATTTTGCTTGTTCGGCATTGATTGTATCCTGCTACAAATCAAGGTATGCTCTGTAGCCTAATGTTAATGTTAGGGCATGATTTCTCATGATTGCGATCATGGGGATTGGTGAGTCTTTGTTTCCCCATTTCTTAACACTTTCTTTTTGTGGTGACTTTTAATCGTTAACTCATAGTTTCTTTAGTCTTACTTTGTTAGCTTGTCTGTGCACTGTGATGCACTTTCTTTTAAGATTCAAATGCTTAACAGTTAATATGAAAGCTAGAGCTTTGCTTTGTAACCTGAACTGTTGTTGTATTCATGTTCGTCTGGTCAAGTAGATACATTATTTTATGCGTCTGCCATATTCTCATCTATTAGGAGAATGTAAGGTGTCTTTTCCTTTTCATAAGAAAGAAAAATAAGTAAAGAAATAACCCATGCATAAGTTTCGTTGCTTCTCCCTTATTAAGCCTAGCTAATAAGATACCCGTGTGTTACTATGGAACATTTTTTTCTATATAAAATCATTGATCTGTAAGTATATCTAAGGTAGAAGCATAGTATGGTACTATGTGTGGTTTCGCCTCCTGTCTACTACAATCACATTGTTCTTCTTTCTTGACGCCCATCTCCTCCACCCACCCTCTCAATAAAATATCTTTTTTCTTTCTCCTTACTGTGCCGCCCCCTCCACTTCATGTCACTTTGTGTTTCTTGAACAGTGAATCTGTGTAATAGCTCGAGGTTTGGCTGATTGCCCACTAAGCCCTTCACCTTGATATTGAAAATTATAAGAGGGAATGCGAACGATGGTAAATAACATTTAACCATAATTTTGAGTGATGGTGACATGTTAAATAAACGCCTCACAATAAAAGGGGAAATGACCATATCACAATGGCATCACTCGGTGGAGCTTGAGTGAGTGAAGGTGCAATGGTGTCCACGACAGGTTCTTCGGCTCCACATAGGCTGTGCCATTGCTCAATGATGGTCATCTCCTTCAAGTGCTGCGATAGGCTCTGCCTGTGTATAGACCTCCACCACTTATGATGCAACGACAATGTCATGAGAATGCCTTTTGGACAATGGAAGTGTTTTTTTCTTTCTTAATATTGATAGGCTTGTGTTGAATTTAACCACCAATTGAGATGGCAAAAGGGAATTTTCTGAAATTTATACATCTTTGTTAGGCGAAAGCATTAACCATAAACAAAGGGACCAAAATTAACAACTACACATAACCTGATACAGGAATAAATAGATCAGAGAAAGTTAACTGAACATGTTCAGAGCACGTATCATCTCTAGAGGGAAAGTAGCTCATCATTTGCACTCTAAGGGATCAGATACCTTGAGGGCTTCCTATTAAGTGGCAGAATAAATTTATGTATATTGTATAAAATGTTGGAGGTATTGCTTGAAAAGAATAATAAAGAGATTTTGGGATATCATAAATCCTTCATAGTTTGCGTTCTGTAACATGATATTGGGACGAGTGCTTCAATTCAAACATTGTAATCAACCTTCAGGGCTTCAGTTTTCCTTGTCACAAAGTAGTAAAAAGAGAGTGCGGACTCTAATCCAGTTCTTCCAAATGCGTGCATGCATAGTAGAAGAATAATCACCGGACCTTTACAGTTACGTAGTTTGTTACGTGCAAGTGGAAGGAATAAAGTATTATATGGTTCCATCTTTTAAGATGAAATTTCACGCAAAAATTATTTTTTGTTAATTTACTGAAATGAATTCTGATTTTGTTTTTGGCATTTAACAGTTAGATGATTTGAAGTTCTTAGACACCTAAAGTAGTTTTCCCTATACCAGAAAACATGGCTTATCCATGTCACTGAATCTACTTGTGCTTGTAAATAACACATAGCAAAAAGCTGCAAATAACTAATACTCCCTCCGATCCATATTAATTGTCGGGAGTACTAAAATTCATATTGAACATTAAATAAGGTACAGTTGTCTAACATGGGGACCAAAGCCTATACAGTGAACAAAAAAGAAGTAGAAGCAGGCTGGTGGGAGAAGTGCTTCGGCCCAATGAGAGAGCGGAAGAGGCGGAAGAAGTGCTCCAAAGTGTTTAATCCCATAGGTGCTCTTTCAAATTAGTAATTTTGAATTGGATCGATTTGGTAGTTCAAATAAATGTAAAAAATACTAAACAAGCTAACAATGGTAGAAGAGGTCATAATGCTAATGTTATAATTTTTTAAAATCCTTTTAAGTTTCTAAAAATGTTTAATAAAATCCACAAATATCTTGTAAGTTCAAGTGTTGACAACAGATTTGGCGTTCATATTTATTAATATATGCACGTGATTAAACCGGAATGCACTAGACTAGAATTTATGATCATAGGATCTGGCTATTTGTACAGGCGAAGCACCTTGTCTGTTTTTCATCAAACTCTAGGCACCTGTTGTCTGCGTGTGTGTCGAAAGAACAGTACCACACCCTAGTTCATAGTTGCAATCTTGGATCCAACCTCCGCACTAATAAGTTGTAGCTTCCATTGCCCATTGTCGAACTGAGTCTCTGGTGGCCCTTTCTATATAGCTGATGATATCCACTTTAATTTGGGCTAGCTCGGTAGCACCATTTGCCCGGCGTCAATCAGATGGCCTAGCATATCTTTTAAACCTATAAGTATCATTTATATGGATATATGGACATGTTTATGAAGTGCATAGTCGTTTCATCATTATATAAAGAGATGATCTTTCAAGTTCTTTGGTAGTCAATTTGGAATGTTTGATAGACTGTTTGGGCGTAACATTGATATTTGAAAACCTCTCACATTGGTTGACAGCTAGTACTGTGTGTAAAAAAAGTGGCCACTTGGCTGCTGCACTATCTTGCTTCAAGCTTTGGCTTGTGCATTCTGAAACCAACAAACACTGGAACAAGAAACACTTTACTAATTACTGTATCCTGAATCTTTTCCCTACCTTGACAATCCAAATAAGATGACGAACAAACATGTGCGTGCAAGATGCAACTGTTACTTAGCTCCTTTTTACTTCAGGAACGGTATGTTTTCTTTTCCAAAACCTTAAGATAAGAGGTAGCTGACAGCAAATTATTGAAAAGTCTGGATGCTAATCAATAGTGAGCTTGAGGAATATGGTTCTCACTCTTGGCTTCAAAGTGGAAACTGGAAACAGCTATTCTAGCCCCTATTGCTTGTGTAAATACTGGTTTCTACAATGTTTCTGTTAACTTTTGTGTTCCTTATTATCAAGTTGATTCAGGTGGAAATAACTATACGTAGTAATTTCATTGTTTATTTCACACTACTTTCTTCACTTTTTTTTTGACGTTTTCAAGATTTATCACACAGCTCGAACATATTGGCACATCTCTAAACTATGTTTCCTTGAATTCTCTACAGGGAATCACATGTAGACGAGTGTGTCGTTGCAAGCACCACATACTAATCGTTTTGTAACAGGAGAATGGACCGAAATGAACTCCTAAATCAGCTGAACCATGTAAAACTTGTTCAAAATGTTTGGAACATATTGTGCCCTGTTTGTTGGTAGCTTTGTCTTGCTACCCACACTCTTATACTCGTTATTTGAAACTTCATGGCATTTTGGGGGTCAAGTCTGCAACTGAGTGCAATCACCGTTGCGTCACGGGGTTAAAATACTGATCTCAGTGCAATTCAGGTCATGGAAAATGAAGCGACTTGGATTTGCAGCTAGATTTTTGTGCTAATTATCTTGCAAGTATGGGGCGAATATGTGTTAAATTTGTGTATCAGATATGCGCATTTTGTGTATCAGATGTGCCTTTTTATCGCTGTGCTTTTACGTTGCCAATTACCCACGTGTTTTTTATGCCTAGTTACCTGATTGAGATTATGAAAGGAGAAGGGAAGCTAAACTGATCCCACTGCTCAAATTTGTGTTTGCAAGTTGGAGCGGTTTAAACGTGTGTTTTTAGAGAAGAAAGGCTGTGGGCTGGTGCTGCTGGCATGATTTTCTAAACTGATCCCCATGTCGCAATTTTTTCAATGTTGCACATCTTTGTAACAAGATCACAATAATTTGGTCGAGAAGCACACGCAAGTTGTTGCAGAAATTTGTGTGCGGTTTGATGCAAGTTGTGTTTTCCTCCAATTTCTTTAATGTCGCATTTGCGGTCCCAATTTGTAACAAACTTGGTATGTTTTGTTGCAAAATCATGCGTCAAATGTTGCAAAGTTTTCTAGCTGTTTACTACAGATGTTTTAGCTTTTGCCTAGATTCATATGTGTCTAGACGTTTTAATGTTCATGTTCACTCATTTAAATGTGTATCTAGTCAACATGTATAATGTCTAAAACATCTTATATTTAAAAACGGAGGAAGTACAAGCTAGTGTATTTTCTTGTTTTTCCTGGTGCTTTTTTCAAAATGATGCAAACACTTTTTTAATCATTTGTGATTTTTGTTGATAGAGATGGAGATCTTTTTACAAACATCCGTAGCAAAAAGGTTGTTGCTTGATCACTTTTTATTTTGTTGTAAATACATGATTTTTTGTTATGATCGTTTGTGATTTTTATTTAAATTGATGGTGGTCTATTGGAAATCAGTTTGTGGCAAAAAAAATGTTGTCCAACCATTTTTTTTTTTGTAGCATTACTTTGTTATTTTGTTTGTTTATACGTGGTGTGAGTTATTTTGTTGCAGTACTCGAGATGGCTCTGTCTGGGGTAAATGACCACAGTGACATATTTGCTGTAAATCGGTAAATATAGAATCTCGGAACTGCCAGTTCGTTAAAATGCAAAAATACATTTGGATAACATTGAACGGCTCAGATTTTGCCTGATCGGTCCATCCGACGGGTAGCATGACCCACCAGCCCCTCTTCCTGTAGCGTGAGTACCCAGCGCCGCCGTCGCCATGGCGGGACGACGGGAGCAGTCTGGTGCCTTTCCTTCCTCTGCGTCCCCGCTGCTGGACACGGCTCTGTGATAGCGTTCCGTCGCCCGCTCGCGCCATTGAATCAGTTCTCATGCATCCCGGAGAAAATTACGTAAAACTACCACAATTGGGGCACAGGTAACACGTCAGTACCATTCCTGGGATTGCGCAAATTTTTGGCTAACCGTATTTTAACAGACTTACTGACTAGTTGGACCCATCGGTAAGAGCCTAGGTTGCAGTACATGTGGACATTTCGCTGACGTGGACGTGGGGACCCGCCTGTAAGCCTCACTTTTGATTTTATCTCTGAAGTTGACTTCCTGCACCGCGGTCCGCGGGCGGCGCGGCTCCGTGGACATGTCAGAGATGAGGATTCGCGCTCTTCGATGGCGGCACAGCGGCGGGCGAGAACGGAAGTGGCGTCGGCGAGCGGCGGTTCGCGCGCGGAGAAGAGCCAGTTGTGGAGGTCCCAGGAGACGAGGACCCGGTCGCTGCCGCCGAGGTCAACCTTCTCGATGCCGCGGAACTTCCAGCGCAGGCGGCGGATGTGGAGGGCGCGCTCGCCGTCGACGGAGACCGAGAGGCCGACCTCTGGCTTGTCCCTCTCCCTGTCTGTAGTCTCCCTGTCCTTGCCGTGCCCCCGCGAGACGAGATCCAGCGAGATCTCTCGCTCCTTGCCGCAGACATTGACGCAGGTCTTGTGCCCGCGGCCGTGCCCGCCGTCGCGCATGGACACGTGCTCGCGCCGGGAGACGAGGACCTGGCCGGGGCCGCTGGGCTTTCGTCTCCTGTACGCCTCCTCCGCCATGTCCCCGGCGACGACCGCCATCTCGCCGTCGATGACGACGGCCACGAAGTAGCCGGACGAGGGCTCGGGCGAGCCCGGGGAGGCGAAGCACGCGCGCGTGAGGTCCCACGCCAGGTCCACTCGGCGGTCGTGCACGCCGAAGAGCTTGGAGCCGCGGCGGCGCCAGAAGAGTCACGGCCGGACGCGCACCGCGATGGCCGCGTCCTCCTCCTCGTCGAGCTCGGGGCCGCCTTCGTCGTAGCAGCCGTAGTTGGAGGCCGAGGTGGAGGAGGAGACGGGCGCCCGGACGCGGAGCACGGCGCGGAGGCTGAGCCCGAACGCGGCGCGTGACCAGGAGAGCGCCGCCAGGCCGAAGCGGGGGATGGACAGAGGAGGAAGAAGAAGAGGGAAGAGGAAAAATAGGGTCTGACATGTGGGTCCCACGTCCACGTCAGCTAGCCCTCCACGTGTGTTGCCTAGTCAACTCTGGCAGGTGGGATCCATCAGTCAGAACTTGGTTAATTTGTGTTTAGGCAAGAATCAGCGCGTCCTGTAACTTTTACTCCAGAGATGGTAGATTTTAAGAAAAAAATTCAGGAATGGTACTGACGTGTTACCTGTGGCCCAATTGTGGTAGTTTTGCGCAATTTACTGGCTGCCTCGTGCAGGCTTGATTTCCTTCTTCCATTTCGAAAGCCAGGTTCTCTCGATCATGCTCTCGACCAAGCCCCAGCCCCCCCGGCGCCGCCATCAGCCAGCAGCTGAGTTTGATTGGCCGACCACTGGCACCGTTGCTGCATCATCCAAGCTCAGCAAGATCTGGTGTTTTGGGATGAGAAATATTTTTCTCTCCAACCGTGCATCTGGTTCTTCGGTACGACTCTTCGTGTTGGTTCACGGATTGTGCCTGGGAGCGAGAGCGCGCCTTGTTGTAAATAGTTTCGTGTTAGTTTCAGTGTAGATGAGGATTATGAGGATGAGGCTCTGATTTTAGGCTTGTACTCTGTGTCGCTTCAGGTTAGCAAGAAAGCCATGCGTGAGTCAGTCTACTGCTGCAAACTGCAGGATCTTCCAAGACTCTAATGACCAGTTCAAACCATATAAATCTTGGTCAGGCCAGTTTTCCTCCACTGATTATTGTACCGGTTTCCTCTGTTGAATCAGAGAACTGTCCTGTGATCTTCAGGTTGAGTCAAGCTTTCCCTCATACTTTTTCTTTCTTTTTTAGTCCCTTTAATTGACATAGATACAAGTACTCTACTAGGATGATGCACAATAAATGGTAAGGATAGCTCAGTTGGTAGAGCAGAGGATTGAAAATCCTCGTGTCACCGGTTCAAATCTGGTTCCTGGCACAGAAAAAAGGATCTACCGAATAGGTATTGATACAAATTACTCGAGATGGATTGGGATACATATTCGTTAATATGCCCACGCTTCCAAATTTAGATCGGCAATTGACAAAAGCGCTCATGGATTGGCTTACTTGCTAACAGCTATTTTTCCTATGACAGGTTGTCATATTGGGACTAACTCTGACGAGCAAATTAGACCAATTGGCTATTATAGGCCCCTTATGAGCTGGGTCTTGTGCCTGTCAAAAGTCGTGTCTCATAAATAAATGGGTAGCAGTCGACTAAATTACTAGTAGTACGCTTAAAAATTAATGAAGGCTTTTTTTTAGAGAAAAATTAATGAAGGCTTAAAGTTAGGTGAAACCGTGAAGGAATGGGGTACTCAGGGGCGTCATTGCTGATGGTTGAGCCTGCTTGCCACTCCCTCTGACAATTAAGGTCATCATCAACTTAATAATACTCACAAGTCACATGTCACGCCAACAATTCAACATCAGGTTCCTAGGTTAGGTAATGACTGATTCAGTTTGACTAATAATTAATTAACTTCTCCTTGGTTCTACTTCTATAGACGGAACTCTGTTCTCGGTCGCATCAGCACAAGGTTCTCGAGAGAACGACTCGACATCCATATCCATCTTGAAGGTAATTTTCGGTTCTCTCCCTGATCTCCCAGCCCAAGATTGTTATGGTTCAAAACTTCAAATGATGATTATCCGGCCTTGATTGCATCCATAGCACCGTCTCCCGATTTTTACTTGCTTCCCTACTTTGTTGTTCGTCATACTCAGGAATGGCGATGGTCCTGGATGCCTTAGCATCCAACATTCTCAACATGTTAACGGACATGGCGAAAGAAGAGGTTGGCTTTGTGCTTGGAATCTCCGGTGAGGTCAATAGGCTGGGCGTACAGCTTCAAGACCTCAAGAACTTCCTAGCCGATGCCGAGAGAAGGCGCATCACTGACAAAAGCGTGCAGGGCTGGGTGACAGATCTCAAAGGCATGATGTATGAGGCAGCCGATATCCTTGACCTCTGCCATCTCAAGACCATGGAGCAGAGTCCAGTAGCATCAGACAAGGGGTGCTTCAACCAATTACTCTTCTGCCTACGCAGTCCCCTCTCCACCTATGACATTGGCAGCCGCATCAAGGTGCTTAACCAGAAGCTAGATAGCATAAAGGAGCGGAGTGCTGCCTTTAGCTTCATCAACCTTGGCTCCTACGATGATCATGGTTTCAAACTACATGCCTCGCGTGTTGCCTTTGCTGGCCGCGAGACGTCGGGGCAGCTTGATCGGTCTGGTGTGGTCGGTGAGAAGATCGAACAAGACACAAGAAAGCTGCTGGAGATGATGTTGACAGGAACCCAGGGGGCGACCAGCCATGCGGACAGTAGAGTCATAGTTTTTGCTATTGTGGGTGTCGGTGGGATCGGCAAGACCACACTGGCTCAAAAGGTCTTCAATGACGAGGCCATCCAAAGTGAGTTCGACAAGGCAATCTGGGTTAGCGTGAATCAGGACCTCAACGAGGCTGAGCTACTGAGGAGAGCCATCATCGAAGCTGGGGGAGACCATCAACATGCTGGAAATGCAAAAGCCACGCTCCAACGAGTCCTCAAGGATACCTTGATAGGGAAGAAGATATTGCTAGTGATGGATGATGTTTGGAACTATATAGCATGGGAGGATGTGCTAAAAACACCGGTTGTTAATGGGGCCGCTGCTGGTAGCCGAGTCCTCGTCACCACTAGAGATGTAAGAGTCGCCCGAGGGATGAGAGTTGTCCCGCCCTACCATCACATCGACAAATTAGACGATGATGATGCTTGGTCCTTGCTCAAGAAACAGGTCCATACAAATTAACTTTGAAACCTTTTTAAGAAGACTTTATTGATCTACTTCCTTTGCACCCTTTACCTGAATAGTATCGTGTTTTCAAGTCGATACTCCATTTAGTAAATAAAAATAGCACTTGCCATCATTCCTTATCAGTTATGTGGGCTTGTGCAGGTAGTCTTAAATGAGAAAGATGGATCAGATATTGCTACACTGAAGGATATAGGAATGGATATTATATCAAAATGCGATGGTTTGCCACTTGCAATCAAAGTGATGGGAGGGCTCTTGCGCCAGAAAGAGAGAAATCACAGTGATTGGGAAAAAGTCTTGCATGATTCTACATGGTCGGCTGCTGGAATGCCTGAAGAGCTGAACTATGTTGTATATGTAAGCTATGAAGATTTGCCTCCTTGCTTGAAGCAATGCTTTTTGCACTACTCCCTTCTCCCCAAAAACATAATCTTCGGTATGGATAAAATTATTGGGATGTGGATCAGTGAAGGATTTGTCCATGGGAGCTCATCAGATGACCTAGAGGAATCTGGGAGACAGTACTATACAGAGTTAATCTTGCGAAACCTCATAGAGCCGCACAAGACTATTGGTCGATATCACTGCACCATGCATGATGTTGTTCGCTCATTTGGACAGTTTGTGTCACGAGATGAAGCAATAGTAGCTAATACTGGAGAAACGTCCTTTATTAGTAAACTTGATTCCCAAAAGTTTTTTCCGGCTATCTATAGAAACCGGAGGATCTGAATCAAGTAAATTGAATTGGAGCATGTTACAAGGACAGAAACGTCTAAGGATGCTAATATCAATTGGCCAATTCAAGAGCAGACCTGATGATTCAGTGATTTATTTTCCAAGTTTACGCACTTTGCACATTCAATATGCTGACATTGCTGCATTGGCTGATCAACTATATCAACTCAAGCACTTGAGGTATTTGTCTGTACAACGCACTGACATATCTAGGCTGCCAGATAAGATGGGCGAGATGAAGTTTTTGCAGCTCATTGATGTTAGAAGCTGTAGAAATTTGACAAAGCTTCCTGCTAGCATTGTCAAACTAGGGCATCTGAGGTATCTTAACATGAATAAAACTAGTAAAGGCGCCACCATACCTCGAGGATTTTGTGGCCTAACAAATATGAGGACACTATACGGGTTTCCAGCCCACATGGACGGCGGGTGGTGTAGTTTGGAAGAGTTGGGTCCTCTTTGTGAGCTCAGGAAGCTCGGAATTAATAGTTTGGAGAATGTTGATGATGCCTCATCCGCCACGATGGCAAGGCTCTGCGAGAAGGTACACCTTACCAACCTGATCTTACGTTGGAGCAGTAGAACGGCAGAGGACGGATTGGTCAAAGAGGAAGAAGAGCAAAGGAAAACTGTAGAATTGTTTGATGAGCTGTGCCCTCCCCCTTGCTTAGAATCTCTGGAAATTGGTGGATATTTTGGCCAACGGCTTCCAAGGTGGATGATGTCCACATCTGTGGTGGCCCTCAAGAGCTTAAAAACTCTAGGGATAGAGAATCTGGCATGGTGCATCCAACTACCTGATGGCTTATGTGAGCTACCGTATTTGCAGAATATTCGTATCAGCCACGCTCCGGCTATCAAGCATGTTGGTCCTGACTTTATGCAACTCTGCCATCACGATACCCACCACCCTTCCAAGAAAATGGCTGCATTTCCCAGATTGAACAAGCTGGTCTTAAAAGGAATGATTGAATGGGAGGAATGGGACTGGGATGAGAAAGTGAAAGCCATGCCCGTTTTGGAGGAACTTGAGCTCAAGCGCTGCAAACTGAGGCATGTTCCTCCAGGCCTTTCCTGCCATGCAAGGATTTTGAGAAAAATATATATGAAAAGCATCCAACACCTCAATTCACTTGAGAACTTTGCTTCTATTGTCGATCTTAAAGTCTCCCAGAACCCTGACCTGGAAAGGATCAGCGATCTCCCTGTATTACAGAAGCTTGCAGTCATCATGTGCCCAAAGATGAAGGCATTGGAGGGTGTTCCTCTACTCCAAAGCCTCGAGCTAAAGGACTATGACATTGAAGCACTCCCAGAATACATGAGAGATATCAGTCCAAGGCAACTGAATCTAGACTGCAGTCTAGCACTGCTCACTTCCATATGCATGGGACAATCTGGCCCTGAGTGGGCAAAGTTCAGCCATGTCGAGCGTGTAAAGGCATATGCGCAGGAGGGAGAGAACGAAAGGGAATGGTATGTGTTGTACACAAGAGAACCCTACAGCTTGGAGACAAACATCAACTGTTGATCGTCCCACATCTGCAGGTAAACTAGCACATGTGTGTTGTATTAATCTTTCTCCATTCCTCTCCTTGTTCAGTTTGTATTGTTGCCTTCTCACGTGCGCTATGTAGTTTGAAGATTTTTCATATCTACTCATTTCCATGAATACGCTCTTTCAGAGAATGACAAGGGACATGGCATTCGCACAAGAACAGAGCAAGGAGAAAAACTTCTAGGAGTTCCAGCCCACGTCAATTTATCGTCACTTGTTGCTTCAGTGTGTCATCTCCAGCACGGTGTGGTACCATCCTTTGTGAGGCACACTGCTAGAAGTCCGCCGAGGCGATGGAATTAAGGAGGCCTTTTCAGTTTGTGATTCCTTCTTTTTCAGTATACAGTGACACATTTTATTTTCGATAAATTGTGTTTTATTGACTTATTAAAAGTTCGCATCAAGGTGATACAAGCTATAAGAGTTCACTCCCGGCCTCTGTATTGATAGGATGCACACAACCGCATATTCGCATAATAAAAGTAAAATAAAAAGTCGGCACACACAAGTCACTTTTCAGATGCATTCCAGGCTTCTAACAACATATCTCTCCGTTGGATTTGCAAATAAAGTCCTGCCAAACTGAAAACATCAGCAAACTCAGACTATCATTTCCGCAAACAACAGGAGGCCTTTCCTGACGGGTTGCAGAAGTAATCAAATGGATCGGAAACTCAGAACCTCCAAAAGAACAGTTATTCAGGCCTCATAGCAGACAGAGAACTGAGAACTCTCTCGGCGGATTTTCTAACGAACTTTCTATATGAACAGAAAAAAACAACACTAGATTCTACTTGCATCACTTCTTGTTCTTGTTCTTCTTCTTGTGAACCGGTGCAACTGATGGACCAGTCGCGGGTTCCTGCTTCTTAGCCCTCCCATGATGCTTGGGGACCAGCTCTGCTATTTGGATCATTAGCTGCTTCTCTGAAATGCAAAGGACTGGCGTCAGTAGGATACACAAACATGTTCAAAGGCGTGCATATCATTGGAAGTATCCTTTTGCACTATTAAGGATTTCAAGAATTGCCAGACGTAGAAAAACATGAGATTAGAAGCAACTTCAGTATCATGGTGACAGAAGGTACAATAAATTTGCTGCTGAAGTATGCAGAATAACAGTCACACTGTTAGTATTTGTAGACACAGGTCGTGCCTTACTTGCAAATAAAAGTGTTAAGCAAATAAAAGACAGCATCAAGATTCCAATAGCACAATAACACTAAGCAACACTGTATTTACCCCTTGAAATCCTCTAAATAAGTTGGCAAAATAATGACTCCCAATGATATGGATAGATGGCCTTGGACACTACAAACCAACAGATAAAAGACTATGTATTTAACACCACATACATGATACATGCACACACAATTGTGAGGAACAACAGGAAAAACTTACCAGTTGCAGACAATCTACAAACTATAAAACTCAAATTTATACTGGAGGCTACATCTAGGAGGATACAGCTACGTTTAACCTATTAGACGATTTTGACTATGTTAAGAGTTATACGTGTGGAAGTTTTCACCTTCTTCCAAAACAAGTTGAATTGGAGGAAATAAACTCAGCATTCAGCCATCATGCATCAACTCTACTTGCAAAGGAATACAATTTGAAGATAAAACGACTCTGGGCTGCTGGCTAGCAGAATTACAGATTCAGCACAGTAACATACACGTGGTCCCACATAGTTATTACATATATAAGGTATAATCCAAGTAGCCATATTATACAGCATCAAGGATAACTGAGGATACGGGCATATTTGTGATGTATAATTGTCTATAATAGGATGAGCTAGACAGAAGCATTATTGACCAGATTTGACAACACTAACAAGCGAAGGTCAGGAAGTGAATGATCTACGTAAGGCAACACACTACACACTTTGCATCCTAGCCCTTTGATGCCACAAAACATCCAAGCAAAGAAATATGTATGCACTGTAATGGACGTTGGGTGGTGCGCAAGAAAACCTCCATGGCAGCCAACACTAATCCAAGCATTGCTCAGCTAAAGAAGGATAAGGACGCAGTTGTTAGGTATATGTTGCAGATTAGTTTATATTTGTTACTAGTCGTCCAATCACTGGACTGCCACGTTTCATTTGAAATTAAGCAAGAATTAATCAAAGAATGTCATTATCATATCCTTCCAGCCATCTTCTCCATGATATTTAGTTGTTTACCCATAATGACAAAATGATATTGGGATCATTACATAGTCCAGGCCAAGTGAGAATATTTTCGATGAGAGAGAGTCTCCCATGTAATCTTAGTTAGCATCTTGAGTTACCGTCCATTTAGTTCACAATGTTGCATCTAAGCTACATAAAGAAGTACTAGCAAATCGGCTAAATATACCAAACTACAAACCAGAAATGGAACAATCATTGCCATGCCCAAAAGTCGGCAAGTACCCAAACAAAGATTAAAAAATTGGGCATGATCAAAAAATATTTAAGGTGCACTTTGGTCACAATCTGAACATGCTATTTAAGGTGCACTTTTCTGGTTTGAAATTTACTCAAACCCAAGAAACACTATGGATGATAGCCAAAAACAATCAGACCTGATACTCTATATCTAACAGTTAACAGGGTATGTGTAGCTAACACCCATGGTAGCAAATCCTCGATGATCAAAATAATGTGGTACATGTACTCCATCACAACCTTGTCTCTTTCTTTTCAATCTCCAAACCCACCCTTTATACCCTTTATTAGTTAATCATGCTATGACACAAGGGTTCAGGATAATTTCTGTGCACACCCAAAAAATCAAAGCTGCAGCCTTTGTAGTTTTTTTTAATGTATGTGCACCATAATGCTACAAGTCCTGATAGCTGGGTGGAAACGTTATTTCTGTGCATTGAATATTCTTGTGGTTTCTCAAAGTTTGCAGAGCCTTATCCGATATACTAAGACCACAGATTTGGAGAATGCCTAGTGCCTACTCTGAAAAACTCTTCAACTTAACATCACAGTGCAATACTGGATAAGTAACTTTGTTTAACCATTATTATATTATAAAATGTGTTACCATCATCGCTTTCATTTTAAAATGATTTCTTACTTATTCCTATGTCACCTAGTATGCCTTGTACTATGGTTACTAAGTTTATTCACACATATCCGCAACTTCACTTCTCCTATAAAGTTAACTCTTCATAACGCATCAGGATTCAGGATGTTTTAGATGAATCGGCCAGACCTATATCTGATTTGAGGAAAAGATAGTGTATTGGTTTGGATTTTGGAGGTATATACCAAGTCTAACTAAGAGTAGAATAAAATGATCAAGCAAATATAAAAATGTTCAAAGATCAGGCAATTAATCTGTTGAATGCTATAACAGAAATATTACATTGTATTGTATGCTAAATGCACAGTACATCCAGGACTTAATCACACTTCACAGCATCACTGTCTGAATATAATACTAGTCAATATAGGGTAAAACGTATGACGCAAAAAAAAGGGCAAGTCGTCCCAAACCATGTGTAAGCAATTCAAGATGATAAGTGTCAATGTGAGCAAGACTGTGCAGGATATCAAAATATTGACATAGCACATATGTATCCCTGACAGCACTACTAGCTGCACTAACAGGATTTGGAATAGATTGAAACGGCGTGTGCATAGTTTCCACTATAATAAACAATGCATAGATGAAAGTAAAGAGGTCTTCAAGGACCAGTCAGCGGTTTTAGCGCTTACTTGTTCTGATTGCAGGATTGACTGGGGTGCCGTCATCATTGGTGAGCTGCACCCTCACCCTCCCCACCTGGAAGAAATCTCGCGGATACGCCTTATCCAACTGCACACATACACCATCAGCAGTCCAACCATCAACGCCCGTATATAACGAATCTAAGGAAGAACACAGGGAATCCCCAAGACTGCAATTTTTTCAACGATACTAAGGGGGAGAGACGGTATGAGTCACCTCAATCGAGCGAGGGATCTTGAGGTAGGCGCAGCTGTCCGCGATCTCGATGCAGGTGGGGTCAGGGCAGGCCTTGGCGGCGGCGATGCGGCGGCCCTCGGCGACCGTCTTCTTGGAGTTGAGGTACACCGGGTAGATGATCTTCCACTTCTTGCTGCTCCTCAGGTCGGCGCCGCTGCCGCCGACGTCCATCTTCGCGCGATTGAGTCGGGTGCGGAGCAGATCCTGGTCCAGGAAGCAAAGGGAGAGGGCGGGCGCGCGAGGTTAATGGGAAACTCGGTCGTGGCCGGATCGGACAAAGAGAGCTACCGAGTGAAATGCATCCACGGTACTCGAAGTCGTTGGCAATGTCCAGAACAGTCCCCAAACTCAGAATTTGCCTCGGAACAGTCCTGAAAGTTGCTCTCCATGTCCATCTACGGTCCTAGATACGGATGCCTAGCATATAACGCTCACGTGGCAATAGAACGGGCTCACTTCGGTCCTCAAAGTTACCGACGATGTCCAAAACAGTCCTAATAAAAAATCAAAAACAAAAAAAAGTGGGAAATCACTTAAGTGAGATTCGAATTAAGGAATACCAGGGTGCAAACACAAGTGCTCAGCCAATGAGCCACTATGACGGTTCTGTCAAATATTGGAGTTGAAGTTATATGAAGAAACGTTAACTGAATTTCAACAAAAAGTTTAGTTTTCGGTAGATTTTTTTTTGCGGTGAGCACACAGCGAAAAATTAAGGATATATCAATCGCTCCTAGCATCAGCACTGTGCTCTCCCATGTGCACCCTCACCGTCAAGCTCTTGTGCACGCTCAAGGATTCAATGATCTGCTGCTGATCTTCGTCTCCGTCGTGAAAGCCTAAACCTTTTGTTGAAATATAGTTAACGTTTCACGAATCCTTCATATTACATCAGTGCCCAGTGCCTAACATAACCATCGTGGTGGCTCATTGGCTACGCACTTTGTCCGCACCATGGGAGGCAGAGTTCGAATCTCAGCTGAGCATTTTCTCACTTTTTTTGTTTTTGTGTTTTTTTATTAGGACTGTTTTGGACATTGTTGGTAACTTTGAGGACCGAAATGAGCCCGTTCTATTGACAAATCAGCGTTATATGCTAGGCATTCGTATCTAGGACCGTAGATGGACATGGAGAGCAACTTTTAGGACTGTTTCGAGGCAAATTCTGAGTTTGGGGACTGTTCTGGACATGGCCAACAACTTCAAGGACTGTGGATGCATTTCACTCAGAGCTACCTGGAGATCTTGAGACTTGTATTTCCGTCGGAACTCGGAACCAAGGGAGGTCCGAGGCACAGGGATGGATGATGATGAAACGGTATACAGACAGGATTGCACCTTCAGAAAAATAATTTTCATAGGAATATATACTAGAAAATAATATACTGTACAAAAATATATACCCACAGTAGCTCAGAGTAAATGCGCACCCAAGAGCATGTAAAAGCATATATTCCAAATTTGACAAACCTTTGAAAAGCATTACAAGCTTTCATGGAAAAAAATCTCATTTTTTTTGTTGGCAAAAAAAAAAAAAGAGGGAGGGTTTCAAAATAAGCGTGTATATATCTGTTGAAACTTGGATGAAAAGCATTGCATCCGTGAACACGCTCTCCGGCGGCTCGGAAATATGTCTACACTCTCAAAAATGTGTCCACTAATGGGGCCCTGAAAGTCGTTTAAAAAAAAATTTGAACACCGATAAATTTCAGGCAAACAAATTTTATTTATTAAAACTTCGACAAATTATAATAGAACAAAATTAAATTTTGAACTAAAACCTAATCTAGGTGTCGGGAGAGAACTCATTGGGTCACGCACTCACGCCTCACCGTCGTTTACCGTCGGACTGACGACGTGAACAACCTCGTTGTCGTTCGTCGCTAGGTCGATGAAGTAAGAGGGGGGCCAGCATCACCCCGAGGGTTGCGCCTCCACCTCGTGTGCCCCCTCGCGTCACCCCTTCGCATATTGATACGTGCAAGACACACGTTCGTTGGGAGACCCCAAGAGGAAGGTATGATGAGTGCAGCAGCAAGTTTTCCCTCAACATGAAACCAATGTTATCGAGCCAGTAGGAGATGAAGACACTTCTAAAGATGTCAACGGCGTCAGAAAAAGTCTTGCTAAGCAGAGGTGCTTCTTCTTCCTGGCAATGGTGTCAGAAAGAGTGCTTGCGTCGATGGGGTGGTCCTGACGGTTGACTTGGAACCTGCACACAACTGATGGGCGTAAAGATAATACGCTTAGGTTGAGCTCCAAGTGCAGAGTTTGTAGATGTGGAAGACTTGTTTTCCCCACAAGGGTGACTCGAGGGTTTATATCGAACCCTCGGGGAACTGTGTGTAGAGGATTTACCCACTTGTCCTTCTCTTGATTACCTGCAAAACAAAACAAGATGTTTTGTGCCCTCAACCTCAAAAAGTGGTTGTCAAGCACAAAGTGTAAGTAAAAGATATAGAAATAAATGCAAAACAGAAATAAACATGTAATAGTAATAAATAAAAGTGCAAGGATGGTATGAATGATATTGGATGATGTGTTTATGGTTTGTACGGTGTTTGCAAGATATAAATGTATTTTTGTATTTTCGGATTTAATAATGGCAGAAAATGTAAAGTGCAATAAAAGTGTTGGAAAGGTGTTTCTTATGATTAAAAATGGATTGGGGTTCATGGTTTCACAAATGCACTCTCTCTTTTATATAGTGGTAGATAATGGAATATAGGAATTGATATATGAGATTGCAACAAGACAAATTATTAATAATATGGGCATCACGTCCTAACATAGAAATCTTTTGGTTATTAATCTCTCTTATACTCCACCAAGATGCGAACTAAATCATAACACCTCAGTAATTAAGATAAACAGAGTATAGCTTTAAATTCAATGACATGAAGTTTAAATAAGAACATGCTAGATCTAGTCATGGTGATAGTGGCAATGTCACCCACATACCCCCGGTAGCATGGTATTTCCTTTATCCCTAGTGAGGCAACAAAGTAAGGTAAAACCCAAGTGGATCACAGTATTGCTGTCAACTTGCCACAAAACCACCCCCCGTTACTCCAACTAATGCACACGCTCCCCCTCACACGCTCTCATACACATGTTGGATCAAAACACATAGACAAGAACGGGGTACATAATATGCATCTACTTTCATAACAAAGACATAATATTGGCAATCATCATAACATATATTGATGAGGACATCCCTAGTCTTTCACCATCGTTTCCTAATGATGATGTTGCTGTTCAAGATACAACCAAGGAAGTGAGGATTGGACCAATTACAAGGTCTCGTGCCAAGTTATTAGAACAACAGGTGAACTCACTCTTAGTTGAATATAATGTTTGTGACTATGAGAACTTTATACTGCCTAAGTCCTTGCACTTGTGTATGATCAGGTTTGTTGATAACACAAGCATTGGAGGGGGAGACGGCGCACCAAGGCAATGAAGGAAATCACTTGTTGCACGTTATAGGGATCAAGTGGCGCACCAGGACATGACGTAGGAGATATTAGTCTAAGGTGTTATACATGAGGCCTGCGTGCCATGTTAGGCCGAACCCACCATGGGTCGGTTTGTATCAGGTCAGGTTCCACCCAAGTTGGGGTTGCATCCGAACTAGGTCGGCTGGTTGTGGGGCGCATCCCCCCTAGCCTTTATATACCTCCAACCTGCGAGTTGGGAGGTCAGACTACGTTAAAACTAAAATCCTAGAACTACAGATCCGAACCAAGTGTTCATCTGAATTTCGTCCCACCAATTCGTATCGATCTGGTGGTTTATCTACTGCAAAGTTCGCGTGTTATCTGCTGTTCCATTGGGAATAAGAAGATACAGGACCGCTTCGTAGTCGGTGGCTACGTGCGCAAGTGTGTGGAGTTGCGAATATCCAAAGGGCTGCGAGCTGTTGCATTGGCAACGGGGATCAACCGGAGAGTTCACAGCGAGAGACAAGTTATCATCCACCCACCATCATCACGTTCACGAGAAGATCGGGCCACCCCATATCATATATCAACTTAAGAGATCCACCACAAAGGTATTACATATGACCATAATCATGTTCAGCAGCTCATATGGCACTAATTAGTGAAGCTCAAGAGAGAGGAGAGATACATAAGTTACTTCCACAAACCCATAGTCCAGGGGTGGACTACTCCCTCTTCATCATGGAGATGGTGGAGAAGTCGTTGGAGAAGGTGGAGACCACACCGGCAGTGCCCCGCCGGAGTTTTCCCCCTCCAATCTGCAGCTCCAGATCTCTGTTTCGTGATTTCTGTGTTTCTGCGGCGCTCCTCTCCGAAAGGGTTCGGGGGCTATTTTTATAGTCGTTTTTCGGTCAAGACGAAGCCACGGAGACGAAGATCGACGGCATCGGAGCCTCGAGGCTCCGGATGGGGGGGCCCCACGCGGCCAAGGAATCTGGCCGCGTGGGCCCACCTATCTTGGGCCTCAGGCCTCCTCTCGTGCGCTTCCTTGGCTCCTACTCCTTTTTCCTTCCAAAAAATGATGTTCCCGAAGTTTCAGGCCGTTTGGACGACGTTTGGGTCCCTGAAACATCAAAATATACAAAAAAAGGGTTTTCTGACAGCACAGGGTTAATTCCAAATAAATAGGGAAAGTGTGAAATATTCCCTAAAACATTATAAAACATTAATATAACCCTTATATGATGCAAATATGGATGAAATATGAGTAATACAATGCAAAATTCATGTATGCATTTTACATGCATCAACATCCCCAAGCTTAACCTATACTCGTCCTCGAGTATGAAGGTGATAAAACTAAACATGGACTTGGCATTTTATTACTTAACAAAGGATATCAAAGATGATTGCTACATAGAGTCAAATGATTCATTCTTTAGTAAAGAGTAGCAACATACAAGACATATTATCAAGAGATATTAAATATTCAAGGTAAAGATATTCAATGATAATTCACAAAGTGTAACATGAGAGAAAAGTTCTATGGACCAAATGAACGCATAAATGAAAAGTAAAAGATATCCTAGGTTGGTCATAGAGTATTGTTGTGGAAATCTGAATATAAAAGATGGACACTTTGGAAAGATAGATAAATAAGTAGAGGAATAACATGCAAGAGTATTATCTAGCTTCCAGATGCTTCAACTTAAGCTAATGTTTGTCATGTAGTGATCATTGGTGTGAAGTTCTCATTGCCCCTATCATAGCATGTTTAGTGATTAATAGTTAAAAGTGAAAGCAAATATGAGTTATGTGCTTGACAAAGTATGGGTCAAAAAGCCTCATGCCCGTTGAAAACAAAAACCTCTCCGACTGGCTACTCAACTTGGGCCACAAAACAAGTGAAGTTTACAGTCATCGTGAATAAAAGTGTCATCATAGAGAGTTTCACCCCGGGTACCCTTTGCCCCAGGACATGGAAGTGGGCACATGTCCAAATGACAAAGCAAGCAAACAGTGGATATCTCTACATCTCTTTCTTTACTCATGCTTTTTTCTTGTAAATGTTTTTTCTGTTATGAGATGTGTCATGGATTCCTCCACTATGGTTATGTTGCAAATTTCCACCATGATCCACATGGCTTAGGTTAGCCGCCACAAGTGTCTATCTAGCCAATAATATCACTCACCCGAACTTACTAAGTTTCTATCTTTATTTCACGCAATGTTAGGCATCCATCACCAAAGGAACATGATATCAACTTTCATAAAGAATAAAGTGCAATGTTGAGAGCTTTCCACGTGTCAGCACATATGAGCTAGCTCCTAACCAAAGACCTTTGTCAAGCCCAAAACATCATAATCTTAATCACAATGGGTCATGTTTATTAAGTGCATGAAAAGTAATGTGTGCATCAAGTTCGTGAGAGATTTTAAACCAACTTAACCCATGACAATCCCAATAACATAAGCATCTTAATTTGGAAGCATATATAAAACAATATAACATGGTAAACATACTTGGAATAGCATATTAGCTAATAGATAGATGTGGTGGACTCACTGGAAAAACTTGGTTGAAGGTGTTGGAAAACAAGCTTTTTACTTGTTGGAGTTTTTGGGCTAGCAAGAGGGAGAAAGTTGACCATCTAAATGCATGCATAAGTGTCCATAGAGCTAACCATTTCATGTTAAACAAAGTAAAGCATCATTCAGCATATAAAACATGAATAAGAAATAACTCTATACAAGACACTTGCATATTAATATTCATTAACAAAGCACATGAATCATGCAACTATATGTATCTTTTAAATCAACTTAAACATCCTCTTCCCAATATTTTTATAGCATCCAACTTAATTCAACCCAAACTTCCAGTAACTCTCTCATAACATAAATAAAAAGTGGTCGTCTCAAACAGAAAAACCAAACCGAAATAACAAAAAGAACAAAAACGCTCCAAGTTTATGCGATATAGTGCAATGAACGAAAAACAGAAGTTAGACGTGTGCAAACCGAGAGTATATTGGTTCAGTGGGGTTGTCTTCACATCCCCAAGCTTATGGTCTTTACCATCTTTGGATATCTCTTGGTGCATCTACTCTAATCTCTGTGAAAAAACTTCAAAACATCGTTTCTCCCATTTCTTTTCTGTGGGTGACATTAGTAGGCACAAAACAATAGAATTGCTTGCTGTATGAAATCCTTAGACAAACATAAGAAACATGTCCAGAAAGTGTATAATGTTGTATTCCTTCTAATAAACTCAATTGGATAAAAAAGATTCAAGTTAAAAGCTTAAAGAATGCATAAAACAAAATGGGACAGAATCTGTCCAGAAAAACAGCAGCAGCAAAACGTATTTTTTTACGCCACTTAAATATGTCTACAAAATCTGAAAAAATTCACGCTTACAGATGATGAAAAGTTGAAACTACAGTTCAAATTTCAGCTCATTCGGAGTTACAGAATAGGAATTAAAAATCATACCGTGCACAGATTCATGCTGGAATAAAATCTCCGAATGGAAAAAGCAACTTTCAAAGCCCAAATCGGTAAAACTTGGCACTTTATTAAAAATTCCAGAACCTAAACTAAAAACAAAGTCTCTTGGTACAGCAAGAGGACTCAAAGAAAATCTCAAATAAAAACAACCAGGTTGCCTCCCGTAAAGCGCTTTCTTTATAGCCATATATCTAGGCTTCTTACTTGATATTTATAGTGGACGAAACTCATGAGGGAGCTTGAACCTTGATGTGTCCCTCTTCCTTGTAAAGTGCTCCATGCACTTCTTGTGTGGGAATTGAAACTTCACGTTCCCCTCCTTTGAATCTATTATAGAACCTGTAGTATGAAGAAAAGGTCTTCGCAAAATGATAGGACTAGAGGTTTTATCCCCTATGTCCATTATTACAAAGTCAACAGGCACAAAAGTCATATGTAACTCTACCATAACATCACTTACTTTTCCTAAAGCATATTTAATGGAATCATCAGCAAGTGAAAGTTCAATAGAGCATTTTTCAAGATTCTTTAATTCAAGTACTTCATATAGTTCCTTAGACATAACAGAGACACTAGATCCTAGATCTAATATGGCATGGTGTGTCTCTTTTCCAATTGTTACTAATACCTTGGGAACCCAAATATCCCCAAGCTTAGGTGGTGTCATAGCTTCTTTGTTGTACCTAGCAATTTTCTCATTTAAAACATGACTAGCAATAAAAGAACCAAAACCAGCTTGATTAATATTAATAGAAGGATCACTAGCAAATTTCTGTAAGATAAACATAAGTTCATGCAAGCTACAACTCTCTAAGTCAAATAGTGGTTCCTTGACTTCACTAAGCATCTTAACTTCTTCAACTTTTTTTGTTTCTACTGTATAGATTATATAGTTCATGACGGTCATCAAAAACATCTTTAGGTATTTGAGCTTTTTCAAGACTTTCTTTAATTTTCACTTCCAAAAGTAAACCATCAAGCAAAATATGAGTATTAGCAGCATGAGTGTTCATAAAAGAGCCCTTACATTCATTATCCAAAAAGATTCTAGATGTTTCAGACAATCCCATATAAAATGTATGCATAAGCATCCAATCCCTTAGACCATGTTCCATTCCAAAGGCTATGCCTCTAAACCTTTCCCAAGTTTTTATCAAAGGTTCTTCTTCCTCTTGTTTAAAGGCAAAAACTATTTGTCTAAGATTAGATATAGTTTCAGTAGAACAAAATCTTTCAATAAATGCAGCTTTTAGATTAAACCAAGTGTTAAAATTACCAGGGGGCCATCTTAATATCCAATCTAAGGCTTTCCCAGCAAGAGAGTAGGGGAAAAGCTTAACTTTAATCACATTAGCATTGGCATGTTCTAAGTCTAACACTTTGCATCTTTCATTAAACTTCTTAAGATGTTGCATAGGATCTTCTTTAGGTTTACCATAAAAACGACGTTCATAGATTATTTTAGTGATATTATGATCGATCTCAAATTCTTCAACGGGAATATTCATATCTTGAGGAAAGTTCTTAACACTAAATGGCCAAAAAGTTCTCTTTTCCATTATAGCAAGTTTTTATGTTTTTTTAATTTTTAATGCAAAACTGAAAATAAAATGACACTAAATAATGCAAACCGAAATGATAAAAGTAAAATAAAATGCAAAACTGAAAATAAAATACTAAACCGAAATAATAAAAGACAATAACAAAACAAAATAAAATGCTTTGAAGGTAAAGATGGACGAGATGATGCTCACGTAGGTGCAACCTCCCCAAGCTTAGGTGTTTGCACACGTTGGTGACGTTGACTTTGTTGTGAGATAACCCTTCCACTAGCTTGCCAGAAAACAGTGCTGTTACGGGGCTAGTGGGATAATCCTCCTACTTGCACAATTCCCCGGCAACGGCGCCAGAAAACAGTCTTGATGGGCGTAAAGATAATACGCTTAGGTTGAGCTCCAAGTGCAGAGTTTGTAGATGTGGAAGACTTGTTTTCCCCACAAGGGTGACTCGAGGGTTTATATCGAACTCTCGGGGAACTGTCTGTAGAGGATTTACCCTCTTGTCCTTCTCTTGATTACCTGCAAAACAAAACAAGATGTTTTGTGCCCTCAACCTCACCAAGTGGTTGTCAAGCACAAGGTGTAAGTAAAAGATATAGAAATAAATGCAAAACAGAAATAAACATGCAATGGTAATAAATAAAAGTGCAAGGATGGTATGAATGATATTGGATGATGTGTTTATGGTTTGTATGGTGTTTACAAGATATAAATGTATTTTTGTCTTTTCGGATTTAATAATGGCAGAAAATGTAAAGCGCAATAAAAGTGTTGGAAAGGTGTTTCTTATGATTAAAAATGGAATGGGGTTCATGGTTTCACAAATGCACTCTCTCTTTTATATAGTGGTAGATAATGGAACATAGGAATTGACATATGGGATTGCAACAAGACACGTTATTAATAATATGGGCACCACGTCCTAACATAGAGATCTTTTGGTTATTAATCTCTCTTATACTCCACCAAGATGCGAACTAAATCATAACACCTCAGTAATTAAGATAAACAGAGTATAGCCTTAAGTTCAATGACATGAAGTTTAAATAAGAACATGCTAGATCTAGTCATGGTGATAGTGGCAATGTCACCCACATACCCCCGGTAGCATGGTATTTCCTTTATCCCTAGTGAGGCAACAAAGTAAGGTAGAAACCCAAGTGGATCACGGTATTGCTGTCAACTTACCACAAAACCACCCCCCGTTACTCCAACTAATGCACACATTCCCCCTCACACGCTCTCATACACATGTTGGATCAAAACACATAGACAAGAACGGGGTACATAATATGCATCTACTTTCATAACAAAGACATAATATTGGCAATCATCATAACATATATCAACTTAAGAGATCCACCACAAAGGTATTACATATGACCATAATCATGTTCAGCAGCTCATATGGCACTAATTAGTGAAGCTCAAGAGAGAGGAGAGATACATAAGTTACTTCCACAAACCCATAGTCCTGGGGTGGACTACTCCCTCTTCATCATGGAGATGGTGGAGAAGTCGTTGGAGAAGGTGGAGACCACACCGGCAGCGCCCCGCCGGAGTTTTCCCCCTCCAATCTGCAGCTCCAGATCTCTGTTTCGTGGTTTCTGCGGCGCTCCTCTCCGAAAGGGTTCGGGGGGCTATTTTTATAGTCGTTTTTCGGTCAAGACGAAGCCACGGAGACGAAGATCGACGGCATCGGAGCCTCGAGGCTCCGGATGGGGGGCCCCACGCGGCCAAGGAATCTGGCCGCATGGGCCCACCTATCTTGGGCCTCAGGCCTCATCTCGTGCGCTTCCTTGGCTCCTACTCCTTCTTCCTTCCAAAAAATGATGTTCCCGAAGTTTCAAGTCATTTGGACGACGTTTGGGTCCCTGAAACATTAAAATATACAAAAAAGGGTTTTCTGACAGCACAGGGTTAATTCCAAATAAATAGGGAGAGTGTGAAATATTCTCCAAAACATTATAAAACATTCATATAACCCTTATATAATGCAAATATGGATGAAATATGAGTAATACAATGCAAAGTTCATGTATGCATTTTACATGCATCAACAACACAACCAAAATACTTTGCCCCTACTTAACAGTGAGGTTGTCAATCTCACCGGCTTGCTAAAAACAAAGGATTAGACGTATAGTGTGGAAAATGATGTTTGTTTGCAGAGAATTAAAGGAAACAGTGTTTGCAATAGGTTGTATTATCAGTGTAAAAGAATGGACCGGGGTCCACAGTTTACTAGTGGTGTCTCTCCATAAAAGATAACTAACATTTTGGGTAAACAAATTACAGCTGGTCAATTGACAAAATAAAGAAGTGCATAACAATGCATGTTCGAGTCATGATGTTTACTATGAGATTTATTTGGGCATTACAACAAGATTCATAGACCGTTCCAATCGCATCTATGACTAATAATCCACCTTCCGGTTAGCGTCCGCACCCCTTTTAGTATTAAGTTGCAAGCAACAGATTATTGCATTAAGATAAGTGCATAATGTAAGCAATACAATTATCCTTAGATAAAACGTCGTTGTTTTACCCGTAGTGGCAACAGCACATCCACAACTTTAGAGGTTGCTGTTACTCCCCCAGATTAAATGGACACTGAACCCACTATCTAGCATAAATACTCCCTCTTAGAGTTACAAGCATCAACTTGGCCAGAGCATCTACTAGTAACGGAGAGCATGCAAGATCATAAATAACATATGTATGATAAATCAATAAACAACTTGACAACATACTCAATATTCATCGGATCCTAGCAAACACAACATGTAGCATTACAATAATATGATCTTGATCATGATAGGCAGCTCACAAGATCTAAACATGATGGCACAAGAGGAGAAGACAACCATAGTCCAAGGAGGCAAGGATGAACTACTCACGCATTACTCCGGGGGCAGGCATGGCGATGTAGAGCCCTCCGGTGATGATTCCCCTCTCCGGCAGGGTGCCGGGAAGAGTTTCACAACCCTCCTGAACTAGGGTTGACGACGGCGGCTACGAGATGTTTCGTGGATTTTTGATCGGGTGCCTAGGGTTTTCCCGAGGAAGGCATTATATAGGCGAGAGGGCAACGTCGGTGGGTGCCTGAGGGGCCCACATCATGCCATGGCGCGGCCAGGGGGGAGCGCCACCACGTGGTGTGGCTGCCTCCTCGGCCTCCTTCGTGTCTCCTTAGGACTCCGTGTACGTGACATAAAAATAGGGACTTTGGCTTTTGTTTCGTCCAATTCCGAGAATATTTCCAGAACAATTTTCTGGATACAAAAACAGCAGAAAACAGGAACGGGCACTGTAGCATCTTGTTAATAGGTTAGTCCCAGAAAATGCATAAAAATGATATAAAGTGTATATAAAACATGTAGCAATTGGTATAATATAAGAATGGAACATTGGAAATTATGGATACGTTGGAGACGTATCACATATAAAGAGGTATCTCGATACTTTCCAATACAAAGTCGTCGCCGTCGCGAAGACGAAACTAGAGCCATGTTCCGATTCTATGACGTAGGGGGGAATCATGAACTGACGTAGGGGGGATTCCATGATGATGTGTCAGTAGTTCACCCTTAAATCAGGGATCCATGGCAGTAGCTACATGACATCTTCACTCACATTATTTTTAATACATAGGTCTTGTGAGCTGCCCTACATGACTGCCATCTATATGATGTAATTGATATTTGCTATTGTGTTTGATTATATATGATGAATATTCACTTTATGATTAGACCGTTCATGTTATATATTAATGCAACATGTTATCTAATACTATTTATTATTTATTTATAATCTTATATTCTCTCTGACCCATGTGTTTATTTACGCCAAAATTATACATTGATCTTCAATAGAATGTGTTTTGTAGGATAGTGGCGGGTTCAACCTTGCATGTGTCAATACTTTTCTATTTTATGAATAGGTGCCTCTAATGAAACAATGACACCAATCCATCTTTAATAATATTTACAACCTCGTTTCATCGTGTTTGCTCGTTGTCTTATTTTTACTTGTATTATTATTGATCGCTGTTTTCCGCCATACAATTAATCCTTGTAACTAACAAGACGGGAATCATGACAAGCTTACTGGAGATTTGAAGACATGTTTGTTTTATATATATGTGGATGTT